>OY728141.1:723799748-726299748 GCA_963277665.1 Viscum album
AGAGGTAATTAGTGTAATTTTAGGTAATAATAATGTTTTAATAATATGAAATGACCAAAAAACATTTCCAACCCTCATTGGATGTGTCATGGCCGACCAAAAAAATTCATGGGTCAACTTGGGGACCCAATGGAGCCACATTGGACGGAAAATGACATATATAACTTTTTATTTAGTGTTAAAATAAAAATGTCACAAGCATGAGTTGTTTTACTAAAAAAAAATTTAAATGGCATTATACAAGTCATATTTTTGACAATAAATATTCATTATCAATCTAAAAATATTTACTACATTATGATATTTTTTATAATTTTTAGACATTAAATAAATTAAATTTTTTATGACATCATGATGATGCAGTGATTTCCTCATTAATAATGGATTTAAAGAAAATGAAAAGATAATGTTACAAATATAACATAAACTTGTCCAAAACCTATTGGATGAGTATATTTTGAACCCTTACCACCTTATCCTAGAAATAAATCATTGTGGGAACTTTAAAATCCGATACTCATTTGAAAATAATGTAACATTTTATAACTTTCCAAGAGTGACCCTCCTCTCCTCTTATAAAAGACCCCCTCCTATACCACCTTACCCACACCTCTCAAGCCTTTGGCTCTGCCAACCCCTGCTCATTTATTCTCTCCAAATCCCTCTCTAACTCCTAGAAGCATCACGTTGGGCAGAATTCTTCCCAAGGAAGCCTTTGAGCTCAAATCAAAGAGAGATACCCGATTTTAAGGTAATGTCTACGCTTGTGTTCTTTTGTTTTATTTTGCTTCTCCAACTCCCTAAACACTTTTTATTAAATTATTTTGAGACAACTATAGTATCTTAAATATACTAGGATGTTGTTATAAGAAGGATTCGAGCTACACTTAAACACACCTACATCTAATGGTTAAAGAACATACTGTTTCTGTGGATGGTGAATTTCTGCCTCACGAAACGATGATTGATCAATATGCTTTTAACACCCTCAAAAGTTTTCATTAATATGTAACTATATTTATATATGATATATAATATGTATATGTTTTACATAAGATTCTTTATTTTCCATTTATGTCATTCCTTTATGGTTTCCATTATGGTTAAACGTGATATCTTCATTTTAGAAAGTACGGACTACCGCCCCCTCAATGTGATTTGATTCGTTAATACCATATGTGGTATGTATAGAGGATAGATTTAATGATATTATATACGATACCATACTGGAATTATAATACTATAATGTATCATTGTGTTTTAATTCCATTAATTAAGAAATAGAAATTGAAGTAGCGTTCATGTGTACGTACGTCTTACCGTCTCCATGAACAGTGCATTTCATTCGTTACTGCTAAATGTTATGTGATATTATAAATGCATGTATATAATGGATATATATGATATATATGACATAAAAATAATGAATATAATTCTGGATATAATATATATTTTACCACATGAACAACTCGTAATTATAAATAGTTTATTTTTGACATAAGTAGCAATGATCTACAAAATGACCATTATTAACTTAAGTAATTACATAGTGTTCATAGCATGGTAGTAAGTGATATAAAAGGAATAATGAACTTGAAAAAGGTTCTTAAAAAGTATAAATTAACTCAATTTTATTATTCAGGAGGTTAAAGAAAGATTGAGTAAAGTCGGACTCGTGGTAAGGGAACCTACCCCTCTCTTTATTTTTAAGTACACTCTTTTATGTTATTACATTTAAGCTCATATTTCTTATGATTGGGATGTTCTTTTATATTCTTCTTGCTTTAAATTTTATGTTAATATGATGAGATACCCTATTTGTTCTCATCAATCCATTTTTGGAAGTTTTATGTGGCGTCGTTCGGCTATCGAGTTTTTGTAAGGGATTTATCATCTCACTTTTATTCCCGTGAGATTTATGATAAATTTACCAACATTTACTTTGAGTGGTATATGTACTACCCATTATTCTACTATTTGTGTAATATTATTTCTTTTATGAGTAATTACATCAATTTTTTATTTTCCTTCTTTCATGTGGTTTATTTTTCGAAAGATCCCCAAGTCGGTAAGGGAACTTTTCACCCTCCTATTTTTAAAAGACTTATTTTGTTGGGTATTTTAATTTACATATTGTAATGTTGGGATATGTTCTTCTATATCCTTATTGATGTAAATTTTATGTCCAAGTGATGAGATACCCTTTTTATCTCTCATCAACTCATTTTATAATGTTTGAAGTGACGTCGTTAGGCTGTCGAATTTTTTCAAGGGAACTTCTTAACCCAATTATGATTCTTTGGGATAAACTTTTACTCATTGAATATGTGGTTCTATGAATATGTGTGAATGACCTCTGGTTTTTGTACACTTAATATTCTCTTATATTAGGTGTATTCGTTTGTCACACATAATTATGTAATTGATTTATCCTTAATCCAAGGATATTGTCATTTTATGGGACTTCGTCTCAATATCCATTCATTGAGGCATATTTTGTTTTATACACAACATTTATTTATACGGTGTATAATCTGCATTGACTTTTATGTTTATCCGAAAGGAATATTTTTTATACAAGGAATTTTACTAAAAGACAAAAGGGAATGTTTTTGTCGTACGTAAGTGGCGACAACGTCTTCTCCGCCGCCATGACCATTATTTGAGTTTCAGCTTCCGCTACAAGCCATACCTTTTTTTAAAATGAAAAATAAATACCATATTTTATTTTTCATTTATTTTGGTATTGAAAATGGTTTTCATAATGTATTTATATCAATGCGTTGTATTGATATCTTTTTATTGAAAAGTTTAAATGTTATGTTTCCTTTATGGATGTTTTATGTGATACGATTATGTTATGGTTCTTGGGCATCATTATGAAGACAGGTGGTTCCGTGATAAACTAAGGGCAGGTGATCCCGATATATCTCTCCAATGCATTGGGTAACACGAAGGAGTTAAACGTTATGGTTTCTCCTAAGAGATTTTGGGAATATATTGTAATGGGTATTCCAAACGTAACCAAGAGGGTTACTCCCTATGTAAGAATGTTATGAATGCCTCAAGTTACATTTATGCCTTATGATTTCTATGAATTATTCATGATTTGATGAGGTATGTTAAAATGCTTATGTTTTATGAGTAATGTATGATTTCATACATGGACTAATGTTTTCTTTTCATACTTTTATATCCCTTACTGAGATTTTTATGCTCATCTCATGTTTTTGAAATGTTTTTCACATGTCAAGGGAAAGGTGCATGTTATGATGATAGTGACAAGGACGTGTCAAGAAAGAATCCATGTTTTATTTTAAATATGTTTCCATTGATGGGGAGAAATGAATACTGTCTTATATGTAACCACTTTGTTTAAATGTGGAATGTAATTCATGATTTATGATATAATTCTCTAAAACTCTAAACCGGAAAAGATCCTCAATGTGAATTAGTCATTTAATTCAATATTAAGTAATGTTTAAGGCCGGGGACATATAATAATTTTAAAATAATTTATACCAGATCTATTATATAAATTAGTTAAAATGGATTAAATATTTAAAACCAGAGAAATTATTATTATATAATAAGTTAAAAATAACCTTTTGACATTATGAATACTGATTGAGGTAAAAATATCGTTCTATATTAGAATATCAACAAATTTGATCCTATTTTTAATAATTTGGAAATATAGTGAGTTTATTATATTATACAATTTTAAAAAAATTCATGTGCCTCCACACACACATAGAAAGGAGGTCCCCTCCCTACCTCCTTTTAATAAACATTGATCATCCCTTCTCAACTAGGCCCCACCAGATCCCCTATAAACATCCATATACATGATTTAAAGGTGATAGTATTAAAAAAATTATTATCTTCTGTAGGAATGGATTTAAAAGATTCCAATTTGAAGTAGTTGTATTCGTCTCACTATACCACTATCAATTTATATATTATTATACCAAATTGAAAACTCTTATATTAATAATAAAATAAAATATTCAGTATCTGCAATATACATAATGGGTATTATGATAATGAAACCACCATTATCCAAAATATTCACCATAAAATTTAATTTTTATGTATTTCGTATTTGTATATGTGTATTACCACTTCCACATACCAATACAATTCCATTTCCATCAAAATAATTAATGGATGTTTATCATGATGGATATAATGTTTAAACATTATATTTATATCATAATTATAATTTGTTAACTAAAATATCAAATATATCATTTTACCTCCCAATACATTGGAGAGCTATAAAATCAATTATGAATTCAAGTGGACTACCACCTCTAATAAGGGATGTTTTTTTATTCATTTTCATTTTATATAGATTATAATAAGGATAAACTTAATTAAAATATAATATTTTCTAAATATAGAATAATTTAAAATTTTTATTCATATTCACTTTTCTCCTCCTCCTAACATATTGAAACGGACTCTCCTGCCTTTCCCTTTTTACAACACATTGGTCTTTCTTTCTCGACCAAACCGATCGAGTTCATAAATCGACATTACTATACATGATGTAGAGGTGATGGTGTTATTAAAAAATTCTAATGATCATTATGATAAGATTTAATAAAGGGATGTAATAGGATTGGTAATCGTATCACCTAGACACATTCAATATATTTCTCTTTCAACCTTATTTAAAACAAATTAATTCAAGATATAATAAATATTTACGAATCCTAAATATAATTAAATGTAATTATGATCACAGAAACACCATTATCTAGTATATTATCAATCAGATTGGATGTTAATGTGTTTCTTGTGTGTACATGTGGACTAGCACTTCGATGTCGCGATACAATTCATTTTCCATTACCATCATTCATAGATTTTTATCATGATGGATTCGATGTTTAAAATTAGAGTTATATCACAATAATCATTCATAAATCGTAATATCAAATCAAGCATCTTACCTTACAATCCATTGGAAAATGATAACATCTCTTGTGCATAGTGGTGGACTACTACCTCTAAAAAGAAACATGGTTTGTTTTTCAACCTCATATGAATAATTTGTTAATACTGATATAATTAATATTCTTATATGATAAAATAATGATTCAATAATTATGATTTAATTTTCACCTTTCATTCTTTTTTTCAATAAATGAGTTAGAATAGTGGTCATGGGTATGTATGTCCTAGCATCTCCAAGTACATTGTCATTCAATTTTCTATATAAATATTTAATGTACGACCCCACGTATATATGTAATTAATATTTTTGATACAAATATCTTTATAATGATTCTATAGATTATGGTTTCATGATAAATTTATATGGAATGAAATTATCGAATCATAATTATTATTAAAAACTAATCAGGTAACACCCAAAACGAATGATCTTAATAAGTAATTATTTATAAATTAGTGTTGAATTGTAATAATAATATCATATATGATATTATAAGTCAATAAATGAACTAGGTTTAGAATTGTAAAAAAAAATAATTTATTATTCATCTTGTCAAATTTATTTCAATGTATGTAATAATATACGTAATATTTTTATGTTAGAATCTCATTATTTACTAGGATTGATTATGATTATAGATAAGATTATGAACTTTCATGATCTACCTCTAATGAATCTCGTGAATAATCCTCTACTATGATTATATCAATATCTTACATATCCCCTATCACTGTCCACACATTACATACTCATGAGAATAAAATAATGTTTTTTAGAAAATTTATTTATTTATCTACTTGGTTAAAATTCAATTTTATTCTATGTTTATATTTTATTTATTTTTTAAGATAAGTTTTCACTATGTTCCTAAAATTTTTATTGTCTATTTTTTATTTTTATTAATTGTTTCAAAGTAATATTATTGTTGTTCTATAAACAAAGTAATTTTGAACTATAACCAAATATAGGAATTGAATCATTAATTCAATTTTCATGAGTCGAAATAGAATATGGATTTGCGATGGAAGAAATCACCGCACATACTATAATCTTTTATTCTTCCCCACTTTGTTCATTATAATGATGTATCTGTTCTGGATTGTTCTATTCTTCCTTATGGTTATGTAATATCTAATCCTTTAAGTCTTCTATAGTTGAAAAATGTATTTAATGGTTTAATAGGGGTTTCATATATTATTTACTTCATTGTGGATCTTTCATGGGGATCTGGTCAAGCTCGAATCATATTTCAAGGAAACCATTTTGTTTTTGTGGTGATGAGATGTGCAGATCGGGTCAACCGAAATTTGTAGGGAACATTAATATTAATGAGAATTGGGAAGTTGCAGATTTTTAAAAATGTTCCTCTTATACCACCTTCAATCATGAAACCCCATATACTTCATTATTCTTTATTTTTTAATCTCGTGTCTTCATCAACATATTGTCTCATTTTATATCTTCTTACTCTTCATATGATCATTCTACATCCCCTTGTTCTGATGGGATAGCGTCATTTGATCAAGGTCCTAGGAATCTCATTGTTATAGTTCATCGAATTACACCATTTCCACTTCTTAATGATATTTGCTGAGGATTATAATCCTGGAGGAATAAGACTATTGGAAAAAATTACTTTCATATTTAATTAATTTTATCATTTACCAGTATTTGTAATTTCTATGATATACCCTACGATATGTATTGAATATAAATCCTCTCATTCAAAACATTCAGTTTTATTAGATTTCATGATTATAAATGTGTTGAACCCCTTTATCTAAATATCATGAAAATGCATAATCATTGTAGAATATATGGAATCTTGATATGATCATGTTTTGGAAATAATCATGTTGTGAGGAAGAGATAACTTCTTTATATTTGTTTATACAATCTTTTTTGTAGAAAAGAATGATAACTTATGGCAGATCCTCTCAAATAATCAACCAGGGAGTCTCAAGTGTATTATATATGGGGATTTCGATACAATATATGACTCCTATAAAAATAATGTATGATAGATATAATGTATTAAATATATGTAGAATTTCGTTACATTAATGGCTTTAAATGGATTGATGGATCTTAGAATTTTTGGTTATAGATATACAGGTTGTAATAACAGCTATGACAGCAGGCACATTCGGTGTTGTTTGGTTCATTTTTTTCACCAACCTAAGGTATGTATTATTTTACTAATACTAAAGTCAACCACCTTACTCAAGTATTATAAGACCATTTTCCACTGGTGTTTTAGAATATGAATGACACTGATAGAGTGGGAAAATTTATTTTCTCAAGAAACAAGGAAAATATTGACGGGTTTCAACAAATTTTTAGTGACTCCTAGAATTATCCAATCCTAGGTACCCCTTTTCATGGTTTCATGATGTTCCTCAAGCCGTTGAGGAAGGTGTTATAGGAATTGGTTTTGAGATGGAAAATAAATAACACTATCTTCAAGGAAAATTAAATGGGAATTGAAAGGATTGAACAAAAACTTCTTTATAACTCAGATGATGATGATTTCATTACCATCAAGGATAAAATAGAATTTGATGTGGAGATATTTGTGATTGGATAGAATTGGGTGGAATTATCAAGAGGTTTATGTCTTTATGAGGGGAAAAAATCATGGTATACATTTAGGCTTGTATAATGTAAAAATGGTTCTCATAATTAATAATTTTAAACTATAAGATGGGTCTGACAAAGAGATATCGATGTCTCATAGAGATTGGAGTTGGGTCACTTTTATGGACTTACGGTGTGACCAACAAACTTCAATGGTAGTAGGGTTGTGAAGTCTGTAGACGAGTAATAATTTATGGGATACATCCCTAGTGTGGTGAAGGATGATGGAATGGACCAGTTATATGACTTTCTTAATGATAAGTAGATCCCACTTGTTGTTATGAACACGAAACCAGATAGTGTTCCATGTTCGATTGGGTTTTTGTGTTCTTTTTTGTTGGATTCATGGTATATTATTATGAAATTTGTAATATAAGTAGCGTGTTATTTCATTAAGGGTGGGAATCATCCAATCGTTTCCTAGGAAACCAGAGTGGTGATGGTTACGAAGGTGAACTGACCTATTAGCAATAGCCATTTTGGCCAATCTACCATTTGAAACATTGTCTCCAAGTTTCTTTTTCGAATTATGAATGGAAGAATATATTGTATGATTTCTGGTATTTTTTTGGAGGAGAAACAAGGATTCATCAAGTAATGGTGTATCTACGGACATATATAGACACTATAGTAAATAGAAGATGATAATGATATGAAATAACTCATTAACAATATTATCATAAATGCCAATAATGAAAAGCAAATCCACATTCTTGAGTGGATCTTAATTTCCAGAGTCATGTAAAAATATTGGTCTAAATAAAGGGTTTGTTATCTTTATTTAGGTTTTAGTTTCCATCATGGATTTCAGTTTCTCCCATGGGGAATGGATTCATATTTCTAAAACTTGTATGTGGTCTCAGGAGTGGAAACAATTTTTTCCAATGTCGCTTTATCAAACATCAAGAGTCACTATCGTGGAAATTTAAATTATGTGTATATGATATATCCATTATTCCTTATCGTAATTAGTATGGCGATAGTATGATATTGCATAAGATACTTTTAATGAAATAAATTGGATTAGAAATTGTAGTCATAGATCAATTAATGTGATAAAAATATTTTCTAGATTGAAAAAAACCATAGTTTCCAAATGATTAATCAAAAAAAATCAATGTGTACATATCTAAAATTCGATAATATAGAAACATTAGAAATATTAAATGTTTTGAATGAAAATATTTCTTCTACTAGTGACTTATCATGGTTCCCCAATTTATAATTGAAGAATCAACAAGTCTCATTTTGAATGAAAATAGTAATAATTATAGTCCATATTTCTAACAGAAAAAATAAATCTTCTATTGTGGTGAACATCACATCAATAAATAGATTACATTCATATATCCCTTTTCATGTGCTACCAATTATTATATTCAGAAATGAACTAAAAATTAAACAAAATTATGGAAATTTCATTATGGTATTCAAAACATGATAGGATATGGAACTGGGATTCGTGAAGGTGGCTTGAAAATATTATTTTTGAAGGTGGATTCAACATATATGAATTTTTGTAATCCATTCAATCCATTTAGGCAAAAATGTACTGGGTTACTTTTGAAGTAAATTTGATATGTTAATGGATCAAAAATAATATGTACAGTAAATATTAGAGACAGAGGTATACCAATGCAGGGATAAAGAAATGACTACAATAAACATGATTGAACAAGTGGAAACTCTGAAAGGAATGGTTATATTGGTGGTGATCAGTGGTCATAATAATTTATGGTTGGATAATTGGGATGTGGCCCTATTCTTTTCCTGAGAAAAACTAGTTAAGGATATATGATACATAAAAGCCAATTTGATCCCGAATTTTATGAATTATATCCTTGATATTAATCATAGGATTATTTTTTGATAATATCAACATGATAGATTGTCCCAAAATGTTTTTGTTTTTTCAATCCATGTCTGGTTGTTTTATTGATGTGGTCTTCCAAAATATGTTTCATATCAATAGGGTAAATGTAGAATAAGATAAAAACCATTGATAAAAAGACACACCATTTAAGATTAACCACTTAGTATAGATGTTAAGGAAAACAAGAGTTAACTACTAATGAAAACGTGACAAAAATAGAACCAGTTGTAACCATGTTTATGTTAAAGATTGTAGCATTAAGATTGTTGTAGTTTTCTAGTTCATTTTTTGATGAAAGGAATAGATTAAGGGAAGGAAATATCTACTCAATCCTATTAATTAATCTTCAATAAAAATATTTAGTGATGTTTATTAGGTCCATACTTCCTAGCTGTTTCTCGCAGTTTTCGTTCTTATGCTATATCCCAAGAACATACATGAAGGCTGAAATAATGAGAAGAGATAATCAATGGTAATGCATTAGTTTTATCACTCCTAGGGTAGTGTTGAAACTTAAGGAGGATTATTCATTTCTACATTATAGTTTTTGATGTTGTGGACTTTTTCATGGTAGTAGAGAGTATATGGTTTTCGGTTTCAAAACCGACTATGGAGTTGACATCTCTATAAGTGTGGATGAATGGTGAATGGATAGTGTCCTCAAGATTTTTATATTATAAAACATTGTAATTATGAATATTGAATATTAATTCAAAGTGATGGTGGTGATTCTATGTTGTAAGGGTATACCTCCATGTGAAATTTCTTATATCATTATGAATTTAATGAGTATTAGTGATCAAGGGATTGTAGGTAAACACAAATAGTTTTATTACTCATAAATTGGAAGGTAATTGGTATATTAAATAGACTTCCATTGTGTTATTTTGAAGTCTAACACTTTCGAAATATTTCATGATATTTGTTAGAAGAGACTCTCTTGGTCTCCAAAATTTCCAACCTCATGATGATTTATCTTCTTATCATTCTTAAAATTAAAAAAAAAATTACAGTTAGAATAATATGTATGGTATGTAGAGAATTTCATGTAGTCATGGACATTTAATTCATTGAATCAGCATCTATATGTGATCAATGTTCAATTCCATGAAATATTGTGCATAATATTTTTTGAAATATTAATATTTTAAATATAGAGTTATAAAATGAAATCAATACATCAATCAATATCTATTCCATGTTAATTTTTAAATATAACTTCAACTATAATGACACCCTTTGATATTACGTAGGATTTACCAAGGATATGATCCAAAAATACCACATACTTTCATTCTATAAATATCCTATAATGAATTGTGTTTTATTTAATTAATACTATTTCTTTTCTGTGTCATAAAAAAGTAATTTTAACTTTTTAAAGAATAAAGTTTCTTTTCCATTGGTTATTATATGTTTAAATGAAGAAATATTTATTAAACCCATAAATTTTCCATTGTATATGGTATTCTAAAATATTTGTCAACCCCAATTCCATTTTAATTTTTATGACGTGATGATTTTCTTATGATCATGTGGAATTCATATGGATGGTATCATAATGCGTTGTGTGGGCCTAAAATTATATAACCCTCCATTCAATTGTGAAAATATGGATATCTCATGTGGTAATATGGAATTTAATGTGGAGTTAACTTTAGTATGAGGGTATACCAACTATGATAGTGTTTAGAGTGTACCTTGACTAATTTTATAGAATACGGAGTTCTCCAAATCCACAATGATAGTCTTGTAAGTGAGGCTTCCCTACTATTTAGTTGTTTTTTATTATTTTCTGTATTTTAAAAAAATAATACATGTAGTGATGTTATGTTGCCATTCCTTTTGTTCGTTGGGTCTTTTACGATTATTTCTTCATAATGAACAATGATTTATAACTTGAAATTATATTGTGATCTATGATACAATGGATTTGTTTTTCAAATGTTATGATCATGTTATCATACACTTATTATCATGTTGTGATTAAATGATCAAAGATATCATCATTTTTACCCTTACTATGTATATGATATCATTCTTTCTTGTGTTTCCATTACCATGTTTATAGTCAAATATTTTTTGAATGATGTGTCAAAAAAGGGTTCGAGTTGTAATGAAAATAGTGGGATATGATTAAGATATTTTATTATAAAACTATTTATATATCCATGATTATTATTCCAATAAACCTATATGATTTCTTCAAAAATCATAATGTTTTGGGATCAATATTCATTTAATAAGATATAATAATTGTGTATTAAAAGTATAAATCTATAGATCAGTGTCAAATAATGGATTAGATACCATTAGAAAATATTATTAGAAAATTATAGAGAGAAACCTCATGATATTCTAATGTATTAGAGAGCATCCGTAGTTAATGTAACTATTGATGTGTGTGTTTCCTAGAAAAACATCATTAACATGATACTACAATTTTAAGTGATTTCACTATAATTTTTTATAGTTTTAATAAACTCGAAAAGTATTTGATTTGTATATATTTTCCATCATTAAAGTGAATTGTTATTATTCCCTTATTGTGAACCTATTTAGACACTGAAATGGTATATTCTTTTGTTAATTAACATCTTATTTATGAACAATTGTAATAGATTTATGTACATGATAACCATGAATTTAATAGTTTATACCTAAGTTATCATTTATTGAGAATAAAGTGTAATGATGTATAAATCCGTGTAATTATTTTTAATGATTATGTGATTTCCCATTATGATTGTTATGGGTCATATAAAAAATTGTTTAATGGGTGGAACCAAAAGGAACTATCTTAATGAATAATGTGATACTACATAAAATGATTTTCCTCCTAGAACCCAAATGTTTTCGAGGTCTGAATGAAAAATATAATTGTTATTCATATGTCACATTCTCATTTCATGAATAATTATGAACCTCCAAATGCTAAAAGTATGGGAAAACATTATATTTATTTCTACAAGAAACAACATTCAAATTAATTTGGTGGGAATTCTAATCCACAATTTTAGGAACATTGATAAGTACCACTAAAATTATAACATTCATTATTTAGTGTACAGAGCATGAAGAAGCTATCTTTACTGGTTTTTATTTTGAAGGAGAAGAAGTTCAATGGTATAATATGACCAATAAAATTATGCACAGAGAAAATATTGACACCATGGGGATTTATGATTTTATTATCTTATTTATAGAAACTTACAATCCCTGTATACTTCCTATAAAAATGGTGAAGGAATTATTTGAGAAAATGAAAAAGGATGATGAATATTTCATTAAAGATAAGTAAAATTATACAATACTAATATGTTACTTCGTATATTCTTATCATTCAATCTAAATTAATTATTGATAAAATCACAAATAACATAAAAGAAATTCTCCAAAATAGTACACCGAAAATCCATTCAAGAACAAAAATATTCTTATTTGATTATGCATCTACCAACCCTTTTTTAAAATTTATTTGAATGGTATAAAAATACCATATCAAAGAATATATTTTGAATTATAATTTAAAAATATTAATGGAATAATTATCACATATAATGTATATTATTCATCTCTGATTTATATTTATTGGAGTGTACTTACAAAAACAATAAATATTCTCTTTATATATGAGTTTTGAATACTCCTAAGTATGGATTGGATTTATTTGTATAAATACAACATAAATTTACAAGGATATCCTTGAATTTTATTTTGAACCATCCTATCATCATTTATTTATTATATGGTAATAATAAACATCATATGGGTATTACATCCCTTGTATGGATTTTAATTTCAATTCAAAAACAATCAGTGATTTTTTTAAAAAAACTAAAAATTGATGATATGACTATTTTACAGGAGGTTTATGAATTATTTTAGAATACTTTACATGTTTTATTTAAAATAATGGTGTTTTATTATCAATATTACTCATTCGTGGTATTACAACTATTTCAATGATTCTTTATAGAATGGAACATATTGAGTCATTGTAATTGAAGAGGAATGTGTAGGTTAATATTAATAAGGGATTCATTGAACATCATGTATCACTAAGGGATATACAAATTCTTATTATTAATTATAATTATGTATCAATGTGACTCTGCAAATGATTATATAGAGATTAACTAATCCACAATCATGAAAAAGTATTTACTGCCTTATATTGATTATTTACTCGATCAATTATGATGATATCAATGTTTTCATAAGATTTATCATCAACAAAGATACTATATTTTTATTTCTAAATGTGAATACATATATAATAAAACCATCCATATGTGGTATTTATTCATTCAATTTACTATGATTCTAGTTGGTATTACAAATTCCTTCACAATAATATTTTAATTAATTAATACATTTTTAGAAATCATATTCATCAGTTTGTGATAGTCTATATATTAAAAAGGGAATGAAGAGAATGAAGATAATTGGAGTAATTTTCAAAATATTATTAGGAAGGGGTAATTGTATGAAAAAATTTGTATATTTGAATTTTTTTAATATATAGCATCATTTTCTGGTAATATAATATAATATGATGTTATATTGGTGGATCAACAAATGTATAATGTTGTATAATTTTGGATTATAACAACCAATGTGACTAAGGTACATTTTATTCATTATTTGGTTAGATATTATTTATTCATTGGGTATAATTTCATATAACTACATAACTGTTCAAACTTGTTAACATAGACAGAATCCAAAATCGTTATAAATTAACGTGATGAAAATTTCATGCGACTCAAGAAAAGGTTATTCAATGCACCAAAGATTATAATACCATATAGTGGAAGAATTTTTTGACCTTTATGAAGTGTTGATAATTGGACTAGGATCCTTCCATATGTATAATTATATGGTTATAGAATATGATGAATGGAAATTGATGGGTTGTTATAGAAATTACCCAACTCATGATTTAGAGTTATCTACAGTAATATTTTCATTATATATATTTAGGAATTGTCTTTGTGGTCAAAGGATTTATATATATATTGATCATATAATTTTCTTCTATATATTCACATAGAAAGAGTATAATATGAACTACAAAATATGACTGGAATTTGTTAATGATTACGACTGCAATATAAATTTTCCCCATGGGAGCATAAATGTGATATAAGATGCTCTAAGATAAAAAGAACCTGATAGTTTGTATATGATGATATTGACAGAAGATACATTATTTTTTTTAATAAAACAACCTAAATAAACTATGAAACTAGTACACAACCCGATACACCAGATATCTTAAGTGATTTGTCGATCCATGCAGGATGGAGACTAGAAGCAGGGCACTGATGAAAAAAAACAATGAACGATTTCAAAAAATGAGAAGAAAAATCATATCCCATTCATATATATATATATATATATTATTAAAAAAATATGTAAAAAATTATCTAAACCAATAAAATAGTGAAAAACTAAAACCACTCATGTAGATTAAATCTCAATGTGTATGTCCAACCACAAAGGACTTCCAAAATAGGAAAACAACTACTCCATGTGATATTTTGGGAAAACATCAACCATATAACCGGTAAGAACTTATACATAGCTACCTAGAAACCTATATATCTCACTACATACCCTTCCCTTTCCATTCATTTAAATACATACGATGTACAATGCACCAATGATGAAGTGAAAATGGTGTCATCTAACATGCATAGTAGAGAACCACCATAAAAATCCATAATAAATATATTTATAATCCTTTTAAATATGAAAATTTTGAATAAAATGTGTCATGATTTGAATTGAATAAATTTTATCAAAATCAAGGTAAATATTTTCAATTTCTTCAACATGTCAAAAAATGAAGGAATATAAATTTCAAGATTAATTTCCATTATCATTTATGAAAATCCAAAGATTTCATATCACAAATAAAGTGAATTTATTATATAAATTAAAGTAATTTTATAAACATTTAGAAATTGAATTTTATAAAATTAAAATGAATATTTAATTCCCAATATAGAAATTAGCTTAGGGTGAATATATGGGATTTTTCCAGGAAACTTCATTTTGTGAATAGTAAAAAATAATGCCTTTTAGTTAAAAAGATATTTTTTTATTTATTAATTATTGACTATAAATGATATTATAAAGATTTTTAAGGTCACATAAGATTATTATTACATATATTAATACAATTTCATTTAGTATAATCAATTTCACTTATAAACTAAATGTAAAATCTTATCAATGTTTTGTAAATTATCCTGCATTAAAACCCAGTTATTTCATCATGTCTACTCGATTAGAGCTAATATAAATTTATTAGATTCTATGAATTGAACATATAAAATCTTATAGACACCATTGTATTTATTCAAATACTTAGACTCGAATAATTTGATGTTAATGTTTTGTCTAAAATGATTAGTACTAGTGATTAAAATTAATTCTTGTAATTAAGGCCAAATTAAGCTTAATAAGAGACTTAACCAAAAAATTAAAATCCCAAATTACCTAGGATGTTTTAAAAAGACCATTTTATATCCATATTATATGATTAATTAAACCATTCATGTGTTTTTTTGTTTGGTAAGAATTGTTTTTTAAGAACATTTGAACACCAAATTTGTTAATTTTTATGTGAGTCCTTTTACGTCCATATAAAAGGCCACCACATCTTCCAATTCGTCGTAATTATCATGAATATTAATTTATTCCAATAACTACCCAATTTTCCTCCCTAAAACCCTCCCTTTGACTTTTAATCCTCACATTGGGTAGAAATGCACTCAAAGAAACCCTTTGACCTAAAGAAAATGGAGTTCCCTGATATAGAGTTAATGGCTTATTTCATGCTCCAAATATTTATTTTACTTCTCCAACACTACACTATATTTATTATAATATTGTATGAAAACAACATTTTCTTCAGTATACTATAATTTTGTTATGCAGTGGGTCTGACCGACCCTTACACACACCTCCATCTAATTGATGTTGAACATACTGTTTCTTTGTTCGGTGAACTACTGCATCACTAAACTATGATTGTTCATTACTCCTTCACCACCAATCAAGGTTGAAATTGTGATGGAAAATATATTTATATATTTTTAATATTAAATTTATTATTTCATTAATATTATTTAATTCATTTAAACACAATTCGTATTACCTTCGATTTTGTGTTATTACGATAATCTTCTTTGAGGAATTGTGGACTACCGCCCCCCTCAATGCGATGTGATTCATTCACACACCACATGGAATATATTAAGGCTGGCTTGAGTGAAATTTAATGATATTTATGACATATTGCTAGTACTTGATTAATAATATATACATAAATACATATATATGCATATTTTATTTACACACATTCATTCAATACGATAATAATAACGAAAACAACATTAATCTGTACAAATGACTTATCATCTCTCAGAATGGTGTTTTCCAATAAAAAATTCATTATTAAATAAAATATCATAATATTAATATAATTTATATAACTAATACTAATATAATTTTTTATATTCTTTAATCATGGTATATGTATAAGGACCAATGCAATAGAAAATTTAGTCACATACGAAGAACAAACTGAATGATTACCTGAAGTGAATCATTAACCTATGACTACTAAAAATAAGCTAACATAAGGTCATAAAAAACCAGATATTGTATTAGGTATATGGATATTATTCTTTAAAAGATTTCTAATAATTGTATATTTATTATATAGGATGCTCGTATGAGTATAGATAGAGTCAGGACACGAGGTAAATGACATTTAATCTAACTTTATATTTATGTGAGATTCATCTTATGATCACCACTAAATTCCTTTTTGGTGTATTTACATTCCATTAGTTAATTAAATTTATATTTTACCTTAATTTATTGGTATTCTCATACCATTTCAATGTTACCAAATCAGTAATTAAGTTTTTTATCAATTTTCCTTCATTGAGACTCATATTTTGTTGTCCACCAAAAATATTTATTCATGTGTATGTACCACCATATTATATTTTATATAATTAATATCATTATTTTAATGATAAATTACGCAACATGTAATTTCGTTTTCTTAATGGAGAGTATAATCCCTTATAACCATTTTATAATTGTTTATTGAGAGAATCTTATCTTTTTTGAGATTGTTTATCATTATGAATAATTTAATGAAATATCTCATGATTTTTAATGAGTTTACATAACCTCTATTTATTCGAGATATCATAATTGTTTACTAGAATTTTTACATTTATTGGTACTTAAGATAATTATTTTAGTGAAATATAACCCTCTCTCTCTTTATTCTGAAATCTTATTTATTCAAAAATCATGTTTTAGAAAAATTTCAAGGGATCCTTGAAAATAATTATCAATTAAAAATGATTTTAAATTTTATTATTGTTTTTAATTCATCCTTTATTTCTTTTCAAATTCTATTTTCAATGAAAAAGGTTTTCAAAATGTATTTTGTTATAAAATTTATTTCTCAAAAAAGAAATATTGTTTTCCTTAGGAATTTTTTTAAATGATTATTAAAAATTATTTCCCATACAATATAACATTAATTGGTGTTGATGATCATAGTATAGGGAAATTATTAAATGTTTCAATTCATATTATTTAGTTTAATTTATTATGTTTTTATGTAATGATGTTGTGAAACTCGTTTCTCTTTCCCGGGTAATATTTTTTTCAAACTCGCATCATTTCACGAGACATGTTTTGGATGAAATGATTATGAAAAAACATTTCCTTCAATACGTTTTTATTTGTTTATATTTTTATGATACCCATTTCATTACAAGGGTTATGAAATGACTATTTTTGAACTTCTGGAACACGTATGTATGATTTCATTATGTGAAGGGTGAGAACTATATCTCCCCATAATTCATTGGGTAAAGATTTATATCTTATGAGATTGATAGGACTGGAATGATGGATTACACTATTCTGTAATACAGGTTGAGAATGAGGCTTTACTCAGTTCATTAATAATGGGCTTGAATGAGGGTTTACTCAGTTCTGTAAAACATGGCTAGAATTGGGGATCACCTATTTCAGTAAAGGACTTTTTTGACTAACATGTTATTGGGATTGATAACTTATATACTGTGTAATTTTTTATATTATTATGTGTTTAAAAAATTCCATTTTTTACTCATATGTTATTCATTCATAGATTATTTACATTGATTATTTATTGATCATGTCTTATGAACTGCCACTCATTATGCCATGATTCTTGTATATGATCTTTGATATACAGTGTATGACCTTCTATTTTCATGATCACATTCTCTTACCCTCATTCTATTTTAATAGTAACATGTATCCCTAGTTTACACTTATGGAGCATTTTTTGATGAACCATTTTTATGTTTTCTTCCTAGGTTATGAATATATGTATTATGTTTGATGTTTCTAAGAAGGGTTATAGGCCTGAAGAACCTAGTGGGAGATAATGTAGCTCACTTATTTACTAGTTTAATGTTTCCATGTTTCCAAAGTAACTATACCAACTATGGTATCCGGGTGTCTATTTATATAATTATTAATTAATATACATATTTAATGAATGTATAATTTTTGAAAATCAATGTTTTCTATTAGTTCCCATAGAAATTCCGGATTAAGACCATAAAAGTTACAATCAATCTTTCTCATTTAATTACACTCATAATCCCAGTATTTATTTCTAACCATGAAAAGATAGATCCACATTTAACACCCTATTACACTTATTTTTTTTTCATATACTCAATAATTTCTTCTCCATTTAATACCCTTGTTATATGATGTTAAAAAGTTACCCATATTAAAATGTGAATAAAAAAATGTCACTATATTATTGGTCTAGAGACACCACAAAATATATAAAATGTATAATCCTATTTTGGTTCTAGTAAATGACCTTACGATGTCAACACAACATCATAGGTGTTGTAGACTATTTATCTTTTGATCATCTTTCTATAATATATATTAATGAAGTACTAAGGTTTCATAAAGTATTATAAAATTTTATATCTCACTGAGATATTTGGATTATAACAATTTTATTGGGAAGACATCAGCATGTACTATAAATAATGTTGATCTTTGTTATAACATATCATCCTCTGAAAAAATATAGTATAAGAGGAAACTCAAACCTTAGAGGATATGTTGATATCCTAATCTCTATATTTTAATGGTGTTTTGGATCAATAGCATCCTCTTGTTAAATTATCCTACTAAAATATATTTAACATGATCATTTTCATGGATACATTTATTAAATTATATGGAAGGATATATGGAAATAGAACATTATAGGATTAAATTAGGAAAATTAAAACTATTGCTAACTAACATAGATTAAGAAAAGGAAAATAAGGTTATAGATATTTATCATTCCATATATTCACTTTATAGTCAACAAAAAATATATGTTCATAATCATTCGTATGATCTAGAATTAGAATTTCTTTAGAAGGTAATCCTAAAAATTTCTCTATTTATCATTGAAATGGAATTTTAAGAGAATGTAATTTTTAACAATTGGTAAATTGGACACTGTTATAATAAATATTGGGTGGGGATAATAGATTATCACATAGAGCTACACAAAATCCTCACTAAATTTCATAATATGTTAAGTTAATTTCTAATGATGATTTTCATAACTTATCTATATTGTGTTATCAAACTATAATTTATAACATTGGTGTGTGATCTTTCCTACAAAGAAAAACTGGTGGAAATCATGGATCATATATATAATGTTATAAAGTAAAACACTACTAACCTGGTTAATGTTAATTAGAATAATGGAAAAAATGAAAAAGATTCATGGGCACATATCGATGTGATAAAATTGATATATCTTAATTTTTTATATCCTAGGATTATAATTTCATGTGATAAAATCATTTAATGTAGGGTATAATGTGAAACCCTAATATTTTGTGACATATTTATATACAAAAAATAATAATTTCTATACAAGATTATGATACATGGAACCCTGGATCAAAATAAATTGTAATATATTGTTTATTAATATTATAGACTGAATATTGGTTGAGTGAAATGGAATAACAAAATTTTAAAAGGTTTTATAATTTTTTTGAATATATTAAATATATTAATAAATTAGTACTCTATTTTTATAATTCCCCTTCTATGATATTTCAATAAAAACGTTGTGTCCAAAGACTCTTTGTTATTTTTAAATCAATGAAATATTTATTTAAAAGTAGAGGTATAACCATTAAATAAACCATAGTCCAAACGATAAGTGGCACATGAACATGGCCCGAAGGCCCGATGTAGTGTAACACATGCATCATCCTATATGCATCATCAAGCATGTGCGATAGCCTGCCTGTATCAGGCCTACGATAACACCTACCATCTTCATGAACCATTCACTAATTTCATTTTAAATTACACATAGTGATTTTTGGATTCAATACATGGTCTTTAGAATGCTTTATTATGTGTTTTACCACTTATGATCCACACCCAAATGTTTTATATTCATTAAAAATGAAATTCCCGTTGATGTATGATTCATTATTTTCTATGACAGAATATTATTTTAATTTTTTTACAATTTAAAAAAAATTATTTGAAAAATGGAATTCAATTTTTGAATCATGTAGTGAAAATATCATTGATTAATTTTTTTGATTATTTTTTTAAAAAAAGTATTTTTTTGATGAATTAAAAAAAATTATTGAAATTTATTTTTTTATTTAATGTGTTTCAACTATTCCATTTTCAATATAGTTTTTATAAAGGTAAAATTAGAACATTTATCTTATTATTAAAATATATACTATGATTTTTTTTGTATAAAAACATTTTATACATAAAAATCATTTTTTAAAACAAATTATTGTCGGGTTTTACATGTTTATTTTTAAATTTAATTAATCAACATATATTAATTTTACATGTAAAAATTAATTCCATATATTCAATCTGTATAATGAATTTTATATAATAGGGTCAAATTATTTTTCAGTTATTATGTATAATAACATAGTCATGAATTCATTACTATAGTAAAGGTTAAATGGGTTAATTGAGGGATGGGTATTAAACTAAGTAGATAATAGTTAAAATGAAAAAAATTATAAATATATCCTAATTAATTATTATAATTTTACTCAATATCATCATACATAAAAAATTTATCTAATTTTTCTGCATCTGTCTTGAGAAAGACATAATTATATTTTTAATCTTATAAAAAATTGTGGGTCCTCCACCCCCACATATAAGTGGACACCCAAAAATTCTATTGTTGTCACCATATTGAGGATTATATACCATAAAAATCCATAAATATCCACATCAAAACATACCTAGTCACTAAATACAAGTGATTGGGTTCTTTAACGTCAATTACTAGTGTCTATTAGAAAGGATCCAAAGGTGTCCATCTAATAGAAAGGGAATCATATAACTGAAACACATTCAGTTGATTTCATGTCATACCACTAATAAACATATTCTTTTAGTAAAACAATAGTAAATTTAGTATCCTAAATATAATAAAAACATTATTATGATTAGGAACCCACTAGTAAACACAATTGAACCTGTTAAATTGTAATTAATAGTTTCATCACTTCCTATGTATGGACAACATCTTCCATATAGTGATCCAATTATTTTTCTATTACCTTATTTTTTATAAATTAATAATTATGGTTTTAATTTTTTCAAAATAATTATTTTGAAATAATTATTATTATGTTAATATAATACCACATAAACTATTACTGTTTCTAACCACTTGGAAATGAGAACATCAATTCGGTGTATGTGTAGACTAGCACCTACATAATGCGATATATCTTTTTTCTATTCTTCATTATACATGGATATTAGTAAAGATATATTGAAGGAATATAACTTATATATATTATATAATAATTTTTATGTTATTTTTAATTTTTATTTTATGTTCATAAATTTGATTAATGAAAACGAGAAAAATGTGTTCATTCGTATGTGGTACATAACATCTAATTGAATAATGTAATTAATTTATCCTTATCTAAATTTTACATATTATTCTTATATATAAACTTAATATATTTATATATGACATATATATGATGAATAATTTTTTTTTGAAATTCTTGTGATCATTTTATCAAGGAATGAAATTACAAATCAAAATTACCCTAAAAACAAAAACATATAACAACATAAAATGATTTTTTGAATAAGAATGTTTTACTAAAAGGGTTAGTAAATGTTATAAGAAAATAATATATTTTATTTTATTTATTTAAATTAACCTTATATATAATTACAATATATTTATATTTATTATACTTGATGTTAAAACACTTTCTGAACATATTGAACATGTTGTAAGGGTTTTATATTACAATAGAATTATTTACCAAGATTGTTTTTATCATGTTTTTGATGAGAAAATCTCATTATCTACCTCATAAGAATAATATTAATTATATTAAAATTTAATAATTTTTTTTTAATTTAATTTTTTCTATTCAATTTATACACCATATTTACTCAATATATCCATACAGGATGATTAATAAAAACTTATATTATTTCTCTCTTAGGTAGAATATCATCTTTTAATCCATGTACATGTTTTGTAAAAAAAATAACTGTTATCCTATGACCCTTAAAATTATAATTTTCCAATATAGTAATTTTAAATAAATTATCTTAATAGAATATTGTTTTCATTTTCTAAACATGTTAGTTTTTACATTTTACTGAAAATGTTAATAGAATCATTGTAATATCATATCCGAAATGAGCGATATTAACCTATGGCATGACCACTTGATGCTATGAATCTTCTGTTACGTGTATAAAAGGATATTTTAAAATAAAATATTACCCAAATAATTCTATATAATATTATTTTAAAGGAACATTTTTCAAAAAGTGAATTTCATTTCCAACACAAAATAATCGTAGTGAAAATTTAAACGTATTTTCATCTATTATCACATACTTTTCTGTCACATATTCATTACTAGGGATATAATATAACTGTAACACCCCATTCTTAGAATCTTAGATCCAGTGTGTTATTTTATTACAATGGAAATATTACTAGGATACAAATCATGAAAGACTAATCATTTTACCAGTCTTGGAAGTCACGAATAAATACCTTATACCCATTATAAATTTTGAAATGGAAAATAGAAACATTATACAAAATATAATTAATTAAATTTCATCGTTGAACTATTATTCAATTATTTCATCTTCATAACCTGAGGAAAGGAAACATAATAATTGTGAGATCAAATCCTAAGTAAGGTTAAGTGTTGTGGAATAAATAATTTATCAATGAAAGTAACATAACATTGAAAAATAAATAATTTATATCAAATTATATTCAAATAAATAGAAAAGGAAAAATCAATATTAATATAATAATTTAAAACACGTGATGAAAAATTCATGAATTCAGAATAGAATACTTTAATAAATAACTTGACGCAAATTATCATTGATAATAAATAAAAAAATACATGAAAATAACTATTTGTTAATAGATAGAATTTCATAGGAACTTTATTACCTATACTATTAAGATACATCCTCCTGAATGTTTGAAAATTATTGTAAAAAACTATTCGATTTGGCCATCATAATCGTCTCATGAGAAACTATCAATCCATCAAGGTGTTATATAATATTTGGGAACCACCCGTCACAGATTTTCCAATGAATTAATCATATAAAATAATCAATTGAATCAATATAACACATGAATAATTAAATTTCATTATTGAAAAAAAGATACAATTTTATCAATAATTCATCGGTTAATAAATTAACTATCAATGTGAACACAGTTTGTAAAATGATATACGGTTTAAAAAATCACAATATCAATCATGTGAAAAACGATATATTCATTGAAACATAAATGTAATATGATTAAAAAAAATATTATTTCCAAAGAATGTTTACAATCAGAAAAAGAAGTGAGATTTCAATGATAATTATTAAAAACACTCACGAAGAGCATAATCATTTAACATTCAAAAGTGTCTCATACCACATTTAAACAATTAAATAATTATATAAATGAAAGTATGAAATTAAATGAAACATATAATATCCTTAAAATATGTATATATAATATATTATGTGTCAAAGGTAATATATATGCAATATAAAAGGGACTTGGTACATAACAACAAATATTTCTCAGTGGAATGTTAATTGAGATGAAATATCTTACCTAAAACTTGTATTTTATTGTGTGGTAATTATCCAATGTAGATTGGTTAAAAATATGTTACTATCATATAAATTAATAACAATCATGTGTATAATATCATATATTAACTTCTTAGAATAATATATTCCCGATTTGTTAACACTCTTTCATTGTTTTAACTATTTATGGTGTTAATTGCCTATTTTTATCAAGTATGTTTTGTCCTATTACTTGTTGTTCCTAATACATATATATTGATTTTATAATATATATAATGTCAAATATGATTATTTATATTATATATTTAGTACATATTTTTTTTAAATATTCCATGATATTTGGAGATATGATATGAAGCGAATCGTTCATGGAGACGATAGATCGTACGTACGCATAATCGAATCATCAATGTATTTGTATTATTAGAAGAATAAAAGGTAAATGATTAATATTTATATAATGTATTTATTATAATATCTATGTAACATATGTTACATACTTAAATTAAAATAATACTTAATGTCTTCCAAGTATAGCATGAAAGAATCAAATCGCTTGCAGGTGGCGGTAGTCAACATTTCTACAAATGATGTAATCATATTAACACAAAATAGATTGTATAGATGTTTTTTAATAATATAGTTGCATAATAATAATGAAATTATAAATATCATATGTATAATTATTAATTGTGTTTCCATCATAAATTCTACCATGATAGGCGGTAAAAAAGTGAACAATCATCGTTTCCAGAGGTGGTAGTTCACCATACACGTAAACAATAGGTTAATTATCAATTAAAATGATTTTTTTTAATTTATGTAAAAATAATTCAATTATATCTTCATAGTAAATTTATGATATTTTTTCTATCATATAATAATTTAATAATTACATGTTAGTAGTTGGAGAGTGGAAATGAAACAAGATAGCCTTAGTGAAGATATCACCTCTTAACTGGGTAACTCCTTTGGGTTTGTAACATAAGATTCTGTTGATTTCTTATATATAAAGGGGAGTATTCTATTATTAGTAGAGAGAATTTATGAAGCTATTTGGTAAGATCTTTATTTGGAATTTTTTTAGAGGTTTCAGGAAGTTGGAGGACAAGAGGCCTTTTTATAGTGGTGGAGTGGCAGTCCTGTATTATTTTGACAAAGTAATTCGATACATATTTTTCACAATGAACATCAACCACATAATGTACCAAAATCTAAAAAAATGGATTATATTGTCTAAATATGGAATTAAAATAGTTCTTGGGAATGTTTATATGTCTTTTGAGCCCTTAAGATTACATAATATTCCTTTGTTAAACTTAATTTTTCCTTGATAATTGTACTTAATTTTAATTACGTTATCTAATATTTTTTTTCAAAAAATAAATTGAACAAATTAGAAATTAGAAATTATATCAAATCCAAATTTAAAATCAATTTTTTCATATTCCAATTACAGAAGTAACAAAAATTAATTTAAATTTAATACTACTGACAAGACAACAATACATGTTTTTAATGTAATAATGTTTGAATGCTTACTATGTTTTTATTGTCAATTTCTAATTAAAATTTATAAAAATTTCCAAAAATATATTAAATGATAAAAATATTATATAATTAAACTATAAGACTATTGTAATATCTGAATTATCTTTATAAATAATGTATATTATAAAGTTGGATTTAATTAAAAGTTATAATTTTATCATTATTCGATAAAAAAGTGAACATCATAGAAAAAATTCATCCTAACCTAATATTTATGTATCTATTTCAAGTATCATAATGATATGGATGTATTAAAATTATAAAATTGTAAAAATATTATTTAAAAGGAGTTCATCATTTAATGGGGTTGGAAATGACTTAATTGAAATATAGTGTTTTCTATTTAAAAATAGGTATTTTCTTTTATTATTTTTATCAAATCAACCAGATGAGTATAAAATATATTATATTAAATATATTATATTGATATTTATTTTTTAAATTGAAATTACTAATTCTAATTAATTCAATTTATTACTATAATATTGATATTTGACCCTAAAAATCGCTTTCTATAAAATTATTATTTTCATATTCAACTCATTCTTATATTCAATTAGATATGACTACTTACCATTGAATTAGTATTGTAAACCATATATTTCCTTAAATTAGTTAATATTATACATAAGTGGTAGTTTATGTAGTATTACAATGAATAATAATATTCTAATAATAAATTATTTATCGGTAAAACTCGGTCCTATGTGAAACGCATTCCATCAATGAAGCATTATCTTTTATGTAACACAAACTAAATCGGTGGGGAAGGAATTGAAATATAAGGAATATATTATTACAATTAAAATAATATATATATATATATATTTATTACGTATTTTATTCCCATATTCCATTGGTATCGCAAGTCATGCACGCTACCAAATATAAGGTTCATTAGAATTTTTTGGTGTTACACTCTCGCACCTTAAATAAATTGTGCCCTACCTATTTAAAATTCATCTTATTAAAAGAGAGATTAAAAATAAACTATTTTTGAAATACTGACTTATTAAAAGGATTAATATCAAATCATTTTAATAATATGTAAATGAATTTACAATGACCACGTAACATGGATCCCTAGATGGAGAACATTGGTTTGAAGTTGAATAATTGAAATTGTTGAAAAATACAACAATAATTTTATGAAGGGGAGTTATAAAGGAAATGTTCATATGAATGTTGTTGGAAATGTGACCATAAACCATAGGTGGTAATAATGGTCATTGATATAAAAAAAATGACTATAATAGGAAGACATTTCTGTTGCAATTTTTTTCCTATAGTTAATTAATTCTTTAACACAATATGAAAATATATGTTTATATAACATAATTGTTTCCATTAATTATTCCCTAAATGATATTTAATTCATCTATTATAACAATAATCTTCATATCAATCTCTAAAACCATGTCCTATATTAAAATAAAACAATTTAATATATTGATAACCATTCGAAAATATTATGATCTAACACATTAGAAATAAGGTCATTGAATTTCCACGATGAACATATCAATAACCATTAATCAACATGATGTAGATCTAATTTTTCACATTCCAAACATGTGAATGACTTCATATTGGATCCTCTTGAAATATGATAGTAACTCAAATAACCATAAAATCATATTGGAAACATGAATTATTCCTTATACCTTATATAAGACACGTGCTATTATATATATTTCGTAAATCTGAGAGTGTCTAAAACTCCATCAATTAGAGCATAGAACTCTTGTTAGAAATAAATAAATTAGTTTCAATGTATTCAACACTTATCCATATTAGTAAATTGGTCATCATCATCTCAAATTCATTAACATATTATGGGTCTCCTTTCCGTTAATCATGTGTTTTGTGTGACGTTTAAATTTATACTAAATAACTTTTCTTTGTACTATTCATCATATGTTCACAAATCCTTCATGAAAGATGTATTTCAGTAGAATCCTTACATAAATTACAACTCATATGATGAGAACATCATTAATAAAATACTTTTATGAAATATATCATAGATTCAAATATCGAAGAAAATTAATCATTCCATTTATTCTATGTCAATAACATAAACCTGACCTTGATCTGTTAGCTTCATTGGAGGTATATTACCTCGACTCTTATGTAATTTGTTTGCATAGTGCCCCATATCATTGATGTTTTAACACTGAGTAGTATCATTTTCCTTCTTCGCATTTCATTCTATTTCCTAGGGACACTTTTCTACAAACATATAACAATCTCACAATCCTTTCAATCATTAATCAGGGTATTTCCTTCCAATCATATTACATGTTTGAAAATACTTATTTCCCTTCATATTCTTAGACTCATACATTTTTAGTGTTTATAAGACATATTTTTCTCATGGATTCCCTTGAATCCATATGACATCGAAAATTATTTCTTAGTCTTTATAGCACATAAACCTATTTCATTGGATGAAAAAAAAATTGACACACCATACAACTCCAGAGACATGGCTTAAGTCCCAAAACGAAATGATCAATCTTGAATTCCATGTTGCATATGAAATCTATAGAATACCTTTCAAGCTAGGTGGAGTAAACTTTATACTCTATAACACATTTTCCTCCTTTTTCATTAAACTATGGATCATTATCTTTATTTATTTTTTTATCATGTTAAATGTATTTATCAGGGAATGTATCTAAAATGTTCTCCACTCCATGAGTTTTATTTATTCTTCCACCATAGTATTTTGGGCCAAAGACCACCATTCATTCACATTAAAATTATGTAAATATGAAATATGTGTATCTTTTTACATTTCACCATATCATAATTCCATGAATATTATCTCTAATGACTTAATTAATTAATCTTTTTTCCATTGGATTTGTAGTCCCACTTAATGATGGGGGCCTCCATCGAATTAAGCGATCCAAAATATGATATTATATCTATGGAATAGGTTTCTCCATTCTAGAAAGTTCATTTTTCTTTACCTAACTAATATTCCCATATATTTCCATAACAATCCTAGATCTAATACCAGCTACATTGGATTTCTTAGTTGGGAAACCTCTACATTGTCCATGAGTATTGATACAAAACATCATTCTAGCAAATATTTATAAACAATACCATATAATGGATTAGCTCATCAAATAATGTTTTTTGGATAAATATAAATATTTTATAGCACATATAAAATATTTCTTCTTCATAAATCAAAGAATCATTTTTTTACATTAAGGAAATATTTACATTCAATTCCGTCTCAATGGAAGGTAATGATAATTGTGAACAATCTTAATTGTATCCCCCAAGAGTTTCAAAATAGGTGTGTAGTAAAAAATGTTTTTCGTGAACCAGGTTACAAGAATTTAGGTCTAGAACACCTTTTCAGATTTGTTACTCATATGTACATTGTTCCTTGAACCATACCCACTTGTAGTATCTAGATAGGGGTATATTTCTTTTAATTCCCACCTAATATGTACCTTACAAAATGTCATTGATTTTATTCTAGAAATATCTTCAATGTCAATATTTGGGGAATTTTCTCTAATCTACGTTTACTAAATATAGTTTCCCTGGTTTTTTATAAACACCCTTTGATAAAACATCAACACCACAACCCCAAAAGTCAAGATATGGTGCATTATATCATTACATTGGAAAGATTAAATGGAATAAAATTCTAATAGACCTTTCAATTTGGAAGTCTTGAATATCCATATTACATAAATGATACCATAATACATTGGAAAATAAAAAATACAAACATGATACCAAATGAAATGAAATAAACTACATTCGTGAAGGATTATTCAAGGACTTATTCTTAACTAAATTAGGAAAGGAAAGAAAATATTGGTGAGATAAAATTCATAGTAATGGTCAGTTAAGTGGAAAAAATAATGAATCAATGACAATAAATTAGCTTTGGAATGTAAATAAATGAAATAAAATCAAATTCAATTAACTAGATGACAAAAAATCTATAGGGAAATGTAATAATCTAACATGCATACAACTTAATCAATAAATTAGGAATAGAATATATCAATTTATAATTTAATGAAAATTATCAGGGATAAATAATAACTCAAATATCAATTACAGAAATTGTTATTGTTTGAGAATCATGTATTATGAATGTGGTGACTTATAGTATCATGATCCATCCATGTGATAGTTTAAAACAACAGGTAGAGACATATTTAATTAGTCCAAATTATTCTTTTCATGAGAACCTATCGATGCATTGACAATGTATATAAATTCTGAGCCCCACCATTCGTTTCAAGTCCATAAAATTACTTATAAAGAATAACAACGCTAATCAATAGATTATATTCCTTATTAAATATATGTATTGAATAAAATATATAGATTTTCCAATAATTACTTAGTTAGTCAAATAACTGTCAAAGTGATCACCATATGTAAAACAATATATCTTTTATCGAATAATAATATGCATCTTATGAAAATTTAAATATTAAAGTAAATTTCCAATGATATATGATTAAAAAATAAAGATAATGATACAAGTCTCAAAAGGATGTGAGATTTTAATGCTAGTCATATAGATCATTCATGAGGATAATAATCATTAAACATCCCCAAGTGCCCCATAACACTATGAAACATTTAAATCATTATCCAAATGAAGGTATTACATTAAATAAAACATATAATATCATAGTAATAAAATATTTCATGACATTGTGTGTCAAAGGGATGTATATATGCAATATAAACGTGATTTTTTTCACAATAAAAAATAAGTCTCAATGGAATATAAATTGAGAATAAATACCTTACCTTAACATTAATTTTTATTGTGTGGTATTTTACCTCATGTATATGGGTTACAAATATTTCAATAAATTATATAATAACCATACTCATGTTTTTAATATAATATATTATCTTCTACAAATTGTTTATTACCCATTTGTAAACACCCATTCATTATTTTAACTATTTCGGGTGATAAAATACCTAATTTTGTGAAGTATGTTTTGCCTTTTAACTTGTTGTTCCAATTAAATATATCATTATTTAATCTTATATATATTTTAAACAAAGAAAATTTTTTCTTATATGTTTAGTACATATATATTTGGAATAGACCATATTTTTTGTAAATAATAAATCAAGTGCAGTAGTGTTCATTGAGATTGTAGGATGAACATATGCTTGAATGCTACTTCTATATCCATTTCTTATTAAAAGAATGAATGGTAAATAGTAAATACATGTATAATATTTCAAGTATAATATATTTGTCTTATATGTTAATTTATTTATTAAAATCAACCTTATCATGTTCTATATATATTGTGAACGAATCACATCACTTTGAGGAGGCAGTAGTCCACACTTCGACAAACGATGTTATCATATATATAAATGAAAGAATGAACAGAGGTGTATTTTATAAAACAATTACTAATGTATAATGACATTATTAAAATAATATATATCATATATAAATAGTGTATCCATAATAATTTCCACCATGAGTGGTAGAAAATGAAAAAATGAACATTTATCATTTTGTGGGGCAGTTGGTTGTCATACACGTAAATAGTATGTTTGTTATCAATTAGATGTATATGTATATATGTTTAGCTCAAACCATAAATTAGAAGTATCATAGTATATAGATGATAATTTTATTTTTATAATATTATAATATCAATATTTTAGGGGGTGTAGAAATGAAATTAAACAAGAGAGAATGAGGGAACACATTACCTCATAATTGGGTAACCACTTTTGGTTTGTACCAAATGGCATGGTTGGATTTATTACTACTCAAGTGGGTGATTCTTGGATGAAGTGATGGAATTGGGGGATATATTTTTTATATAATGGTTTAATATAACTTTACAAATAACCATGTTCTTTGTCACTCTTCATCATATATTGATTGGTATAATTATCATTTATATCCTTGTTTCCATTTCCCAGCTATATTCTCTAACAAGAGAATCTGTTTACTTGACCATTGTACATTGAATTATATATTTTCATTAATATTATTTATTAACCATATTTATTGTTTTTTTAAAAAAATAATTTTTTTAATATCAATGAATAAATCCAAACAAGAATTTTTGTACAAACCAAAAGGGGTTACCTGATTACGATGTAACATCTTCCCCCAATATCACTACTTTCATTTCCACTATACCCCCCCTAAAATCTCATTTTTAATAATATATAAAAAGAAGTAGCCTCATTATTCTATTATGTTGTTATGTTATGGTGTATACCTATATTATTACACAATTCCATCTAATGGACAACAGACATATAGTTTACGAGTGTCGTGAACTACCACCTAACGGAATGATTATTATTTCTTTTCCTATACCACCTATAACAGTAGAAATTTAGAAGAAAAATCTATTTATATTTGATATATTTTATATTTATAATGTATTTATACTTCATTAATTATTTTATAAAATAAACGTATATAGATTCGATTTTTTGTAATTATGAAAACATCATTTGTGGAAGTGTGGACTACCACATCCTATAAGTGAAGTGATTCATTCATGCTATACATGGAACTTATTAAGAATGATTTTAATGAAACTATGTAAAATATATAACAAATATATAATACCTGAAATATTATATACAAATTTATTTTTTACGCTTCATTCTTTTAAAAATTAAATTAAATGTAATTATTGTTCATATGTACGTACGTCCACCCGTCTCAATAAATTGTGCACTAAATTTATTATCTCCAAATATTATGGGTAATTATACATATATATGTACTTAATATATATGATAATTACATCATATTTTACATTAGGTATATTATGAACTCATAATCTAATTAATTTCAACTGCAAATGACATGTTAAACATACTCGATAAAACTAGGAAATTAATACCTGAAATAGGTAAAATAATGAATGTTTGATAAAAAAGGGGACATAAAATATTGTAAGAATTTAATATATGAAATTATTAAAATGATTATGGTTCTTTAATAATTTAGCAACATATTTTAATCCACTATATATTATTATAAATACCAAATAATATAAAATGAGGTTATGGTAAAGGATTTCATCACCATTTATATTCACTTTGGACTTATTTGTTATAATGAACCAACTAACTATTATAAGGAATATATACTTCACATTGTCACATTATATCATGATTATTATTAGTAAAATTATATTATTAGTTTCATTTAATTTTGTACCTTCATTGGGATTATGATTTAAATGTTTAAAATAGGTATTGGACACTTTTTAATGATTAAATAGTATTCTCATTAAGAATGTTCTTAATGGATATTTTTAAAATGTCACATCTTTTTGTGATTTCTACATTTCTCTTAAAAAATAATAGTATTGTTATCAAATTTTATTTTAAATTTCTTTTAATATCCGTATTTTCAAACATTAGATATTATTATTTTCTAAACCATACAACAGTTTACATCTGGTGTTTACATTAACATTTATTTAATTTACTGGGAAATTATTGATAATTCTTTATATTTTATTCAATATGGATATTTGATAAGTCATATTTTCTATTTATTAAATTTATTTGAAAATATGTTGAATGATTTTTAAATTCAATATTGGCTGGATCTTGAACATAATATATCTTTTCGATGAATCATTAGGGTCTCATGAGACGATTATGATGGCCAAATTAAACAAATTTATAATTGTAATTTTAAACTATCTATAGGATAAATCGTGACATTATAAGTCCTAATATAACATATAAAATATTTAAAATTGATTAAAAAATTCCTTCATCAATATTTAATTTACTATTCATCCATTATATTTTTCATCTTCTTATCTATGGTTAAATTTAATGTTCAGTTCATTGATTAAATGGAATCTATTTCATTTTCTTATTTTCCAATGATGATTTCCCATTATTTATTTAATTTTATTCTATGTGTTTTTAGTTATTTACATTACCATTTTTTTCCTTTGATTCATAATTACATATATTTCAAATAACCTTAGTGAACATTTGAACTCAACCTTGGTATGTTTTTCCCCAAGATATCAAAAAAAATTGAATAAGAATTCAATGAAGTAGTTTATTTTTTTATTATGAATCATTTATTATTTTATTTTACCATTTATTATTGAAATTATGGGTGTAATCTAGATATCCAAGATTTGTAAGCTAATCAGTCCTTCAAGAGTTAATTATTTGTAATCATTACTTTCTAATAAAATAATGCACTAACTCCAGGCTTCTAAGGTCTAGGTATTACAGTTGGTATCATAGTATGTTCATCTAAAATTTTGGGAACTATATTTATGAAAAAGATAGATTAGGGAGAGATACCCAATGATATAAATTTATTATAAGTATAAAATAAAATCGTATAATTTTTTGTAGGTATTATGTGGGTCTTATTAGAAATACATCTATATATTTATACTACATGTCGACATGGTTATATCAAAAATTTACCTTGGAAATAAAAATCTGAAAAGGTTTTTGGGGCCTAACTCAGTGTAACCTAGTACATGACAATGAGACTATCTATCCAGATGGTATCACAATCTCAATTGATATGATTATGATATTCCACATTTTCATTACATACCACTGTGATGAAACTAAAAGTAATGATTTCCCCATGTTAGTCAAATTTTATGATTCTATGTTGTATGATTCTAAAATATCTGTTATGTTTCATACCATATTTAGAGTCAAATAATGTCCATAATTTTAGGAGATAATCCAGTATATTGGTTTATTTATAAATGGTACGGAGCATTAATAATGGTATTAATACTCGTTGAAAATGTAGAGGTTTCCCTACTAATAAAGTTAATGTAGCTGGTATTAGAACTGATCATGTTACAGATATATTACGGTTTCTTTCCCACGTTATAAAAAACATCCTTTCCCGAATTGATAAACCAATTCCACAGAGAAAACATCCACATTTGGATCACAATAGGTGACATAGGACCACATCGTATCACGGGACAACTAATCCAATGGCAGTTGAGAAATAGAAAAACAATTTGGAGAAGATATTGTTGCAATTCAGATGTGGTGAAAAGGAAATGATTATTGTTATAGTATATTTTTTATTGGTTATGTGATTCAATGGTGGTGGTTGATCAAGAATAATTTGGTGGACCAATAAATAGAACTTCTAGAACATAGAACTGTTATTGTGAATTTAATTTATAACTACTTTCCTCCTGAGAAATAAAATGGAATGATTATAAGGATACTTATTTTTAATAAAATTGAGGAAGAAATTTTTTTAGAGTAGGATGTTTCATTTTCCAAGTTAACATTTTTTTATACATATTTCATACAAAACATAGAATTAAATTATGATCATTCCTTTGAAGGAATTAATCACAGTATTGAATGGATATAGTTTCCAAAAACCATTCATCATATGATGAAATTTTTTTATGAGATTTCAAGAATGTGAAAGAATTATCCATTTCTTATGTAATCAAGGTAAATGAGGATAAGAGGAGGTATTTTGAACATCACGAAAAATAGAATGAGTCAAATATGATGACGTGAAATAATTATTCCCTAACATTTGATAAATTCTAAATTAATTTTCCATGTAAATGATTTAAATGATTGGGTTTTTTTATAAGTGTGGAAAAAAGGGACAGAAGAAAAATGTATGAATATGGAAGAAGGAAGAAACAGTTTTTCAGCATAACAAAAACAATGATATTGGGAACTATGCAAACAAATTACCCATAGCACGAAGGGAATATAGATATAAAGATGCTAAGCGATAAAAGTCAAGATAGTGCTATTGACATAGGTGACTAAATATGATTAATGTTCTTCTATATTTGGATCTATGAAATATGTTTTTAAACAGATTTTATTAATGTTGATCTCATCATATGAGTTCTGATATATGTACATATTAACATGATGTACTTTATTGTTACTGTATTGAGATCATATACTGAATGGAACCAAAAAAATTTATCCAGTAAAAAGATAAATTTTTTAGAAAACACATGATTGAGGGAATAATAACCCTTAATATGTTCTTAATGTTGAGATAATAATGAAGAATCGATTGATTTGGATAAGTACTGACTACCATGGAACTGATTTATGACCTTTCAACAATTTCTATATTCTATCAATGAAGGAGTTTACAACACATTTGGATTTAACAAATATATATAACAACATGTGTCTAACAAAATGAATAAGGAATAATACATTTTTCCAAAAAGGTTTTATGGTGTTTTGATTTATTTCAATATTATTGAGGATGCATGATGATGTTATTCACATGTTGAGAATGTGAAAACATAGAGATACTTTATGAAGATTAAAGTCTAATGATATGTTCATATTAGAAATTCAGTTACCTTCTTTTTAATGTTTTTGATCATAATTGTAATGACCTGTCCCTCAGGGCTCCAGCCGTGACTTACGCCAAGCCCACCAACAAAAGGCTACGGGTTGGTGACTAGCACCAAGAGCATCAACCTATATTTGAGAGGAATTTTAATGAGTAACTATACACACACACACACACAACCACGTCCCATATCTGAAAAGTTAAACACTCAATCCTCAAAAAAACCATTGAGTATAAGTACAACTAAATTTCAAATTGGCCAGAATAAACACCCAACAAAAGAATAACTAGAAAATATGAATGTAAAATAAAAAATATTGAATCCATCCACTTGAAACAGCACCTAATTGGTAAATGTAGAGTTGATACAATAATATATCGGCGTATGTCTCATCTTCTTGGTCCCACTGGGTACCATTGGGTCTTGGGCCACCAATTCCTCCATCAATGTGGTAGTCATCTTCACTGAACACAACATGAGAGAGAGAAGCCCGTGTAGGGGTGAGTAAAAAAATACTCAGTTGGGACCCCAAAATAACAAGGAAATTCCAAAAATTAATCACAAAACAAACTATAGATCATGATCACGATGCAAGATATCTCACAAAATGTGTATTCTGGAGTAGGTAAGTAAGACCATTAATCATAACATCAAACACCATGGGCTACTGAGAACCCCTCCTCAATGAGTATAGTGGGCATTCTTGGTAACAAAAAATCCTGATCCCACTATCCTAGGAATACATTGGTACTCATTCTTGATGATTACCATTGTGATACTGGGTCACATAGAAACTGATCCCCTCGAAGGGAATTCCAGGTCACAGAAAATCTACATCCCACATATGGACATACTGAGGTACTTTTACTGCCGAGTACTATTGGTATGTTGGGTCACAAAAAATAAACTCCCCATTATGGACTTTTCGGGTCACGTAGAAACCACATCCCATTGGGCCATAGTATCTGATCGACATAAGGTCGCTCCTCAGCAATATTTAGGTCTCAGCAAACCATAGGGTTTCTACATGTGGAACACTCTATCTCAGGATAATTTCCCCAATCCATTCATCAAATTTCAACATCCATTAAATCATCAAAAGTGTATCCCAGAAGATCTACCTCTTGATGAGTGTTCCATCTTCACAAATGTATCGTCAATCAGGCACCTATTTTGCATGATATTTTCGTTTTCACAAAAGGGTCTATTGGGTCTAGGTATCGTCCGACCTGGTCAGAATGACCCATCTCGACCCATCCAGGGGTCCACTGAGCCAACCTGGGTCCACCGAAATGAGACAAACCTGGCCCAGACTAGGTCTGCTCGATTGGTTTGTGGGTCTGGTCTGGCCCACTGGCTTGCTTGGCCCCCCAGATTCATACAGGTTCTCCCCATGGACAAGACAGGGATGTATAACACGTCCTGCTGCCCTCACCCGATGGTCGTCCATAGCCCCACCCTCTTTTTTGACATATAGTGTACACTATCTAGTAAAATGTATCCAGACAACATGGTTTTTAGGATTCCCGTCACATGATCTACACATTGTGTTCTCTTGCAAACCGCAGCCTGTGACTGCAGGCCACTCCACCCATGCGGTCAAGGAGTTGTGTCTCTACTGCCAGTTAGTGGCTCCTCCAACCTTGATTTCTTGGAGTTCCAACGAGCTGTTTAGTGGACCACTGGGTCCACACTGGTGGTCTGTTATTCGAACCAACTATGCATGTGACCTCAGTGGGTGTATCTGCTTCCCTATGAATGCCTTTAATATTCCCTTCATCCCTTTTCAAAATGCACACCAATAAAGAATGCACAAGAATAGGGGATCAGGTCCTATTCGTGTTGGACTACATTATCTTCATTATATATTTACAACAAGGGAGGTTATGGGATGATTTGTTATCAATAATAATTTAATCCTACAAAGAAATCCCATGAAAGGTCACCCTTCAACAAGAACGGAAGATCCTTGTATCATCTTATTCATGGGTAGATTTTTTTTCTTCATTATGAATTAGAATTCATAAAATGTAAAAAAAATAAACACCGACCTCGATTGGCATTTTTCGTTAAAGCACTCCACCCTCTAGGATTTAATCTAAGTTGGCCTTCATCGATTCTGGATCCCATTGTTTGTAATTTGTCAATGTTGCGAGAAATCCTACCATCATTTTTCATTCCTCATTGGAGGGAGTGCATGTTGTAGGTTTTTCATAAAATACACATGGTTTAATTCTCAAAATTCAAATTCATTACCCTAAAAAAATGTAACATGTGGCACTGTTTCTGTTACGCTGCAAATATGACTCATTACATTGTTTCATTTATGAAACAGAATGTCTGTTATGCTGCATAAAAACAATCCATTAAGGTTATTCTCTTTATGAACCTCGTTGTCGAAGCATATAATTTCCATCCACCACTCTATGGTGAGAAAAGAAATAAAATAACAATTTATGTTATATTACTATTTTCTGAAATGTCAAAAATTATCTTTTTTATCCTACCCTCCCTATAGATGTTATGTACTTTCTAAAAGAATCCGGACAATAAAATTTCAATGGAACCCTCATATTTAGGATCTAAGTACTAGTTAAATTTTTATAAAAACACACTTAGATGTTTACTTAAATGAACTAAAAATAGTTCGAAATTCCATTCAGGACACACTGGGCCTTGGAATCACGTTCTGTCAAAGTTTGTGGTCTCAAAATAACTCCATAAAATTTGTAAACAAAATTATGAAATTATGGGATATTAATGTGTCCCCACATTTTGGCATTACATAACTGAAATCTAAAATAGGTCCAATCATAAAAATGGGGGTACTAAAAATGAATCCACGCCACCTGCTCCAATGTTGTCTCTTAGAGATTCATGTGCTGACACTAAATGTGCACAAGAGGAGTCGGCCTTCCAAGAAGGACCCACTCATGTAGATCCTCTCTATCCATTGGGAGCACTACAAACGTCACCCCATCATCAATGTCCATATCGCCCCATTCGTTGATGAGAATTTTATCATGCATGTACCATATAATCTGTGACACGTGAAAAACATCATGCACTCAGAAAATCTATTATTAATGATCTAGTTGATACACAACCTTGATGAATTTGGAGAGAATATGAAATGGTCCAATGAAACATGGTTATAACTTTTTTCCCCATCCAAATCTCTACAATCCTCATCAACATGAGACTCAAATGAAAAGGAAGTATCCCTCCTAGAAATACAAGGGTCTACATATCATGTCAACATATAATTTCTACCTGCTCTGTGTAGTCATCATCTGCTCCTAGATGATCTTTACCTTTTTAGTGGTAGCTCATATAAACTCTGGACCCATCAGTGCTGACTCCCCTGGGTTTGTACATCATAGACGTGATATTCATGGCCGCCCGTACAAATCCAAAAATAGTGCCATGATAATGATTGAGTGAAAGTTGTTTTTGTATAAAACTCCACCAGTGGAAGGTGGTCCTCCCAACTATGACCAAAATTAATGACACTAGCACAAATCATGTCCTCCACGGTGTGTATAGGTCACTCCATCTGACCATTTATTTGAGGGTGAAAAGTGGTGCTCATGTGGAGAAGAGTCTCAAATGCCTCCGGTAATCCTTTCTTCAACCATGATGTATATCGAGCATCACGGTCGAAGAAAATCAGAGACAGCTCCTCTTGAATCCACATTATCTACTGTGTGTAGAGGTGTCTCAATACCTCTATCGATCCCTTCTCCATGATGGGTAGGAAGTGAGACAACATGGTGATTTGGTCACCGATATCCGAGCTAAGATGGAGGCCCTTAAATGTTCTTGGAAATCCTATCACTAAGTCTATAGAGATACCATCCAACTTCGTTTCTAGTACCTCATGTGTTTTTGTGGATACTATTGGGACCTTATGCTCAGCCTTCACTTGATGACATGTGAGTCATGATGAAACGATCTATTCCACTGCTTTCATCATCCCTAGCCGCCGGTACTGTCATTGGAGATCCTGGTACATCTTCTCCACACCAGGATGTACTATCAAAGAGGATGTTTGGAACTCCCTCAACACCTCCTCCCACAATTTAATTGTTACTATAGTGAATCCTCTAAAAATTATTACATGCTCCCCATCAATAAAAACCTATTCAGAAGCTTACCCTGAGTATATCTGAGAATGTCATGTCTCACATTCAACATCCCCGAGCTATCCCTCCCCGACTCGCTACAAGAGGGGGAGGGGGATTGATAGTCATTGACTAAAGGTAAGATGCTCCATCATCGTCCATGAAGGATATCAACCTCACGACTAGATTCTATGTCACCCCACTTAGCAGTTGTAAACTAGACCTCATGTTGAGCGCATCTGCCACCACGTTCCCCTTCCCATGAATATAGACTACATAAAAGTCATAGTGCTAAAGGTACTCTATACATCACTTTTATATCATTTTGAGAACCTTTTGTTAGATGATATACTTTAGAATCATGCGGTCATATTAGACATTAAACTCTTCACCTATCATGTAGTGGTGAAACATATTCAATTCAAAGACCACTACTGGTAAGTCCATGTCATTGGTCACATAGTTTTTCTCATGATGACTAATCTTCCCAGTGACGTGGGTGATTATCACTCGCTCCTACATCAAGACACAACCCAGTACAATCCATGATTTTTTATAAAAGACTATATACACAACACCCTCATCTGGTATTCTTAATATGGGAGCACTATTTACTCACATCATCAACTCCTGGAAACAATGTATGTACTTATCTATCCACACAAAGCGTTGTCCCTTTTGTGTTAAGGCAGATAAAGGTGTTACTACTCTGGAAAGGATGGGCATGAACCTTGGTAGTATCCAACCAACCCCAAGAAACATTTAATGTAACACCCCAAACTTCTACGGTATGCTTCTCTTCGAATAATGCGATAGCATGTGTTGTACGCAACACCGAGTTCTAACAACCAATCAAACTAGCTGTTATGAATAGTAATACCTACTTTTTAAAATTATATATATTTTATATTTCAAAATGGACTTCATTTTTGGATTCGGAATATCTAATTTAGCCTAAGGTGAAATTTTGGTACTTTTCGGATAACTTTCATATTTGGATGAATAGTGAAAATTACTAAATTTTAATTAAAAACAACTTTTTTAATCAAAATAATTAATAGTGATAAATTATGAATTTTAGTAGTTTTAAAGTATATTTAGAATATATTTTTACCATTTAATATAATGTTGTTCACTGGACATAATTTTACAATTAAACTGAACATAAACAAATGTCAATCTTTTGATAGTTATTATCTCTTAAAAACACGCTTTTTGTTTTGACAGCGGGAATTAATTTTAAATTAATTTCTGCCACTTCTGTGTTTTGAATTTAGGAAAATGGATCCCATGTTTGGAATCAGGATTTTCAAATTGTGTAAATAGTTAACTTTTATTTTTATACATTTTGAATAATTACTGCGGTAAATATTTTATTTACCATGGTTAAGGGTAAATCCGGTAAATAAGGGTTAAAAAATAATATTATAATTATACTAAATTACCCTAAAACGTGTCTTAAACCTATTGGTTGATACATGGTCAACCATGGGCATCTTTGGGTCGATTTTGGGACCCCATGGATCCACTTGTAAGTGATAATGACACTTTATTTTAATTAAGTTAAAATGAATACAAAAATGACACAAGCATATATCTTTTAGAAAAACAATTGTTACATAGGGTTATATATGTTGGATTTTAGATTATAAATATTATTTAGAAAGATAAAAATATTTCATACATAATGATATTTTATTTATAATTTTTAGACATTAAATATTTTATTTCATTTATGACACAATGATGATGCAGTAATTACTATAATAGTGAAAAATTAAAATAATTGATATTATAAATGCCCAAATAAATATAATATGAAACTTTTAATGAATTAAACTAATTTTCTAGGATAATATGATATATTAGGATTGATTTAATTGACTTTTTTTGAAGTAATCAATCTGTTATGAGTTTCACAAAAATCAACTATTGAATAGTGTCAAAATTGACATAAAAGAGTTCTTAAAACAAATATTATATTATTAATTGATATTAAATTCCTAAAAATCTAAGGTTCGGCCAAGAGACTTATATCATGATAGGTTCATCATTAATGGACCACTTGGGGGGTCGCTTGGATGAATATAGTATGTTTATTAACAATATTATATAAAAATACAAAGAGACATTGTAAAAGTGAAACTAATTAACTTAGAGTTAATACTTAAAGATAAGGTTAATATAAGTACCCAAACCTGTGTAAATTCTATTGGTTGAGTTGTTGTCGACCCATACCCACCTTAACCTTTGAATAGTAAACATTGGAGCCATTGTAAACCGAATATGAATTTATTATAAACTAATATCTCTAGCTTTTCCAAAGGTGCCCCTCACCCCTCTTATAAAAGGGCACTCCTCCTTCTCATTTCTTCACACCTTCAAAGCCTTTTGGTTCGACCAAACTCTGCCCAAATACTCTTCCTAATTCCCTCAATACAACCTAGGGGCCTTAGTTTGATCATAAAGCCAACCTAAGGAGCCCTTTTGATCAAATCAAAAGGAAGAACCCGAAGAAGAGGTAATGATTTCACCACCCTTTTCTAAGTTCATTTCTTCTTCCACTTCTTCTTCCTTTGTTGTTACCATTCTAAAATAATAAATCCAGTATCATATATATACTGTGATGTTATTATAAATATGGTACAACCATATTCAGTATTCTATCCACCCTTTGAATAACATGTCACCATACGTGCGTACGTACGGCTTACCGTCTCCACGTCGTGGTGTAATTGTTATTAAATATAATATTATTTGGATGGGTATAATAATGATGTCTAACTCATGTAAATAATAAATATAACATGTTAATGATTCTGTATATATGATATACCATCCATTTATATATTATTTTAATATCAAAAGAATGATATTGTCGCTCGTGCGTACGTACGGACTACCGTCTCCACGAATGCGATGAGATTCATTCTCCATCATATCCATTCAAGTATAATTATCATTTGATGATTTAAAAATGATGTTTAAGGACTTGATATCATTCTGGATATGAATAATATAAAACCTATCCTTTACAAACATGTCTTACGTAACAAAACATATAAAAGAAAACAAGTAAGTTAACACCCGAAACAACGATAATACTAAGATATTATTATCAAATCAATATTAAAAGATCATATATGATATCATATTAATGTATATGATTATTGTATAATTTAATAACAATTATTTCACCATTATACAGGAGGTTAACCTAACCCAACCAAGGAAAAGTACAAGGTAAAGTTTATTTCACAATCTCTTCATTATCCGAGGTTGTTTATACGTAATAATCTGCTGGGATCTCGTTATCATCCACATCCATGTTTCTTCAAAATGTATTTCAAAACATTTTTACAATAATATGGGGTAAAGTCATTTATACCCTTGTTTTACTTTTTATAAGAAGAATCTTTCTGTAGTTTTCAAAACAAGGTCCTTTTTAACCTTTTCGACCGAATTAAGGTAAGAATGTTTTTTTTAACTTATACGGCGGGTGCGGTTATTTTCTGCCATTATAAAATATTCAAAGCTTTCCTTACAAGCTTATAAGAATATTTTCAAAGAAAATGTTTTATTTTATATGTATCTTAAATGATTTCAAAATAAAAGGAGATATTTCTTTAAAAAGAATTTTGATTTCATCTATGTCAACATCCTTTGATGGATTTTAAGATTATTTGAAGTTGATTTATTATGATACAAAACATCTATATTGTATTGAAAGTTTTGTGATATGTTTGACTGTGGATGTGCTATTTTTATACCATTCATAGTTTATGGTGAAAGTATTGACATTTCGTATGCTAGTTTTAATACGAATGTTTATGTTATGTTTAAACTTTTCATATGGGAATGCATTGGACTTAATATGTGACGGGTGGAGCCCGCTATAGCTCCTCGATGCATCGGTAGGTCTCATGAGACAAACTAGTGTCTTGGCACAAGGCCTTGACAAAATCTTATTTGTAGTCTTGGCACGAGGCCTTGACTATGTGGTTATGATAGTCTGGCATTATGCATTCCAACATTATGAAAGTGGTTATTGATTTTTGCATGTGATTATTCGATTAGTAGAATATCCATGTGAATAAGTAAATGGAATTATTTCATTTTATTTATGCCATACCATGTTGAAAGTTCATGTTTGAAAGGCTTTTGTTTTAGTTATACATTTCCTTAAATGTTTATTCTTATTTATGAAAGTTTCTGCTATATTGTTATCCTTACTGGGCATTTGAGCTCACCCTTTTTCTATGTTTTATTTTTCCCAGGAAGTGAAGAAGTAAATTATGAATGACCTGCAGGGATGTTATGTGGGGATATGAGTGTGGATTATGGAGACATTATGTTGTTGTAGTATTTTTTCATTTTATGATGTAATGTAAAACATATGAATATATCTAGTGTTTCCAAGGCTACTAAACCAATCGGTCTTTCGAGATTTGATCTTTCTTGTGATCATGTCAATGTTATGTAATAATGCACCGACTCTGGGTAACTAGGGTCGGGGCGTTACAGTTGGTATCAGAGGAAGTTTAGTACAAACCTTGGATGCTAGATTTAGATAAACTCTGATTAGAGCACGTAGACCTAAGATGATTTGAGGATTAGTATAGAAGAACTTTCTAGAATTTTGGTATTGTAGAGATTTTGTGAGTTTTCCGAGAAAAAAATCCCTATCTGGATACGAGCAGGTAGAGGCGGCTCTAGCACAGATGTACCTAGGGGTAAAACCCGAAAACACCGCTTTGAGCTAGACTCGAACGGGAACTGGTGCACGACAACGGGCCTTGCTACACTCTTGGTTACGACACTCCCGGGGGATATGCTTAGGATAACTCTCATTTTCTTTTCAAATCATTATGAAGGGTTTATGAGTATATAATTCCACAAAGAAAACATTTTTATGATTATGGATTATATCCACAAATAGTTCAATTTATGTTAAGTGTTTTATAAGTATGGGATTATGTATTTTGATTCATAATCTGATCTAGTATATGAAATTGTTTAGAAATGGCGCCTAGTGGAAGAAATGGAAACCGTATCAATGCACGCACTCCATGTAGGTATTGCCCTCCTGCTCAAGATAATTATAGTGGGGCTGGTGATGCAACTGGTGCCGATCAGCTAATCACCATACTGGGACAACTTACTCAGGTTATGAATAATAACCTTACCCGTATGGAGCACCCTGATCCACAGCGTGGAGGATCAATGTTAGATCGATTCATGAGGCAACAACCACCAACGTTTAATGGGAGTACAAATCCCTTAGTAGCCGATCAATGGATAAATTCCCTAAAGAAAATATTTCAGGCTTTGGGGAGCAGTGAAAGGAAAAAGTTATCATGGCAGTTTACCGCCTCACTGGAGATGCTGATCAATGGTGGTCATTGATTCAAAACATGAAGGAAGATTATGAAGTATCAAATATGGAATGGAGGGAGTTCAAAGATCTGTTTTTAGAAAAATACTTCCCTCGCGACCATCGAGAAGATATGGAAAGGCAATTTCTAAGTCTGAGACAGAAGGAGGATGAGAATGTCGCAAAGCATGAGGCTAACTTTACAAGGTTAGCAAGGTACGCTGGTGATTATATACGTAACAAAAGAAGTAAGATTGATCGTTTCTTTGATGGGTTAAAACCATTTCTTCGTCGAGCATTAGTCTCACAATCCTTTTCGTCATACGAAGTCATTGTCTCATGTGCTATCAAGACCGAAAAGGAATTCTCTAAGTCTTATGACTTTAAAGCAAAGCAAGAGAAGAAGAGACCTGCTGATCAATCTGGGAATGGAAATAAGGGGAAGAAGGGAAAGGTTGAATATCCATCCTGTGGTAAATGCGGGAAGAAGCACCCTGGTACTTGCTTGAAGGGAATGGGAGTCTGTTACAAGTGTGGTGAAAAAGGCCACCAAGCTCGTGATTCCAAGGGGAAGAAGGAAGCTACCAATGTTCAGTGCTACAATTGCAGGGAGATGGGGAATTATGCAAATGAATGTCCTAAGCGTCAGGAGAACTTACCTCAGAAAAGGCCAAGGGATCAAGGCCAGGCTTATGCTATCATTACTGCTGAGGTAGAAGCTCCGAAAGACGTGGTGGAAGGTAATTTAATGGTTTCCTCAAGTTTAGAAAATGCATTATTTGACTCAGGATCGTCGCATTGTTTCATATCTTCCCAGTTTGCTAAGAAAATTAGATATTTCCAATTTGATTTAATAAGGGTGTTGTCAGTTAAAACTCTTAAGGGAAGTATCATTACAACAAAGTTTTGTGAATCAGTCCCCATTAGAGCACATAAATTTTCTTTATCTGCTGATCTCATCGTCATACCTATGATTGAGTTTGATATAATCCTCGTTATGGACTGGCTTTCGGACTATGATGCGAAGATTTATTGTAAGTAGAAAGAGGTTACGATTCTTGATGATAATGATAAGGAAAACCTTATTTTTAGAGCAGAATCGTCACCACCTAATTCTTATTTAGATCCACCCCCAGTAGCTCAACATAATTCAATTATTGGGGAGGAAGAGAATGAAATAACTGTCGGTGAGGAAAGGAATGTTCAAATAGAGGATGTACCTATTGTGAAAGAATTTGTAGATGTATTTCCGGAAGATTTACCTGGACATCCTCCAGAACGAGAAGTTGAGTTTTCCATTGATTTAATTCCTGGATCAAGGTCTATATCAAAGACCCCTTATAGAATGGCCGCTGTAGAATTAGTTGAACTAAAGAAACAACTAGAGGAATTGAGTAATAAGGGATTTATTCACCCTAGTGTTTCTCCATGGGGATCCCCTGTTCTTTTTGTTAAAAAGAAAGATGGATCTATGAGGTTATGTATCGACCACTGGGAGATCAATGCTATAACGAAAAAGAACAAGTATCCCCTACCTCGCATTGATGATTTATTTGACCAACTACATGGAGCTCAATACTTTTCAAAGATTGACCTTCGATCTGGATACCATCAGTTGTGTGTAAATAAGGAAGACATTCCGAAGACAGCATTTCGAACCAGGTACGGGCATTACGAGTTTACTGTAATGCCTTTTGGATTGACTAATGCACCCTCTGTATTCATGGATCTGATGAATAGAGTTTTCAAGGAGTATCTCGATGAATTTGTGGTGGTATTTATTGATGATATATTGGTATACTCCAAAACCTACGAAGATCATGAAAATCACTTGCGCATTATCTTGAAGACTCTGAGGAGGCATGAATTATATGGGAAGTTTAGCAAGTGTGAATGTTGGATTCATGAGATTTCTTTTCTTGGCCATATTGTCTCTAAAGATGGAATCTCTGTTGTTCCTTCTAAGACCAAGGCAATCCAAAAATGGCCAGCACCTACGAGTATAACTGAGGTACGCAGTTTTATTGGTTTGGCAGGTTATTATCGACGTTTCGTCCAGAATTTTGCCCGATTGGCTAACCCATTAACGAAGCTCACACGTAAAGGGGTTAAATTTGTTTGGACAAAATATTTTGAAGAATGTTTTGAAGAACTGAAGAAAAGATTAGTCAATGCTCCTATATTGACTCTACCATCGGGGAATGATGGGTTCGTTATTTATAGTGATGCATCGAAGAAAGGACTTGGTTTTGTCCTTATGCAGAATGATAGAGTTATTGCCTATGCATCACGACAGTTGAAAATTCATGAACAAAACTATCCTACTCATGATCTCAAGTTAGCAGCTATGATCTTTTCTTTGAAGATATGGAGGCACTACCTCTATGGTGAAAAATGTGAGATTTATACTGATCACAAGAGTTTGAAGTATATTTTCTCACAAAAAGAACTCAACATGAGGTAAAGGAGATGGCTTGAATTACTCAAGGATTATGATTGTACGATACACTACCACCCGGGGAAGGCAAACAAGGTGGCAGATGCTTTGAGTATAAAATACCATGGAGTTTTGAACAATATGAGAATTGAAAGGGATCCAATTTTCATGGATCTAGTGAAGATGGATTTGGGAATAATCAGGGAAGGTGAAACATCAATGCTTTTTCAAATGGATGCCAAACCATCTTTACAAGAAAGGATTAAGAGTGCTCAGACCGATGATGAGGAATTCCAAAAGAAGATTAAAGCTGTGAATGATGGGAGATTGAGAGACTTTGTGTATGAAGATGGAATTTTGAAATTCGGGAAGAGACTTTGTGTTCCCGATTTACCTGATCTAAAAAGGGAATTGTTGGATGATGCTCAGAGTTCCAATTTCTCTATACACCCTGGGAGCACCAAAATGTATAGAGATTTGAAGGAACATTTTTGGTGGGACAACATGAAGAGGGAGATTGCTGATTTTGTGTCAAGATGTATGGTTTGTCAACAAGTGAAAGCTGAAAGGCAACAGCCTGGAGGAGTCATGCAACCTCTTCCCATACCAGAGTGGAAATGGGACAATATTACGATGGACTTTGTCATGGGGCTACCAAAGACTCCTAGAAGGAACGATGCAATATGGGTTATTGTTGATCGTCTTACCAAGTCAGCACATTTTCTTGCTATAAGAGAAGATCTACCCCTGGAAAGTCTAGCAAGACTATATATTAATGAAGTTGTGAGACTTCATGGAGTACCCTTATCGATTGTTTCTGATCGTGATCCCCGTTTTACTTCAAGATTTTGGAAAAGTCTTCAGAAGTCCATGGATACTGAACATCATTTGAGCACTGCTTACCACCCTCAGACATATAGACAATCAGAACGGACTATTCAAACCTTAGAAGACATGTTGAGATCTTGCTCACTTGACTTTCAGGGTATGTGGGATCAATATTTACCACTGGTAGAATTTTCCTATAACAATAGCTTCCATTCGAGTATTCAGATGGCACCATATGAAGCATTATATGGAAAGAGATGTCGTACACCAACCTTTTGGGATGACGTTGGTGAAAGAAAACTTGTAGGCCCAGAACTGGTGGAGGAAACAGTGGAAAAGGTGAAGGCAATCCAAAATCACATCAAAGCAGCTCAAAGTAGGCAGAAGAGCTATGCCGATAATCGAAGGAAGGATTTGGAATTTCAAATTGATGATCATGTTTTCCTGAAGGTATCTCCATGGAAGGGAGTCATACGTTTTGGTAAGAAAGGTAAATTGAGTCCCAGGTACATCGGACCTTTCGAAATTCTAGAACGAATTGGGGATGTAGCTTACCAATTGGCAATGCCGCCAAGTCTCTCCAAAGTTCACGATGTGTTCCACGTGTCTCTGTTGAGGAAATACATGCCTGACCCAACGCATGTACTCACCTATGAGGAATTAGAACTGGAACCCGATCATTCCTATTGTGAAGAGCCCGTCAGGATTCTTGATACGAGAGAACAAGTACTGAGAAACCGGACGACACGTCTGGTAAAAGTTTTGTGGAGAAACCATAAGATGGAAGAGGCAACGTGGGAACCCGAGGAACTTATGATGAAGAACCACCTGTGTCTTTTCATGCGATAGTATTCTAGAAATTTCGAGGATGAAATTATTTGATGGAGGGGAGAATGTAACACCCCAAACTTCTACGGTACGCTTCTCTTTGAATAATGCGATAGCGTGTGTTGTACGCAACACCGAGTTCTAACAACCAATCAAACTAGCCGTTATGAATAGTAATACCTACTTTTTAAAATCATATATATTTTATATTTCAAAATGGACTTCATTTTTGGATTTGGAATATCTAATTTAGCCTAAGGTGAAATTTTGGTACTTTTCGTATAACTTTCATATTTTGATGAATAGTGAAAATTACTAAATTTTAATTAAAACAACTTTTTTAATCAAAATAATTAATAGTGATAAATTATGAATTTTAGTAGTTTTAAATTATATTTAGAATATATTTTTACCATTTAATATAATGTTGGTCATTGGACATAATTTTACAATTAAACCGAACATAAACAAGTGTCAATCTTTTGATAGTTATTATCTCTTAAAAACACGCTTTTTGTTTTGACAGTGGGAATTAATTTTAAATTAATTTCTGCCACTTCTGTGTTTTGAATTTAGGAAAATGGATTCCATATTTAGAATCAGGATGTTCAAATTGTGTAAATAGGTAACTTTTATTTTTAGACATTTTGAATAATTACTGCGGTAAATATTTTATTTACCATGGTTAAGGGTAAATCCGGTAAATAAGGGTTAAAAAATAATATTATAATTATACTAAATTACCCTAAAACGTGTCCTAAACCTATTGGTTGATACATGGTCAACCATGGGCATCTTTTGGTCGATTTTGGGACCCCATGGATCCACTTGTAAGTGATAATGACACTTTATTTTAATTAAGTTAAAATGAATACAAAAATGACACAAGCATATATCTTTTAGAAAAACAATTGTTACATAGGGTTATATATGTTTGATTTTAGATTATAAAAATTCATTAGAAAGATAAAAATATTTAATACATAATTATATTTTATTTATAATTTTTAGACATTAAATATTTTATTTTATTAATGACACAATGATGATGCAGTAATTACTATAATAGTGAAAAATTAAAATAATTGATATTATAAATGCCCAAATAAATATAATATGAAACTTTTAATGAATTAAACTAATTTTCTAGGATAATATGATATATTATGATTGATTTAATTGACTTTTTTCGAAGTAATCAATCTTTTATAAGTTTCACAAAAATCAACTATTGAATAGTGTCAAAATTGACATAAAAGAGTTCTTAAAACAAATATTATATTATTAATTGATATTAAATTTCTAGAAATCTAAGGTTCGGCCAAGAGACTTATATCATGATAGGTTAATCATTAATGGACCACTTGGGGGTCGATTGAATGTATATAGTATGTTTATTAACAATATTATATAAAAATACAAAGAGACATTGTAAAAGTGAAACTAATTAACTTAGAGTTAATACTTAAAGATAAGGTTAATATAGGTACCCAAACCTGACTAAATTCTATTGGTTGAGTTGTTTTAGACCCATCCCCACCTTAAACTTTGAATAGTCAACTTTGGAGCCATTTTAAACCGAATATTAATTTATTATAAACTAATATCTCTAGCTTTTCCAAAGGTGCCCCTCACCCCTCTTATAAAAGGGCACTCCTCCTTCTCATTTCTTCACACCTTCAAAGCCTTTTGGTTCGGCCAAACTCTGCCCAAATACTCTCCCAACTTCCTTCACTACAACCTAGGGGCCTTTGTTTGATCATAAAGCCAACCTAAAGAGCCCTTTTGCTCAAATCAAAAGGAAAAACCCGAAGAAGAGGTAATGATTTCACCACTCTTTTCTAAGTTCATTTCTTCTTCCACTTCTTCTTCCTTTGTTGTTAACATTCTAAAATAATAAATCCAGTATCATATATATACGTTGATGTTATTATAAATATGGTACAACCATATTCAGTATTCTATCCACCCTTTGAATAACATGTCACCATACGTGCGTACGTAGGGCTTACCGTCTCCACGTCGTGGTGTAATTATTATTCAATATAATATTATTTGGATGGGTATAATAATGATGTGTAACTCATATAAATAATAAATATAACATGTTAATGATTCTGTATATATGATATACCATCCATTTATATATTATTTTAATATCAAAATAATGATATTGTCGATCGTGCGTACGTACGGACTACCGTCTCCATGAACGCGATGTGATTCATTCTCCATCGTATCCATTCAAGTATAATTATCATTTGATGATTTAAAAATGATGTTTAAGGACTTGATATCATTCTGGATATGAATAATATAAAACCTATCCTTTACAAACATGTCTTACGTAACAAAACATATAAAAGAATACAAGTAAGTTAACACCCGAAACAACGATAATACTAAGATATTATTATCAAATCAATAATAAAAGATCATATATGATATCATATTAATGTATATGATTATTGTATAATTTAATAACAATTATTTCACCATTATACAGGAGGTTAACCTACCCCAACCAAGGAAAAGTACACGGTAAGGTTTATTTCACAATCTCTTCATTATCCGAGGTTGTTTATATGTAATAATCTGCTGGGATCTCGTTATCATCCACATCCATGTTTCTTCAAAATGTATTTCAAAACATTTTTACAAGAATATGGGTTAATGTCATTTATACCCTTGTTTTACTTTTTATAAGAGGAATTTTCTGTCATTTTCAAAACAAGGTCCTTTTTAACCTTTTCGAGAGAATTAAGGTAAGAATGTTTTTTTAACTTATACGGCGAGTGCGGTTATTTTCCGCCGTTTTAAAATATTCAAAGCTTTCCTTACAAGCTTATAAGAATATTTTCAAATAAAATGTTTTATTTTATATGGATCTTAAATGATTTCAAAATAAAAGGAGATATTTCTTTAAATAGAATTTTGATTTCATCTATGTCAACATCCTTTGATGGATTTTAAGATTATTTGAAGTTGATTTATTATGATACAAAACTTCTATATTGTATTGAAGGTTTTGTGATATGTTTGACTGTGGATGTGCTATTTTTATACCATTCATAGTTTATGGTGAAATTATTGACATTTCGTATGCTAGTTTTAATACGAATGTTTATGTTATGTTTAAACCTTTTCATATGGGAATGCATTGGACTTAATATGTGACGGGTGGAGCCCGCTATAGCTCCTCGATGCATCGATAGGTCTCATGAGTCAAACTAGTGTCTTGGCACAAGGCCTTGACAAAATCTTATTAGTAGTCTTGGCACGAGGCCTTGACTATGTGGTTATGATAGTCTAGCATTATGCATTCCAACATTATGAAAGTGGTTATTGATTTTTGCATGTGATTATTCGATTAGTAGAATATCCATGTGAATAAGTAAATGGCATTATTTCATTTTATTTATGCCATACCATGTTGAAAGTTCATGTTTGAAAGGCTTTTGTTTTAGTTATACATTGCCTTAAATGTTTATTCTTATCTATGAAAGTTTCTGCTATATTGTTATCCTTACTGGGCATTTGAGCTCATCCCTTTTCTATGTTTTATTTTTCCCAGGAAGTGAAGAAGTAAATTATGAATGACCTGCAGGGATGTTATGTGGGGATATGAGTGTGGATTATGGAGACATTATGTTGTTGTAGTAGTTTTTCATTTTATGATGTAATGTAAAACTTATGAATATATCTAGTGTTTCCAAGGCTACTAAACCAATCGGTCTTTCGATATTTGATCTTTCTTGTGATCATGCCAATGTTATGTAATAATGTACCGACTCTGGGTAACTAGGGTCGGGGCGTTACATTTAACCTCAGTTATGTTCATAGATGTCTACCAGGAATGAATTGTATATGTCATTGATGGATCCACTAAAAATCCATACTCTGAGATCACATGTCCTAGAAGAAAGAACTCCTAGATCTATAACTGGTACATCGACAACTTACTGTAAATATGGTCCTCCTGATGTTTACCTAGAAAAATATGTAAGTGAGTTGCATGCTACTCTTCTGACTACAAGTTCACCAAGATTTCATCAATAAATACCACCACGAGACGATCACGGTAAGGCTGGACTATCCTATTCATGAGTCCCATAAACAATGCTGGATATTTTGGCATGTCAAAGGGAATCCCCAGGAACATGTAGTGGACATACTGGAATCTAAAGGCTTACTTTATTGCGTCCTCATCCCGTACCCGAAGCGGATGATAACATAATCTGAGGACTATCTATGAGAAACATATCGCTCCCTTAAGTTGTTCGAAGGTTCATAAACCACCGACAGTGGATACATGTTCTTCACTCTCACCTGGTTCATGAACAGGAAGCCCAAACACATCTTTATGCTTCTATCTACCTTCATGGAAAACAAAACAGTGGACACCCATGGTGAAACATTGGGCCCCATAAAGCCCTCATATTGTAAGACCTCCATCTTTTTCCTAAATTAACAATGATCTACGAGAGACATCTGATGTAATGTTGTGGAAATATGTGTCGTCTCAGGGTCCTGGTTATTGCCAAATTCTACCTCCAAACATGGAGGTACTCCCAGGACATCCTCAAGAATGGCATCCATTTACTCATCCACAACTAGAATAATTCTCAGACTCATCTTGCCCACCACACTGAGGGTGACGCTCAAAGACTAGTGAGTGATATGTTAGATCCTCCCCCGAGATAGTTTTTTATGTGATGAAAAATATCCCTTCTCTCGTGTGAAGGAAAACTAGGTCCTATCCTCAATGTCAAACCACACGATGTGACTAAAACAATCGATTTGAAAATGGACTATGGATAACAAGTCCATACACAAGATTATGACGTAAGGACTTGATGCCGATACTAGGAGATACCTTCTGAATCTATCACCTCTTACAGTAGGCTCTCACATTCGACACAAGAGAGTAAATTTTATATCCACTCTTGTAGAAGTATATAATTTTAACGATTAGGCCAAATGATCCACTAAAATCTTTGATCCTCGAATGAGGATCGTGGGAAGGAAAGAATGAACAGATCATCTATCAATAAGAACTCCATATAAGGTGGATAATACATAGATCACACCTCTAACTATCTCTGGAATTCAATGTTTATAGGCCTCTATCACCTGATGTTTCTTCACCCCTATCCCACTACCCCCTGGCCCATTGTGGACCACATAGGGGTGGTGGTGATAGCACCTCGAGTCGTCGTCCACCACATATCGCTCGACCTGCTCCCCCAACATGTCCGCCACTAAAAGGAACTCCTCTCAAAAACAATTTCATCTTCCTTGGTGGTCACAAAACTATCCTCTAATTGTCTGTGTGACGGGTCGGGAAGTCACGATCCATGTGTACCTACCCGACACACATTAAGCACATCATGGTTCCTTACTGGATCCCTCTTCTCAAGGAGCCCCAACTGCCGACCCTGAGTCCCGGGGTCATCCCCTAAAATACAATTCCCAATTAGGCCACTGTTTAAATTGTCATCATCTCTACATTGAATAATCTAAATCCAGAGGTCTACATGTGGCTATGGTTGTCGTTTCCTTCACTTCTAGGAAGCTCTCTACAATAAGAGATCTCTTCAGAACTCTAGCCTAAGTGGTATGCTGAGAGACACCATTGTTTTCACGATCTCCCATCTAAGTCCCTAAAAAGTGATCAGGGCCCAGAAAAAATGGCCTTAATCCATATTTGTGTAGTATCGAGAGAGGGTTGTTAACCTCATAGATTAGAAGCCACTGACAAGCTTCCCTTTTGAAGGAGAAAAATACCATATATGTGCAAAGTGCACATAGTCATTGAGAATAACTACTCTAGTAAAAGCCACTCCATTTCTATCTCAGTGAGGATTCCCTCATCATGGGTCTAGAGTGTCAGGCTCAACCATCTCCCTTTCGAACCCTACGTAAGTCTCATGGCCAAGATCAACATATAGTCAAGTAGTTTCTTTACTAATAGGAAGACCTGCGTCACTACCTCAAGTCAGTCCACAACGACGTGGGGATTTTTCCATCCCCTGAACCCGAGAGGTATCTATCCCTTGAACACGTTCATGGAACTGAGTCTGCATACATCCTCTACCAGTTATGCTGGTAGTAACTACTGATCAACGGGTGGTGGAAGCACTAGTACACCACCCGGTAGGGAATTCTCTAGGACTTGTCCTGGAAAAGACGCCTCATCGTATGGTATGTTCTCAACACAATCACATATCATAGTCCTAGATGGAAATCTACAAGGAGGAATAATAAAATATATCATGATGTACCAATGTCATGATATTATACCATCATATATTATTCTTATTCAAGAAGAAAATAAGGATACACTTTTTCGTCAATGGTTTTCATGTATTGATTTGAAAATGAGAATTAAATGTCCCGGTGTGTGTGGATATGTCAGTCGTCGCACCAACACTGGAAACCCTGAATCTGAAAGTCAAACTCAAAACATTCTACATTGTTTCCTCAAAAAATAAACAACATACATTCATTATTTTAGGTAGAAAAAAACACCTATGATACCACTTTTTCACTACCCGTTCCCCGGGTCTTGTATCGTGACATAACCCATGCCCCCTCCCAAATCCCTGGGGTTGGGGACTAGAGCTAAAGGCATCAACCTACATGTGGGTGGAATTTTATAGAGTACTTGTACACACACACATACAACCATGTCCCAACACTGTAAATGTAAATAAGCATGCCACTAAACAACCACTGAGTACAAGTATAACTGAATGTCAAATAGGACAGGATACAAACCCAACAAAAGACTAATTGAAAAAAATAAATACAAATTAAAGTTATAAAATCCATCCACTGGAAACCCCAACTGATGGGTACTTTTAGAGTAGGTGTAAGAGTCATATGTGTATGTCCCATCATACATTTCTAAATGGGTACCCCCAGGTCCTAGGTCACTCTGTCCTACGTTGATGCGACTGTCATCGGCACCAAACACAACATGTCTGTGCAATGCTCGTGTAGGGAAGAGTAACAAAAATAATAAATAGGAACCAGAAATTAATAATAAAAAAAGGAAAACAATGTAATCCACAAACATACCATGATTCACGATCCTGAATCAAGATAGCTCACACTAGGTAAAGTATAGAGTAGGAAAAGAAAATTAGTCACTTCCTTGAATTCCATGGGAAACTGGAGAACTCATCATCAATGAGTAAAGTGGGCCTTCCAGGTCATATAGAGGAAACATACCCCTAACCTAAGACTATTTTGTTACTCATCCCTAATGAGTACAATGTGTATTTTTTGTAACAAAAATCCTCTCCCGGCCATTGGCAAGACAGGTCGCATAAACGCCTCTTCCCACCTATGCCTACACTAAGGTACTCCTCCTGTCGAGTACAATGGATCTTCTAGGTCACACAGAAGTCGCTCTTCCTTGTGGGCCTTCAGAGTCACATAGAATCTTATTCCCACTCATCCATAGAATCTTATCCACATAGGTTCTCTCGTAAGTAGTATTTAGGTCTCAATCAACTGCAGAGTTTTTGCACGTGGCATAATTTATCTAGGGAGAACCACTCCCCTTGAAATTTGTCAAATTTTATCTTCCATTAAATCTTCCATAGAGTATGCCAAAAGATTCTCCTCAACTCAATGGTTCCAAATACACAATGGAATCTTATATTAGTTTTATGTTTTGCATGTTATTGACGTTTTTCTCAGATGGGCTCAGTTGGGTCTGTGTTTGTTGGGCCGCGGGTCCGGTCTATTGGGTTTTGGGTCCAGCACACTGTGTGTGTCCATCCTACTAGTCAGCCTGGTCCACATTGCTGGGATGGAAAAAGAAGCCATGTTCGGCTCCCCTTTCCATATAGCTCATCCACAATGCCACCCTCTATGTCGTAGTTTAGTGACTACGACCTGCTGCAATGCGTCCAACCAACCATGTCATCTAGATTTCCCGCAGACTATCAACCGACCACGTGCTCCTACAAATTTCAACCTATGGTTGTAGGATACTCCACCAAAACATCTGAGGGACCGCATCTCTACAGCCAGCCACCAAGTCATCCGACAGCTCCTCTTGGCGTGCCGACTCTAGCCCGTGGCCACCGCTGCGGACCACCAGGTCCCCACAATGGTCTGTTCTTTGTACCGACTACACCTCCTACCTCTGTGGGCAATCTACATCCATGTGAAAGCCTTGAGTCTACCTTTTTTTCATTTCAAAATGATCATACACAATGAATACACATGCCGAGGGGCTTGGTCCTTGTTCGTGTCAGCCCGCACCCTCTATGATAATGTTTTAAAATAGAGGGGGGTTTTAAGATGATGTTCTATCAACAATAACTTAATCCCCAGTAGATATCCAATAAATTATCATGATCCCACAAGATTAGAAGTCAATGGATCATCTTGATCATGTGTCAAGATGATTTTTTGATTTATATTAAGAAAAAAGAAAAGATAAAACAAATAAGCCCCTACCTTGATCAATGTTCATCATTGAAGTGATCCTACCTTGAGGATTCAAGCTCCATTGGTGCTCATCGATTCCTAGTGTCATTATTCGTAAGGAGTTAACATTTCTAGTGATCCTATTAGTTTTCATCATTCATTTTTTTAGGGAGTCTGTGTCATAGGTTCGTCAGGGAATCTCGAGGGTTGAATTCTCACCTATCTAACTTTTTATCTTAATAAAAGGAAGAACATCATTGCAGTTTTTTTATGCTACAATGTTGCATCATTCCGCTATTTCATTTATGAAACATTTTATATGATACACTAAAAAAATTATCCATTATTTATCTTCATTTTATGTATCTCTTCACCGCACCACAGTGCCATCGTCTACTACTCTATGGTAATAAAATAAATAAAATAACATTTTATGTAATTTTGTTATTTTATGAAAAGTCTAAAAATTAACTTTTATGTCCAACCCATTTCATTTGAAGATAATTTCTTTCTAGGAGAATCCAAATGATTGTAGCTTAACGGTGACCTTGGAATTCTAATTTAAGCACCAATTCAAATTTTATGAAAAACCTGCTCGCATATTAACTTAAATGAACTAAAAATTCTATTCCAGGCTCACTGGGCCTCAGAATCATGTGTTATAAAAGACTTTGGTCTCAAAATAATTCAATAAAATTAAAAAGGAATATTTATATGGAAATTCTAGGACATTGCAATAATATTTTGGAATGGTTAATCATTTATTAAATGGTTTACATTTTAATTTGGATATGGTTTTCGAGAATGAAAAATTACTTCTATATATGAAGCATCTTGTTATAAGAGATGAAGTAGAAATAATTTAAGTAATTATAAAAGGAAAATATCATGTTATAAAAAGATATATGATCTTATATAGTGAAGGAATTCGTTAAGAATTGAAAAAAAATCATTTTCATGCAATTTTTTTTTCCTATTATCATAATTTTTTAGGATATAAATGACCTGTATTCCCACATAAGGTTTATGGTTTTGTCATTAAGAACATTTATCCGAAAATTTTCCATTGCACTCTCCACCAGTACTTTATTTTTCGACTATTCATCTAATTCCATGTTTCTATTTCACACTTACGTTATCCAATTAGGGAATCTAGTAACATCATCATTGTAATTTTCATTATCTCTTATTAAGATGATGTGATATTAAAATTTTATGATGTAGTTCTTAAAAAATTAGTTTATTTTCAACCAATATGTTGTAAAGATGGTTTATAAATTGTGATGGTGTAATTTTTTTAATATCGTGATAATTTTTAAACCACCAAATGCTGATGTAAGAACCTTATATTCGATAGCATGCATGACATGTTAAACTAATCACGTAATGGATTACAATACCCCAATACATTAATATATATTTACTATTTTAAATGGATTCAATATATTCTATATATTATATTTTCATTCCCCCTCTGAGTTAGTAAGTATTACATGTAAGAGAACCCTTTTTCGATGGATTGGGATACATGCATGAGTGTGTTTTATCAAGAAAAATATATTATTAAAATATTAATATTAAATATAAAATGAGATAAACATGCCATTACGAATAATAATAAAAAATTTAGGAAAATATATGGTTTATAAAAGTAAAAAATTACTGAAAATTTATTTATAAATTAATATAAAACAAATTTAATATTAAAAAACATTTTTATAGAATGCTATTTTTATGCCCACAATGTTGTTTTACCCTAATAAGTTAAATTAATTAAAATCATTATGTTATGTTAATGTAATATATATTATGTATTATATATAATTTATTTATATTCACCCACAAAATTATATAATCATAATATAATAACAATACCAATTTTTATAATAAAATAATATATTGTCCTTAAGGCATTTTTATCGTCTTTTATTAGAGAGATCATTTTAAATACTAATTTTAATCCTTTGAAAGATTAAATATGTAAAAATAAACATTATATTTTAAATTCAAACATAAAAATTAAGTATGGTTGAATGTTTTTTTATAATGTTTCATTTTTTGACGAATAATGAAAATATACTAAATTATAATCCAAAACTAGTTTTTAATATAATTTATATTTAAATATATATCATATTTTAAGTGGTTTTATATATATATTTATATAATATTATTATAAATTAATCCAATTTAGTTCATTATAATCAACATCACTTTGAAATTTACTATTAAAATATAGGAATCTTTACAATGATTTGACTTTATAAACTAACATTGTTGTCTCGTATGTGGGATTAAATCTAAATTATTTTCTGTGAATTATTTGATTGAAAATTATTAAAATTGATTCCATATAATGATTAAAAATAAAATATAATTTTGAATAAGTTAAACATGGTTTTTACCAATAATATTAATGAAATTAATTAAAATTATTTAAAATTATAAAGAAAACATTACGATTATTAGAGAACTAGTAAATCATATTAATGTCCCAACTATCCTGTACAATTTTCTAAGAGCCATTTTCTATCCATATTTAGACCCTACAACTAATTTCCCCAATTTTGTTCCATTATTGGTTCCACATTCGTTGTGTAAAACATTGATGGAATCCCATTTTCAAAATATACAAGACTGCCACTCCTCCTGTATAAATGGCCTCCTTTGATCCCATTTCCCCACAGTTTTCATGCCACATTTGATGGAACAATATCTTCACAAATATGTCACCCAAATAATTCCTCTCGTGATCTCTAGTTTCAAATCCAATATCCACCCTCTAAAATAACCTTATTATATGATTATATTAAAAAATTTCTTAAATATGTTAGTATGAAATTCTGTTATGTTTTTTACATACAATTTAACACACATCGATCAAATGAATAAAAAGCACGCTTTTTACATGTACGGCGAACTACTACCTCATGAAATGATGATTGTTCATTTTTTATAGCCTCTCATGTTTTCAATTATGATGGAAACTCTATTTATATATGATGTATTTTATATTTTTAACTATTTATTTGTTTTAACAAACATAACACTATACATTCTATTTTTTGTTAATTTGATAACTTCATTTGTTATAGTGTGGACTACCTTGTCCTCAAAGAAATGTCATTCATTCATGCTATACATGTTACTGATTTAAGATGATTTAAATGAACCAATGTTTCATATATTACATAAATATGATTATATAAATAATATATACATATGTATCATTAAATGTTTATTCTTTTAATAAGAAAAATAAATGGAAGTAATGTTCTTATGTACATATGACTTACCATCTCCAAGAACAATGCACTTCACTTCTTATCTCCAAATGTTATGGATTATTCTAAATACATATGTTAAGAATATGTATGATAATTAAGTCATATTATATTTTCTGAATATGAGTAAATCATGATACAATTAATAATAAAAAAACATGAAAATTCAATACAAAAATGAGAAAACTAAGTAATTAATATCAGGTATTGTTAACATAATGAAAGAGTGTTAACAAACAGGTAATAAAATATTTTAATATGTCAATATATGATATTTTAGTCCAATTTATGGTTCTATTATGAGTTATTATCATATTATAATACACTATACTAGAGGATAAATACCACTCAACATAAAGGATGTTTAATGTAATTTATTTTGTCTCAATTTACATTCCATCGATTCTTGTTTGTTGTATACAGTGACTCACTTTTATATGGAATATATACTACCCTTTGACACATAATTTCATGAATATACTTATTCTCATGATATTTTATGTTTAATTTGATATCATTCCTTCATCGGGAATGTGATTTAAATTTTATAACGTGGTATGTGACACTTTGGAATGTTTAAAACTTATTCTCTTCACGAATGTTCTTAATTATTAATTTTGAAATATCACATCATTATGTTATTGATATGTATATCTTGAAAAAATAATTTTATTGTAATCATTTTTCAATGTAAACTTCCTAGAATATAAATATTTTTATATGATGGATATTATTATTACCTAAACTATATATGTTTTTACATACAGTGTTTACATTGAAAATTGTTTAGATAGACAGGAAATTATTGACAAATTATTATCTTTTATTGAATATGGATATTTTATAAGTAATATTTTGTATTGAATAAATATTATTATTAAATATTAGGAAATATTTTCACATGCAAAAATGGGTGGAGCCCAGAATTTATATTTCACATCGATGAATCAATGGGTTCTGATCAGATGATTATGTTTGGAAAATTAAAATGGTTATTATTTGTTGTTTTAAAGTGACCAGAGGATGGAATTTAATTGTATATGTACTCAAGTGCCTCCAAATTGACATCAAATAATTATGAATTTCAATCGTAGAAATTTTTTTATTATCCATCCATGATATTTTGTGTCGACATATATAGGGATACATTTTATTTTTAGTTCATTTATTAAAGGCTACATGTTTCAGTTTCTTACCTTTCCATGTTGAATTTTATTTATATATTTATTTTAATGTCATGGTTTAATAGTAATTTACCATTCCATGTTGGTTTATTTCAATTTATTAATTATTTATTACATTTATATTACTCTTACTAAGCATTTTAGGTCACCCTCATTATGTTTCTTTTCTATGTTTTACGATGAATAAATATTTGAATAAAATAAACATGATACATAAAAATTAATGAAAATATTTCCTTTAATACTTACTAAACAATTTATTTCTCATAAACTGGGGAAATGAAACATGTTAAGAATGAGCTAAAATGTAGAGTAAGTGTATGAAAAATAGTATCAATAATTAATCGATGGAAATAATAACACATATAATTTTTTATAACTAATAACACATTCCATTCAAATAACCAGATAAAAAAAATTAATATGGAAAGTTAAGAAACATAAAAACACACCATTTTATTAATGAACATAAAATTAAATGTATTAATAAATATGTTGATTAATAATATAAAGATTAATGATAATTGATATATCTTGGAATGAAATTATTAATTATTTTATATCAATTTTTAGGATGTTGAAGACATATACCATCAAGATCCATCCTCTGGACTATTTAAAACTACATATTGAAACCTATTTAATTTGGCCAACATAATAGTCTCATGATTACCTAATGATGCATAAATGTGCTATATAATAACTGGGATCCACCCATTATTGTTTGTCCAAAACGTTCATCACATAAAATAATAAATTTATTTAAAATAACATATGCCTTATCATGTATTCGTATTGAAAAAATACAACTTTATCAATAATTTCCAGTAAATTAAATGATGGCGAATGTAAACACCATATGTATAATGATTTACATTTTGGCACATATAGTGGAAATCTAATGAAAATATGGATATTAATGTAAATTTTAAATGAAGAACGATTAAAATAGAATGGTTGTTTGAAGAGAAATTTATCTATCACAAAAGTTAGATTTCAATGACAATCATTAAGGGGGTTCTTGATGAAAATAGTATGTATACATTCAAAAGTGTCGCATACCACATTGAAAAATATAAATCATAAACCCCATGATGTTAATAAATTAAATAAAATGTATAAAATTATGATAATAAGGAGAGTCATGATAATTTGGGTCTAATGGAAATTTATATTCCATATATATGTGACTTGGAAAATAACCACAAATAAGTCTCAATGGAATGTAAGTTTAGAGGAAATTACTTATCATAACCATATTTGTTGTTCTGTTCTATTTATCCTCACATATAGTTGTTTAAAATATGTTAATAAATAATAACCTAATGATAATTATTTTTATAACATAATATATTAATTATTTATGAAATTTTATTTCCCATTTCTTAACAGTCATTATTTATTTTAAATATTCCATGAATTAATTACTTATTTTTACCATGTATGTTTTGACTCGTATTTTTTTCATATTAATATTATAATGGTATCGTAATATCTAAAATGTAAAATATAAATAAAATATCATATATATTACGTACATATGTTTTTAGTACAATCCATAATATTTGATGTTAAGGAATAATGTGCACGGATCATGGAGACGCTATGTCATACGTATGCATGAATGGTATTTCGATTTCATTGTCATATTAATAGAATCAAAGGTAAAAGATAAATATGTATATAATATTTACATAATCATATATAAGTAATATATGTTACATAGGATCATTAAAATCATACTTAATAAATTCTATATAAAGGATGAATGAATCAAATCACTTTGAGGAAGTGGTAGTCCACAACTCCACAAATGATGTTATTGTATTTTCACGAAATAGAATATATTGAAGTATTTTTATAAAAATATTTAATGAAATATAAAGGAATTATAAATTTCGAATGATATATATATAAATATATTGTCTATCATAATGGCCATCATGAAAGGATGACAGAAAAAAAATGAACAACAGTCATTTTGTGAGGTTGTACATCACAGTAAAGGTAAACAATTTCTATGTTATATATTAGATGGATGTGTCTATATTTATAGGTATAACCTACACAAAACAAAACACTAGTATATTTACAATATATTTATGTTATAATAAACTAGAATAAGTATATTTTATGTGCTGGAGAAAGGAAACGAAACTAGGGAGATTGAGAAAGATGTTAAATATTAATAGGGTAACTATATTGGTTCGCACCAAATGGATTCCATGGATTTCATTCTGCCCTAGGGGACGCTCTATGATGATGGGATGTATATTGAGGAACTATATAGGGAAATATTGTTCAATAAAATGTGTCTTAAGAGGAGTGAGGAAGTGGGAGAAGAGGATACCTTTTTATATTGTTTGATGAGTGGAACTCATGTGATATTTTGACCAAGGAATTACATATACATTTTTCACATTGAAAGTGGTACCAATACTAGACCCAATTCGATAAAAGGAGGGATATTGTCGACATATGGCCATCCAAAGGATTTTGGATATATTTCTATGAAATTTGGGACCTTAAAATTGTGTTTTAGTCCCTTGTGATGCTTATTTTTACCATAATAATTATAGTTAATTTCAAATACATTAACTTATATTTTTGGTTAAAAAATAAATTGATATTTAAAAAATTAAAAAATTATTTTTATTCCAAATATGTAATACATTTTCCAAATTCAAATCACGTAATTGGATGAAATTAATGTAAATTTAATCCCTTAGTTGGGACGATAATGCTGGGTTTTAAGGTAAAACGTCCAAATGGTTGTTATGTGTATATAGTCAATTTCAATATGAAATTGATTCTAGTGAAAAATTGTAACACCCCTTTTATCTACACAAAAATTTAATATTAATTTCTGGAAATAATATGTTTATACAAAAACACCACTTTGCTAAAACCTATCCAGTAAACATAATATTTCCTACTATGTGATTTTAATTTCGAAAAACTGACCAATGCGGTTATGTTCAGAATGATATTTAAAGTCTAATAAGACAAACTTAATTTCTGGTGAATAGTAAAATAACATTATGAATTGTAATATGAACATTAATATGACCTTTATGAATAGTAAATAATATTATTATTTTATTATCTTATGGTTATAAGATAATGAGATCTGATTAATTTTTCAACTAAATATAAAATGAATTATAGTCTTAGAATTGTTATTTTTCGAATAGACTTGGATCATATTGAATATTTAAATTAACAATATTTAGAAAATTATTTCCAAAAATGGAGTTCAGTTTTGTATTCTATATGCTGAAAATTGATAAGGGTGATTTTTTGGGATTTTTCTACAACACTTTATTTATGGGTGAATAGTTAAATTCCATAATTTATAAATATAAATACGTAAATTTTTTCATCAGGAATGATTCAGGTATTAAATAAATAAAAATCGGTTCAAACTAAAATTCACATTTAACTATTATTGGTCACAATAATCAATATTATTTGTTGTAATTTAAAAAATAATAAAATAAGGATTAAATTAAGGGGAAAACCCTCCACTCCTACAATATACCCCCCCCCCCCCCTCATTCCCTCTTATCTTCACTCCTATAAATCATTTTTACATTACTAAATTTTTCCCAAATATCATCCCAAGCTACTCCCCCACGTCCACAAGCCCTTGGTCTCAAAAAATTCCAAAACCTCTCCCCTGAAGATGCTCTTGTGGAAGATTACATCAAGTGGAAAATTACTCTTTTCATTTCATTTAATTTAAATTCATTTATTTTATTTTTCATTACTCAATTTATTTCTTCGAAATTATGTGATTAATCCATTATCATACAAGTAAAAATTGTTATGATAATAGAATAATTCATCATCGTCTCCCTTTTCAATTTCCATTATACAAATATAAAAACACTATCTAATATTTGTTAATTATTCACACTCAAGGTCTATAGGTTTTAAATTTTTATTGATATCATAAAATTTGGCCATTAAAGTTTATAGATGGTTTAACCAAGGTATAATATATGTATTATAACTTATTTATGGTTATGTAATTATTTTTAACACATTATATTAATTTATAAATCAAAATGAGTTCGTTGTGATAAAAAACCACCAATTAACCCATACAATTGTCTTTAATATGTTATTTAATGATTCTTATTCACTCCCAAAAAACGAATGAATTTAATAACAAAGTAATATTCTGCTTACTAATATCATACAAATACTATTTTGTACAACCATTCTCATTCTATATGTTTATCGGTAAAATTATATAAGTAAAATGATCAGGAAAACCCTGGAACAAAACACTCCCAAACAATGAAATTCAATCTCATAACTCATATAAAGGCCCTGAAGGAACACAATAAGGTTATAAAAAATCAATTAAATTTTTAGAAGGTTGTGGGAAAAATAATTTATGATCCTAAATTTTATTATTCTGTAAATTAAGATCAAGCGAGGAACACCTTCGAAATTAAGGTAAGGGTTTTCTACATGATCCATCATTTTCATTTTGGTTACATTTATTGTCTTCATATCTCAATAAAATTATAAATTATTAATATATAATCCTCATATTTAATGTAATAATTTTCAACATTATAGTAACAACCAGAATTCAACTTTCACTTGCATATATTTATATGTTTTGAAAGGATATTTAAAAAATAATTTATGTAATAAAATCCCGATACATGGGAATTTCTCAAACTCTTTCCTATATTCAAGGGAACTTTATAAAATGTTTTTTGTAACAATTGCTTTTCAAGAAGCACTAATTTTATTATTATAATACTACCTTACTTATGTACTTTTTTTATACAAATACATTTCCAAATGAACTCTTCCTTTCAAATTAAAAGAGTAATTATATTTAAAATTAATCAATAATTTTATGTGTTTTTTTTCAGTTTCAATACTCATTTTGATTTATATTTATTATTGGGATTAATATTTTATCAAATAATCTACCATATATAGTTGGATGGTTTAAAATTTATTTGACTAAAAATTTCAAATCTTAACACCATTGACTAATTAACTACGAATGGTTAGTGATTATCCTTACTGTTTGGGGAAATTTATTAGTTTGAATATGAATATATAAGTTATTTATGATTATCCCCATTCATATGATGAATTAATTATATTTATTGTATGACTAGTGGGGCCTTCTATATCCCCTATATGCATCAGATGGTCTCATGAGACAAATCAATATGGACTTAGCCAAGGCCGTTCCCCTTTTTAGATTTGGTTTTGGATGAGGGCATAATAATTTTATGATGTCATGGATGAGGCATTGTAAATATGTCTTAGAATGACCAACATTTGAATTTCCAACATTATAAAGCTATACATTCAGTGTTCATTTGGTTATTTGACTAGTATAATACCTATGATTCTGTTTTATTATGGAAATTTTTACTCATCTCATATTCATTCCATAATACGTTTATGTTTTTCCTTTAAAGGCACGTGTTTCCAATTATTCACAATGATTAATTATTAAGTTATATTCTGATGTATTACTTACTATAACTGAGCATTTGAACACAAAAATATATTTGGATTTATTTTCTCAGTAAATAAATAAGTATATTATGAATGACATGTAGGGATAAACTTATGGTTTTCGATGTTCCCAATAGAACATAAATGTTTTATTTCATTCCATGTCGTATTGTGGAACTTATGTATGTATATGGATTTCTAAATCTACTTATCTATTTTTTCGTTTGGGATAATAATTTATTATAATCAATCCAATGTAATGTAATAAGGCACATACATCAAGGAATTGGGATCATGTCTTTACAGTTGGTATCATAGGATGTATAGTTGAAAGATTGGAATATATGTTTAGAAAGCATAGATAAGTGAAGAAACACCTAAGATAGTCATTGAGTATAAAAATAAGAGAATATATTTTCATTTTGGTAAGGAATAGATTATATATATCTTTCAAGAAAATATATCCATGTATAGATACTACAAGTGGATGTGGTTCTGGAACATATGTACATATGAGTGAAAACTATAACATGGAGTTTCGAGATAGAACAAGTGTATCATAGTAAACAATAGTAACCCTTAATGTGCACCTAGTTTCACACTCCCATGGGATATTCTTATGATAATATACAATTTCATTACATGACATTATTAAAGATTTAAATTTAAATTTTTCCTCAAATAAACAATGATTATGAATATGGGATTATCCATGCATAGGATTTCAATTTATTCTAACTTCTTTTCTAAATTGTGGTTATACTTTATGATTCATAACCTAATATATTTTATTCCATTATTTTAAAATTTCTTTTCGGAAAGGAATGGAAACCACGTTTACATGCATATCCCATTTAGTGATTTTCATCATGTACAAGATAATGATGTTCGATCTGGAGCTACGACTAGTTTACAAAAACTTATAACTATAATGGGACAACAAACATAGGTAATGAATAGTAACATTACCCATTTGGATTATCCGGATCCACAACATGGAGGAGCTATTCTATATCACTTTATGTGACAACAACATCCATCATTTAATGGAAATATATAACCATTTTTATTGAATCATTGGATAGGTTCTTTATTGATGATATTTCACTAATGTGTAAGTAACTAATGTTGGAAGGTTGTTTAGTAATTTTATCATATGTCATTTGATAATGATAAATTGAGGTCACTAATTCAAAACATATAGGAAGAGGAAGATATATAAAACATGTAATGGATATAATTTACCAAACTTTTTTTAGATAAATTCATTCCTCATGAATTATCATCGGACATTTAAATTCCCATTCTAAATTTGAGGTAAAAGGAAAATGAGAATGATGATATGTATGAATATATATTCGCAATTTTAGAAAGGCATGTTGTGGACTATATACGTAATTTAGGGAGCATGATTAATAAACACTTTGATGGCCTAAACCCATTCCTCTAGAGGGAACTGGTCTACCAAAATTTCCCAATATACAAAAATATAGTCTCATGTGCTATCAAGACAGAAAATGAGTTCTCTATATCATATGACTTTAAATAAACTCAAGGGAATAAGAGGATTAATGAAAACTATGGAATATGAAAAAGGATATAGGGAAGAAGGGAAGAGTTAACTTTTCCCCATATCATAATTGTTAATGGAAACACCCTGGTGCCAACATAATAGGAATATGGTTGTTCTATAAGTTTGGATAAAAATTCCATCATTCTAGTTTTGTTGTGGGAATAAGTAATCTATTAATATTAAATTATATAATTGTAGTGATATGGGACACTATGGTATTTATTTTCTAAAGTGTTAAGGAAACGTGCCTCAAAAAGGGATAGGGGATCAGGGACAAGATTATGTGATTTCAACTGATGATATTGAAGTTCCTAATGACATGGTTGAAGGTGTGATAATTGATTTCTCAATCATAGAAAATGAATTATTTGATTCGTTTTAATCACATTCTTTCATATCATCCAGGTTTTCCAATAAAATTTGATATTTCCAATTATATTTAATAAGGGAGTTGTGATTCAAAACTCCACAGGGAAGTATCATTGCAAAAAAGTTGTGTTTGGATGTCTCCAATATGGAAATTAAATGTGCTTTATCTACTTATTTTTTATTCATATCCATGATTGACTTTGATATAATCCTCAGTATGGATAGGATTTTGAGCCATGATGAAAATATTTTTTGGAAGAAGACGGAGGTTACAATTTTTTACGGTGATGTGGAATTGGTTGCGCACAAATTTACCCTACGGGTAAAAGCGATCGATGTAGTACATGTAGGGGTCGAGTCCACATGGACCGAAGAAGTAACCTTGAGAAGTTATGATTTGGTGAAGGATGGGCTATGAAGTAGCCAACTTTGGTTTTGATTTTGGATGGTTTAAATTACACTAAGACACCTATGTGAATTCAATTTAATGAAAATGGGTTGATCTAGGATTATGCTCGAGGTGGATTGAATGAATTTTACTTCTTTAAACAATTTTGGTTTTATTAATTCTTGATGAATCCATTCTTCAAAAATAACACTACTTTCATCATTTTCTGGTTTGGTGCTTACTAAACACAATTAATAATCCCCTATACACTTAGAAAACCAAATTCATGATCTCTCCGAGGTATATGGTCATTTAGTAATTGAATTTATTTTTCTCAAACACATTAAAGATGAAGAGTAGAAATAATTGAAGAATGTATGTCTTAAATTAATTATCCATTTAACAACAATTCGTTCATAAAATAAAATTCAATCCAGCCTTTGAATCCTCCTAAGATCAACCCATTAAGGGTTTAGCCCTCCATTGATGGTATACTCTCAATGGTTGGCGGAAGATGGCTAACAAGAATTGGATTGAAGAAATTAAAACCGCGGAAATAACGAGCACTCCTCCGTGTGTGTGAATGAAATTCACACCTATGTGTGAACTAATTCACAACAACACAGAGATATCACTGTGCTTTGTGATTATAAAGTTTTAATAAATGAAATGGAAAATATATAAGAGAAGAAGTTGATTAAGAACATAAAGATACAGAAAAAACTTACATGGAAATGGAAAACATTACAAAGGAAATTTGGAAGCAAAACATTACAATGAAACAAAGCATCCAAGATGATAAGAAAATTTTCCACCCCCATTCCTTCACCACTAGTTATTTATATAGGCATATTAGGAGCCTTGGGTACATCCCCCAACAATTAATTCACCCCCCCAACAATTAATTCACCCCCCAACAATTAATAGAGTCAAATGGAGGGTGAATAATCAAAAGGAAATTGATGTTTTGAATTTGACCCGGAAAACTGTCCAGATTCGTCCACCACATTGACGTGTGAATTAGAAATTGATGAATGCCGAATCCGCAGTTTCTGTATAAGAGAAATATCTTCATCCATCTGTCCTCTATGCGCTGTAAAAATTTCAGAAAATTTAGCTTAGCCGTTTGGATGTTATAGTCAAAATGGTGGGACGGATGTTTGAGCATTAATGCCATGTCCAACATTTAAATCTCAACTTCAGATCCATTTATAATCATGATAACATCAGAATTAGCTCCGGACACAGTTGAATAAAATGATCCTCATATTTTTATCTTTCTACTGTATAAATGGGAGCTTCATTGGGCTTGGTTTCTGGGCCCCACATTTGTTTGATGGGCCTTAGGCCCATTATGCTTTTTCCAGCATGTTTCTGCCTTCAGGCGCAAAATTCTTCATCTTCCTTTGGGATTCATCCATCGGACCTAAAAGATAAAATGTTCCAAACAAAGTGATAAATCATATCCCAAAATTTCAAATTAAAATGATGAATATTGTAATTTCCAAAAGAAAATTATTGAGTGGGCCCAAATTGACATTTTAAGCATGAATTGCACAATGATGGGAAATGCAGTTCAATTTCTGAATTGGACTAAAATTGATGTTTATGAACTTTTAAACACATTAATATTAAGAACTTAACAATGAATATTAGAAACTTTCAGTGACTAATCACACCCCCCAACTTGAGTTTTGCTAGTCCCGAGCAAAATAAATTACAAATATGAAATTCAAATCCCCTTTTCCAAAAACATTTAAATACACATTGCTCACTCAAAAGACCTCATATCAAAAAAAATTATGGAACCCATCAAAATCATTTAAAACAAGATAGGTCCATAAGCATATCCCAAGCCCAAACCCATTCCTTTGTTCAAATTCATTGTCACATTTCATCCAATTCCAATTAAGCATGATAAAGTTTTGTGCATCATAAAAGATATGGGGCCCATTTTATTGTTCAAGGGGAAAAAATGGAAGCGCTATGTGGGAATCACATTAAACCTTAATATGAGTATCCATTTTTTTTTGATTTTTTTGATGATTTTTTATCCACAATAGATATGAAAAGACTAACTCTGGGCAAGACAACTATGGAGTCACGATCCCCAAGTGTCGGATGCCACACATTTTGTCAATTTCGTGCTCTACAATAGAGATATAAAGCCTAAATCTGTGCAAGACAACTATGGAGTCACGATCCCCAAGTGTCGGACGCCACACATTTGGAAAAAACATTGCTCTATGTGGTCATTATTATTTTTTTCAATTTTTTTGGGTTTTTTTTTGTTTTTTTTTATACTCAAATTAAACTAAAAGTGACCCCAGAACCCTATGCTATAATGAAAGGGACCCAAGAACTCAAATTTACACCCACAATCCAAAAGACGTGCATTGTGGCATTTTTATTAAGAGGATTAAAATGTAAACTTTGAAAAATCACATCGGACAACCGCACTTTCCAAAAACTATGCTCATGAAATTAAACTTGCATTAAAATCAGAATCAAGGCATGGAAAATTTATTTGATATCCAATTTTAGAGTTTGCAATGTGTGTTTATCATGTTTAAGGTTAATGGAATTTTTCATTTCATGCCTGTTTTTATTCAAAAAAAATCATTTTTTATCCCCCCCCCCAACTTAGAATAACAATGTCCCCAGTGTTTAAAGAAAAGAAAAGTTAGAAGGGGGTAGGAGAGGAGATAAAAGAAGAAATTTAAAATGAAAATCATGGAATGAAGTCACCTGGTGGTTGATGATGATAGCACATGCCATAGTCTCCCTTCAATCCAGGATTTGAGTCTCAGCGGCTTGGATGGGGGTGAATGGATTTTCCTTATGGCTTATGACACGTCCTTTTATTTTTTTACCAATAAAAAAATAAAACAAAAAATAAACTGATGATACATTGTCTTCTTTATATTTTCTGGGTAAGGTATTACTCAGAAATCACACCACGTGACACGAATGAATATGGCTCTCACCTTTCATACCCATCCTTACTCATAAAAGAAGAACATGTCAATAGCTTATGGAAATTTATTATATGAAAAATAAAATGATTCAAAATTATTAGAAACATGAAAACCATGGGTTTCCTCCCATGCAGCGCTTTTGTTTAACGTCGTTAGCTCGACTTGAACCCCCCAACTTATCCAATTCCAACTTTGAGCATTTTAATTAACCCATCTTTTTCAACTTCAATAAGATTGAGATTGATTATTTTTTTGAAATATGTTTCATGTAAAATCCTATTTTCCACAATGATTGGTAAAATCCAAGGAATATCTGAAATGGTTGATCGATTTGAACTTTTATTCTTTCCTAAGACATCAATGAGCATTCCAAAATTATTGTCTTCATTAGATGAATGAACTAAAACTACAAGGTCGTTTTTATCACCTATGATGTAATTCTTGTGTGGGGAAGGAAGGATAATGATTTTGAGCTCGGATTCATTGAAATTTCCTAAAGGATATTGACAAATTAAATCAAAATCAGTTTCTTCTCCAAAACATTTAGAAATAATTTGTTCATTTTGAAAATAAGATTCATCCTGAAAATTGTCCAGTTGAATATCAAAAGTGTGTGTGGGATCAATGTTTGGTATTTCTCCCAATTTTTTAGTGATTAGTGTTTTTGAAAAATCATTAATGGAGTTATATTCAGGAAACTCAGTCCATAATGTCATGTTTCCCTCTTGTGAATACAAAACATCAGTTTCCTCTTGATTTAAGCACCAATCAACAATTCCTTGATTATCTTCATCTATCCCAAATCCAATGGTTGGTTCTTCAATAAATTTAGTTGAGGTTTGTGAGAGACAATATTCTTATATTAGTGACGAGGAAGAGACATCCTGAGTGGGAAAGGGTTCCACAACCATTTCAATGATTTGTAGTTCTACACTTAAAGATGAAACCTCTGAATTCATTTTATCCATTTTTTCACACAAATGTTCAAGAATTTATTCAGAATTAGGATTGATAGATGTTTGGACATCATGAACTTCATTATGTTTGATCTCTTCAATCATCCTCGAGAGGTATGGAAATTGATCCTATAAACAATCAACATCCCATTGATTGTACATCTCATCTGGTGTGGTGTATTCAATCCTGGTTTGGTCAATGAAATTTTCTATCGGAGGTTATTCAAAATATTGATTTTCCAGTTCATTATAGCCTTGGTATATTAATGGGTATTGTTGAAGACAATCAATTGTAGTTTATTGAATGTTATTTTTGGGATTCATTGGACACACAGAAACAGAAAGGGGAAAAGAGAAGAGAAATTAGGGTGAGAATAGAGAATTTGGGGTGAGAAAAGAAGATGAGTTTCTATGAAAACAAACTTGGGTCCCCGGCAACGGCGCCAAAATTTGGTTGCGCCCAAATTTACCCTACGGGTAAAAGCGATCGATGTAGTACATGTAAGGGTCGAGTCCACAGGGACAGAAGAAGTAACCTTGAGACGCTATGATTTGGTGAAGGATGGGCTATGAAGTAGCCAACTTTGGTTTTGATTTTGGATGGTTTAAATTACACTAAGACACCTACGTGAATTCAATTTAATGAAAATGGGTTGATCTAGGATTATGCTCGGGGTGGATTGAATGAATTTTACATCTTTAAACAATTTTGCTTTTATTAATTCTTGATGAATCCATTCTTCAAAAATAACACTACCTTCATCATTTTCTGGTTTGGTGCTTACTAAACACAATTACTAATCCACTATACACTTAGAGAACCAAATTCATGATCTCTCCGAGGTATATGGTCATTTAGTAATTGAATTTAGTTTTCTCAAACACAGTAAAGATGAAGAGTAGAAATAATTGAATAATGGATGTCTTAAATTAATTATCCATTTAACAACAATTCGTTCATAAAATAACATTCAATCCAGCCTTTTCATCCTCCTAAAATCAACCCATTAAGGTTTTAGCCCTCCATTGATGGTATACTCTCAATGGTGGGCGGAAGATGGCTAACAAGAATTGGATTGAAGAAATTAAAACCGCGGAAATAACGAGCACTCCTCCGTGTGTGTGAATGAAATTCACACCTATGTGTGAACTAATTCACAACAACACAGAGATATCAATGTGCTTTTTGATTATAAAGTTTTAATAAATGAAATGGAAAATATATAAGAGAAGAATTTTATTAATAACATAAAGATACAAAAAAAACTTACATGGAAATGGAAAACATTACAAAGGAAATTTGGAAGCAAAACATTACAATGAAACAAAGCATCCAAGATGATAAGAAAATTTTCCACCCCCATTACCTTCACCACTACCTACTTATATTGGAATATTAGGAGCCTTAGGTACATCCCCCAACAATTAATTCACCCCCAAACAATTAATAGAGTCAAATGGAGGGTGAATAATCAAAAGCAAATTGATGTTTTGAATTTGACCCGGAAAACTGTCCGGATTCTTCCACCACATTGACGTGTGAATTAGGAATTGAAGAAGGCCGAATCCGGAGGGGCTGTAGAAGAGAAATATCTTCATCCATCTGTCCTCTATGATCTGTAAAAAGTTCCGGAAATTGCGCTCAGCCGTTTGGATGTTATAGTCGAAATGGTGGACGGATTGTTGAGCATTAATGTCATGTCCACCATTTAAATCTCAAATTCAGATCCATTTATCATCTTGATAACATCAGAATCAGCTCTGGACACAGTTGAATAAAATGATCCTCATATTTTTATCTTTCTACGGTATAAATTTGAACTTCATTGGGCTTGGTTTCTTGGCCCCACATTTGTTTGATGGGCCTTAGGCCCATTATGCTTTTTCCAGCATGTTTCTGCCTTCAGGGGAAACATTATCCAACTTTCATTGGGATTCATCCATCGGACCTAAAAGATAAAATGTTCCAAACAAAGTGATCATTCATATCCCAAAATTTCAAATTAATATGATGAATATTGTAATTTCCACAAGCTAATTATTGAGTGGGCCCAAATTGACATTTTAAGCATGAATTGCACAATGATGGGAAATGAAGTTCAATTTCTGAATTGGACTAAAATTGATGTTTATGAACTTTTAAACACATTAATATTAAGAAATTAACAATTAATATTAGCCACTTTCAGTGACTAATCAGGAATCCCTTATCTTTTGGGAAGAAACATCACCATATGATTCTCATCTAGATCCACCACCAGTATATCTACTAAATTAATTTATTATAGAGGAAGTGGAATGCGATAACTATATGATAAAAAAATAATGTTAAAATAGAGCAAGTAACTATTGTAATATAATATGTTTATGTACTTCTATAGGATTTTCATGAACGTCCTCCAGAGCAGTAAATATGGGATTCCATTGAATTAATTCTAGATTCAAGGCCCATATCAAATACCCCTCATAGAATGGACACAATTGAATTAGTGGAACTGAATAAAAAACTAGATTAGTTGAGTGATAAATTATTGTTCTCCCTAGTGTTCCTCCAATGGGGATGTTATGACCCAGACATTCATTAGTGAAAATTCATCGTGGTCTTTTGAAATTTCCTATTATATGGTTATGTAAAACTTATGACCTTACATTTTTTTTAATATTTTGGATTTTCAAATACCATTATGAATTGCGACTGTTTCTAATATAGAAATTTAACAATGGTCACATGATTAGTATAAATATTTGGATTTAACAAATCCAATTTACTCACAAAAATGAAGTGATGGCCTCAACCAGTAGACTAGCCCCATAAGAAGACCATTTTTTAGAGCTCGGAATAGCGGTGGTGTCATTGGGCTTCCCCCATGTCCAATCCCAAGGTGTGATTGAACAATTAAATCATGAGGGGAACCAACTATGGGAGAAGTGGAAGTAAATAGAGATTACCCCTCGAACAATGTTATTCAAGCCACCCCAAGAATTTGTCACCATTTTATACCTTAACCTTCTGTCTTATGCAGGTGTTATAATTGGTTATGTAACAAGACCATAGTACAATGATTATGTAAATTATTTTTGTATAGAGAATATTCTTTCATTTTATTATTGTTACATTGTAAGTAGTTTTTTTTAAAAAAAAAAAATTTTATTTATTATTCAGCTAAGAAATCTATTTTGATAAATTAATGGATTTTTGAATTAGATAATATTTTAATAAAATATTATTATTATTATTAAATTTATTTTTATTAAATATAAATCATCGTATAATTTTAGGAATGGAAATTTAATTTTAATTAAGGTTTGAAAGTTATTTTTTCAAAACCGAGGAATTTTTGATAAATTTCGATTTTTAGTTAAAAAGTAAAAATTCACATATTTAAAAAATTGTTTAGGAAAAATAAATATTATTTTGGGAATCAAGACATTGAATTACCCAATGGTTAATTTTTCATAATTTTCTATGATATATGAATTGTTTGGTAAAATTTAAATATCATTTTAATATATAATGTGTTTTTAGACATCATAATGACCCAATTGTGATGTAATAAAATACTATAAACATTATGTTCGGAATATATATGTTTTAAATTTAAAATAATTTGATTTTTCATCTGTTTGATTTTTTTCTGAAAGCATTAGTGGACACTTCAAAAATTATAATACCATTTAGATATTTAAATTGTTTTCCTTGAGAGGGTGATTCAACTATACATAAGAAACCCTATTATTTTGTGATGTTCGGCCATTGAACTTATAAAATATTTTTTACACACACCATTGGAAAAACCATGGGCAAAAACCATAGGCTAGTTTGTTGTTTTGATTAGTTTAATGTGAGGAGTCCCAAACATAAATAATATAGAATTATTTATCCATTACAATATAAACCCACCCATGCTCCCACTTCCTCTTCAATCAATGCCATTTGTGTTTATCCAACCCAGTCCCTCCTCTCTCTCAAATCCTCCCCTGGCTCCCCAAGCTCCCATGAAGCATTTCTCAATCCTCTCCCAGGCCTTTGGGATTACACTTCTAAGTAATATATTCATTCCTCCCTCATTTAATCCATGTTTTGTAACATTTTTATGACTTTTTATATTAAATTATAAATGATGGGGTCTAATATCACACCACCCCTATACATTCCTCCTTATGCTTGAATTATGGGAGACACCATTCCCTCTAATTAATTACTTCCATGTACATCTGTTACTGTGTCGAAATTCCAAAAGGAATCTCTCTCTCTTAATTAACATTCAACAATTATTTTGTATCTTGAATCTAAATTCCATTAATTTTTTTGGGACAATTATCATTATGTTCCCCTTACTTCCCATTTCATATACATATTATGAGACACCCATTTCTCTATCATCATCCATTTTTTATGAATTTTTATGTCACGCCATTATGCGGCTGAAATTTCCCGATGATTCTACAAACTATATTCATTATGTAGTGAAAACCTTTCCAATTTTACTATCATGGGTATTCACCTTTATGAACATTCATAAAAGGTTTAATGAGTTTCATGTATGTATTCCACATTCCTTTATCGTGTAATAAATGATGGTTTTGAATGATTCAATGTTGTATGTTCCATGTGGCACACTTATGCATGAAATGATGTGTTTAAGAAGGGTGCACCCTAATATCACTCCAATGTATTTGGTAAAGTAATGTATAATGATACATCATGTGAAATGGGTGTTGACTCATGATAATTCAAGTGAAACTCATGCATCATGATCAATGAGGGATTACTCATGCTCCCTGTGAAATGAGCCTTGGCTAATGCTAATTCCATGTTTAATGTGGTTTCCACATCTCCATGTTATTATGATCATTATTTATCATGCATTTATGTTCATGTTTTTCTTGTTCTCCATTGATATTCCTATTTTATAACTTCTATTGTATTCCTCATGTTATTCCATGTTTATTCCATTCCTGGGATTTATATCCCACACTTTTCTTATGCAAGTCCTCAGGTTATCTCATGCAATGCTAAGTAATAGGGAATGTAGTTGTCATGTAATAGATGTTTTCAATAATGATGTTGTGTTTCATATTTCATGTGATAAATTAATGTTCCTAATCCCCATGGACACTTTACCTATAGTTCTTACATGATGTATCAAGTGAAGAGTTTATGTAATAAATCATGATTAATTGTGTAATAATGTACATGGTTGTTGTGTTTGGTATTAGTGGATAGGTTTAGTGATTTTTTGGATTATAATTAAAAAACACTAGTAAGGCCTTAGAGAGAAGAATTTTTATTATAAAAACAACACTAATTTTTGTGGAGAATTGAGTACGTGGTTTTTCATGAAAATACATTTTTATCTGGATACGAGTAGGTAGAGGCGGCTCTAGCACAAATGTATCATAGGGGTAAAACCCAAAAACAATTCATTGAGCTAGACTCGAATGGAAACTGATTCACGACATTGGGCCTTTCTGAACTCTTGGATATAGTAATCTCGGGGGATATGGTTTTGTAAATTCACAATCAGAGTATGAACTATTATTAAGGGACTAATAAAATGACCTATGAATATATGTTAGAATATAGATCATGGATAACCTCGATTGAAACGTTGGGTATCCCAAATTATGATATATTTTTTTATTATAGGATTATCCTACAATGTCTAATGTTTTTCTTTTTTATACATTCTAATAAAATAATTATTCAATCCCCCAATTTGTATTTTATTTTTTTAGTTAAAACGTGTAAGGTGGATGATAATGAACAACTACTCTCTCTCATCCAAAAGAACTACTTGCAATGATTACCCAGAATTCATGTGCAGATACCTTTCTCACTTTTTCAAATGTCCTTGTTACACGAAAAAACTTTATGAGACATCCAATACATCTAGCATTGCATAAGGATCAAGTAATGACTATCGTATAATGTTGTGCTCTCAAATTTCTTACTATGATAAGAGTAGGAAGTACAATCACGAGCCTTTAAAATTATTCACATTATCTAAAAATTACAATACACTAAATGATTATCATTATTCTATTTAAGAGGGAGAACTCCATGTAAACTTTATGTGTCATATTATATTTTTATGTCTTTTTGGATATTCTAAAATTGATTTACAAAATCTCTATTTTGAAATACTTGATGAATAATCAGTAAGAATTTTTTATAAAATAACATGTTAAAGATGACGTCTCATAATTATATATAAAAAAACAACTATTTTTTATGATGTATTGATGATACCATCAATATTATCCAAAATAGATTACGAGTTTTTGGGAAAATGAAGTGGATGATTTTGAAAAAAAATCTTGAGGTACCATTGTGACGCTAAAACACTTTCTAAAAAAAGGAAATATTAGATAGAAATACTAAAGTCTTCATTCATGATATGAATGAGAAGTACCATCAACTATTTTATCCATAGTATGTGAAAGGAAATTATGTGGGAGAAATTTCTTAAGAGGGGAAGATTATATAAACGCAAACATTCATTATAGAAAATCATCTTAGGCATTAAAAATTTCCTATTATATGGTTATGTAAAACATATGAACTTACTTGGTTTAATGTTTTTGGAATATAAAATACCATTATGAATTGTGATCATTGCTAATATAGTTTATAACAGTGATAACATTATTGGTAAAAATATAGTGATTTAACAAATCTAGTTTACTCAAATAAAGGAAGTGATTGCCCCATTCAATAGGATTGCCTCATACGAAGCCCGTTTTTTCATAGCACATAATGGAGGTGGCATCATTAGGCATCTCTCTTGAAAAAACCCAAGACAAGATTGAACACGTTAAGCTTGAGGGAGACCGACTATGGGAGAAGTGGATGTTAATAGATATTAACACACGGGCAATGTTATCTATGTCGCACCTAGAGTCTATCACCATCGCACGCCAGACCCTTCGGTCTAATGCGGGTGTTATAATAGGTTATGTAACAATACCTTAGTACTATAATTATGTACTTTATTTTTGTATAGACAGTATACATTCATTTAATAATTGTTAATTAGTAAATAGTTTTTTAATGAGAAAATAGAATTTTTAGTTAATAGTAACTAAGAAATATATTTTGAAGAATTAAAGTATTTTTGAATTATATAATATTTTAATAAAATATTATTAATATTTTTAAGATCTTTTTATTAAATATAAATGATCGTATAATTTTATGAATGCAATTGTAATTTTAATTAAGGTTTGAAAGAAGTTTTTGTCAAAACCCATGAATTTTCGATAAATGTCGGTTTTTATTATAGAAGTATAAATTCACATATTTAGAAATTTATTTATATAATATTAATATTACTTATTGAATCGGGATGTCAAAATAATCCAACGGTGAATTTTTCATAATTTTCTCAGACAGTCGAATTTTTGGGTAAAAATTAAATATCGATTAAATATTTAATGTGTTTTATAATATCATAATGACAAAAAAGTGTTTTTATAAAATACAATAAACATTTCTTTCTACCAATATATGTTTTACCATTAAAATAATCTGATTTTGGGTTTTTTTATATATTTTACAAAGCATTAGTGGACCCTTCAAGACTTATAAATCTTTTTAGCCTTTTATGTTGTTTTCCTTGAAAGGGTGACTCACATCCACATAAGAAACTCTATTATTTTAAGATGTTCAGACATTTTACTTATAAAATAATGTTTTACACTCACCTATGGAAAATATCATTGGAATAAACCATTGTCTGGTTTGTGGTTTTGATTATTTTAATGTGAGGTGTCCCAAAACTAAATAATAAAGAATTCATTCTCCTTAACTATATAAACCCACCCAAGTTCCCACTTACTCTTCAATAAAATCCTTTTTAGATCATTGAATCCTTGTTTTGATCTCTCTATAATCCTCACATGGTTCCCTTAGGTCCCAATAATCCTCTCTGAAGCCTCTACCAAGGCTTTGGGATCAAAATACGAAGTAAGGGGTTTCTTCCTTCTACATTTTATCAAAGTTTCATAAAATTGTTATGCCCTTTTATTTTAGATTATAATTTTTGGGGTATGATTTCAAACCTCCTCTATACTATCATCCTAATGTTTGAATGATGAGAGACATTTTTCAGTCACATTAATTCCTTCCATGTACACCCATTACTATGTCAATATTCCGAAAGAAATCTCTCTCTCCTCATTTACATTCAAGAAGTTATTTTGTATCAATAATATAAATCCCATTAAAATTGTTGGTATATGTATCTAAATGATCCCCATACTTCCCATTTCAGGTACATATTATGAGACACACCTTTCTCTCTCATCAACCATTTTTTATGAATTTTTATGTCATGTCGTTATGCTGCCGAAATTGACCAATGATTTTCCATGCCAAAATCTATGGGTAGTGAATACCATGCCCATTTCACTTTCATGGGAAATCACCCTTATAAAAATTTAATTATTTTTTAATGAGTTTCATGTATGTATTCAACATTCTTTTATCGTGTAATAAATTCTTATTTTGAATGATTCCATATTGTATGATGAATGTGGCATAGTTATGCATGAAATGAAATGTTTAAGAAAGTTTCACCCTAATAGCACTGCAATGCATTTGGTAATGTATATAATCATGATAAATCATGTTAAATTGGTGTTGACACATTCTAATTTAATTGAAATGATGGTTTACTCATGCTTCATGTGAAATAAGGGGTTACTCATGCTCTAGGTCAAATGATCCATAACTCATTATAATTTCTTGTTAATTTTTGTTTCCACACCTCCATGTTGTGATTACCATGATTTATCATGACATTATGTTCATGTTTCTCTTATGATCCATTGATATTTTATTTTATAACATGTATTGTATTCATCATGTTATTCCATGGTTATTCCCTTACTGGGCTTTTCAGCTCCCCCTTTTCTTACGCATATCCTCAGGTTATCCCATGCAATGCTAATTATGAGGGAATGTGGTGGTAATGTAAATGAAGTTTTCTATAAAGACGTTTGGATTTTTGATTTAAGTATTTATATAATGTTCTTAATCCCCTAATACAATAGACCTCTAGATCTTCTATGTTGTATCAAGTGAAGAGATTTATTAATAAATTATTGTTGTGTGTGTAATAAATAATGTGGTTATTATAGGGGAGCCAATACTAATTTTTTTAATAAGAAATCTAGATCTATGAGGTTATAAATTTTTTATAGATAGATCAATGTTATTAAAATAAAGAACAAGTATTTCATACCTCTCAATGATGGTTTATTTGATCAACTTCATGGAGATCAGTATATTTCGATGAGTTTTCATCCATCTGGATATCATCAGTTCTGTGTGAGAAAGGAAGTTATTCTAATGATGGAATTTCAAACCAGGAATGGGAATTAAATGATTACAGTAATTCATTTTGGACTGAAAAATTCACCCTTCTTTTTCATGGATCTAATGAATAGTGTTTTCAAGGAATATCACGATAACTTTTTTGAGGTATGTATTGATTAAATTATTCTATAATCTATTTGATACACAGATCCTGGAAATAAAATGCACACTATTCCTTAGAGTCTTCGAATAAATGAAATATATTGTATGTTCAGATAGTTTAAATTTTCTCTTTAATTAATTTCATTTCTTGTCCGCATTGTCTCTAAGGATGGAATATATATTGATCCTCTGAATACAAAGGCTATTCAAGAATGGACTACTCTAAAGAACATAACTATGGTATATTGTATTAATGGTTTATCATGTTATAATAAATGTTTATTTTTGAACTTCACCTATTTATCCAACACAACGACCAAGATTACATGTAAAAGGGTTTTGTTAATATGGGAAAAATAATGTGAGGACTATTTCGATGAATTGATGAAGAGAATAGTGAATTATCATATCCTAACTCTACCATTGAGGAATGATGGGTTTGTGATATATAGTGATGCATCAAAGAAAGGAATTGGATCTTTCCTAATGTTGAATTATGGAGTTATTTATTATACATCAAGGAAGTGAAAAATCAATGAACAAAAATATTCTAATCATGATCATGAGTTAGCAGTGGTAATATTTTCTCTGAAGATATGGAGACAATATATCTATGGTGAAACATTAGAGACATATATGTATCATAAGAGTCTAAAATATATATTATCACCTAATGAACTCATAATCCGGACAATTAAATGGATCTATTTACTCAATTATTATGATTTTTACATACACTACTACATAGGAAGGACAAATAATGTAGATGGTGCATTGGGCATCAAGGATTATGGAGACCTAAATGAAACATGGACTAAAAAAGGATATTTGAACAAGGATCTAGTGAGTATGGATATGGGAATTATCAATGAAGGTGAAACATCACTACATTTTCATTTGGTTTCTCATCCTAATTTATTAGAAAGGTTTAAAATCTCTCATCCTGATGGTGGGAAATTACAAAAGAAAATTGATGATGTGAAAGAATGGAAGTTTGATGAAATTGTATGTGAAGTTGGAATTCATAAATTTGTGAAGAAGCTACGTTTTCCCTCAATAACTGAGCTTAAAAGGGAGTTATTGGATTATTCCCATAGATCTGATTTTTCTATACACCCTGGTTTAAATAAAATGTAAAGATATTTTATGGAACATTTCTTGTGGGACAACATGAAGTGGGAAATTACTGATTACGTATCAATCTGATTATTTTCTCAGAAAGTGATGGCCTAAAGACAACATCCAAGAGGTTTCATACATCCTATAATTATTCTTACAAGGAAATGGGATGATAGAACCATGGATTCATTCAATAGATTACCAAAAAATCTGAGAACGAATGATTCAATATGGTTAATTATTGATAGACTTAAAAATCATCACATAAACTCATTATAATGGATGATTCTTCACTAGAGCACCTAACACAACTCTATATCAATTATTTTTTTAGACTTTATAGAGCACCACTCTTAATTATTTCTGATCATGATCCATGATTTACATCGAAATTATAGAAATTTCATCCGAAATATTTGGATACTATGCTTCGATTGAGTACTTCATATCACCCACAAAATGATGGGAAATCTGAAAGGATGATCCATTACATAGAGGACATGTTTAGATATTTTTCATCAGACAATCAAGGTTTATTTGATAAATATTTCTCATTAGTGGAGTTTGACTACAATAATTGTTTCCATTCATGTATTCAAATGGCACCATATGAATTTTTTACATAAAGAGATGTCATACGAAAACATTTTGCGATGATTTTGGAGAAAGTAAAATTGTTGGCCAATATATTTAAGATGAATCAAAAGTGAAGGTAAATACTATTCAAGTCCATAACAAAAAAAATCAAAGAAGACAGAAAATCAATGATGATAATCGAAGAATTATTTGGATTTTCAAGTGGGAGATCATGTTTTCATAAAAGTGCATACATGGAAGGGTGTTATAAGATTTGGCAAGAAATGGAAACTTAGACGTAGGTACATACCTAGAAATTTTAATGTACAAGATGTTTCCATGTCTAATTGATGAGAAATAACATGCCAGACCCAAAAAATGTCCCAAATTCTGAAGGGATTGAAATGGAACCTGACCTATCATACAGTGAAGATCCTATCTAGATTCTGGAAACTAAATATAAAGTTTAAAGAAATCGTACGACTCGACTGTTAAAAATAAATTGGAAAATTAATAATATCTAAGAGGAAACATGGGATCATGACGAGTATATGATGAATAATTACCGAAATCAATTTGTGGGGTAACATTCTAGTAATTTTTTGGATGAATTTTTTGTAAGGATCCCATGGTTCTACACATAAATTTTATATTGAATGCATGAAAGACTTCATATCTAAAAACATATTTGTTATAACATATCCCCTAAATAACATTTTTTCACCTCTGTGATTTGAATTTCGAAAAACCAACGTGCACAGTTGCGTTCAGTAAGATACAGAGTCTGATAGGACAAACATAATTTTTGGTGATTAGTAACATTCCATTATGAGTATTAATATGAATATTAATATTAACCTAATGAATATTAAATCATATTATTATATTAATTTCTTGTGCATATAAGATAAAGACATTTGATTAATTTTTTGAGGTTATATAAAATGGATTTTAGTTATAAAATTCTTAATTTTGGAATAAATTATGATAGTTTTTGAAAAATAAATTAATAATATTTAAGAAATTATTTTCCAAAAATTGAGTACATTTTCTAATAATACAAATCAAAAAATGGTTTGGCTGAATATTTGGGATTTGTCTGAAATACATGAATATTTTGTTAATAGTGAAATTCGATAATTTAAAAATATGCTATATAAGTGAATTTATGCATCATGTTTGAGTCATGGATCATGTAAATAACCATTGTTTCGTACTCACATTAACATATTACAATTTATTTTCACATGAATAAATCATATTTTTTTTCATTGGAAAATTAATAAAATAATGAGTTAAATAATGGGAAAACCCTCCTCTCCTCCATTATAACCCCCACTCCCTCTTGTATGCACTCCTCTCAAGCCCTTTTTCTTACCAAAATAATAATGGAATATCCTCTAAATCAAATCCCCCATGTACAGAATCCCTTTTTCTCATAGAAAGACCAAAACCACCCCCCAAAAGAGGCTCTCAAGGAAGATTAAAATACGAGGTAAATTCCTCTTTTCAATAAGTTTATTTCAAGATAATTTATCTTCTGTTTATTTTCTCAACCCCTTTCATCTAAATGGTGTGATGAATCTATTAACATAAATTTACTATAATGTTGTTATGATAATGTTATAATTAACCATCATCTCTCATTTCTATTTCTTTTTGTAAAATCCTTTTTTATTATACCAGGTATTTTCATGTCCCAAATCGGAATACTTCGGTGTATATTATGTATTCTCAATCTATAAAAGTAGGCCTATACCTCAGTTTTAGGTCTGGGGGATTTCATAATATACATGGTATTAGAGGGATGATCACTTTATTTATTTATTTTTTCTCCTCTGGCTCTTCCATACATGGAAACCCCCTTCTACAGGGCCTACCTTATATGGCCACCCACCTCCATTCCATATCCCCCATCCTGGTGGTTTCCCCTATGCAGCTCCTTCCAGAAACAACCCGGTGTCACCCCTCCATAGCCACACACCCCTCCATCTCTTCATCAGCCTCTCAACAACACCCAAACCACTCTTTCCCTACCAAGTGCTCTTTCTGGCTCTCCGCACCTGCAGGAACCTCCTTTTTCAACTCATGGCATGCCGAATGGCCGCTCCTACATATCCCGCTTCACTCGAACTGTACTCATGTTCCTAAAACATCTGGTGCCATCTCCCTCCTTCTCTAGAATCATATTTGACATCCCTTGGACCTGCATCCTCTTACGACTATACCTTCTCCTTGAACAACATATCCATGCACCCATTGCCCATGCGGTGCTCTCCTCCAGCCATCCAAGCGACGATAGACCATCGGTTATCCTACCCGTCTCATCTTGATCAACCCCGCCGCATCTCATGTGGCTCATGTCCTACCCGATACAATTTATAGCTACCACACCTCCCAGCTCCCACAACAGAAAACCCTAAACTTGCTAGCTTACCCACCTGTCGGCTATCGCATCTCTAGGAAACTGCCATGCCTCATGCGGAATTCCCGATTCTTCCGGCATCTCCTGGCCCACCCTTCCCAGCGGTGACCCCTCACATGCCCGACACATGGGGCTTCTCACCTCCCATGACTACAACATCGGCTATGCCCGACCCCACCTCTCATGATGCTTTCCAGCTATATCCTTCTTCGGTGCCTCCTGGCCCCACCCTAAATGTTCAGCCCTCATGCAGTGGTCATCTATAACCACTACGGCGCCTCTACTGATTCCTGACGCTGCCCGCGCCTACTGCTTCCCGGGTTTACCTGAAACAATTTTTTTTTCATCTTCTCATTGTAGGCCCAACATACCATTGAACCTGTCATCCTCTGCCGATATTCGAATCCACCTTAGAAGCCTCTTCTACTATTCCCCAGAAGATCACTGCCTCGACCCACCTCGTCATTGAGCGGCTTGACTCAACCAACTTCTCCATCTGTAAGAAGACGATGTTAATGTATCTTACCGAAATGGAACTTGTTTCAAACCTTGAGGATCCTCCACCATAATCAACATATCCCAAATACACACCATGGAGACTTGGTTAGAGCTAGATCTAATAATTTTTGGTCAATTCAATGGATCTCTCAGTCAAATATGTCACTCAGACTTCGAATACAGTCAAGAAACTCGTGGATTCCTTTATCATCATGTATTCTGAGACCAGACATTAGGCTCAGGTCTGTGACGTTCTTAAGAAATTGCCACATATCTGACAGCAGGACAAATCCTTCCCCGCATATTTCAAGGAGTGGAATGTTATTCGCGATGAGTTCTATGAATTATGGCTCATTCCCCAGACACTGACGAATGCTCAGACCCAGAGGGACCAACTCTGTATCTTCTTTCTTCTCAATGGCCTCCCTCCTATTTATTCCAACAAGGATACTGAGATGCTCTCCATCCTATCTACACTGGTGATACCATAGGAGTATCATTGACTAGGAAAGTCCCAACATGCTCTTCACCCTCCCAACCCCATCATCGATCACTCGGCTCTCGTCAGTCATGGCGGAGGACAGTCCTCAAGAAATCGTGGACATGGCCATGTGGAGGGATGTCCTTGGCCCCTCTGCTAGAACTATGGAATGCATGGCCACCTGATAGACACCTAATGGGTCCTTCAATGATGCCCAGCTCAGCAAACCATTAAAGATTCAAATGGTGTTCCATGAAGTTTCCTCATCAGTCTCAGCTCTTAGACCATCATTGGACCTCTCTATGGAAGACCTCAGGCTGCCTCAAAATTCCTATCCCCCTGCATGACCTGGTCTGTCTTCGGCTTCTCTATCCCACTCTGATGGTTCTGCATCATTCAGCTTCTATCGCTCACCCGTGTGGATTATCAACTTAGGTGCCTCTGATCACATCACTGGTGATGCAGGTATGTTAAAATCTTACTGCCCATATTCTAGTTACTCATTCGTCATCGTCGTTGATGGATACATTTTCCCTATTTCCATGCTTCGGTGCATGCTCTATAACCTCCTAACTTTACCTTCCCTCTGTGGAACATTTACCCCATAGCCAATTGAATCTTATATATATATATATATAAGCCTAAAAATGATTACAACTATTCTTCCATATTTACATCATCTTCTATTGTCCTTCAGGAGTGGACTACGAATCGAAAACATGGCAGTGGCCAGTTTTGGGATGGGTATACATGTTCGATGTCCTGAAAATAATCGCCTACACCTCTATCGCTATGAGAGAAATGGATCTTCATTCCCTATTGGGGAACCTTACCGCCTCCTCCATTCATCATATTTATCCAGATTTCAGTCAACATCTTTATTTTCATTGTGAGACTTGTTCTTTTACGAAACATCATCGCACCTTATACATTCCTCGGGTAGATTCATGAGCCTCACACCATTTTGATCTAGTTCACTGTGACATGTGAGGTCCATGTACCATCCTGAGTCATTTGGGGTATAAGTATTGTATATCTTTCATTGATGTATTTTCGCGAATGACATGTCTATACAACCTTTGATATGGATTCGAAGTATTATCCACCTTCTAGACATTTTACAATGAAATTCATAATGAATTTTCATTATTTGTTAAATGTATGTACTCTGAAAATGGGCTTGAATATCTCTCCACTCCCTTTCTGCAGTTCCTCTATATGAAAGCCATCATTCATAAGACCTCCTTTCCCTATATACCCGAACAGAATGATGTGGCTGAGCGCAAACCGAGACATATTCTGGAGACATCTTGTGTCCTCCTCTTCCACCATTGGATGCCTCTTATTTTTTGGGGAGATGCCATCCTCAGTGATACCTATCTTATAAACCACTTTACTTATTCTATCCTTCTGGGGGAGACACCTTTTTGGGATATGTTCTCCCCCCTCCCTTCTTACTCTCTGTGAATTCGGGCTTTCAGATGCCTCTGTTATGTTCGTCACACTCATCCTATCCTCTAAAATATCTCTCCCATATCCCTTCGGTTCATCTTCCTTGGTTATTCCCACACTCAGTGCGGATATATTTTCTTCTCACTAGACCTCCGGAGGTACATCTTCTCAACTGAAGTTTCATTTTTTGAGAGCTTTACAATTTCCCTTCCCTCTCCTCACCCTAACTCTGCCATTGATGATTGTATTCCTCTTATCATCCTCCCTCAACTGGTGTCCCCTTTACTGCAGACAACCATTTCGATAGAGTCTACTCACATCGTCCATCAATTGTATCCCTCGTCCCTGCCAATGAAACCGTCATCCATGCTTCATCTGATTCTAATGCCCCGGCACCAGAAAACATTCACATTGCTCTCTATAATGGTACTCTCTATTTCCATAGTACTCCTTTATTTGTTTCTTCTTACATGAGTCTATAATCTCTGGAGACAATATCAATTCCTCGCATATATGGTGATATAAAATATCACTCGGGATGGCTGGAAGCAATGTAGGATGAGTTTCAGTCTCAAGAAGAGAACCATACTTGGGATATTTTCCCTCTTCTAGCAGGAAAACATGTAGTTGGTATAAAATGGATTTACACCATTAGGATAAATCCTGATGTCAATCTTCATTGACTTAAAGATCCCATTGTTAAAATGTGATTCTCACAGACATGATGTGTTGACTATTTTGATACCTTCTCTTTGGTTTCAGAAATGGACTTCGTTCAGTTATTAATCTCTCTCATAGCTCATCATCATTTGACTCTTCATCAAATAGATGACAGGAATGGCTTCGTCAATGGTTTTCTTGAGGAAAATGCTTATCTGCAATAGCCCCCCAAATTCTGTGCCTCTAACATTGAGTCTCATGTCTGTGGACTCTGCTTCTCTCTTTAAGACCTCTAACAATATCCTCGTTCTTGGTTCGACCACTTTTTCACTATTTTCACCGAATTTGGGCTCTCTCGCAGCAGAAAGGACCACACCGTGTTCTGCTGGATGACCCCTGTTGGTTTTATCCTGTTGGTCATTTCTGTGGATGATATCATCTTCACTATTAGTGACTCTTCTGGTATCACCCACCTTAAGGGGCATCTTCACCAGCATTTACACACTAAGGATCTCGGTCCTCTTATATAATTCAGCATCATCGAAGTATCCTATTCTCCATACACCATTTCCCTCTGCTAATGGAAATATGTGTTGGATATTCTACAGGATGTTGGGCTAACATAAGCCACTATTGTGGACACTCCTCTAGATCCTGGGGAACGATGTCTTTATGCCTCCTATGAACCATATTGACACCATGAGAGGTACCTTTGACTGGTGGGAAAACCAAATTATCTCACCATGACTCGCCTCGACATCGCTTGCGCTGTTGGAAAAGTGAGCCAATTTATGGAGGATCCGACCATCTCTCATTGGGATGATGTCCTCTACATCGCTAAATACATCAAGCATGACCTTGACTATTGTCTTCGGTACTCCCAGTATGCTCATTTTCATATTGATGCATATTAATGCTAATTATGATGGTTTCTTTGCTACTCGGAGATCTACATCTGGGTTTTCCGTTTTCAAGGTAGGAAACCTAATCTCCTAGCACAACAAGAAACAGACAGTCGCCTCTCGCTCCAGTGTAGAATCTGAATACCATGCCATGGCCACCGTCACAACAGAAATCATTTGGATTTGACATCTCCACTAGGAGCTTGGCTTTCCTCCTCAAACATCTACTCACATCTGGTGTGACAATTAAGAAGCCACCAAGATCGTTTTGAATCTCATATTCCATGAACGCATGATACATATTGAGGTGGGATACTACATTCTTTTCCACCACCTGGGGAAAGATAAAATCCTCATTAGCCACATCCTGATGAAGTACAAGCTTGCTGACATCTTCATCAAAGGCCTCCTATATGATCGCCTTGCCTCGCTTAGTTCCATGCTGGGAATCCACAAAATTTGCAGCCGAGCTTGAGGGGGAGTGTGTCTAGTCATGTATGTTTTTCATTTTTCTTTTTTGTGGGTCTTGTTATCCATTATGGGCATGTTCATCTTGATGGGGAGTGTTAAAAACTTTTTCTATTATTATTTTGGGTATTTCTGAGTCCCACAGAGGAACACCCCAGTGTATATTTTGTATCCTCAATCTATAAAAGTAGGCCTTCACCTCATTTGGTTGTCAGGGGGATTTCCTAATCTACACTTTTTTTATAGAAATAAAAACACCATATGAGATGTCTGAATTTATCACATTCAAGGAAAACATTTTTTCAATTTATATTACTATCTTCAATTCCGGCACTGAAACCATTTTTATCGTAAAACCAAACTAGAATATATGTATTTTATCTTTTTAATGGTTATTGTATCCTTTTATACACAGGATATTAATTTATAAATCTAAATGACTTCATTGTGATAAAAAACAACCAATTAACCCAAGAAATTGTCATTAATGTTTTATATAATGATTCATCTTCACTCGCAATGACCAAATTAATTATATAACAATGTAATATTACGTTTCATTAATAAAAACATACAACTTCTATTCTAAAAAACCATTCTAAATATACATGATTATTCTTACATGATTAAAAATAAACTGTTCATGAAAAAAATAGAACAAAACACTCCTAAACAATGAAGTTGAGTCTCTTAAATCATCAAAAGGCCTTGAATGAACCTAATAAGGTTATATTAAATCAAATACATGTAGTGGATATTATGTAATAATTAATTTATAATCCAAAATTTTATTATTCCATTCATAAAGGTCATTTAATGAAAATCATTAGAATTATGGTAAGGGTTTTCTTACCGAACCTCCATTTTCATTCGGGTTACTCTTATTGTATACTTATCTCAATTGTGTTCTTAATTATTCATATTTATCATCATATGTTTTTGATAATGTTCAATATATATTTAAAAACAATAATCCTACATTTAATTTTGGGGATTTATATATTTTTAAAGGATCATTCAAAAATTTGTCCCAAAATACAAGACCAATTCAAGGTAACATCTCACACTCTTTCCTATATTCAAGGGCACTCTATAATATATTTTTATTAACATCTATATTTATAAGACAATCATTTAATTATGAAAATATGACCTTATATCACTTCTAGATTTATACAAATAATTTTACAAAATAACTCATGTTTTCAAAGTAAAATAGTAATTATCTGAATAATTACTAGATGATTTTATAAGAGTGTCTTCATCTATTTAAACACTCTTGTTGATTCTTATGTATTATTGGAATTAATAATTTATGAAATAATATACCATATTTAATTGAATTTTATATGATTATTTTGACTATGTATGTGCTATATTAATACTATTCACCAATTTAATCCGAATGGTTAGTTTTTATCCTTAATGTTTGGGGAAGGTTACAAGTTTGAATATAAATGTATATGACATTTATATTTATCCCCATTCATATAAGGAAGGAAGTATACTTATTATGTGATAGGTGGTGCCCACTATAGCCCCTCGATGAATTAGTACGCCTCATGAGACAAATAGATATGGACATGGCTGAGGCCTTTCCTATTTTTGATTTGGTTTTGGTCGAGGACTTAATCATTTTTAGATGTCCTGGCCAAGACCATAATAGTATGTTTCAGAATGTTCGACATATGAATTTAAATTATCATGTATTTTGAAATTCATAGTTCATGTTGATATTAGACTTGTAGAACACCCATTATTATGTTTTATTGTGAATATATTTATGCATCTAATATTCATTCCATATTATGTTTATGTTTTCCTTTTAAAGGAATATGATATTCAATTATTCACCAAGACTAATATTTATGCTCTCTTCCGCTATATTAATAACTATTACTGAGCGTTTGACCTCACCCCATTATTATGTTTTATTTTCATAGGAATTGAAGGAGATAATTTTGAATGACCCAGATGTATAAACTTATGAATGTATCTTTCATTTCAAATATACTAAACAATTCATACCTTCAATATATGACTTTCTTGTAATATCTCCAATGTACTAAAATAACGAACATACTTCAGTAAATTGGGGTCGAGTGTTTACAAATAAATTTGATTAATAAAAAATTGTATGATATAATTAAACATTAAATCAAATCATATAAATAATTCTTTCATATCCATAAATTTAATGATAATGTAGTATTGAACTAAAATTTGGTATTTTTCACTATTCTAAAAAAATGAATATTTATAGAAGCCTACCAAAAATTCACCCTAAGATAATTTTCATGTTTATATTAAAAAGATGATGTTTATTTAGACATTTTATATTTATAATATGTTAAAAAGTATATTTAAAATTGTATCTCCATAAAATGGTTGAATAACTACTTTAAAAACAATATGAATTTTATGTATAATATTAGGTTTTTTTTCTTATACCCATAAATTACATTATATGAGTGCGAAAAGTATTTTATTGAATTTATAATATATATAATTAATTAATAACAATAACTTATTTTATTTTATTTTATTTTATTATGGTTAACCAGCTTTGTGGGAATAAAAATAATAATATATTCTTTTATATTTAATCAGTTTTCATATTCACTTATAATTAATTTGTAACCAATGAATTCATTTCTTACTGTTGTAAACAATATATTTTCGTAATTTAGATAACAAATTTAGTAACTATTAATTAATCAAATATTAGATAACCTATAATTTAAATTAATATTATTAATATATCATTATTTGTTAATACATGGTCTTTCAAGTAACACAATCCATTTGGAGAATATATTGTTTTGTGCGATATATGCTAACATAGTTTAAATTTCTTTGAATGATATGTCACAGATTTAATTTATTTAAAATATTATGTTATTGAAAATATTTGGGTTATTATATTCAATTTTGCACTTGGTGATGCGTGTGATACACATTATCAAATACAATGGTCTTACTTAAAAATTTTGTGTTGTTACAGTCTCCCATACTAAAATAAATTGCATCGTTCCAATGAATAATTTATCATAGTAATCCTAATTTTTTAATTATAGAATACAATTTTTTAATAACCACATTATAAATAATGATAATGACAGATCTTATTAATATTTGGGAAATGAGTCTACAATGGTCCAATAAAAAGTTTCTATAGTAAGAGAATATAGGTGGGAAATGGAAATTTGGATATGGAATAAAAATATAACAATCATGTTCAGATGAATAGTTTTATATAACATGTTTAGGATAATTATAAAAATAAAACCTTCATAAATCCATGATTATATGAGGTTTCATTTGATAAATTGAAAATTAATTTACAATAACAACAATTGATTCAAAAACATGTTTTTTACTGTTAATAAATTCATTCAATCTATAAGAATATAATTAATTTTTTTTCTACAAAAATTAAATTTTCATTTTATTGTTCCTTGAACTATATGTACATAGTATCACAGAACATGATGTAATATATGGTGAATTAATAAATTTCCCTCTAAATTCAATTCTAATGATCAACCAATTTATAAATGGTTAAACATTCCAAAATATAATTATCCAGCAGTTTGGAAGGATGGCCACTAAATTTAAAAAAATAATTTATAATAATCCTTTGATCAAAATGAGGAGGTTATAAATTTCCACATTCCATTCACGTGAAGATGTTCTTCATGTATCCTCATGAAATATTTTAATAACTTACATCACTATAAAATCTTATTTGGAACATGCATTCTTTTGTATTCCTTGTATAAGTCATTTGTTATTGGATATATTCAATGAATCCAAATGAGTTGTAAACAACATAAATGATATCACATACCACTATATAAAAATTCATTAATAATATCTATGTTATTCATCACTTTTAAAAATTAATCATTTCTTAATCATTATCTCAACATCAAGAACATATTAAGGATTTTTATTCCCAAAATCACGTGTTTTCCAAGATATTTTACATTAAAACAAATAAATTTTCTTAATAACATTCATAATATGATTAATATTCCTAAACTAAAGAGTATAATAACATAATCCATATAAATTTCATAATTAATATAATGATAACAACATTAATGAAATAATTTTTAATTTTTTTATAGATCCAGATATAGAGGTACATTAATCCTTCAACATTTTTTGTGTTGACAAAATATTCTTAACATTGACCCTTTATCATATTCTATGGTATATTATATTGATTCATGGGGAATTAGTTTGTGTATTTCCCCATATCGTTATAGTTTTTGTGATGAATAGTTCTGTTTTCATTATTCCCTTTTCATTTCATTTCTTGGTCACCCTTTTCCCTACACATATATCCACTCATAATCCTTGCAAGCATTTAAAATTGAGAATATTTCTACATTTATCACAATTTGTAAAATAATTAGTTCACATTATCTCTACAAACGAATTTACTTTTTCATGGTTTTTATAAGACATATTATTACCTTCACATTCCTTGAATACATAGTATTTCATATTTTCTTATCTATTGTGATGTAATGTAAAATAATCTCATTGTATGATGTGAACTTTTGTAAAATCAGATCCCTTAAAAGATTTTTCTTAATACATTAAATGACATTGTAAAACACCAAACATTATATTGTGTATATAATATATAAAATGCCTATATACCATTAAAAAGGTAGATTCAAAGTCCCAAACACTATATTTTTATGTTTTCTTTATAGTAATGAACATTCTCTTCTCTGAGTTTTTTGATCATAGGGTATGTATTTATCGAATAATGTCTCATTAATAATTTTCAATTCCTCAAGTTATATTTCATATTCCACCATTGTATTTCTAATGATGTTCCTCTATTTATTAGAATTACCTTTGATACAATACAGTTCAAGTGTATCATTTTCCATTTCATTGCATCCCAATGCCATAAATATCCTCTCCAAATTACTAACCATTACTCACCTGTAATTGGATCAACAGTCCCACTAATTGATAAGGACCTTTCTAGCATAAATAGATCCAATATAGAATATTCTCTATTCATATTAGTTTTATCAATTTGGGAATGGTTATTTTTCATGATGTGATTATGAGTCCCTAATATATATAAAATATGATCAGTTCTAACACCAGCTATATTGTCTTTCTCAATAGGGAAACCAGAATATTGTTGGAGTGTTTGAATTCCATTATTCCTTTCATGGGCCATTACCAAAAAATGGGATATACTTGATTAGATCCATAAATTATTAACATTTTATATCTCTAAATATGGTATAACATACAACATAAATTTATGCATCGCTGGTCATTGAATCATAAACTATGGTTACAATGAGGAAATTATAATTTGCAATATATTCAAAATGGATGATAAAAAAAATGTGAAATATCCAAATAATATCCCCTAAGAGTATCAATTTAGGTGAGGAATAAGACCCTTTTTCATGTACTCGGTTACAATTAGTCTAGAATGACACACATTGAATAAAAAAATTAATATATCAATAATTTTGCAGATAATCAAATAACTGTGAAAGTGAACTCTGTATGTAAAACGATATACGATTTAAGCTATAATAATACCCATTTTAAGAAAATATGGTCTTTGTAGTAAATTTACAAGGAAAATGATTATATAAAATAATTGTTTCAAGATAAAAAAACATATAACAAAATAATGTAAGATTGAATAGAAAATATTTAGTAACATTTTTGATGATGATAATCAGTTAAAATTTCAATGTGTGTCATAACACTATGAAACATTTAAACATAAATAAACATGAGATTTTGATATTAAATGAAAAATATAATATCATTATAATAAGGATATTCATGGTACTATTTGTCAATGGGAAGTATATATTCCATATAAATGTGAGTTGGAGCCTAAAAACAAATAATCCTCAATGGAATGGGATTTGAAACAAAATCCCTTACCATAACCCTCATTTTTGAATGTTTTATTTATCATACATTATAGTGGATAAAAATATATTAAAAACTTATATCATAAATAATGTCATTTTAATAGTATCATATATTAATTATTTACAATATTTCATTACCTGTTTTTAACACCATTTCATTATTTTAACTATTTTGATTGATAATTTTATAGTTTTTTAAGTATGTTGTGTCCTGTTAATTGTTGTTCCTATTAGATATATCATGATTTCATCATCTCTATAATATAAAACAGGAATTAATTATCTTATATATTTATGACATATTTATTTATAATTTTCTATAATATTTGTATATAGGAAATGAAATTCACTGTTCCAAGAGATTGTATATAAGGCCCCGGCCTTAAGCCTTACATAATATTGAATTAAATGAATAATTCACATTGAGGATATTTTCAGATTTAGAGTTTTAGAGAATTATATCATAAATCATGAATTACATTACACATTTAAACAAAGTGGTTACATAAAAGATAGTATTCATTTTTCCCCATCAATGGAAACATATTTAAAATAAAACATGGATTATTTCTTGACACTTCCTTGACACTATCATAATTACAACTACCTTTCCCTTGACCTGTGAAAAAAATTTCCAAAACATGGTATGAGCATAAAAATCTCAGTAAGGATATAAAAGTATGAAAAGAAAACATTAGTCCATGTATGAACTCATACTTTACTCATAAAACATAATCATTTTATCATAACTCATCAAATCATGAATAGATCATAGAAATCATAAGTCATAAAGGTAAATTGAGGCATTAAAAACATTCTTACGTAGGGAGTAACCCTATTGGTTACGTTTGGAATACCCATCACAATATATTCCCTAAATCTCTTCGAAGAAACCTTAACATTTAACTCCTTCGTGTTACCCATTGCATTGGAGAGCTATATCGGGCGCACCTGCCCTTAGTTTATCATAGAACCACCCGTCTTCATAAACAATGCCCATGAACCATAAAATAATCATAGCACATAACTTAAGAATAAATGAAAGATAACATTCACACATTGCAATAACAATATGACATTTTAAGATAATGAATCCATTCTAAAAACCATTTTCAAAAACAATTTAAATCATTTAATAAAGAGATTTTTGAATCAAAGTGTCGCATACCACTTTGATGTTTTTAGCATTTTAAACCAGTAAAATCCATATAATTAAATACCTAAATCCATTTTTAAAACTTGGATGTTAATGAGAAATATTTATATGAATAAATCATTAAAACATTTAAAATGATATTTTAGTTAAAGGGTTTTTAACAAAATAAGAGACAATTGAATACCATAATTGAGGAATATTATTTAATAAAAACTTAATAATATCATGAGAATAAATGTATTCATGATATTTTATTCCCAGGGAATGTATATACACAATATAAGAGTGAATTGGTGCATAACAACCATGAAGTCTCAATAGAAATGTAAAATGAGATGAAATCCCCTGTAAAGAATGTACCCTTAAATTAAGGATAAATCAATCTCATAATTATGTGTGACAAATATAAATACACCCAATATAAGTGTAAATTAAGTTTAAATCAATCATATTTAATTCACACATATTCATTAACTACATGTTGAACCCAAAGAAATCAAAATTGGGTTAAGAAGTTCCCTTGGTAAAATTCGACAACCTAACAGCATCACTTTAAAATTCAGAAAATGAGTTGATGAGATATAAAAAGGGAATCCCATAACTTGGACATAAACTTTACATCAATAATTATATAGGATAACATATCCAAACATTACAATATGTAAATTAAAATACCCAACAAAATAAGTCTTCTAAAAAGAGGATGGTGAAAAGTTCCCTTACCGACTTGGGTATCTTTCGAAGCATACACCCAATGAAAGAAGGACAATAAAAATTGATACTCATAAATGAAATTATATTACACAAAGAGTAGAATAATGGGAAGTACATATACCACTTAATGGAAATGGAGGTAAAAGTAGAATAAAGCTCACAAGAATAAAAGTGAGATGAAAAATCCCTTACAAAAACTCGGTAGCTGAACAGCGCCACATAAAACTTACAAAAATGGATTGTTAAGATCAAATAGGGTCTCTAATCATATTTACATAAAATTTATATCAAGATTAATATAAAAGAACATTCCAATCATAACAATGATGAGCCTAAAATGAATGACATAAAAGAGTGTACTTAAAAATAAAGAGAGGGGTAGGTTCCCTTACCTCGAGTCCGACTTGACTCGATTATTCTTTATCCTCCTGAATAATATACTTGAGATAATTTATACTTGATTAATAACGTTTTTAAATTTCATTATTCCTTTTATATCTCTTACTACCATGCTATGAACACTATGTAATTATTTAAGATAGTAATGGTCGTTTTGTAGATCATTGCTACTTGAGTCAAAACTAAACTCTTTATAATTACAAGTTGTTCATGTGGTAAAATATATATTATATCCAGAATTATATTAATTATTTAGATTTCATATAAATCCATTATATACGTGCATTTATAATGTTACATAACATTTATAGGTAAGAAATGAAATGCACCGTTCATGGAGACGGTAAGTCGTACGTATGCATGAACGCTACTTCCATTTCGATTTCTTATTTAATGGAATTAAAACATAATGATAATAACTGTATTATAATTACACTATGGTATCATATATAATATAATTAAATATATCCTTTATACGTACCACATATGGTATTAACAAATCAAATCACTTTGAGGGGGCGGTAGTCCACACTTCCTAAAATGAAGATATCGCGTTTAACCATAATGGAATCCATAAAGGTATTCCATAAATGAAAAATACAGAACCTTAAGTAAAACATAAACATATTATATATCATATATAAATATAGTGACATCTTAATGGACACATTTGAGAGTGTTAAAAGAATATTGAACAATCATCGTTTCGTGAGGCAGAAATTCTACCATCCATAGAAACAATATGTTCTTTAACCATTAGATGTAGGTGTGTGTAAGTGTAACTCGAATACTTCTTATAAAAATATCCTAGTATATTGAAGATACTGGAGTTGTTAAAAAATAAATGAATAAAAAGATTTGAGGGGGTTGGAGAATCAATATAAAACAAAAGAACACAAGTGAAGAAATTACCTTAAAATCTGGTATCTCTCTTTGATTTGAGCTCAAAGGCTTCCTTGGGAAATCTTCTGCCCAAAGTGAGGCTTCTAAGAGTAATATAGGGATGTGGAGAGGCAAAATGAGCAGGGTTTGGCTGATACAATGGCTAGAGAGGTGTGGGTAAGGTGGTAGAGGTGGGGGCCTTTTATAAGAGGAGAGGAGGGGCACTCTTGGAAAGATACAAAATTTTACTTTATATTTAAATAAGTTTCCGATTTTAAAGGTCCCACATTTATTTATTTCTAGGATAAGGTGGTAAGGGTTCTAAATATACTCATAGAATAGGTTTTTGAAAAGTTTATGTTATAGTTTTAACATTAACGTTTCATTTTATTTAAATCCATTATTAATGAGGTAATCATTGCATCATCATGATGACATAACTAATTTAATTTATTTAATGTCTAAAAATTATAAAAAAAATATCATGATGTAGTAAATCTTTTTATCTTTCTAATTAATATTTATAGTAAAAAATATTACATCTATAACCCTATTTCAATATTGTTTTAGTAAATCAACTCATGCTTGTGAGATTTTTATTTTAACATTAAATAAAATGTTATTTATGACATTTTCCAACCAAAGTGGCTCCATGGGGACCCCAAGTTGACCCATGGATTTTCTTGGTCGGCAATGACATATAAAATGAGGGTAGGACATGTTTCTAGGTCATTTCATTTTATTAAAACATTATTTTTACATTAAATTACACTAATTACCTCTAATCAGGATTAAAAACTTAAAAGTTACTATTCACCAAATAATTATATTAATCCCATTGAACCACATTTTACATACTAATGACAACCATTTATGTAGGATTTTTATAATTCAAATAACAGAAGTGGTGAAGTTTCATTTAAATTAAAAAATCAGTTTTTAAACTACCACTTAGTGGTTTCACTATTCATAAAACATTGATGTTTTTTCAGAAAAATACCAAATATTCACCCTAAGATATATTTGATATTGCGAATTAAAAAATTATTTATATTTTACAAAATTCAAAAAATATAAGTTTCATTAATTAATTTAATAATTAATTACCGCTGTCAAAACAAATAGTGTGTTTTTATGAAACAATATCTATAAAAAGATTGACATTAGTTTAAGTCCAATTTCAAAGTGAAATTAATTACAATGACCACTATTGGATTAAATGGTAAATATATATTCTAATTTCACTTTAAAAACAATTCAAAATATAATCTAATCATATAAATACATTAGATTAAAAAGAGGTTTTGAATTAAAATACAACATTTTTCACTATTCATTAAAAAATGAACTTTTTCGGAAAAATACCAAAAAATTACACAATTTAAATTTTGAGGTCCCGATTCTAAAGAAGAATTTTAATTTTTCAAATATAACACATAAAATTTTCAAAAAGTGGATTTAAAAGAGGTTCTCCATCAAAAGGCGGTTAATCGACCTTTTAAAGAATATTAGAATGTTTACGCTTAAAATTGGATTCATTCGCATTTTTAATCCTCTAACATTTATTGTAAAAAGTAAAAATATTTTACAAAAATATATAATAATTTTGTAGTTATTTCTATTCATTCCCGCCATTACAATGGCTAGGCATTAACTACCATTTTAAATAATATTATTTTGTTATTAGAGTGCAACGTAAGATTTCCAAGAAACTCATTGTTGCGTATTGGGTACTCCATCGAGCATAGCATCCCCTTTAAAGTAATATTAATATTTTATTCACAAATATGGATAAATATGAAAATGTTATATTCTTTGTTTACCTGGGGTGTTACATGGTAGGTCGTACGTACACAAGATCACTACTTCCATTTCTTTGTCTTATTAAAATAATGAAATATAAATGATACATATATATATATATGTCATATATGTTACATGGGTTCCTTAAAAACAATATTAATACATTCATTTTATAGCGTGAATGAATCACATATCATTGAAAAGTCAGTGGTCCACACTTCCACAAATGATGTTATCGTGTTTACAGAAATTGGAATATATAGGGTCATGTTTTATAAATGAATTAAAGAAGTATAAAAACAATATAAATAGAATATATATATTGTATAAATATTGATTCCATCATAATAGCTACCATGAGAGGAAGTAAAAGAAAAATGAACAATTATCATTTCATTACGAGATAGTTTTCAATATAAATAATCAGTAGGTTAGTCATACAATTGTTTGAAGTGTGTGTATGTGTAGGTATAAAACTATAAATAACATAAAGCTAATATATTCTGGATATTTTTTTTATATTATCTTTGAATAATTATATTTTATGGGGTTGAAGAATGGAAATGATACAATAGAGCTTGGGAGAATATATTTCCACTTATTCATGTATCTCTTTTTGGTTTGTACTGAAATTCTACATTGGATTTCATTCGACTCACATGGATTATTTTAGGATGTGCTTTGGAATTTTAGTAATATATTTGGGAAAATGTTTTAAAGTATAATTTTTATTTACATTGTAGTGAAGTGGTAGGATATAAGGACATTTTATTGTGGAGGAGGATTCCTACTATTGTAACATTTTGACAACAGAATTCCACAAACATTATGAAATTAAATTTCGATCCAATTATGGATGAAAATAGATAAAATGGATGATAGGGTATTAATTAGGATTCAAATGGGATCTTGGACAAGATTATATGTCATTTATTCCATTAAGATTAATGTTTTGTCCTTTATTAAGATTCATTTTACATAAACAGTACTAAATAATTTAAATTTATTTCAATAATAATTTTGGTGAAAAATAAGTTAAAATTATAATAAAACATTTATTATTCTAATTAAAAATTTGTAATCCATTTTTTTTATTCAAATAATATAATTGATTGAAATTAATTTAAATTTAATCTTATAGACTAGACGATAACATGGGTTTTAAAGTAAAAACATCTGAATGATCTTCTTATTTTTATAACCAATTTCAAAACGAAATTAATTAAAAATAAATAAATCATATTTTTGAAAAAACCATTGTCTAAATTTTCTATAAAAATTATTTAAAATACGACATATCCTTCAAAATAAATTAAATAATAATAGTTTTGAAATAAATTTCATTCTTTGTTCGTTATTATTAAAAAAAATAATGTTCATAGAAAAAAAATATTCAATTCATCCTAGAACAAATTTCATGTATATAGATAAAATAATAAGTTTATATAGACATAATAAATTTATATATCGGTATGTTGTCTTATTTAAATTTTTTTTTAATTTAAATGTTCATAAAAATTCATTAATAAAATATAGTATTTTATGTGTAAAATCTTGTTTGTTCCTATATTATGCTTATAAAATAAATTAGATGAATGTAAAATTTATTATATTGAATATAATATATATATATATATTATAAATATCACTTAATAATTTTAATAATTATAATTTATTATGGTAAAAACAATCTCATCATAAAAAATATTCTCTCTAATAATATTCTAATTAATATTCTTTTGGTTAATATATTGATTTTTAATTAATTTTTAAGTAATGATTTTGTTTTTTAGACCATATATTTGCATTATTTAGTTAATATTATTCATAACTTCTATTTGAGGAATTATTATAATAATTAATAAAATTATTATAATATATTATTTCTTAGTAATACTTACTCTTGCACGTAACCCAATCCATAGAAGAATTTTTTTAATGCGAGTAAAACACAGTAACTCAATGGGTGACTAATTTGAAATATATATAATACATATAAAAATATTTAATATAGTGAATATATTTTTAATGCATCATGGTATTGTATTACCTTATAGACTTGGTGTTTCATGTCATGCATGCTATTTAATACAATGATTTTACAGTAGAATTTTGGGGAGTTACAATAATACTATCATATATCATTCGATAGCTATATTAAATGATTAATGATTTATTATATTAAACCATTTTTTTATTAATGGTTAAATATAGAATGCTGAAACCTTTAAGAGACCAATATATTTTCCACCAGTTATGTTATGGTGAAATGATGAAATTCTTATGAAACTCCTTTATTTTTTATTGGTTATTCTATAATGAAAATATTATGAATCCCCTTTCATTTTCACGAATATTGATAAGTTGATTGTTTTATGTTATATTTTTATAAATATCTGTGATTATCATAATATGATTGGTCATCCCAGAATTATATTTACCAAGATTGCATTGGGAAAATATATATATCTACTGAGATAATAGGGAAATGAATGGGGGTGAACCTTGTTTAGTATCAGGAACTTTCTACAATAATGGTATTTGGAGTGAGCATTAAATAATATGAAGAAATGGGTGGTGAACCTAATAAACTATGATAATCATTATTACGATCCTTGAATTTATAGAAAAGATTTTCTATTCTAATGTGTGTTCTAAAGATATATGTATTTTATACATGTTATATTATCGGGGATCTGGATTTTGGATTCCATTACAAAACACGAATATTGAATTACCATACCTTATTACATGAAGATTTATTATCTTATCTAATATTTTATGTATGGTTTTAAAATATTATGATCATTGTGAAATGACCTTATATGCATGAAATGATTATTTATACATTGATATCTCGCTTTTTACCCATATTAGGGATCTGAGATCATCATTTCCTCTGATTCCTTTCCCATGGTTATAAAAAATGGTTATAGTAATATAATTCCATGAGGATTTCTATTTATTATAAACATAAGGGGAGATGATATATATCTCTTATGGTCACTATTTTAATGAATCCATGTTTCAAAATATTGTAGACATATATGATTATTTTTGTATTGTAACATTTTGTATTGTATATTCAACTATAAAGATATAATATTTATTTATGAAATTTAATTGTATCTAAATTTAGTATTAGTGAATGGTTTTATTCAATTGAAAACAACTATGATAAATAATTATTGAAAACCCATAGTATAATCCAATGTATAATTGAATTTTATATGTTATGGTAAATAATGATGTTTCATTTTCATATAATGATATCCATTTTTTGAAATTGAATGTTGGTGGGTGTTTTTTCACTAATTCATCTATGTGTAATAACCCAGAAATGAGTTGGTTGATTATATCTCGAGCATCAGCCTAGCACATAACAGATATTACATTTTTATACACCTAATATGAAACTATATGGGGATATTCATATGATAAGACACATTTTATATATAAACTACTATTAATGATTTTAATAAATGATGACCAACAATAAAATCTATTAAACCAAATGTCTCATAAATTTAAAATATGTTTCAAATATGTATGATTCCTATTATTGTTTTTTCATGATTATGTGGGTAACCACTATGAAAATTGTTTCACATAATATAACACTTGGTTTTATTCAGTGGTTGAAAGCCAAAATAATGATAATGTTGAATGTGATGGAATATATAAAAATTATCATCCTGAGTAGACAAATGATTTTGGTGTTGGAATGAAAAATATCATTGTTATGCTCAAAAAATATTATCATAACATGAATTGTTATAATAATCAAAATGATAAAACATGGAGACATTTTCTATTGAGTCCTTCCTGACACAACATCTATCTCTTTTTATTGGGGCTTATGGTAAAATAATTTCATCTAAATTGATCACAACCATTGAAAATATATTATCTATTTCTCATAGTGTATAATTTGATAAACTCGTTTTTTATCATATAGAAGGTGAAAACGATATATGGGGAAATATGATCCAAAAGGCAATAAAATGGAAAGAAAATAATTCCATAGAGTGCGATATGTTGATCACATCTCATATAAATGATTATTTTCCAATTGATTTTTTTTCGGAATTCCATTCCTATAAATCTCATTATTATCACTCTTGTTATGATTTTTATTATCATATGAATATATGTAATTTTATTAAATAATGCGTAAATTTTTTGAGTATGGTAATCCATATTTCCGATTTCACAGGAACCTAATATATTTTATTGGTGTGATGATAAATAATAAATTAATATGATAATTGATTCCACTATAATTTTGTTGATTTCTAATAAAAAATATTATATTCGATGGTGGATAAAAAAATATATGAGATTCCTATTTCATACAATTTTTTTTTGAATTTATGTAATAATTTTCTTTTCTTCATCCCAGTCATTATTTTGACTTTTCAATGGAACTCATACCTGGAACTATACAAATTTCAAATGCTCGATATAGAATGGACCCAACCGAGTTGCATTGATTTAATAAGAAACTCTAGCATACTCATTATAATGGATTTATTCATTCATGTGAATCTCAATTTAGTGAACCTATTCATTTTTTTAAGATTATATATAGACTAATAAGACACTACATTCCTTGTTTGGAATAGAACAAGGTCACATTTAAGAAAAAGTATCCACATCCTAATATTGATGAATTTTTTTATCCAATACACCGATATCAATATTTATAGAAAATTTAACCTCAATTTAGATACTACCAGTTGAGTGTTAAATGTGATTACATACCCATGCAAACATTTATTACAAGCTGGTTCGGGCATGGGAGTGTGCACGAGGTCATCGACGAAGAGGATACAGAAGAGGGAGTGCTATGTTTCCCTTGTGAAAGAGACCGAGCTGCCTGGGGCCAAAGCTGGGATTTATCTGTTTCGATGTATCCAATATTCATCTGGAATGCATGGGGAGTCGTGGTGAGAGTCATGTTGGATTTTATTGTCTTGGAAGTCAAGAAACACAAGGTCAAGGTGGCAGAGATCCTCGAGAAGAATCATAAGTCTTCGAAGATCAATGAATTCACGTGCAAGATGAAACTGCACGCATCTTTGCATCCAGAGCCTATCAATAAGTTCATCGGGATTTTCTGGCATAGGGGGTCTACAGTGGAGTTAATTCATGCAGGTTATCAACATGTTACGATGGGGGTGTCCTGTGGTGGAGGCTCTTTGTTTGTTTCTTTCGTTTATGGTAATTTTGATGCATGAAAAAGAGAAGAGAAATGGAGCGAGCTGACTGCTTTCAATACATGGGGTCAGCCTTGGGTGGTGGGTGGTGGTTTGAATATTGTAGCTAACTCGGAGGAGAAGAATAAAAGAGGTGAGCTTCCAAGGAGGGCTAGCAGGGTGTTCGGTCAGTTCATGGCTTGCAAGGGTCTCATGGATATGGTGTATTTAGGTGACCCCTTCACTTGGTGCAACAACAAGAGGGGATGTAGTCGTTGCTGGAGTCGGCTCGACCGTTGCGTAGCCAATGTTCAAGTGATCTCTATGTTTCTATATGCAAAGGTTGAGCATCTGACCCGCAGCATCTACGACTATTTTCCACTCTTGATTTCCCTAATTAGGAGGGAGGCTCCGCAGTCGGGCTTCACGTACATGAGCAACTGGTCCGGTATTCCAGGTTATCAAGATACAGTGAGGATAAGTTGGGAGGAACCGATCCAGGGGCACTCACGGACTGCGTTGCACGACAAGTTGAGGCGACTCAAACATGCCCTCCTTTCATGGGATAGAAGCATCATTCCCTTGGATGAGGAGCTGGGGGTGCTCAGACAGGATATTGAATGGCTTGAGGCTGGACATGAGGAGGACAGGGACGATATTGTGTTTGGGGAGCTCTCTGAGAAAGAGGTGTCCTTTGCGGTTATGATTCTTGAGCATGAAAGAAGGGAGAGGGAGTATTCGAGAATCAAATGGCTTTAGGAGGGCGACAAGAATACTGCGTTCTTCCATACTTGTGTAAGGGATAGGCTGCATGTGATACAATCGAACCTGGCATTATAAGATGGTTCTTCCACTAATGATAGGGAAGTGGTTGGGGGAATGGCTCTTTCTTTTTTCAAGGATCTCCTTTCATGACCCAATCCAAACATTCTATAGGGCTACCCTATGGGGGGGATGTGTTTTGGGAGGGGATTCCTCACTCTATGTCTCCATAGGAGAATGAGTTGATAGAGGGGATCCCAGAGGAGGAGGAGATCTTTACGACCATGGTGAGTCTCAATCATGAGAGTGTCACAAGCCCTGATGGTTTTCCAGGTGGTTTCTATAGAAGCTCCTGGTAGGTGGTGAAGTGGGATACCATCAATGTTATCTAGGACTTCTTCAGTGGGGGAAGCTTACCACCGGTTGTGTCCACCACGACTCTTGTATTATCACCAAAAATCAAAGATCCCTCCCCCCTCCTTTATTTCCGGCCGGTGAGTATGTGTAACATTACATATAAGACAATAGAGAGTATCATTAATAGGAGGTTATCTAGAAATCTTCCCCGGTGGATCTCCAAGGAGCAACATGGTTTCGTGAAAGACCGTTCTATTCAAGGAGCCATTGTGTTGGCCCAAGAGCTGCTGAGAGATATCAACAACAAGGTTCAAAGATCCAATATGGCTATAAATATTGATATGAATAAGGCATATGACAGGATCGAGTATGGTTTTATTAATAGCATCCTAAGAAAGATGGGGTTCTCGAGATGTTCTTGTGATATTATGTTTAGGTGCTTCAGTTTGGCCTGGATGGCTGGGCCTTTTATGGGGCGTACTCACGATTTTTTTGGACAGCTCGAGGCCTTCGTCAAGGCAATCCACTATCTCTGAGTATTTTCATTCTTATACAGGATACTTTGAGCAGGATAATTAACAGAGGCATCTATAACGGGGATGTTCTTCCTTTATGTAGGTGGTTGAGGATGCCTCCTCTTTCTCATTTGATGTTTGCAGACGACACCCTCATATTCATCAATGCGAGGAGGAGATCGGTGTAGGGGACTATTGCGATCCTTGAGGATTATTTCCACTGGAATGGTCAATAAGATAATAAGGAGAAGAGTGGCATCTATGTGGCCCAGGTATGCACCCCGAGTAGGGTGACTGATATGGGTCGAATACTGGGTATGAGGACCGGTGAGTTTCCCATGGAATATCTTGGCACCCCCGTGTCCCCAGGAAGAATGTGTATCAGGGGCTTTGACCCTGTGGTCTGAAATATTTTGGGGTGCATTCATAATTGGAAAAACTACTTTTTATCTTTTGGAGGTCGTATTACCCTCATGAACATCTTCCTCTCAGCCATCCCGGTTCATTCTCTCTCAGCCACCAATGTGTCGAACGGGGGTTATAAAGGCCATCGACAGACTTTTGGCTCGGTTTATATGGGATGCATCTTCGGAGGGAAAGAGGAATTGGATCTCTTAGGGGAAGATGGCTCAGCCAATCTCGGAGGGAGGGATCAACATTAAATGTTTGGGGAACACTATTCATTACATGCACGTGATGTTGGCGTGTGAGGTTATTGAAGAGTGATCTTTGTGGGGTATGATGATGGCTTGCAGGAACCGGGTCTCCACTGATGCATATGCGGGTAGTGGGTCTCTGCTCTGGTCCTCTATTAGAATTTTTATTCCATCCATACTCTAGACCTCACAGTGGATTATTGTGGAGGGGAATATACAGTTCTGGTACCACAACTAGTCGGGAAGGACCCTCGGATATCCAGGGTGCCTGGCCCCTTTGATCTCATTCAAGGAGGTGAGTCAGTACACTCATTTCTTCAGATCCATTTTGGACGTGGACCTGCAGTAGGTTTTTGACTCTGTTATCTTGTGTTTGGATCTGGACCGGGGTGTCTAAACCCCCTCCACCCAGGGTAGGATCAACATAAAGGATTTTTTTAGGACCAGCTTGTCGCAGGGCCAGCACGCAGGGGGGTACGGTCGGGTGTGGTGTACAAGTATACCTATGAAATTTAATTTTCTGACATGGATGATCCAGAACCGAGCTTTACCGTCCGATGATATCATCAAGAGGCTCAGAATCAGTATGTCCCCTTACTGCCAGTGCTGTGTCAAAAAAATTGAGGAGATTTTATCACACATTTTCTTCGAGGGCGACTGGGCACGCCGGGTTTGGGTAGTCTACGACGTATTCTCAGGTTACACCCACCATGCGCGGAACGTGGAATCATTCGCGGAGAACTAGTTCCAATGGACAGACCACTCCGACAATGAAGGGAGGGTGAGATCCATCACATTAAATGCGGTATGTTGGTGTGTCTGGAAAGCAAGGAACCAGGCCTGGTTCGAGGGGTTCACATCTACGGGGAGATCCGTTACAGCAAGAGTACGATGTTTTCTGGTGGACTTGTGTGGCACTGATGTTGTGTGTATTCTGGTGGATTTGTGCCTCACAGTGTGGTCCATCGTTCAGCAACTATCCAGCAAGGCCACTGGGTCCGGTGGAATCCTCATGAAGCTGGATTCAAACTGAATACCGAAGGCTCCTGCGTGCTGGGAGAAATGTGTGGCGGCTGCGGGGTCCGGGATCCTAGGGGCAGTGATGCCTTGGCATTCTCAGTGCACTATGGATTTGGTAATTCTATGTCGGTGGCGGAAAAAGCGGTGCTCACAAGTATCACAATTTGCAGGCAGCGGGCGATTTCCATCTCTCAAGTCGAAACTGACTCTATGTGTATTCACGATGCTCAGCATGGGGAAGGTATCTGCCCTTGGTCCATTTCATACACTATTCGGAAATGCAAAGTTCTCCTGGATAGAAGCACCAGAGTCACTCACACATGGAGGGAGGGAAACAAGGTGGTGGATCACATGGTCGCTAAGGCATCCCATGGAAGCATGGTAAATTGTCATACTCATGTGTTCCATTTTAAACCGGAGGGGTGAATTTGATATGGGTTGATTCCCTTCGTCTCCATTACTATAGACCCCCCAAGACACTGGTTCTCTATCTAATTTAATTTCCTTTTATTCAATAAAAATGGTAACATTGGATGGATGATATATATAGATTTCTCATTGATCTATTTTTGGTAGTCTTTATATGTGATATTATCTTATATTCATTGACCAGGGAAGGGAATTCAAAGAATATGAGGATTATTTTTTGCACCATGATGTACGAGAAGGTATATGGAAAATTTACTGTGATGTATTTTTTTATATATAAAGATCCATTATTCTATCATATAATATAATTCATGATTATATGGGTGGATCCACAAATTATGATTGTTATTGAAAATTGGCCCATTCCAGCACCTATAATTGAGATCTATAGTTTTCTTTATTTGGATACTTATTGTATATCCATTTTTCACAATTTCCTAAATCAATGTATTCAAATAAACGTTTTAATTTATACGGAATCTATGTTTGATTTGATAGAAGAATGTGATTATATTTACATGAGGATGATGATAATTCTTATAAATGAATTGATTATTTTAATACCATATAGAAGAGAAGGGTTTATGATATTTAGTGATTCACTAAATAAGGTACTTTGATATTTCATTAATGTTAAGGATATTGTTAAAAATTATACCTCAATGTAATAAATGGCTAATTAGAAAAATTATCAACCTTGTTATTTTTAGTTAGATGAGGTAATTTTTTATTTAGTTATATTTATTAATTAATTTTATGAGAAAGGTCTCTTATATATATAATGATAAAAATTATTAAAGCATTTATTCACAAATTATTTTTTTATTAGGTTCCAAAGAATATTGTTGGAGTAAATTAAATATTATGAATACTCAACACATTACCTCCTTGGAAAAGTAAACAAGGTTTATGATTCTATTATTTTATAAGATCATGCTAGATTATCATTGATATGGATATTAAAAGTCCCAGAAGATTTTAATTTAATTATATTGGATAGATTTCATGAATGAATGGGATAATTTATATATTTTCTAAATGAGTGTTCCTCAATATATCCAACTATAAATTAACGTGACATAAAATTAATACGTGGATCTAGAAAAGCAGGTGGGAAATTTTCATAAGATTAATTTTAGTTGTGATAGAGTGATAAGGATAAAAACCATATATGTTTCCCATAAACACCATAGTTAATAATTTTTCTATCATATGGATCTCATCGTTCATCATTATCTATTCATCTAATATGTATGAATATGTCTACATATCTAAAATAATATTTTTGGTGGTATAATAATAATAATAAAGATATTGAAGAGTACAAATCACATTGCATTCTATATCAACAAGTTATCACAATGAGATAGAAGTATATGGGGATGTTATATCAACTATTCATTGAATATTGGAAATTGGAAAACACCACCCTGGATTCAATCCACAGACTATCCAAAATATATAAAGGTCATATTTATATTTATATTTTAGTCGATTAGTATAATAAGTACACACACTTAATTTCAAAAAGAAAAAATTTATCCCTTGATCAATCTTCTAGATTATATATTAAATATTTAGATTTTTTAATTATTAGTAAATTATATTTTATTTAACTAAGATCTCAGGATTACCACAATGTTGTAAATAATTCTTCAAGAAGATCTGGATATAGAGTTGTGTTTTATTAAAAATTATAATCTTAAAATAGATAGTGTGTGTATGAAAACTATTAAAAAACTAGATGATATATCGAGATTTTTAGGTGTGGATTTCACAGGTGTTTCGGATCGACGACTTCATGTTGTAAACTTCTATTATAACAATAGATTTCACAAAAGAATTCATATGGATCCTTATGAATCCATATGTGGAATGATTTATATAACTTCGATGTTCTTAGATGTAGTTGTGTAATGAAAGCCATTGAAATCTAACATAGCTAAGTAAATGGATAAAAATGTTACAATTATTTATCATCACATCTTGGTATAGTAGAGTTACTAGAAATGTTATCTAGACAGTAATAAATATTATATAGAAATTTAATTTATGATGAAGTTATTCATATGAATTTCTCCATAGATGATGGTTATGATATTCATAAATATGTGAAGAATCATACCATAAAATGTTTCCTCCTAATATATTATCGATTTAGTATGGATAATAGCATGTCACTTATCACCTCCGCCAAACCTATATCAATTTTATGAACCATTCGTTGTATCTATTATAAGGAATTACACACATTATCCTTGACATATACATCACTAATGATTCATAATATAGTTGTATGATATTTACTATGAAAAAACTAGTAGAAATCCTAGATTTTATAGATAAAATGAAATTGGATAAGACCATTCTCCAGGATAATGCTATCTATATGAAAAAAATTAGAAATAAATAATTGGGAATCTGAGGATCTGATGATACGGAGATATCCTCATCATGTTTTATCAAAGTGATGGAATTTCTTTGGTAAAATAAATTTTTATAAGGGTAGAATATAACAAATTTAGATGTTATGATACACTTCTCTATAAAAAATTGAATTTCATCGATAGATTAAGATACACATATCCCACATTCTAAATTAATAGTAATTTATATAATATAATGTCATAAAAATTTAATTGAAAAATGAATATTATTAAAAACATTAATAAAATTTATTAATTTTTAAGATAAATAAAATATATTGAAATAACATTATTCAATTTTTAGTAAATTCATTATATTCTTCCCAAAATAAATTTTTCCTCAAAATACTTTTTCATTCATTTTGGGGGAAAATAATATAATTATTTTTTTAAAATAACATAATATTTATTATTTAAAAATATTGTTCATTTTTTAAACCATCATTTAAAAATTTGGAAATAATAAATTTTTGATAACTTTCTAAAAATGTTTATATTTGATTAATTGTATAAAATACTGATTTTTTTAAATTATATTTTTATATATATATTTTAAAAAGTTCCATGTAATTTTAATTTTAAAAATACAAATAAAATTATTAAATTTATGTTATTATTAATAAAATTAATGTTATTTGAATTAATATTATTTTTATTTGGGTATAAAAACCATTTATACATAAGAAATTTGTTTTTCTAGAAAAAATTATTTTTCGAGGTTTGAAGAGAAAATTATTATTAAAATTCATCAACCTTTTTTAAAAGAAATTAGTAAAATAGGTTCCACATTTTGAATAATAATTATTAATATTTTATAATATATTCCAAATATATAATGTCCATTCTGAATTAAAACTGACGTAAAAATTCATGATTACAATAATGGTTAGGTGGGATTAATGGGGTGATAAACTAAATAGATAAAGATTAGAATGACATAAGAGTTTGAATAAATTCTATTTTTTAATATATTTTAAATTCATATCATATTATCACTAATATTTTTCCAAAGTGGAACAATTTTTATGGATAAAGAATTTATTATATTTTTAATATTTTATTAAATTCCGAGTCTCCCCATTCCCCTAATTATAAAAGGACAGATCACCCTTCTCTTATTTACATGCCATTGATCCTTATAAATCTGACAAAAATACCAATATTATCCTGTAAAATTACATAGGTACTAATTATATTTCATATACTTAATAAATGGAATTCCAATGGTCCTTATTTAATGATCTAAAGGAGGTCAACCGAAAGAGTGGGAATCATCTCTACCGAACACTTTAGGATTAGTTATTTATATACCACAACTACGTTGATAATATTACCAATTAAATAATAAAATATATATACTAAATATATTTAAATTGTATTATTAACACTAAACCACCAGTATCCACATTCTATTCCATCAAATAGATTGTGAACGTATCACTCATATGTATCAGTGGACTACCCACTCCGCAACGAAGTATTATTAATTTTTACATTTTATATGGATGGTTACAATGATATATTTAATTAATATATATATATGAAAAATATGATGGAATAATTAGTAATTATTATAAAATTATTATTTATTTTTTTGTTCCATCTGTCAGAATCATAAAACAATGTTCATGGATACATACAACATATCACATCCTTCAACGTTGTAATTAATTTTTCTTTATCTATTTACTATGTGTAAATATATCTTGATATAAATATATATGGAATATATGTAACATTTATATCATGATAAAAAATATATTTCATGTAATCATTATCCAGTTGAATGTAAAAGAACATCCAAATCATAATTCTCCTGAAATATGTAATAGTTAACATCAAAAAATTTAGATTTTAATAAGAAATTAATAATAAATTGGTCTTCAAATGTTATAATCATATAATATATGATATAAAAAATATTTACATGGATCAGTTATATATTTATAATTTTTTTTTCCTCTTGGGTTATGAACTTTAGCAGAAATTTGATGTTGATGTAAGGTTTTTATAATAAAATCGAAATGTTTATAGATATTATTTATTATTATATTTTTTATGATAAATTTTCATGATAAAACTCTCATGAATCTCATGAATTTTTTTCACAATAGTTATTTCTATTTATAAAATCTTTTCCTTTAATTTTCCTAACATTATAAACTGATATTATTAAAATAATATATTTAAGAAAAAATGATTTTATTTCATACTAATGTAAAAATGAATTTTTTTCATACATTTCCATGATTTATAAATTGGTTTCTAATGTTCTTTGATGAATGTTTAAATTAATTCCCATCAATGAATGACTATTTAAAATTTTCATTAAATTGAATCTTTAAGTAAATTTTTGAATAATAAAAGGTTTTTTATTGAAACATGGGAAACTAATCATTTTTTGACGTATACTACATTAATGAAATTTCCCAACACAATGATTTCTAAATGAATGGAATATTTAGTTACATGTTTCCAATTTTGTTTTAAATGAAACATAATCATCATTATTTTAGAAAAAAATGTATTTTAAAATTGTTATTTTAAAAAGAATTTGTATTTTACATCTTGAATCTTTCAAAGTCTTCTTGTAAAATTATTTCCATCTATGATATCATACATTGACGTTACTTATGATTTACTCTATATATTATCCAATGACACCATCCACCATCATTCATTTTATAGATTTTGAAGAATTAATTATGATTCAATGGAACCCAATTTCTTACCACATTTGAATTATTTATTTATTAAACATTTGAGAAACTTGTTTCTCTTTAATGAGTTTTTCTATGATGGTGATTTCAAATATATTTTGAAGACATTTTTTCTACAAGTTATAATATGATTAAATATTTATGAAACCCAATTCATTATAATGGGTCATAAAATTATGATAATTTTATGGTCTTATTGAATACATATATATGGTGTTCATAATCTGCTGGGTGGATTATAAATTATATATCCCTCCATTTCATTGGGTATATATGAATATATAAGGAGATAAGAAAAGAAGATGGCGATACGGGATGTGGGAGTCGGCGCTCCCTCTTGCTTCAATGGATTTTAGGGTTTTGGTTCGGCCTTGGCGATTCCATTCTTTCTCGATTTCAATCAGCTTTCTCATCCCGGCGGAGTGGCATCGGCGGCTCCATCCTTGACGTCTTCTTGTGATCCTCGGTGATTGGATGAGGCATGCAACCCTACTGTTGTTGTGAAATCAATCTCTTTGGTCGGTGTTCATATGGCTTTGAAGACTCACGCTGGATCTGCGGAAGCTTCTCAGCCATCTCATCCGATCTCGAAGACTGATGCGAGCTGAGATGATTTACGGTCTTCATCATGTCGAGGGGCGGTTGATGCGGCTATAGCCGCTGTTGAGGCTTTTATGGCTCTACCCTGGGAAGAGTTGCTTTGTGATTTGATTCTGTCCCATGGTGATGTTTTTCCTGGCTTTATTTCTTCTTATGATGTGATGAAATAATCGAATGCAGGGTTAAATTTGGATGGAGCATGTTCATTTGCGTGGTTGAAGGACTCAGGTCCTAGTATAATTCATCACAATGGTTCATCATCTCATGTTGAAGCAAATTCTGCAGCTCTTGATGAGAAAATGTCAATTGGTAAAAAATCATTGATTGCACGAATTTTCCTTCCTAAAGGTGCGCAACCGTGGAAGTTTGATGATTTGATCCGTAGAACCTCGCTTTTGTGGGGTTTTTCAAATTGGAAATGTGTTTCGCTTGGTCGAGGATTTTTTCACTGCCTTTTTCCATCTGATGATCTGATGCTTCGAGCATGGGTCATGGGAACCTTTTTTATCAAACCTGTATGGCTTCATTTACATGAGTGGTCATTGGATTTTAATGTCTAATGTGCAAGAAATTCTTTTTCTCAGTTATGGATTCGTCTTCATGGACTCAATTGGGTCCTCTGGCACCCAAAAATTCTGCATGATATTGGCATGGCAATTAGGACTCCGATTCGGCTTGATAAAGAGACTGAGGATGTTCAGTTTGGTCATTATGCTAGGATGCTGGTGGAGGTTGATCTCAGTACCACTCTGATTGACAAGGTAACCCTTTCCACTCCTTCTGACAACATTCACATTGATGTTGAGTATGAAAAAAACCTCTTTTCTGTAATGAATGAATGGCCGTTGGACACTCACTGGAGTTATGTCATAATAATGTTTCTTTTGGTGAATGTGGGGTGAGAGGACATTCAGCAGCTCTCTATCGTAGGAATTCAAAGGGGAAGGGTTCGATGTTTCCAAAATCTACTGCTCATGATGGTGATTCACTTAGCGAGCTCGTTCCCAACGATACTGGTAAAGGGTTGGCAATTGATGTCTCCATGCAGAATGATGCGCAACAACATTTTGATTGTCAGCAGGATATCTAGAAGCTTTTCCAAGTTTCTGAATTACCTGACAAATGGGGGAATGTTTCTGAGGGTGAACAACAGAATGTGGGTACCCTGATTAGGGTCTCTGACAGTGGCGGTCACACCTCTTATAGGGATGCTGTTTTAAGTGGCAATACAAATGGTGATTCCGGTGAGTGTTTCACCTCTGTTCCCGTAAAGCGGAGACCACGCAAGGATTATTCTAATGTCCCTAGAAACGTGTCTACCAGATCGTCGTCTAAGGTGTCAAGGAAGGTGGATACAAATATTTTTCAAATCTTAAATCGGGATAAGTCTCAATCAGAGTGGGAGATAGCTGGTGACTCTGATTATAGAAATGATTTGTCGTATTATGATATCTAGTCTTTTTTTAGTGGTTGTGGGAATTTCTGTTTGTTTGATCCCGTCTACCACTCTTACGTACTCTTTTCCTTCTTTTAAAAAAATGGACAGAAGCTTTGCTTCTGACTGGACTTGTTTTCCTAATATAAGGAGATAATAAGGGACTTAATGGAGAGTTAACCCATTTTTTTATGATTCTCCATCATCTATGATAGTCATGGAACTGAATCTTGACTAATTCGATGATATATGGAGTAATCCCAAAACACTAAGGTAGAATTAGAAGTGTTCCTTCACTACTAAGTAAATTATTTTCTATACTTCTATGCATTCAAAAATTTTAATTATTATGATAATTTTATTATATCATTGATAATGTTATTTAATTCATTTATGATTCATTTCAAATAATCCACCATGGTTTATTCTTTGAATCAATATCACGATCTATGATATTCCAAGTGTGGTTTAAATATTTTTTTTATGTTTTGATACCCTTATTCTAATGTTCTATTTAAGTGAACATTGATATATAAAAGGATTACTCTTATTGGGATTATAATCTCAAAAAAAATTTTCTTACCTTCCCCCAAGTTATAAAATTTTAATCAGTATGATATTTTAATAAATGGTTCTAATTATGAAGAACATAGTGGGAGAGGGTGTATATCTCTTATGAACATGTTGTTAACATGTTTATGCTTCCAAATCTAGTATAACTACATTAATCTATCATGGATTATACTTTTATTTATTTCATATTTATCTAAAATGATGTAATAAATAGTTTAAATGTATGTCCTTCGATCTGTATCTCATTACTATAATATAGTATTATGGAATACACAAAGATCATCATTAGTTCACTTAAATCTACTTTATCCATTATCAAAAACATAACCAATGGTTCATCAATCATTTATAGATAAATAAAACACATGGAATGTTTATTCAATCTCATGTCCTTCACTCTTCATCATCCAATATGCATTTCTATTTAATGTAAAAATATTTAATCATAATAAAAAAGTTTGGATCTTAGAACTTCACAAGTATTTATTCTTCTTAAATCACATTTATCTCTTATATATTATCTATACTTGATCCTTCATTGAAGTTCTCGTATTTTCTATTTAGAAAAATCATCATCTTATGAAACTTATTCTTAACAAAAAATATACAATACATTTAATATACATGTAATAGTATCCTTGAATTAAAATAACTTAGTTATAATTATTTTCTTCTGGAGGTTTCTATTTTCGTGATTGATATTCCAAGAAGCTATAATAAACACTAATAATACCAATTCTATGAGTAAAAAATAAAAAAAAAATACCCTATAATATTAGGATGATATATGAGTTAGTCAAATGTGTTGTCTCTATGATGATCTTTTCAAGGAACTAAATTTCAATCTATTATTATTTAAAAAAATTTATTGGGAGTCAAATACATGGTGTGTAAAATAATTGTTTAATTTAATATCTTAAATTCATAGATCATAAGTATGAGGAATTTTGAAAAAATATCCTAACTATGTTTCAAATTTTATAATATAGATTCATCATGGAATCAAAATTTACATGATTCTACCATTATATTGGTGAATCCAAATGTCACCAAATTGAGGGAGGTGTTTTGGAATTTCACAATTAGTGATACAATTATATTAAAATAAATATCCCAATGCACCATGATGTTTTAGAGAAATTACACATATAATCATTTAGAATTGTGAATGTGATCTCTAATAATTGGATGACTCCAAAGGTATTGTTTTTTAAAAGGATATAAATGTTATTAGAAGCATATAATAATGAAATTGAAAATTATATATGAGATAAAAATAAATTCTATAAATCCAAATCAATCCCCATAATCAAGGATATTTAATCATCAGGCATGTGGATACTCTTCTTCACTTATCCCTTGATATGGCTTCATGAAACCCATCTATGGGTCATTTAAAAAACCAATTTCCATATGGTGTATTATAAGAAGTTAAATTAGGGTTTCAAAGTCAAAATATTTGGGGATTTTAATTTTTTAATTATATGTTCTAAGGATATTGTAATTAGATTTATCATCTGATGATTTTAGGGTATCACACTATTAGTTGTGTGATTAGTTGTAAATGATTTAAAGAATTTCATTTTTCAATTTAAACTAGTTCCTTTTTTCATTATTATCGTTATTATAGGATTTAAATGTATTATATTGTGTAATTGTGAAATCATTATTTAAAAGTGATATGAATAAAATGTGATGATCTGTTATATTCGAACCTTAATTCCAATATATGTATAGATTTTTATATTAAAAAATACCCCCTCAAATATTTCTATTACTATTTCTTAGAGGGATTCTCTTAATATTAAATAATAAAATATTTTCCATAGTTTTATAAAAAAGAAAAGATGGTGGTGAATTGAGCCCCAAATTATTACACCCATGCTTTGAATTAATTCATAAGAATATTTAAAAACGTCTAATAACTCTCTTTTAGGGTAATGAAAAAGAATAAAAAAAATAAGAATGAATAATATAATATATTTACTATGGTTTAGTGAAAAAATATCCCTTAGTCCACCCCACCACGTCTCATTCAATAATATTGTTGAATTTTTAGTATAGGGTGTCTGCACTTATACGAGGAACAAATATTAATACCAATATCACAAATCATGGTATATAGTTCAAGGGAAATTGATTTTAAAAAAATTATTCCATGAGATTGATTATTTCAAATAATGATTCTAAAAGATGTACTTCTGAAAGACACATATATTATCATTGATAAAAAACAATAATAATAGTAATAAATTAATTGTATTATTCAATAGAGAAACTAAAGATATGGTATTGTAAAAAAGAATAAGATGATAGTTTATATTCTATAAATATGGTTCAGTTAAATATTTCATGTGAAATTCTTCATGTGAACTTACAATATGATTGAGATGTAATTTATATATGGATAATACTATATAATTAGAAAAATATTTTATTACAGTCTTGTTATTTTTGAAATTTATTTAATGGGTATAAGGTACTACTATGACATTTCCTCAATCCTATTAAAAAATATCATGATAATGTATGATGAAAAATGATTAATTTTTTAATCATTGAGTGAAAAATAGAAAGAAAACATATAACCAGTAATAAGGAATAATCATCCATAGAATGATTTAAATTTTTTTTTCAAGTTTTGTGTTTTCTATAAATTCAATTAAAACAAAAATTATGAAATATACAACTTTAGAATCCAAAATAATAATACATAAATTAATAGCCATAATATTAAGATTTAGGTTATAGATGAGATATATTTTTCATTATATATAAATTTTTATGAGAGGTATGGGATAGGAAGGTAATGGGAGGATGGAAGTATCATTTGGGTATAATTAAGAAATTGGATTGACTAAACTAGAGTCTCCTCAAAGAATAAATTGATATTTCATATAAACTATTTTAGGATTAGAACAAATATGATCATTCATTTTTTCACCAATCCCTTCATCAAGCATAGAAGAGGTAGGGAAGGGATTCATAGTAACTAATCTTTGGGAAAGTAAAAAAATAAACTTTTATATCATTTTTCTCACATTGAATATGAAGTTTTTTTTATTTCTAATTTATATTATTTAAATTTTTTATAGTTGTTGGAATGGTTTCATTATGTATAGGACCAGGATACCTAATTTTTCTCATGATCAAATGTGAAGCCAGACACATGATAGATGTTTGATGATCAATGAATTACAGATATTTAGATTAATATTATCAACTTTTCATTTCCATAGAGTAATATGTGGAAGTGATTATGATTATTGACTTAGATGGAATGGATTCAATGTAATTTAATCTAAACATTGTAGTATCTCTTATGATTGATGATGAATTATACATGAAAAATTATGCAAGTACTATCTTGCACCAAGATATGTCCCTTTTAATTCTCTCATGACTTCCCCAATGATTAATTAATTTAGATAATATGAAATTAAACATCTGATAATCATTTTCAAGCTATTCAAATAATAATTTGGACACATAAACTACATATAGTGAATGAAATGGTCGATCATTAGCATGTATTTGTACTGATATAAGTGTAATGTAAGCCAAAATTTCTATTAATTAATTACTTCTAAATTCCCCTACTATTGACCAAGGGGTAGATTCTAATAATTTTTTATATCCAAAAACATCCAAAACATATTTGAAGTGATTATGAATGAACATAAAGTTTATTTTGATGGTACATTCACAATCATCTAATATTCCAATAAATCATTTTGTGTACATCTCAATATAAGATATTTCTATTGACAGGAGATAATATGGTTCTGCTAGATATGACTATTGTACTAAATAACATATTTCTATTAAATACTATAAATTAATATGTTTAAGACTCTTGAAACTTATATGTTATCTATCAATAAATTTTTTATTGAAAGTTTTGTGATATCATGTCACATTGAAATGATCACATCAAATGAATCGGAAAACATAGATATGAAAAAAGGTTCAGGATATGTTTTCATGTCATCAGTTACAACTATACTAGATAATTATATACCAATCTAGATCTGTTTAACATATCTAACAAAAAAGGACAACATGGTCTTAAAAATATGATTTAAATTTAAATAACTCGTTATTTCCTGTATTTAATTCAATACCAAGGAAAAGAATTGACTGATTTGGTTCAATAGAATTCAATGTATCTACCTGAGAAAAGAATAATTTCGATGGGATATAAAATTATTACATAGGAATATAAGAAATCATTAATAAAATCAATTGATCCCATAGGTACTAAAAGGTGATTGAAAAATTATTGGTGAAACCTATTAGAATAGGTTTCATGTTTATAAGTAGAACATCTTGAGTAGTGATAATATTTACATTAACATTTCAAATTCATCCTTGGAGACTATGTTTTACTTTTGGAATTCCAACACAGTTTTGGTCTCTTGAACTAACATATTACATCAACTAAATTTCTTTAAAATTGTATAATTCAATAAATCAATTTTTTGAGTGATGGTAATATGATCTAAAACTATATATTATTATCATGTCGAATAATTTAAGTGGTACCATTATAATTAGCATTATTGAAATTAATATATTTAAGATTTTGTGAGTGATTAAGATCATCAATTACTTATCTATAACTTCTAAATACATTATCTAGTGATTTGATAGCAATAAAATAGTTTTGGTTTTTTAAAATTATGGATAATTATATTAATATATATTTTCCAGATCCTTCTTAAAATTATCAAGAGTTCTAAGAGGCTCTACATGTAGATCATGGTCATAATGAGAAGTTATTAAATTCCCATTTTGAAGGATATCATTATATCATAACAGTTCCAAATATTCTACAATATAATCTATATTATCCAAACGATTATAAATTTTAACATCAATGGTCTCTGTATAATTTATTGAAGAATCATTCCTATTATAACTATAATAATAAGAGCTACATCATAAATAAGTGGAACTATTGATTCCACAACCTCAATAATAGATAAAGGTGATACTTCATGAAATTCACCTCCATATATTCCTAAAACCAATAGTATATTTAACGATTAATCCCATGAAAATACCATTATATATTTATTATGGATGTATGTGTATTTATCTAATGACACATAACAACTTCTCCTTCATTTACTGACACATCATTATTATTAAAAAACATAAATATCCACCAAAAGTTTAAGTCCCCATGAGTTTAAAATATTTTATTTTTAAATAAATTTTATCTTTTTTCCTATATGATTTTATGAAACAACATGTTAAGTATATTTTATACACAACAATGAGTCATCTTTCATTACACACACGGCCTAGAATTAATGAACAACAGTATATTAATAGAATGTTATAATTTTATATAATATAAAACATAAAATTAAAATTAGAGTTTTTTATAGAATTAAACACATTTGTAATTTTATATATTACATATACTTTCAATATTAATCTCATGTGTTTCCTATAAATGATATAAGAATAAATTAGATTTTTCAAAAAAAAATCAATATGTTTAAAAAGAGTAGTTTTGATGGCTGTTAATGGAAAACACTTTATACATTCAATATTTGACACTTTAATGTATTAAATATGAATAAATAAAATCTTATTTATAATTGGGATATAAAAATTTAATATGTTTATATTTTCGGTGTTTTTTAGATAACATTCTCATTTTAATGAATAGTGAAAAATAATGCATTTTAATTCAGAACTGATTTTCCATCTTATTTAATTATATTGTATGATTATACTTATAATTTATTTAAATCTATATTTAGATTATTTTTTTCATTTAATATAATTTAGTTATTTTTAATTAATTTTACTTTATAAATTGATATAAACATGTGCTAATTGTTTGACGGTTTTTACTTTGAAAACGTTTTTTCTCAGTTATTAAACATTGATTTATTTTATATTAATTACTAAAAATATTTTGTTTTATATTTTTGAAAATAGATTAAAAATTTGGACTCTTGGGTTCCATTTTATGTTAATAAGTTACTTTTATTTTTTGGATTTTATGAATATTAACTTTAGTAGTGGCCCCTTGTCTAGGAATATGACTTTAATATTATTAAAATTAAGGAATGTTACAAAATTTCACACTTTCATTCATATAAGTATACAAATTTTATTATTGAGATATAATGGAGAATTTTTTTTTTATAAATATTCTCTTTAAATCTATGAGATTTAACTACTTCATAGAATTTGTTTTATAATTTGTGGATATTAATTAATTACCATTAATGATGACACAATAGTGATGTAGAGAGTATTTTATTAATATAATAATAAAATAAATGATATTAAAAATATTAAGTTTTTTATAAATTTAACAAATTAATGACATGCAATAAATTTATATATATCAGGGAATTGTTAGTGACATATTTTATGATTATTTTGGTAGTTATCATGTTGGTTTTATATTTTAAAAAATATAAATATTGAATATATGGAAAATTGATATAAATGATAATTTTAAATAAATAAAATTTACATAAATTATATTCATTTTAAAAAAATAAATTCAATGGACAACTACATAGGATAATATAAAAGATATCATCAATTATCAAATTGTAGTTAAGTTTAATTTTTATAATAACTATATTAACTGTATATTATAAAAAGAAAAGAAAACAGGGTTTGAGTTAAATTGTTTAATTAGGGGATAAATCCAAAATATAAGGTTACAATTGTGACACAAATTTGTTTAAAAATAAATTTTTGAATGGATTTTGACTGATCCTCATATTATACTCCACATAACTCACATTGGATATATTTGGAATAGAAAATGAATTTAAACTATTTAATAATTTTTTAGTTTGAAAAAGTGTCACTCTCCTATCTATTAAAAGAAAACCCTTTAATCTCTATAATTAACATCCCTAAAGCCCTACATTTAGACCAAACCCTGAAAATCTATCCTCCAAAAAACCATATATTAATCCTATAAGACATAATTTTGGAATAAATCCAACCTATGGAGTCTTTTTGTGAAATTCAAAGGAAGATACCTAAAGTAGAGGTAATCATTTTATCAACACATTCGGTGTTATTTTCTTATGTTATTATTATTTTGAATATGAAATATTATTCCTTTAATCTATCATATTAATTACAATATCATCATGTGTGTTTTTGTACGAATTACCATCTCCACGTCGTGGTGTAATTTGTTAATGAACACTACTTCAATTAGATTGGTATAACGATGAGTATAATGGATTTATGTGATTAATATATTAGGAAAATTACTCTTTATAATTAATATACCATCCAATTACATTCCATTTAACTATCAAGTGAGTGATATTGTCCCTCGTGCGATTGTACTTCCTACCATCTCCACAAGGCGATGAGATTCATTATCCATGTTAACCATTCAAAAATTATTTAAAAATTAATATAATTGGTAAAAATAATAATTACGAACTTATTTTTATTATTTAAATGAATAAAATAAATCTATTTTAACAATCACTTCTTATATGAAAAATCATGAATGGTGAAATGACATAGTTAACACCCAAAAATACGGTAATACTGAAATATTATTACCAAAAGGAAAAAGGGAATCATATATGATATCATAAATATGGATAGGGTTCTATAATTATTTAATTAAATGTTGTTACCATTATATATTAGGTTAATTCACCTTCCACTAAAGAAAAGTATAATTTTATGGGTTAATTTAACAGCCTCATTATTAACTGAGGTTGATTATACATAAGTCTCGACAGTGATACCTTTTTCATCCATGGCCACAATTCATAAAATTTATCTCGAAATATTATCAAAAATTTGTATAACGAATTTTTTTTAAAAAAAATTCTTTTCATAATATGCATTGAAATGAATATTTCTATAATTTTCCGAAGGATATACTTTATGAACCATTCGAAAAATGAAGGAAAGAATTTTTTTCACTCAGATAGTGTGAGCGGCTAGTTAATATTATTATGACTCCATACCATTTTAAGGATTTATTTGAATTATTACATGGTAATGTTCATAAGAAATACTTTCTTGTAAAAATATCTGTATTTTCAATAATTTCATATTAAAAAATTAATATTACTCTCAAACAGTTCTAATGAACTTATTAAATTATTTTTATCTATATCAAAACCAATTTTTAGATTTTATTCGTGATTGAGGTTGATTTAATATGATAAAATCATCAATACTTCATGAAAGGATTTATGATAGGTTTGACTATGGATGTTCTATTTCTATACCATTCATGGATTATTGTTAAAGTGTTTACATTTCATATGATAGTTTAAATAAGAATATTTATGTTAGGTTTCATCATTTTTTATGAGGAATGCATTGGACTTAGAATGTGACGTGCGAAGCCCACTTATCCCCATGATGAATCGGTAGGTCTTAAGAGACAAACTAATGTATTAGTACAATGAATCGGTATTATGGTTATGTATTGTTTTCTAACGAGGACTTGGTGTTATGGTTATTATTTATAGAATTATTCATTCACCCAGTATGAGATTTGTTGTTGATATTAAATGTTATTATTCGACAATTAGAATATTCATATTTACTATAAAATTTCATTGTTTTATGTATTTTTTCCATATTATGTTCATGATTATGTTTATAAGTCTTATGTTTAATTTTTTTTCATTCCTTATATGTTTATGAATATTTATGAAATATTCTACTATATTTTTTAAACTCGTTGAGCATCTGAACTCACCCATTTAATATGTTTTATTTTTCCAAGATGCCAAGAAGTGTTTTCTAATTGAGTATAATAATTGAATTTTCCTTTTCTATATAAAAATGATGCTATATATGTGTCATGTATCTACATAATTTGAACTTTATTAATTCACCTAGACGTAAAGAATATACAAATCCTAATATATTAATTTTTCATACTCCACAAAAATATATGTTATGTATGTATTTATGAATAACTTCCTGATTTTTAACAAATGTGTTTTAAACATTTTTTCAGATATATATATATAAAAATTCTAAATGAATTTTTCTATTTTAATACATTTATAATTTTTTTAAAAAATTATAACATGTTTAATTTGTATTTTTCTATTATGGAAAATAGAAATGTATATATTTAATTGGTTCTATGAAAAGGGATACTCCCTGGCTGAGTGACATCCTTCCATATCTGACATGACCATGTATTATGAACATATGATCATAGGGCCACAAGGGTACATAGAATTCCACTAGACTATTCCTATACTTAAATATATATTCAATTATTTATTATATATACATAATTATATTTTATTGTAATCATGTCCTTTTTTGTAAATAGTTTAAATTTAGAACTACATTTCTTTTATTAAGAGTTGATTAATTATGACATTGTAATTTAATGGCTAGAAATGTATGTTGTAATCTTTTAGTGTCATAAAATTATATATAAAAACATTAGAGGATATATTATATGATATTTTTTATGTGGTCAAATCTAATGAAAATAATATTCATTTCATATTTACATTATATTACATTTAATTTATTTTATCATGTTATGTGGATATATTATATTTTATTACAGTTTTAGTGTTTATGAGAAATGTTTCATAATAAAAAGTTCAATAATTCCCTATTTCATAAATTGAGAATAATAATTTGATTCAAAAATCATTGATAATAAATTACTACAACTAAAACAAATAAATCTAGTTTCACATATTGGGTTACCATTTTCCAGTACACATGGAATTTTAAATTGATATAAAAACATAATAATAGTAAAAGAAATAATGTAAATAAATATGATCCATTTCTACAATAAATATTAATCTCTTAATAATGACTATAACCGAAAATTGATACCTTAATAAAATGGTAGAAATTATAAAATGTTTTATATAAAACATTATAAATGATGTATTTTTTGATGTAGTATAATTGAGAAAACATACTAGAAACAAACAGCACATTATATCGTTATATTATAATTATAAATTCAGTCGTCACTAACAATAAATCAAATTTAGCATATTATAATGTGAAAATAAATATACGATAAGTATAATTAAATAAAATAATTTAATTACTTCTATCGACTAGAAATATCTCCCTGATTAATAATACTGTAATAGAGAAACAAAAAGTCCAAGAAACAATATTCAATATTAAAATGACATTTTATATAAATAAAATGGGTGATAATGATGAATTATAATAATGGTGTCGTGTTTATGGGAAGATATTTCTAATTTCAAATAATATCTTTAGTTAATATGGTCAATTAGTTTTATGTATAAATTTTAATAGGATAATTGGGCATTATTATTTTTGTTAATGTAGGGATAATAAAGTGAGCATTAAGATTATATCATCAAACAAAAAAAGGATAAATATATCTATATTTCATTAAAAGGTGATTCATAATAAATATTAAATTTTATAATAAATTTTATTTTCATTATCAAATATTATATAAAAAATTTTATATGTAATATAATTTAATGGAATCTTAACTAATTTTTTCAATATCCAAAAAGATTATCATGTCATGAAAACTATTTTTTTCCAAAAAGATATGTATTTTTATATGATGAAATTATAAAATAAATATAAATATATATTATTTTAATCAAATATAGATCAATTATTAAAACCACATGTACAAATTATATTATGACCATTTTATATGATTTTATTGAAAATGATGATTTTTGCAGCAAATGGAAAATTCTATATATAACTATACGATAGCATTAATAATGTAATCATGCGTTGATTCTAAATTTTCTTAATACATCATCTATCATAATAATATATTTGTGGGTAAATATAATTCCATTATTCTGTAATGCGACATTTGGAAATGTATTTTTAACATTTTGGAACAAATGTTTTCTCTCTTCTAAATGAAAAAAAAATCATTTTACTAAATAAAAATGTAACATTTTAGAGTTAGTTATTATAACATTTATAAATTTAGTTAGTTTATATGAATTTAATATTTTGGAATTATATGGTCCAAATTAGATAATAGGGGTAACATCCTTTTTAACATAAACAAAAGTTTTTGGGGGATAAAATTGAGTTACTTTCATAAAGGAAAAATAATGTGAAATGTTAATGTCAAATGGTAAAATATTATAATACAAAACTAAAAAATTAATGGGTTGTTGATGAATTATATTACAATAACCAATATATAAAACATTTATTATAAACCAAATTCTGTTGAATTAATTCCTAGAAAATGTAAATGGACAATTAATATTACAATAATTATTTTATCCCTTAAACCCCCCATTCCAAAGTAGAAAATACCCACTAACTTCTTAATCAATATCCTTTCAAAAAAACATATCAACCTAAAATTACTCTTAATCCACATGTGTGAACTAATCTAATTTAATTCCTATTTTACTATGGTTCACCTCTTACGATCTAAGGATCATCCTCTTATCGTACAAGTTTCCTCAATCATCTTGCTTTCAATTCCATTACAATAATTTTGTTTAAATTATTTTTTATATTATTTATTTATATGCAAAATATTTTTTATCATTGTCATTATCTTCAATTCAATATATTTCAAATTACAATTTACTTATTTTACTCTAATTATAGCATTTTTACAAGGTGTTACTCTACTAAAAAACAGGTTCCTCCCTCATCCTTTACAAATACCAATATTAGAACATCTATATTACATTTCATTTCAAAAGGAAATTATATTTTTCATCATTTTATTATCTTATTACTATTTTAAAAATTAGTTGTCACTATTTCCTCTTAGTATACGACTTCTACATGCCCTTGTAATTATTATGCATTCTAGTAGACATAAAACCATCCATTTTTATTTGAAAACCCATGTTTATGGTTTTACCAATAAATAAAACTAAAATGTTCATATTACATTAAAAAATTCTTTTGTAGTAGGCGAATATTGGGTTTAAAACCCCCAAGATAGTTTCTTTGGTGTATCATGATTATCATCCTCATACATTGTGAGTGTTCCTTAATCCTGTACCTAGTTTTAACCTCTTAATAGATGTGCTTGGACAATCTATATTCATTTTTTAAACAATTATGAATGATTTTTCATTCATTTCGTTGTTATATTACCTTTAAAAATTCATATATTCAGCCACTAAGACACATTTTACACCTTAGTGGTTATAAGTACTAGATAAGTACAAATTTGGTATAAATTTTTTTGAGGATATTTATTTAGAAAATGTGAAATCCCATGTCATTATTTATATAAGATAAGTTATTTTACAAATATTTCATTATTGATAATATGAATGGTGAAAAAATATTGTAATACCATATAATTCATTACTCTATAATGTAAAATAATGATAATTTATACAAAATAGAATGTTTTTAATTTATGTAGTCTTATTCAATGTAATTATATAGTTTTTGATGGATTACATTGTATTTTATGTCAGGGTTTAGGCCCACAATTAAATATATACTTAATGAACTAGTAGGTATAATGAGAGAATAATGATTGTGTAATGGGAGCCCCATTACCTATTATGAAATATGTATTGGCCTATGGATTTGAAGATATGTTTAAGATGTTTTCTATAAAGAAATATCATCACTATATATTCAATTATTTTTATCCATGAATTTATTCATTATTATGAGGGGCATTGATTTATTTATTATATCAATTTCATTAATAATTTCATAACACATTTTACTTATTCCTGAAATTATTTTTTATTAATAATATATTCAACTATATGATAACCCCTTAGTGTGAATTTTAACTCACACCATTACATTGTTTTCCATTTCCCAAGGATACCAAGTGTGTGGATTCTTCAAAAAGGGATTGTATTAGAGGGTAATTTTTTCATGTATTCAAAGAATGTATGTAATGTTTATTCATGTATGTTGTCTCCATAGACTACTTAACTTCTTGATATGGTCTATGATTATCTATGTATTATGTTCCACTATAATAAATTTACCACAAACTTTGGTAATCTTGTGTCCGGGTCATTACAGTTTGTATCAGAGTCAGTTTCATTCAAAATATAGGAACTAGATTTGTAATAAAATAGTTAGGAATCATTAACTATAAGATATACCATTAGGATTATCTATAAATAATTTTAGACTAAATGAAATTAATATCATATTGTTATTTATAATCTAAATAACTATATATTGTTTTCAATAAAGACTTTGTTACAAAATGAAAATAATTATCAATATGTTAACATAATTTTAGTGATTTCCCTCCTAAGTATTTAAATTATACTATTATTGGTATAAAAGTAGTGGTTTGCAATATTGATAATTTTGGATTCGAAATTTATTGTTATATTTCAATAGGTATATCTTTATTTCACTGAGATATGTTGACAATTTGAGGTTTTGTAGTGAGTCAAGCAAGTTGCCTATAGGTTTTAGTAACCTCTGAGGTAACGGGTTATGCACAATGTCTTCCACATTTCTCAGCTATGACGTTACTTCTCAAAACCATCTCATGTTTTTTAACCTGAGGAGGTTTTGCTACAAGTGGAAACATTGTTGAAGGACCATCATCTCTGAATATATGATCATAGTACAAAGGTTCTTCCTGGCAGGTATGTTCCTCTAGTACGTGTTCTATGGCCGCACAAGTGAGTACAAGATGAGACATGGGATAGGGAGACCGATGTATGGTCGCAATGGCCAGATCTATTTGAGGATTATTCTTCTACACCGCCTTGAGAGGGAAATTCAGGGATAGATTCCATTAATGGATAATGTTTTTAATAACTCATCCATTTTTTAGGTATGGGTTTTTATTTACATAGGTTTTGAGAAAAAAAAGGGGAATCTGGAAATTTATGTAGTACACTCCATGTACATAGGAGTACACGACGTGTACCCAGTTACTATGGGTGACTGTGTACTAGCTGTGTAATGGATGATTATATGGACACATGGGGTGACATAGAGACGGCCTAAAGTAGGGCCCGGTAAAGGAATATATATTATGTTTAGTTATAAAGGAATCTACATGTATATTTATTTTTATTTTTTATATCGGATCGGGGTTGCATCTCATTCAAAGAAATCACATCTTCTCAGCTCGTCTCTTCCAGGAGTAACTGAAGCCAACTATTCTTATCTAAGCCTTTAACTAGTCATCTGTTCTCTAAATAAACCAACGTCGATTGAGTTGTAATTTCCACGGTGACTCCTTCCTTCTTCTAGAGTCTTATATCATTACTTATCCTCCTTTTTAATATATCCTTGTTTGAATGTTTTAAACGTTTTGGTAGATCTACGTCGTTCTAGTCTGATTCAAGGGCCATCACTAGAGTATATAGATCATTCAATGATGATGTAAGCGGTTTGTTCCATTCCATATTCAGTCGTTTAATGTTATGTGAAAATTTCATATTACACTACTTTGGGGTATTACTTGTTTAGGGTATTTAACCATGATAATGCCTTTTAGGATTTTATTTCTTGAGTTAGGGATCTTGTCTATGAATATGATTATTTTCCATGCTATGGATGTGTTTCACCATGTTTGATTAGATATTGACCATTGGGTATATAATTTCCTATTAGGTTACTTTCTTTTCCAGGCCTAGTGTGGTTAATATAGAGTGATATTATCTTACATTCTTGTGTTATATTTTTTAACAACTATCTAAGTTGTACATTGTGGTATACATTGGCTGCTGAAGATCATTTTCACATGATTACTTTACATAGGGATGTGGTAACATGGTGTAGTGAGAAAATATGGGGAATTGATGTTGCGGGCTTCCATAGAGTTTCTATTATTTGTCATTTTATGAGACCATAGGGTGGATTGATGTGGATTGCTCATTCAGGGAGTCTAAAGTTTCTGTTACGATGCCAAAAAGGGTAATTGATGTTGATTACATTCACACCTTGTGAGCTACCCAAGAGGTCATTATATCATTGTATAAGTTGAACCAGAGGGTTTAGGCTATGAGAAGATACCTAGAGGGTTACTTATATTGTTTGGTGGAACTGAAGGGGATATTCTATGAGAACATTCACAGAGGGTTCCTTGTTTTTGTTTGGATAATAATTGATGAGTGTAAATGAACATATATGAAACTTTAGGATTGTTAACTTTTTAGTACTTCCTTGTTCATTGCTTTATTTTTCTTATTGACAGCCATATATATTCATTGATTTTTAGTAACATATTTTTGGGTGGTTTCTTATTGAGATTCTTTTGACACCCTGTTTAGGTCATTCTTTTGTGCCCAAAAATTTTATATTGTTTCCAGTATTGACATGGGAATGTGCCCCTCTACAATAGGTACATGACCGATGTGGATCTAGGGATCTTGGAGCTATGATTTTGGTTTGGATGTTGTTGGAGTTTTTTACTTTTTTTATTTGTACATTGGTATAGTACCTTATTTCAGCTTTTTCAATGGATTGTATCGATAAATAGACATATGTAACAAGCATCATTTATATATGTTCTCCATTTGTTTATTTACATTCAGTATTACACTGATTATTATTGTATTGTTTTATTAATTATTCTGCTATTGTTATCAGTTTCATTGTGCAACATTATTCTTCTAATGAGGGAATAGTGTCACCAATATCACAACTAAGTCCCTCGCGGCTAGTTGGAATCCTTTTCCATTTGGGGAAATGTGCATGAGGCTATGAGACCAACTAAGTATGAGGCACATCTGGGCGGCACCCGGAATCAGGAAGTTACAAAGTGGTATCAGAAGGATTTATTTTTTCATGACATACTATTTGGTGCCTATAGAAATTGATAAAAAGGAATATATACATGGTAATAATTTGTGAATGGGTGTGGGTAACCCATGTATAGGAAAAATCAAATTTACCTCGATCAATAAAATTTTAGGGTTTTTCAATTATTACAGTTCATTTGATCTCACCATTCGGTGATTCACATGTTTTTGTTGTTATCATTGATATAATTAATTTTCTATTTCTATTGAAACCTGATGATGTGAGGCTATTCCATCTCATGCATCATATTTGAAATTTCTAGAGATCACATGTTATGCATTCTCGTCATGAAATTTAGGATTCATTACTGATTGAATGTGGTTTTGATAAATGGATTGCATGATATACACGTTGTTGTGATAGAATCCTTGATAATATACCGTCTTTTTGATAAGGTATTGGTTTGTATAAGGATTCATTTGAATGAGCTCCAAACATTACGCCCCGAGGTGTTTTGGACCCTCATGGATCTGAATATGGTGGATCAAGTGTTTCATTCAATATTATACTCGTTATTTGTCATAAATATGATGCCAAGTTTAATTAGCGAAGATTATGGGTCCTCACTAATCGTAATTTGGAAGATTGATTTTTTAGTGTTTTATGGATTCTGGAGTAGTTTCTGATGCTTACTATCTGAAAAACCCAAAATACATGGTGCATATTTTTAAATACACATCATGTATCCTTCAGTTCAGGAAGGAACTGTTTTTCCTAAATACACGTAGTGTACTTTTGGTATACGCCTTAACGTCTCTATCATCGTTATTTATTGTGTGGGATGAGACATGGGGTTGGGAAATCCTTGGTAGAAAATGTCGTGTATAGAGATTACATGATGTGTCATAGAGATCTTGTAACCTGTAGTGTGACTAATGACATGGGTCAATTGTTTCCTTCTATGTACACATTGTGTCATGCACAAACATGTCATGTAGTGTGGTTCTAATAATAGTGTGGGTTAGTCTTGCAAGGAAAATAAGGTAGGGGAAGACCATTCAAGTACACTCTGCATCCAAGGAGAACACACCTTGTATAAGGGGTGTTACAAGACCAGTTTTGGTAGAAGTACATGCCCATGTGAAGGCTGAAGGGAACACGTTGTGTAGAGGTTATACACGCCATGTATCCTTTTTGAGAAATCGTGACTGTTTCCTTTCACCTATTCATTTCATGCACTTCTATGTTTTATTAGTTGATAATATTGAACTAAGGAGTGCACTTGAATTTTCTAAGTCATAACACTGAGACATCCTCTATTTGTATTCTAGATACATGAAAATGAGCAGAAACCAAAAATGGTAGAACAAGGATTACCATTAAACCCTCTCGTCATGCCTATCTTGGCAGAATCCATCATTCCAGATACAAGAGCTGATGCATAGTTTTGAGAAGGCATCATGAGGTTTATTCAAACCTTCAAGGAAGCACCACATCTTTCCCCGCCTATGGCAGAGTTGAAGTGGGTTTTCTAGTAGTAGTATCATCCCTCATTTATTTGGTATGGAGGACCACAGGCTATAGAGTCATAGATATAATCCATTCGATTGAACTTTGAGAATTTATAGACGCCTCTATAGAGGAGAGTTAAGCTTGATTCTTACATACTTTAGGATTTCCCCAAGAGATGGTGGGATGTGATCCCACATACAGGGCACTAGCAGGGCATGGCATGAAATAAGTTCCAGCATACCTCTTATGAATACTTATACCGGGAGACTTTGAGGGCTGATTGAGCCTGATAGATCATGAGTATGGAGTTGGGTACTCTCTTGGTCATGGTTTATTCTTCTTACTTCACATAGTTACAACACAAGACACCCATTATTTTAGGTGATGAGCTCTTCCAAGAGATGATGTTTGAGGATTGTCTTAGGCATGACATCCATTTATAAGTGAACATCTTCTGGTTGATATCCATTTATTCTATCGTGAATGACGTGCTAATCACAGAGCACAACCAGGGGGATTCTAGAGAGGTGATCTAGGGCGGTTCAACAGCAAGAGTTGGTGTTTCTCTGGATGATAGTAGGAAGCACCACATGATGTCTACACATAGAGATCTATGTAGGTGAGATAAAACTCCATGTAGCCAGGTGTTATTCTACAATTTTGGAAGGTCGGGCATTGAAGGACATATTTCTTGAGAGACCTATTGGAGTGACAATATTGTTGAAATAGGTTCATCTTACGAATTTATATCAGGTTTTCTCACTGGTAGATGGTGACAGGGGATCCTCTATGTCTCCTCATTCTGGAGAAGCAACAACAGTCTTTCATAAGTATTGGAACTCAAGTTATTTTGGCCATTCAGGACAAGGTGGAGGTCATGGCCATGGTAGCCAGTCAGTAGGGATTTATCGAAAATAGATTGGATCAGCTCATGGTGGTATAGAAATGTCATAGGGCCATAGTACATGAACTTTTTTTACAGTGGAGAAGACTAAGAAGGAACAATATTTTGAACCCTCTACTATTAAAGGTATGATCTTATATTCCCCAGTACTAGCTTATACTTTTTTAATAATTGGTCTTACCATAGTTTCATATCTTTTTATATTATAAAGAGCCTTGGGATTTGTGTCTTTACTTCTGTTGATTTCATGATGTTGGACACTCCATTAGGGACAATGATAACTATTTTACAACAGTGAAAGGAGTTCCCTCTTGAGGATGGTGTGTTTCTCTTCTAATGGGACCCTTATTTCTTATAGATTATGAGATATGACATCATTCTCAGAATGGACTTGTTAGTTCCCTTCCATGATTTTGTTGATTACTATCATCGTATGGAGTGTTTTAAATCACTAGAGGGAGGATCCAGTTTACATAATGGAGAATGGGATGTTTATGCAAGCAGAGCAAGAACCATGAAACATAGCATGGGAGGAGTTATAGCCCTGATTTCTATTCAATATCTGGATTACCATGGCACTTCACAGTTGGAATTTCTTCAAGTGGTTGATTATTTCAGAGATGTATTTCTGGATGACATTTTAAGATTTCATTTGGATATAGAAGTTTACTTTTCTATTGATATTGTCCAGGAGCGGCACCGGTGTCCATTCATTCTTAAAGGATTTCTACACCAGAGTTATAGGAGATCAAGAAGTAGTTAAAGGAGTTACATGAGAATGTTTTCATATGACCCTTAACTTCTACTTGGTGTTTGCATGTCCAGTTAGTGAAGAAGATGGATGATACCCCAATAATTTTTGTGGATTATTAGAAGAGGAACCTGTTGACAGACTAGAACTGATATACCTTACTGTGGATTGATGATATCATTGGTCATATTTGAAGAGACCGGACATTCAAAAAGACTAACTTGAGATCTTTTTATCATAAATTGTCTATTAGACCATTTGATATACCACTTACATCCATTGGGAGTAGGTATGGTCTACATGATTATGTAGTATTCCGTTGGATCTCACGAACACACCAGCAGTTTTCATGGCACTGATGAACCGGGGGTTTCATTCATTCGTTGATTTTTTCTTGGTTTCCTTACATGATGATATCTTGGTGTACCCTCACACTCGACACGACTATGTCCCACATCTTTATATCATTTTGAGTACACTAATAGAGAATCATTTATATGAGAATATCTCAAAATGACACATTTGGAGAGACCAAATTAACTTCTTTGGTCATGTTATCTCAAAGACATGACTATCAGTAGATCTAGAGAAAGTGAGATGAGTAGTTTTTTAGGAGCATCTAAAGAATATCATGGAGGAATTATTTTTTCTAGGAATGGATGAATACTATAGAAGTTTAATTAAATACATTTCACACATATCAACACCATTGAGAGGCCAAACTATGAAGGGAGATAAGTACATGTGGTCATATTATTGTGAGTCAACCATTCAAGAGAGGAAAGGGAGGTTAAATTCATCACTAATACTATTTTTTTCTGATCCAGGATAGAGTAATATAATTTAATGTGATACATCATGTATTAGGCTGGGTGCAATGATTTTTTAGGGGGAATGAGTCATTTAGTATAGGTCTAGGCAGTTGAGGCCACATTAGAAGAATTACCCAAAGCATGCTCTTGAGTAGGCTGGAGTCATTCATGGCTTATGTTGTTGGATACATTATCTGTTCGGAGATATTTTTTTGCTCTTCAGTGACCAAAAAAGTCTCATTTATATCTTCACTCCATGTAATATTAATTTGAGATAGTGAAGGTGTATTGAATACCTTTAGTCCGTTGATTTTGAGCATGCCAACACACTTGGGAAAGGAAACATAGTATCTAATGCAATGAGCAGAAGGAATAAGATACATGCAGTTCATAAGGCCATCAGTGAGTGCAATCTTACTACCCTATTCTCTGAGAAACATTTGGAGGTGCTCAATATACATGGTATGAAGTTTCTTTCTTCTGTTTTTGTTACATCTACTCATTTGAATCGAGTGAGAATAAGGAATCTATCAAATTAAAAAGATTGAGTCTTATGAGGGAGTGTGTCTGGGGAGGACCCTATTCCTAGATGAATAGTTGTAGAATATGGGATATTCCATTTTCATGGGTGCGTATGAGTGTCAGCAGAGACCCGTGAGGACATAATGTAGTAATTTCATTCCTAAAATTTGGAATTTGATCTTGGTGTCACCAAGTTGTTTCAATATTAGCACTATCCATATTGGTGTCCATGTATAAAGAAATATATTGTTGGGATTGTCATGAGGTGTTCCACCTGTCAGCAAGTGAAGGAGGAGCATCAGTGACTAGCAGGGCTTTGTTAGCAGTTACCCATTCCAGAGTAGAAGTGGAATGATTTCGCAATGCACTTCGAGATAAGTTTACTGATATCACCATAAGGGGATGATGTAGTTTGGGTTTTCATTGATAAACTCATGATGCTTTCTCCATTATTTCCAATCCAGGAGTCCTCCAGTGTAGATGAGCTGGGAAGGTTGTACATTCAGAAGATCATACGTTTACATGGGGTTCCTCACTCCATTATTTCAGATGGGGATGCCTGTTTTATTTCTCAGGAATGGCAGAGACTACAAAGGGAATTGTGTACATATTAAATTATGAGTAATAATTACCATCTCTATAAAGATGGTCAGTCTGAGCATTGGATACAGGTGATGGAGGACATTCTTTGAGCTTGCATCCTAGATTTTGAAGGTTCTAGGGAGAAACACATAGCTCTTGTGGATTATTCCAACAACAACAGTTTCCAAGAAACTATTAATATGGAACCCTATGAAGCATTGTACTGAAGTCCATGTCGATCACACCTATGTTTGGAGGAGGCCGTAGAAGTAGCTATGCTAGGAACCTATCTTTTTTAGTAGACAACCGAGCATGTTGGGATGATTCATAATAGGAAGAATATTTCATAGTCTTGATAGAAGTCTTATGCTGATTGAAAGAGATGACTTATGGTGTTCACGGTAGGAGATCAAGTTTTTCTACATATCACATCAAGGTTGGGACACATGAGGAATAGGATACAGGGAAAACTTTCATCGAGATATGTTAGACCAGTAGAGGTTTTGGAGAGAGTCGGGCTGCTTTCCTATAATTTTTAATTGCCTCATAGCTACCCATAAATGCACGATGTATTCCACATTTATCAGCTACAGCCATACTTCTTAGACATATCTCATTTTTTTCAACCCGAGGAGGATGCGCTTGAGGTGGACACCTCATAAGAGGAGCATCCAATCCAGATTGTTGATTATAGTGAAAAGGTTCCATGTGGCTGGTTTATTCCACTATTATGACTGCAATGTTATCACAGGTGAGTATATGATATGACTTGGGAGAGGGTGACCGATGTATGATCATAGTGGCCGGGGATTTTTGAGGATTCTTCTTTTACGCCGCCTTACTAGGTAAATTTACTGAAAAAACTAATTAAGGTTGAAATATTGTATGAACCTAAACCTTTTTTAGGAAAATGTTTGTCTTTCCTAGTTTTTTTGAGAAAGAGAGGAGAATCATGAAATTTAATGAGTACAGGCCATGTACATAGTTGTGCATGACATGTACCTGGTTGATACGGGTGACTGTGTACTGGTCTTGTAATAGCCGAGTACATGGCCGTCTGGGGTGACCTAGAGACAACCAAAAGTGGGGCCTGATAAAGGCATATAAATGCCTTGTACATTTAAAATACATGTTGTGTATATTTATTTTTATTTTTTATCTCTAACCGTTGTTGGGTCTTGTTCACAAAAATCAATTCTTCTCGGCTCGTCTCGCCCAGGAGCGACCAAGGCTGACGATTCTTCTCTGAGCCCTTGACATGCCGTCTGTTCTCCAAATCAACTGCTTTCAATTGCATTGGAATCACTATAGTGAGTTCTTCCTTCTTCTAGATCCTTGTTCCTTGATATCTTCTCTTTATTGATATATCTGTGGTTGAACTTTTTATTGGTTTTTGAAGATCTACGTTGTTCAATGCCGATTCAGGGGCCAATGCTAGAGTATATTGATTGTACAATGCCATGGTGGTTTGTGCCTTTACATAGCCTGTATTTGTATATTATGTTCAAAATTTCTCAATACCCTAGATTGGGGTATTGCATGTTTAGGTAATTTAACACGGCTAATTCCTGTTATCTTTTGATTTCTTGATTTAGTGCTCTTGTCTGCGAATAGTTTTATTTTCCATGAAATGGAAATTTTTTTCCTTGTTTAATTTGATATTGGTTGTTGGTTATAGAATTGCCTATTAGGAATCTTTGTTTTCCATTCCTAGTAAGGTTATGATGGAGTGATATAATCTTACACACTTTTGTTAGGCTTTGTAGCTATTATCCATGTAGTACATCGTGGTTAACTTTGGATGATGAACATCTTTTGTGCATGTTTGTTTTACAATGGGTTGTGGGAACCTGGTGTAGTGAGAACATATAGGGTATTAAATTTGATGTCATCCACAAAGTGTCTTCAATTTATAATTCTATAAGACCATCAAGGGGATTTACATTGTGTGATCCCTCATAGTGTCTATAGTTTACCGGTATGAGACCACATGGGGAGTTGACGTTGAGTTCTTCTTTAGAGTGTATGTAGATTATTGATAAAATAATATATAGGTAATTGACGGTGAGTAATTCCCTAGAAATTATTTTATTATGATATAAAAGGTGTTAGGAAATGTGATCTACATAGGAGTACAATTTATCCTTCTATAATTTGAACCAGATGGGATAAGTTGTGAGAACATAGCTAGAGAGTTACCTGAGATTTATTGGTTGAACCAAAGGGGATTGACTGTGAGAACCTTCTCAGGGGTTTTATTGTTTTTATATGTTGAATAATTTATGAATCTAAGTGAATGTATATGAATATCTTGGATTCTAAAAATTTGAGTACTTCTTTGGTCATTGGTTCATATTTCTTATTGCCTGCAATATATAGTCATTGTCTACTCGGCACAGATCATTGGGTGGTTGCCGACTGGGATTTGTCTCAAACCCTATTTGGCCTAAGATTTTGAGCCCAAGAATTGTATATTGACGTAGATATAGATAAGGGTAAGTGCCATTATACCTTAGGTACTTGATTATTGTGGAGATGCATGGCATGGGACCAAGCTGTTGCTTGCGATGCTGTTTGAGTTGTTTAATTATTATTCATTTTTACTTTGGTTTAGTACTGTATTTCATCTTTGTGACTTGTTTGGCTACATTCCAAGATATATGTAGCATGCATAATATATATATATTCTCCAGTTGATTATTTACTTTCATTATTCCACTGATTGTTGTTTTATGGTATAATTACTGCTTTCGCTACTATTATCTGTTTCATTCTGCTACATTACACTGCCAATAAGGGAACAATTTCCCCACTATCACACCCAAGGCCCTCACCGCAAGTTGTTAACCTCCAGAATTTGGGGAAATGTGTGTAAGGCCATGTGACCAACTAGGTATGGGGTAACTCTAGGTGGAAACAAGAACCGGGATGTTACATGCCCCTTATGATTAACTTATCCTAGGTATTTTTATGTGTACATTATATATATAATAATTAAGAGAATATTGTTTTTTAGTTATAATTTATAAGTTTGTTATATTTTTAGGTAAAATTGTTATTAAAGAGTTTAGAGTTTAATATCCTCTATTCCAAATGGGTTTTTAGACATTTTCATTAATAAATATGAAAATAAATTCTATTTGAGTTTTTTTATTACAATAATAAAATATTTATATAAATATTTATCATGTATGATATTTATTATAAAATTATTAAATAAAATAGGAATCCAATTAATTAAATGGTTTTAAATAAAGTTAGTCTCATAGTCGAGTGACAACCCATCGCATCAAGCATGGACACAAGGTTCAATCCCAATACCAATGGAAAACCTGGGAACACCACATTCCATGAGCCTATGTCTAATCCAACATCCATCTTCCATCCTTTTTGTATAAATACTCATATCACTATCATCATATGCATTATTTATTTTAAATATATATTTTTATATGATACCATTATTCCTTTTATTATTATTTTTTATTTTCAAATAATCTTTTTAATTAAATGATTTTTGATAATGGTTATTAACTTATGTTTCATGTTATAATTATCATAAAATAATATCATCAATACCATTAGATAATGTTTCATGTGACATTTTATGTCCTTTTAAATTTAAATGATAAGTAAATATTCATTTTTAATTAACATTATCGTTTATTTAATTTCTAAGTTATTTTATCTTACTTTGAGTATAAGTTTTATTTCATTAAACTCTCACGTTATAAAGGCAAGGTTGAATGTTAAATTATAAATAATTCCATAATTATTTATTTCATTAGTTAAGATGAATACATTTACTGAACTGTTATAAAAAATAATATAACCCTATCACAACGAATATATTTTTTTACCCATCATGTGTTAATATCAAGTAGTACTTAGATGAATAATTATGATATATATAAATTAATGTATAATCAAATCTCTAAGACATACACCATTAGCGTGAATAATCCCATAAATATCATCTATAAAATATTGAATATAAAAATAAAGGGAGTCATTATAGAACTTATTGAAATTATAAAAGGATGTGTAAGACACAATCTAATAGAATTTTTCAGGGATGTTATATTACAAGAAATTTATACATGAAGACAAAAACACATTATTTCAATAAATATGAAGACTAAATCAAGTATACATAATAACCAGAAAAATAATAAATATTGGAATAGTAAAAAATATAAGATAAATGGTGTAAAATTTAATAGTTTGGATTTCATTGATGCCATATAGTTATAATAAACATGAATTAAATTTTAAAAGGGAATTAAGAATTTAGTAATGTATTATCCATTTTTGAAATGATATAGAACATTTATTTACATAAATTAAATTATGAAGTATGAAAATTGAGGTGCATTTATCGGGAAATATGGTGATTCAAACATAATATTATTGGGTAACAGGTTCATTGGAAAATATGTCAATTAGTTAACAAGATAGTTGGAATTTATTGTTGAAATTTTTTTATTTGTAATAATGTGACACTTAGAAATGTTTTATAAACACAATTTTTTTTTGTTTGAATGAATATATATAAATTAAAATAAAAACATGTTCAATGGAAAATATAAATGTTTTAAATAAAATATATATTATTTTGAAAATCCTAGAAAACACTTTCTAAAAGATTATATAATTTATTGCAATCATATGTGTTTTTTAATGTAGTCATTAATCTTATAATGTCATGAAAATGGTTTCTTTTAGATAAATAAAGTTTTTTATTTAAAAGTTAAAATTATACTATATAGTGTAATATTTTGATAATTATAATATCATTTTTATACTCGATAAATAAAAATATCTTAGCTTTATTTTTTTATTCTTTTATGTTAATGTTCATTTTTTGCGTAAAAAATAGAAATACCTTTTTTAAAAATTAAATGACATTTCAAATGTAATAAATATGTGAAAAATAATTTACCTATTATTATTATTTATAAAAAAATATATTTTATTAGTTAAATAAATTGCTAATAATATATTTTTACATTTATGAAACTTTTTTTATTGATTTTGATCCAATGTTTTTTATTGTAAAAGGAAAAAACAATTGTTTGTGATTATACATGTGACATATTATATTTTTTAACAATATTATTAATTATATCATATAAAATAGATTTTATAATTTGAACTACAAGGGAATATTTTAAAATAATGGGAAACTATTTATTAGGAATATATGTAAAATACCAAGGTCAAATGTGAGTTACCGTAGTGTTGGTTAAATAATATAGTATTTTAATGTCAAATTTTAAAAGTATAAAATAATATACGAATATTATTGGATGGTTGATGTGTTTCATTACGATAAAAATCCCATAAAATAATAAATGCAATGTAAAATATTTGGGATAAATATCACTCAAAAGTTGTTGTCCTTAATAATTGATGAAATATTATTTTATCCATTAAATCTACCCATCCTAAAATATAAACACCCACGCATTACTCTAACAACCTCTACTTGAAATCACTTGAACATGAAATTTATCTCCCTATAACTCCCTAAATAACTCTCTTGGAGCCCCTAGGCTTTTATGGTTCCCCTCTCAAGAATTATGGTGTGCCCACTCTAGGTTACGGTTTCCTCAATACTCCTCTTCCATTTTCGATTACAAAAATTCTGTTTTAATGTATTTTAAATTATTTTATCGTATACTATTATTCATATTCCTCTTAATTTTTTAGATTTCATATATTTTTTATGATATTCAATATATTTCCAGATCTTTATATGATTTTTATAAGATATTACTCTTCCAAATTATGGGTTCCTCACACCTCCTTTTCCAACACCATTGTACAGATTTTTTAATGAATTTACATTTAAATATGAATTTTTAATATTTATCATTGGAATAATTTCGTTAAAACTTTATAAATTATCGATAAATATTCATCATCATTATACTACATTAATTTTCCTATATAATTATCAAGAATTATCATCCACATAAAAAATAATTTTTTTTAAAATTAAATTGTGTATGGGTTTCCAATGGAAGTAGATCCATATTTTGGTACTAAAAGTTGATACAGTTTTTGGAATAGATTCATCATGTGGTTATATCACTTAAAATAGTTGGTTGGGTATATCATGGTCACAATCCTAGGGCACTGTGAATGTTAACTTCATATATAACGAGTTTGATATTCCCATGTGATATGCATAGATGTTCTACATTCTATTTACAAACCATTTTAAAATAATTATATATCATTTAATTTTTCTCTTATAATTGGGAATCTACATATCATGTTCACTAGAAAACATGATAACCTTATTAATTTTTTTCACCCAATAACAACAACTCCATATAATTTTATTTATATGGGTGATTATTTTAACATTGTAAAATCTATAGTTATTTACTATATTTTATAAAGGATTTTACCTATATAGTTTTATCAAATCCTTGATGGTGGAAAAATATTTTCATTAAATATAATCATTTGTTGTATATAGTATGATGTAACCCAATTTAAGAATTATTCTAAGTAATTATTTCAATTTAAATTATTCTTGAAAATCAATCCTTTTGTGATGGGTTTAATTTGACATTTATGTGATGGGGGCACCATGAATGCTATTTACCGTATGTACACTAGAATGATTTTTTTATAAAAAAATTTCATTAATTGTACTATCATTAGCATTTATGTTGATATCATTGAATATGTCATTCACGGTAGCTTTATGATGTCAGTAATTTTTTAATCCCTTCACTACATGTTCATTTATTTTGATCTGGTCATTTTTTAATTTTTATGTTGGCCAGGGGTATATTTATGCTTGACATTTCATTTGTTATCAAATAATTCAGCTTAATTATTCATTGATTGTGGATTTATTTATATCAAATTACAATGTATCCAACCAACTTACCTAGTACCTAATCCCAATAATTCATATTGTTTTCCATATCCATATAAATCCCTGAAATATTACATATCTAAATAATCCATTATAAAATATAAAGATATTGTTTCATGAATTAAGATGATCGGAATATCCATTTTTAAATTTGTATTGGAAAATATTTAGTATTATAATATCATATAATTAAAATACACATCACATGGTAAAACAAAATAAATTTAATTTTTTAATATTGGACATTATATTTAGAGGTTAAATATGGCCACAAATAATTAATCTATTAAAGTGGGAAAATATATATAAAAATATAACATTAATTGTACAATTTGGACTAGACCGACACCCCAGTGTAATCACACTCATTAATAATAGTGTAGAATTGAAGAATAATATTTGTAATATAATATGTATTTTGAAAATGATAATATATATAACATTTTGGGGAAAATTAAATAATTAGTAAAAGAAATATTAGGTATTTATAGAATACGGTGAACTCGTCTTATCATTAAAATAGTATTTTGACAGTTGAAATATTTATATGACAGTTGGAAAAATAACTTATACATTATAATATAATCCTCACATATTTCTATTTAAAATAACATTTATGTATGTTATAAAATGAAAAAATGAAATATTTATATCATGATCATGTAAATATTTTTTAAAAATAACATAAAATATGTGTTTGTATTTTTTTAACATAAATGATTAATATAAAATATTCAAACAAATATATACTATAAAAATAAATTTTATTAAATAATATTATTAAATAAATTATTGTTAATTTTTGTTATTATGATAAAATTATTTTTGTCACAATAAGTTATTTTCAAATGTTATAAAATGATCAATACATTGAAAATGGTATTTTGAAATAAATAAGTTTTTTAATAAACAACTAAACTTATCATAATTAAATTATTATTCTAAAAAATAGTTTTATTTTAAGGAAATTAATAATAAAAAAGTGGTTAGGGTGATGTTTAGGTATATTTCTAAAATAAATGAAGTTTTTTGAATAGTGAAATATAAAAAATACAGTGATTAATAATATAAGTTTCATACATGATTTGTTTTATATTGTATCATGTAATTGCCTATTATTTTGAAATATAATTACTAATTTACAATATAAATTCATAAGATTCATCATTATACATTGCATTGACTAAATATAATAAACTAATGAATATAAGCATATACCCCACCTCTCATCCCCATATATCAACCACCCATATACCCCCTTCTCCTCACACCATATATGACATGGATATTTGAAAATATCCTCCCAATTCTATTGAAAAATACTCAACCCCATGTCATAGTACTTGATTTGTTATCAAAAAACCAATTCCATGAAACTTAAGTTTTATTTTATGATACGATATTTAAGATATTATATTCGAAAAACATCTTTTTAAAATTTATTATTTCTTCTAGAATATATTCACCAACCACACTCCAACTTGAATAATAACTCAAATATCATATATATAATTGGATATTTAGATCTATTATATTATATTCAATGATATGTTTTCTCTTATATCCCTATTCGTAAAAGTGGACAGTTTTCCATATTATGTCATTTCACCAACGCAATAGATTATGTGTTATCATTTTCCATTACCACTACTATAACATGTTTGAATTCATATATAATGGATCCAAATGACCTAAATAAGTATATGAAATATTTCTTTAGCATTATATAATAAATATATATAGCCAAAATATATATCAAAATGAAATTAGTCTGGGATGGTCAGTAAACCTCTAAAATAACCTAAATATATAACTTTAACATTTTATAAATTGAAAAATTAATATGTTGAAAGAAATGCTAATATTTTGGGAAAGTTATATTTTAGAATATCCTTGAATACCTTTTTATATTCCCTTTAATACATTCAGCCCCATTAGTTATGAACTTCAATAATTATACATAAGTGACCATTATTTGAAATCATGAAACGAACACCATAAAAAATAAAATAAGAATTATATCACATTGATGTGGTTGTAAATAACCATAATATAAGACTATTAAATACATTATTAATGGAAGAGGTTCTTAATTAAACAGTTTTTTTATTTAACTAAATTTTTCAATACATTTAGTTTATGTGAATGATTAATCTGAAACATAAGGTAAGGGATCTGTCGAAACCAACCCAATTTAATTTGGTTATTATCTCTCTTTATTTAGCTCACGTTTCATCAATATTATTATCATTCACATCAGTTGTATTCATTACATTTTTTCACACACATATATACCTATTTATTTTCACCTGTACATGCTTGGGGTATACAAGTATCAAGGGGTTCATTATCAATTTCTTTCAAAAAGATAAATTATGGGATCCGCTATATATTCATTACCTTTTTTATTGTATATCCAATGATATTTTTATATTATAAATGAATTATTTGAACACATAATTTTATATTGAATAAAATTTTATATATTCATTATTTTTTGGAAAATATTAAACTCTAAAACTATATAAATAGTCTATACCATTTTCCAAAAATCCCCACATACATGGTATATAACCATAGCATCCATTCCAATTTTTTCTCCTATTAATACCACTTTGATATAATTTTTCATGATAAATAATTGTTCAGTAAATATAAATGAATAACAATGTTTTATACACTTTATTCATGTAAAATAATATGATATACATTATGGTTATGTGATATGAAATGGTTAAGTTGTAATCCAACACTAAAATGGGACTCTATCCGTAATGTCATGTTATCATTGTAGATACCCAAGATTCATGATTTTTAAAAATTTATTTAATTAAAAATTTATTATTATTTAATTATCTTATAATTACATGTTCTTTTTTATTATTGTATGTTATTACTCATGATAATTATCTTTTTTGATACCATGGTATTCCTTTTGACTCACCTGTTATGCTTCGTTATCATGTTTATTCCCATACTTGAAATTTTACCACACCCCAATCCATTATTTATTTACAATTATATCCTATGATTTTTAGGATATAATTTTGGAGAGTAAAATAAATATATTTGTCCTTTTTGATCTATTATGAGCCCAATTTTCCAAATACAGTAGGCCACTAGATGTCTGGGTTGTGTTTATTGGATATATATATATAATATTATGTAATAATATGAAGAAAAGTGTTGGTCCACTAGAGTTTATATAATATAAATTTATAGTAATTTTTTGGAATATGATATTAGTATATTAGTAAAATTAATTATCATATGTCTTTTTGTTTGATAATATTTTAAAATTTTGGAGAAGTATAGAGTTAGTGGGTTATAAGATATCTCATCCCTATTTGTGTACTATAAGAGGCTGTTGGTATGCAGAAGATGTACCCTATTTTAATAACCATTAAAAGGGAGTATTGATTATTAAATCAGTCAAAACCTCATGCATGAGAAAGAGGCCATGATTCGTACATAGATTCCCACTCTCGATGAATGTTCTCTAAAAATTCAAATACTCTTCACCCTATATTTTTAAGAACATTATAATAAATTTTTTGATAATAAAATACAATTGAAAAAAATAAATGTATAAATATAATTAAAATATTGGAACTGTTATATAAGTATGTACGTGTCATTTATATGTTATTCATTTTGTGTTCATAGTTTCACTTTTTATATTATTTTTTATTTTGAAAATTCTATCTCTTAATGTACTATTTTTACCTTAGAGTGGGATGTAAGAGGAACCATGACAACAACCAATGTGATATGAAATATGATGGTTTCCATTGTGGGATGTGTAATCTTATAAGAAAGGGATTTGGGAACAACATGTATTTACTGGCTCAATTGATTCATGTTATGAATAATATTCTAAATAAAGTGCATCCCCATATATATCCAATGATATACAGTGTTATTGTTAAATATATTTTTGTTAAAAAACTAATCCTATATTTATGAAATATTATTATCATATCATTGTGTAAAATTGGATGAACTCAGATGATATGATATTATTTTTCCTTTATTACTCGAATCAAGACAATGTGGTACTGGCTATTTATCATATGGATGGGTGATTCCATTCAGAGTTAGAAATTAATCAAAAATATGATGTCAAATTTGGGAATTGATTCCATGTAATTAGAAGGAATCAAGAAAACACTTCTCATTAATTATTTTTCCCAATCAATATTTCATAAAATAAAGAGTGACAATAGACTAAATTAAAATGACTATTATTTTATTAGGACATGTGTGAAAACCCTAAAAAGGCAGACATGGAATTCCTATGGATTTTTTATCAATGCTAAATGAAATGTGGCGCCAATAAGTAGTGGATTAATGTCTATGTCTATTAAATATATTCATTATTGTGAAATGATTTTCAGTTCATACCTTATGTTTAGTGATTGTTCACTTTTAGTGGTCCATTGGAGATGGTAATAAGAAATGTTATGGGGATTATATTTTTGGGTGACAAAACATATATTTATTAGGGTTTAATGTAAAATATAATTTCTAAATACATAATTTTTTGGAAGAACCATCCTGAAAACTATCATCAATGAAAAATGAAATTATTCATTTCTAGAAAAAAGGAGAACTAATATAATCAATCTAGAAAAGGGATGACGAAATCCACTGTTAGGACTGATGAAATGATAGTTTAAATCAACACTAATCCCATATTACATTTTTCTACATCGTCAAACAGATGATTTCTGCAATAAAATTTCCTAATAAAAAGTTATTTATAGAAAATAAATTTAAAAAACCACCCAGACTATGTGATCATGGAAGGGATTATTTTATCACTATAGATACGGTGGACCCCAAAAATTAAATGGGTATAGGTACAATAAAAATTCATTCATGAATAGTGAATTCATTTTTTACACTTCTTCTAGATTATCATTCATATATTTCATCATTTGTAGATCAATTCAAAAAAATCTCAAAACATATCATTTTAAAAATCAATGGGTGAAAATTTGATACATTATTTCTATGTAGGTATATAACTCTACCTCTCTCATTCTTTTTGGTTGAAACACGTAAAAATATATTTTTACTTTAATTTGTGTAATTTGATGCTATATTGGGTAGATAATGGGTATCATTATGTAAATAAAACATCAAATACAAGTATATAGAGATTAGTATTCACATTTCAAGTTGTTCTTAGACTATATAGAAGTGTAATGGGGATGATGAATCTCTATTGGAATATTCTTATCGTTTTTGGAAATTATTTCTTTTTGAAAAATTATACCCATCTAAAATGACTGGGAACATGGATAGAATCATTCATTATGAAATTTCGATTATGGGGGATTATATAGATATAATCCCTAAATTGTTTCCTAGTCTTCCTCGTAACATATAATTTGATCTCTTAGTCAAACATATACCATGATTTCCTCTCTGAATAATGTCTCCATAATAAATTAAAGTGATTTAATGCTTATAATTGTATTGGTAGTTAAAATGATACCCATTAAAAGTTTTAATAAACCAGTGTTCTTCAACAAGAAGAAAACTAGCCCACTCCATCATGATGAAGGATTAACCTATGTTTTTATGAAATGATTAACATGATCTCAAAAAAATCATGAGAATGAATTATTATCCCCATAAAAGTACTGGTGATAATTTATATTAACAACATTGGAACTGGTACTACTCGAAGATATACGATTGGCGGGGATATCACCAATTTATAGTAAATAAGGAATATATTCCCAAGACAGCATTTCAACCTAGCTATCAACAATCAATTTCAATAATGATTCTCCATAAAGAAAAATAATACTCCAAAAATTTGTTAAGATGTAACGAATATACAGTTTACATATTTTCTAGGTAATGTTTTTGTTTAATTTATTGATGATATCTCAATAAAATCAACAATGAAGGGGGATCGTGAGGAGAATTTAAATTCTATGAGTTGGATAACTCTAAAGGTGATCTTATATGAAATGAAAATTAAATTTGATTAATGGATGGAGTTATTATCATCATTTTGGAAATTTATCAATAGAACACATATATCCATGGGACCATCTCTGAAAATGGAATTTGAGGATTCTACAACAATAACATCTATAGTATAAATCCATAGTTTTATTGATGTTCTTAGCTATTATATATGATTTCTAGGAAACTTATCTTGGTTTTCATGCTTGATAAAAAAGTTAAATCAACACGGTGTAAAGGTATTCCAAACCAATAAATTAAAAGAGAGATTTAGGGAATTTAAATAGATTCTCATCACTATATTAATACTCACCATACCATCAGGTTTGGAAATTTTTTTGTTATAATTATTTTCATAAATGATTTTTTTGGGCTGTGTAATAATTCAAAAAGAAAAATTGATAGCCTACACATAGAGGTAGTTGAAATTTGGTTAGAATAAATACCCAATGGATGATATGATGTTGTCTATATTGATACTTAAAATAAATTTTGGGATGAATTGTCTCTATTTTTATATTTTTGAAATATATTTGAATCATAAAATTGTCAAATATAAATTCCTAATGAAGTAACATTTTATGTCCCATTAAATATTATAATAACTAATCATACACCATGACTTATCAATCCACTTATATCATTGGAATGAGAATAAGGATGAATATACTATAATAATAATTGATATTATAAAACAATAAATTATAATATGTGAGAGGGATACCGTCATCGTAGACTTGCAATTGAAGGAATAAAAATCCAAAAAGTAGGACCAATATCATTCCTTTCACAAATGACTGCTCAAGAACATCTTTTAATGATGGAATGATAATCTCAACGAGATGATGTTGAAAATTAGTAGAATGTGGAATATAAAAAAATGGAAGAAAATGGATAACAAAATAGATGAACATTGAGTGGTATGATTTCTGTCAGAACTATCTGTACAATCATATCACATGATAAAGAGATTATAACTAAATTATTCCAATATATCATCAAAATCCTACCACATCATGATTATGAATGTGTTTCAAAATCTACAAGATCAATATTGCCTGTAATATATGATGATACATGTTATAGAATATAAATTATGGTGCCCATTGTGTCCATATGTGAGATTAAAGAAAAAATTATAAGTGTATGCGACAACTATTACACATACCCACATTGTAATGGGAGAATATCTCTATAGATTTTTTCAGGTTCATCGATCTAAATCCTAATGAAATAATATTATATGCATTATGGTATATAATTTTACTAATACTTCTCAATTCCAATAAAAATGAGAGGATTTATAAAAAGACCAACATGAAAGGGTGTACATTATGGATGTGGTTGGGAAGAGTTGAACACCACTATTGATTGTATATGACTGATATTTGATATATGAAATTTACCTATGTGCTCTATAAGATTATCTAAAATGAAATAAACATTCTATTGATCTTTAGTACATCATATAACACCCAAAATAATTTACAATATAAATGGACTATCTTTATACATGAATTAATGTTTTTCTTCAAAGGAGGATAAGATAAACATCTTCCACTGGTTACATAATCATACAATAATAGCTTTCATCCAATAATCAAAATGTCTAAATATGATTAAATTAATGCAATGATATGTAAAACACTATTATGATGGTTAGAATTTGATGAATGAAACCAAATAGGACCTGAAATCGTAATCAAAATGAAAAAAATGATTCAAACCATTACGCAGTACATCATGTTCATTCCAATTCAGTATATGATTTATGATAATGATCATTGAGGAAGAATTATGTTATATGTTTGATTTAAAGGGTTCCTAAACAAATCTCCATGGATGAGAGTAATGATATTTTCATAGAAGGGAACACTAAGTCTTTATCACAAAATATCCATTGAGATTCTATATCACATTAGGGCCATGGCCAAACAAATATCACTCTCACCAACCATGTCTATAGTACATTATGTATTCCATGTATCCCACATCTGTAATTAGATAACAAATAAATCTTATGTAATGTAATCAATGGTTGTAAAACAGGAAAAATATCTCTTGTATGAGGAGAATCCTATGAATATCTTGGACCATAGAGACAACATTTTATATAACATGATAAATCATCTAGTCTATTACAAAATATAATCCATAAGTATAAAGAGAAGACCTGAGATATGGGAGAATCCATAAATGAAAAATTATCAAAAAAATTCAATTTGGTAGATAAAATTAAATTCTAATGATGAAATTATTTTAGGGGGGAATAATATAATTACCCCTAAATTTATTAATGGATTTTAATTTCTAAATTTATAATGGGTTAATATTTTGTAATATCATTTTATGTAATTCACAAACACCATATATTAAAAATTAAAAATTTCTTATTAATATAAACATTATATTTAGATAATTAATATGGATCTATGAATACCTAGTAATATAATTGGATACGAAATAGAAAATAATATGACAAAAATAGGCAAACACAGATATACTCGATCCCACAAAATAATCATACTCATAAAGAAAACTATAAATTGATATAAAATATTTATAGTACATTATTATATTTTGAATGGAAACTATTTATAAAATTTACTGAAAAATATAGTAATAAAGAATGAATAAAATAATATGTATTTATATGTAATAAAGAACCCATATGTTCATTAAAAAAATGACCATTGGAATAGTAATATTGCCATTAAGAATATTAAATTGACCATTTTAAGATTCACCTAACATATGGAAATTTGAGATAATATTTAGGAATCAAATAAATTAACAATGTTTGATATTTCTATCATCATAAAGGTAAGTATATTTTATAATCATGATATAATAAGTGTTTATAAATTTGAAAAACATAAGTGCCTTATTTTATTTTTAATAACATATTTAATGATCTATAAAAATATTATTTCTCATAAAAATAGTTTAAAATTTTATATTATGTCATGTTATAATGATAAAAAAATATAGACTGCGACAATATTTTTTATGGTTATTAAAATTAATAATTATATTTAAGTGAGTAGTTTATTAATAAATATGAATTTTTTTAAAATTAAATTTATCATGTTTAAAAAATTATATTTATATAATTTTTGTAATTGACACACTAGAAATGTATTTGTTAAATGTTTGGTATTTTTTCAAATATTTGATTTTTTTATTTGTGAAATATCTTAAAATCATATATTAAACATTTCTTGTTATATCGATTATATATTTATTACTTGAAAATAAAAAAAAATTGTTCTAAATAAAAAGATATATTTATTACAGACAAGACCAAGAATCATCAATATTTATTATATTCATATATAATTACCAACAATTGAATATAATATTCTTAAATTGTACCCCCCCCTTATAAATACCACACATATCCTCTACTTATCATAAAATCTTATATACCAGAGATCTATCCATATATCTATAAAATTCAAATAAAAATACCCTAATACATGACATAGTTAATCTGATTTTACCAAAAGGTCAATTCCAATTACCTTATATTGTATATCAAGAGTAATTATTAAATATATAATATATCCAAACCGTCTCTTCTAAATTCATTTATTCTTGTACATTCTCCATGACACATTAATATTACATTGTATAATAACTATAATATCTTACAGTCAATTAAATTTTATATTGATAATAGAATGACTTCCATCTATCCTCATCTCTTATCCTCTTAATCTTTAATCGAATCCATTTGCTATATTTTATCAGTTCTTGGCATATTTAGATGAAGTGTTTTTGTTTTCCATTACAACCTATATTAATGTTTAAATTTAATTATAATGGTTTGAAATAATATAAATCCTAATATAACTTATTTTACATAATTTTGGAATTTTTTATGGCAATTATATTAAATAAAATATAACTATTCTATGATCATCGGTAAAGAATCCATTTTAAATTGTCCACGTACCATAAATGTTTTAGTGAATTAATCAGAAATATATGGATAAAAATGTTAAGATTTATGAAAAATTTAATTTCTATAAATTGAGGAATATACTTTATTTTCAAATATCATGATGGAGTCATATTATTCAATTAATTCATTAATTATCCACAATGTGATATGACCTTGTATTCATGAAATCAATTCCCTTATAATAATGAAATTAAACCTGGATCGTCATTGAAATGAATGTAAATGAATATAATTTAATTATATTTTATAAAATATAAGTTTAAAATGTTCAAAATTCGATAAAAATTTCATTTAATTTAATTAACCCTGATACATGGTGATGTTGCACAATGATTCTTGAAATTATTGTAAGGTATCTCTTTGAACCACCACATTTTCATTATTTAATGTCTCTCTCTTTTTACGTAACATTCTAACTCCATTATTATTATTTATTTCCTTCATATTAGTAATAAATTTCCAATGAATATATAACTCACATAATGAACCAACCTATTATTGTGGTATACATGTATTCATGATATCCTTATCAATTTCATTTAATAAGATAATTAATGAAAACATATCTATTATATTATGTACATTTATAGTAAAACTCAAGAAATTTTTTTAAAACTTATTTGGATTATAGAAAAACATATCATATATTGGAGACCATTTTCACATTTCTAATTATTTGATAGTATTATGCTTATACCCCCTTTAAAACTCATCACCAATCTCCCTTAATCCATATATAATATGTACACATCCTATGTAAAATATTGAAAAAATTTTACGTATTCACATCAATTGGAGATATTTTATCATGATCTGTGCTTATTTTTCCAATATGAATGTTCAATAATTTTTTAATCCCTTATTTTATAGAAAACATGATTTTATTCCATATGTTAATTCCATATGATATAATTAGGCAATAAATTACTTTTATTGGGTAATTATTATTTCTTTATGTCATATGATTGATTTCCATATGCGGAACACATTTATTCATATACATGTTATAATGAATTCAACCAAATTTATCTCAAATGCATTGGGTATTTTTATATCTCATGGGATAAAATGAGAGGGGTTAGGGAGTAAAACTAATATATTATCGGAGTCTTTCTACAATGTGATGTTTTTTTTCCATGTTAGCAAAGACATATCTTCATTTAATGATTTTACATGATTACAAATTCTTTAGATACAATTGTCTTATGATTCATTGTTCTTTATGTTTTTATTCATTGTCACTACTTAGGATCCTTCTCCTTTATTATATCATGTTATGCCTTTTGACTCCCAAGTTATTATTCATTAGCATGGGTTTCCTTATGGTGGTATTTTTTGATAGCCTAATTAATTTATATATTACAGAGGTTATCCTATATTGTTTTGAGATATCATCAGGATTTAAGACCTAATTATGATGAATAAAATATTATTATTTTTATTTAAGTGTCATTATGATGTTTGATGAACATAGTATTCCAAATACAATATTACATTAAAATTGTTGATTATGGTAATTGGATTTTTATGTTAATATGATGAAAAAAATATGTAAATTTCATCTGCTAATTTAGTGATATATGAATTATATCTCTCTTTAATTAAATATCCATTGCCTCTATGAAATTAGAGATAGGGTAAATACATTAAATCCTATAGTGGGTAATTCTCTTTGGTTCTATGTCCTTAACATGATTCATCTTGATCAATATGGATCCAAATACTAAATAATATCAATAGTTACAACAAAATTTATGCAAACCTTTTTATGAAATAAAATGTATTATTATACATGTTAGTACTGAAATATATCATCCATTTATTTAGCATATATATAAATTTACTTTTTATTGACCATTGTGGAAAATAATTCTACACGATCAAGAAACATAAACTATGTATTTTCATAAAACTATGTCTCTTAAATTTCAATGAAAAAGTAAAATTTTCTAAGAAATTATGTTCTCTCTTATTTAAATAATAATTTTATTATTAACTCAAACATCATTTCATTATGGCAATCATACTTGAAATCCATTGATGTATATGATTATCCTAGACAACATGAGGTGTGATCATTCTTTGGAAACCCTAAGGTTATTCCACCAATTCAATTTCAATGATTTGATGAAATAAATTATTTTGAATTTTGAGGTTAAGGGTTTGAAGGATTAGTGAAAGAGGGAAGGAAGATGAATAATGATTAAGGATCTCACTTATAGGATTTATAAAAAAAATTGAAATTTAAAAGGAACTAGAATATCAAGATTATAATCAATACTTATACTAGTAAGTGGTTTTATTATAGAGGGTAAATAACAATAACTGGATACATTGTTTTATATAATGTTTTTATAAAAAAATGATAAGAAAAATATTAAATTTAAAAAAATTATTAGAATAAATTGTTTTAAAAAAATCAAAAACTTAATTTCAAATATTCCCAATCGTATCATAATACAATGTAATATATTTTAATATTGATTTTTACTGATTATTTCAAACAACAAATGTTTGGTAGAATTAAATTCAAGTGAAATGTAACAATTTTTTTGTAACCTATAAAATAGTGTCTCCATAGAAATATATGTTTCGTTTTTAATGGTATATATTATTTTTTGATATTTTGGTAACACTAGTGTTATAAAATTTTATCCATTCCTTAAACTAAAATAAAATAATATAAATAATTTTTTATTCAAAAGACAATGAAAAAACTCATCAAGAATAATTATATTAGTATTTTGTATTGTATTATGAAACTAGGAGTTTATTTTTAAAGAATCATGAAATGAAATACTTCTCTTTAAAATAGAATGAATCTAATAAAATTTTCATTATTAATTACATACTATGTTGTCAGTTTATAACGATTTTCTTTTGATTAAACTGAAATATTCTTGAACAAAATATTAAGAGTGATAGTTCAGTTTTAACATCTCATATGTCTTTTAGTAGTTGTTAAATGCAATTACAATGGATTATTTGAAATCATTCACATAATATTACTATTAAATTAATTTATAATGGAATTTAGTAATATGTAGTGGATTTTCTATTTTTCCAGTACATATATTTCTATAAAATATTTTCCTAGATCTATAAAAGTTAACTAATATATTTGAACAAATGGGGGTGTCATATTCCATAAAACATTAAATTAAAGTATTTTAATGTCTATCATGTTTATATTTTAATTGATTAATAATATTCCAAAATCATTTTATAAATAATCTAAAACTACTCATCAAATTTTGTCCTCCCTCGATAGAAATTTTATATTCCCTTTCTTGATATATTTTAGTTAATTTCAATTTTTTTCTAACCATAAATTTATATCTACCAAACATATTTGATGATTGAAGATATCCTTTTTTTATTTATTCTATAATACAGATGGGTAAGATAAATCCCAAAAAAATTAACAAAATAATTTTGTTAAAACATTAATATAATAATCAAGGATCATGTTTAATAACCTTTAGAGACTAGTATAATTTAAAATAGAATTTTGAAAATATTTATTTTAAAGACTAGGTGGAATTTTTTAAAAAATATTCCTCCAAAATAAAACCATAATGAAAAGAATATTTAAAATCTATATGGTATAATTTAAAATTCATATAAGATTCATATACTTATGGAATGATAATATATTATAAAATTGAAACATTAGAAAAATATCTTCATAATCTATGACTTGATATTGAAATTATAATTTTCTAATAGGGGTGAAAATATTTTTAATTATCTCTCTTTGGTAATCATTTTTATTCACAAATACCTATATTGTACGAATAACATGATATTAAAATTTTCAGTCATCTAATTTTCTAAAAAAATCCTATTGAACCCATTTAATTCCATAAAACTTTATAAACCTTATTATCGTCATTAAAATATTATTATATACATTTTAGATCATGTTTAGAGTTATAGGCTGGAAACTCATAAGGAGTTCCAACACCTTTTCTTGTCCTCACTATAACATCTAGAATATATATAACTATTTAGAAGGGCTATTACATTGATTTTTTATACTATCGTGGATGTACATTTTTTGTTTTACTAGTTTTTATACTATCATTTTGGTTTTCACCAATATCTTGTTCCAAATCATCTATGATGACCATTGCTTTCAATGGTTTTAGTTCATCCAGAGAAATTTTAACAATTGTACCAAAAGTTTTTGAAAAAAAAACAATAATTTATCTAATGATATAATTCCATATAACATTTCTAACAACACATTTTATCAAAGAATATATTGTATTCCATAGGATATGAGATTAGTGAATATCCATGGCATTTTAATTTCATGCAATATGTCATATTTAATTATATAATTGTTATTTTATTCTCACTTATTCATTCGTTAATATATTTTAAGTGGAGTTTCATACTGAGATTTCTAGTCCATGTTTGAATAACTTATGGTGGATTATTCATAGTCACAACACAACCCTATCATAATAATAGAGACTATATTTGGAACAATTTTTCATTATTTTTTCTTCTTTATTCGATTTTTTCATGTTATATCCCATCAATTTTATCACCATGAAATATTACCTTCACATACCCCCAATTGTTAGAATATTGTGTCTGACAGAGAAAAAGGAGTGGAAGATGGATTAAATGCCATGATAACACTTCTAAATGTAGAAACTGATATTAATGAGTTCATGGAACATATTTGGTTTAATACATTGTTGTTTTATTCTCATGTGTATGATCATTTTATTTTATTTTTTTCTCACATACCAATAGAATAGATTTACTTATGTATTAAATCTATTTATTGTTTCTATGGACCCCTTGATGGTTGAACTGTGTTACTCTTTGGGTCATTGGGGATTTCAGAAATATCAAAAGGGATTTCTATTCAGGAAACCAAAAGAAAATTTGTGTTGTAGATAAAATACATGTCTTGTGTTCATACATTTTTCATAAGTGAAAAACAATATGATACAATACATATCTGTCTGGGACACATCATTCCAGGGGTATCTTAGTGTAGCTGGTGGAATGTAAAAAAATCCAATGTTAGGGTACTTAGAAATTTAGTGTATAAGATCATTGAAAGTCTGATCTACATGCACAATGTCTATGTACAATAGTTGTAATGACTCTATGGTATAGTATTGGACCATATACATTGATAGAAACACTATGTGATTTTTTTTCATGTAATAGTTGGTAAAACCATTTATATATGATAGTTTCATGAATATTGTGTTTTGGGAGGCATAATTGGAGGACCACTGGGTTTAGAAACTGTTTACGTGAAGGTTATCCTATGTACATTTCATTATGTGGTGTTTTGTCCTATTATTAACCATAGACTCGATACTACACTTGTGAGTAGTATGTTTTGGATTATTTCTCATTGATCATGATGGTTGAATCAATTCACTATTAAGAGAAAATCATGAAGGTTTTTTAGTCTAGGAGTGAGCCTTTGTGAGGATTTTATTATGATTCAATACAGAATCCTCCAACAGGGTTGGTTGTGAAACTCATGGCTTGAGTGAGTTTTGTGATATAATTAGTTGGAATGTCTTGTGGATGGATAGTTTATTTTTTTCAGGTTCTTCAATATTGATCTTAAAAGGTTGGATTGGGTAGAATAATTTAGTATATAATTGTTCTTAACTGGATATCAGGACTAGTTTATTGAGTTTATATTATTTTCCTTAGAACTTGTGTATAAGGATTAGAGTTATTTGAGTATTCAAGATGTGATGATTCCATGGGATTTTTCAAACATACATGTTCTATTATGATACTGATATGTGTTTTATAATGTATTTAGTGTTGCTTAATGTGGGAGATGGTACTTAAATTTGGTTATTTACCATGTTGGAAATTCCTGGTTTTTATACAATGGGTTTTCTCTTGGGGGTTTACATATGCTAAGGATCCTATGTAGATATTACTACATAATAGGGGGTTATGAGGACCACTAAAAACAGCAAGGTAAGGTTGTTCATTCTTTTAGATTGCATTTTAGTCATGTTATTTATCAAGGATCCATTTAAACCTTTTTGGTTTTCATGATGATGTTTCTCATGCTAGTATTTTCATGAGTTGTTGGATTAGAATTAGAACCCCTAACAGGTTTTACATCTAATCATATGGACCTATTTCCATTGTAGGACCATTTAAATTTAAAGGACTATGAGATCAGGTGCTTCAAGGGGTCCCACATATGACATTACTTTATGAAATAACCTCAAGGACTATAGGACCCACATGATTTGTTTATTGAGAGATGAACAGTGCTTCTAGTTCATATTTTTTGTTGATTTGTTTTTGAGTTGGATCTATGTACATACATTATATAAATTTGATGATATTTTATCAGTAATTATTATTCATATTTTTTTTTGTTTTTTGGTTTTATAATTGGATCAAAACATTTTTGGTGGCCTTTGTTAGATATTTTTTATATTGTTTCTACTTAGGACATGATTTTAGGAGGAGTCCCTTGTGATATCATTGATCTAAATTGGTCATTGGGATTGATATGGTTTTTTACTATATTTTATAGATGTGATTTTATGTGAATAGGGATTTAATTGGTTATTTGAAAGACTAAAACCATATAGTTGAGAGTTATGCATTGGAAAAAAGTTACCTATTGAGGATGCTGAGAGCTCATTTACACATGGATTTGAACCATGAAATAGTGTATTTGTAGAGAAAATTGATAGATTGAAAATTGTTGAAGGGTACAATATCTAGCACTCTATTAGAGAATAACATGTTATATAGTACTTTAATGATATGAAAGTTTCCCAAGTGTTTCGAGTAGAGTCATGTTTCCAAATAAAATATTGTAATTGGAGTTATTGAGCCTGTTGTATCTGTTTTTTATGTCCACAACTGTGGTAACTCTCATGGGTCTGATGTTAATGATTTTTTATTTTGATATATTTGATCACTGATGTAGATCTTGAGGACGAATCATATGTAATCTGGAAGGGAGATCCCTGATATATAAATTTTCTTGAGTTTTCAATAGTGGGGGTAGATTTACATTAGGAGTTAATGTAGAAACCATGATTGGATTTATTATTTGTTTGTATATAGAATACATTTTAAGGAAACACTTTATTTCATCATAGGTGTTATTTTTTTCATCTATGATAGAATATATCATGAATATTAACTTTTATATGACATCAAATTATCATTTCCCCAATGGGGGTGGAATTTTTTGAATTATTTCTCATCCCATTTCCTTGACCCTTGGTGGGAGTGAAAATAATTTGTCTACTTTTATATGGATTGTATATTTTATGGTAGATTAGTTAGAGTCATAGTTTTCCTAGAACAATATGGGATTCTCATTTAGAGTCTCCATATTAGACTTTTTAATCTCAAAATGAATCAAGAATGGTTATATGGTTCTGCTTATAATTGGTAGTCAATAATGATGTAGTCTTTTTCTGTTAGATTATATATAATGTTGACATGGTGGGAGACTGACTAGTATTTGTATTGAATTATTCGATTTTTTATGATTTTATAACACATATCATTTTTTGTAGATTTTTGTTATAATATTTTTTATTTTTTGGGTACTATAATGTATATCCTTTTTAATTACATGGTTTCATATACTTATATTTTACTCTGAATAATTTTTTTTCCTCCCCACTGTATCAATTCGATAACAATCACTAGACTCCAGCCACTTGTTTTGAGGAGGCGTTATTGAGATCTTTTTTATGCTAGATTAAGTGACATGCTGTGTTTAACGTTGTTTTTTACAAAAAAAAATGGTATCAATGGAGAGTGGTTTTGAGATTTTGGGGGTCTTTAGCATGGTGGTACATCAATGGTTTAAAGAATGTGATATTTATCGAACTACATTGTGAAGAACACTATTCTCTATAAGAAATCTATGTTTCTTTGGATTATCATAAATTTATTTTTCTATTTTATAGTATGTTATTTCATCTACCTTGATTCTTATAGGTTTTTGGATATATATATTATTCTAGTACTTTTTTCATAAAATATTTGAAAAATTCTGTTATTCATTCATATTTCTATTCTTTTAGGGTTCGTAATATATATGCCAATTTTTCATCGATTTAACTAACAATGGAGGTTCAATAATTTTATGTGTCCACAATGCCATATATGGTGTATCTCATATAGATTCATATGTCAATTTTAAATAACTATAAAATTTTATATATTGTATTATGATTAATTTTCATGTGATTCTTGTGGTTATATTTTATCAAAAGATGGAGATGTTGTCCCTTCAACAAGGGATTATTAAAGATCCGGGTGGGTTTGTGTGGCATCTAAGTTCCCTATTGGGGATAGATCAAGTAAAATAATCCTGAGTGATGTTTAGATACAGATCATGTTATCCAATGGGAGTTCTTCCCCTGATGTACTATGTTTGATTTTCATGGAAAGTAGTTCTTCTTTCCACATGTTGTATTCTAGTAATTTTTGGTTGGTGTGTGTGCCATGAATGACCGTTGGATTTCATGGGCATTGTTATTCTTCCATGGTGGTTCTTTCGAGGTCAATTATCTCCAAAAATTCATTACATAATAGGATTATCTATATTTTTATATATGATTATTGGGAGTTCTCCCAATATCATCGATTTATTGAGCGGGTGAGTTTGGTTGGACAGTTGGACCAGTAATTTTTTTTTGATTTGGAAAATGTGGTTAGCGAGTGGCTAGACACTTATTATTTGGATCGACACGCAAATAGTGGTTTTCATGAGATTTATATTCTCATGGGGAATATAAATCAATTTTTAATAGAAGTTTCAATGGTGATATTGTTTATTGGAGCTGACCAATGTGAGAATCATGTATAGTAGTTTTTGTGAATTATTAAACTATAATTATAAATTTCCCCAAATAAGAGTGAGCCAAAATATAAAATAGGAATTATTATAAGGAAATATTTTCATTGTGGAGTTCACCATGAGAAATTATAGGTGATGGAAAATTTTCTCTGAGGTTTTATGACCATAGAGGTTTCTACTCATGGTGATATCAAACTGGTATTTTTTTAAAAAATTCATGATGTCGCACAAGTATGATCATTTTGGCCATTCTATTCTTAATGGATGTGGCATGGTGTTCATAATTATCTATTTCGGATGTAGTTAGATGACAATGATACTATTGGTTATTGGATAATTACATCAATTATATTATAATTTCTCCCATATTGGGAGGGTATTGAATATTAAGTTAACTTTCATTAGATGGTCATGATAGTGGAGGCTGGTTTACTTCATGGAGTGGTATATTAACTAATGGTTGGATAATAATGATTATTTATGGTGAGAAATATTTATGGTTGGGATATTTTCATGAAATTCATCATCAAGGTTTAAAAATATCTACATATATTTGAATGATCTATTTTTGGAATTTTTTATTTACAAAAGGTAATATGTAATAATAGATTCACTTGGATATTATTTTACCACTCAGTATGTTCAATAATAGATTTCATTCCTTGGCCCTGTGTTTGGTGGAAATATGAGATATTGAAATTTCATAGAATATTATATATTTCAACAATTATATATTAATTTATTCAAGTCTGTTCATCTTATGATATATTCAAAATAGATAGTTGGATAAATATTTTCTCTATATAGTTATGTTTTAAATTTGTATTTTTTCTATTTCTTAATTATTCTTGATGTGGGATCCATTACAATTTTTGGGCCCCCATTCCATTCATTTTCAATTTTTTATTATTATTATTTTTCTTTTAAACATTTCTTCATAAACCGATTCTATTCGTGGGGTTTCACACCAATTTTTGTTGTGAGGAAAAGATGGATTAGGTATATGCATAAGGAGGAACCTCTTAAGGATACATTATTAAATTTAAAATGTGTGTTGACATGTGTGTGGTTGTTATCTGGTGTGATGTTACAATGTTTATGCCATGTGGTGTGCACAATTTACTTTTTTTTACCAAAAATCCCATTTTCATCATTTATTTTTAGTTTAAAACACTATTTTTGGTTTTAGGGGACCCCTATATGGTTGATATATAATCCTACAATTCAAATTCGTGGTGTCAAGGAGAAAAAAATGGTATTCAATTATGGAAACTCGTTTTCACGACATATTGTTCAAATAAAAAAATATTTTTGTTTAATTTTTTAAAAAATATGGATAATATGAGAACATATGGATTGATTGTATAGGACATTACATGAAGTGGATACTTGGGGTTGGTTTGAGATAATTTCTAGATACCGATATATATGGTGCTTGTTAATGTCTGGCCCACTACCTAAGACCATATGTTATATAGTGCCAGTGGATGTTTCTAATAGTTATCTAGAACCCTAGACGGGTCACATGCTAGACTCATGTATAGAAACCACATGTTGGGTACACATAATTCAATGTCAATACAAAACATGTACTTTGAATATGTTCACATTTTTTGGGATTTAGTAGATGAATAGTTATGACCGTCGGGGTTATGCTCTGTTTACCCAAACTGCACATTATAAAAATTTTCATCATTTGGGTACTTCTTCCTATTATTCTCCCTAGAGAAATAATTGGACATTTCAGTAGACTATTCTAATAATTTATATTTATAGATCATGATGGGGGAATCCTTTATTATATTATTTTATATTTTGATGGTTTTTTTTTGTTTTTCTGAGAATATACTGGAGGATTTCAATAGGGTTTGGATTCAAAATTCTCAAGTGGGCTGGGTTGTGCGACGAAAGGCCTAGGTGAGGGTTTTAAGTTACATAATTATAATTCTTATAGATAAATGGTTTTTTATTTAATTTTTATTGTTTATGTAATCCATTATGAGATATAAATTATTATCTTAGAGGATATATGTAATGAACTAACCTAAATACCTTCTCAAACTGATTCCCAACCTCACCTCTCACATACAGAATGGGCCTTTCTAATATCCACAGGTTGACAAATATAAAATGACAATAAAAAATCGAATTATTTCACCCCTAATAAACCCAAAAACATTGATCATATATGTATACAATAAATAAACAATGGAAAAGCTAAATATATACTTTAACTAATGGAAGAAAGTATAAATCAAACAACTGAGTTGTAGAAAAAATATCCAAGTACATGACTTGCCACAAAGGAATACCAAAAAAATTATTATACACTACATGATAGACTATTAAGACTCCCATCATCTCAACCCTAGATATCCCACTCATCTGGAAGAAAAATTCACCTCATTATGGTGCCTTTCCTTTCCTTGTATTGAATGACATTACTAGGTCTACACGCTAACAAAGGGGTTGTACATTATGTCAGATAATAGGACCATTGGGGTCCCATACAACTATTTAAAAACACATCTATGTAAAATTTCTCATGTATTAAAAATTTAAATAAAACATTGAATGATAATAAGTAATGTAGTTTTATCAAACCATGGTAAATATTTCAATTTCTCAAAAAATTCCAAACTAAAGGAAGGTATATCAATTTGGAGAATAATATTCCATTTAAATTTTAAAATATAAACTCATTCATATCATAGAATAAAATAGTAAAAATCCAAGATTAGGTAAATCAATCCATAGAAGACATTAGGAAAAGATATATTTCATTTCAAAACATAATAATGACTAGTGCACAACAATTCCCTCGATGATATGCCCAAAAGAAGAGGAACACCCACCAAGATGACCTAATAATGGTAATATAGTCAAAAGATCTATAAAAAACCATCCACCTATGTACCCAAGGCTTCCCATGTGGTTTATTTCATAAATCATTTCAAATCATTAAAATTACACCTTTTCCATTTTCCATGAAAACGAAGGAAAAATCACCATTTCCCAAAAATCCATTTACACAAAAAAGTTACCATTTAAAATTTATTTTTTTAATTTTTATAAAAAATAGGTGAAATTTAGTTCTCCCATAAAGGATAGAGAAATATCCACCTACCTCAAAACATAGGGTCATACATTCCCACAATGGATCCCCCAACAAGAAGATCAAAAAAATGGAAAACGAGGACATAAAGGCAATATAAACCACTTACAATTGATTTAATTTAACAAAAGGGTTGGAGGAGAAGATTTAAAAACACATACCTCACGAAATAAAACCCTTCAATCCACCAAAAACAATGTAAATTCCACTTAGAAAAATATTACTCAAAATATCTACAGATAAAAAAAATAAGCATTACTACGGACCAATGGGTCTGATAATGCAATGAAATAGTGCTACTGTGATAAATAAAATGAAAAATAATAAATAATTACTCAAATAGAGAAACAAAATCAAACCACATTTAATATAGATATTAAAATATATCAATATGTATATAATTATTAATATGAAAATCATTAAAGAAGCCTTCTAGGTAGAGTGAATAAGGATTGGCAGAATAATGAAATAAAAATTCAACCGAGTGTTAGACAAGATTACCTATCCATGAAATTTACATATAGTATAATAGCATTATACATCATGTAATCCTAGAGACATGGATATTGAAAAAACCCTATAACCATTTAATTAAAAATCACCTTCTAAAATTAAACAGCTTGTAATGTTTACGTTGTGTTTAATCCATTCACACTGTATACCAGAATCAACACATCCACCCTACAGTATTTACATGCTTTGAACAACCATTAGATAATGTTTTCTTCTCATTCCTACTTCTAGAATAATATATTATTAGTAAAAACTCCCAAAACACCTGAGTTATCCTATGATAATGATATTAACCCCATGGAGCTCTGAACACATTAATAACTAGAATATATTAATTCAACAAACATAAACTGTTGGAGATTAATTAATTTTCCTTAGAAAATTATCTCCATTATAAGAAGTCACATTATTTTAAAATTTAATAAGTGAAAAATTAAATAGAAGATAATTTCCTAGTAGAAGTTAATGGGAAATTACAAACTCTCCACAATTAGACTATCCACCCCATTATGTCATATAGATTAATGATGTTAGGTAAAGAGGAGATTCCATTACTCCCTCTTCAATGAAACCTTCTCTCTAGTCTGATTAGATTCTGATAATTAATTCCAAAACACTCTTACCGACAAGATATACAACCAATGTAGGACATTTAGATGGAATTCTATGATATCCATTGCATTCTTCACAAAAGTAACACCTATCTCTAACTCAATCATTTACCAAGTCACAATGTGATAGAGGTGATGATGATATTTCAAAATATTTCATACAAGGAAAAAGTCCTCAGTTTGAATCATCTAAGACTACTATATAAATTGATAATCATCCAACCCAAGTCTCTTAAAGACTTTAAATACTCCGACACATCTCAGAGACAAATTTCCCTCTTATCCAAGCCCATGATGTCCCATACAAGGAGAAACCATCCTGAAAACTAATCCACTTCTGGAAATCATTAAATGAACACACTCTTGATCTTTATATAATTTTTTCAACTCTATTTTGTCACTAGATGAAAACATATATCCAAAATACTAGTGGATGTCTGATTGACCATACTTTTCCCACTAATGAAACTTCACCCAACACTTACCCACAAGAGGTGATCTAAAGAGGTGATAATATATAGAATAAAATGGATCTATTTTGATTTTTGACTAATAATTGTTACAATAATAAATCTCAATCATTACATGATGTATATCCCATTACCCAGCAAAATCCATGACATAGTCGTGAATTATATAGTCCAAAACCTATATAACACTCTCTTTCTAACCATCCTCTTGTGGATGGTTTGTTGTACTCAATCTTATATGAGTTCCCATCACCACATAGAGACTTCTCTAGAACCACTAATTAATCCAAGGAAACATTCCTAAATAAATGCTTAAGGAACCCCATGTAAACTCACAATTTCACATAGATATAGCTTACCCAAATCCAAAACTTATGTGATTTAATTGATTAGGACAAAATGAGCTAGGTTTGTCAAATAATAAATCACCACACTAATATCATTACTCACATAGGGGGTTTCATGACCTGGACCAGCGGGGCCCATGTCATGACAACCCTAATCTCACATCCAATAGGACAAGGGATGGTGACTAGTATTGAGTAGGAATATGCTGGAAATGGGAGCCATTGGCATAACTACTTGTACACACACACAAACACATCTCCAAGACAAAAAATATTAAAATGTAAAAACAAATAAGTGAATAATGCAAGCATACCACTATCCCACAAACAGACTACAACAAAAAGTATGATAAAGTATATTGGGACATAATACAATCACACCACAATGAGATTGTAACAAAAGTACAATTTATAAGTAAATGTATTAGGTCTGCTGTATGAATGATGGAGGAACACACATTAGATTGTCTAGTCTCACTAAGAAGCCTATGGTCTTGGTCTTCCTAGGTCCCTGTCAAAAGGTCTATCATATTCACAATACACGATACATACATGAAAAGATAGTTCATGGGTGAGTATAACAACACATTGTAAGAAACATTGAAACCAATAATAAATAAAATATAGGAATTACAACCATATCTATATAGGAATATATCAACATCACATATAATAATAATATACAAAAATTCCAAAGAGATACCCCATGCTATCTAGCAGTCACTACTAACTACCATTAACATGATTTTGGCCGAAACATGCTTGTTTCGTGAGAACTCACACCTTGAGATAGAATATGAAAAAATGACACTCCTAGAATAGGTCTAGCTCATTTGTGCCCTTCCCAAACAGAATTTTTCGTTCATGAAATGATATGATACATTTGAGAGGGGGTTGTCACCAGAAATGACGGTTGGACACCACATATCACTCTTAGAACTGACCTGAGGATACCACATAACTAATATGGATTCATAGGCTATGTAGGGGATAACATATAGAACCACTGAGCGATCACTTAGACCCTAATGATGCATCCCACTAGATGGAGGATCAACACCTTTCTCTAGGAGGGTAAATGACTCCAAAACCTCCAAAAGGGGTGATAGATGATCGCACTCTCGACAACAGGAGGGATACCATAATCTATATGAAACTCAAACTCTATATGGGATTACAATATCATGATGTGGATGTAATTTATTACAGAACCCTCAAATAAATGACCAGTCGAACACTCCTAACCTATAATGGTTCATACTAAAAACTCACCGCTTTTCTCAAAATGATATTTCAATGTTAGGGTCTCAACATCGCAAATGGTTCATTGATTTGATGCTCCATTTACAAGATATTCTTATTTGGGTGAGAATAAACCACATACCATCCAAGGTAAAATAGACCTACCAATGTGGTCAACTATCAAGGTTGACATTCATGGTTGGATGACTTACCGCGTAAATCGGTCGGGCAACACTACCATCATAGTCAACCATCGTGGTCAACCTTTGTGGTCGGCACACCACTGACAACTCGATATTTCATAGCCTCGTCATCGACTGACGAGATCAACCATCACTAGGACTCAACCTATTTTCCCTAGGTCATACTAAACCCATAGGCCTGACTTTACCCGACCCACTATTTCGGAAAGGCCCAAGTGTCATGGTCCATTGGAGGACCCGCCGTCTGGCTAGGGCCTGCTCCACGTCACATGCCTTGAACAGACACATGTTGTGTCCCTCACCAAATATATCTCCACTAGCCCATATAACCATATATATTCACCACATCCCACTCCGTTAATGTCACTACCTTCTGCTCTGCCGATGCCACTGCCTTTAGCTTCGCTGAATGCCACTGCCCTGGGCTGCCAATGCCACCACCTCACTAGACCAGCTGATGTTGTGCCCCTAGATTCCACCTGATGCCATGTTAAATATTCTATAGACCACTATCCCAACCGAATCTCACCACCTCCATCACTATAAAAAATCCTACACATTGTTCCAGTCTTGGTTATATGGTTTCAATTCATTGTGCCACGAATCTAAGGCTCAATGGTCGTTTGTTCATAATGGGGTTTATATCATGGGGGTAATGAAGAATGAATTGATAATGGAAGAAAATGGGGGAGAAAATAACAAATATAAATAGTGAAAAACCTCATTATATTGGTTTGTCAATATTGGTCTGTCACCCTTATAAAAATAAACAAATCAATAAAATTATCAATGATCAAATCCTGACAAATCCTGAAAACAATTCCCATCCAGCAAATAATATAGATATGTGGGATACATTTCATGGGGATTAGTACATCTTCATCAATTGTATTAGGAATATTAAATCAATATAATAAAACATGCACCCTAGTTCATGTTGGATCGAACATTGATGAAGAATCATTGGGTTGTTGTTGTCGATGAGTTCCAAAAATTCTATTGATGCAACGATATGTGATCTGATCATGATCTATTATCGTTGGACTACGAAACATCTCCAAGTTTCTCTCCAATGGTCCTTAGGTGTCTCGAGTGTTATATGTATGACCATGAATTTATAACATATGTAAAAATTTGAAGGAAAAAACTGTTACATCCAAAATAATTTATATTAGATTATTTTATTCCTTTTACATCGATGACAACTTTTTCCATAAATGAACCATGAAGACTACGGTTAGGTTGTTCCTAGGGTAAAGATAGTATTTTTAACTCAATGGTTCCCTATGATTTCTTATCCAACTAATGGTTTTAGATTTATTCCTCTTTTTTAGTAAAACGGTGTCTGTGTCTGGTTAATATCTTAATATTTTTAAATGATTTGTTTCAGGCACACTAGACCTCGCAATTGCACATCATCTCAACATATGGTCTCAAAATCAAATCATATAACAAAAAAAGTGTAAATGATAATTATGAGATGTTACTTTCTCCCCACATTTGGGATTTATGTCGCTAAAAATATAAAAAGATATACTCAATAGATGAGGGTGCATAGCATGAATCTAACCATCCCACTCTCTTGTGCTCTGTTGGAAACTGTTGTGCTGCCACTGAATATGCAATAAAACAATGAAACACCCACGAAGAATCCTTGATATCCACTAGGTACTCTATATAAGCCCACTCCATCCTCATTGTCCATATAACCCTAGTATATGACGTGCGATGGTTTATGCACGTACCTCCTTTGCAGCGACATGTGTAAGTCATAATGTACCTGATCTAACTATAGTGGTAGATCCCAGTGGTACACCTCCACTCAAACAAAACATAGTATCTCAAATTCCCTGATGAACCTTAGTGATATTTTTCCATAGTGGAAAAATAATTGTAATCCTAGTTGAGGTAAAACTCGAAGGAACACATGGTCCCCTTTCTCAAACTCCAAAGGCCTCCATTTCTTATCATCATTGTCACGAACCAACCTGGGTCCACCCCAAACCGGTCACCCGAGTCGGTCCGTGGCATGGCTCGAGAGGCGTTCCCAATCCTCCCGGGCTGGCGACAAGTGCCAGGGCATCACAGAGTACGCATGGGAACGATTTCTCCCAAAAAAAATTACTAAGAAGCAGAAATAAATAAACAATAATAAAATAAAACATCCAAAAACATAACTAACCTGACCACGAATCAAACTTCTCATGACCCCGAGAGTCGATCGTCAAACTACAACCAACTCTCGTCCACGGGAAGCAAGCTCGAGTCAATCCTGCAACAGAAACTAAAAACAAGAAAACACTATAGGCGTGAGTATTAAAACTCAATAGGCTAGCCCGATAAATCTAATCTCAAAGAACTACCAATAAAAGATGAATTTACCAACTTCAAGTTTGAACTACATTATAGAAAATATAGGTTTTCACACACACACAATTTCCATTTTGAAAACAAGTAACAGTCCATTTCCCTTTTTAATTTAGAACCATTTTAATATTGAAAGAAACATGTAAATTGCATTTTTAAACATTTTGTGAACAATTTAAAAATCCAAAATTTAGTTGTTATTCAAAAGGAGAATCACACACAACACACCCTAGGGAAATGGGAAAAACGTGGCACACAAGGGGAGACATCCAAACTCGACCTCTTAATCGTCTGCCACATAAAATAGACACTAAAAGAGACATGGGTCGAACCTAGGAGATCGTGATCAAACCAGAACGTACTATACTTGTGAATCATCCTGAAGGCATGCCCTAACTCGATGACGTCATAACGCCCTAACGCCCGGTATAGCCCTGCATGGCCTAACCGTGGGGCCCAATCCCCATAGCAGCAATAACTCAGTATTCCCCTGCTATGGGGCCACTAGCCAGTGGGTAATCTAAACTAGTGCAGCAATCGTTCTTAGACAATTCACTCACTATGTCAGGTTCCCATGTCAACACGTATAATCATCAGGGTTGATTCAACAATGTAAAATTAGTCACGATGCACAAGCATCGCATACTCATCTCACCTAATCAATGAACACAAAAGATCACTCCAAAGAGACTTTTCAAAACATTAATTTCATTAAAAGTACCAAACATGCCTCATGTACTTATTCAATACCAAATAAATTCCAGAAGAAGGATCAGACGTCGTCACGTTTAAAACCAGAAAACACATTTAAAAACTCATTTTAGGTAAACCAAATCACCATTTTAATTCTGAAGCGCAAACATAAGGTCCAAAGGGGAATTTTCACTATTGTGCAACAACTAATCATGAAAAAGCTTTCAGTACGATGAAAAGAAAGAAGCAGTTCCAATTCCAGAAATATAACAACTCTAAAAATAATATTTTAATACTACTTCCAATTTGATGAAAATTTATTAATTGACAAGAAATAAAGAAAATTCTAAATTCAAAGGCAAGTAAAGTGGAAACCCACCGCAAAATGCAGCCCAAAAACAACGACGCGAATCGCCTCACACTTGCGCACAAGAAAACGCCAGTAGACAATTCTGGTAATGCGGATTTACCTCACCAATCACACTGCAACAAATGCAAAACAACTAAAACACAAAAACGCTGACTTAAAATAATTTATATGAATCAGGAACCCAAAAATAACTAATAGATATATAAATATTGACATAAAATAATGCATGTAAAATCAAAGAAAATCACACCTCGACGCCAGAGCAGGTGAAACGGGTGATCCCAAAACGCAAGCCTTCAGCGGCAAGCGTTCGGTGCACACCTAGAAGGAACGAGGCATGCGGCTAGTCATGCGAACAGGAGTAGTGGTGCCGTTCAGTGTAGCAGAGCTACGAGTGGCTAGCCGAGCATCACGTGGACACTACGGGAGGCCTACGTGTTATAGTGAATGTGACGGGTGCGGCATACAGGGCAGGGCGAGTGCGGCGCGGCCTTAGGTGGCTGGCCGGAGGCGGCTGGCCTGAGGCAGCTGGCTTGAGGGGGCTGGCCTGAGGCGGCTGGCCGGAGGCAGCGCGACCGGGATGAGCTGGCCGGAGGCTGCGCGACTGTAGCGGGAAAGAGCAGAGAGGTGCTACCGGAGATGGCCGGGCGCCGGAGGTTTTCCAGGGGGCGGTTTGTAGGGCAACACTGGCAGGGGGTTTCGGCCGGAGGCGGATGCGGTCCGGCAAGGGAGGAGGGAGCACGGCGGTCGGAAGAGGGAGGGAGGAGTCGGCGGTCAGGAGAGGGTGGGAGGTGGCGCGGCCGGAGGGAACGCCGCTGGAGGAGGGATGCGGCCGGAGACAGGGGCGGTTGTAGGGCAGTGTCGGCGGGAGTTTCGGCCGGAGGAGGGACGCCGGACGGGAGACATGGGCGGTAGTAGGGCAGCGCCGGTGAGAGTTTCGGCCAGAGGAGGGACGCCGGACGGGGGGCGGGTGGTCGCGCGGCCGGAACGCGCAGGAGGGCCGAGAGGGAGCGGGTCGCGCGGAGGGAGAAGGGAGAAAGAGGGAAGAGGGAAAAAGAGAGGAGGGGGAGAGGAAAAAAAAGGGTGGTGGCGCTTAGGGTTACATAGGAGAGAGGGAGAAGAGAGAAAAACAAATAATAATAATAATAATAAAAATAATAAAATAAAGAATAAAAGGGGTAAATAAAATGAAATAAAAAGAAGAAATAAATAAAATAAAGAAAAATAAAATAAATAAATCAAATAAAATAAAATAGAATAAGATAGTGAATAAAAAAAGGTTGATAATAATAATAATAGTAATATTATTGTTAATAATAATAATAATAATAATAATAATAGTAATATTAATACTTATTATTATTATTATAATTACAAACATATATGAATATATATATATAAACATATATAGACAATCCTACATAAAAAAAAGATATTAAAAACATACATATATGAACATACATAACATATTATAAATGTATAGACATATATAATCATATGTATAAACACATTTACGCATAAATATATAATGTTAAGAAAATATATATTTATCAGCATACGTGTATATATACACATATATACATACATATATTCATATTACGTTAAAAATAATAATAATAATGTATAAACATATATACCCATATACATACACATATATAAACCCATATAAATATTTATACACCTATATAATCATATATATATATCTTTATATTGATCCGCTCAATGAACGAATTTAATAATGTTAAAACTGAATGACCGCGGGGTACGCGCACACCGTACGGTACCCAAGTGGACTACAAATGGGCTGCGCAATACAACGTACGGTGTTCGCGCATTATCCCAAACCATAAACTCATCCAAACATTAAAATTTCCATCGGGACTCGCCTGCACACATGAAAAAACACCCGACGCTATGATAAATAAATAAAAACAGGTGTGACAATTCTCCCCACCATAAAGCTTTTCGCCCCCGGAAAGCTATAACCAGATCAAAACCCCAAATGAAAACCAACATTACTTTACAATTTAAAGAAATATCTAAAGAACGACAACCAAGAGATCTCGAAACACTCCCAAAAAGGGAGAGATGAACCAACCAAACTCATGTAATAGGAACAGATTACCCGCTAAGTGTCACCCGCCCCCAAAAGTGTGACCACCTCCAGTTGATCGCTTCAAAGGACAAATAACTTTATCAATAATAGATCAAGGTCCAACATACACACACCTTAACACCATTCAACCGAACTCAACCAATTTCTTCATCCTCAATTCAACCTTACAACACAACATCCGGAGCAACGCCAATAAAAACACGAAGACTCTTTTGAAACTATCAAACATGTCAAATCTACATCCAACGCATATCTCTTAAAACCATACTCCAATCTGAAACTGGAACTGTCACGCCACAACTCTTTACCAAAAGAAGAATATAGAATTTGGTGATTCTATATAAGACCAACCACAACCCAACCAAAACCCAGAATGAAACTGAGAGATTGACACGGGAAGTCCGAACGGACTCCCCACTATAAAAAACAAGCTAAATTGAATTTGGCGAGACCCGTGATAGTTATTTCCACCACAAGTGTCAAGTCAGTTCCCGGAATAGGACCAGAACGCCATCACTTGAGACAAAATTCATGATCACCAGAATTTTAAACATGGGGAGGTTGAATGGACTCCCCACCATAATGCTTTTGAGAAGAGAAGAATAGGAGGACCTCCAAGCATTATCACCAGCCATCACTGCCCACGAGTGGGAGGGGGGGCCCTTTCCAACACACCACCCCCACCGGGAAAGCATAAAGCGAGAACCTCTTAAAAAATGAGAGCAACGACATGACCAGGCAGTTATTACACATAAACTAGGCATAATGAGGAAAATGATTCCGACTACGCGCACTTACTGAGAACAACACCATGTCGCAAGACTTCACCTTTCATTGGAGTTCCCCCGACTACGCGCTAGCTTCACTCCGAGGCCTGTGGCTGGAGCTCTGATGAATGAAGCATCTTTCGGCTTCGTAGTCAGGTTTATGAAACCCCAGAAGCATGACACCAGAACCAGAATTTTTAACAATCACACATCCATAAGATCAACGGTTTGAAAGAGTTCGGCCACAACCTTTCTTTCAACTGAAAGAAAATAACACCACAAAACAGTACAGGTAAAAATTACTAAATCCAAGAGGCATCACGAAAAAGGAAAACATCAATCTCATCCACCAGCATCTCCCGACTCCTGCTGACGGGCTGAGGTGACCTTCGACAATCCAGGTCCGGATTTAGCGCGCTTCTTGGAAACACCTCGGTAGAATCGCTTCAAGTGACCCATATGTCCACAGGTGTGGCAGGGTCTTGGAGCACTTGGACATGTCGGCCTTTTGTGACCCTGTCTACCACACTGGTGACAGATCACAACATTGCGCTGTGAAGAAGATGACAGAAGGTCTGAAGGCCTCTTGATTTCTCTACTAGAACCACCAGCATCAGGTCGCTTCTTACTCTTCTTACTAGCATCATCTGAAATGCTTCCCAAATCTCGACGATTCGCCCCCTCAAGTCCTCCTACTAGATCAACTTCAGCAAGAAAGGCTTTCTCGACAACGTCCGAAAAGGTAGTTAGGTTGAGATCTTCCACTCTCGATCAAAGCTCAGGTCGGAGTCCAGACTCAAACTGTCGAGCCTTCCTAGGATCATTCGCAACAAACCACTGATCATACGGAACTAGGTCTACAAAATGTCGATAGAACTCCAGTACCGATTCAACGCCCTTCTGGAGACAACACAACTCCATCCTCTTCCTCAGCTTCATCATCTCGGAGAAGTGTTGTTGGATGAACGATGAATTGAAAAACTCCCATGTCAAATCTTCTCCAGGCTTGTTCCGAGACATGGACTTCCACCATTTCCAGGTTGGGCCTTCAAGAATGAAGGTAGCCAACTTCATCTTTAATGACTCAGGTAGACCAATGGAACTGAACTTCCTCTCAATCTTCTGCAACCACTCCTCTGCCTCAAGAGGCCCTGCTTGTCCATAAAAGAGAGGAGGGTAAATCTTCCGGAACTCCAAAACATAATCGATGGGATGACCAACTGGAGGATTAGTTGAGGATGCACCACTTGAAGTTGCACCTTGAGCATCCATCAAGCCTTTGTGGGGGCGAACACTACGGAACAAAGAAATGAGGAACATGATCAAAACATAATCAATACAACTTTAAATTCAACATTGCTCAATGACCATAAAAACGAAGGAAAAACCCATTCACTAAAGGGGGAAACTAGTAATGATGGGTGGCTCGGCCATATAGTTGGCAACCATAAGTCAGCCATACCGTCGTCACTGAGAGCATTGTAGGGTGAAGTATCCGGCTCCACAAGGCTTTCCAGGCCCTGCGAGCTCACGGAGCTACTTTCCCAACTCCCTTTTCATTTCCCAACATAAAATGATCCAAAAGACCCAAAAGACACTAACAACCTGGACATCTCATGGTAACTTGAGGTTCAGAACGAGCAAGGGTTCATGATGTCCTTCCCGTTCCAATGCCTCGAGTTCGAGCAACTTTACTCCCTTTACCATGACAACTCCATGTAGCAATGGGTGTTCTGAAAAAACAAGGTCCGCTCAGGAGCCGACCTCCTCTGATACCATTTTGTCACGAACCAACCCGGGTCGACCCCAAACCGGTCACCCGAGTCGGTCCGAGGCATGGCCCGAGAGGCATTCTTGATCCTCCCGGGCTGGCGACAAGCGCCAGGGCATCACAGAGTACACAATGGAACGATTTCTCCCAAAAAATAATTTACTAAGAAGCAGAAATAAATAAACGAAAATACAATAAAACATCCAAAAACTTAACTAACCTGACCACGAATCAATCTTCTCGTGACCCTGAGAGTCAATCGTCAAACTATAACCAACTCTCATCCACAGAAAGCAATCTCGGGTCAATCCTGCAATATAAACTAAAAACAAGAAAACACTATAGGCGTGAGTATTAAAACTCAGTAGGCTAGCCCAATAAATATATTCCCAAAGCACTACCAATAAAAGATGAAATTACCAACTTCATGTTTGAAATTCATTATAGAAAATATGGGTTTTCACACAAACACACTTTCCATTTTGAAAACAAGTAACAGTCCATTGCCCTTTTTAATTTAGAACCAGTTTAATGTTGAAAGAAAGATGTAAATTGCATTTTTAAACATTTTGTGAACAATTTAAAAATCAAAAATTTAGTTGTTATTCAAAAGGAGAATCACACACAACACACCCTAGGGCAATGGGAAAAACATGGCACACAAGGGGCGTCATCCAAACTCGACCTCTTAATCGCCTGCCACATAAAATAGACACTAAAATAGACTTGGGTCGAACCTAGGAGATCGTGAAAAATCCAGAACGTACTATACATGTGACTCATCCTGAAGGCATGCCCTAACTCGATGACGTCATAACGCCCTAACACCCGGCATAGCCCTGCATGGCCTAACCCAAGGTCACAATCCCCATAGAAGCAATAACTCAGTATTCCCCTGCTATGGGGCCACTAGCTAGTGTGTAATCTAAACTAGTGAATCAATCGTTCTTAGAGAATTCACTCACTATGCCAGGTTCCCATGTCAACACGTATAATCATTAGGGATGAGTCAACAATGTAAAACTAGTCACGATGCACATGCATCGCATACTCAGCTCACGTAATCAACAAACACAATAGATCACTCCAAAGAGTCTTTTCAAAACATTAATTTCATTAAAAGTACCAAACGGACCTCATGTACTTATTCAATACCAAATCAATTCCAAAAGAAGGATCAGAAGTTGTCACATTTAAAACCAGAAAACACATTTAAAATCTCATTTTAGGTAAACCAAATCACCATTTTAATTCTGAAGCGCAAATATAAGGGCCAAAGGAGAATTTTCACTATTGCACAACAACTAATCATGAAAAATCTTTCAGTACGATGTAAAGAAAGAAGCAGTTCCAATTCCAGCAATATAACTACTCTAAAAATAATATTTTAATACTACTTCCAATTTGATGAAAATTTATTAAATGACAAGAAATAAGTAAATTCTAAATTCAAAGTCAAGTGAAGTGGGAACCCACCTCAAAATGTTGTCCAAAAACAACGACGCGACACGCCTCACACTTGCGCACAAGAAAATGCCAGCAGGCAATTCTGGTAATGTGGAATTACCTCACCAATCATGCTGCTACAAATGCAAAACAACTAAAACACAAAAACGCTGACTTAAATTAATTTATATGAATCAGGAACGCAAAAATAACTAATATATATATAAACATTGACATAAACTAATCCATGTAAAATCAAAGAAAACCACACCTCGACACCGGAGCAGGTGAAACAGGTGATCCCAAAATGCACGTCGTCGGCGACAAGCGTTCGGTGAACACCTAGAAGAAACGAGGCGTGCGGCTAGTCACGTGAACATGATCAGTGGTGCCGGATAGTGTAGCGGCTCTACGAGTGGCTAGTCGGGCATCGCGTGGACGCTTCGGGAGGCCTATGGGTCAAAAAAAATGTGACGAGTGTGGAGAGCAGGGCAGGGCGAGTGCGGTGCGGCCTGAGGTGGCTGGCCGGAGGCGCCGTGACCGGGACGAGCTGGCCGGAGGCTGCGCGACCGTAGCGGGCAGGAGCCGAGAGGTGCTACCGGAGATGGCCGAGCGCCGGAGGTTGGCCAGGGGGTGGTTTGTAGGGAAATGCTGGCAGGGGGTTTCGGCCGGAGGCAGAAGTCGTCCGACAAGGGAGGAGGGAGCACGGCGGTCGGAAGAGGGAGGGAGGAGCCGACAGTCAGGAGAGGGAGGGAGGTGGCACGCCCGGAGGGAACGCCACCGGAGGAGGGATGCGGCCGGAGACGGGGGTGGTTGTAGGGCAGCGCCGGTGGAAGTTTCGGCTGGAGGAGGGACACCAGACGGGAGATAAGGGCGGTTGTAGGGCAGCGCCGGCAGGAGTTTCGGCCGGAGGACGGATGTCGGATGGGAGGCGGGTGGTCGCGCGGCCGGAACGCGCAGGAGGGCCGAGAGGGAGCGGGTCGCCCGGAGGGAGAAGGGAGAAAGAGGGAAGGGAGAAAAAGAGAGGAGGGGGAGAGGAAATAAAAGAAATAAAAAAAGGGTGGTGGCGCTTAGGGTTACAGAGGAAAGAGGGATAAGGGAGAAAAAGAAAAAAAAATAAAAAAAAAATTATAATAAAATAAAGAATAAAAGGTTTAAATAAAATGAAATAAAAAGAAGAAATAAATAAAATAAAGTAAAATAAAATAAATATATCAAATAAAATAAAATAGAATAAGATAGTAAATACAAAAAAGGTTGATTATAATAATAATAATAGTAATATTAATAATAATAATAACAATAATAGTAATGTTAATAATAATAATTATTATTATTATTACAAACATATATGCATTTATATATATATAAACATATATTGACAAACCTACATAAAAAAAGAAATTATCAACATACATATATGAACATTCATAACATATTATAAATGTATAGACATATATAATCATATGTATAAACACATTTACGAATAAATATATAATGTTAAGAAAATATATATTTATCAGCATATATGTATATATAAACATATATACTTACATATATGCATATTACATTAAAAATAATAATAATAATGTATAAAAATATATACCCATATACATACACATATATAAACCCATATACATATTTATACACATATATAATCATATATAAATATCTTTATATTAATCCGCTCAATGAACGAATTTAATAACGTTAAAACTGAATGACCGTGGGGTACGCGCGCACCGTACGGTACCTAAGTGGACTGAAAACGGGATGCGCAACACAACGTATGGTGTTCGCTCATTATCTCAAACCATAAAATCATCCAAACATTAAAATTTCCATCAGGACTCGCCCGCACACATGAAAAAACACCCGACGCTATGATAAATAAAATAAATAAAGTAAATAAATAAAAACTGGTGTGACAATCATAAGACTTATTATGGATTTATGATATCTTCATCAACACTAGGAATATTTTCACCTTCTTTATACTATAACACACCAACTCTAGGATCATGAGTGCTGACTCTCATGGGTCATTCTAAAAAAGTGGTGGCCTATTGGGTCACCCGTACAAAGCCTCAAATGGTGTCATTCCAATTGTGGAATTGTAGTTGATGATATACCAAAACTCCACCAGTGGTAGGTGTTCCATCCAACTAAAACCAATGTCTAAAATGAAAGACAAAAAAACATATCCTCTCAAACCTGATTGGTCTACTCATTCTAGTCATATTTTTGAGGGTGAAACGTTGTACTCAATATTTACCAGGTCTTGAACAACATCTAAAATCATTTCCACAACAAATATGTTATGTGATCATGAAAATATGAAACTTTCATCGATTGAACTCCATGGTGTCGAACTATCTTTTATACAGAGACAAATCCCAATATTTCTAGTGAAATCATCTCTCAAATAGCGTATATGTGGTCTGAAATGGTGTTTCGTTCAATGATCACCCAAATGACATCGTGTCCACTAAAACTATGTGGTAACCCCATTAAGAATTCCATTTATATCCCATATCACATTAATTATGGAACCGTATTGGTTTGGTCCAAACTAACTGGAACCTGGTTCTCATCCTTCACTTGTAAAAAGTAATTCAACGATAAACACACTCTACAACTCTTTTAATTATTACTAGACACCAAAAATTATTTTCGAGGTCCTTGTACAACTTGACAACACATGGATGTACCACCAGAGGGAATGTATGAAAATCTATTATATACTCCTCCTACAACACCATTGGTATTACCATGTGACTTCTGAAAACCCTGACGTTCCCCCCATATTGTTAATATCAATCAAGATTATACTATGTGGACTTCATATCACGTATGTTCTCATAGTAAGTATCCCCAAGTTGTTCCTTCCTAACTCACTGAAAGAGTATTAGAGTGACATCCTTTGAATGCATGCAATCTTCTCTATCTCCATCTACAATGGATATCTAGAACAATTCTAAGTGATTTGATTCCTTTTTCAACAACTATAATGTAGATCCCTTTGTAAGAAAATCTTCCACCACATTCCCCATCCCTCGAGTATAAAAAATATCAAAGACATTGTCCTAGAAAATCTCTAGAAAATTTCATTGTCCATGTTATAATTCTATTGAGAGAAGATATAATTGAGATTATTGTGATCATTGTAGACAATAAACAACTCTCCCATCAGGTAATTTCACCAAATCTTCAATGAAAAGTCCATATCTACTAACTAAATTAAATGGGTCATGTAGTTGTAATGAGAAAATCTTCCACAACACATGGATGTACCACCAAAGGGGATGTATGAAAATCTATTATATCCTCCCCCTACAGCACCATTGGTATTACTATGTGACTTTTGAAAACTCTAATGTTCCCCCCACATTGTTAATATCAATCAAGATTATACCATGTGGTCTTCATATCACATATGTTCTCGTAGTAAGTATCCCCAAGTTGTTGCTCCCTAACTCTATGTAAGAGTATAAGAGTGACATCCGTTTAATGCATGTAATCTTCTCTATCACCATCCACAATGGATATCTACAACAATTCCATGTGGTTTGATTCCTTGTTCAGCAACTATAATGTAGATCTCTTTCTTAGAAAATTTTCCACCACATTCCCCACCCCATGACTATAGAAAATATCAAAGACATGGTCCTAGAAAATCTCTAGAAAATTTCATTGTCCATGTTATAATTCTAATGAGAGAAAATATACTTGAGATTATTGTGATCAGTGTAGACAATAAACCACTCTCCCATCAGGTAATGTCACCAAATATTCAATGCAAATCCATAACTACAAACTAAATTAAATGGGTCTTGTAGTTCTACTTTTATGGACTAAACTAGTGTGATCCATAGGCAATCACTAATTTCTACTACATCAGGATACAACCATGACTAGATCATGATGCATCATGGAACACCAGATACTCTATGTCTTCCTCCAGAAAACAATGTATGTGAGATATCATCAATCTCACCTTCAGATCATGAAATAACTACTGAAACTTGTCTATCTATATGAGTGGATTCAACTATCAGGTAAAAGTCAAAATGGGTGTTTCCACCTTGTAGAAGTTTGTTACATCCACCGATAGTACCATACAAATTCTTGGAAACTCTAAAACTCGTTAACATGATTGGGAGTCATTCAAGAAATCATGGCCTCATATTTTAGTGGATCTGCTACAAGACCATCCTTTGAAATAATGAGTCCTTGAAAATGTACCTCTCGAATAAAAAATGACACATCATGAGATTCCAAAAAAATTTATTCTCTACGAGTGTGTCTAAGACCATCCTAAATTGTGTCGCAAGATCCACATTGGGTGCTGAGTACACTAGGATGTCATCAATAAAGATCATTATGAACCCGTCTAAGTAAGGATGAAACATCATATTCAATAATACAATGTACACTTATGGGTTGTATGTCCTACCACATAATATCATCGTGTATTAATATTAACCATAAAATTATCTAAAGGATGTCTTTTGTATATCCTCAACCACCGGTCCTATTTGGTGATAGCAATATCTATGGTAATTTTTTGAGAACCATCATGCCCTTTTAAATTGATAAAAGGTGACATCAATCTATGGTAGTGGATAAATTGTCATTATGGCCACCGGATATAAACTTTATTAATCCATAAATTACCACAATCTACATTTTTTAATCATTGAAAAAAAAAATTGGGCTATCTAAGGTGAATCTGTGGGTCTCATGATGCACTTCCTCAACGAGTCATCCAACTCTATCCTTTGCTCATGAAGCAATGAAGGAGTCATCCAATATGCAGGTGTATATATCAGTGTCATCCTACGGTGTAGATCAATACAAATATTTATCAAAATTTTCGGAGGTAAACCTAGAACATCATCAGGAATGATGTCCTCATACTCCACCACCATTATAGGAAACATAGAACTCATATCATCTACTACATTGAGGGTGAGGCAATATAACTGATGAGTAATCAGATTAATCATGTTATTTGAGAGTCCAGCCTAATGTGATTGTGTTTTATTTTCCCCTGAAATGGAAAATATAGTTTCATCACTACGGACACACCAGTGACTTCACATAAAACAGTCTATATGATCATGAATTGTGGATAACCAATCCATAATTAGAATGCTTACTTAAGGCATCAATGCCGCTACATGGATATCCAAACTGATACTCATGCCTCCAAGAGTATTGTCACATTGTTGGAACCCGTGTGTGATATTCATGTCTCTTCCAGTAGGAGTCTCCTAGTGTAATGTATGAGTCAACAGTTAAACCAAAATCTCATAGTCATGACGTTAATTCATGGAAATAAAGGAATAGATACCACATTTGACTATCAAAACTATAGATAATGTGTAAAATACACAAATACTTCCACGTATCATCCATGTATCCCCATTCATATAATCTTCTATCACCTTTATTTATCCCCGTCCCTTCCCACTAGCTCCCTGAGACTTGTGTGGACCACCAAGGGTTAGTGGCGGTAACATGTTGAAATGTTGACAATCCCTTCCTTCTCTCCTAGATACATTCAGATATTCATATACTTATAAAACACCATGATCTTGTCTTTTATTTTTCCTTACTGTTCCCTTTACCGCCTCATAACCAATTTTATGACAGGTCAAAAAATCTCATGTGATATGTCCCCGACCACTGCATGAGTAACACCATCTCTCCCTTGGATGAATCAAGACACCCTAGGAGTCCTACTGAACTGACCCTAGTCTTCAATTCACCCTCTATAGTACATGACCCACATGGAACACTATGAATGCCATCAAATATTTTCTACTGATGTCTCAGGTTCCTGGTACCCACTAATAATTGCCACTACAGTTGTCTTCTCTAACAAAATCTATCCCCAAGCAGGGCTCACTAGAGTTCCCCATCATATGTATAAATGTTAATGGATACTAATGATACATTGATGTCTCTGTGTATCCCTTATAAATTTTTATATATCTATTTAACTAGTCTCTTAACATATCCATGGAGTTGTAAAAAAGATCAATAAACTACACTGAATACTCCACCATGGTCATAGTGCCCTGCTACAGATGTAGGAGCTTTTGTATATGTACTGATAAAAACATTATCGGATTTAAATCCTCTCTAGAGAGATGTTGGAGGTCTATCTAGGAGATACATGTCTCATTATACGATTGAGCTACAAAGATCCACCATCACCCCAGATATCATTGAAGAAGACTCATGCAAAGGACCTCCATCTAGTTTGCATGTATCCTCACAAGGTGGAAAATATGGGTGGATGCCTCTAGGAAATCCATCATTTTCAAAGATCCTAGAACACCATAATACCTATGGGGATATTTCCTTTGAATATTATTCAATGCACTATGCTTGCATGCATCCTAGGCTAGTGGTGCTGGTTGTAGATCCATCTCAACGGGTGGTGGTATAGATGGTAAACCACTCAGACGTGTGATTTTTTTTATAGTCCCATGCACCGATGCCTCATCCGTGGCAGACCATCTTCATGATCATGTGGTGGAATCTGGAATGGCATTCTATGTGGAGGAATCCTAACCTAAAACATGTTTTACCATGATCAATACAATATATATGGTATATCACTTAAAATGGATACATAACCATTCCTATATGATACAAGCACTATTTGTTTTCCATACAACCACTATTTTCATGTAATAAATCAAAAACGGTAATCAGAGTTCTAGTGTATGGTTACATAAACCGCCACACCAACACTGGGGAGCTTGTCCTAAAATCCCTCTCGAAACACATAAATTTTTTTCAACAAACCTATCTCACAGACTCCTCATCCTAAAGAAAAATCAATCGTCTATAATACCACTATGTCATGACCTATCCTAGATGGGTCTACGAAATCACTACCCCAAGATAACCTTTAATAATCTAGGGGATGGTGACTGGAACGAAGTAGGTATATACCACAAATGGGTGGAATTACCCTATGTACCTACACACACACATACCTCCAAATATATATATATATATATTTAAAAACCACTATGTGAACAATGCATGCATACCACTATCCCACAACCAGAGTACAATGAAAATTAAGGTAATGTAAACAGGACCAAAAATCAAGCCCACCAAAAATAGTCTATAACAAAAGTATAACCTATATGAAAATGGTTTGGGATTTCAGTTTGAAATCCACAAGAATGTAACTATCTCTATCTTGTCTCAGTAAGCACCTTCTTGTCGTTGTCATCCTTGGAATTTGTCAAAAGGCCAATTTTATACACTAGACATGACATGTGCGTGCATATACCATGTAGGGGTGAGTATAATAATACTCAATAGGACATTTTGAAACAATAAATAAGTAAAAAATTAATTACAATCAGCTCTACATATGTTATATGTCTATAGCACATATTAAACGAATATCTTGATATACTCAACAAATACATAACACCACCATGAAATAACAGCCCACTTATAGCCATAGGATTCTTCTTGAAGTGTTCTTATTCCAAGATTACTCTATCCATGAGACATAATATCATCAAAGAAACTCAACGAAAAGGTATAGATCATTTTGGACCTTCCCAATGTGAAGGCGTTGTTCAAGGCGGTATATAATGCACAGAGGGGGTCACCCCTGGAACTAGCTGGGTGACACCATAGATAACACTGTGAATTAAATATGGTATTCCACATACCCAATCAATATCAACCCACTATATAAAGTACCACACCCATAAAAACAATGGTATGCCACATGCCTTAATAATATGGGCCACTAAATGAAGCATCAGCAACATGGTAATGAATTTTACCGGATTCCACAAACTCTACTAATGTTGATAGAGGATTTCTCTCTATTCTCTAGGAGGAAAACCATAGTCTATTTGAGACTCATCCTCAAGAGGGTATTAGAATATCGTGATGTGGATATAATATCATACTAAACCCTCATGGAAAGGTCTAAGGGAACTGTCTCATACAATAATGTTCAAGACTAAAATCCCAACAATCATCTCAAAATGACTGTCTCGACGTTAAGGTCTCAACACCATATATAGCTTGTAATTTGGTTGATACATTTAGGAGATATGATTGTTTGATAAAACATTTCTTGTAACCCCACCAGGGGCCTGCAGACCTACCACCTCGATTGGTCAACATATCGTATGGACTGGTCATGCAACACTATACCCACAACTGATTATTTTAGTCAGTTCACCTACCACAGCTCAATCTGTCATAGCCTCATGGTCGACCGTTACAATTGGCAGCCACTAGGCTTTTCATCCATTTCCATGGGTACATCTAAGGTCTAGACTGGTCCTCTGGCCAGACATGACCTTGACCACTGTCTCAGCTAGGCCAACTCTACATGGCGTTCTTGAGATGTATGAACTCAACAACCCTGATCGCGTCCCGCTCTGATGGCCTTGCCGACCTTATTCACCCTATTCTTCCCACACCACTGGTGTTTTCACCTCCTACACCACAAACCACAACCACCTTGGAATATAAATGTCGCTGCCTCACTAGACCATCCAAATCTGTCACCCCAACCACCACTTGTAGCCTTGCATGATCCATGCCAGGACACCGTCCTAGCTAAATTGCACCAAAATTGTTTCTGTCACACCTCTGTTGTGTCGTACCGATCTGAAATCTACGGTTTGGGGATATTGCCTCATGAATCAATGTTCAAACATCCAATTATTCACACAGGTTTTTAAATTACATGTATATGATGAAGAACAAATGATATTGATAAAGAAAAGATGAAAATTTATTTGGATGAACATTGATTGATGCATGTGTCACTCTTGTTTAATCAAATCATGATAAATTCTAAAAACAAATCCCATCCTTAATATGAGATCTATCTATTTTATAATATGTTCATTTAGTAGTCATTGTTCACCATATAAATCAATAATGTGGAATTAAACCAATAAATCATAATCCCAAACTCAATACAGATAGATCACTGACGAAGAATGATTTGGTTTTGGTCATTGATCAGTTCCACATATTTTTGGCGCAATGATCTGCTACCAAGTTTTGATCGGTTGTCATTCTCCTGAATTAGTTCTCTGATGTTCTCTAAGATATTCATTTAGTATCTCCATGGTTATACAGATAACCCATGATTTCTACCATAAGGATAAATTTAATGGAAAAGTCGATATGTTGAAAATAATTTTTAATAAATAATATTATTTCGTTAACACCTTGAATGAATTTTCCACAAATGGCCCATGTTGAATAATGTTAGGTCATTCCTAGGGTTAATCCGCTATTATAAACTCAATGGTGCCCTCATATATTTTGATATGATAACATGTTTATGAGTTATTCTACTTTTTCAAGAAAACAATCCACATGTGATATTTAATATTTATATATTTTCCAAAAATTTGTTCCGGGAACACTGGCCCTCAGAATCACATGTCATCTCAGCACCATTTCCTAAAATGAAAACCAATAGTATCCAAAAATACTACACAAAAAATATGAAATTTCTAAAAGGATTCCATGGTAATCCAAAAATAATGACATTGGATACCAATAAACATTTCTAAACTAGAACTTATAGAGGATGAATAAAAATATAAGGTTTTAGATTTTATTACTTAAAAAATTTGATGTTGTGATAACATATCAATGGATATTTAATGTAATGTTTCATATGTAGTTAATAATATTTTTATCACTATCATAATACATCATTAAAGTACCCAGATATATATAGTAATAAAAAATAAAAAAATTGAGAGAAATGAAACCCGCAGTGATGTTGTGACAAAAATCTAATCCCAAAATTGGAGTATACCATTTTAACAAAGAGACAATGTTGAAACGGTCTTCCCGCCATATAGGTTTCTTGAATTTTTCTAAACTCAAAATCATATTATCGAATATCTAGATTAGGCTGAGGGATAGATTATGGTAGTTGAACACATGTCAAAACCATGCCTGAAACATTTTCAAAAATATATATATTTATATAAACGATTGAAAATAAACTAATTATTATACTCATCCTTTGATTCCTTGATAACTTTTGATTGTACATTTCTTAAAAGCATGCCAATAATGAAATTATCCTTCCATAGGGTGTAGATAATATCAAATTCAATAATATTAAGGTATTTCTACCATCCTCACTTTATTCCATTCAAATATTGATGAAAAATAAATAACGTAAATTATTTTAGCTAGAAATGACTTTGATGATTTCACAAAAAATAGAATGCCTCTGTTACATAAGTTTATTCATAGCTACAACAACCTATAAATCAGGAGTTGTGTAATTATTCTCATATTGAATAAGATCATGTGAACTATAATATTTCAATTGATTTCTAACATGATAAAAGAACAAAAACTAGTTCTCAATGGATCATATAAAAACACATACCTAATAACGTGCTCATGTAAGATTATAATAGTAGCCCATATCAGAAGACTTTTCAACTTTTCAATAGAGGATTGAAACATTGAATCACATATGATTGGTATCAATTTTCTAGTTATAGTAGTAGATGGTGAAACCAAATACCTTCTATATTGTCCAAAAATACCATCAATTGTATGAATTTAAAAGGCAATTTGTGGATCTTCCAAAAAAATTACAACCTTTACCTTTTTAGGAACATCAGATTATAAATGTTTAGAAATAACTTTCCCTAAGAAAATCACTTTATTAATCAAAAACGTAAATTTTATAATATTTTCATAAATATGGGGAATCCACATGAATCCATGAATTATCCACAAATTGTGCTCTTTCTCTCACATGGATGTTGAGTGAACAAAAATTTCTTCTATGAAATCTTCCACAAAAGTTACAGTATTATAAAATTTTATAAGATTAATCAAATGCATGAAAATATAGTATTATTAGTTAGAAAAAAACGAAAAACACCCTATTTATAATTTTTATACCTTCTCCTGAAATCTATATTTGGTATATCACACTCTAATACATTATTTAAGGGATAAATTGATTAAAGATCCATATATAGAAATAATAATTCCACTTTTTACTAAAAAATAATCATGATTGATGATAAATATTTGGAAATAATCATTCCACATTTTACTAAAAAAATAATCCACATTAAGAAAATGTTAATTTTTCTTTACTTTCACCCAGTTCCACTATTTATAGTCTATCTACAGTAGGAGTGTACCATTTACCTTCATGTAATAGAGCATTGGGGATGCCAAAGGGAAAACACTATGGTAAATAAATCTTTTTTTCACTAGTTTGTCTAACTGAAAATTTAGCTATTTTATATTGTCAAGGGACATACGATAATAAGGTAATGATATCGATTATGTCCCTTGAAATGGGTCAATTAGAAACTAAACCTCCCTCTCTGGATGAATCTTGGATAAATAATTTGGGAGAATGTCTCTAAAACCATAAACATTGGTTTAAAGGTCAAAAATAGAAGAAATGTCATTGAGATCAGCTATAAAAACTTATAAAAACCTTGATATCTTGGATGGAAGTTTCTTCATGACAAGAACATAGATCCCAATATTCTAAAATAGTCTTGAGAACCCATAAGCCACCAGTGATGATACACAATCATGATAATAATAAAACTCTACAAAATGTGAACAAATCCAATCCATCATGTTCTGTATTTCAAATAGATATGAATTGAGAACCTGAAAATACTTCATATCCGATGTTGATAACACACATGAATGGAAATGAAACCCTAATAGTTCATCTACACTAGAGGATTAACTAACTGAAAAAAAATAATGAGGTCTTTCAAATGGTGAAGTCTATCAATAAAATATACTAATATTAACAAGTGGGAAACACTAGAATCAAATAAATAAATTACTACTGAATTTGAATTACTGATGGTTCTTATCACTATCATTGGACCTATATCTACCTTTAAAATAATCTCAACTATAGTATGATGGTTATTCACACATGAGTCATATTTCTTTTTATCTATATTCTTTGATCCATCTGACTATAGTATATGGACATTAGAGATTATGATCTATAACCATTTCAACTGAAATGTTCTGACAAAAACATTATAGATTTCTATAGTGCACACATATATTACACATCATTAAAGGTAAAGGGATATAATTTCATTTGTGTGTGACCTGTCCAAAATTACAGCAATTTATAATCACATAACTATATATGACTACTGGTGATGCAGAGGCGTAGTATTGAGAACCACCCCCACCACTCCTATAATGACCTAGCCACAACCACTATTTCCCATGTCCATCAAAGAATCATCCACTAGGTGGGAGTGAATGTGTATAATATCCAAATTTCACTTCCTATTTCGGTTTATACATCGTATCCATATCCACTCTATCCATATAAATCAAAATACATAGAAAAAATACCTATGATATGATATATGCTTTTAAACTCTACCTGCATTTCTAAGGTTTTATATATTCATTATTTAAATCATCATGTACATAAAAGACCAACACTATAACCCAATTATAGTAAGTTGACACCACACACTCTCCATATTGTAATGATAGGAACCCTATAAACATCATCATTAGTAAAGACTCTGGTCAAAATTTCTTGAAGAATACAATCATGAAACCCTTACAGTCCAAGAACCGGATAATATCTTCCTATTTTCTGGAATTACTGCACCTCTTTCATAGAAACATGAGTCAAAATTTTGCACACTTCACCCTTATAATTTGAAGTGAATCTATTATGTTAAATATATGATTGATATTATAATTCCATTCCAATTACCCTTAATGCTCATTGATACCATTAATGAATGTTGGATTCTTAGGATTGAACATCCATAATTGATCCCTATATCCTCATATTTATAGATCTACCTCAATGATTGAATTATGAACATCTTACAAAATCTTATCAACATCAATAACTTGTCACACAATAGCCTTGATAATGTTATCATCCATTTGAGGATTCCCTTGAGGACCATCATATTCACCATCCTTATGAAGTCATAGAACACGTCGTAGATTAATATTTCTAGAAACCAAAACAAAATAAACAATCATAAAATAAAAATATCTCAATTCAATATAGAAATACATTAGAAAAACACAAATATTAAATACAATAACATACGATAAGATAAACACATCCCAAAATCATTTTCTAAATTGAATATTATCACAATATGGGATGGTCCTACACTCACTACAATATACCACTCATGTCATAATAATCGTCTCAACAATCTACCAAACCTCCCATTACAAGGAATATTGAGGACATGAACACTTTTGATATGAAACTCCGGTGAAAAAACTAAAATACCCTCTCAAAATTATACCCAAACCAATCTGTCACATAACATAATTGTGTTCCAAATCCCCATGGGCTAGCGACTAGAACACAAAAAATAAACAAAAACTAGAGGGAATGTATTTCTGATATTGAAGTAATAAAATGTGATATATTTGTATAAAACATGATAAATGATCGGAAAGATAAATATATTCCATACTATAAAGGAGACAATATAAACCCTATGACTCAAGAGTAGAAACAATATCCATTTACAAGTCCAACAATAGTTGACTACCAGACATGGAAAAACTACTCAATGTGATATAATAGGTATACTCCAACAGTCCCACCACCATGTAATCAACTCTGTTGACAAAAAGATTACACATCTCATTCTACTGACTTGAATTTTTGTGATTAAGGATAAAAAGAATTCTATACACTATCAATGGGGTGCACTAGGTATAAGCAAAAAATGTCTATAGGTCCACACCCATGGTGTTCCATAAAAAGTCTCTATAAAAAATGTCATGTATGATCATTTAATGTAAATAATTGCATGATAAGCAGAAAATCAGTTTTATCAACACCTAGTAAAAATTTACCTTTTTCGATAAATTCCAAAACAATGGCATGTATTCCAATTTGAAGAAAAATTTTCCAGTGATCCATTTCCGAAATACAATGCAACCATATCATAGAATAAATAGAAAAATAATCATGAATATATAAAGCAAAAAATGGAATCAAATATTTCAGGATAGAAGAATACTCATACCACAAAAATGACTACTGAACAATAGGTCTTTAGAACACGGAAATAAAGAGCATAGGAATACCCAATGATCTAACCTCAAGATGGTAATATGAATTATTACCCTATAATTAATATTAATCCAATGTACCCAATACTTCCCTTGTGTTTCATTTCATAAAAAAATTCTTTTCCATTTACCAATAAAACTAGTTAAAATTCACATTTTACCACAAAACCATTTTCTCGCACACAAAAAAATCATAACAATTTTACATACAAATAAATTTTTAAAAATTATATAAATAAAGTTCATCAAAAATAGTCTATATATGGAACCACATACCTCAAAACTCAGGGTCATACAAAAACAAAAAGGATCCTATAACTATAATATCACAATAATGAAAATTATTCACTAAAAGCAATATAAACCTCTCATAATGGATTAAATTTAAGAAAAGGGTTGGAAGGGTAGAGGAAACAACACATACCTCAAGAACACACACCATTAGAACCCCAACCAAATAGGGAAATGGCCCCAACACCATATTTTACAACAAATCATGAGATAAAAAAATTGAAACATTATCATAGAATAATCGTTTATTAATCACATGGAAGACCACTACTATGACAAATGAAATGTAGAAGAAGAAATGATTACTCCCCCAAAGATACACAAACCCATTAAAATGGTGAAAAATTACTGAACTGGTGAACCCTAGTGATGTAGACAATGATAGGCCCATTAATGGAGGTAACAATGGATATGTATATATTATTATCCCCTTGTATAGAACCCCATTTTCTCTATCAGACATTCTAAAAGCACCAGTTCTATAGGTTACTACATAGAGACCAATATCCTTTTTAGACCATTATATTAGAGACCTGGATACTTGTAGATTATTTTTTAAATGTGGATTCCTATGGATAAACCTTGGGTATGGAATTCATGACATTCCATTTTTAAATCATGGAGATCCAATATAGATCTAGAGGATTCTATTTATTTTCTGTGGTATGTTTAGCCACTTTCTATAACTTATCCATTATGGGGGGGCTATGGGTATATTTTCCTTAGATGTAATTCTAGAACCAACAACTAGTTGTTTTTTTTACTTTATAATTCAGCATTATTTTTATATAATGTCATTTACATTATTTATGTTATTAACAGTTTTCAAATATGTTTGTGATATCATATGTGAATATTCTTATGTATGACATTAGATAATACGTTCACCAGTAGGGGTGTACTATTGATATGTATTCCCAACCCATTGTACATGATCCATGGTGTGACTTAAGACCTTATTTGTGCATTTACATGAATCATATGTTTCACAATGGATAAGGTAGTGTCCCTATGGTTCTTGATCAAGTGTATAATATTTTTTATGGTTTTATGATTTTTAAGGTGAAACTCCAGTGCCTTGAAGCCTGAGAATGGTTTTTTATTAGAGTTGGTAGTATGGATTAATGTATTTTTTTATTTTTTTATATGATTTCAACCCCATCCATATACATATTTTTATTTTTGTCATTATATGAGTTTGTATGATAGTATTCCAATGTTTTTAGTTTATTTAACATGGTTACTTGGATGATTATCCTTGTTTAATGTTTGGTTACTAAAAAAAATAATTTTACTGTTACTAGAGGATATATAATCTCAAATATTTCTTTCAGATACTCACTGCAATTTGATATCCACTTGTGTATGGGGATTCATGCTTGAGGTCATATGGAAGGTCAGATCTGATGATTTGTTGGGAAAACAAAGCCATGTTCACTACATCATATTCCTTTTTAGAGTACAAAAGTTGATCAACAAATTCTTTTGTAAAGAGTCACATAACTAAACATGATGATCTTTATAGTGATGAAAATTGTCACTTTATTTAAATTTTACATCAATCAATTTTTCAATAGTCATTTAAATCTTATTGAATGATTAATAATATTTAGAATTTGTTGAAAATGAATTATAATTCCTTCATTATAAATGAGATCAAATTTACTAAGATTATTCTTACTTTTATAAATATATTTTTTTCATCTAAATAAATTGTATTATACTAATCTTAAATATATATTCTTCCATAGGTCATAATGTGTATTCATTAAAATTGGACTCATTAATACGGTGTATGGACATAGAATGTTTTGTCTATAGATTTACCCCAAAGTATGCATCCTTGATACACCCACATAACATTGGTGTATATGTTTGTTTCAATGACCTATTTTTCATTACAACAGTACAAAACTATTATTCTGTCCTAGGGAAATTTAAAGTATGTTGTATTCCATGACCTGAATAATATGAATTGAACTAATTATATTTAATATTATCTCACGTTGCCATATCATAAATAGTATATATTGGAATCTGTTTATTTTTGGACCAGTATGAAAAAATACTGAAAAACATAATATTATTAAATTTCTAATTTTATAAATAAAATACCATGTATATTGGGAATATTAATTGACCAACAAAAATTTAAAAGTATTACACCATATGATTTCCATTATATATAGTTTCATAAAACATATGTTAATATGTTCCAAAGTAGTACATGTAAAAACATTATTTATTAGACTAATGTTTCACATGTTTTTGATTCCCATTGGTAATAACAAAATGGAATCATTTGAAAACACCTTCTGTTGACAAAAATATTTAATAAAAATTCACATAGAAATGTTATTAGTGAAAAATCACTACCATTTCATTGATTTCTATACCAGAACCATTAATACCATGTTTCAAATTTCAAAAATATTATAGTTTTTATATAGAATGAATTGATATCTAATTATTATAAATTATTAGTTCTTGATGACTTAAATTTGTGGTATTTATCTTTAAATACTAAACATAAAAATATTAAAATAAAAAAATAACTTTTATTAAAGTTTCTAGATAACCATATTATATTTATTCATTAAACCCTCAACATATATAAATATAATAATGAAGGATGATTTTTTTTATTAACACAAATCCAATAATATTTCCTTTTTCTTTATAACCAAACATAAATAGTATTTAGTACTCATCTAGTTTTGGGACTAATAATTTTAGAAACAAATTATTAGGGAACCAAAATCAATCTACCAATAATAAAATTTAATATTTCAATTTAGATAACTTTTTTGAAATCTAGTAATTATTAACTCCAAAAAATAGGTAAATTTTTCGACTATATTACTTGTAATAACGACAAATTATTTCACATTGAAGATAGTTAATACTTGTTATGATTTTTCCTTATAAATATTTAAAAAATCATTACAATTGACTTTAGTCCTATCACCATTATGTCTTCTAAAAAATATTTCTTTATTCAGTTTATTATTTCTATGTACTTGATTGAGTAAACTCTCCACAATAGTAAAGAATCTAGTAACATATTTCATGTATTTTACCTCATTTTCCAAATCATTAATTTCATTATTATTCTCATTAAATATAAAAAATTATCTATCATATATTGTTATAAAATTCAAATTTGGACTTAAAATGAATCATTTCATTATAAACAACATCAAATAATTTTAATATAGTCTATGTACATTTCATAAAGATTTATACTAATCTTTCAACATAGAAAAATATACAGTTTGTTCATCAAAAAATAATTTATTTGTTTCAAACTATGATTCATGATTAGAAGAATAAAAATATTTCCCCTCATCTTCTTGAGCCATAACACACTTGATGTTGGGTTGACGTGAATATTGATCTTTTGAATTATTGGATAAAAAATCACTAGAGTCTTTAGAGGTACTCCAATTATCCTTCCTAGATATTCCTCAATATATATTGAAATGTTTTTTTATTTCTTCGTAGATTTATTTTTCACTTATATATATTGGATGTATTGATTTCTGTTACCAAGATTCAGGACTCAAAACAAAAAACATTTTTAGTGTATCACTTTTACATATTGATATTATATTAATATTTCTTAAATCCTCTTTTTTATCTAGATTAATTATTTATTTTTCATAAATTTTTGGTAGTAAATTATGAAATTATGATTTGAGGATGTGTTTTAATATGATGATTTTAAAATTTATATTCATTAGCCTCTTTATAATTCTATATGTAGATGTTTTAAATAAATGAATTTATTTAATGAATATTCTATGATCATCCACTGTATTATTAATTTTAACTTAATATAACATCAGTTGTAAAAATCATTAACTTTAAGGACCATGAAAAATGTGAACAATCTAATTCCAGTTGATATAAAAATAAAAATAGAAGGTAGTGACATACATAGTTTGAGGTCTTGATCTGGATCAGGGATTAGTTATCCAAATACTTAATTTTTTTCAAATATCCATAGGTATAAATTTTATTTGAATTATCATTTAACCCTTAATCATCGTGAGTGTCTCAAACATTATCTTTGCAGTAATATTTCTATGATTTCTCATATTTTCTATGACATGATAAGAAATTCCTATTGTTTCCCATCTCTTGTGCACTACAAGACATTTCAATACACTATTGAATTCATTATGGACTGCTACATATATTATTAAATTCATAATCATTGATTTTGGTTCATATTTTTATTCAATATCTACCCTAAAATGTTCATGTTTTCCAATAGGAATCCTATAGAGTTAAACCACGTTTAAATACACTTTTAGCAAATGGTTCTTTGGATTATTCAGAAATCTGATTTATAGCATCAATATTTTTCACCATTTGATTAAGGTTATAAAATAATATTTGTGGATTAGGTATTATAAAAAATTATATTAATATGTAGATATATCATTAACCATCAAATGGTCATGTTTGAGAACACAAAGTCACGATTCAAATACCATGTGTGGCCTTATATCTATTATAATGGAAAAATATTTGATTAATTTAGCTCAAATATATTCTTAATAAAATTAAATGAATTAATATTAAAATTTAAAACATAGAATTGAATTATATATATTGTAATTTATTATAAAAATAAAAAAATTAATTTTATTGAACAAAAATGAATTATATTGGGTCTGGGAATAACTAAATCTTAGTCTACTCCACCAACACTCTCTTAGAATGATTTTTTATCATTATAAAAACAATTTATTTTCGTGGTAATACCTGTATTATGATAAAGAATAATTGAATTTAAATAATTATAATTATATTTTACCATGTATTAATTCAGTTAAATAAACTATCTTTGTATTACTGTAAAGTAATTATGCGAGAAAATAAAATAGTTAAATATTATTTGGAAAAACATCTCATGTTGTAAATCATGGTTTTATGATACAATTTATAGTACAAAGGACGTTTAGTAGAATTTATGTTTATTCTATGTAATCAAAATGAAGAATATATAAATTATATAAAATTTATCTTCAGTTAAAAACTAATGTTTCAGTAGTATACTATTAGTCGTATTTTTTTGAAAAAAGTGGGATTGTTTTCTTTATATTCCTTGAAGTTGATTATTTATATATTAAAATAAATTCATTGTTCTATATTTTATTTATTTAATATTATCTTATCGATGATATGTATATTCATTAGAATGATTATTTCTAATATATCATTTATATTAACAAAAAAAGTTTAACATATTCTCATGTAATTTTAAATATCATCAATTAAAAATAACATTCTTTTAAGACTTTCCCATACATTTTCTTACCATATTCATTGAATTTTTTTAAGGAGGCATTTTAAAAAAAAATCCTGCAGTTTTGAACAAGTGAACTCTTCCAAATTTAATCACAAATGTTATGATTCATGAATAAAAAGTCTAATCATTTCATTAATATCTCCATTTCAATTTCAGTATCCAAATTTTTTTATTATGTATAATGATCTCTGGATAAGTAATTTTCAATGTATATGAATTCCATGTACATAAAAATTATATGTTCATGGTATACTACACATGCATTGTAATTTTTCAGTATAGGAGGAATCGTCTGTGAAAAATAATTGTGGTGTCCATCTTTGTGTAGAATTATTAATTATATAGGATTTTCTTGTAGTACGTTATTTTATTAGTGAATACATTCCACAAAAGAGTATTTTCAATGAAAATGAATCCACATAATAGATTCAATTACATATGTAAATTCACATAGAAAAATTCATTACATGAGGAAATTTACATACACAAATATATCACTTATTAGATTTAACTTAGGAATATTCCCTACATAAGGTATCATTAATAAATATAAAGAAATTAATGAGTTAAAATTATATCCAAAAAAATTTGAATAAATTATATATGAGAATATTTTAAGAGTAATTTATATATAATGCAGGAAAAATATTGTTTGAGCACCAAAAAATTTAAATATATTTTATTTATTGGATCAAATTTATTTGACTAAAAAATATACCCCCATGATGTTTTGTATTCAGTAGCATGAACACAATAAAATTTTTGTTATATTTGTATCCTTGGACTCTTATTATATTGATATTTTATAAATGTATATATTCTATGATACATGGTCGATGAAATAATCTCATGCAAAAACATCATTATAGATATCATAAACTAATCAAGTTACTCAATGAAGGTATACTTAAAAATCCAAAAATGGAAGTAAAAAATCTCTTTCATTGATTTCTTTTTCGTTACTCAACAGGTCTCCATATTAAAACATATTGACACATTTTCTCATTAAAAATAAATAAAACAGATCATTATCCAATGGGTCTAACAATGATAAACCTTCCTTGATTCCAATTTATAACGTGGAATGATATAGTATGTGGTAATCATGTTTAATCCCATTGTAATAATTCTATTATATTTTTTTATTACTAGAATATAATATAAAAGTAAGGTTTTTATTGTGATAACTCTTGTGATCCAAAAAATAGTATTTTTTATGAATGGATTCGGATTATATAAGAAATCCCAAGATCAATATACGAATGGGTTAGGTATGTAAATAAACCATATATTTAGAATTAATTAATGTTATATAATTCCAAATTGAATTAAAAAAATTTGGTGAAAATATTTTTGGAAATGATTTTTGAAAAATTCAATTATTTACAACACTTGTAGATTTTCAGGTGGTCAATCATGAATAGATAATATGGATTCACATTATTACACTTCATTTAATGATTTGGAAATTCTATTTTATATAGGAAGACCGAGTGAACTTCTATTCAATGTAAAATACATGTTCTTATGAGAGCACATTAGATAAAACCATTGCTTGTCCATGAAATTGTTTATTATTAAGTATTTGAGAAGATTGATTTAATTGAAATTAATGTAAAATATATTTATATTTCACATGAATAATAATTTAGGGAATAAATTTACTGTTTTTCATATTGAGAATAGTTCTATGTTCATGTGAATTGGTGAAATTATTAAAAAAATAAGGCCAATAATACAATCACCACTATAAAATGATAAAACAAGTAATTGTTGGTCTACGAGGTCAACTATTCCAATTTAAGATCATCAAGGATATCCCATATAGAGGAATGGGTGGGATATTCATATACATGAATGTTGATATCCCATGAGGGTGAATAGGCTAGGTGTGATAATCTTCCAAACAAGTGTGACTATGACCATGTCTTATCAGTTCTATATTTGTGGGTGTTGATCCCCTAATGCTGGCACAAAATAATAATAACCTATTATGTTTATAAAAAATATTGCAATAATCCACATGTTTTATGTGGGATAGTGTAAAATTGCACAATTTTCACTTTTAAGTAAAATGATGAACATATCAAGCACTGCACTATGTGGAAGATCTGGTCTGTGTGATCTAACAAACTATCCTTCTTTAACCTCCTAACAACGATGTGTTCCATTATCCTAATAGATCATGGTTGAATTCCCATTGATAAAATATAGTGTATCCAGGATCATTATGTGGATATGATAGTGCGGTAATGTGTAATTAATCATTATATTCCATGTATGTGAATAAATTTAATATTGATCATTCAACTAAATTAAAATGATGTAAAACGATTATGATTATTCATTACTTAATTATAGATGATAAATTTTTAGAGAATGAATTTCTAGAATTCATGTGAGGTGAACTTCCAAAAACTCAAATAAGGACAGGTTCCATGATTCTCAAAATCATAGAAAAACTGCTCTGAACAAATAAAGGCATTTTTTATCATAGATACATTGATTTTTCTCGAAAACTAAATTGTTGATTCACCAAGAAATATAATTATAGGTTTAGGTGGTGATCGAAGTAACATAATGTGTATTAAAACCCATTTAAAAATATTTTATCCATACCAAGATGTGATTCTTTATACTTTCATAGGACAATTATTTCTTAGGAACACATAACTGTAAAATCATCAATATCCTGAAGAGTTTACAAAAAGAATTCTATTGTGGAAATGAGATTATGAATCCAATTCCATCCAAAATTGTCAACCATTCAAGAAAAATTCTTGAATAAATATTTTCATAAATCCTTAATGTGTTGAGTAAAGACACATTGATATCACGTACACTAATTACCTGAAGGATTTGAACATGAAATCAATGTTTAATTGGAAATTATTCATTGCTAGTTAATTTTTAGAGGGCTTTGAAATATTAAAATAAGGTTTCATTAAATTAATAATTTAAATGAAAATAATTATAATAGTGACAGTAATATATTTGGACTATAAAATATTTGATGTTGATGCTTCTCACATAGGCATATCTTAATATAGTGAAGAAAGAAGATAATGATCATTCAATTCCATGATATAAATCCACATGTTCATGTAGAGTTACAAAGAGTATAAATTTTTTGTGTATTAAATTTAATTGAATATATTGAATGTATAATAAATACCATTTGTTTAATATATGTTACTAAATTATCCTATAACTTGAAAGACATTGAAATCTCACCTATGTCGGAGAGGGTATCAAACAATATAATGGAAAAGAGTTTCTTGAAGATTAGTTTATATCAATGGTGTGATAAAGTATGTGAAGTTAAAAGGAACTTCTAATATATTTTGTAAAATTAACTACAAAATGTTATTTTTTTAACAATAGGTTCCATTCATGATTTATCATTGATGTAGCATGTAAATTAAGTAATCATATGGTAGGTGATCCAAGAGAGAAGTTATCATGGGGAGATAATACATCTACAAAAAATCATTGTAAGGGAATGGATCCCGGGAAAGAGTGACTTTGAAAAAATTATTGAGCTAACTATTATTGGTGAAATAAACAATGATCGATGCATTATTCTCATACTTTCCTATATTTTTGATCCATATAAGAATCTATGTGTTTGTTTTCATTATTTTCTTCTTCCCATATAATGCATCATCATCAGATATAAAAAGAAAATAAGTGAACCAAATAATAAATATGTCATGATCTTGTGGGGGAGGAATAATGTTGTTAAATAAAATTCATACATTGATTCCCCTTTTAGGTTATCTAATCACATTTGGGGATAAATAATTGGTATTAGAGTATAGGTTTCATTTATAGATCTATTTCATATGGATTGATTTAGTTGGTTGTTTAGTAGTGTGGTTGTGATTATTATAGTGTATGATAGAAAATTGAAGGACATCAGTAAAAGAACATAAGAGTATAAAATTCATTATTGTGGAACTATGAATGTAAAATTTTTGATTCAGTTAGAGGAAACCGATAACATATAAAAGAAAATAATGAATGATTCAAATTGTGAATTTCTTTACAGTGATTCTAAATTAAAAATTTAGAACCTAATATTATAAGTGATTATTCAACTACATAAAAATATGATATAAATATAATTTCAACAATATAGAATATCAATCTGGTGGTGGATAATAAATCTTACATTATATGGATTAAAGTGCTATGAATTAAGGTTGAAATAATAAAAATTATTAAAAATGTTATTTCAGGTTGTTGTAGACATACTGGAGAATAATAACTCCCTAACAGAAGAGCTATATAAAATAACCAAAATGAAGGAAAATATAATAAAATTTTTATAATGGAAAAATATGAACTCACAAGAGGTTCATATCTTAAATTTTATGAATAATGATCTAAATAAACACCTTTCAGAACAAGTTGAGGAGAATAAAATGCTACAAAAGGATATGATTTGTCTAAAAACATGTTTCTTAAAATTATATATAAATTATGGAGTATTAAAATATAATTTATAATCATACAAACAGTTTTTAATTGATATATCTATTGGGAGGAATGTCAATACATAAAATAGTGGTCAGATTTCCGAATGGAGTAGTATGAACCAATAGTTGGATGAAGAACTAGTTTCAACCATGAACTAGTTAAAGGATGAGGGAAATATAATATCAAAATTTTCACTAAATATGTTGATTTAACATTCCTCATTATGATATGTATGGTAAGAAAATATGTGTTCCGTGTTATAAGAGAAACATTGAAATATTATTATGTTACATAGATCTGGATTTGTGGATTAATTGGTTATTGGATTTGAAGAGAATCCAATATGGTTTCTAAAGAATAAAATTATGAATTCAACTATGGAAAGGAAGATGTGTTAAGGTTTAAAAAGTGGAAAAAAATGGACCAAACTAGAGGTAAAAATTTCAAATGACAAAACAATGAAAATGAAATATTATTAATGTGAGAAACAAATATATATTATTTTATAAAGAATAGACACTTAATGAAATAAAGTTATATGAAATCATAAAGTAAAAATTTAAACCCTATGAATTAAGGATATATATGAAATGGTTTTTGAAGTGTAAATAGAGATCATCTATTTATTAAATCAAAAATACTTATGAGAAAAGAACATCTCAATGAATGAAATGAAATTAAAATATTAATAATGAATCATAGGATATGAAATGTGTAAGGATTTTTTAGAGAATTATAATGGATCCTATTCAAGGAAAAGATTTAAATTTTAATAATTCTACCTGAGAATTAATATATTCTGTTGAAGAGGAAAACCTAATAATTATGAATGGTGGTTTATTTCAAAAAATTCATGTTCAGTTATGAAGATAGACTATACAGTGGAAGAAAAAGAATAAATGGTGGTTAATTTTGACAAAACATCACCATATAATATTGAGGATACATGTGGAAATAATCTACCAACAAAATTAATTTTTAATATTATTTATTGATTAGGTGATGAATTTGGGGGAGATACGATCCATGGGGTGGTTATGCTTGAATGAAAAATGGATGGTTGTGTTTGGACGACTCATTTTTTTGTAGAAATAGAAATGTTGGATATATAAGAATATAAATATGTAAAAGTAATTTGATTGTTGATAATGGTAACTCAATAAAGTGTAGAATATTTATCAAGTTGAATATGTTAAATCACTATATGGCATGTTTCACTCAACCTTTTAATTCTTGTTATGTACTCATGATTTGGTGAGATGCGATGTAGACCATAGGTTATAATTATAATTTTAATTATACTAAGATTTTATATGTTTTTATAAATTAATGATTTATGTGTATAGATTTTTTCATTCTATGTAATGAATATTTCTTCATACATTGTGGAATGTATTTTTAGGAATTATAGATTTTTCTGACTTCACGTGTGAAATGTCATAAATTCACATTAGAAAAAACATAGGGAAAAAATATCATGAATAGATATTGGATTACATGTGTTTTCTATGGTATTGGATTATCATAACGTTGTTGACTCAGAGAGAAGTGTTTATAAGTGAAAAATAGATCGGAGAGAAGTGTTTATAAGTGAAAAATAGAAATATTGTTCCCCAATATGGTGTTGAACATTCTTGAATTATTCTCATACAAAAAGTGGTAAAATTATATCAAAATGATTGGTGGTATTTTTATGCATAAAGGGAAGAAGTTATCGGCAAACCCGTCATATTTTATTGATAATAAGGGGATAAGTGTTATATATTATTTATCCCACTTGATCACAATGTGATTTTAGGGATGTGAAAATAAATTTTCATTAGTTCACTTGATCTCGATGTGAAATTAGAAAAGTGATATTGTTATCTAAATAAAAGGGGTAGGGGTATTTTTGGACTCTTGAAACTAATAAATGGATACGTTGAGAAACAAAATTATTTATATAAAATGTCAATGGTATTGTGGGTATACATCGATAATTTTTAGGGATTCACATTATGAAACTAGATTTCATGTTTAGAAAATTCTCTGTAAAATTCAATGAATAATTGTGAGGATAATAATTTTCTATGATATGTTCCAAAGAGACCATATTTCTTAAAATATTTAAAAGATAATGAAAATGATTATTTTTATAATGTAAATAACTCAAATTTAATAGATTTACATTTAAAATATATTAAAATTTTAATCGATTAATATTTAAAGACGTATTATAACACTTTTTCATACATAAAATATTTATATGAACATTGGTATTTGTGGCTTTATATTAAAAAAATATCTCTATTTATACAATCCATTCTTGGACAGACAAAACTGCGGTATTGCGGGACCTGGAGATCAACCAAACTAAAGTGATCTAGCCAATGCCACACACATAGTCTTAGAGGTGGTAAATGTATAGGTCATTTGGAGAGTATGCCTATTAGAGAGAATTGGATAGGGGTGATGGTCCTCAATACATGTATTTCACAGCCCATGAGGCATGGGTGTGGTGTATTCAGGTGTCGATTTCATACAACTATTTTGATACAGCATTGGATCATATTGTTTAATAATGGATTGTCCTACTCGATACATGGTTGAAGTGGGACATTGGCGAGAAGCGAACTATTCCTCCCAATTAAAAATAACGACATAATGAGAACTAAACAATACCATTAACCCATGTCGGTTAGCATTTCAAGATCATATCATTCAATATCCTAACATATTTGTCTTCCAGTTTTTCATGATAATATATCTGAATTTCAATTTATTAATGTTATGGTACCCATGATGATTCTGAGGACATGAAAATGAGGTGATGAGTTTGATAGTATTTTTGAATAAAATATCATCTTTAATGCCTATGAAAAATATAAGGTTGATAATTTAGATAATGATAATAAAATTGAAGAATGCCAAAAACTCATGTATTCATTGATGCTTCAAGTAATATGGATTATTTTCTCGTGAACGAATATGGGATTATATTTCATGAAATCACATAAAGGGAGACACTATATTTCTCAGCATCACTCACTAAATATAAAGAATAATGAAGTTGTAAATTTATAATAAATATAGTCAAATATCTATGAATTAAAATAGTCGATGGTGATGAAATTATTTGTAGAGTATGAGGTGGGAATAAAATGAACATAATGTGGTTGAACATGAATATAAAAGTAATAGAACTGACATGACATTTGGTTGATGATACTTTGGGAGCCACTCATTTTATGAAAAATATACATCATAGAAAAGCTGTCATTTTCAGGAATATGTTCAAAGAATATACTTCTTTTATAAAGTATGTGAATAGTCAATGGTCTACATGACTAAAATAAATCCCACTCAATGGCCCATTAACTGAAAATCTGTATGAATGTGGTCTGAGTTTTGTCTGGCCCGATTTGGGACTACCCGACCCGGACCAGGTCCAACCATCCAAGCTGAAACCATCCTGGGCGGGGCTGTGGTGGGCTTGACCCACTGGGCATCGAACTGGTCTGACCCACTTCCACTTTACGTGACACGCCAGGCTCTCCGGCCCGCTCAGTGGCTTGGCACCCAGCTGGTGGCCTGCAAGGGGATGGGATCCACTTCCCCTCTATCGTGAATGGATCTTTAATTAGAGACGCTAGGTGGCGCAACCGTAGATGTCCATGGAACCCGTATGGAGTTAGTCCACATCCACAGTGACCTGATCACCGTGATGATAAATGGTGCACCACCTCTCCATCACCATGGTCGGCCATTGTCGGCAGCCCCGACCATCCACCGCAGCGACAGTGCTGTCCTTGTGGGACTTTTTCTGGCCACAGAGTGAGCTCCAGTGGTCCTTTTATTCCATTCCACTCCGGCCTACGGGCCTCCTCGGATTCCGTCTTCACTGTGCGGATCCCAAATTCAAGGATTTTCCGTGTTGTATGATCTTCCTCCAACTAATGCGACAAGAACGATGTGACAGAGGGTCTGGTCCATGTTTGTTTGGCTTGTTCCCTCTACGTTAACATCATAACAAGCAGTATCAATTTAATCCATCAATGATAAACTTTAATACTGAACCCACTACATTGTGAACTTTTGGATGATGTTTCAGTTGTGGAGGGTGAAGAGTCCTCGTTTGTTGATGTTGCTAGAGTTCGTCGATTCTGGATTGATATCTCCAATGACCTCCAAACATATGTTCCTCATCGGTGGAATTCATCATGTCACTTAATCATAGGTTCCTCACATGATTCTAAAAATCCAAACCCTAAGACTCAATTATATATACGAGAAACTATCCATGTGGAATGAAATTATTGTTGTTCATTTATGAACTACATTTAATGATTCAACATCGTGGTTACAAAACCATGAATCAAGACATTAAATTGCCTAAAAAGTCATCGATTCTGCCACCACCGCTCAACAATTACCAAAAAATGAAACGAAATATGATTTTTGTTATTTTATTGGTAATTTCCAAAAACAATATTTTTATACCAACCTACAATGGTCAAAGTGAAGCCTCCATTACGAAAATATTGGAACTTCGAATTAAATGTTGTCGTCGTATTTTTATTCCCTACACTGCTTCAAAAGATAGATAATGATGCATGCATGATTACTGAACATAACTTAATTAATGTTAAAAATTTCGTTCCAGGCACACCAGGCCTCGAAATTATGTGCCGTTAATTTCTGCAAACTCATAATAATCCAAATTAATTTTAAAAAAATATTACATCGATTTTTAGGGTCTCTACATTCTCCACACCTTAGGGAAATTCATCCCTGAAAGCTATAACATATATAGGTGAAAAAATGGCGGCACTGAGCATGTATCTGATCCTCCCACTCCCATTGCACTTTTGGAGAGTGTTGTGCGTCCAAGGAACTCACACCAAAGGGATCGACCATCCATGTAGGACCCACTCCTGTATATCCTCTATCTGCAATGGGAACTCGACAAATGTCACCCCATCATTGATGTTCATCATACCCCAGTCAATAATGTATGATGGGTCATGAATATATCTCCTTAACTGCGACACATGGAATATATTATGCACCCAGTGCATCTGTGGGGGAAGAGCTAGATTTTATGTCATCTCGCCTACTCTGACGCAGATCTAAAATCATCTAATGATCCTCAATGATTTTTTTCTGCCTGACCGAACTTATTTATTCCTCATCGGGGTGATACCCATATGAAGACATGGTCTCCCTCTTAAAACCCAATGGGTCTCCACATCTTACCAATAAAAGAAATCTCCTAACCTTGTGAAGTCTTCATCTACTCCATGATGATCTACACATTTTTTGCGGTAGCCTGTACTATCTCTGGACCCATAAGTGCTAATTCCCCTGGGTCATTCCATCAAAGAGATGATCTACATTGTCGCCCGTACAGGGCCTCAAAAAGAGCCATGACGATTGTGGATGGATAATTATTGTTGAATTCAAATTTCACTAGAGGTACTTGGTCCTCCCAATTTTGGCCAAAATCGAGGAAACAAACATGAAGCATGTCCTTAAGAGTCTGTATTTTCTACCCCACCTTACCATATGTCTGAGGGTGAAAGGCCATGCCAATGTGTAGCTGAGTCTGAAACGCCTCCTACAATCTTGTCCACGAACGAGATGTAAAATATGTGTTGTGATCTGAGATGATCGGTTATGGTACCCCGTGATGTCGTACAATCTACTGCACATATTTATTTACCAACTACCCTACAAATACATTCTCTCAGATGGGTATGATGTCGGCCAACTTTGTGAGTCAATCAATGATAACCCAGAGGGAATCATGGCCCCTAGACGTACGTGGTAGACCTTTCATGATCTCCAGAGATATACCATCCCACTTCCAATCTGGTACCTCAAGTAGATGAGCTATTCCTAAAGGTATCTGATGCTCGACCTCCACTTTCTGTCATGTGAGGCATTGATATACAAACTATTCCACTGCTTTCCTCATCCTAGCCCACTAGTATTGATGTTGGATGTCCCGGTACATCTTCGATAATCCAGGATGTACCATCAAATGGGATGTGTGGAACACCCTTAATATCTCCTCTCGTAGAGTCACTTGTACCATGGTGTGCCTTCTAGAGAAGTGGCGTTCTCCCCACCTTATGAAAATCAATTAGAAGCTTGTCCTAAGGATATATGATCACATAGGGCCTCACAGTCCCCATCCCCAATTGTGACTCCATAACTCGCTGATGGATTGGGGGAGTTATAGTCATGGACTGGAGATATTCTGCTCCATCTCTATCCACAATGGTTATCTGCAACACGACTAGTTGTTCTGTCATCTCACTCAGCAACTGCAGATCATACCTCCTACTGGGTGTGTCTGCTACTACATTCCCCTTCCCGAGAAGGTAGAATATCTCAAAGTCATAGTCCTGGAGGAACCTTATCCAACGTCATTGTCCCATGCTCAGGTCCTTCTGTGAGAAGATATACCTGAGACAATTTTGATCAGAGTAAACAGTAAAAAAGTTCATCCATCAATTAGTTCCTCAACATATTCAGCGTGAAGACTGCTGCCGATAACTCCATTTCATTTTTGGAATATCTCTTCTCATGATGTCTCAACTTTCATGAGATGGTGGTGATCACTACTCACTCCTACATCAAGACACAACCCATTCTAGTCCCTGAAGTTTCACAACTAACTAAATACAAAATTTTCTATTCTTGTAGTCTCATGATGGTATGACTCGTCAATCTCCGGCTCAGTTCCTAGAAAATCTGCTGGCACTTATCCATCCATAATAAAGGCATACCCTTCTTTGAAAAAGATTACAAGGATGTCTCTACCCTGGAAAATTTAGATACAAATATCCGGTATACCCATCCAATCCCAGAAATCTTGACACCTCGATCACACTCTTGGGTGGATCCCACGCAAGCACTTCCTCTACCTTCGCGTGATCAACTCCAAATCAAGCCTCTAATATGACATGCATCAGGAAGTGGACTTATAATATCTATAACTGGAACATAGAAATAATTCCACAAAGCGGATGCTCTCGGAGTGAATCCAAAACAATCTGTAGGTGTGTGGGGTGCACTTCCTCTAAGGCTATGTATATCAATGAGGACTACCACAAAGAGATCAAGGAAAGGGTATAAGATCCTCTTCATGAGCCCTATGAACACTGCCGATGTGTTGGTTACCCCAACGGAATTCTTCAAGAACTCATAGTGTCCATATTGACATCTGATGATTGTCTTCGGTATGTCTTTGTCCCATACCCCATGTTAGTGATAGCCTAAACTGATGGATATCTTTGAAAACCATCAAGCTCTGTTTAGCTGGTTGAAGAGATCATCAATCCTTGGCCGTGTATAATAATTCTTCATGTTCACCAGGTTCAGGTGCTGATAGTCCACACAATTCTGCAGACTCCCATATGCCTTCTTGGAAAAAAAATCACGAATGGCCCTGGAGAATCATTGGACCTTATGAACCCCATCATCTATAAGACCTCCAACTATACCTTCAACTCATGAAGCTCCGTAGTATCCATCCGTTATGTTGGAGTAGTTATCAGTGCCATCCTGGAGTACTTGACAATGTAGATCTCTACCTATCATCAAGGAGGTAGTCCTGATACATCATCTTGAATGACATCAGCATACCGGTCCACAACTATTGGATAAATCTAACTCCTCACATCAACTGCTTTGAGGGTAAGGATAGGAAACTGATAAGGGATTAGATGCACTATCCACCATGGAAGATCATCTTATGCTGAAATGATTCCCTTCTTGATGGTGAAGGAAATCATGGTCCCATCCTCACGGACACACCAGACATTTCACCTAAAATAGTCATTATGAACATGGATTGTGGATAGCCAGTCCATACAAAATATGATGTTTTATGGCCTCGACGCTGCTACTAAGAGATCCCAGATGAAGCTCTCACCTCCTAGACTGAGATCATACTGTCTGCAACATTGTGAAATCATTTAATCTTCTCTTGTATGAGTCTTTAATCGTATAGAGTGAGGAAACATCTCCATCGAAATATCTGATCTCTTAATGAGTGTCATAGAAGTAAAAGAGTGACTAGAACCTATGTCTATAATAACAACAACTAAGTTGGAATAGACACATATCATACCTCAAATCATATCTCAAGTACCATGAATGTAGGACTTCACCACCTAATACTGAGCATGCCCAGTTAACTTTCTCCCTTTGGTTGGGGTGGACCACCAGGGGGTGGTGGTGGTAGAATCTCAAACAATCGTCCAACACATACTACACATCCTGATCGTTTTACTCATTCGCCACCAAGATATCATTCTCACTAAATCATCTTCAGCTACCTCGGATGTACCCTATCTATCTTAGAATTTTCGGTATGGATAGTTGGGCATTCGTGAGACATGTGTCCCTACCGCTGCACATGAAGCACAATATGCCCCTCTACTAGCCTCCTCCTCCTCATGAGTTCTGCACCTTGGACCCAACGTCGTCAGGTCGTCCCCCGGAATGTCTTGCCCACATGGACTTATGTTTCATCTACCAACTACCTACTGCATATTACATGGATACATGTCTTCCAATGGAGGCTCTCACCGTCGATACCTTCTCAGCAAAGAAGCTCTCCACCTATATTGATTTCCCGAGAACTCCAGCCTGAATCTGGATATTTAGCAATATCATCAATAATCTTACCACCCGCCAGAGACCATGTTCAAAGGTCTGGGCCCTAAAATGGTTCAAATACCATGTCATTGGAGTAGTGTGATAGGTCAGTTGAACTCACCGAGTACTGGTAAACTTATTGGCTACCATTCTGAAAGCGCAATACCTCCTGGATACACACTGAGTGTAAAGTCACTGCTATGAACTCCACTGAAGAGAGGGTCTCTAAGTCCAACCATTTATGTGTTCCCTCCTTATGCATCTGGAGAATCTTACTCCACCATCTCCCTTATGTGACCTGGAATAGGCTAGTATCTAAGATCACCATATTCTCTTCTGATATCTCAAATATGCATAAAACCCATGCCATAGCCTCTAGCCAGTCTTCAGCTAGATGTGGATCTTTCCCACCTCCAAACCTCAAAGGCCTATTTGTCTGAAACTTGTGAAACATGCTCAGTCATCATGCATGGTATGCTAGTGGAGCTGGTGGAAACTCTTGCCTTTTGAGTTTTCATGAGGCTAGTACACTACCTGAAGGCACCATCATTGTATGAACCCCCTTCCCTGAAGCCTTGTCACTCGGTGGGCCGTCATAGCGAGCACCCCCTAGAATCCGGGCTGGCTATATATGTGGTGGCATCCTAGAAAGAAATAGGTGTTCCTTGGTAAATAAGATATTACTGTAGAGCTGACTCAAAATAGATCAAAAGTAAACAATTTCTAAGAGAAACATAATCAGTTTTTTCGTGCACTGAGTCAGAAATTTGAATTTAGGGTCCTGGTTTATGGATACGTTGGAAAACGCAACATCACTGGACTGCCCAAAATAAATACCACACATAAAACACTAAGAACAATTGCTACATCAGAAAAGTCAAATTCCTAGTTATTAGTTATTACTGACTCCTCTCATACCACTTTTTCGTGACCGGTCCCCTGAGGCTCGTTCTATTACTACACTATGTCTGCCTACAATAGGCCATGGGATGGAGACTAGCACTGTAGAGATGTATCTCTAGGATGGGAAGGTATTTCCATTCAACATGTACATGTACATATAAAATGTACAAAATGACGGTAAACCACTTAGTAAAATGGAAGAAGAAAAAGTGTGTACTGAAAGTAATTGGGCTAGAATACAATCTCAACTGAAAGATATAACTATTACAGGAAACAACAAATAAATCATGAAATCGTCCACCAAGGATCCAACATGAAGGGTAGGTAAATCTCATCTTCATAGCTCTCCGTGTCAACCAGTCACCCCTGGGTAGCACCTGGTCCTGGCCCCAATTGTCTCAATCAAGCTGCTCGTCATCTACACAAGACACACCATGGTGTGGGTTATCCCCGTGAAAGCGTGAGTATAACAATACCATGTAGGGTCCCCGGGAACCCCAAAGGTCACTCATAATTTCACAATGTAATTCCACAAATAATGATCTCAGTATTAATGTACAATTCAATGATTCAACTCAATCTAGGTATAAAACTCAAAGATTATGAATAAGGATTATTAGTCATAAGGAATATCATTCTTATCCATTAAGAATATCCACAACTGAACCACGGAGAATTTGATCCATTGTCGATCCACATAGGGCCATATTTCACTAATCCAGGACGGGACACTAAAAGGATGGTCCTCCTCGGTTCACACTCTAATTATCCACATAGGGTCGATTGAATGATGATCCACATAGGGTAGCTATGATGTTGATCCACACATGATCTCTATGATGCTAATCCACATAGGGTCGCTATGATGATGATGCACCTAGGGTCTCTCTGATGTTGATTTGCATATGGTCGATACGATGTAGATCTAAAGAGGGTCTCTATGATGTTGATACACACAATGTCTCTATGATTCTGATCCCCACCAGGTCGATAATCAATTGATAGCCATGCATAGGATTTGCAGCACTCGATGCGCATCAGTTTCGTAGTATATGCTCATAAAGATATCAGGCATGCAGCAACTACAATGAAATTCACAAAGAGGTAACCCAAAGGAACTTCATGTCATAATGGATCCATCTCAATAGATAGTGTGTTAATCAGATGACCTGTCTGTGAGTTATATGAATTTCCATGCCGAGGGCCTGGTTGGACTCAAGTACGATCCAACCCTACCGTAATCCAAATTTCTTCAAAACCCAAGGGGCATATCTCAAAAGGGCATTCTTGCCCCATGGATCCTAGAACCACATAGAGTTCATCAAACAAACATCTCCTTCACTTGATATGACTCACTAAGCATAACATGGACCGAAAGGGGTCTGAGTCCAGTCTGATCCGACCTGGGCCGACCTGACCGAGTTCGGGTCTGACTCGGACCAACTCACCCTGACTGGGATGGTCTGTGATGGGCTCAGCTCACTGGTTAGTGAACTGGCCCGATCCAGTATAGCTGGGCATGGCCCACAAGGATGTATGGCCTGCTAGGTGGCGCGACACCAATCAGGTGGCCCGCATGTGTTGGGGAGCCTCTCCCGCTCTTTCCAAAACATCTCAAAGAGCCTTTCAGTACATTAATTTGGTGGTCCAAGTGGTTCTATACTAGATATTTGCAAGACCTATAGGGAGTGGTTACCATTCCGTTATGGACAGCTCACTATGGCATGCTGCCACACCATCACTGCCGTCAGCCATTGTCGGCCGCCCCAACCATCTCTCGCGGTGCCAAGCAGCGTCAACCGCCGCTTTCACCTGCCGACACCAGTCTCTGGAAGGACCATCGTGGGCCACCGACTGAGCATCGGTGGTCTGTTTTCCATTCCTCTATGGCCTACAAGAAACTTTGGATACTGTCGTCACTACGTGGATCCCGAATTCAAAGTGTTGCCGTGTAGTATGATCATCCCTTGAATAAAACGATAATAATGATGTGGCAGAGGGTATGTTCCATGATATTTTGGCATGTCCCCTCAACGTTAACATCATAACATGCATTGGAATTTTAATCCATCATAGATAAACATTAATAATAAACCCCCTACCATGTTAACCGTTGGATGAGGTCATGGTTGTGGATGGTGAAGTGTCCTCATTTATTAAAGTCGTCGACATTCATCAATCTCGGATCGATCCCTCCGACGACGTCCAAGCTTCAATTCATCATCGGTGGAAGTTGTCGCGTCACTTCGACAGAGGTTCCTCACTATCTTCTCAAAACCAAACTCTGGGGCTCACATAATTAGACAGGAAACCAATTGTGCTGCACAAAATTATTGTAGTTCATTTATGAACCACATTTAATGATTCAACATCATTGAAAGAAAACTAAAATTAATTCCATTAAATGGCTGGAAAATTCATCGGTCTTTCCACCACTGCTCTATAGTTAAAATAAATATCTTTGTTGTTATTTTATTATTATATTTGTAAAGTCAAATAACTATCTTTTTCTCCCGACCATCTTCCGTCGAAGTGAAGCCTCCATTTTGTGAATCTGGGCGCAACAAATTCAACAGTTCTCTCATATTTTTAATCCAAGCACTGGTTCAAAAGAAATAAATTGATACCCACGTGTTGATATAACATACCATAAATAATTTTCAAAAATCTATTCTTGGCCCGCCGAGCGTCGGAATCACGTGCGGTTAAATTTCACAAACTCATAATAATTTCAAATAATTGTAAAAAAATGAATAGGAAATTAGTGGTCTTTAAAAATAGTCTCAAATATTACACCCCAAGTTTATATGGTATAACTCTTTTATTTTATAATTTTATTCTCCTTGATAGGTAACAACTACACAGAGCACCGAGCTAAAATGCACTCTAAAAAATTATTACTATTATTGCACTACCATTATAACATAGTTGTTACATAGGATGGAATAAATGTTACTATCTTCATTGAGAAATTAAATTATGAAACTAACTGTTAACACATAAATTGAATCTTAGAAATTAAAAACATATTTTTTGTAATGTAATTTTTTCTTCAAATATATGTATTATTAAAAAAAATTATTTTTATTACTCTATAAGAGAAACTAAATATGTTTTATATTGAAAAATTTAGAAATATGTATTTTTTATAATAAAATTAATTTCGGATCCATTATGTTAGTATTATCATTGGATGGATTTTTTTAATCCTTGGAAAAGATTAGTTATTCATTAAATAGGGAATGTTTAAATTTTTGTAAATATTTAATTTCTTTTAAAAAATCTCTGAAATTAAAAAGACCCATTATGTTTTAAATATGGTTTCAAGTAACATTATTATTATTTTGTTAAATTTTATACAAAGAAATTCTTTTTTATGAATTTTATATTTTATTTCAGAATATGTTTATTTTTTGCAATCAGAAACAAGATTTTTTAAAAAAAATTATAGTAGAAAATGATTCTCATTTTAAATTAATTAAAATAATCCCTAATGTGTAATGTATTAAATTAATCATATATATTATAAGTAAAAAAATAATTTTCATAAAATGATAATTATTTTTCATGGAGTTGATATAAAATCATCTTTTCTATGATAAAGAAACTTCATTAAAATACCCATTTTTTCATCATGACATTGAGTTTTCTTTTAAACACATTTTTTACAATTAGTTGAATTTAATTGGGTAAAATGGAATAAAATTTTGGAATATGATGTTCAAGTTTAGTTTTTAATGTAATATTAAATTTTAGAAAATAAAATAATACCTTTGTAGACAAAGATTTATCACATTACCGGTAAAATAATGAAACGTGTTATAGTTGAAATGTAATGGATTTAAATAACTAAAAACAACCTTTTAATGGGTATTTTATGTTTTTAATGACTATAAAAAACCTATATAGATTTAATTATTAAAATAAACCTTTTCAATTAATTCATCCAATTTTTTTATAAATATATAAAATAATCAACATTTAATCAATTGAAACCACCCCTCCACAAGAATATGTTCCACTCCTAAACACCCCTATTCTGTTAAAAAGAATCAATGATCCAAAAATATCTACAAAAACCTTTCCACCACACTATCCTTACTTTTATATTCTTATGGAGTCACCAAAATTCTAATTCCATTTTCATTAAGGGATCCATTAAAGAGGTGATATTCATGATGTAATTTTCTCAAACCAAATCTCTTATTTTTTTTATCACTCAACCTTCCCATAAACCCCTTCATCTGTAAAGTAATATTATTTCATTTTTCATGTAAATATTGTAAAATTATTTTAATAATGGAATATATTATTTCCTTCTATTTTATTAATTACCCTTATTCAAATAAAGAAACCATTTTCCAAATTAAGGAGGTTAACCGTCTCTATGAATAATAATTTTTTGTTTCCCATTACATCCACCAAAGCTGGTCATAAACGTAATATCTTGGTTAAATAATATTTTAAAAGATACGTTATTATCTATTTCTTTTTACTAGTATCGTATAAACAAAAAATATTAAATAAAATTAAATTAGTTCATTATGGTTAGAAGAACCTCCATAAATAAACTAATCATTTATCATTAATATTTTTTCAAATGAATCATCATCGAGATAGAAAAAAATGAATTATCGGATAATTTTAATATATGAAAATGTATGAATACCATTTAACATAAAATATGTTTTTTTTCATTCCGTTTTACCTGAAAATTCATTACAATAAACCAATTATTCATTGATTAAACAAAGAAATGATCACATCAACAACAATGAATATAATTAAATATTATTAATTAATAGATGGTTAAGTGTTATAAAAATATCACATATGGTATTGTAAATGTTATTATATTTATAGAATAAATTAATAGCAATTATTAAACCATTATTCATGAGTTCAATGTATTAATACCTAATGGGAAGTGTGAGGTAAGGTTTTATCTTCTAACTTTTACTACTATGAGATACATACCATATTTTTCACTTATTTACTTTTTCTGTTGTATAAAAGGACCATTGATATATCATTTCATGAAAAGAATTACCACAATTTAATTAAATTTTTTATTTGGTAATTATTAATTTTATGGGTCAAACCATTCAACAGACCGTAAAGTGGTAATGGAATTCATTGCCTAATTTCCATTCTATGGGTTAAACGTAAACATGGTTTTTATTTCAATCTATAATTATGTGTGGAAATATATATTATTAACTTATTAATGATTGAAAAATATTTAAGGGAATTTATAGATAATGTTAATAATTTATGAATTTTATTTATTTTATTTTCAATGATATGATATTTTTAAGGGATTTTATTTTTTTAAAAAAAATTAAAATATTACCTTGAGAAATATTTTCCAACCAATCCCATTATTTCTATATTTATTTCCAAATATTTTTTAATATACTCATATTATTGTTTGATAAAAACATCAGTCATGTTTAAATTTTGACAAAATATTTTTCACTGATATTCTTTTTCATTTTTTAAGCCAAGTTCATTATATTTTTTATGATAAAAAAAGAATGGAAATCTTTTTAAACTTATACAACATGAGATTATTTTCCTACCATCATGATACATTAATTACATGATTCTAAAAATACAATATTACATGTATATTTTAAGTGATAATGTTTTATTTTTTAATTGGAATAAATTAAAAAAAGTGGGGGCACATTTTCATGAATAAATATTTTTTTTGATCCATAAAAGAAACTATTTTACAATTTCAAAAAAAAATTATTGTTGATAATTATACATTACTAGGGTGATAATTCAAGGCCAATATCATTATTATATTTATGGTTTTTTTAATTATATATTTTAATAAAATTTATGAAAACAATTCATTTTCCATGGGGTATGAAATAATGAATTGATTTTGAAACCCATTTAACATCCTGGGTTCTGATATGATGATTGATTTATTATCTTAGGTCACACATTTTTATGATCATCAATTTTTAATGTTTCAGACAAAAATATACCTATAATGAATTTCAAAAATATTTATTACTACTGAGGGAAATATTTTATACGTGGAAATGATTTCAATTTCATAATTCTATGTGTGGACCTGGATGTAATGAGCATAAGAGTATACATGGACCTGGTTTAATTTCCATAAGTCTATTCAAGGTCTTGGTGTCATGTACATAACATAATGTATGATACTTCTTCTATTTAGACATGTTCACAATGTTACATGATTTTGTGTATCCCACATATTTTTGTTTTATGTAAACTATGATGATCTTATGGATTGTATTATTTTATTCCATTATGCTTCACTTCATATAAACTTCTATCATTTATTGTGCTACTGATGATAAGAATCATTGATACACATGGTATAATTTTCAAAATTTATGTTCTTCTTATTATGATCATATCCTTATGTTTTGATTGATATCTCTCTTGTTAATCTTTAACATTCCTCTATGATCTCCTTTTTCATATGTTTATTTTCTATAGTTTATAACGAAATGTTTTATGTTTGAAATGTCAAAAGGGTCTTATTTATGAAGGGATAACCCTGAGACGATGTATATTCTTTATGAAACACTTGTTTTTATTTACATTTTTCAAAAGACATCAAACCCATATGATTTTCGGATTCTATTTTTTGGATATAATACAAATACTCACCAATCAAGAAGAAATAGCAATGTATGAAAAGAATGGGTTGTTATAGATTCCCTCTAATAAATTTTTAATTAACCATTGCAAACAAGGAAGATGAAACCATAGTAATAATCCAAATTGTATGGATAAGTCACAATACTAGTGTTATGGTAATGATCATTGATAACCAAAATAAAAAATATGGATTCATCAATTTATTTTTTATACAAAATTTCCATTGATTATATTGTTTCCCCATTTGGATTAATGTTTCTCAAACTATTATTTATGCTTTTATCCACTGGATGAAACCCAATGGAAATTTTTTAATATTGAATGAAATGGGGAATGCAACAATTTTCCTACTAGGAAACTGAATTCTGTGGGATCTATAATGGAATGACTTGTTGTTATGCTCAAACAATTTATGAATCATACTATAATACCAAATGGGAATGAGAGGGAATGTCAGTCAACTGAGTACTTCATTAAGAAATGTGACCCTTGTTTTAATGGGTCTTATTATCCACTACCGAACAATAAATGGATATGTACATCTAAAATGATATTTATATTTCACTTGTGTACAAAAAAATGAATTTCATTTTGGATATATGTCATCTAGAAGTTGAATCCGATCAATTGTGGAATCTTATCAATAATTCATGGAAATATGATATTATTTACTCTCTGTATTAGGATAAGTGTAAGAAGTTATTTTGTAAGAAAAAATTCATATAACACTTAATAAGAAAATGGATATGTTATTCCTTGAGTTAAAGAGAAAATATGATCAATCTATTGGAATATTTGATGAATATTTTACAATACATGCGAGGTAGACTTCTCTTATTATCATTCAATGTGAACGTATGGTTTTTGAATTACTTATTGTCTTGAAACCGATTCATCAAATATAATTTCCCATCATGGATGTTGATAGATGTGAATAAATTGAACAGTGTTCATTGAAATTTTAAATTGAAGGTAGAATCCATCAATGGTCTAGTGATAATAATGGGAAGTTGGAGATTCATTGAATCTAAAATGGGTTTCTACATCGAGGGTAGAGAATGTTCCACATTTCTTCTTGAAAAAATAATGGGATGGAGAACTATATGGAATTTTTGAATGGATAATGAATATTTAACAAATGTGGGATGATTTTTAATTACGAGAAATAATTCTTCGATAATAAAAAGAGTACAGTCAATGAAATGAATGGAGATACCTCTTATCAAAGTAAACCACTCACATTGTGGTTCTATAAATGAAAAGTGTATTTCCACAATGTGAATCAATTCCCCAATCGAATGGATAATGTTTATGATATTCAAAAACAACCTCTGAACATAAAGGGAAATAGAAATACGTTTGAAATCAGAATGAATGATGTAAATCATGTTAATTTTTGTGCATTTATCTTCCCGCTTTTGGTTGGTAATTTCTGGTGTAAATTTTTATGACTAATCCCTATGAAAATATTTTTAACATTTCATCTTATTATCTCCTTCTATATGAATTCACTAATAAGGAAACATCTATGTATTTTTCACTATGATATTAACTTATATATTTAAAATTATTTGTTGAATAATATGGGTACCAATGTTAAGTGAATGAGGTGATATTTTTATAGAACACATGATTAAGGGAAATATAACCCTTAATAAGTGTATTATAATGGGATAATAATGAGATAAAGATATGTTTTATTGTGATTAAATTAATGGGATGGTATTTATGAACGTGTAATTATTTATCAATATGAAGATAATTGGGTTTTTGGATTGAGTTTGTCAAATTTTTGGGTTTATGGTATGAGTAAGGAGATACTTTATGAAATCATGCGAATATTTATTATGTTTAAATGTTAATTAAGGTCAATATCATATTTAATGATAATAAATGAAAATAATATTCCCATTATTGTTGTGTATTAGTTATGTGCTACTTCATCTTGTTTGGGGGATTAATGATCCGTTGATTTTTCAAGTTTAGTTACCTTCATTCAATATATTTGGATTTAATTTTATTGGAATGTTCATATGGGTAACCATTTCTGTATTTTATTACATTGAACATTTTAGAAGGTTTTATAGATTATTTTTTTACATGACCATCAGATTATTTATGTGTATACGATAATATGTGTAAAATCATTTTTATGATGATAACTATAGATGTAAGGAATGACTTGTCATCCCATTATGGAACTAATGATCTACTAGTCCTTCAGTTATTATAGTTTCAACATTATTTAATAGAGAAGAATATTTTGTCGAAAATTATTAAGCTACATCCAAAGAGATACATTGTACTTATGATATTATTTCATGTTATTATAAATTTTCATTGTATTTGAAATAGAATTTTATTCAATTTAAATGAATTTTGATGAAATTGATTAACATTTTCAGACCTATTTGTCCTTTTTTGTGTTCATACAATTCGGTTTACTGTATTCCCTATCTATACCCATGAGAACATGATTATTATAATTCACTCTTGTGTCCATATTTTCAATTTCAAATAATATCATCCTAACTGGAATCCTAGTTATATGGTGATTTTCACCTTTTACATTCCCTATTTTTCAGATGGAATTTTATTAACCCTGTTATGATTAGGGTTTCCCTCAATGTAATTTAAAAATATTCACCATATATTATCTATGTGAAATTACATATTTTTTAGAAACTCTTTTTTAAAATTATTGATTCTGTCAGGATGGTAGCTTTCCTATTAGCACTTCTACTAAATCTCTCTCAAGCGTATGATGTATTCCTTGTATCTATCATAATAAAGTATATACATATTCCTTAATATGTAACTAAATAATAGTTCATTCCATTGATGAAATTGCAATTTTTATATATTAAAACAAGTAGGGAATATGTATTGTAGAGATAATGTTCATAAAAACAAGACCATTCACCTTGTAATGGTCTTGTCGCAGAACAATCCATTTGAGGAAGATATGTGGGATCATGAGAATGTGATAAGGAAGATTCATCCTCATCTATTTGTATTTGAGTTATGAATTTCTATATAGAATTTAATTTTATGATGGTTAGAATGAAACACTCTATGATTTCGTAGTATATCTATTTTTTTATATTAATTTAATCTCTTCAATTTTATACGTTACACAAAACATCGATCTGAATGGAACTTCCAAAAAATATTATTATTTAAAAAAAATATTATCCTAGGTGTTAAATTTGAATTAATTAATAGTATTATGCATATTATAAAATATATAAATATTATATTCATCGTTAATATATTAATTTATTCTTAGGAAATAAACCCATATTTTTACCTAATGTCTTTTTTGTCTTCAAATATTTTTAAAAAAAAAATTATTTTATGAAATTTTATTATAAAATAAATATAATTTATTATTAAAATTTAATAAATGTTACTATATTAATTTATTATTATTTTGGGATTACATTCTAAAAAATTAAATGTAATTAATTATTTAGAAACCTTTGAAATAATTAATTTTTCCCTGAATAGTGAAAAATACTAATTTTTACAGGTGACATTTATTTTCAATAAATTATATTATTTGAAAGATAAATTATTATTTGAATAATGTTTCATGTCAGATAATTATTATTTATTATATTAAAAAAACATAAATTATTTTCAATCAACATTTTATTTTATTTTAGAATATGTTTATTTTTCGCTTTAAAATGAGAATTTTTTTATAACTATTTTAAAGTACATAATGTTACTAATTCTTAAATAATTAAATGATACATAATGGTTAATGTTTTAAAATAAATAAAAATTATATATAACTAAATATTTATTTAGATTCATACGATGTTAATTATCAGTAACAATAAAAATATAAAATATTATTCTTCTTGAAAAAATTAACTTTTTGAAAACCAACTTTTTACTCACCTCTATTGGATTAGTTTGAAATGTAATTTTCAAATTTATATGATTTGAATTGGGTAGATTGGATTCCATATTAGGAATAATAATTTACAAATTATATTTTATTGACTTTTTTTAGGTATAAAAGAGATAATGTGGTAAATAAAAATTTACAACAGTATAGGTAAGATAATGAAACAGGTTAATGTTAAAAGGAATAAGTAAAAAATACCTTGAAATTACAAAATTAATTGGAGGATTATGTGTTACCAAACCCAAAAATTCCTAAAAAAAATCATTATTAATTTATTTTTCTTAATTTAAATCCTCCCAATTAGGATTGGCACAAAATATTATATAATCATTATATAATAACATAAAGCAACCCCTCCAAAATTATTAATAACACTCCACACCACCACTTTTCTCTTGAAAAGCCTTGAATATCACCACATATAATTGAGACTATATCCTACCAAGTATCCCCATTACCACATACTTTTTACCTCACTGAATAAACAATTCCATGTCTATTAAGATATCCCTCAATGAAGTGATATTTAACATATAATTTATTAAAACCACCTCTCTTAGTTTTATTTATTATTCAAAGTTTTCCTTTTAACCATCCTCCATCATTTGATAATAAATCCCAAAACATATAAATAATGTAATTTTTTTTATAATGCAATATCATATATCCACGACTTTATTTAAAACCTTTTATTCAACGAAATGAAACCATTGTCCAAATTGTGGCGGTTAACCATCTGCGGGAATAATGACGCTTAAATTTTCCTTACCCCATTCAAGGATGATAATAAAAGTATTATCATAGTTAATTCATATATTAAATGGTATATTATAAATTATTCCATTTTCTATGACTAATATATATACATAATTTTAAATAAAATGAATGTAGAATGTGATGGTCAAGAAAACCAGAAAAAAATAAACTACACATTTATCATTAACATTTTAACAATCAAATAATCCTCATGTAAGAAATTAAAAAGATATATGGGACCATATAAACATACATATGATTATAAGGTCCATTTCATTTAACATATAACATTTTTCCACTTGGAAGGAAAATTCATAATTACAAACAGTCGATCTATTGATGAAACCATAATACGAACACCCCCAAAAAGGATGAAAATATTATAATATTATTAATTAATGGTTGGAAATTATGAAGATAAAAAAAATTTAATACATTAAATTAAAATCTCTTTTTTGGAATACATAATATATTATAATAATATATTCATAAAGGAAATATTATTCTACTGCATTTTGAAACATGGAAACATAAACACTGGTACATAAGTGAGCTACATTACCCAAAGTAGGTTCTTCATGTATAGAATCATTATTCTACACATCATAAATAACTCATATCATTATATTCTATGGATATAAACATAAAAATGGGTGAGTTCAGATGCTCAGTAAGGGTAACCAATGGATATATGTAAGCATTAAATTGAAAATAAGGGTTTGAAAATATAATCATAACATTAGAAGATCCTACCATGAATATCAAAGATAATAAACATCAACCATTTCATATTAATTAGTTTTTCATAATATATGAATAATATGGGAATAAGGATAACAATCCATGAATTAATAAAATATGAATAAGACATTGAATTTTGGAAAAAAAATAAATATGTAATATCATTATATAAATTTCAAGACCCATAGCTTGAACGTATAAAGTCACTTCACAGGGAATACAACAAATATGGTGGAAACACAGCCATCAATAGTCATAATCCATTATTTTAAGGGATCAGGTTTCCATAGATTCACACGGTGGATTTTGTTTCCCCATATTCCCAATGTGGATCAAGATTTAATATCATCAAGCATCATGGTGACAATGCCTATTAGGCTGGAGAATCCCCCATCCCAAGTAACCATTATTTCTATGTAATGGGTTATGTTTCCTTATCATCCTATAGTGTGTCAAGGTCATCGACTAGATTTCAATCATTATCCATTGAGTTATAAATACCTACTCAATTCAGTATAGGAAGATATAGTTCCAACCCACAACATAATTTAAATCACTTAATATCATTAAATAAATTATATCAATGATACAACATCTCATAGGTTATTATATTCACAAAAAAATATGTGAGTGTTGATTATGGCATTTATCTCATTGAAATAAAAAGTGTGTTAAAATTATCTTACCATATGTCTTGAATCACTTCATAATCATACAAAAATCCTATGAAATAAATATTATTTTATTATAGATAATTTTTTAACTATATTATTATATAAAATACCATATATGGTTTGATTATGAATTGATATTACCCACTTTGTAACATTTCTAAATTAAAGATTCTCTATGGATAATATACTCATTGTTTTTCTCGCGTGTCTTAATTACTTTTTGGTATTAATACATATATCAAGATATAAATCACATAAAACATGATATTTGTTTCATTTATTTTAATTATATATGTATTAATAAAAATATATGAATGATTTGAATATGAAATGGAAGAAACCATTTATGGAGACGGTTGGTCGTACATACGCAAGAATGTTTTTTCCATTTATTTATCTTATTGAAGGAAAAAAAATTAAATGATATATATGTGTGTGTGTATATATATAAATTCAAATATAAATATTTTTATATATATCATATACTTTTACTGAACCTATATTTAATACATTCCATGTATATAGTGAATGAACTACCTCACATTGTGGAGGTGGTTGTACACACTTCTCCAAACAAAATAATCTTAGTTACACGAAGTTGAATGCATAAAATAATGTTATATATAAAAAATTTATGAATAATAAAGACAATATAAATATCAAATATATCATATTTTAATAGGTTTTCTATCATTCTTTCCATCCCTGAAAGGTAATAAATGAAAAATGAAATATTGTTGTTTTGCAAGGATGTAGTTCAACATTTATGAATTGTATGTTTGTTACCCATTTCATGGATATGTGTGTGTGTTTAGGTCAATCCCTAATAAATAAAAAAACTAATTATATTGAGTATATTTTTTTTTATATTATCATGTAATAAGAATAATTGCTGTGGTGGAGAACAAAAATAAAAGAAAAGAACATGATGAGATATGTTACCTCTTCGTTGGTTAAATCATATTACTTTTCACCAAAGGGATTAATTGGTAGGATTCTATCCAAAAGGGATTCTTCACAAAGTATGTGAGGGATGTTGGGAAGTGAATTGTTAAGTAATTTCCCAAAATTAAAAGGCGTGATAGGTTTGTAGAAGGTGGTTACATGGTGGAGTTTTATTTGGAGTGGGAAGACAGACATTCCATTTTTGAAAACAAGTTTGGTGAACCGATATTTTTAAAACCCAACTTCATCAAAAACCATTAAAACACAATAATGGAAGTTTTATGGCCAAAATATTTCCATGAAATGGGTTTTGTACAAGTTTGTTGAACATTTTATTCAATAGATTTAACAAATAGTCCCTAGTTAAGTATAATATTTCTTTAATCAATATCAAATAACATTAAATAATATATTTGAGAAAAAATAATTAATTCTTATTATACTTTCCTTATTACAAATATTACAACTATGCATTTGGATTTTTCAAAATTCATTTTATAGATTAGAAAAATTGTGTTTAATGTTAATCTAAAAGATGTGGTGAGAAACCAAGTTTTTAAAGTGAGATTGTTGAAATGTTCATTAATATTTTATATCTACATTCAATATATAAATTATTAAAATGAAACAAATTGTATTTATAGATGTATAATTAATATATTATGACTTTAAAACTAGAATATTATATAATTAGGCTATATCAATATGTTGAATTAAGAGTAATATTTTAATTGAAATTAAATATTCTTTAATATTCATCAAAAATGATATTTCTCAGAAAAATCCATATAATTCACCCTAAGATAATTTTTACAATTTTATTTATGAAATGTTGATTTCATATAAAATTAAATTTCTATAAGTATCTAAATTTAATTTTTTTATTTTTTATATATTTATCTAAAACGGTATTCTTTTTATAAAATAGTATTTTCAAAAGTATAATGACTTTACTAATAATTTTTCTCATATTATCAATTTGTTTTATTTATAAAAAACCATTATAAATAATATTTAAATTATATCTATTACATGTCATGTTACTACGTTTAATGGCTATGTTGTTACTCTCTCGTTTATATAATTATAATAATAAAATTTAGTTTCATAGAAACTCAATGTTGTGTGTAAGGCAAGCCAATTCGGTGTTTCATTTATCATGATGTTAAAATAGTGTACCACATAAAGAATGATTTAATATTTGTTTATTTTATTTACTGACATCATTGAAAATTAATATATTTCAATTAAAAGGATTAAGAACAAGGTGTTTTATATTCTACACTCATAAAATGAATTTTCCCATGAAATTTGTCACACACAAAAAGGATGATATTTCTTCCTCATAATATACTCATATTCTAATGAACATTCATCTAACTAGTTATTTCTCCACAAAACTTTGAGTATGTGAGTAGTCTTATTTCCTATAACTTCATCTATACAATCCATAATTTCAGGTCATTGTTCCTCTTTTAAAAGACATTTCTATAGATGTATGGCCTATTAGTTTAGTACATGTGATTGGTTAGTTATGTAATTCCTTAGAATAGAAACATGGAACACATCATGGACTTGAGATAGATTTAATGTACGTTCCATGAGATTAGATACCAATTTCATATGATCAAGAATCTCAATAGGACTGATATTCCAATGGAATAGCTTCACCTATTTTCCGAACCTCATAACATTCTTCCATATAGAAAATCATAGAAAATAATTCTCAACAACCTCAAATTTTTTGTCATACAAATGGTTATCAACAAATATTTTCTACTAACTATTAGCTACCAGGATATTATACTAAAAGGTTCTAACCTTATCTCACATTTCATCAACTGTATCTGGCCCTAGAAGCTTTCATTCCCCAACATCATCCCAAAACATTGGATCTATACATTTATTCTCATACATGACATTATAAGGAGCCATCTGAATGCTTGATTGAATGCTATTTTTCTTTGAAAGAGGAAGGAGTTGATCCCAACCACCTTTGAAATTCAATGACCATGATATGAACATATCCAATTGGGTTTGAATTGTTATTTTAGATAGTCTGTTTGAATGAGGATGATATGAAGTGATAAAATATAATTCTATTTCATGTGCTTGCTTAAGACATCACTAAAACATCGAGGTGAACCTCATATACTGATCAGATAACATTGAAAGTGGTACTCTATGAAAACTTACCACTTTTTTCATGAATATCCTATAAATTTGATCTTGATAGAAATATTCTTGGATATATATTATGTATTCAAACATATTAAGCCAATCAACATCCAACCATATAGTATTAAATCCTTTAGAGATTTAGGGGAGTACAAAACAATTCCCTAGTGATGTTCTCCTTTTTCCATTCTGATATGAGTAATGAATGTAACATACAATTAGAATGTTTTTTATTCTACCATATCATTATGGAATACCAACCACTGAGATACAAACTCTGGGATATCCCACTTCATTCCATCCCACCACAGTTATCCCTTCAAATATCAACACAACTTCATACATCCATGATTAATAAGGATTGTTGAAGCATGACCATCCTTTAATAGATCCTTCTTCAAATCCCATGTTAAATAGACACATATATGGTTCCTAAACATTATCATTTCATCTTGATCAAGGTCAAACGTATAATAATTTATACAATTCATTTATAGCTCTACATATTTCTTCTTATCCACTTTATTCTTCACATGGATAGAGGGTTGATCATTAAATTGAGAAAAACAATATTTATCCCCTTTTTTAATGATTTATATATATATCATTTTCAAACCCAGAGATATTGGTTCTTTTTTTATCCTCTTCATGGATAATCTAACATGATCCTTCTGACTCAAATCATCAACCTCATTATTTTGTTTCTAAGGTTGGTAATGCGCAGAGCAGTCATAATCCATTATGGGCTCTAACCATCTTCTTCAGATTATTTTCATATCCTTCTATGTAAATATATATTTTATAATTTTCTGATAATTATATATATCACACTTTTCCACATAATGATTGTTCCTCCATATTATGAATGAAAAAATTATTTTTGCTCACTCCAAATAATGAGTCTGGTAATTTTTCTCATGGATCAACAATTATCAAAATTAATAAGTGATAACCATGTTATTATATATAATAAATCATCCCAATACCTTCTAGGATTCATCACTATAGTTTACAAGCCCTCATATGATCCATGGTAACATAAGTACATGTGCACTAACCACCCTTCGCTTTAGTTCAGTGAAATTTTCCTCATTTTTTTGTCTAGATGAACATGAATCCCTATAATGTTATCTTCATTATAGGAATATATTTTCATGAGAAATTCTAAAAAACATTTTTAATATCCAACTAAACAATGAATAATACAGATCTCATTCATCATGGTTGGTATAGACCAATATTCATGTGGATCTGTCTTCGATGGATCTACTACAATACCATCTCCTAAGATTATGTGACCAAAAAGTGAATCCTTTTTCATTCAAAATTCAAAATTTAAAATTTTTCATATAATTTATACTTTTTCCATGTATTTAGTACTATTATTATGTGGTCTTCATGCTATTAATTGATCAACAATTAGATAATAATAACACCAATATATACTACCACAAAAAAATTGAGGTAATATCGAAAGACATTATTTGTTTAATCCATTATAGTATAAAGGGAATTAGTATGGCTAAAAGGAATCAATATATATTCACAGTGAAACTACCTTGTATAAAATACCATATTTTTTATACCCTCTTTCTTGAACCTCAATTGATTATATATAGAACAAAGGTCAATTGTGTAAATCTATAGACATATGGGCGGTTGATCAAAAATGTCATTAATACGGGGACGATGATAATTTTAATTGATTGATATTTTGTTCAACTCATGATAATAATTTTAGAGTTTCGTTGACCCATCGTTATATTCCACATTGAAGGATATTACACACCAAGGTGACACACTTAGCTGAATGAATCTGTTATAATGTTTTTCATGGAGTTATTTTTTCAATTCATAAATCATAATTTGGAGAATTCTATAGGGATCCTTTGAAATTGTTATGGAACCAAGTATGAGTTCCATTGAGAACTCAACTTCATGCTTTTGTGTAAGTATTTGAAAAAAAATTATGGACACATCAATAAATTTTCAAATAATTGGAAAATCATCTATTTCTATTTTCTCCCCAACCATTTTATACAAACATGCCTTTTGAATTAGAATTAACACTCATACAGTAAATGTAATCTCTATAGGAAGTTAAAACTTATCTTCAAATTGATATATAATTATAGTTTGATATGAAATATCAATCAATACAGCCCTAAATTTATAATTGGTGTGTTCTTTATTCTGATATATCCAATCCATGTCAAATATGGAATCATATTTTAACCATAGGAAGGATGAAACTATTTACATAAAGAACATTCCCACAAACATCAGACATAGAGGAATTATAGACATTAAATTAAGTAATAATAACATTAAGGGTTTTCACTTCTATTTCAACATTTATTCTATTGGGTGTAATATTAATACCATTATAATTTTCTTTTTATATTAATGTGTTTATTGATCATGAATCTGATTAGACAGTAGCAGTTCAATAGTGGATGGTAAGTATACCTTTCACCATGTTGTTGTCACAACCCTAATTTAAAATAGTGCTTGAATAAGATTTACAATTTTCCCATAGATTAAGAGGATGTTGACATCAGTCATCTACTCCATCTCTTGAGTTTGGGAAATGGTTATCATAATACCCATCATCCTTACACACAATGCACTGATGAATGGGAGCTACATTATGTGAAACTTTTCATTTATTTTCATAATTTTCCATTTTCTTCCCATCAGTGTGGAAATGAATTTCCAAATTTCCTTTCATTCCATACATTAAACACTTATTATACCACATAATACATTTATTCCATGATTATTTCCACACATATATCATAACAGAATTCTCATATTCTTCTCTCATGGTTTTTATATTTTCTGTTGAACTCCAACTTTCTTTTCTTGTTAAAAACACGATATTTTTATATAACTCAAACATTTATTCCACCTGTGTTTTCACATTTCACAATAATTTTGTAGCTAATAATTTATATAATGTCCAACACACATAATAGACATCACATTACACCACTGATGAACCTATCTACAATACATTCGGGTTGAATGATTATTTCATATGCATACCTTGAAAGTCTTTTGAAATTACACTCATAAGTAAAAAAAGTTTCCTCATACTTTTGATTAAACTAAATGAAATAATTTACTTTCATCATATGATGAACATGAGGAAAGTATATTTTAATTAAAAATATCATGATCTCATCCCAATCCATGGATTCAATTTCATCTTGATTCCGCATATTTCTAATTAGAGTCCACCACTGTTCGAATTCATCTTCTAAATGAAAATAACATAGAAAAACTCTCTCATGATCCTAACACTATATAATAGAGAATATATTTTCAATGGTACTGATATAGTTTGTATCTACAAGTGGAATAGAATACACACTAAACGAAGGTGAATGTTTCCTCATGAATGACTCAACATAAAGTTGTTCCCACAATTTCTTGTTTGGAAGCTTAGCATGATTCATATATTGAGAAAAAAGTGTCGTAATATCTATGAGTTTTTTCACTTCAACTTTCATAGAATATGAATTCTCAGGATAAAAATCATTACATTTTCCATCGCAATCACCATTTACATGGTTCCTTTGGGTTCCGACCGTTGACTAAAATTGAATTCATAGATAGAGAAACAATTGTAATAGTTAGGAGCCACATAATAATTAGAAACCACTAACATAATTTCTAACGTATGAAACATTACTTAATATAAAACACACAAAAATATTCCTAGGTTATTCCTAGAAAACATATTTTTAAATCATTAATGATGGTTCATGAAGATTGTTTTAATTCCCAATTCATAAGGCTCTGGACTGTGAAACTAATTTTGAAGTAAGGCCCCTTGTTATGTACCATGATACGCTCATGTCATGAACGTTTCACCATGTAGGAGTTGATACCCCCTATGTACATCTATGTTAGTGCCACATCCACTTGTATATTATAGTTATGGATCTATTTCTTGTAAACCACTCATGATATACTTTTCCAAAATTCCATGATATTTACCTATACATTTAATTATCCATAAACATATCATTAGGAACGTCCATAGGGTTCTCACAAATGTTTTATCATCCTAATTTCTAATGGTTGAATAAATCATTTCCCTGCTACCAACTATAGTAAGCTAATATTTATACATTAACATTACATCACCTTTACAGAATACCTAATACATTACATAAAAAAGAATCCCAAATACTCCATTAGTGTAGTTAATTTTGATCCATGGAAAAATATACACTCATACATAGTGATGATAGTTATCTCCCACTGGTTCTTCAAAACTAGTTCCCTTCCATAGACAAATCACACATAATAAATTTATTCAAATGTTTATCGTAAGATATGATTCATAATTGAATCATGATCATGAGCCATGAAATCAAAAGATAGGAATTAGTCTTGCAATTTTGGAATACACAAATAAATTTAATATCATTCACTATACGTAAAGATTCATATATAAATCTTATCAGTTCACATCCTTGTGACTACATCATCAAGGTAAGATACACCATGATCAATAGTCATAGTTCATTTATTTTTAGAGATCTTATTTCTACATCTTCCTAGAGTGGATAGAGTTTCCCTATCTTACCATAGTGGATTGAGTTTCCTCATTATCCATATTCGTAGTGACTGGACCTACTGGGTTGGACACACCACCATCCCCTCTAGTATTCCTTTCCTTGTAAGGGATATGGTGTCCTAATTTTTACATACAAGATCTATCCTAACAAATTGACTCCCATCATTGTCTCATCAGATGTGAATCATTACACAATGAAATATTGGGACATATAGGTCCCAATATTGAAATAAAAAATCCATTTATACTTCTTCCACATGTCAATAAAACAGTCATCATATCATGAACCATAAGAACTAATGGGTTTTCTAAACATTATATCAGAAACTATTTAATAAAATCAGCATCGTAAACATATAATCAAATAATTACCTATAGAAAAGAGATATATTTAACTATATATTCTACAAAGTATATTATTTGAAAATAATTAGGTTTCCAAATTATATAACCCATTGATAATAAATGATTCACATAACTTCAGTTATTGTGACATAAACCATTCAGTAAAGTATATGAAGGGTGTTATCGGATTATTTCTCCCAAAATAAATGAGTAACCTCAAAGGATTTCCAAATAGATAGAGAATAATTTTAAATTTCCATTAAAACATTTTAATTAGGAAAATATCTTTTATTATTTGAAAAATGTATTTTAAAACATGAATATTTTTGTAAAAAAAATTTCTTTTAAAACAATCTTAAAAACTCATAATGAAATATTCAAATGTTTTACAAACCATTTCATTGAAATTAATTTGAAAACTTATATTGGATTATTAGAAAACCATAAAACATTCTTAAAATTATTTTCCCATGAATAATACATTAAATTATTATGTTTATTTATGTTATTTTCTAAAAAACATGTTTTTTGAAATTCATTTCATCTTTCTCAGTGAATGAAAATAGAGAGAAAAATACTTTACTAATATGATGTATTTGGACACAAAACCCCAATTAATGATATATCCTCAAATTAATATCAAAATACCCATAAATTTATGTATAATAAAAATATAATATATTCCCAATATGCAGGTACCCTACAAAAAATAAATGAGTGGTGAAAAAGACATAAATGTCAAAAAAACCAAAGTCGACCTATAAATATTTTTACTACTTGAGTTCATTATATTCATGATCCCCATGAGATAATAAAATAATTTAATGATATTCATATATTTAAATTATTTTAAATTGTGATATTACTTGTAATAGGGTAGTATACACTCCACAAAAAAGAAGACTGTGGTGAATATGGAATATCTGTCACATAAATAAAAAGTGATGTGAAATTCTCATACCTTATGCATTGACTCTCTTTGTACTCATGAAAACCTACTTTATAATAAATATATGTTTATGATACATCTTTTACATAAAAAATTTAATTATATATATATCTTATATGATTTTTCTATTACTTAATATTACCTTTTTATTATCAATTCAATATTATGGTTTTGTTTTGGATAATATCTTCTTTGTAGTTCCCATATTTCTTAATTTGTTTGGTTTTTTGTCCACATACATATATCATTATTTGTAGAATATAAGACATTATATAAATTAAATTTTAATTCAGACTATATTTATAAATTATAATTTATTAATGATATAAATATTAAATGGAAGACACCAATCATGGAGATGGTAGGCCGTACATACGCATGATCACTGTTTCTTTGTAATTCTCTCCATGAAAGAATGAATGTAAATTACATATATGGGTATATATATAAGTTTTTTTGTAAAATTTATATTTCATATATATCATATACATTTACTGGCCCAATTATTATTAAATTCAATTTAGAGTGTGAGTGAATCTAATTTCTTTGAGGAGGCAGTAGTCGACACTTCTCCAAAATAGATTATTATAGATTCAAAACACGAAAAGCATAAAGGTATGTTTTATTTGAAAATTAAGAAAAATAAAGATATTATAAATATGAAATATATCATTTATAAAAAGTTTAATCATCATTATTCCCATCCATTAAATGTGGTAAAATAAAAATTAACAATTATTATTTTGGGAGGCGATAGTTCACACGACATAAATTGAATGTTCATTTCCAATTTGATGGAAGTGTATGTGACAATGGATCTAAACATAGAATAAAAAAATATCATCATATATATTATTATGATATTATTATATAAGAATTTATTAATAATAATTATGGTGGTGGAGGAAGAAAATAGAAGAGAGGAACATGAGAAGGATGTTACCTCTTCTTGGGGTAACTTCATTTTCTACGCAAAACATGTCTTACGTGGTTTGAATTATATAAAAAAGGGATGATTAAAGAATAAATTTACTTATTTAGTAAGTTTAATTTTTTATATATTTTCATATCATTTGTGGCTTGAGAGTTATGAATAAGGGGTATAGGTGGCGGCCTTTATTTTTGAGGGAGGGGACAGACATTGAAAATTTTAGAAAAAGTTATGTCTACCAAGATTTTTAACTAAAATAACAAATATAACAAAACTAGAATAAATAATGGATGAATTATGGATGGAATATTTCCATCCAACGGGCTTTGTACAACTGTATAGGTCATTTTAGATCTTATGTTTAAGGTTTAGTCCCTCATAAATATTAATTTTACGTTAATCATTGTAAAATAAACTTCACTAATATATTTGTTAAAAAATTAAGTTGATGTTGTTAGAATATAAATATTATATTTATTACATCCATGTTTTTTATAAATTATGTTCACATAAGTGGAAATATTATGTCTAATCCTAATCCAGCAGATGTGGCGAGAAAGAGGGGTTTTAATGTGAGGATGGTCAAATGTTAATTAAGTTTTTATATCTAAATTAAATATAAAAATTATTCAAATAACATACATTTTATTAATATATTTATAATTGATCTATTGAGACGTCAAAAAAAGTATATAGTATAATTTGTCTATATAAATATAATAAATGACAAAGATGTTTCCAATTATAAATCAGAATTTTACAATATTCATCAATAAATTTTGTTTCTAGGAAAAAAATCACCCTTATATAATTTAAAATTTATGAATTATAAAATGGTGTTTTTCTCAAATTAATCTTCTATAATTTTCTAAAATTAATTTTATGATTGTTCATAGAAGGTCATAAAATATAGTTCTTATAAGAAAATTGTAATTCCAACCATAAAAATAAATTACTAAAAATATATTTCTTATTTTTAATATTTATTATTAATATAAAACCGTAATAAATATTAATTTAAAATTATTAATTAATATTAATATTATTGTGGTTAATGTCTATGATATATTTATCTCATTTAAAAAATCAAAAAAATAAAATTTTGTTTCATAGAAACTTGTTGTTTTATGTCTCAAAAGCCAAGTAGGTTTTGAATGTTGCTCTAGGTTATCATGGTGTAGAATATAGTTTATGTTTCATTTATTTTATAGTTTATTGAAATACATCCATGAAAATTACTTTATTTGGAAAAAATATTCACCAAAACTCAGGGTGGTACCGTAATATTTGGTTAAAGTGGCATATCAGTTATTAGAAGTATTAATATTGTTATGTAAAGAATTATTAATAACCTCTAAAACATTATAAAGGACGATATAGTATGAAAAAAATGGAACCATGAGGTAATAGTTTCTTATCTCACTTTTACTTATCTGAAAAACATTCATTATTTTCCAAATATTTCTTTTATGTTGTATATAAACTAATATTTTATATATAATATCATTATTCTTATTATCCTGCTATTATTAAATGTTTAATTTGATAATTATTACATTTATGGGTACTAATATATTACTGATAACAATGATTTAAGGGATTTTTACCCCATTTTCCATTCTTTTGGTCAATCATATAATTCATTGATTATGTAGGAAAGGATTATCAACCAAAAAAAATTTATTATATAATTATTTTATTTCAAATTTTTTATGTATGTTTTTAGTGAATACATATAAATGATAATTTTTATTAATTATAATTTCAATTAATCTTCAGTTTTCTATTCTCATATGATTGTTTTAAGTCATTTTTAGTCAGGTTTTACTGTTTTCAAAACAACTGAAAATGACTTTTATTTTTTATTATTGAGTATTTTTACGACTTTTCTACCAAAAAATGAAAGGAATGTTTTTTATGGAATGATTGGATTTTCCCTCGATCGGGAATGCATAAATACTAGAATATTCATTTAAATTGGGTGAACCTCCTTCTACATATTCATGTTCACGGTGTTATATGTTTATATTTATTCTATAATTTCTTATTTCATTTCAATGGTACACACATATAGATTACATTATTTTATTTTTTAATGATTCATGTGTTATAATCCACTATGATCTATTCGATGACTCAATATTTTAATCTTTGATTTGTAGGAAATATTTTTATAATTTTTTTTCCAGGTTATTATACCATTATACATATGTTATGATTGATATATCCATTGATTACATTTATGATCAACATAGGTTACTATTTTCCTATGATTAATTTCTCAAAGATATGAGGTAAGGTATTAAGTATTCCACGAATAAAATATTATTATTAATAAAGTGATAAGAGGAAGACGATGTAGATATTTTTTGAACTAGTTGTTTATGTTTCCATCATCCCAAAGACACCAAACACATATTATTCAATCATGGGTATTCCTTGTTCTGTAATCAAAATTAATATATTTAGATATAATATATATGAATGAAAAGAATGGTTCACTATATCAACCATGGAATTTTAGGAATATGAGGTCAACCATGCCCTAGAGATCTATACAAGGTTACATTTCATAGCTATAGACATTGACCATGTATATTGAAAAAAGATAGTGATTTTTTATGAGTGCATGCTCATGGGGTATTGGTGGGCACTCGAATTAATAATGGGCGATGTGGAATTAGTGTGGATTATGTGTGTTATAATTCCCTGATACGATTTCAAATCGATAGAGACATAGATTGTAAAATAATGGTGAGGCCAACTAGCTAAAAATTTAATGTGGAGAAGTGGTGTCCAACGAACAACTCATACTTTAATAAGATGTAGGACATATTCAGTTCCTTGTGATGTTGTTGACTTGATCCATTCAATATATGAACTATCTCCTTCATCATCCATATGCCTGTGAGTTCTAGTATTTATTCATTCTCTCACCAGAACCCCCATCAATAAAAAATGATGTATTCATGATCATTTTGAGGCTAAGAGAATTGGGTAATGCCACTAATAAATATTCAACATTTCTCAATAGGGACATATCTATTAGTAAATGTACATTTTCTATTGGTAAAACGTTTTACCAACATAGATGTATCTACCACTAAAATACTGATAAAAACATTGTCACTAAATGATCTTGTCATAAATAAAATGCTTATGTATTAATTATAATATTACCAACAGATAATTTATATACTATTCAATGTGTTTAGAAACATATTCATATAAAGTAATTTATTTTTGTAATAATATCAACAACATATAATATATATTTATATATTATAAATTAAAAAAAATAATGATTTATTTCTAGAAAAAATTCAAAATATATTCAGTAATTTACCAAATATAATACACTTGTTTTAATTATAAAACAGAATATTATTTTCATGTAAGTTATATCTTATATAATGATTAATTATATTAATAATTAAATTTAATACAAACGAATCAATGATTTGATACATAAAAAGACCATAAAAATGTGAAAACCAATGATTCATCTACGTCTTCACCACATACAATTAAACAAAAAATATACCAATACACAGAAAACCATTAACCAAGAAATATCACCCCCAATAAAGCAACATTGAGGGAGATTTCATTGTGAAAACGAGAGTGTCCTTGTAGGACTATCCTGGATGTCGCTTTATTATTCCCTACAGATTCTTGTGCATTACCCTAGATGCCACTGCATTATTCCTTACAGTTTCATGTATCCTTGCTTGGATGTCAAAATAGTCTTAGAAATAGCATCCATTTTCCATTAAAAACCATACCTTTATTTTGATCAACAATACAAGAGGAGAAATATGAAAATGAGGGGAGTCTGGTTGATCCTTCACCATGTGCTATTTTTAGGTCCATCTGTCATCACCTATGAAAGTCAGCAAGAATGTCACCATCGTATATTGTTGGAAGAATTTGTCTCTAATTTACCTCGACCATTCCAAAAACTGACTATGTATTTGTTGTGCATGTCTCACTTGGTGATCCTACCATTTTCCTACATCAATCGAAACTGATGTCGTATCCATTAAACTATGACCTAGCCACCAACCTAATCATTCCAACAATTATTGAACACATCATGACCACCACTCCACAGACCAACACCACCTTCCCCGAATTGATTTTTTACACAAATCCATGAACAACCATAAGAAGGATTAAATCTTATCATTAACAGAAGAATCAATATTTATTAAAATTCATGTATAATAAAATCCATGATCATCTATGATTGTCAGTTGTTTATAGTTCATAAAACAACCATACCATCCCCAAAACAAAATTTTATCTAGTAAAAGTATTATGGTGCAACAAAAATTTCATGTAATATGAGTGATACTAATAACAAAGAAATCATGTATTTTGATGCATGGAAGATCTGTAAAAAGAAAATAATGATTCCCAATAACAAATTATTCATTTATATTTACTTCCTTCGTCATTCTGGATTCTGTTGTTGACATAATATAGTTTGATAATCCATAATGGATAGAAAGTAAACATCAATACATTTAGTAAAGATATAGTGGAAAGTTGTAGTATTGAATGGAACTAATGAATAGTTGTCTGATAGATAGTATCCATTATATGCGATGAAGCTCATAACCCATCGTATGTAAACTCTGTACCCATTTACTTGTCCAATTATTTTACATTTAAATCCAACGTGTCCACCATGGAATAGAATATTCATGTTCTATTTTTTACATGTTCAACATTTACATCAGAAGTACTATTTTAAACTCAAACTTATTACCTAACACATGTATTTTAAAAAAACATCATTTGAAAATACATTCTCAAAACTACTCAACACACATCAATCATGATGGAATACTTATAAGGACCCACCCTTATTAAGTATATAATCTTTAATTTATTCAGGAAAACAATTCCTTTTACATATATGATCCTTTCATGTTTAGAGCATTTGAGAATTGTTACATAATACATTAAGAACATTGCACATTGTTACAGAGTGGATACCATAAAAACATATAATTGTTTTTCAGAATATAAAACATTAAAACATAAAACATGATTTATTGAAAATTCTTCAAAAAACTAACATGGTTTGCTTCATTTTTTTAGAAATACATTTACCACGTAAAACCATTTAAAACATGGGGTGATCACAAAAGCTTAGTAAGGGATTTAAAAAGAAGGAAAGAACACATTAGTCCATGAATACTTGTAACGTCTGAAATCATTTTCAAAAGACATGGTTATCACCTGTATATATATATATACTTACTTTGTGAAATATGATATTTCCACAATTAATAATAACATAAGTACACCAATAAAGGTATCTTGGGGCACTACATACATAATATTGTAACACTCTATACTACATTGTAATTTGTCACCCTCAAGTATACCTTATAATTTGTGTGTCCATCGTAGTTACACTTGAAGTAACCATATGAACAAACTCCAATATAGAAATACCTAATGAATTGGAGGTAGATCTTGGTCACAACCTTCATTATAAACAATTCCCACAAACCAGAACACAATTATACAACATGCATAAAATATATATTTTGAATTTTCTAAAACATAATTTTAAAAGAGGATTTTAATAGAAAATCCACTTATAAATAACATATATTTGAAGAGACACTTACTTTATTGGATGAATATGTTAGAACACTATAATTACACATAATTAAACTTTATATAATCAAAAACCATCACAAAAACCATTTTAATACCACATAAATAATGATGTATAAGGTTAACCCTATGAATGGAGTCGAATTAAGAATTCTCTTACCTCAAGATTATATTACATAAAACATGTTTAAACATTCTATATAATGGATAAAATAGTGTTATTAGTATTCTATAGAAACATTTTCATGTTTATAACATGTTATATGATCATTTCATAACGTCATTTCATCATTTAATTGTTTGTATTTTGTTCCTTGTATTGTTTTGGTTGAGTTCGTTACATGATTTTTATGATCGTTTCATGATGTATGTTCTTGTCGATTAGAAGTGAAACTATAGAATTTTAGTGGAAAAGTATTTACATATTTCTTTTACCATTTTTTATACCATTTATCATTTTGATTGTTTTATATGATGATGATTCATAAGTAAAAACATTAATGATGTTCGTTTAGATCATTTTAGAGGTTCTTTGATAATAATTACCACATTTTGGCTTATAAATTAAATCCATGTGTAAAAAATTATTCCCGAATAATGGATGATACATAATACATATATTAAAACTTGGTTCACCGTTAAAAATGGTTTCATAACCACAATTGATAATGTTATTTAAAAATTGTTACAACATCATCCTTGATATTGGTAATTCGACACATCAAAGACAATGTTTTCATTCCTTGAATAAGTGGGAGAGGAGAATAAGAATGATGATGAATTTTACATTAACAAGAGAACATCAATAATATACATTATTTCTGGACCTTTCATGACTCTTGGGTAATAGGTGATGAGGAATGAATATGAAAATAAAGGAACTCAAAATAAAAGAATCATTGAAAATTTCCATTCCATAATTTGGCAGCATAACGACTATAAAAAATGGTTTTAGAAAATATTAGAAATTGAAGGGAAAATGGTAACCCATCTAAATATGAATCATAATACAGAATAGATGAAAAATATGAAGGAAACAAGGACATGGTATGGAAACATGAAATTTACACCACATAAAATTGAACAAAAATGAAAGAAAATTGAGAATCTTCTTACCTTGTAGAGTAACTCCTAGAACATGAATGTTGGGATCTTGGGGGGTTGAGGAAACATTGTTAAGAATACTATGGATTTAAAGATTCTAGATATTTTTTGATGAATAATTTTGAATGATGTAACTGAAGGAATGGGTTGGTAATTATAGAAATAGTTAGAGAATGTTTTAATAATTTCCAAGGGACACCTCATTAGTGGCATTTGCAAAACCGTGGGCATTCCCATGGTATTTTCCCATGGTATAAGCCATTTGAGACACATCATAACTTATATTATTGTACATAATATGACTAGATTGATTACATCATTATTACATCATTAATGATGTCATTAACACACCGAAACTCAAAACTGTATTTTTTACTATTCGCCGAAAATTCAATTATTTAATAAATATACTGAAAATTCATCATATCCCTTTATCGATGTGTAGAATTAAAAAATGAAGACCATTTTTTGAAAATAATTTTCAAAATTTTTTAATTTAATATTTTAAAAATACATAATTATTTCTCAAATTATTTATTGAAAAACTATAACTGCTTTTATAGAACATTGAAAAATTAATCAAGATGTAGTAATCATAAAGCCTACAAAAAATAAAATAATAATACATTTAACTATTCATTGGAATCATATTAGTACTCATATTACTATTCATAAGGGTATGTAAATATTCACCAAAAAACAAGTTGGTTCCCATAGAATCCAAATAACATACAGAACACAAATATAGATGACCATTTTTTGAAATTCAAAACATAGATGTAGTAAAATTATGTTTAAGGGATACATATAAATATCTAAATTAAAAGAAATTTCAAGAATATTATTTTATTTTTTGAAAACCATGGGGTGTTACATTATCCCCACATTCTGGAAATTGCATCTTCACAATTTTATTTATTTATTAACCAATTGAGGGGAAATTTCCCTCATAGCATTTACAGACTCCCATGATGCTTTTTTGACAATGTGGTTTCACCACAAAACTGTTACCTGGTTGATTACCTTATTCCTCAATACTAGTTCCCTTTGATCAAGAATCTGAACTGGTTTCTCTTCATAAGAAATGATCCCTTCTAGATAAACTTCTTATGGGATCGTGACAGGTGATGAATCCAGTACATAATTTATCAACATCGAAACATGAAGAACATTGTGTACCTGAGACAAACTTGGAGGCAAAACCACTCAGTATGAAATTGTTCCAACGTTCTCCAAGATTTCAAAAGGACCAAAGATTCATGGAATTATCATTCCTTTCATTCCAAAACACATCACACCATTTTGTGGAGAGATTTTAAGGAAAACATTGTCACATAAATCGGAAGAGAAGTCTTTCATTTTTTCATCTGCATAACATTTCTACCTTCCCTATGTTGTACTCTTATGTTTCTGGATAATATTAAATTTCATAGCCACATCTTCAACTGATTCTAGCCCCATCAACTTTCATTCACTGAATTCAACCCGAAACACTGGAGTCTGACACCCATTCAAATATATAGCCTCAAATTGTGCCTTTTGGGTACTAGAATGAATACTATTATTATATAAAAACTCAACTAATGTAATATGTTGATCCCAATATCCCTGGTATTAAAGTGAACAAGATCTAATTATATCCTCAAATATTTAAATCATTCATTCTGACTTCATATATGATTGAGGATGAAAGGATGTACTGAAATTTAATTCTTTTCTCAATGACAGCTGAATTCCCTTCCAAAATTTAGAAGTGAACCTAGGATTTGGATCAGATACAATGGAATGTGGAACTCTATGCTACTTGAAAATATCCTTGAGATACAGTCAAGATATATTGTCCAAATACATTATATCTCGAATATAATGGAAATGTATATATTTTGTCATCCGATCAACAATAACCCATATCACATTGTGACCTCTTATCGTATTTGGTAGTCCCACCATAAATTCCATGGATACATTCTCCCATTTCTACTCTAGAACTAGACAAGTCTAAAATGTCCCCTTTGGTAACTACCACTCTACATTAAATAGATTACATGTCAAACATTTCATGGTAAAGTAACCAATATCTCTTTTCATTCCATCCCACAAATAATACTCTTGAAGATCTATGTACATCTTAGTACTCCCGGATGAACTGGAAATGGAGACCTATGGGATTAACACAATAATTCCTTCTTCTATTGGGAATCAGAAGGCACACACAACCTTTTACCAAATCATAAAAAAAATCTTTATCGAGGATAAATTCTAGAAACATACCTAGTAAAACCAATTCTACCTTTTTTTGTAGCTCATGGTCTTCCTTTGGGGCTTGAATAATTCAATCTGATAAAGATGGCTTCATTGAATCCTGATACAAAACAGAGGTGTTTCCTACACCAATAACTTATAAGACAAAATTCATCTAATCAGTAATTAGTGAATCATGTTCAAAACGATACATGGTTAATGATGAATGATGTTTTCGACTCAAGGCATCTGGAACCTTCTTTTCTTTTCTAGGATGGTAATTTATAATGCAATCATAATCCTTTATCAGTTCTAGCCATCCCCTCTGCCTCATGTATAATTCCTTCTATTTGAATATATACTTAAAACTTTAATGGTCAGTATATATTTGACATTTGGATCCGAATAAAAGAATCGTCAAAATATTCAATGAAGAAAACCAAAGAAGCCAATTCCTAATCATGTGTGGGATAAATAAACTCAGGATGTTTAATTTTTCATGATGAATAAGAAATTACATTATCTTTATGAAACAAAACACAACCAAGTCCCTTAAATAAGAATTACAATGGATGACTGACTCACCATTTCGGCAAGGCAAGACCAAAACTAGGGAATTCACCAATCTCTTTTTCAGTTCCGGATTACAAAAATAAAATTCATATGTCCAAAATAATTTATCCCTTTCATTGTGCTAGATTAGATATCAGGGTAGATAAATGTGCATAGTTCATTGAAAATTGTCGGTAATAACCACATAAATCAAGAAAATTATAAATCTCTATAACATTTTATGTCTTGGACATTCATCATCCACTTTTGTTTTGGCTGGATCAACTATTATTCCATCTTTTTTACAATGTGACCAAGAAAAGAAATTTGTTACTACCAAAAATTCCAGTTGTTGAATTTTCCATACTGTTTATTTACATTAATTGTTTTTAGAACAATTCTTAGATGTTTTCATTCTCCTATTTATTTTTAGAAAATACCATAATTTCATCAATAAACACATCCACAAACTTATCAAATAACTCATGAAATACTTTATTATTATTATTAATGAATACAGAAGGTGATTTAGTTAAAACAAACGATATAACAACAAATATATAATGTCCATATCTAGTACGAGAGGGTATTTCCGAGATGTCATCCTCCTTCATCTTCAGCTGATGGTATCCAGATCTCATGTCAATAATGGAAAACTACTAAGCTACTTGTAGATGATCAAACAAGTAATCTATATGAGTAATATGATACTTATATTTAACCATGATTCTATTCAAATCTATATAATCAATTAAAAGTCTCATGGAACTAGCTTTCTTTTTAACGAACAAAACAGGTCTTCCCCATGGTGAAGTGATGCAACGATTGGATCATTTATCAAGAAAATCTCGTAAATGATTTTTTAATTAAAGATGTTCTATGTGATCTATATGATAAGGGTGTTTTAAAATTGGCTTACCATTAGGAACTAAGTCAACTGGTAATTTGACTTCCTGAGTAGTTGTGGCACCAGGTAACTCATCAGGAAAAACATCATTCTACTTATTTACCACTGGAACATCATTAATCTGAATAGTTCTCTTATTTTCAACAATACGAGAAAGGGAAAATTTATTTATATCTTTCAATAGTTTCTCATCTTCCAAAAATATTATAAATTGTATGGGTTCATTCTTGAATAAAGACTAAAACTCTTTTATAAAAACAACTTATTTATCTCTACAGTCAATCAATTTAGGATAAACAGAAATCCAATACATTCCCCGAATAACATAAAACTCAACTAAGGGTAAAAAACTAGGTTTTTAGGTAATTTTTTTGTATATAACACAATAGAAATATTCCTATAATTCATCTTTTCTATAATATTTCCACATGGTGTTTTAACAACATGTTCTGGACTCATTAATTGAGGTGATATTTCCAATTATGAAAAAAAATTCTCATAGATGAACGAATGTGTAGACCCCATATCAAACAAAACTTTAGCAAAATCTATGTGAATAAAAGTTCCAGATAAAATATAATTGGATGGACCGACATCTATTAATGTATCTTCAAATATCTCACTACACCATTTTGATTATAATCTAGATTCTTTTAATCATTTAGATCCCTCTTTGGGCTTGAATTTTTATAATGACCCATCTCACCAAATTTAAAACACTTTACATCTTGCTTATCATGATTATTCTTAGGTTCATTTTCATTCAAATATCGTTTCATATGTCCAAACTGACCACATTTAAAACACTTCATCACTATTCTAATACATTCCCCATGATTTTCCTTACAACACGTATCCCAAACATGAAACTGGATTTTCATACCATCAGATTTCATTGGTTGATTAATACCCATCACATCCCACCTTTACCTTTTCTTTGACTTGTATCCAAATTTCACGTGATCATCAGAAAACTTTATATCTACCCTCTCAACACATTGGAAAATTTTCTAATAACATTTTAATTAACAAGAGGCAAATTCCCTTCGATTCCTTGGCTTTATTTCTGAGTAAAATTAGTTTATATTTCTATCATGATCCAGAATAATATTTGGAGCATAGCTCTCCAGTGGGGTGAAATTCTCTTCATCCACATCCACTAAATGTTCCTCATTTTTCTTTAATTCAAGTATTTTCTTCTCCATCCTAAGTCTCACCACCTTAGGAAAATATTTTTCAAGTAAAAAACATTTATATTCATCCCACTCAAAAAAATATATATCCTCTCTATCGCTGATATTATTTAACATTGACCGCCACTGATCAACTTCACCATCAAAATGATAAATGGAAAGAAATGCCTTTTAATTATCTAAAAAACCCAATACATCAAATATATTTTCAAGGGCTTTAATCCATCCTTCAGCCACTATTGGGTCAGGAGATCCATTGAAAGCACGAGGGTGTTGTCTCATAAAATGTTCCACTTTTTTCATGTTCTATTGTGGTACCTATTGTTTTTAACATTAATGGATGTCACAACAATTAATTTTTTGCAATAGATGAGTCATTAATATCAGAAACTTCTCTGTTCGAATCCCTACCATTCTGGGCTGCATATTCAAAAGGATGTCATTATATCGGTGCCTCCCCTCTTCAGCTTCCATGTTTCTTCTATGGACAACCATTCTGAACAAACACATCTTTTGAAGAAGAAACATGGTAATAATAAAATGCAATAACATTTCCAATTAATCATATTGTAAAAACCCTTTATGGTATTCTTTTAAAATTATCCTAACTCCTAAAGTTATCCAAACTATCCTCTGATGCCAACTATAAGGACCCAGTCTTATTATATACATAATCATGAATTTATTCAGAAAAACAATTCCTTTTACATGGAGGGTCATTTGAAAAGTATATCTTTAGATAATAGGGAAATAATACATTCATTACATTACACATTGTTATAGAGTGGATACCATTAAACAATTTCCATTTTTTTCAAATATAAAACATCAAAACATAAAACATGATTTCATGAAAATTATTTAATAATTTAACATGGCTTCCTTCATTGTCATAAAAATCATTATAACATAAAAAAACATTTAGAAACATGGTATGAGAACAAAATCACAGTAAGGGATATAAAAATAATGAAAGAACACATTGGTCTATGAATACTTGTAATGTAAGAATTCATTTTCAAAAGACATATTTTATCAATGGAATATATATACATACATTGAGAAACATGAGATTTTCAAAATACATAAGAATATAATTTGAACCATACAGGTATATTGGGGAATTACTTATATAATCTTTTAACCCCCTTAGATACATTATAATTTTTAACCCTCACGACTAACTTACAATTTCTGTGACCATCACAGTTACAAATTGATTAACCAAAAGTCTGACCTCCAACATACACATAACCAATGAATTGGAGGGAGATATAGGTTCCAGCATTCATAAAAACCAATTCCCAATAACTAAAACACAGTCATATAACATGCATAAAAACATATCTTTTGAATTTAGTAAAAACGTATTTTAAAAGAAGATTTTAAAAGAAAATCCAATTATAAATATCATATAATTGAAGAGAGAATTAATAAAGTAGATGGAATATGTACATACACTATAATTACAGATAATTAAACATAATATAAACAAAACCCATCACAATAAAAAATTTAATTCCACATGAATACCAATGTAGATGGTTAACCCAAAAAATGGTATCGGGTTAATAATTCCATTACCATACGTTTTTCATTCATCAAACTTGTTTAAACATCCTTTATAATGGTAATAAATTGTTATTGGTATTTTAAAGAAACATTTTCGTGTTTATAACAACTTATATGATCATTTCATTCTAATGGATTGACCTTATAACATAACATAATCTTGAATTAAATGAATAATTCACATTGATGATATTTTCGAGTTTATAGTTTTAGATTATTAGGCCCTAACTATTACATATCAACATGAAAATTACCTTTAGACACTACTACTCAGTATCCATTATTTTCATATAACAAAAACTCTTATGAACCAACATTTATATTGCCAATTTTTATACAACATGATTGTTCCTTGATCACATCTATGTCTCTATTCTTCTTTAATTAATGTGGAAAAAGTTTTAGAAACTTGGTATGAGCATAAAAATATCAGCAAGGGTTATAAAATAAGGATATAAAACTTTTGGCCATCAATAATTACAAATCAATAAAACCATAATTTTCATTCATAACATACCTCATGAAATCATAAGATTTATGAATAACACACAGAAGTCCTAAATCATAAATGTAACTTGTGGAATAAATAACATACATAAATTTTAGATATCACTCCTATATGGGGAGTTATGTTGAAATTCCCATCATAGTATATTCCCTAATCCTCTTAGTAGAATCATTAACATTTACCTCCATCATAAAATCTAATGAATTGGAGAGCTATTATGGGCTCACCTGTACTAGGTTTATCACGGAACAACCCGTATACATAAACAATGCCCAATAACCATAACATATTCATAACAAATACAACAAGAATAATGGAAGTATAATATTTCCAGAATGAAATCACAATATATAATTTCATGAAATTGACATAATCAAAGCTTTATCAAACCATAATTAAAACTATTTATAACATTAAAAAAAGAATTTTTAATAAAAGTGTCTCATAACACTATAAATATTTTGAAATATATTTAATTTCATAACATTAATGAACATATATATAAATCCCTAAAAACCACTTTTAAAACATGGACAATAATATGAATGATTTAGATGAAAAAATCCTTAAAACATTTAAAACATTATTTTGGTTAATGTGTTCCCAACCAAATGAGAGATGGATGAATTAAAATAATTGAGTAATAACATTAATCAAATATAATAATATCATTATAAAAATGATATTCAAGATATATTAAGTCAAATACTACTATATAAACCATATAAAATTCAATTGTGTATAACCACAAATAAGCCTCAATGGAATGTAAATTGAGAAAAAGTCCCTCAAAAAGATCATATCCTTAGATTATGGATAAATAATTGACCCAATTATGTGTGATAAATAAGAATACACCCAATATAAGTTGATATTAATTTTAAAAAAATTATAGTTCATTCACACATATTCATAGAATGAGAAAATCGAGAAGTATATGTTTAACCCAAATAATTAGAATTGTGTTAAAGAAGTTTTTTTACAGATATTCGATAGCCTAACGGTGTCACTTGAGATTTTAGAAAATGAGTTGTTGAGAGTGAAAAGGGTATATCATAACATGAAAATAAAATTTAAAGAAATAATGTTATATAATAACATAACCCGACATTATAATATGTAAATTAAAAGACATAATAAATTAAGTCTTTTAAAAAGAGGAGGGTGAAATGTTCCCTTAACGATTTGGTAACATACAAAACATACATCATATGAAATGGGAATTAAATGATGAATTAAATGCCCATAAATTAATTTATATTTCAGAAATATTAAAATCATGGGAATAACATACACCTCACAAAAGGAAATAGTGTCAAATATAGTATGAATCTCACAGGAATAAAAAGGTGAGATGAAAACCCCTTACCATGTTGTAATCAATCGTGTCATATGAAAAAAAGTTAATAACCACCATGTTATTCACATAATACCATGAATATAAATAGAATCATGATAAATTATATCAATTGTAAGTACACAATAAACCACATGCAATAAATAAGTGGCAAACAATGGAGGTCTCATTTAATTAAAAGTGAGATAAGAGACCCCATACCTTGTGTCCGACTTGACTCATTTGTTCCATGTTCTACCTGAATAATAAACATAATTAAATTTCATCTTAACTAATAACCATTTTCAATTTTATTATTATTATTATATAACTTATTATGTTTCTATAGAAAGTAGTTAATTATCTGAGTTCATATTGGACATTTTGTCGATGTTTGTAACATGAGTAAAAAATGAACATGTTATAATTAAATTTTGTCCATGTGGTAAAATTTACAATAACTCCAGAATTAAAATCATCATTTAGATGTCATATATATCATATAAATCTGGTATATATAAGTATTTATAACATTACGTAACATTTGGAGATAATAAATGGAATGCATTGTTAATGGAGACGGTAAGTCGTACGTACGGATGAACACTACTTTCATTTCTATTTCATATTTTAATGGAATGAAAACATTATGATTCATAGTTATATTATAATTAAAATATAATATCATATATAATTTCATTAATTACATCCTTTATACATACCACGTATGGTTAGAACGAGTCATGTCACTTTGAGGGGCCGATAGTCCGCACTTCCTCAAATGAAATTATCAAGTTTTCCCATAAAGGAAACAATAATGTTATTATATAAATGGAAAATAAAGAAGCATAAATAAAACAAAAATATAATATATATCATATATAAAAACAGTTCCATCATAATGTCCACCATGAGATGGGGTGGGAGATATTTGAACAATCATCATTTCCTGAGGCAGTAGTTCACCGTTTATAGAAACAGTATGTTCTTTGCCCATTAGATGGTGGTGTGTTTAAGTGTAGTTAAAATCCATCTCATAAAAATAACATAGTATATTTAGGATTTTTCATATGATATAAAATAAAATAATAAAAAGAGTATAATGGGTCTAATTAGTAAGATAAAATAAAAGAACCTAATAAAAAACATTACCTTAAAATAGAGTTACTCCCATTAGTTTGAACCAAAAGGTTTACTTGAAGTGCCTTCTGCCTATGGTAAGGATTCTAGGAGGAAAATAGATATGTAGGGAGATTAAATTGGTAGTGTTTGGGTGTGTCAAGGGGCTTTAGAGGTGTGATGAATGGATAAGAAGTGGTGTCCTTTTATAAGGGGGGAGGGGCTCTTTAGGGAACTTTGAAAATATTATTTTATTTTAAACATATCTTTTGTTTCAAAAGGTCCAAAACTCGATAAAGTCAATGGTAAGATAGATCAAGTCATAAATATAATAATATAACAATAATTGGACTGGTTTGGGATATTTTTTTAATATTTACAATATTATTTATTAAAATCATCCATTAATAAGGTAAATAATGCATCATTATTGTGTAATAAATAATTTTATTTATATGGATTCTAAACATTATAAAAAATATCGTGAGGTTGGAATTATTTTTATATTTATAATAAATATTTATATTTCAGGAGACATAATATATAACATTATGAAAAAATTGTTTTACTAAATGATATTTGTTTATGTCATTTTTTCATTTACATTATATTAATTAATATAAAGTATCATTATAAATCTTATGTGGCTCCATGGGGTCCCAAAATCGACCCATGGATGTCCATAGTCGGAAATGTATCAGAAAATAGGATTGGGACACATGTTAGGGTAAATTAATATTATTATTATATTATTTTTTACCATATTTACATAGTTTACCCTTTAACCATGGTAAATAAAATTTTTACCGAAAAAAATATTCATAATTTCTTCAAATAAAAGGTATATATTTACACAATTTAGACCTCCTGATTCTTAATATGTAATCCATTTTCCCAAACTCAAAACACATAAGTGGCAAAAACTAATTTAAATTAATTCTCATTGTCAAAACAAAAAGCGTGTTTTTATGAAATAATAACGATCAAAATGTTGACACTTGTTTATATCGAATTTCAAAGTAAAATAGCATTCAATGACCAAAATTGGATTAAATGGTAAAAACATAATATAATTAAACTTTACACCCAATTAAAAAGATAATCTATCCATATAAATAAATTAGATTAATATTCAGTTTTGAATTAAAATACCGAATTTTTCAATTTTCATTATAAAATGAACATTATCAGAAAAATGCCAAAATTTCATCAAAAGTAATTTATGATATCTTTATTATAAATAGGTATTTTATTTAGACAAATAAAACATATAAAAGTGAAAAAAAACTAGATTTAAAAAGGATTAACCATCAAATGGAGGTAAAATGTCTGTTTAAAGAATATTAGAGTATTTCATGCAAAAAATAGGATTCATTATTATTTGAAGCCTCTAAAATTTATTGGATAAATGTAAAGTCACTTAAAAAACGTGTATAATCATATTTTCTTTAGTTATATTGATTCCTTCCAATACAACGTCTCGGCATTAACTTCCATTTAAAATAATAATGTTATTATAATGTTTTTCGGTATAACTCAATGTTGTATGAAACATAAGATTTCAAAGAACCCCGTTTTTGTGAGTTGAGTAAGCTATCAGACATAGCATCCCATATAAACGAAAAGTAATATTTCATTCCCAAAATATTATTAAATATGAAAATTTCATATTCTTTATTTACCTGGTATGTTACATAAATCACCCCTTTTGGGAATTGTGTCCTCACAATTTTAAAATTGGGCTTCAAAACATCATTAAATGTCCCACATCGAAAAAGAGTCCATTAAACTATCAATTTAAAATAATTAAAGAAAAGATAAAAGGTCACTCGTGAGAAAACAATTCTAGGATTCCATGAAAACATGAATAATGAGGAGAAAAAGAACCATTAAGTTCTGATAGAGAGTGAAAGAAAATATTATTAAGAGAATGTTAACCACCAGCAAATCACAAACATGTTACGGGTTAAATGGTCTTTTATTACCCAATATGAAAAGTAAATGAAAAACGTTTTTTTTTATTTCCTTTTCATAATGTTGAAAAATTTATTTATGAGTTTTATAATAACATAAGGAAACATACACGATTTTCATGTACACTTTCATCCTTTACTAGGTTTCTACCGCAAACTCATCTTTTCTCCAAACGATGAGTATTCAAGATGAATGGTTCACATTTAATGTTCTATAATGAAATTATATTGAATTAAATAATCCAAAAAGATGAACTATATATTTCCCATATCATTAAAAATTAACTAAAACCAAAATGGTTAGTACAAGATCAGATAATCCTAAAAAATATAATCTTTTACAAAATGAAAACTACCCTTAATCTCTAATATTTGTCAAACAATGCCCAAAGGTCAACAAAGACTATTAAATAAAAAATACTACATAAAATTCATCAATATAATCCAATCTAATATTGAAACCCAAATCTCAGAAGGATTTAATCATATAGTCTTCGAAGATAAATCTTAACATTTATCTCCAAATAACATCAGTTGCAATTAAAGTCTCATATTTTATAGTAGTTAACCAAATCACTTATTATCCATGATATGTTAATAATTTTCATAGATAACCCAGAATCTACTTATTCGTGATTCATAAAATCATAAAACTAAAAATAATTATTCATACTAACCCATGACATCATGTACTCCAGTGGTCGATGATAAATCACAGTCACACATTGGTTGTCGGATCGATTCTAGGTAGATTTGTCATACGTGAAGGGTTTTCAAATGGTCTACATGTTGTCCATTTTCAAGAACTATTTAATTTTATAACATTCCCAAAAAAATGAGAAAAATTCATCAAAAAAACCATAACAAATTTTAACCACAAAGATTCACTAATAACAATCATTTTGCATCCCAAAATGTATTAACCTGTAATGGCCTCAAATTCAAGGATCATATAGAACCAAATTGATTTTTATAACTATATCCTCAAAATAAATGATAATTATTTTGGGAATAATATTTTCTTATATCAAACATCAGGGTTACACATACTATAAAATGTCTTCTAATTTAATCCTATAATCAAAAGAGCCTTAATACTTTTAAGCCTTTAGCCATCCTACAATCTTCCATAACTCTTGAATCCCATGTATATTGACTTATTACTCATTAAATGTTCATCATGATCCATTAACCATTATTTTACAGCATATTTTAAAAATACTTACTTCTTACAAGAAAAATCATGAATCATATCCTATGAATCAAAAATTACAATACATCAGTTAAGAAATAATCCATACCTTTCATTGGTAATTTTTAGTTTCCACATCCTAAATTGGAATGGAATTAGGTATTGGTAAACATATATTTGAATGATCATTGTGATCCCATTCCCGAAACTTCTTTGTCGGAAATCTGTTGGTATAATGACAATGCACACCACATTTAAAACATTCAATTGATCCCGAGAAAAGAACTTTTTTCCCTTTCCTAGAGGCAACATTATTCTTCCTCTATCTGTGGTAGGTTCTTTCTTTATGACCTTTATTTCCACATATATAGTTTATTCTCGTACCTTTGAAATATTTTCCTATGTGTTTCATTACACATCCTTGAAAAATATGTTTTTTAATATACTTAGCTTTATGATTATTACCTGAACTTCAGTGGGGATTTGTTTCTCACATATACGACTCCTTATAAAAATGACTATGGTTTAGGTGGTCAATCATGACACCATATAGATGGTTGAGAATATCCAAACGATTTATCATTGTAGCTCCCATTTCATTCAATTTCTCATTCCGAAAACTGTCATAGTTTTATTCACATACACTGTTAATTTGGTTCCTGCTAGATCTATCAATTTACTAAAACCAAAAAGGTTAGTGTGAGTATATTAGTAAAATCATCATATAATATCTTATGTATAAGGCCCCAACCTTAATCCTTACTTAATCTTGAGTTATTACAAGATTACACATTGAGGATCTTTTCAGGTTTAGAGTTTTAGAGAATTAGATCATGAAACTTGCATTACATTCCACATTTAAACAAAGTGGTTACATAAAAGATAGTATTCATTTTTCCCATCAACGGAAACTTATTTAAAATAAAAAATGGATTCTTTCTTGACACATCCTTGACACTATCATCAGATCATTTACCTTTCCCTTGACCTGTGAAAAACATTTCAAAAACTTGGGATGAGCATAAAAAGCTCAGTAAGGGATATAAAAATATGGAAAGGAAACATGAGTACATGTATACATAAGAATGAAATCATACTTTACCCATAAAACATAAGTACTTTAACATAACTTATAAAATCATGAATAAATCATAGAAATCATAAGACATAAAGGTAACTTGAGACATTCATAACATTATTACGTAGGGAGTAACCCTCTTGGTTACTTTTGGAATACCCACCACAATATATTCCCTAAATCTCTTCGGAGAAACCTTAACGTTTCACTCCTTCGAGTTACCCAATGCATTGGAGAGCTATATCGGGCTCACCCGCCATTAGTTTATCACGGAACCACCCATATTCATAAAAAATTCCCAAGAACCATAACATAATCATAGAAAATAACCTAAGCACAAAAAAAGATAACATTCCCACATTGTAATAACAATATAAGATTTTAAGATATTTAAATAATGACTCCATTCTAAAAACCATTTTCCAAACCATATGAAACATTTAATAAAGAGATTTTTGAATCAAAGTGTCCCATACCACATTAAAGCTATTAAAATTTTAAACCATTAATATCCATATAAACAAATCCTTAAAACCATTTTGAAAACATGGATATTAATGAGAAATATTTATAACAGTAAATCATTAAAACATTTAAAACGATATTTTAGTTAATGTGTTTTTTACAAAATGAGAAACACTTGAATAAAATAATTGAGGAATAACATTTAATTAGAACTTTATTATATCATGAGAACAGATGTATTCATGATATAATATTCCAAAGGACAGTATATACACCATGTAATAGTGAACTGGTGCATAAAAACAATGAAGTCTAAATAGAAATGTAAAATGAGATGAAATCCATAATAAAGAAGGTATCCTTAAATCAAGGATAAATCAATCTCATAATTATGTGTGACAAATATAAATACACCCAATATAAGTGGATATTGAGTGTAAAATAATCAAAGGTCATTCACACATATTCAAAGGATGACATATTCAATAACTACATGTTGAACCCAAAGAATTCGAAATTGGGTTAAGAAGTTCCCCTCGGTAAAATTCGACAGCCTAACGGCGTCACATAAAATTTTAGAAAAAGAGTTGATGAGAGAGATAAAGGGTATATAATCACTTGGACATAAAATTTACATCAATAAGGATATATAAGAACATATCCCAACATTTCAATATGTAAATTAAAAGACCCAACAAAATAAGTTTTTAAAAAGAGGAGGGTGAAAGGTTCCCTTACCGACTTGGGTATCTTTCGAAACATACACCCCATGAAAGAAGGGTCATACAACAATGATGTAAATACTCATAAACGAAAGTATATTACACATAGAGTAGAATAATGGATAGTAAATACACCACTCAAAAGAAATTGAGACAAATGTAGCATAAATCTCACGGGAATAAAAGTGAGATGAAAAATCCCTTACGAAAACTCGGCAGCCTAACGGCGCCACTTAAAACATGCAAAAATGGATTGATGAGATAAAATAGGGTCTCTCATCATATTAAAATAAAATTTAAAACAAGTGGAATATAAAAGAACATCCCCCATCATACCAAAGAGGAGCTTAAAATAAGTTACATAAAGGAGAGTACATAAAAAGAAAGAGAGAGGTTAGATCTCTTACGAAAATTCGGCAGCCTAACGGCGCCACTCAAAACTTCCAAAATGGATTGATGAGAGAGAATAGGGTCTCTCATCATATGAACATAAAAATTAATGTAATATTAATATAAAATAACATCCCAATCACATGAAAGATGAGCTTAAAAGGAATGACATAAAAGAGTGTACTTTAAAAGAAAGAGAGGAGTAGGTTCCCTTATCTCGGGTCTGACTTGACTCGATCGTTGTTTAATGTCCGGAAAAAAACATGAGTTAATTTCTACTTGTTTAAGAAACTTTTTCAAGTTCATTATTCCTTTTATATCACTTATTTCCATGTTATAAACATTATTTAATCATTTATGTTAGTAATGTTTGTTTTGTCGATATTTTGTTCTTAAGTCAAAAGTGGACTTCTTACAATTACATGTTGTTCGTGTGGTCAAAGGTTCATTATATCCAGAATGATATTCATGATTTGGATATCATATATATCATATATATCCATATTATACATGTATTTATAATATTACATAATCATTTATAAGTAAGAAATAAAATGCACCATTCATTGAGATGGTAAGTCGTACGTACACATGAACGCTACTTTCATTTCTATGTCATATTAATGGAATTAAAAATAAATGAGAGGTATGTATATTTTAATTCCATAATTATATTCATCATTTATATGTAACATATTTCATATATAATAACTTTTAAATACATCCTTTACACATCCCACATATGGCATTAACGAATCAAATCACTTTGAGGGGGCGGTAGTCCGCACTTCCTAAAATGAAATTATCGTGTTTACCCACAATGGAATCCATAAAGGTATGCCAAAAAAGAAAAATACAGAAGTTTAAGTAAAAAATAAACATATTATATATCATATATAAATATAGTTACATCTTAATGGCCACCTTTTAAGGTGTTATATGAGTGTTGAACAATCATCGTTTCGTGAGACAGAAATTCGCCATCCACAGAAACAGTATGTTCATTAATCATTTGATGTAGGTGTGTTTAAGTGTAGCTCGAATGATTCTTATTAAAAAATCCTAGTCTATTGAATATAATGGAGTTGTTAGAAAAAAAAATTAATAAAAAGAGTTTAGGGGGTTGGAGAAAAAAAAATAAAACAAAAGAACACAAGTGAAGACATTACCTTAAAATTGGGTAACTCTTTTTGATTTGAGCTCAAAGGCTTCATTGGGAAGACTTCTGCCCAATGTGATGCTTCAAGGAGTTATAGAGGGATTTGGAGAGACAAAATAGTCAGGGGTTGGCCTATCCAAAGGCTTTGGAAGTGTGGGTAAGGAGCTAGTGGTGGGGCCTTTTATAAGAGGAGAGGAGGGGCACTCTTGGAAAGTAAAGAAATGTTAATTTATATTAGAATGAGTTTCGGATTTTAGTGGTCCCACAATGATGTGTTTCGAGTATAAGTTGACAGGGGTTCGAAATACACTCATCCAATAGGTTTTGGACATGTGTAGGTATTATATTTTACATTATCTCTCCATTTTATTTAAATTGTTAAATAATGAGGTCATCGCTGCATCATCATGATGTCATAAATAATTTAATTTATTAAATGTCTAAAAATTATGAAAAAAATACTATGATGTATTAAATCTTTATATATTTACAATGACTATTTATAGTCAAAAAGATGAATTTAATAACCCCATGTAATAATTGATTTAGTAAAACAACTCATGTTTGTGTCATTTTAATATAATCATTGAATAAAAAGGTATTTATGTCATTTTCCAACCAAAGTGGCTCCATGGGGTCCCCAAGATGACACAAGGATTTTCTTGGTCGGTCATGACCCATCCAATTAGGTTAAAACATGTGTCTAGGTCATTTCATTTTATTAAAACATTATTCTTACCTTAAACTACACTAATTACCTCTAATCGCGATTAAAAACTTAATAAGTTACTATTCACCAAAAAAATATTTTATTCCCATTGAACAACATTTTACTTCTTAATGACAACCATGTATGTCGGATTTATGAAATTCAATACACAAAGATGGAAATTTTCATTTAAACGGACAATCAGTTTTTATAAGTACTACTTAGTGGTTTCACTATTCATCAAAAATTGATGTTTTTTAGAAAATTACCAAAAATTCACCCAAATCTATATTTGATATTCCGAATTCAAAAATGATGTATATTTTACAAAATTCAAAAAATATATGTTGCATTAATTAATTTAATAATTAATTCACGCTGTCAAAACAAATAGCGTGTTTTTATGAAACAAAATGTATCAAAAGATTGACATTTGTTTAAGTCCAATTTCAAAGTGAAATTAATTCCAACAACCACCTTTGGAATAAATGGTAAAAATATATTATAATTTTACTTTAAAAACAATTCAATAGATAATAGAATCCTATAAATATATTATATTAAAATGAGGTTTTGAATTAAAATACAACATTTTCACTATTCATTAAAAAATGAACTTTATCGGAATGATACCAAAAATTTATACAAAGTAAATTTTGATGTCTCTATTCTAAAGAAGAATTTTATTTTGTCAAATATAACACATAAAATTGTCAAAAAGTGGTTTTAATAGAGGTTTGCCATCAAAAGGTGGTTAATCGTCCTTTTAAACAATATTAGAATGTTTACGCTTAAAATTGGATTCATTCTCATTTTTAGTCCTCTAACATTTATTGTAAAAAGTAAAAATATATGACAAATGTATATAATCATTTTGTAGTTAGTTCTATTCCTTCCCTCCATCACAACAGCTAGGCTTTAACTACCATTTAAAATAATAATATTTTATTATTAGAGTCCAACGTAAGATTCCCAAAAAACACATTGTTGCGTATTGGGTAAGCCATCAAGCATAGCATCCCCTTTAAATTAATATTAATATTTTATTCACAAATATAGATAAATGTAAAAATTTCATACACTTTATTTACTGGGGGTGTTACATCCTTCCCCCCTTTTAAGAATTGCATCCTTGCAATTTTAAAATTTGGCTTGGAAACATCATTGAAAATCCCACATAGGAACAAGAGTCAGTAAAACAATCACTTTAAAATAAAGAAAGATAAGTACAAAGGTCAGCCGAGTTAACCCATACTAGGATTCCAAGTATGCAAATATGGAAATGGAGGAAAAAACAAAGGGTCATGGTCTGATGGAGAGTGATAGTATACATGTCTAGGAGAAAGTTAACCATAAGAAAATCACAAACTTGTGATGGGTTAAACGGTATTCGATTCCCCGGTAGTAAAAGTTAACAGACAACATTTTTGTTTTAAGTTACTTTTCATTGAGGAATTTATTTTTGAGCTTAACTAAATCATAATGAAACGTACTTACTTTTCATGTAGACTTTCAACTTACACTAGATTCCTTAATCAAACTCATATTTCCTCCAAAAGACGAGTATTTAGGAAGACTTGTTCGCATTAAGAGTGATATAATCAATTTCTAGAGAATCAAATAATCCACAAAAGAGAACTATATGCTTTCCATGTCTTTAGACTCTAACAAAAACAAAAACAAAAAAGGTTAGTACAAGATCAGATAATCCAGAAAAGGAAAACCCTTAATAAAAATAAAATCTATTCTTAATCTCCAATATTTGTCCAACAAAACCCAAAGTTCAATAAGGACCATTCGATAAACACTTTTTCCATAAAATTCTTCAAAGTAAACCAAACTAAGATTGAAACCCAAATATTTGAAGGATTTAGTCACATAGTCTTCCAAGGTACAAATTAACTTTTACCTCCAAATAACATCAGTTGCTCTTAAATTCTCATATTGAAAAGTAATTAACCTAATCACATATCCTCGATGATAGGTTAATCATTTCCATAGATAACCCAAAATAAATTTACTCTTGATTCCTAAAATCATCAAACTAAAAAGAATTAGTCAAACTAACCAGGGACTTCACGTAGTCCAGTGGTAGGCGATAAATACCAGTCGCACTTTGGTGGTGGGTTCGATTCCCGCAGCTTTGTCCGATGCGACAGGATGTCACATGGTCAGCGTGTAGTCCTTTTTCCAAAACTATATAATTCTTAAAACATTCCCCAAAACGATATAAAATCCTAAAAAATAATCATAACATATTTTAACCTCAAGTTTATCTCATGCCTTTTATTTTCCATCATATAATAACCCATAATTACCTCAAAAGTAAGGATAATATAAACTCTAATGGTTACCTTTATAATTATTACCTGAACTTCCTCATCGATTGGTCTTCTCGTACATGATGCATTACAGATCATACCAAGGTTCAAGTGAAGACATTACCTTAAAATCGGGTAACTCTTTTTGATTTGAGATCAAAGGAATCCTTAGTAAGACATCTGCCCAAATTGAGGCATCAACGAGTTAGAGAGGGATTTGGAGAGACAAAATGGTCAGGGGCTGGACAAGCCAAAGGATTTGATGTGTGGGTAAAGACGTAGTGGTGGGGTCCTTTTATAAGAAGAGAGGAGAGGCACTATTAGAAAGTAAAGAAATGTTACTTTATTTTAGAATGAGTTTCAAATTTTAGTGGTCCCACATTGATGTTTTTCGAGGATAAGTTGATAAGGGTTCTAAATCCACCCATCCAATAGGTTTTGGAAATGTGTAGGTTTTAGATTTTACATTATCATTCCATTTTATTTAAATAGTTAAATAATGAGGTCATCGTTGCATCATCATGATGTCATAAAGAATTTAATTTATTAAATGTATAAAAATTATAAAAAAATACTATTATGTAGGAAATCGTTTTAGCTTTCCAATGACTATTTATAGTCAAAATTCTGACATGAATAACCTCATGTAAAAAATGTTTTAGTAAAACAACTCATGTTTGTGTCATTTTAATTTAATCATTGACTAAAAAGGTATTTATGTCATTTTACAACCAAAGTGGCTCCATGGGGTCCCCAAGATGACCCATGGATTATCTTGGTTGGCCATGACTCATCAAATGATGGTAGGACATGTGTCTAGGTCATTTCATTTTATTAAAATATTATTCTTACCTTAAACTACACTAATTGCCTCTAATCGCGATTAAAAACATAATAAATTACTATTTACCAAAAAAACTTATTTCATTGAACCACATTTTACTTCTTAATGACAACAATTTATGTTGGATTTTTGAAATTCAAAACACAAATATGGAAAAATTTCATTTAAACGGAAAATCGGTTTTTATAAATACCACTTAGTGGTTTCACTATTCATCAAAAATTGAAGTTTTTCAGAAATTTACCAAAAATTCACCCTAAGAAATATTTGATATTCCAAATTCAAAAATGATGTCTATTTTACAACATTAAAAACATATAAGTTGCATTAATTAATTTAATAATTAATTCCCGATGCCAAAACAAATAGCGTGTTTTATGAAACAAAATGTATCAAAACATTGACACAAGTTTAAGTCTGATTTCAAAGTGAAATTAATTACAACAACTACTGTTGGATTAAATGGAAAAAAATATTCTAATTTTACTTTAAAAACAATTCAAAATATAATCTAATCATATAAATAAATTATATTAATAAGAGGTTTTGAATTAAAATACAACATTTTTCACTATTCATTAAAAAATGAACTTTATCGGAATGATACCAAAAATTTACACAAAGTAAATTTTTATGTCTCTATTCTAACGAAAAATTGTATTTTGTCAAATATAACACATAAAATTGTCTAAAAGTGGTTTTAAAAGAGGTTTTCCATCAAAAGGTAGTTAATCGACCTTTTAAATAATATTATAATGTTTATGCATAAAATTGGATTCATTCGCATATTTAATCCTCTCACAATTATTGTAAAAAGTAAAAATATTTGACAAACGTATATAATAATTTTGTAGTTAGTTCTATTCATTCCCTCCATTATAACAGCTAGGCGTTAACTACCATTTAAAATAATATTATTTTTTTATTAGAGTGCAACGTAAGATTCCCAAGAAACTCGTTTAACGTATTGGGTATGCCATCGAGAATAGTGTCCCCTTTAAAGTACTATTAATATTTTATTCACAAATATGGATAAATCTGAAAATTTCATACACTTTATTTACCGGGGGTGTTACATTAAGTGGAGGGTAAATACTAATATATACTTATTTAGGTTATCTGAATCACATTAACATTCTCTAAAATAACTATGACTCCTTCTAATAACCTAACCATTATGGTAATGTAACTTATGATTAAAGAACACCATAACCTCTAAAGTTATCTAAACCGACCTCTGGTACCAACTATATAGACTAGGCCATATAACATATCACAATTCGGAAGTAAATGAATAATTCACATTGATGATATTTTCTGGTTTAGAGTTATATAGAATTATGAAATAACTATTACACATCAACTAGAAAATTACATGTTGACACTACTACTCAGTATCTATTATTTCATACAAAAAATCATAAAAAGAAACATGTCTAGTTCCACAATTTAGACATCAAGACATTTCCTCAATCCAATCCTTGACCCTATTAATCTTTATGTCCTATGGAAAAAATTTCAAAAACATGGGGTGAGCATAAAAATCTCAATAAGGGTTATAAATTAAGAAATGAAAACATTAGACCTTCAATAAATAAAAGTCAATTAAACATTACTTTTCAATCATAACAAACATCATGTAATCATAATATTTATGAATGACAAATAGATTTCATAAATCATAAAGGTAACTTGTGGCATATGTAACTTACTTACATTGTAGCTATCCTGGATACATAGGGAGTTATGATGTAATACCCAAAAAAGTATATTCCCAAAATACCTTAGGAGAAACATTAACGTTTACCTCCGTCAGATTACCCAATGAATTGGAGAACTATCTCAGGCTAAGAAGCCCTAGGTTTATCATTGAATAATCAGTATATACAAAAAATTCCCAATAACCATAACATATTCATAAAAAATAATATAATAATAATTGGAAGACAATATTTCCAAATTTCAATCACAATATATCATTTCATGAATTTTTCATAATCAATGCTTTATCAAACCGTTTTTAAAACGATTTAAAACATTAAATAAAGAGATTTTTTAATCAATATGTCCCATACCAAATTAAATATTTAGAAGAAAATATTAATTTCAAAATATTCATGTACATATAAATAAATCCTCAAAACCATTTTTATTACATGGAAATTAATGTCAAATATTTAGAAGATTAAATCATTAAAAAATCAAAAACCATATTTTGGTTGAAGAGCTCCTAACTAAATAAGAGATCCATGAATACAAGTAATTAAGGAATAACATTAATCAAAGATTATAATATCATGAGAATAATTATATTCATGATATATTATGTCAAAGGGAATTATATACACCATATAAAATAGAATTGTGTATAACATCAAATAAGTCTCAATAGAATGTAAATTGAGACAAAGTCCCTTACAAAGATCGTATCCTAAGATTATGGATAAATAAATGACATGATAATGTGTCACAAATTATCATTCAACCAATTTAAGTTTATATTATGTAAAAGACAATCAGAGTTCATTCAAACATATTAATTAAATAAAAAAATCATGAAATAGTATTTTTAACCAAGATAATTTGATTTGGGTTAAGATGTTCTCTTACATAATTTGATAGCCTAACGATGTCACTTGAAAATTTAGAATATGTGTTGATTATGGTGAAAAGGTTATATAATAAATTAGACATAAAATTTAAAGCAATAATGAAATAGAAGAATATAATCTAACATTGGAATATGTAAATTAAAATTCATAATAAAAATAAGTCTTTTAAAAAAGGAGGGTAAAAGGATCCCTTACTGATTTAGTTACTTACGAAAAATAAATCACTTGAAAGAAAGAACATAAAATGATTTTGTAAATTCCCATAAATTAAATTATTTTACACAATGAATAAAATAAGGGGAATTGCATATACCAAACAAAAGGAAATAGTGGCAAATATAGCATGAATCTAACGGGAATAAAAAGTGAGATGAAAACCCATTACCACGTAGTAATCAATCGAATCATATGAAAAAAAAGTTAATAACCCACAAATTAATCATAGAATACCATTATTATAATGTTAATCATGATAATATATATCAAATTTTAGTACATAATAAAACACGTGTAATAAATAAGTGGGGAACAATGGAAGTCTCACAGAATTTAAAGTGAGATAATAAACCCCTTAGCTCGTGTCCGAATTGAGTCATTTGTTCCTTGTTCTTCCGGAATAATAAACATATGTTTATTTCTACTTTATTAATATCCTTTTACAATTTTATTATTCCTTTTATATAACTTCTTATCTTTCTATAACAATTATTTAATTATTTCAGTTCATATTAGACATTTTGTCGTTGTTCGGAACATGAGTCAAAAATGAACTTGTTATAATTACAATTTGTCCATGTGGTAAAAATTACATTATTTCAAGAATGATATTCATGAATTTGGAATCATATATATCATATATATCTGGTATATATATATATATATATATATATGAAATTATGTAACATTTGGAGATAAGAAATGAAATGCACCGTTCATGGAGACAGTAAGACGTGTGTATGCATGACCGCTTCGTTCATTTATATTTTGAATTTTAATGAAATGAAAACATAATGATAAATAGATATAATATAACTACAGTATAATATCATATATAATTTCAATAACTTCATTCTTTATGCTTCCCACTTATGGTATGAATGAATCATATCACTTTGAGGGGGTTGTAGTCTGCATTTCCTCAAATGAAATTAACATTTTTACCCATAATAGAAACCATAAAGGTATGATATAAATGGAAAATAAATAATAAAAAAGAAAAAATAACTATATATATCATATATAAATATAGTTCCATAATAATGGCCAACATGAGAGGCGGTTGGAGATATTTAAACAATCATTTTTTCGTGAGGTAGTAGTTCGTCGTCCACAGAAACAATATCTTTTTTACGCATTAGATGGAGGTGTGTGTAAGTGTAGTTCGAATAAATCCCCTAAAAACAACAGAATATATTGAGGATTCATGTTTTTAATAAAATAAAATAATAATATGAGTATAGTGTATTGGAGGAGAAAAATATAATAAAATAACTACAGAGAAAATGTTACCTTAAAATCGGGCGACACCCTTTTGATAGAAACAAAATGTTTACTTGAAGTGCCTTGTGCCTAAGTTAAGGAATATAGTAGGTAGAGAAGTATGTAGGGGGATTAATTGGGAAGATTTTGGATGATATAGGGGGCCTGAGAGGTGTGACTAATGTGTTATAAGTGGTGTTCTTTTATAAGAGGAATGATTGGCTCTTTAGGGACGTTTAAAAATATTATTTTTGTATAAATATATCATTAGTTTAAAAAGGTCCAAAACTCATTAAATTCAACGATAAGATGACTAATGTTAGAAATAAAATCATCCAGTAAGAAATATATAGTTTTTGGATATTGTTTTAATATTTCTGATATTATTTATTTAAATCATCCACTTATGTGATAAACACTTCATCGTTATTTTGTCATAACTAATTTATTTATTTGGTTTCTAAAAATATTAAAAAAAATACCATGATGTACGATATATTTATGGATTTATAATGTATATTTATATTCAAGGAGATGGCTTATATAACCTTATGTAAAATTTTTTTTCTAAAATATATTAGTTTATGTCATTTTTTCCTTTAATTTAAATTAAATAATATAAAGTGTCATTATCACTCTTAAGTGTCTCCATGTGGTTCAAAAATCGAACCACGGATGATTATGGTCATACATGTATCAACCAATAGGATCAGGACACATGTTAGGGTAATTTAATATTATTATAATATTATTTTTACCCTTATTTATTAGATTTACCATTTAACCATGGTAAATAAAATATTACCGAAATAATATTCATAATGAATAAAAATAAATGGTATCTATTTACAGAATTTTTATCTCTTTATTGCAAATATGGAATATATTTTTCAAATTCAAAACAAATAATAGGTATAAGTTACTTTAAAATTAATTTCCGCGGTCAAATAAAAATGTTTAATTTTATGAAATAATAACAATAAAAACATTGACTCTTGTTTATGTCTGATTTCAATATGATATTACATATAATGACCAACATTAGATTAAATAGTAAAAACATTATTTAATTAAACATTACAACCAATTAAAAATATAATCTATCCATATAATGAAAATAGATTAAATTGAAAATTTTAATTTAAACACAGTATTTTTCAATATTCAATAAAATTTTGAACTTTATCAAAAAAATACCAATATTTCATCCAAATTTAAATTTGATTTCTTGATTCTGATAAAGAATTTTATTTTTTCAAATAGAACATGTAAAAGTGAAAAATACTAGATTTAAAAAATGTTCTCCATCAAAAGGTGGTAAAACGACCTTTTAAAGAATATTTAATCATTTCATGATTAAAATAGGATTATTATTTTAAGCCTCTAAAATTAATTAGATAAATATAAATTCATTTAACAAACATGTATAATCATATTTTAGTATGGTTTGTTCATTCCTATCAATAAAATGGCTAGGAGTTGACTTCCATTTAAAATAATAATAATAATAATTTATTTTTTTTTGTATAATTCAACGTTGTGTGCAATATAAGATTTCAACGAAACCTTTAGTTTTTAGTTGAGTAAACTATTAGACAAAGCATCCCCTTTGAATAAATATTAAAAATTAATACAAAAATATTAATAAATATTAAAATTTCATATTCTTTATTTACCTAAGATGTTACATAGATAACCCCTTTTGGGATTTTCATCCGAGAAATTTTAAAATTGGGCTCGAAAACATCATTAAAAGTCCCACATCTAAATTGAGTCAATAAAAAATCACTATAAAATAAATAAAGAAAAGAAAAAATGTTACATCCCTGGTTAATAAATAATAAGGCATTTTTATCATTATTAATATTTGTGAATTAAATATTAATTTTACTATAAAGGGGATTCTATATTCGATGGCCTCCCCGATACACAACAACGGGTTTCTTTGAAGTCTAATGTTGCAAACTAATAGTATAATATTATTATGTTAAATCGAAGTTAATGTTGGGAAATTGTATTGGTAGGAATGAATAGTACTAACTAAAATATGATTACAAATGTTTGTTAAATGTTTTCACATTCATTCAATTAATGTTAGCGGCATAAAATGTGACTGAAATCCAATTTTATACATAAATAATCTAATATTCATTAAAAGGATGATTTAAAACCTTTTAATGAAAATACCTTTTTAAATATATTTTATTTTTCACTTTTATATGTTCTATTTGAAAAAATAATTTTCCTCTTTATAATCGGAACATCAAAATTTACTTTGGGTGAAATTTTGGTATTTTTCAGATAATGATCAATTTTTATTAATAATGAAAAAATGATGTATTTTAATTCAAAATGACCTTTTAATGTAATTTATTTATATTGATAGATTGTCTTTTTAATTGTTTTTAAAGTTTAAATAGATTATATTTTTACCATTTAATCCAATTTTGGCCATTGTAATTCATTTCACTTTGAAATTGGACATCAATAAGTATCAATCTTTTGGTTGTTATCATTTCATAAATCAAGCTTTTTGTTTCGACAACTGGAATTAAATATGAAATTAATTAATGAAACTTATATGTTTGTAATTGGGTAAAAATAACCTCATTTTTCAATTCGTAATATCAAATTTATCATAGAGTGAATTTTTGGTATTTTTCTAAAAACATTCAATTTTTATGAATAGTGAAAAACAAGTCGCTATTATTTAAAACCAAATTTTTATTAAAATAATTATTTTTTAAATTTAAATTTGTTATAATTTAAAAATAGATAAATATTACCTAAATTAATACAATTTAATTAATTGGAGTCATTTTATAAAAAGATCAGATGTATAAAATTATATTGAATTTTTAACGTCTTTTTTGCCAAACTTCTAACTGCTTTTACAAATTTTCATAAATTGTAATTTTTCTTCTTTTGTGAATTAAAATTAAAAACACCAACATACATGTTTTTCATTATCAATTAAAATTTGGTTTAATGGGACGAAAATAATTTTTGGTGAGTAGTAACTTTTGACTTTTATTAACCGTGATTAGAGGTAAATAGGGTAATTTGAGGTAAAATAATGTAATAATAATATAAAATTACCATGAAACCTATCCTATCATTATTGGGTGAGTCATAGACAACCGAAATCTTCCATGGGTCAATTTTGGGATATTATGGAGCCACATGGGAAAGATAATGACATTAATAACTTTTTATTTAAAGTAAAAATTAAAATGTCATAAAAATGTATTAGTTTACTAAAAAAAATTAATGTGGGGTTATATATTTGATATATTTGAATATAAAAATTAATAATAAAGATAAAAATATTTCCTAAATCATGGTAATTTATTTATAATTTCTAGAAATCAAATAAATAAAATTATTTATGACACAATGAGAATGAACTGTTTCCATCATTAATGAATGATTTATGTAAATAAGATGATTAAAATTAAAACAGTATACAAAACATGTCAATTCTTATTGGATGATTTTATATCAAACATGGGACACCATATCATCTAAATTAACAGTTTTTTTACCTTTATAAAATGAAAATAATTATATAATAATATAATATATTCAAACTTTTCAAAAGATCTCATTCATATCTTGTATAAAAGCCCTCACTTCCTACCGATTTCTCACAATTCTAAAGACCTTGGATCATCAATTATCTACTCCAATAAATTCCAAGATCCCTTTATTCATCCAAGAAGCCTTACCTTAGGCATAAACCACTTCAAGAAACCCTTTTGGTTCAAACCAAAGGGAGTTACACGATTTAAAGGCAACGTCTTCTCTTAAGTTCTTTTGTTTTATATTACTTTTACAACCCCCAAATAACTTTTTACACCATTATTTTATAAAAAAACCGTTATAATAAATATTCTAGTATGTTTTTATGAGAATTATTCTAGCTACACATACACACACATCCATCTAATGGGTAAAGAACATACTGTTTCTGTGGATGACGATCTACTACCTCACGAAATGATGATTATTCAATTATATCCTACCACCTATCATGGTGGCCATTATTATGGAACTATATCTATATATGATATATAATATAATTATGTTTTCCTTAGGATTCTGTATTTTTCAATTTATTGAATACCTTTATGGCTCGCATTATAGGTAAACGCAATAATTTCATTTGAGAAAACGCGGACTAACGCCCCCTCAAAATGATATGACTCATTCATTCCATACGAGGAACATATAAAAGAGAGAATTTATGAACTTATATAACATATATATCATATATATAATAATTTAATTATAATATATCTTTATATCATTATGTTTTCATTCCATTAAAATATGAAATCGAAATGAAAGTAGCGTTCATACACATGTACGGCTTACCGTCTCCATGAACAGTGAATTTCATTTTTTATCTCCAAATGTTATGTACTAATATAATTAAATATATATAGTAGATATATATGATATATATTAAATCTAAATTATGAATATAATTCTGGAGATAATGTAATTTTTACCATATGGACAATTTATAATTATAACAAGTTTATTTTTTACTCAAGTTCTGAACATCAACAAAATGTCTGATATGAACTAAAAAAAGATAACTAATTGTTATAGAAATGTAATAAGTGATATAAAATGAATAATAAACTTGAAAAATATTTTTGATAAAGTATAAATGAAGTTATGTTTATCATTAAGGAATAACAAGTAACATACGAGCAATTGGAGTCCAACAAGTGGTAAGGGATTCAAATCTCATCATTAATTTCAGGAGATATCTATTGTTCGCCAATTATTTATAGCATCTGGAGTATTTTGTACTGAAATTGGATATATATTCTCATTATTCTCATTATATTCATGGTATAATACTATTCCTTTTCTTGTTGTTATCTTTTTCCATATGACTCTATTGATTACTACGAGGTAAGGGGTTTTCATCGAAAATATTATTCCCCTGAGATTCATGATATATTTGCCACTATTTACTTTTGTGTGGTGTGTGTAAATCCCATTAATGTGTTATTTGTTTAATATAATTCAATTTATTGGTATTTACATCTTCATATTATGATCCTTCGTTCACGGGGTTTATGTTTCGTAAGTTACCAAATCGGTAAGGAAACATTTCACCCTCCGCCTTTTAACATACATCTTTTTGTTATGTGTTTTAATTTATATCTTATTATGTTGGGATGTGTTCTTATGTATCTATATTGATGTAAATTTTGTGTCCAAGTGATTTTAGACCATTTTCTCTCTTATCGGCTCATTTTCTAAATTTTAATGTGACGCTGTTAAGCTATCGAATTATATTTGGAAGGGAACGTCAAAGCCCAATTTCAATTCCTTGGGCTAAACATATACATCTAGAATGTGTCATCTAATGAATACGTGTGAATGACCTGTTATTTTTTACACATTATATCCTCCTATATTTGGTGTACACTTATTTTTCACACATAATTATGTAATTTATTTATCCTTAATCAAAGGATACTGTCTTTATAAGGTATTTCATATCAATTTACATTCCATTGAGACTTAATTGTTGTCATGCGCCAATTAAAATTTATATGGTGTATGTACATTACTTTGGAAAATTATATCATGAATACCTACATTACTTTGTGGAATTTGTTTCTTGATATGATTATCATACAACCTATAAAAACCAAAGTTATTTACTGTAACATAAATGATAGAATAAGTGATATAAACACTTACATTACAACTGATGTCATCTCTTCACAGTTGAGCAGAACATACGTATGAGCTCTCTGATGTTCATCATCTGAAAGCCACCGTTCATAAACTCCACCAAAACCAAGCTCTCACTGGATGAAAATAGATAATTGACTGTTGATTTCATCAATATTCCTCTCGTTCCGTCCCATTCGGTTGTGTTTTGAAGGATACTCAGATTCAAAATAATGGGAGTAGAAAAAGATATTTCATCTTGCAAATAAGCTTCTGCAATAGATCCTTCAACAGATGCTTTGTTACGTACTTTTCTTTTCAATTTTTGCATGCATCTTTCAAATGGGTACATCCATCGAAACTGTACCGGACCTCCACATTTGGCTTCATATGGAAAATGTGACATCAAATGTTCCATTGAGTCGAAGAAAGAAGGAGGAAATGTTTTTTCCAGTTTACATATAATTACAACAACATCTTTTTCTAGTTTACCTAGAGAATCATAATCTGCCGTAGACGCACAAATTTCCCGAAAAAAATTAGACATGTCTGTTATGGAATCCCAAATCACAGAATTCAACAGACCTCTTAATCCAATGGGTAGAAGTCTCTCCATTATAACATGACAATCATGACTTTTTAATCCAGTAATATGACCATTCTTTACACATCTACCCAAATTAGAAGCACAACCATCTGGAAGTCTCAAATCTGCAATACACGGAAAAAATAAGAAACAGTTTTCTTTAGATAGTGTATAAGATGCTTTTGGTTTCAGTAACCTTTCTGTTCTGAAATTCTCAAATAGTTCCAATTCTGGACGGCTGCAAATTTGGGCAAGATCTAAACGTGCATTTACATTGTCTTTGCTCTTTCCTGGCGTATCCAAAACTGTATGAAACAAATTATCAAAATAGTTCTTCTCAATATGCATGACATCTAACATGTGTCGGACCAATAGATCAGACCAATATGGCAAATCCCAAAATATGCTACGTTTAATCCAATTGTGTTCTTTCCCAAAACCAGAAATTTTCTGTTGGTTTATTGTGGGACCAAAAGTGATGGGAGGTAATGAAAATACAACTGATTTTAACTCCGAACCTGATGGCATTTTTGGAGGTCCATCCCTTTCAACTCTTCCTTTTCTGAAATGAGATCTGTTTCTGCGAAAAGGATGATCAGCTGGAAGAAATTTGCGATGACAGTCAAAATAACAAGGTTTCTTTCCATGATTGAGCATAAATGCTTTGTTCTCTCCCATACAGTAAGGACATGATTTCTGACCATGTGTACTCCAGTCAGATAACATCTCATAAGCCGGTAAGTCACTTATTGTCCACATCAATGCTGCTCTCAGTATGGAATTCTGTTTCGTTGCAACACCATATGTACTGACACCAGTACTCCACAATAAATTTATTTCATCAATCAATGGCTTCAAATAAACATCAATATTTTTCTTCGGATGTCCTGGAATTAGTAAAGTCAAAAAGATATATGGCTCCTTCATCAACATCCATGGAGGTAAATTGTACGGAGTTACAAAAACAGGCCAACATGAATATTGACTACCATAAGATCCAAACGGACAGAAACCATCAGTGGAAAGGCCCAGTCGAACATTTCTAGATTCTAAAGAAAAGGATGGATGCACTCTATCAAAATGTTTCCATGAATCACCATCGGCTGGATGATTCATGCTTTTATCAGTTGAAATATTCTCTTTATGCCATGACATCATTGTCGCTGTATTCTTAGACATGAATAAACGCTGAAGTCTGGATGTAAGCGGAAAATATCTCAACTGTTTTACAGGAATCAAACCAGACTTCCCGTGTTTTCCTTCATTATATCTCAGTTGCCCACATGTAGGACAACTATCCAACGACTCATTTTCCCCAGAATATAAAATGCAGTCATTTGAACATGCATGAATCTTCTGACAAATAAGTCCCAAATTTCGAACCAGCCTCTTACTCTCATAGTAATTTGCAGGTAAAACATTTCCTTCGGGTAACAGTGTTTTCAGTAAAGAAAATATCTGGTCAAAACAGGTGTTTGACATTCCGTTATCTGATTTGATAGCCATAAATTTTGCAACTGATTCTAATTTGCTCATCTTGCAGCCAGGATATAATGCATCCTCAGCAGATTTCTACAACTCATAAAATTCAGACGGTGCCAACTCAGGATTTGAAGCTATATCAGCCAGAGTTTCTGTATGTTGAACAGATGAACCTGAAACATCATGTACTAAATCTTGAAACCGGGATGGATCCGGAATCAAGTTGGTATCACCTGCTCTGGAACTGCGTTCACCGTGTTGATACCAAAAAACATAATCTGGTTGAGATCCAAAACGCAAGAGATGTTCTCCCACGTTGTCAAACGTGTCAAACGTTCTCAATGCACATTTTCTGCAAGGGCATTTTATTTTTCCTTCTGAAACAAATTCTGAATTTGATGCCGCAAATGATAAAAAAATCTCCACACCCTCAACATATACTGGATTTAAACCAGAACTGTTTGGATTTCTACGTTGATTTATCCATATGCGGTCACCTAATAATGGTTGTTGACGACCTCATTGTTCCATATTTCTCTATAAAATATAAAATCATTAATGGTTTTGAATAATTTGTTAGAAAAAACACTCAAGTAAAGATTGAATATATTGAGAATAAAGCAAAACATGTTACAAATATTGATAATTTTAATATTATATTGATTTTTTATTATTTTAATAATACTAATATAATTTTTTCATAAACATTAATTATATAATAATAACATTATTACATTATTAGTATATTTTATTATTAATATTAAAATAACATAATTTTTTATATTATATACAATTCTCCTTTCCTCTGTGTGTTTAACATTCCGTCTCCACATGCAATATTTGCATTCACTTTCACCTCTCCATTGGTGAGTAGGTTGATAATTTTGAAAAAGAATGCGAATATTACATGTGGAGACAGAAAACACACAGATGAAAAGAGAATTGTATATAATATAGAAAATTATATTATTTTAATATTAATAATAAAATATACAAATAATGTACTAATGTTATTATTCGTAAATATTGGTAATTATTCAAAATTATTGGTAATTATTTCTAATTATTGGTAATTATTTCTAATTATTGGTAATTATTGGTAACTATTGGTAATTATTGGTAATTATTACTAATTATTGATAATTATTACTAATTATTGGTAATTATTACTAATTATTGGTAATTATTACTAATTATTGGTAATTATTACTAATTATTGGTAATTATTACTAATTATTGGTAATTATTACTAATTATTGGTAATTATTACTAATTATGGGTAATTATTACTAATTATTGGTAATTATTACTAATTATTGGTAATTATTACTAATTATTGGTAATTATTACTAATTATTGGTAATTATTGGTAATTATTGGTAAGTATTGTTAATTATTGGTAATTATTGGTAATTATTACTAATTATTACTAATTATTGGTAATTATTACTAATTATTACTAATTATTACTAATTATTGGTAATTATTACTAATTATTGGTAATTATGACTAATTATTGGTAATTATTACTAATTATTGGTAATTAATACTAATTATTGGTAATTAATACTAATTATTGGTAATTAATACTAATTATTGGTAATTAATACTAATTATTAGTAATTAATACTAATTATTGGTAATTATTACTAATTATTGGTAATTAATACTAATTATTGTTAATTATTACTAATTATTGGTAATTATTACTAATTATTGGTAATTATTACTAATTATTGGTAATTATTACTAATTATTGTTAATTATTACTAATTATTGGTAATTATTACTAATTATTACTAATTATTGGTAATTATTACTAATTATTACTAATTATTGGTAATTATTACCAATTATTGGTAATTATTACCAATTATTGGTAATTATTACCAATTATTGGTAATTAATACCAATTATTGGTAATTAATACCAATTATTGGTAATTATTGGTAATTATTACTAATTATTGGTAATTATTGGTAATTATTGGTAGTTATTGGTAATTATTGGTAAATGCTGTTAATTATTACTAATTATTGGTAATTATTACTAATTATTGGTAATTAATACTAATTATTGGTAATTAATACTAATTATTGGTAATTAATAATAATTATTACTAATTATTGGTAATTATTACTAATTATTGGTAATTATTACTAATTATTGTTAATTAATACTAATTATTGGTAATTAATACTAATTATTCCTAATTATTAGTAATTATTACTAATTATTAGTAATTATTGTTAATTATTGTTAATTATTACTAATTATTACTAATTATTAGTAATTATTACTAATTATTAGTAATTATTACTAATTATTAGTAATTATAACTAATTATGAGTAATTATTACTAATTATTAATAATTATTACTAATTATTGGTAATTATTAATATTTATTATTAATTATTACTAATTATAGGGAATTATTAGTAATTATTACCAATTATTGGTAATTATTGGCAATTATTACTAATTATTGGCAATTATTACTAATTATTGTCAATTATTGGTAATTATTGGCAATTATTGTTAATTATTACTAATTATTGGTAATTATTGGCAATTATTGGTAATTATTGGCAATTATTGTTATTTATTGGTAAGTATTGTTAATTATTACTAATTATTGGTAATTATTGGTAATTATTACTAATTATTGGTAATTATTACTAATTATTACGAATTATTGGTAATTATTACTAATTATTACTAATTATTGGTAATTATTCCTAATTCTTACTAATTATTGGTAATTATTACTAATTATTGGTAATTAATACTAATTATAGGTAATTATTACTAATTATTGGTAATTAATACTAATTATTGGTAATTAATAATAATTATTGGTAATTAATACTAATTATTACTAATTATTGGTAATTATTGGCAATTATTACTAATTATTGGCAATTATTAATAATTATTGGCAATTATTGGTAATTATTGGCAATTATTGTTAATTATTACTAATTTTTGGTAATTATTGGCAATTATTGGTAATTATTGGCAATTATTGTTATTTATTGGTAAGTATTGTTAATTATTACTAATTATTGGTAATTATTGGTAATTATTACTAATTATTGGTAATTATTACTAATTATTACTAATTATTGGTAATTATTCCTAATTCTTACTAATTATTGGTAATTATTACTAATTATTGGTAATTAATACTAATTATAGGTAATTATTACTAATTATTGGTAATTAATACTAATTATTGGTAATTAATAATAATTATTGGTAATTAATACTAATTATTACTAATTATTGGTAATTATTCCTAATTTTTCCTAATTTTTCCTAATTTTTGGTAATTTTTGGTAATTATTGCTAATTATTACAAATTATTGGTAATTATTGGTAATTATTGGTAATTATTGGTAATTATTGGTAATTATTGGTAATTTTTGGTAATTATTACTAATTATTACAAATTATTCCTAATTATTACTAATTATTACTAATTATTACTAATTATTACTAATTATTACTAATTATTACTAATTATTACTAATTATTACTAATTATTACTAATTATTACTAATTATTCCTAATTATTACTAATTATTCCTAATTATTACTAATTATTACTAATTATTGGAAATTATTGGTAATTATTACTAATTATTACTAATTATTGGTAATTATTGGTAATTATTACTAATTATTACTAATTATTGTTAATTAAAAAGTAATTATTCCAAATTATTGGTAAGTATTAATAATTATTGGTAATTATTACTACTTATTGTTAATTATTACTAATTATTGGTAATTATTACTACTTATTGATAATTATTACTAATTATTACTAATTATTGGTAATTATTACTAATTATTACTAATTATTCTTAATTATTGATAATTATTGACAATTGTTCCTAATTATTAGTAATTAAATGAATAATTATCAATAATTAGGAATAATTACCAATAATTACAAATAATAACATTATTAATATATTTTATTATTAATATTAAAATAATATAATTTTCTAATTTATATACAATTCTCCTTTCATCTGTGCGTTTTCTATCTCCACATACAAATAATACATGTGAAGACAGCAAACACACAGATGAAAAGAGAATTGTATATATATAAAAAATTATATTATTTTAATATTAATAATAAAATAGACTAATAATGTAATAATGTTATTATTCCTAATTATTGGTATTTATTACTAATTAATAATATTTATTCTTAATTATTAAAAATTATTACTAATTATTCCTAATTACCATTAACTATGAACAATACTAATAATTTAAATTTATTAAGTAATAAAACAATGTAAACATAATAAAATTACAACTAATTAAGAATAATTGAAACTAATAAAAAATTAAAAATAAATATTAAATTAAAATGAACAAAAATACCTTGAAAATTGATCTGCTCTGATCGTTCTTCAAAACATTAATATCAGCTCCAGAGAAAAAAATTAAACTGGAAAAAAACTGAACTCTAGAAATATAATTTTGAGAGAAGGAGAAGATAGAGAATGAGAATTAAGTGAAAAAAAACGGATGAGGGTATTTATAGGTTAGATTATTTGCGACGGGCCCATTTGCGACGGGTATCCCGTCGCAAATACCTTAGCCAACATTTATTACTGTCAACGGGTAAATAGTTATTTGCGACGGGTCCCGTTGAAAATAACAACCTGCCGACATACTATTTGCGACAGGGGAATATTCCCGTCGAAAATACCTTTTACCGCCGCCGGTTATTTGCGACGGGAATATTCCCCCGTCGCAAATAAGTTTCCCGCGATTTGGCGCGCAAACCGCGCCAGTCCTTTTGCGACGGGGAAAGCTGTCCCGTCGCAAAAGGCTACTTATTTGCGACGGGCAAATAACCCCATCGCAAATAAGTTTTTAACAGGACTATTTGCGACAGGATTTATTCCCGTCGCAAATAACCCGTCACAAATGCCCTTTTTTCCCGTAGTGCTTTACCGAAGTTGTGTTTTATCGTGATTGGGAGTAAATTTCTTGGGTTTTTTTAAATTGAATAAAAATGGGGTAACACATTTTTATTTGAATGGAGGTTAAAACCTCTAAGGGGATGTTGGTGTTGGGGCCACACTCACAAAACCTCACTTGGGAGGTTGTTAAATGGTGGGGACCATATGAACATCAAACCCCTCAACTCCCCTTGACCCTCCCTTTTACTCTTGAACTCCCAATTTATGGTCGAGCCTATCCACCATCCCTCATAATGGTGCCAACACAAGGATTATTTAATGCCTTAATTAATTAATTTGTAGTTATATGAATTCATTTGAATTATTTTGGAATGCGTGACAACATTAAAATAAAAAGGAGGATATTTTTTTACTTTCACTTGGCGATTATTCCTTGGTGAAGCTTGAGATAACTCTTGGAAGAATGACCAATTCCAACAAATAACACTCCTCGTCTCCAATGATTGTGAAGCTACATCTTCTAACTTCTTCAACCGGAGCATTGTAGGGAAGCACCGCCGCCCATGAAGTACACCGAGGGTGTTGACTCGACTCATCTTCATCGAGCCCTACTTCCTCAGAAGTTGATGAAACAACGCCGGTTTTCCACGACATTCGTCTTCCGCGACTCGAAAACATTCAAGGAAAAAAACGTGGTAGGGGGAATTGGATTATATTTTATGCATGAATTATACTCACGTAATTCAACGTTTGTTTTTGAAATGATGGTGGCCAAATTTTTATCACCTAATACAGAGGGAATGTGCCGAACAAACATGGACCGACATCCCTCTGTTGAATATAGTTTGGTTGACATCCGTGGCAGAGCCGAAATGGCGTCGTGTCGTCACACTGCGCCAGAGAAGAACCATGGTGGACGAACGAGGAACCGCAGCTGGGAGGGCCGTAGTGGATGAAGAAGTGCAGCGCTGTCACGCCGCGCGGTAGAGCCGAAGGCCATGGCCAGGTCGGGCGGTGTGGTGACCTGGCTGCAGCATCGTGCCATACAGAGGGCAGTAGGACCATGGTGTCGTCGTGCCACGGTGGATATGCAGTGGCAGACGGCCGAGCTGGCCTCCGTGGAGCCAGACCGCGAGATGACCAGTATGTTGATTGGGTCATCCCGCTGGAGAATCACGGTGCACGCAGGCTCCGTGTAGAGGAGGACGCGTCTCGAGTCCACGGGCCGCTTAGGTGGGCAAACCGGACGACCGTGTGCCGGCCTGGCTGAAGAACCGCGGCTCCCGCAAGCACCGTGTGGGAAGAATAGTGGCCCGCATCGCAGGCCGTGTGTGCCAGGCCGAATTGACCAGCTACGTGTGGCCTATCAGAGGAGGAGGTGGCACCACCTGGCATCACAAGGTGAACAGGACCAGCCCGAAGTGCAGGCCGGGTTTGCAGGTAGGTCGCGCCCCATCGTACTTGGCTGACACCCAGCCGGTTTAGACCCTCTGAAACATGTCGGGTCGACCCGCCATCCCACTACGATTGATGGGTTGGGCAAGTCTTCACTTAAATGTAAATATCTCATAGACCGCACATCCTATTGACGCGTCGTATGCGGAACTGGGGCCGTCGAAAAAGGCGGCCCTTTTTCGATTCTCTATGTGGGTTTTGGATAAATTTGGAATACAGCTAAGTTGGATCGAGCGTAAAAGCCAACTGGGCCCCAAGAATGGAATCACCAATAACTCTCAGAACAGGAATCTGATTGACACTCCGTCTATCGCGTTGAGTTCCTTATGATGAGACGGAACTATGGGGTACATCATCTCAGGACTTCATGATTGTTTATGTATCGAAACTTGGATCAATGAGCGGACCCACCTAGAATCGACCGTGCTGTGTGCAGAAACCCTAGGGTTGGTTGCGACTGAGATGTACCAGAAACCTTTGTGGGTTCAAAAACGATAACTACCATACCGGAATCCACTGTGGGTTCGACATCAATGTCTACTATATCGGGATCCTATGTGGGTCTGACAATTCTGAATTCTGTTCCTGTATCATCTGTGTGTCCGACATAATAGCTGGTCATGTATCCTGTGTGGGTTCGACAGCTTAGTTGGTCATGTATCTTGTGTGTGTCTGATAGCTTATATGAATCAGTGACTACATCTAATCATCTCTATCAATATGTGAAAGAAGTATACCTTTGTGATAAGAGGCATTTATTTCATCTAGTATCATCATAGTGATTGACATTACATCGATTTTGGAATGGTTTGTGCTTGGGTTTCAGATTTGGAGCCAGACACTGTTTGTTAACTTAGGTATATGTATTTTCATATACCTAAGTAGGGTTGGTTGATACATCGTTATAGCATCTATCTACAATGGATTATCTTTGGTGGATTTTGGGAGACCTTCATGGGTCTCAGGGTCCCCTATTGAGTATTTTTATACTCACCCATGCACGGGCTTCGCCCGCACCTTGTTGTGTTCTGTGCAGACGACAGACAGCAGTGATCAAGGCTGAGGGTGATAGACGGGAGACTACTCAGAGCTGTACTAGAGGGTACTTACCACAGGGATGATTTGTCTGAGTTTTGTACATACCCTTCAGGTAGGATTCCCGGGCGGATGATCAATGAGATGGTTTCCCTTTTTTACTTGTACATGTACTTGTTTTTCAGTTTGGTTTTTATACTGGCCCACTTACTTTCAGCACACCTTAATTTTCTATTTTAGTACTTTTTTCCTCTACTGCATGTGTTCAAACTGTGTGTGTTACAGGATTGAAGGCAATTCCTTCCCTTTTTATCAAGTATTCTCCTTTGGGGATAGTCGCCAAACTCTGGCTTATGGAAGGAGGGCTTCGGTAAGTCACGGTACGAGCCCCGAGGATGAGTCGTGACAAATTGGTATAAGAGGAGTCGATTCTACCATAGAACATGGACTGTGATTATTTTAATGGAAGTAGTGTTCAGTGTTTTGGGTGTGTTTATCTGTTTAGGGAACCATGTGTTGGTGACGCGGCCAACTTATCCATACAATAGGACTCTGACTTCTGATTACCGACTCAGTGCAAGAAAACACTTATTGCATGTGTGCTTCATTTGAAAATGTATTCTTCGTGATTAATTTGTGTCAGCTAACTAGGTATATTGTTTAAACTGTGGTGCACCTGTTTTATTTTAGGATGGCCCCACAGAGGCAGCCAGCTGGGGTTTTGAGTTACATAAGAGATGACAGCCCACCTAGCGATGAGGACTCAGTTCAGGGCCCCATCACAGCGGAGGTACCAGTGGTACCACTACCCTCTTGGCCACTGATACCACTAGATCTAGAAGCAGATAGTTCATGCCACCGGAGTGAATTTCACAAGTTCCTATGCCAGAGGCTGCCTAGGTTCTGGGGAGAGATGGACCCACATGCAGCTGATGATTGGCTAGAGGCTGTCGTGAGACTTTTCAGATTGGTAGGGACTCTAGCCGACCTCATGGCGATCCTTACTGCGAGTCACCTGCATATAGAAATAAGAATATGGTAGAGAATGATACTCTATGTGAATTATAAGGAATCTTTACTCTGGACAGACTTCGAGAGTCTCTTTCACTCAGAGTTTGTTCCATCCACCTTTCATGCGGTGCGGATTTAGGAGTTACTTCATATGCAGCAGGGAAGCATGACAGTAGCTCAGTAGTAAGTTAGGTTCACTGACCTCTCACTCTACTCCACGAATATTGTACGGGACTAATTTTTGAGGTCCTGGACCTTCGAACTGGGACTCAGACATTTGATCAGGGCTTCGATGATTCCCCTCAGCATCCTGACGCAGGCGGGGGTTCTAGAGTGAGGCCTTTTATTGGAGGGTTTTCTCGATGAGTTGTCAACAGCAGTGAGGCCCACCACAGGGCCACACGTAGCGGATTATTCTACAGTCGGCTGATGATAGATGATGTAGAGGTCCGAGAGGACCATTCCATTATGTGGGTGATTCCAGGATACAGGTTCAGTTTTTCGGGGCACAAGTGACAATGCCAGCAATACGAGGAGTAGGCAGTTCTATGCATGCGGCGGGCAGGGCATCATGCCTTGTAACTACCCGACCCACCATGTAGATGAGCAGCAGGCAATAGAGGGACCTCCCAAGCAGAGGTAGAGGTCTGATCGTGGTGATCCACCGGGAGCTGGTGGGCGTGGCAGAGGCACTGGCCGAGCAGCGGGTCGTGGACGATGTTTTGAGGCTCTACCACCACCACGAGGAGGTCCACCCTGACCACAGAGAGCGGGAAGATACATGCGGGCTTAGCACCATGAAATTGTGGCTTACGACCATGGTGTACCAGAGATGATTCGAGGTTCTATCTGTGTTAAATCCACCCCTGCTACAATACTTATAGACAATGGTGCGAGTCATTCTTTTATTTCCACTACCCGCGTTCAGAGCTCAGAGATTCCGACGGAGCTGTTGGCACGATCCATATGGATAGAGACTACTACAGGGGAAGACTCGATGATTACACTCTTGTGTGGGTAGTGTGAGTTTACTCTAGGAGGCAAGAGCTTCAGCTGGGATCTTCTGGTAGCAGCGTCGAGGCCTTATGACGTCATCTTGGGTATGGACAGTTTATCCACAGTTCATGCTCAGATTGACTGTATTAGGCACAAAGTGCGGTTTATCCACACATATGGGACAAGGTTTCCCTTTCACCAGTGATAAGAGAGAATTTGAAGCACATGATGTACATACGAAGAAGAGGGGGCAGCCGATCACACATCAGTTGGATAGTCTCATCCTCGGAGCGGTTGATGTGCAGAGTCCGAGTTTTCCTATTGTGGTGGATCAGTACATGGATGTTTTCCCTGACGATGTTCCAGGACTACCTCCTCACAAAGAGGTAGACTTATACATTGACCTACACCATGGAACGACCCCGATATCTATTCTATCATATCATATGGCTCTCCCTGAGCTTCGTGATCTGTGGTTATAGTTGGATGACTTTTAGGGGAAGGGATTTATCTGACCTAGTGTTAAACCCTGGGCATCACTGATATTGGTCACCATGAAGGTGGATGGGAGATTACGACTCTGTGTATACTACCATCACCTGAATCAGGTGACGGTAGTCAACAAGTAACCACTCTCTAGGATTGAAGACCTCTTTGATCTTCTCAAGGGATCACGATGGTTCCCGAAGATAGACCTTAGGTAAGGCTATCACCAGCTTAATGTTTGAGACGAGGATGTGCAGAAGACAACCTACATGATTCGGTATGGCCATTACGAGATCTTGGTTATGCCCATTGGAATAAAAACCCCCCAGAAGTGTTCATGAGTCTCATGAATAGGATCTTCCCGCCTTACCTCGATCGCATTGTCGTAGTCTTCATCGACGATATACTGATCTACTAGATAACTGAGGAGGATCATGCCTACCATTTACGAGTAGTACTGGACACACTCCTAGAGCACCAGCATTGTGGTATGCTCTCGAAGTTCCATTTCTAGATTTGAGAGAATCATTTCATAGAACACGTCATCTCGTATTTTGGAGTGTAGTGGATCCAGTAAAGATAGAGGTAGTACTTGCATGGGAGCCACCCAGGAGTGTAACCGAGGTGCAGAGATTTCTGGGACTAGATAGGTACTATCATAGATTTGTTCCAGACATCTCCAGAGTTGAAGCACTGCTTTCACCATTGATTAAGAAGAGGTAACCCTTCATGTGGTTAGATAGATACCATAATAGATTTCAAGAGCTGAGGTAGAGGTGGACCAGTGCTCCCATCTTGATGCTACTAGAGGAGGGCGTAGGGTACGTAGTTTTCTACGACACATCAGGGACCAGACCCGGGTGTGTCCTGATTTAAGATAAAGTATTGATCACGTATGGTTCATGGTAGTTGATATAGAATGAGATGAACTATGATACCCATGACATTGAGTTAGAAGCAGTAGTTTTCTTCTTGATGATGTGGCGGCACAATCTGATGGGCGATCGTTTTACAGTCTACTCTGACCACCATAGTCTCAGTTACATCTTATCTATGAAGGAAATGAACCTGAGACAGCGGTGATGTATTCAGTTCCTCCAAGACATTGAATTTGAGATATTCTATACTCCTTTAACGGGGAATGTTCTGGTATATTCTCTCAGTAGAATATTAGGCATTCAGCTGCTAGGAGAGGCGACATAGATACTGGCCATGTTGCAGATATCCTTTGTGAATATAGATGGATCATCCTTTCTGAAGTCTCTCACAATCACTCCTCCACATTTCAGTGAGTTAGGGAGGCACAACGTGGAGATGTTGACTGTGAGACATGACATGCTCAAATCCTAAGGGCAGGCACCTGTTGGGTTTTCTAAAGGTAGGTAACACGTCATCCTCTTTAGTGGATATACCATGGTACCAGTTTCACTACAAGAGTATGTGTTTAGGGAGTTCCACACTTCCCCACTAGCAGTACATCCAGGAGTGGAGAATATGTATCAAGGCCTCAGACAACAGCACTGGTGACCGAGTATGAAGAATGTGGTAGCAGAGTTCATCTCGCGATGCCTCACATGTCATCAAATAAAGGTTGAGCACCAGGTTCCAGCAGGCATGGTTCAGCACATAGTGGTCTCAGAGTGGAAGTGGGATGGGATATCAATGGGTTTCGTGAGAGGACATCCACATACATCCAGAGGACACGAGTCTATCTGGGTGATTGTCGACTGACTCACCATGGCATCCCACACCCTACCGATCAGAGAGAAGGGATCAATAGAGATCTTCGGACGCATCTATGTACATGAGATCAAACGGCTACCTGGTGTGCCATAGATGATTTTTTCCTAATGAGATGCTTGTTTCACTTCCCGACTATGGAAGGGGTTGCAGGAGGCTTTCGAGATGTAGCTTTGTTTGAGCACTGCCTTCCATACTTAGACGGATGGCCAGACTGAGAGGACAATTCAGAATCTCGGGGACATTCTCCATGAATGCTTCCTCGATTTTGGTCGCAGTTGAGAGGATCACATAACCTTGGTGAATTTTTCATATAACAACAACTACCACTCCCCCATCATGATGGCACCAGACGTGGCACTGTACAGAGGACCTTGCTAATCGCCTTAGTGCTAGACTGACCCAGGGGAGTCAGCACTTGTAAAATCAGAGATGGTGCAGGCTACGATGGAGAAGGTGTAGATTATCCAGGAGTAGATGAAGACTGCACAGAGCATATATTAGTCCTATGATGATAGGACATGGAGACCACTTGGGATTGAGGATGGAAACCATTTCTTCCTATGGGTCTCACCTCGATGAGGTCTATGGAGATTTCGGCGAGGTGGAAAATTATCTCCATAATTAATCAGACCGTTCTAGGTCCTCAGTAGAGTAGGAAAGGTGGCTTATCGCCTGTCCCTTCCACCTCAGTTTGCACCGGGTGCATGAAATCTTCCATGTATCAAAACTAAGGAGATGCGTTCACAACCCGTCCCACATTATCGACCATGGGGAGGTAGACATCGATGAATGGGAGACATTCACAGTGGTTCTAGTAGAGATTGATGATGGACAGGAGCGGGTCCTACGTGGAAGGTCGATTCCTCTGGTGCGTGTTCGTTGGCAACATGAGAACCTCCATGAGAGCACTTGGGAGCTGGAGGCACAGATGAGTGCTCAGTACTCCCATTTGTTCCATTAGTGTGTGTTGTATCTTTCACGGACATAAATTACTGAGTTGGAGAGAATGTAAAGACCCAAAAATTCTTTGGATTTTTTTTAATACATAAAAATTTTACAAGTCAGCAGTTTCTGACGACACTTGATTCCGAGGCCCGGTGTGCCTGGAATCAATTTCTGATGTTTTCTTCAGATACATTTAGTAATCATACAACTGGGATTTTATATATTTTTAACCGGTGCTTGGAATTGAAATCTGAGGACACTGATTAACTCACAGCACCGGTATTTTCTTAAGGAGTCCTTTACCACAGTTGCATTTTATCATGATTGGGTGTTTATTTCTTGGGGTTTTTTCTAAAATTAAATAAAAATGGTTTAACACATTTTTATTTGAATGGATGTTAAAACCTATAAACAGTGGTTGGTGGTGGCTCCACCCACACATAACCTCCCTTGTAAGGATGTTAAAAGGTGGGTCCCACACGATCATCAAACCCCTAAACTCCCATCGAACCCCCATTAACTCTTGAACTCCAAATTTATAGTGGAGCCAGTCCACCTTCCCTTATAATGGTGCCAACACAAGGATTAATTAATACCTTAATTAATTAATTTGTAGTGATATGATTTTTTTTGAATTATTTTTAAATTCATGGAAACATTGAAATTAAAAGGAGGTTATTGTTTTACTTTGGCTTGGCGATTATTCGTCGGTGAGTTTGGGAGAAATCTTGGAAGAATGACCTATTCCAACGAAGAACGCTCCTCATCTCCAATGATAGTTAAACTTCATCTTCTACCTTCTTCAACCGGATAATGGAAGGGAAGCACCGCCACCCATGATGTACACAAAGGGCATCGACTCAACTCATCTTCACCGAGCTCTACCTCTTATGACGTTGACGGAACAAAGTCCATTTTCCGCGACGTTCCACTTCTACGACTAGTCAACATTCAAAGAAAAAATATGAGGTATGGGGAATTGGATTATTTTTTAAATATGAATTATATTGACGTACATAAATTTTTGTTTTTGAATTTACAGTGGACAAATTGTTATCACCTAATGTGGAGGGAATGGGTCGAACAAACACATCCCAATGTCCCTCCGTTGAATCTTGTTTGGTTGACATTGGAGGCGGATTCAAAAGGGTGTGGTGCCGTCACATTGTGCCGAAGAAGAACTGTGGTGGAAGAAAGAAGAACCACAGTTGGGAGGGTCATGGTAGATGAAGAAGCACAATGTCGTCGCACCGCGCGATGGAGTCAATGGCCGCAGACAAGTCAGTCCACGGCAGAGGTGGCGTGGCGCCGTCTCACCATGTAGAGGGAAGTAGGACCACAGTGTTGTCGCACCGTGGTGGAGGTGCAAAGGTAGCTAGCGAATCTGGCCGCCATGGAGCCGGACTGCCGGACGACCGCCCAGCCATCCGGCCGGCCCGCTAGAGAACCGCGGCTCCCACATGGGCCGTGTGGAGGAGGATGGGTTCCGTGTACATGGGCCGCACGGCTGGGCAAACCAGCTGGCTGCGTCCTGGATGGGATGAAGAACCGCGGCACCCACAGGTGCCGCTTGGGAATAACCGCAGCCCGCTGAGCCAGGTTGGGTCGACCCGCCAGCCCACTGGGCTTGATGGGATGGGCCCGTCTTCGCATGACTGTGAATATCTCTTATACCACCGGTCAGATTGACACGCCGTCTATGGTACTAGGTCCCTCATGATGAGGCGGTACTATGGTTACACTCTAAGTGAGTTTTTGACAAATTTGAAAAATGGTCGTGTTAGATCGTGTGTAAAATTCAATCGGGCCCCTAGAACGGAAACGCCAGTAACTCTCTAACCGGGTGTTTGATTGATGTTCCATCTGTCGCATTGAGTTCATTATGATGAAACAGAACTATGAGATACATCAACTCGGGACATTGTGATAGCTGATGTATTGAAACTTGGCTCGAGAAGCGGACCCTCCCGGAATCGAGTATGCTGTGTGCAGGAACCCTAGGGCTGGTTGTGATTGAGATGTTCTGGAATCCTCCGTGGGTTCGACAACAACCACTACTATACCAGAATCCTCTATGGGATCGACAGCGATGACTACTTTACCAGGATCCTCCGTGGGTCTGACATTTCTAACTTCTATTTCAGTATCCTGTGTGGGTCTGACAGAATAGTTGGTCTTGTATCCTGTGTGGGTCTGACAGCTTAGTTAGTCCCGTATCCCATGTGGGTCCGACAGCTTAGATGAATCACTAACTACGTCTGATCATCTCTATCACTCTACGAAAGATGTATACATGTGTGAGATGAGTCATGTCAATCAACCATTATCATCATGGTGATTGACATTACTTCATTTGTGGAATGGTTTATTCTTAGGATCAAGAGTTGGAGTTGGACTGTGTTTGAGAAAAAAGTTAAATGTATGGGCATATACCTAAGTAGGGTTTGACGATACATTGTGATAGTATATTCCTACTGTGGTTTATCCTTTGTTGATTTTGGGAGTCTGTCGGGGACTCAGGGTCCCCTAATGAGTGTTGTTATACTCATCCCTGCACAGGATTCACCCACACCTTGTTGTGTTCTGTACAGACGATGGACGGTAGTGATCGAGGCTGAGGGTGACAGACAGGAGACCGCTCAGAGCTGGACTAGATGGGACGAACAGAAGGGATGAGTTGTCTGAGTTCTGTAGCTACCCTTCAGGTAGGATTCCCGCCTGGACAATCCAGGGGATGTTTTTCTTTTTTACTTCTACTTGTACTCTTTGTTCAGTTGGATTGGTATATTGGCCCACTTACTTTCAACACACATTACTTTTCTATTTTAGTACTTTTTTCCTCTACTACTTATGTTCATACTGCGTGTGTCATAGGTTTAAAGGCCATGCCTTCCCTTTTCATCCGGGATTCATCTTTGGTGCTAGTCGCCAACCCATATCCTATGGAATCCGGGCTGGGGTAGTCACAGTATGGGAACCAAGGATGGGTCATGACATCATGGATCCAGTTTATAATAATATTAGATATATAAAATTTTATTGAACTTTTTGACGTCTTTTTACCAACATTCTAAGTGCTTTTCCAAATTTTCATAAAATGTAATTTTACCACTTATATGAATTGAATTTCAAAAATCCGATATACATGGTTGTCATTAGTAAGTAAAATTTTATTTAATGTGATTATAAATGATTTTGGGTAAAAAATAACGTTTGAATTTTACTAATAGTGATGAAAGGTAAATAGGGTAATTTAAGTTAAAAATAATATTATAATAATATAAAATTACCTTGACACTTGAACTAACATTATTGGATAATTTATGGATGAACAAGATAATACATGTGTAAATTTTGAGACCCCATGGATCCACTTTGGTAAGATAATGACATTAATAACTTATCATTAAATTTAAAAAATTAAAATGTCATAAACATGTATTATTTTAAGAAAATAATTTATTATGGGGTTATATAATTTATATATTTGACTATAAATGTCCATTAGAAAACTAAAAATATTTCTTACATTTTGTTATTTTTTTTATAATTTTTCGATATCATATAAATAAAATTATTTATGAAACAATGATGTTGTGGTGTTCACATAATTATTGAATGTTTTTAATAAATAAGGCGATAAATATTAAAACAATTTCCAAAACATGACCAATTCTTATGGGATTTTATTATTTCGAACATGGGCCACCTTATCTCCCCCATTAATGATTTTTGGACAATTATATACCTAAAATAATTATATAATAAAATAATATTTTCAAACATTCCAAATGAGCCCCTCCTCTCCCATATAAAAATCCCTAACTTCCTACGCATTTCTCACACATCTCAAGCCCTTGGCTCAACCAACCTATGCTCCAATAATTTCCCAAGATCCCTCTATTCATCTTAGAAGCCTTACCAAAGGCAGAAATCACTTCAAGAAACCCTTTTATTTAAACCCAAAGGGAGTTACCCTATTTAAAGGTAACATATTCTCTTAAGTTATTTTTTACATATAAAACCCCCTATACTCTTTATAATCCTATCTTACATAAAAACACAAGTATCCTAAATATACTAGTATGTTATTATGAAAATTATTGGAGCTATACATACACACACCTCCATTTAATCGTAAAGAACAAATTGTTTCTGTGGGCTTCAAACTACTGCCTCACGAAACGATGATTGTTCAATTATCACCTACCACCTATCATGGTGACCATTATGATGAAACTGTATATATATATTTCATATATTTTATTTATGTTATCTTTATTCTTATGTATTTTCATTTTATAGCATACCTTTGTGGTTCCCATAATGGGTAAATGCTTTAATTTCATTTGACAATGTGTGGACTACCTCCCCCTCAAAATGATCTGACTTGTTCATGACATACGTTGAATGTATAAAGGATATAATTTATTAACCTATGTATCATTATTTTTTCATTACATTAAAATATGAAATAGAAATGAATGTAGAGTTCATGCATATGTACGGCTTACCGTCTCCATGAATGATGCATTTCATTTCTTATCTCCAAATGTTATGTACTGTTATATATACATATATATACTAGATATATAGTATATATATGACATATTAAATATTAATATTATTGTGTAGATAAATTACTTTTGACCACATGGACAATTATTAATTATAACAAGTTAATGTTTAACACATGTTCCGAACATAGACAAAATGTCGGATATGAACTCAAGAAAATTAACTAAATGTTCTATCCATGTAATAAATTATATTCACGGAATAATAAACGTGAAAAATATTCTTAATAAATTATAAATTATCTTAATTATATCATTAAGGAAGAATAAGGAACATATGAGCGAGTCAAGTCAGACATGTGGTAAGTGATTCTTATCTCGCCTTTAATTCTGTGAGATTTCCATTGTTCGCCACATATTTATAGAATGTGATGTATTGTGTACATCCATTGGATATATATTATCTTTATTATCTTTATATTCAAGTTATTTTAGAATTATTTTTGTAGTTATTATCTTTTGGTCATACAACTCGATTGATTACTACAACGTAAGGGGGTTTCATCTCACTTAATATTCATGTGAGATTAATACTATATTTGCCACTATTTCCTTTTCTGTTATGTATGTAATACAAATGATTTTATTCTTTGTTTAATATACTTTAGTTTATGGGTATTTACATATACATTTTATTATCCTTTGTTCATGGGGTGCATGTTTCATAATTTACCAAATTGGTAAGGGAACCTTTCACACCCCTCTTTTTAAAAGACTTCATTTTGTTATGTCTTTTAATATACATATTATTGTATTGGGATATTTTCTTATATATAATTATTGATGTAATTTTTTTTCAAGTGATGAGATACCATTTTCTCTCTCATCAACTAATATTCTGAATTTTAATGTGATGTCGTTAGGCTATCAATTGTTTTTTGCAAAGGAGCATCTTAACCCAATTTCAATTCTTTGGGTTAGACATATACTTCCTAAATATGTAATCGTATGAATATTTTTGAACAACCTATTGTTTTTTTGTACTTTATATCTACTTATATTGTGTGTACTATTATTTTTCTCACATAATTATTTAATTGATTTATCCTTAATCAAAGGATACCATCTTTATAAGTGATTTGATCTCAATTTACATTCCATTGAGACTTCATTGTAGTTATGTGACAATTAATATTTATATGGTGTATATACTGTCCTTTGGAAAATTATATCATGAATTCCTTTATTCTCATGATATTGTAAATTTTTTATTAAATGTTATTTGTCAATTATTTGTATTCAACCATCTCATATTTGGTTAAGATCTCCTTAACTAAAATATCGCTTTAATTATTTATTCTTATAAATAATCATCATTAATTTCCATGTCTTAAAAATGTTGTTAAGGATTTACTTATATGGAAATTAATTTTTTATTATTTTAATTCCCTTAAAAGCTTCATAGTGGTATAGGACACATTGATTAAAAAATCTCTTTTTAAATGGTTTTGAAAATGGTTTGATAAAGCATTGATTTTGTCGATATCTTGAAATGATATATTGAGATTGTAAATGAAATGTTAATAGTGAAATGATTATAATTGCAATAATTTATGTTTTATGATTTTATAATTGTACTTTGACATTTTTTAGGTGGATAAATGATAAACCAAATGACGGGTGGTGCCATGATAAACCAGGATGGGTGGTTACATTATAACCTCAAATGCATTGGGTATCGAAGTCAGCAGTATGGCTATTCCATTTAGTGATATGTGTGAAAGTCAACCATATTGTTATTCCATTTATGTATGTTTATGTCCCAAGTTACCTTTATATTTTATGTGTTCTTTATATGGGTTTTATGGTAACCGTTTGGTTAAAAAATGGTAAGCAATGATCTTTTATTCAGTGAAGAGTATATACTACTTCATAAAGGTGAAGAGTATTACTTATGATATTGTTTTCATGGTTTACTTATTGTTTGGAAATAATAAATGTTTTCCCACATTTTATATACCTTGATGAGATTTTTGTGTTCATCCCAAGTTTTTTAAATGTATTTCATATGATATAAAATGGAATAGGGTAAATGATGGGATAAAGGAATGGTCATTCTCTCTAAAACATGGAAATAGACATATATATTTTCTCCAATAGTTTTTATTTTATGAAAATAATTGAAACTGAGTAGAAGTGTCTACTTTGTAATTTTTGAGATGTAATGTAATAGTAGTTACCTAAATCTCTAATACTCTAAACCTAAAATGATCAACAATGTGAATTATTCATTTAATTCAAGATTATGTAATGTTTTAAGTCCAAGTCCTTATAAAAATGTTCACCTGAGAGAACATATAGTAGGATTCCATGAAAAACTGAATATGGAGGAGAAAAAAAACCATCTTGTTTCGATTCATAGTGATAGAAAACATGATTAAGAGAATTTTAACCACTATAAAATCACAAAACATGTGATGGGTTAAACGGTCTTTGATTCCCCTGTATGAGAAGTAAATGGAAAACATTTTTGTTTTAATATCCATTTCATAATGCTGAGGAATTTATTTAACAGATTGAATAATAAAATAAGGAATCATACTTACTTTTCATGTAGACTTTCATCCATTATTTGTTTTATACCACAAACTAATCTTTTCTGAAAACGATGAGTAATAAAGATGTCTTGTTCACTTTAAAAGCTGTATAATCAACTTATAGAGAATAATTTAATCCACAAAAGAGGAACTATATATTTCCCTTGTCATTAGACATTATCCATAACCAAAATGGTTATTATAAGATCAGATAATCCTAAAAAGGATAATCTTTTACGAAAAGAAAAACTACTCTTAATATCCAAAATTGGTCAAAAAATACCCAAAGATCAACAAAGACCATTCATTAAATAATGTCCATAAAATTATTCAATGTAATCCTAACTAATATTGAAACACAAATAATATAAATAGTTAATCACATAGTCTTCCAAGATAAATCATAACATTTATCTCCAAATAACATCATTTACTCTTATAGTCTCATTTTGAAAAGTAATTAAACTAATCACATATTATCCATGATAAGTAATAATTTCCATGGATAACAAAAAATAAACTTATTCATGAATCATAAAATCATCTAACTAAAAAGTTACTAATCAGGAACTTCACGTACTCCAATGGTAGGCGATAAATTCCACTCGCACTTTGGTTTTGAGTTCAATTCTCGCCACTTCTTCTAACGCAACGGGTTGTCACACGGTCTACTTGTTTTCATTTTTCAAAAACTATATAATTTAATAAAATTACCAAAAATGAAATAAATTAATCAAAAATAACCATTACCAATTTTAACCATAAATGTTATCTTATAACATTCATTTTGCATCCCAAAATGTATTAATCTGTAATTGCCTCAAATTCATGGACCATATAATCACAAATAGTACTTTATAACTATATCCACAAAAAAGGATAATTATTACTTTAATAAAATTATCATATATGAAATATCAAGGTTACACATTATATAAAATTTCTTCTAATGTAATACCGTCATCAAAAGAGCCTTAATATATTTAAGTATTTCACCATCCTAAAATATAAAATGACTCTTGAAACCCTTATATGTTGAATTCTTACTCATTAAACATTATTCATGATCCATTAACCATTATTTTCCAACATATTCTGAAATAATTCTTTCCTACAAACAAAATCATGATTCATATACTAAGATTCAATATTGTCAAAACATCAGTTAAGAAGTAATCCATACATTTCACTGGTCATGGTATGTTTCCTCATCCTCAATTGGAAAGGAATTAGGTATTGGTAAACATATATTTGTATGATCCTGGTGAGCCCATTCCCGAACCTTATTTTTAGGACATCTATTTGAATAATGACCATGCACACAACATTTAAATCATTCAATTGATCCCACAAAAAGAACTTATTTACCTTTCATTGAGTCAAACTGATGATTCCTTTTTCCATGGATGGTTAATGCTTTATATCCTTCATTTCCACATCTATAGCTTCATCCCGTCCATTTGAAACAATTTTCTATGTGTGTCATTACACATCCTTGACACATTGGTTTTTTAATATACATACATTTATGATTATTACCTGAACTTCTATAGGTATTTGTTTCTCAAATATAATACGACTTATAAAAATCACCAAAGTTCAGGTAGTCAATAATGAATCTAAATATTTGGTTTAAAATAACCACACGGGTTCTCATTTTAGATGCCATTTCATTCATTTTCTAATTCAGAAAACTATCCTAGATTTCTTCACATCAACTGTTACTTTGGTACCTGCTATATCCGGCCATTTACTAAAACCAAAAATGTTAGTGTGAGTATATTAGTAAAATCATCATATAATATCTTATGTGGAGGGAAAAAAATTAGATATAATTATTCATGTTATCTTAAACTCATTCACTTTATCTAAAATATCTATGACTCTTTCTAAAATCCTAATCATTTTGGTAATGTCAGATATGGTTAAAGAATACTCGAACCTATATTGTTATCTAAACCGACATATGATACCAACTATAAGGACAAGGCCTTATAACATAACATAATCTCGAATTAAATGAATACATCACATTGAGGATCTGTTCGGGTTTAGAGTTTTAGTTAATTAGTGCATAACTATTACATATCAGCAGTAAAATTACATGTATACACTACTACTCAGTATCTATTTTTTCATAAAATAAAAACTATTAAAAAGAAACATGTAGAGATCTATGTTTTAAACATCATGACTTTTCCTTGATCCCATCCATGACAATATGCATCTTTATGTCCTATGTAAAACATTTGAAAAAAATGGGCTGAGAATAAAAAGCTCAGTAAGGTTAATAAAATAAGGAACGGAAATAATATCCCATCAATAAATATTAATCAACTCAACCATAATTTTCAATCATAACATATCTCATGAAATCATCATATTTATAAATCACACTAATGTAATAAATCATAAAAGTAACATGTGTCACACATATCATACTTACATTATAGCTATCATCGATACATAGAGAGTTATGTTGGAATACCCATCATAATATATTACCTACGTCTCTTTGGAGAAACAGTAACGTTTACCTCTGTCACGTTACCCAATAAATTGGAGAGCTATCTCAGGCTCACCCACCCTAGGATTATCACATAACAACCTCTATATGTAAAAAATGCCCAATAATCATAAAATATTCGTAACTAATAAAACAAGACAAAATGAATTATAATATTTCCAAATTTCAATTGAAAAATGTCATTTCAAGAAATTGGCATAATCAATGATTTATCAAACTATTTTTAAAACCATTTAAAACGTAAAATATAGAAAATTTTGAATAAAAATGTCCCATAAAACATTGTGGATTTTGAAAGAATGTTTAGTATCAAAACATTCATGTTCATATAAATAAATCCTTAAACCCATTTTTAAATCATGTACATTAATGACAAAGATTTAGAAAAATAATTCTTTAAATCACTTAAAAAGATATTTTGGTTAATGAGTTCCTAACCAAATGAGAGATTCTTGAATACAAATAATTGTGGAATAACATTAATCCAAGCATTTAATATCATGATAATAGGGATATTCATGATATATTAAGTCAAAGGGAATTATATAAACCATTTAAAAGTTAAATCTGTAAAACAACAAATATGTCTCAATGTAATGTAAATTGATACAAAGTCCCTTACAAAGATCGTATTCTTAAATTAAGGATAAATAAATGAAATAATAATCTGTAAAAAATAATAATACACCCAATAAAAGTTTATATTAAGTTTAAAAAAATCATAGTTCATTCACACATATTATTATAATGACAAAATGAAGAAGTATATGTTTAACCAAAATAAATGTAATTAGGTTAAGATGTTCTCTTACAGAAATTAGATAGCCTAAAGGCGTCAATTAAAAATTCAGAAAATGAGTTGATGAGAGGGAAAATGGTATATCATCACTCAAAAATAAAATTTACATTAGTATGGATATATAAGATCATATCTAAACATTAGAAGATGTGAATTAATAGTCATGACAAAAATAAGTCTTTTAGAAAGAGGAGGGTGAATGGTTCCCTTATCGATTTGGTAACTTACGAAACACATATCAAATGAATGAAGGACCATAAAATGAAGATGTAAATGACCATAAATTAATTTATATTACACAAAGAATAAAATCATCGCATGTACATATACTACACAAAAGAAAACAGTGGAAAATATTGCATGAATCTCACTGGAATAAAAAGTGAGATGAAAACCCCATAACACGTTGTCATCAATCTATTTATATGGAAAAAAATTAATAACAACCAATTTAATCACATAATACAATGAATTTAAAGATAATCATGATAGTATATATCAAAATTCAGTACACAATACACAACATCAAATAAATAAGTGGAGAATAATGGATGTTTCACGAAATTAAATGTGAGATAATAAACCCCTTACCTCGTGTCCGACATGACTTGTTTGATCATTGTTCTTAATGAATAATAAACTTAAGTTAATTTTTACTTGATTAAGAACATTTTTCAAGATTATTATTCCTTTTATATAACTAATTACCTCGATATAACAATAAGGTAATTATTTGAGTTCATATTGGACATTTTGATGATGTTTGGAACTTGAGTCAAAAATGAACTTGTTATAATTACAATTTGTCAATGTGGTAAAAATTGATTTTTTTACAGAATGATATTCATGATTTAGATATCATATATATAATATATATCTTGTATATATTTGAATTTATAACACTATCTAACATTTGGAGATAAGAAATGAGATGCACCTTTCATGGAGACATTAAGTCGTACGTACGTATGAATGCTACTTTCATTCATATTTCATATTTTAATGAAATGAAAACATAATGATACATTGTTATATTATAATACCACTATAATATCATATATATATTCATTAAATGTATCCTTTATATGCCTCATGTATGGTATGAATGGGTCATATCACTTTGAGTGGGTGGTAGTCCGCACTTCTTCAAATATAATTATCACGTCTAACAATAATGGAAACCATAAAAGAAATTCTATAAATGGAAGATAAATTAGGAAAATGAAAAGATAAACAAAATATATATCATATATCAATATTTTTCCATAATAATTTCCACCATGATAGGTTGTTATAGATATTTTAATAATCATCGTTTCGTGAGGCAGTAGCTCGCCGTCCATAGAAATAGTGTTTTTTTTACACATTAGATGGAGGTGTGTGAAAGTGTAATTAGAATAAATCTCATAAAAACAAGTTATTGTAATTATGATAATTGTTTTGTTATGATATAAAATAATAAAATGTGTATTGGGGTTAGGTAAGTAAAATAAAATAAAAGAACTTAAGAGAAAACATTATCTAAAAATCGTGTAACTGCCTTTGGTTTGAACAAAAAGGTTTACATGAAAGGACTTATGCCTATTGAATGGAATCTATGATGAAGAGAGGAATGTAGGGAGATTAATTGGACATTGTTTGGATGATCCAAGGTGCTTTATATTTGTGAGGAATGTGTTAGAAGTGGTGTCCTTTTATAAGTGGTAGGAGGGTCTCTTTAGGGATGTCTGAAAATATTATATTTGTGTAAATATATCATCGGTTTCAAAAGGACCAAAAATCATTAAAGTCGAACATAATATCACTCATGTTATTAATAAAATTATCCAACAAGAATTGTACAGGTTTTGGCTTGGTTTTGGATAGTGTTTTATTATTTATAATATTATTTATTTAAATCAACAATTAATGATGTAAACACTGCATCATTATTTGGTCTTTTATAAATTTATTTATTTGGGGTCTAAAAATAAAAAAATAACATCACGTAGGAAATAGTATTTTATTTCTATTTATTATTTAAATTAAATTGATATAACTTAAATAACCTTATGTAATAATATTTTTACTAAAAGATATTTGTTTATGTCATTTTTTCCTTTACTCTAAATTAAATACTGTAAAGTGACATTATAACTCTTACAGGGCTCCATGGGCTTCCAAAATCGACCCAATGATTCCCATGGTTTGAAATATACCAAAAAATAGGATTAGGACACGTGTTAGGGTATTTAAATATTATTATAATATTATTTTTACCCTTTTTTACTATATTTACCCTTTTACCATGGTAAATAAAATATTTACCGAAAAAAATATTCATAATGTATCAAAATAAAAGGTACCTATTTAAAAAATTTGGATCTCTTAATTAAAAATAAGGAATCCATTTTTTCAAATTCAAAACACATAAGAGGCAGATTATAGTTTGAAAATAATTCCAACTGTCAAAACAAAAATCATGTATTTAAGAACTGATAACTATCAAAAGATTGAAACTTGTTTATGTACAATTTCTATTTGAAATTACATTCAACAACCAAATTTGGATTAAATAGTAAAAACAAAATCTAATTACCCTTTCAATACAATGAAAAATATAATATAACCATATAAATAAATTAGATTAAATTTCTGTTTTGAATTAAAATACAGTATTTTTCAAATTTCATTAAAAAAATACTCTTTATCAGAAAAATACCAAAATTGAATTCAAAGTAAATTTTGATGACATGATTCAATGGAAGAATTTTATTTCTTAAAATAAAACATATAAAAGTGACAAAAACTATATTTAAAATGTTTTCACCATCAAAAGGAGGTAAAACAACCATTTAAAGAATAATAGAGTATTTCTTGCATAAAATATAATTCATTATTTTTTTAAGCCTCTAAATTTTATTTGATAACTTTAAAGTCATTTAGAAAAAATATATAATAGTATTTTATTTAGTTTTGTTCATTCCTTCCAATACAGAAGATAGGTGTTAGCTACCATTTAAAATAATAATAATAATATATTATTTTTAGGTATAACTCAATGTTGTGTGCAAAATATAATTTCAAGGAAACCTATTGTTGGGAGTTTAGTATGCTATTCGACATAACATCCCCATTAAGTAAATATTAATATTTAATTCCCAAATATTAAAAAATATGAAATTTCCATATTCTTTGTTAACTAGGGATGTTACATCATTCCCCCATTTTTGGAATTGCATCCTCGCAATTATAAAGTTGGGCTCAGAAACATCATTAAAATTACTATGACGAAAATGAGTCAATAAAACAATCATTGTAAAATAAAGAAAGAAAAAAAAGGTCACCTAAGGGAATAGTTACTAAGATTCCATGAAAACATGAATACAGAGGAGAATAACCCATCATGTTTTTAGGGAGAGTGATAGAATACATGATTTGGAGAAAGTTAACCATCCAGAAAATCACAAACTTGTGATGAGATAAATAGTCATTGATTACCCAGTATGAAAAGTAAATGGAAAATTATTCATTTTTATGTTTCTTTTCATAATGTTGAGGAACTCATTTAAGAGCTTGAATAATAACATAAGAAAACATACTTACTTTTCTTATAGACATTCATCCTTCACTAGATTTCTGCCACAAACACATCCTTTCTACAAACCATGAGTATTCGAGAAGACTTGTTCACATTAAAAGTGATATAATCAACTTATAGAGAATTAAATAATCCAATAAAGGTGAACTATATATTTCCCATGTCATTAGACATTAACTAAAACCAAAATGGTTAGTACATGATCAGATAATCTTCAAAGAAGTATAATATTTTACAAAAAAGAAAAACTAATCTTATTCTCCAAAATTTCTCAATCAATACCAAATTTTCAACAAATACCATCAAATAAACAACATACCATAAAATAATTCAATGTAATCAAAACTATGATTGAAACCCAAATCTAAGAAGGATTTAGTCATATTGTCTTCAAAGATATATTTTAACATTAATCTCCAAATGACATCATTTACTCGTAAAGTATCATATTGAAAAGTAATTAACGTAATTAAATATTATACATGATAAGTTAATATTTTCCATAAATAACCAAAAATAAAAATATTATTGATTAATAAAATCATATAACTAAAAAAATTAGTCATATTTACATAGGACTCCACGTACTCCCGTGGTAGGTGATAAATATCAGTCACACTTTGGTTGTGGGTTCGATTCCTATAGCTTTTTCCGACGCGACGGCTTGTCACACGGTCTACATGTTTTCCTTTTTCAAAAACTATATAATTTTATAACATTTCTAAAAATGATATCAATTCATCAAAAATAACAATTACCAAATTTTAACCACAATGTTAATCTAATAACTTTCATTTTGCATTCCAAAATTTATTAACTTATAATTTCCTCAAATTCAAGTATCATATAAACCCAAATGGTTCATTATAACTATATCCACAAATAAAAAGATAATTATTACATTAATAAAATTTTCATATATCAAACATTAGTGTTAAACATACCATAAAAATTATTCTAATGTAATCCCTTTATCAATAGAGCCATAACACTTTTAAGTATTTCACAATCCTAAAATCTACCATAGCTCTTGAATCCCTTATATGTTGGCTTCTTACCCATTCAACGTTATTCATGATCCATGAACCATTATTTTCCAACTTATTCTGAAATACTTCTTTCCTGCAAGAAAAATCTTGAATCATACCCATAGATTCAATAATTTCAAAACATCAGTTTAGAAATAATCCATACTGTTCTTTGGTTATTTTCAGTTTCCTCATCCTTAATTGGAAGGGTATTAGGGATTAGTAAACATATATTTTTGTGATCTTGGTGTTCCCAATCCAAAACCTTCTTCGTAGGATATCTATATTAATAATAACAATGCACAGAACATTTAAAACATTTAATTGAACCCTTAGAATGAACTTCACTCCCTTTCATAGAGTCAACTTGATGCATATTTTTTCGATGGATGGTTCTTGCTTTATGACCATCATTTTCACACATATAGCATCTTCTCGTCCCTTTCAAAAACTTTCCTATGTGTTTCGTTCCACATACATGACCCATATGTTTTTTAATATATTTACCTTAATGATTATTACCTGAACTTATATGGGTATTTGTTTCTTGCATATACGATGACTTATAAAAATCACCAAGTTAAAGTGGTCAATCATGACTCCAGATAGTTGGTCGAGAATAACCACAAGAGTTCTCATTGCAGCACTAATTTAATTCAATGTCTCACTCAGAAAACTGTCATAGTTCTCTTTATATACACTATTACTTTGGTGTCAATCCATCCATTTACTAAAACCAAAAAGGTCAATATGAGTATATAAGTAAAATCATCATATAATATTTTATAAAGAGGGTAAATACATAGACATAATTATTCATCTTATCTTAAACTCATTCACGTTATATAAAATATCTATGACTCTTTCTGAAATAGTAACCCTATTTGTAATGTAACATATGCTTAAAGAGCACCCTAAACTCTAAAGTTATCTAATCTGACCTCTAATATCAATTTTAAGGAACCGGCCTTATAACATAACATATTCATGAATTAAATGAATAATTCACATTGTGTATCTTTTCAGGATTATATTTATAGATAATTAGGCCATAATTATTACATATAAACTTGAAAATTATATGTAGACACTACTAATCAGTATCCATTTTTTTCATAATATAATCATTCATAAAAAGAAACATGTTTTGTTCCAAGATTTAGACATCATTACTTTTCCATGATCCCATCCTTGACCTTCTTCATCTTTATGTCTGGTGGGAAACATTTCAAAAAAATGGGATGAGCATAAAAATATTAGTAAGGGTTATAAAATAACGAAAGAAATCATTAGCCAAACAGTAAATACAAATCAATGAAACTATACTTTTCAATCATAACATACCTCATGAAATCATATGATTTTTAAATAACAATGATGTCATAAATTGTAAAAGTAACGTGTTGAATACATAACTTACTTATCTTGTATCTATCACGACTACATAGGAAGTTATATTGGAATACCTATCACAATATATTCCAAAAATCACTTAGGATAAACAATAATGTTTACCTCCATCATGTTACCAAATGAATTGGATAGCTATCTGGGGCTCACCTGCACCAGGTTTATCACAGAACAACCCATATACGTGATCAATGCCCAATAACCATAACAGGTTCATAACAAATAAAACTATCATAAAGGAAAGACAATATTTCCACATATCAATCACAATATATCATTTCAAGAAAATGACATAATAAATTCATTATCAACCCATTTTTAAAGCCATTTCAAACATTAAATAATGACAATTTTTAATCAAAATGTCTCATACAACATTGATGATTGTAAAAGAAATTTTAATTTAAAAAGATTATAGTCCATATAAATAAATCCTTAAAATAATTATTAAAACAAGGACATTAATGTGAACTATTTATATGAATAAATCTTTAAAACATTTAAAATGATATTTTGTTTAAGGAGTTCTAACCAAATGAGAGATGTGTTAATACAAATAATTGAGGAATAACATTAATCAAAGCTTATAATATCATGATAATAATGATATTCATGATATACTATGTCAAAGGGAATTATATACACCATATAAAATAGAATTGTGTATAACAACACAAAAGTCTCAATAGAATGTAAATGGAGACAAAGGCCCTTACAATGATCATATCCTTAGATTATGGATAAATAAATGACATTATTATGTGTCACAAATTATAATACACCCAATATAAGTTGATATTAGGTGTAAAACAATCAGAGTTCATTCAATAATTTTCTTTGAAAGAATAAAATCATGAAATAGTATTTTTTCCCAGATAATTAGATTTGGGACAAGAATTTATCTTATAGAATTTTGATAGCCTAACGAAATCAATTGAAAATTTATAAATTGAATTGATGATGGGGAAAAGTTTCTCTCATCACTTGGACATAAAATTTAAAACTAGCATAAAGGAATGACAATATTTCCACATTTCAATCACAATATATCATCATAAGAAATTGAAATAATCATTTATTTATGAAACAATTTTTAATACCATTTCAATCATTAAATAAATAAAATTTTGAATCAAAGTGTCCCATACCACATTGAAGATTATGAAAGAAATTTTAATTTCAAAACATTCAAGTCCATATTAATAAATACATAAAATTATTATTACAACAAGGACATTAATTTGAAATATTTATAAGAATAAATATTTAAAACATTTAAAATGATATTTTGGGTAAAGATTTCTAACCAAATGAGAGTTGAATGAATACAAATAATTGAGGACTAACATTAATAAAAGCTTATATAATCATGTGACTAAGGATATTAATGATATATTATCTCAAAGGGAATTATAGAAAACATATAAAAGTGATTATTTTATAATATCAAATATGTCTCAATGTAATGTAAATTGAGATGAAGTCCCTTACAAAGATCGTATCCTTACATTAAGGTTAAATAAATGAAATACTTATGTGTGGAAAATAATAATACACTCAATATAAGTTGATATTAAGTGTAAAATAATCAGAGGTAATTTACACATATTTATAGAAGGACAAAATCAATAAGTAGAAGTTTAACCCAAATAATTTGAATTTGGTTAACCAGTTCTCCTAAAGATATTCAAAAGCCTAACAACGTCACTTGAAAATTCAGAAACTGAATTGATGAGAGAGAAAAAGGTATCTCATAACTTGGACATTATATTTACCACAATTAGGATATGGAATAACAAAACCCAACATTAGAATATGTAAATTATAAGACATAACAAAAATAAGTATTTTAAAAAGAGGAGAGTGAATGGTTCCCTTAATTATTTGGTAACTTACGAAACATACATCACATGAAATAAGGAACTTAAAATGAAGATGTAAATTCAAATAAATTAAATTTTATTAAAAAAAGAATAAAATCATGTTCAGTACGTATACCACAAAAAATGAAATAGTGGAAAATATAGCATTATTCTAATGGAAATAAAATGTGAGATGAAAACCCCTTACCACGTCGTAATCAATCGAGTCATATGAGAAAAAGTTAATAAAAACCAAATTAATCACACAATGCCATGAATATAAAGATAATAATGATAATATATATCAAATGGCAGTACAAATTACACCAAATGAAATATATAAGTGGTGAATAATGGAAGTATAGTTGAATTAAAAGTGAGATAAGAAACTCATTACCTCCTGTCTGACTTGACACGTTTGTTCCTTGTTCTTCCTGAATAATAAAATTAAGTAAATTTATCATTTAATAAGTACATTTTTCATGTTTATTATTCCTTTTATATCACTTATTACCTTTGAATAACAATCAATTAATTATTTTAGTTCATAATGGAAATGTTTTCGATGTTTGGAACATGAGTCAAAAATGAACTTGTTATACTTTCAAATTTTCCATGTGGTAAGAAGTCCATTATCTAAAAAATGATATTCATGATATAGATATAATATATATCATATATATCTGGTATATATATGTATTAATAACATTACATAACATTTGGTGATAAGAAATAAAATGCACCCTTTATGGAGACGGTAAGTCGTACCTACTCTTGAACAGTACTTTAATTTCTATTTCATATTTTAATTAAATGAAAACATAATGATACAAATTTATGTTATAATTCCAATATAATATTTTATATAATTTAATTATCTTCATCCTTTATACATCCCATGTATGGTATGAACAAGTCATATCAATTAGAGTGGGTGGTACTCCGCACTTCCTCAAATTAAATTATTGTGTTTACCCATAATGGAAACCATAAAGGTCTGCTATAAATGGAAAATAAAGAAGAATAATGAAAATATAAACATAATATATTCCATGTATAAATACGGTTCCATCATTATGGCCCCCATGAGAGGCGGTTGGAGATATTTGAACAATCATCATTTCGTGAGAGAGTAATTCGTCGTCCACAGATACAGTATGTTCTTTACCCATTAGATGGAGGTGTCTAAATGTGTAGATATAATATGTCTAATAAAAACAACTTAGTATTTTTAGGATAATGTTTTTGTTATAAATGATAAGAATAAAAAGAGATTAGGGGTTGGATCAGTAAATTAATATTAAATAACTTAAGAGAAAATGTTACCTTAAAATCGGATAATTCCATTTGGTTTGAAATAAAAGTTTTACATGAAGTATCATCTGCCTAAGGTAAGTCACCTAGAGGGAAAATAGGGATTTAAGTAGATTAATTGGGCAAATTTTGGACAAGTCAAGGGGATTGTGATGTGTGAGGAATGGGTTAGAAATTGTTTACATTTATAAGGGGTGGAAGGGCTCTTTAGGGATGGTTGAAAATATTATTTTATTATCAACATATATTCGGTTTCAAAAGGTCCAAAACACATTAAAGTATAAGATAATATGACTCATGTTCGAAATAAATTTATCCAATAAGAATTTTACAGGTTTTGGATATTGTTTTAATATTTCGAAACATATTTATTTAAATCATCCATTAATGTAACAACCCTGGTAAATAAAGAATATGGCATTTTCACATTTATCCATATTTGTGAATAAAATATTAATATAACTATAAAGGGGATTCTATGCTCGATGGCATACCCAATATGCAACAATGAGTTTTTGGGAATCTTACGTTGCACTCTAATAATAAAATAATATTATTTTAAATTGTAGTTAACTCCTAGCCATTGTAATGGCGGGAATGAACATAACTAACTACAAAATGATTATATATGTTGGTCAAATATTTTTAATTTTTACAATAAATGTTAGAGGATTAAAAATACGAATGAATCCAATTTTAAGCGTAAACATTCTAATATTCTTTAAAAGGTCGATTAACCACCTTTTGATGAAGAGCCTCTTTGAAATCATCTTTTTGACAATTTTATGTGTTATATTTAACAAAATAAAATTCTTCTTTATAATTGGGACATCATAATTTACTTTTTGTAAATTTTTGGTATTTTTTCGGTAATGTTCATTTTTTAATGAATAGTGAAAAATGTTGTATTTTAATTCAAAACCACTTTTTAATCTTATTTATTTATATGATTATATTATCTTTTTAATTGGTTTCAAAATTAAATTAGAATATATTTTTACCATTTAGTACAATAGTGGTCGTTGGAAGTAATTTCATCTGGAAATTAGACTTAAACTAGTGTCAATCTTTTGATATTTATTATTTCATAAAAACACGGTATTTGCTCTGACATCGGGAATTAATTATTAAATTAATTAATGTAACTTATATGTTTTGAATTTTGTAAAATAGACATCATTTTTTAATTCGGAATATCAAATATATCCTAGGGTGAATTTTTGATAATTTTCTGAAAAACATCAATTTTTGATGAATAGTGAAACCACTAAGTGGTAGTTAAAGAAACTGATATTTTGTTTACATGAAACTTTACCACTTATATGTTTTGAATACCAAAAATATGACATACATGGTTGTAATTAAGATGTAAAATGAGGTTCAATGGGATTACAATAATTTTTTGGTGAATAGTAACTTTTAAGTTTATTAATCGCGATTAGAGGTAATTAGTGTAATTTAAGGTAAAAATAATTTTTTAATAATACGAAATGACTTATAAACATGTACTACACTAATTGGATGTATCATGTCCGACAAATAAAATCCATGTTCCATCTTGGGGACCTAATAGAACCACTTTGGTTGGAAAATGACATTAATACCTTTTTATTTAATGTTAAAATTAAAATGTCACAAACATGTACTGTTTTACTAAAACAATTTTTATATGGGGTTATACAAGTAATATTTTTCACTATATATATTCATTAGAAACCTAAAAAGATTTCCTACATCATGATAATTGTTTTATAAATTTTATACATTAAATAAATTAAATCATTTATGTCATCATGATGATGCAGCAATTACCTCATTATTTAATGATTTAAATAAAATGAGAAGGTAATGTAAAATCTAAGTCCTACACATGTCAAAAACCTATTTTATGGGTGGATTTAGAACTCTTCTCACCTTATCCTAGAAATATATAATTTTGGGACCTTTTAAATCCGAAAAGCATTTTATAATAAAGTAACCTTTTATAACATTCCAAGAGTGCCCCTCCTCTCCTCTTATAAAAGGCACCCACCTCTACCATCATACCCACACTTCTCAAGCCTTTGGCTCGGAAAAACCCTGTCCATTTTGTCTCTCCAAATCAATCTATTACTCCTTGAAGCCTCACATTGGGCAGAAGTATTCCCAAGTAAGCCTTTGAACTCAAATCATCAAGAGTTACCCGTTTTAAAGGTAGTGTTTTCTTTTGTGTTCTTATGTTTTATTTTGCTTCTCCAACCCTCTAAAATATTTTTATTAATTTATTTTGTGACAAAAAAAGTATCTTAAATATACTAGGATGTTGTTATAATAATTATTAGAGATACACTTACACACACCTACATCTAATGGTTAAATAAAATACAGTTTCTTGTGGATGGTGAATTTCGGCCTCACGAAACGATGATTGTTCAACAGTCATATAACACCTTAAAAGGTGGCCATTAAGATGTCACTATATATATATATGATATATATTATGTTTATGTTTTACTTAAGATTCTGTATTTTTCATTTACGGAATACATTTATGGTTTCCATTATTGGTATACACGATATCTTCATTTTAGGAAGTGCGGACTACCGCCCCCTCAAAGTGATTTGATTTGTTAATGCCATATGTGGGACATATAAAGTATGGATTTAAATTTATTATATATGATATATGTTACATATAAATTATGAATATAATTCTGTAATTAAAATATACATACATATCATTTAGTTTTAATTTCATTAATATGACATAGAAATGAAAGTAGCGCTCATGTGTACGTACGGCTTACCATCTCCATGAACGGTGCATTTCATTTATTACCTATAAATGATTATGTAATGTTATAAATACATGCATATGCTAGATATATATATTAGATATATGATATCCAAATCCTGAATATCATTCTGGATATAATGAACCTTTGACCACACGAACAACATGTAATTGTAAGAAGTCCACCTTCGACTTAAGAACCAAATATCGACAAAACAAACATTATTAACTTAAATGATTACATAATTATTATAACATGGTAATAAGTGATATAAATGTAATAATGACCTTGAAAAAGGTTCTTAATCAAGTAGAAATTAACTCAAGTTTATTATTCAGGACGTTAAAGAATGATAGAGTCATGTCGGACCCGAGGTAAGGGATCCTACTCCTATCTTTCATTTTAAGTACACTCATTTATGTCATTCCTTTTAAGATCATCTTTCTAATGACTGGGATGTTCTTTTATATTACTCCTAATGTAATTTTTATGGTCATATGATGATAGAAACTATTTTCTCTCATAAATCCATTTTGGAAGTTTTGAGTGGCGCCATTAGGCTGCCAAATTTTCGTAAGAGATCTGACCTCTCTCTTTCTTTTTAAGTACTCTCCTTTATGTCACATCTTTTATGATACTCTTTGTTATGATGGGGGATTCTATTTTATATTCCTATTTCTTTAAATTTTATTGTAATATGATGATAGACTCTATTTGATCTCATCAATCCATTTTTGGATGTTTTATGTGGCGTCGTTAGGCTGCCGAGTTTTCGTAAGGGATTGTTCATCTAACTTTTAGTCATGTGAGATTTATGCTACATTTTCCACCATTTCATTTGAGTTATGTATGTACATACCATTATTATACACTTTGTGTTATATAATTTCATTTATGGGTATTTAAATATTCATTTTATGACCCTTCTTCAATGGGGTGTACGTTTCGAATGTTACCCAAGTCGGTAAGGGAACCTTTCACCCTCCACTTTTCAAAAGACTTATTTTGTTTTGTATTTTAATTCACATACTATTATGTTGGGATATGTTCTTCTATATCCTTATTGATGTAAATTTTATTTCCAATGGATGAGATAGCCTTTTTATCTCTCATCAACTCATTTTCTGAATTTTGAAGTGACACTGTTAGGCTGTCGAATTTCTGTAAGGCAACTTATTAACCCACGTTCAATTCTGTCAGTTAAACCTATACTTCTTGATTTTATTATTCCAAGATTATGTGTGGAATATCTATGTTGTATTTTCCACAAACCTTTGTGTGGATATACTATATCTACACATAATCATCTCATTGCTAAATTCTTATGTCATTTAGACGAACTTGTATCGGAAATCATAACTCAATCTCATTTCATTGAGTTAAATATCTTTGTCATTGGTTTTGTTTTTCCATGTTTATGTGTGAATGACATCTTATTAGTTACACTTAATATCCACTTATATTTTGTGTATTCATATTTTTCACACATAATCATTTAATTGATTTATCCTTAATCTAAGGATACCGACATTGTAAGGGACTTCGTCTCAATCTCTTTTCATTGAGGCATATTTCATTTTATACACAACTATCTTTTATATGGTTTATAAAACCCTTTGACTTTTACATTTATACAAAAGGAATCTTTTTCTACGAAGAGTTTTACTCAATGACAAAAAGGAATGTTTCTTTTAACGTACGCGGTGACAACAACCTTTTCTTCCGCCGCGAGTATTATTTGGTCTTTGCCTTCCTCAACAATCCGTAATGTTTTTTAAAATAAAATAAATACCATATACACTTTTTTGTATTTTGGTATTGAAAATTGTTTTTATAATATATTTGTTATATCAATATATTTAGGTGATATACTGTGATCTAAGTGTGGAAATGTTTACTTTCCATTATATTTGTTTTATATCTTATGATTTTATAATGGTACTTGGACATTTGACGGGTGGTTACATGATAAACCATATGATGGGTGGTGCCGTGAATACCAGGATGGGTGGTGACGTTATATCCTCCAATGTATTGGGTATGGAAGTTGGTCGTATGGCTATTCCATTAAGTATGTGTGTAAGTTGACCGTATGGTCATTCCATTTAAGTATGATTATGTCCCGAGTTACCTTTATATGTTATGTGTTCTTTATATGGGTTTTATGGTAATCTTTTGGTTAAAAAAGGGGTAAGTAATTATCTTTTATCCAGTGAAGAGTTTTTACTACTTCATGAAGGTGACAATTATTAATTTGGTAAAGTAGCCATGGTTTACTTGTTTATTTTGAAAAACTAACACATTTCATTCTTTGTGTATCCATTACTAGGCTTTTTATGCTCATCCCAAGTTGTTGAAATGTTTTCCATAGGACATAAAGATGAATAGGGTCAAGGATGGGATCAAGTAAAGACATGCTATCTAAAACATGGAACTAGACATGATTCTTTTTAAGTGTTTTTTTTATTTTATGGAAACTTAGTAGAAATGTCTACTATGTAATCTTTTGAGATATAATAGTTATGACCTAATTCTCTAAAACTCTAAACCTAAAAAGATCCTTAATGTGAATTATTCATTTAGTTCAATATTAAGTAAGGTATGAGGCCGGGGCCTTATGTTGGTATCAAAGGTCGGCTTAGATAACTTTATAGGTTTGGGTATTCTTTAAGCATAAGTGACATTACCATAATGGTTAGGATTCCAGAAAGAGTCTCGGTTTTAGATAAAGTGAATGAGTAAGTATATCTTGGTGTTTATCATCCTCATTAGTACATGATGGTTTTGTGGATATACTCACGCTGACCTTTTTGGTTTTAATAAATGGCTGGATTCAGCAGGAACCAATGTAACAGTGGATGTGAAGGAAACTGTGATTGTTTTCTGAGCGAGCAACTGAATGATATGGGAGCTGTAATGAGAACTCTTGTTTTTATCCTCAACCAACTATCTGTAGTCATGATTGACCACCTAAACGTTGGTGATTTCTATAATGCATCATATATGTGTGAAACAAATCCCTACGGAACTACATGTAATAATCATAAAGGTAAGTGTGTTCAAAAACTGTTGTGTCAAAGATGTGGAAAGAAATACCTAGAAAAATGTTTCAAAGGGGAAGAAATATGCTATAGATGTGGAAATGAAGGCCATTAAGCATGAACCTGCAATGGAAAAATGAAGCATCCAGTTGACTCGAGGAAAGGGAAAGAAGTTCTTTCTAAGGGATCAATTGAATGTTTTAAATGTGGTGTGCACGGTCATTATGAAAACACATGTCCAATGAAGAAGTTTGATGAATGGGATCACCAAGATCGTACAAATATTTGTTTACCAATACCTAATGCCATTTTGATTGAGGATGAAGAAACTGACAATGACCAATCAAAGGTATGGATTATTTCATAACCTTTTTTCCTATTTTGAAATCATAGTATATGATTCATGATTTTGTGTGTAGGAAATAAGTATTTCAGAATAAGTTGGAATGGATTGGTTAATGGATCAGGAAGAATATTGAATGAGTAAGAAGTCAACATATAAGGGCTTCAAGAGTTAAGGTGAAATTCTAAAGAGTATTAAGTCTCTTTTGATGATGGGGTTGCATTAGAAGACTTTTTATAGTATGTGTAACCCTGATGTTTGATATATGAAAATTTTATTCAAGGAATAGTTTATGTTCTTTTGTGGACATAGTTATAAAGAACCATTTGGGTTATATGATCCTTACTTTTGTGGTAATTATGGGTTACTATATGTTATGATGGAAAGTGAAAGGCGTGAGATAAAATTGTGGTTAAATTTTGTTATGGTTATTTTTGATGATTTTATCTCTTTTTTGGGAATGATTTGAGAATTATATAGTTTGGAAAATGGACATCACGCAGACTGTGTGACAACCTGTCGCGTCGGACAAAGCCGCGGGAATCGAACCCACACCAAAGTGTGACTGGTATTTATCTCCTACCACTAGACTACGTGAATTCCCTGGTTAGTTTGACTAATTATTTTTAGTTAGATGATTTTAGGAATTAATAGTAAGTTTATTTTGGGTTATCTATGGAAATTATTAACCTATCTTCGAGGATATGTGACTAGGTTAATTACTTTTCAATATGAGAATTTTAGATCAACTAATGATAAAAGTTAATTTGTACCTTGGAAGACTATGTGATTAAAACCTTCAAATATTTGGGTTTCAATCTTAGTTTGCTTTACTTTGAAGAATTTTATGGACAATTGTTTATCGAATGGTCTTCGATGAACTTTGGGTTTTTTTTGGACAAATTTTGGAGATTAAGAATAGATATTCTTTTTATAAAGGATTATACTTTTGTGTATTATCTGATCTCATAATGACAATTTTGGTTTTGGATTTTGTCTAAAGACATGGGAAATATATAGTTATCTTCTGTGGATTTGGTGATTCTCAAGAAGTTGATTATAGTACTCTTAATGCGAACAAGTCATCCTAAATACTGATCTTTTGGAGAAAATATGTGTTTGATTAAGGAATCTAGTGAAAGGTGAAAGTCTACGTGACAAGTAAGTATGTTTCATTATGATTTAGTTATGCTCAAAAAATAAATTCCTCAATGAAGAGTAACTTAAAACCAAAAATGTTGTCTATTAACTTTTCCTACTGGGGAATGGAATACCATTTAACCCATCACAAGTTTGTGATTTTCGTATGGTTAACTTTCTCCTAGACATGTTTAGTATCACTCTCTATCAGAACATGACCCTTTGTTTTTTCATCCATGTCCATATTTTAAAACATGGAATCCTAGTATGGGTTAACTTGGGTGACCTTTGTACTTCTCTTTCTTTATTTTAAAGTGATTGTTTTACTGACTCATGTTCCGATGTGGGATTTTCAATGATGTTTCCAAGTCCAATTTTAAAATTGTGAGGATGCAATTCCAAAAAAGGGGGAAGGATGTAACACCCCAGGTAAATAAAGAATATGAAATTTACACATTTTTCCATATTTGTGAATAAAATATTAATATAACGTTAAAGGGGATGCCATGCTCGATGGCGTACCCAATACGCAACAATGAGTTTCTTGGGTTTTAACTAGTGTCAATATTTTGATACTTATTGTTTCATAAAAACACACTATTTGCTCTGAAAGTGGGAATTAATTATTAAATTAATGAATGTAACTTATATGGTTTGAATTTTTTAAAATATAAATCATTTTTGAATTCAGAATATCAAATATAGCCTAAGGTGATTTTTTGGTAATTTTTTGAAAAACTTCAATTTTTGATTAATAGTGAAACCACTAAGTGGTAGTTAAAGAAACAGATTTATCGTTTAAATGAAACTTTACCACTTATGTGATTTTAATTTAAAAAATCATACATACATGGTTTTCATTAAGAAGTAAATGTGGTTCAATGGGATTAAAATAATTTTTTGTTGAATAGTAACTTTTAAGTTTATTAATCGCGATTAGAGGTAATTAGTTTAATTTAAGGTAAAAATAATGTTTTAATAATATGAAATGACCTAGACACATGTCCTACACTCATTGGATGTATCAAGGCCGACCAAGACAATCCATGGGTCAACTTGGGGACCCCATGGAGCCACATTGGTTGGAAAATGACATTAATACCTTTTTATTTAATGTTAAAATTAAAATGTCACAATCATGTAAAGCTTTACTAAAAAATTATTTATATGGGGTTATACAAGTCATATTTTTGACTATAAATATTAATTACAAATATAAAAAGATTTCCTACATCATGATAATTTTTTTATAATTTTTAGACATTAAATATTTTAAATTCTTTATGACATCATGATGATGCAGCGATTACCGCATTATTTAACGATTTAAATAAAATAAAAAGATAATGTAAAATCTAAGACCTAAACATGTCAGAAACCTATTTTATGGGTGGATTTAGAACGATAATCACCTTATCCTAGAAATATATAATTTTGGGACCTTTTAAATCCGAAAATAATTTTATAATAAAGTATCCTTTTATAACTTTCAAAGAGTGCCCCTCCACTCCTCTTATAAAAGGCCCCCACCTATACCACCTTACCCACACCTCAAAAGCCATTGGATCGGACAACCCCTGTACATTTTTTCTCTACACATCCCTCTATTACTCCTTGAAGCCTCACTTTGTGCAGAAGTCTTCCCAAGGAAGCCTTTGAGCTCAAATCAAAAAGAGTTACCAGTTTTAAAGGTACTGTTTTCTCTTGTGTTCTTATGTTTTATTTAGCATCTCCAACCCTCTAAACTCTTTTTATTATATTATTTTGTAACAACAACAGTATATTTAATATACAAGGATGTTTTTATAAGAAATATTCGAGCTACACTCACACAAACCTACTTATAATGGTTAAAGAACATAATGTTTCTGTGGATGGAGAATTTCTGCCTCACAAAACGATGATTGTTCAACACTCCTATAACACCATCAAAGGTGGACAATAAGATTTAACTATAGTTATATATGATATATAATATGTTTATGTTTTACTTAAGCTTTTGTATTTTTCATTTATGGAATACCTTTATGGTCTCCATTATGGGTATACGCGATATCTTCATTTTAGGAAGTACGGACTACCGCCCCCTCAAAGTGATTTGATTCATTAATGCCATATGTGGGATATATAAAGGATGGATTTAAAGTTATTATATATGATTAATGTTACCTCTAAATGATTAATATAATTCTGTAATTAAAATATACATAACTCTCATTTAGTTTTAATTTCATTAATATGACATAGAAATGAAAGTAGCGTTCATGTGTACGTACAGCTTACCATCTCCATGAACGGTGCATTTCATTTCATACCTATAAATGATTACGTAATGTTATAAATACATGTATATTTTGGATATATATGATATATATGATATCCAAATCATTAATATAATTCTGTATATAATGAACCTTTGACCAAACAGACAACATGTAGTTGTAAGAAGTCCACTTTCAACTTAAGAACCAAATATCGACAAAACAAACATTATTAACTTAAATGATTACATAATGTTTATAACATGGTAATAAGTGATATAAAAGTAATAATTAACTTGAAAAAGGTTCTTAAGAAATTATAAATTAACTCAAGTTTATTATTCAAGACGTTAAAGAAAGATCGAGTCAAGCCGGACCTGAGGTAATGGATCCTACTCCTCTCTTTCTTTTTAAGTACACTCTTTTATGTAATTCCTTTTAATATCATCTTTTTTATGATTGGGAAATTATTTTATATTTCTAGTACTGTAATTTTTATTTTCATATGATGATAGACCCTATTTTCTCTCATAAATCCATTTTGGATGTTTTGAGTGGTGCCGTTAGGCTGCCGAATTTTCGTAAGAGATCTAACCTCTCTCTTCCTTTTTAAGTACTCTCCTTTATGTCACTTATTTTAAGATCCTATTTTTTATGATCGGGGATGTTTTTTTATATTCCATTTTCTGTAAATTTTATGGTAATATGTTTAGAGACTCTATTTTATCTCATCAATCCATTTTTGGAAGTTTTATGTGGCGCTGTTAGGTTGCCGTGTTTTCGTAAGGGATTGTTCTTCTCACTTTTAGTCTCGTGAGATTTATGCTACATTCTCCACCATTTCCTTTGAGTGGTGTATGAACATCCCATTATTATACTCTTTGTGTAATATAATTTCATTTATGGGTATTTACATATTCATGGTATGACCCAACTTCAATGGGGTGTACGTTTCGAAAGTTACCCAAGTCAGTAAGGGAACCTTTCACCCTCCTCTTTTTAAAATACTTCTTTTGTTATGTCTTTTAATTCACATACTATTATGTTGTGATATGTTCTTATATATCCTTATTGATGTAAATTTTATGTCCAAGTGATGAGTTACCCTTTTTATCTCTCATCAACTCATTTTATGAATTTTGAAGTGACGTCGTTAGGCTGTCGAATTTCTGTAAGGGAACTTCTTAACCCACATTCAATTCTTTGGGTTAAACCTCTACTTCTTGATTTTATTTTTCCAAGATTATGTGAGTAATCTCTATGTTGTAGTTTCCACAATCCTTTGTGTGGATATACTATTTCTACAAATAATCATCTCATTGATAAATTCTTATGTCATTTAGACGAACATGTATCAGAAATCATAACTCAATCTCATTTCATTGAGTTAAATATCTATGTCATTGGTTTTGTTTTTCCTAGTTTATGTTTGAATGACCTCTCATTGTTTTACACTTTATATCCACTTTTATTTTGTTTATTCATATTTTTCACACATAATCATGTAATTGATTTATCCTTAATCTAAGGATACCGACTTTGTAAGGGACTTCGTCTCAATCACCTTTCATTGAGGAATATTTCATTGTATACACAACATTATTTTATACGGTGTATAAACCCCTTTGACTTTTACATTTATACAAAAGGAATCTTTTTCAATGAAGCGTTTTACCAAACAACAAAAAGGAATGTTTCTTTTAACGTATGCGGTGACAACGACTTTTTCCGCTGCCGTTATTATTATTTGGCCTCTGGCTTCTTCAACAAGCCATAATGTTATTTAAAATGAAATAAATACCATATACTCTTTTATGTATTTTGGTATTGAAAATGGTTTTTATAACGGATTTGTTATGTCAATATATTTAAATGATATATTGTGATCGAAGTGTAGAAATATTTTCTTTCAATTATATTTGTTTTATGACTTATGATTTTATAATGGTACTTGGACATTTGACGGGTGGTTACGTGAAAAACCATATGAAGGGTGGTGCTGTGAATACTAGGATGGGTGGTTACGTTATAACCTCCAATGCATTGGGTATGGAAGTCGGCCGTATGGCTATTCCATTAAGTATGTGTGGAAGTCGACCGTATGGTTATTCTATTTAAGTATGTTTATGTCCCAAGTTAACTTTATATGTTATGTGTTATTTATATGGGTTTTATGGTAATCTTTTGGTAACAAAATGGGTAAGTAATGATATTTTATTCAGTGAAGAGTTTTTAATACTTCATAAATGTGAAAAGTATTACTTTGGTAAAGTACTAATGGTTTACTTGATGTTTTTGAAAAACTAACAGTTTTCCTTCTTTGTGTATCCTTTACTGGGCATTTAATTCTCACCCCATGTTTTTGAAATGTTTTCCACATGACATAAAGTTGAATAGTGTGAAGGATGGGATCAAGGAATGACATGGTATCTAAAACATGGAACTAGACATGTTTCTTTTTAAGTGTTTTTTATATTTTATGGAAATTAGTAGAAGTGTCTACTATGTAATATTTTGAGATGTAATAGTTATGACCAAATTCCTTAAAACTCTAAACCTGAAAAGATCCTTAATGGGAATTATTCATTTAATTAAATATTAAGTAAGTTTTAAGGTCAGGGCATTATAATTAATGAGGTCAACACCGCATCCTGATTGTGTAATAAACAATTTTAGATATTTGGTGTCTGAACATTATTAAAAAATTCCATTATATAGGAAATATTTTTTGTATTCTAATTGATTTTTATAGTCTAGGAGATAACTTATATAACCTTATGTAAAATGTTTTTTACTAAAAGATATTTGTTTATATTATTTTTTCATTTACTTCCCAAGTGCTACCCTTACCACTCATAGAGAACCTGGAGTTCACCCTAACCCCCTGAAGGAAAATACTCAAACTTCGACAAAGTTGGTGATGAGGCAAAAAGATTCACCATCCCATTTCTCCAAGACAATGTGGATTCACGTCAAACCACCAGATCTAGATACTAACCCACAATCGACCACAACTGGCATTCTAACAATGGAGGCCCCGGGAATGTCGGGATCTCCAATACTGGGCCCAATAACTTGTTGAACACATAAATGGGTGTAACAAGGCGAAAGTGATGGGTACGCAGAAGACCCAAAACCTAGGGTCAGTAAAACACAATATGAAACATGTCAATCAGGGAGGAATCCCACCAAAAGATGGAAAAAGACAAATGAAGAAGCATGTCAAGAGGAACCAAAGGCGGCGACGGGTGAGACCCAGGCCCCCCTAGAGCAATGATTGATTTATGTTGGATCTATCGTGGGATTGGAAAACCACTAATGGTTCACATGCTTCAGCGCCATTCCGCTGAAATTCTCCCCGTTATGGTTTTCCTATATGAGACCATACTGAAAAACGAGGACACCAATGGTATTGCTCTGAAGTGTGGCCGTCAAGGCTACATTCCTGTGCCTATACAAGGCCACATGGGGGCCTCTGTCTCCTTTTTAAGAACAATATCAACATCAATATTTTTTCCTTTTCCTCACACCATGTGGTAGTGACTATTCAGAAAAACTCTCACTCATCATGGAATTTTGTGGGATTCTACGGATGGCCAAACCATAATGATATGGTGAAGTCCTGGGATCTTCTTTTCAAGTTGCGACATGATTTTCTGAGCCCTATCCTCTTTGGAGGATATTTCAATGAGATTATATTCCATAAGTAAAATAGGGGCGGAATCATCCGACCCTCAGCTTCGATGTCAATATTTATGGATGTGGTCTCTAGGGAGGACTTGGTCGATCTGAGGTAAACAAGAAATCCTTTTACATGGTTCCACAACAATAATGAAGGAAACCTCATCTCTGAGTATCTTGATAGATTTATTGGGTTCCTCTGATTGGATTAATCTGTTCATCATGATTCATATCGGTCACATTCCCTTAACTGTTCCGACCATTGTCCAATTCTCATTGATTGTACGCAAGGAGAACAAAATAGATCACTGAGAAGACCCTTCAGGTTTGAGAGCTTCTAGGAAAATGATCAAGAATGCGAGGAGGTGATCTGATCATGCTGTAAAAGCACTCATGTGGTTGTTCGTCTCATTCTCCAACAGGTCGATTCTGAGCTGTGGTCTTGGAGTAATAATAAATTCCACCACCTCGACCGGCACTATGAGGTCCTTGAAAAGAGACTGAACAACCTCCTCAAACAACCCATATCCAAATTCATTCTCACTATTATTGGAGAAACACAATGATAGATTTATATGGCCCTGTATCTCAAGTAAATCTTCTGGGATATGCGGGCGCGAGATTACCACATTAAAGAGGGGATGCTAATACCTCGTTTTTTCACCAGAAAGCATAATCTAGGAGTCGGAAAAACTATATAACATGTATCATAAAACCCAATGGAATAAATGTTTCTAATACCAAGGGTATCCACGAGGCCATGATTTACTATTTTCAGAACATCTTCGCTACATGAACCCCTTTCATGTCAACTGAGGTGGAAGATTGTATCATACCATTGATCACTGATGAGATAAATTGGTAGCTCACTAAAGATGTGACATATGATGAGAAACTCCTGGCACTAAAACATCACCATTCCACTAAGGCCCCAGGAACGTACGGGTTCCACGGTCTATTTTTTAATCAAAACTAGCACATTATTGGTTCTGACATCTGCAACATGATAGAAAAATATCTGGACTGTGAATAATAGTATTGCTTCCATCAATGAAACCATCCTTGTCCTCATCCCCAAAATTAGGAAACCCTTGGCGATCCCTAATTTTAGACATATCTGCCTCTGCAATGTCTCCAATAAGATATTCTAAAGTATCCTTGTCAATAGTCTGTGTCCTTGGATACCTGATATTATCTCTGAAAATTAGAGCGCTTTCTTGGCAAAGAGACTGATCACTAATAATGCGATTGTGGCCCATGAAGTGATTCATTCTATTAAGTCATGCTCTACTAGGAAAAGAGGAACCGTGGCCTGGAAATTGGATATGACCAAGGCCTACGATAGAGTGGAATGGAACTTCCTACATGTCATTGTGCTAAAAATGGGTTTCTGTGCTAAATGAAAAGATTTGGTCATGGAATGAATCTCGACTGTTTTCCTTATAAATCACAATCAATGGGAAGCTCACTAGAGGATTCACCCCTATCCTATGGCCTCATCCAGGGAGATCCTCTTTCCCCTTTTCTCTTCATTCTGGTAGATGAAACGTTTTCTAATCTTATTTCAAGGGCTGCATCCTCTAATTCTATTTATGGGGCAATGGTCAGCCGTGTTGGCCCACCATTGTCACATCATTTCTTTTCTGACGACTGTCTCCTTTTTTCCAAAGCCACAATTAATGAATGTCGGGTGATCTTCCAAGAAATCCACAAGTATGAGAGGGTTTCAGGATAGTCAATAAATCATTGAAAATCTGAAATATTTTTCAGTACAGGGGTTCCTCTTTCTAAGAGGGATGAGTTATATGCTTCACCTGGTATTCACATGGTTGTGATGAATCAAAAGTATCTTGGGCTTCCCACGGTGATCGACCGATCGAAAAAAGAAATCTTCAGATCTCTAATTGATAGGATCGAGCAAACAATTCTTGGCTGGTCCACTAAAAGAATTTCTAAAGGTGGAAAATAGACACTCATAAAAGCTGTCATCCAGTCCATCCCCAGCAATTTTTTTCCCAGTTTATGCTCATGTCAGTCATCTTCGACCAGATCCACAGATGCATTGGCAATTTCTTTTGGGGTAGGAATGTTGGAAGGAATCGACCCCACAGGATGGCCTAGGAGAAACTATGAAAACCCAAATTAATGGGAGGGATGGGTTTTCAGAATCTTCTTCTATATAATGATGAATTGTTGGCCAAGTAAGGATGGTGCCTGATTAACCATCCTTCTTCTCATTGTGCACGGGTTCTCTGAGCTATGTACATTCCCCACACGGACTTCCATGCTTCCTCTCTCGGTCTCTGCCCTAGTATCCTCTAGAGAAGCATTTGTGGGGCTGAAAAGCTCTAGGATATAGGATTGGGCTAGAGGATTGGATCTGGCTCATCGTTCAATATCTGGATTGATCCTTTCATTATCGATTAGGATGTTATGCAGGCTACATCCCCTGTCCAACCAGGTCTTGAAGATGCTACTGTCAGCTGCCTCTTTTCCGACCATGGAAAAGGGTTGTGTGTGGAAATGATCTTTGATAAGTTTAATAAAATGGACCAAAGAATCATCCTTATCATTCCCTAGAACCCTGACATAGGCCCCGACCATCTTTTCTAGACCAATTACATAATGGGAAAATACACAGTGAGGTCCGGCTACACACTGGCCCATGGTCACCACCCAGCCGGCCGGGATGAGGGACCGTGGAAATAGATCTGAACACTCAACATCTCCCCTAAAATTTACCAATTTTGGTGGTAGTTTTTCATGGGCACTCTCCCAACCATGAGCCTTATAGCTTACAGGCATATGGCCAGTTCTGCTTTTCCCCTTTCTACCCGATCACTATCAAAACTCCTTTGCATGCCATCATTCACTACCCGGGATCCAAGCAAGTTTAGAGTAAATAGGGGCCGAGCTATACCGACCCACTAGCTTTGGCCTCATACCATCTCGATATTTTGACTCATCGGTGCTCATCTATCTCCTCATATCCCTCAAGTTCCCTTTGAACTTTTTTCTGGATTATATGGATCTGGAGCAACGATGATGTGTTTTATCAAGCTCACAAACCTCCCGACTTCTGGATTGAAAAGGCTTCGTCTTGGATTGAGGATTGGAAACACCACATGGACCATTTTATGCGAGGAGCTAACCTCGCCCCACCATCTCATTGGAATCCCCGAATGGAAGGGATTATTAAAATAAATTTGGATGCGTCTCTCCAAAAGTATGGTCGTGTTTGTCTTTGCCTTCTGGCCTGTAATCATGTGGGGAAAATCATTGCTACAAAATATGATCCAGATCAGTCTTTCTGGGAACCAGCTGTTACTGAGGCCATATCCATCAGTGGTGGTTTTTTTTACATGTTGGAATGTGGATGTAGAGATATTATTGTTGATTCTGACTATCTTCCCATCATTGATGCTACTATCCACAACGATGGTGGGTGTTGGAACTAGAAAACGCATCCCCAAAATTTTCCAGATGCTTCAATACATGATCCAATATTGTATCCCTTTTCGAAATCATATATTTGGTAGGTTGTAGGGCCCAAACGAAGCTACATATTAGGAGTAATAGACATTTGAAGTTGGGCTATAAAACTGGTTCGTGAAGCCTCGATGCGGAGCCCCCCCCCCCCAACCAACGCGGCCGTCGTGAAGAACTTGATGTGGTAACTCTCCACGAATTCCCTGGACGTTCATGGACCCACTGTGAAGCATAGGAGGTGGTACCTCTCCGCGAACACCCCTGACGTTCATGAAACCATCGCGAAGCAGATGAGGCAATACCTCTCCGCGAACCCGGTTGACATTCGCGACCCGCCGCGAACCAACCGAAGCCCTCTTCATGCCACGTGAGCTCTGCTTCACGGCGCCTCTTTCCTATAAATACCTAGTTCGCCCCCCCATCTCCATATGGCCATTTTTTCACCCTTTGGGTGGCTGATATCCCGATTCACAGAGCTCTGGTTCCCTTCGTGAAGCGGGTCCGCAAATCCATGCTCCGCGAGCAGCTTCCTTCGTGTTGCTGCTTCGTGAGTCCGTGCTCCGTGAGAAGCTTCCTTCGAATTGTTTCTCTGTGAGCTTGTTCTCAGCGATCTAATGCTCCTACGCATCCATGCTCTGTGATCTAATGCTTCGTGAATCCATGCTCCGTCATCCAATGCTCCGCGATGATTCTCCACGATTCCATGCTCTGCGATGATGCTCTCGGTGTCCATGCTCCACGATGTTGATCTGTGAGTTAATGCTCCGTGAGGCAATGCTTCGCAAGGCCCCATACACCTAGTGCCCCTTTTCTCCATGAAGATACTTCGCTAAGACCTATCCTTCACGCCCACCAGTCCATACCGCGGGTCCTGCGCCCCTACAGCCCCTCTCGGGGTCACTACCAACTTGCGGTACCGGACCTCTGGGCCAGTCCCTTCGCTACCATCAGACCCCAATTAAAATTGGAAAGTCGGACCGCGAACTTTTCGGGTGGGGACGTTGACTTTTTCCATTGTGCCCTTATGCGCACCAACCTTCCACCTATGGAATACCATGATTTGATATACTCCTCAACACACCATGAAACACCTTGAGTCAACATATTCCTCTTGGTTTCATTCCCGTGTCGTGAGTTGAGATTCTCATCATCAATTCCCTGAGTACCTTGAGTCGAACCATTCCTCAGGCAACTCCTCCAAACGAAATGACTTGGATCCTATGCCATGTTGAACTAGAAAGGTCCACCCTGGCATAAGTCCCAACCCCAACCATTGCATGGTGCCTTATGCCTAACAATCCTCTCTATATGACTATAAATTATAGTATGCCCCATGCCCCAAACATAGGATGCCTATTCCTCTAAGAATGATATACTCTATGCTCCTAGTATAAGATGCCAATAGTTCTTTCTACACAACTCTAAACTCTAGAAAACCCTATGTTCCAAACATAGGATGACTCTTTCTCCAAAGAAGAGATGCCTTATTCTCCAAGCATGAGATGCCCAACTGTCCTATCTACTTGACTCTAAACTGTAGTCCTCCCTATGTTCCAAACATAGGATGCCTCTTACCCAAATAAGAGATGCCTTATGCTCCATGCATGAGATGCAAAGAGTCCTATCTACATGACATTAAACTATAGTGATCTCCTTATGTTCCAAACATAGGATGCCTCTTGCTCTAAAAAAGAGATGCCTTGTGCCCCAAGAATAAGATGTCGATAGTCTTATCTACATGACTTTAAATTGTAGTAATCCCTATATGATCATTATAGGATGACTCTTTCCCAATACGAGTGATGCCTTATACTCAAAGCTTAAGATTCCAATAGTCCTATCTACATGACTATAAACTGTAGTACACCCTATGTACCAATCACAGGATTCCACTTGCACTAAACAAGAGATGCCTTATGCACCAAGAAAAAGACACCTAATGCCATGATTACATTGGAATAATTCCAATGCCCATTGGAAATATACCTCTTGTGAACTAGCGTATAGGTGAAGGCCTCAACCCACTAGTGGGTTGGGATGCCCTCATGGCCAAACATGAGGAATTCATTACACGAAGCTTCCTTGCGTAAGCCCCATTCGCCAGTGAAGCTCCATAGCGGCACCCAGGCAGTATCCTTGCGTAAGCCCCATTCACCAGTGCCACTCCATAGCGGCACCCGGGCAACTTCCCTACATAAGCCCTGTTCACCAGTGTTGCTCCGTAGTGCCATCAGGGTAGCATCCTTTCATAAGCCCCATTTACCATTTCTTCTCCATAGTGGCACCCAGTAAACATTCTTGTGTAAGCCCCATTCACTATTTCCGCTCTATAGTGGCACCCGGGAAACTTCCTAGGATAGGCCTCGTTCACTAGTGATGCTCCTTATTGGAACCCAGGTAGAATCCTTGCGTAATCCCCATTCAACATTGCAACTCCATAGCGGCACCCGAGCACCTTCCTTGCATAAGCCTCGTTCACCATTGTGATCCTATCTAGCAGTATGTCGTTGCAAGCTCATTCAGCAGTAAGCCATTGTGACCCAATCCAGTGGTAAGCCATTGTGACTCAATCCCGTGGTAAGATGTTGAAACCCCCAATCAGTGGTAAACCGTCATCAGATGAAATACGTGGACTTTGATTCCCTACCATGGGGATATGTCGGAATTATCTTCAAGGTTCATGCCCGAATACATCATCATCCTCATGACGGTTCCATCCCATTCACCATCGGTCCACCTACACCTTGGGCAACCTAAAGTGTAAGCCCCGCACCATCTGGACCAAGGTACTCATTCACGTCTGTTCACCGACACACCATTATGAATTATGGGGTCTTTGATCCATGTTAATGTAGGGTACGTAGGAAGCCTTCAAGAGGTTCAAGCCCACCGACTGGTCGTTTCTTTTCGTCAGGTTACACCCTCATCCCGCATGACATTAAATTGTACCCCTGAACAACATGGCCTTTGATCCATGTGATGTCATGGTGTGTAGGAAGCCTCCATGAGGTTAAAGCCCAACACCCAACGGACCAAGGTCCTTATTAACATCGGTCCTCCAACACACACCATTCTGAACTACGTGGACTTTGATCCATGTCAAGGCATGGTACATAGGATGCCTTCTTGAGGTTCAATCCCACCATCCACAAGGGCCGAGGTCCTTATTCACGTTGGTTCTCTAACGCACCCTCGGGCCTCCATCCTGGAGTATGTCCCGACACCATGGGCCGCTCAGCACATAGGCCCTTCTTCCCTTCTCATGGACACTCCCCTCATGACGTGATCGTCCGGTCTCTGTTGCATCTTGTTTCTCACACCGAGCATGACTCACGTGGGCTTAGAGTAAGCATTGACCCTCACAATTCCCTTGTCCACAATGATGTTATACTATATTCCCTCATCCAGTATGACGTTAAAATGTACGCCCTCATCTAGCATGACGTTAAACTATATTCCCTCGTCCAGGTTGACTTTAAACTGTATGTCCTCATCCATCATGACGTTAAACTGTATACCATCCTGAACTATAGGTACTTTGATCCGTGTCAGGGCATGGTACGTAGGAAGCCTTAAGAGGTTAAATCCCACCACTTGTTGGTCATCCCGACCTACTGCATGTCGGTTCACCAAACTCCACCATGGGCCGCCTCAGAGTGTAAGCCCCAAAATTCCCCATCTCGCATGAAATTAAAATGCACATCTGAACTACGATGACATTGATCAATGTCAAGGAATGGTACGTATGAAGCCTCACAAGGTTCAATCCAACCACAATCAGACCCCCAGGTTCACCTTCACGTTGGTTCTCTGACACCCAAACCATCTGAACTACGAGAACATTTACCCATGTCAAGGCATGGTACGTAGGAAACCTCACGAGGTTCATTCCCATAACCCATTGGTCCAAGGACCTTCTATATGTTGGTTCGCTGACACCCTCATCCATTTTGAACTACGTGGACATCGATCCATGTCAAGGCACAGTACGTAGAAGCCTCCCTGAAGCTCAATCCCACCATCCACCTAGGCCAAGGTCTGTCTTCATGTCGGTTATCCAACACGCCCACATCCCGCATGACGTTAACCTGCATTTCAATCCAACGGTTATCCATTGTGACCCTACCATCCAGTAGTTCCGACATCCTTTCATGTTAGTTAAACAGCCCCTTTTCAACCTGAACTACGTTGAATTTGATCTGTGCCAAGGCATGGTACGTAGGAAGCCTCACGAGGTTCGTGCCCACCACTCATTGGTCACTCTGGCCCCCTTCACATCGGTTCTCACCAACAAAACTAAGCGTACTTTGATTCCCTGTCACAGGGATACGTAAGAGGTCTCTTCGAGCCTCTAGCCCAACATCACCAATGCCATCGCGATGGTCCCATTTCATTCCACCTTTACTTCATTCATCCATCCATCATCCATCCTGATTCTTACCCGGGCCGCCACATCCCGGTGGGATCATGTCATCCACCCTACTCGCTGCTCCAAGCAGTAACGGGGCCGCTATCCACACGTAATCCCCAGTATGTCTCCGGGTGGTTTTTGTAACACCCCGAGATTTTATGAAAAATATTATTTTAATTTCATTAATGTCTTGTGTTGTATTCTACACCAAGATTACCTTGCGCTATAAGAAACACCGTATTAGCTTGCTGTATACGCAACACTAGTCTTGGACCGTGTTACACGCAATTTTGATAATAGTTATTCTACGCAAAATTGAGTATATATATATATATATTAAATGTATAAATGATATGTGGTTGGATTCAATTATACAAAACAATGAAGGATTATTTCACAACACGCAACCATGACTTGGCTTGCATTACACGCAATCACGACCTTCCTCGATAGCGTGTGTTGTATGCAATACCGGGTTTTAATAAACAATGATATATTATTATAATATTGTCATGAACTAGCCATTATGAACAGTATTAACTAAATTTTTTATTTTATAACATTATTATTCATCTTACACATTTTCTAGAACATGGTATAAGAACAAAATAAATTTTTCGGGTAAAATAAGTATTTTTCAAAAAAATGCAGTTTTGCCGCCTTTTGATGATGCACCCACTTTAAATATAGTTTTTGACATGTTTATATGTAAAATTTGACAAAATAAAATTATTCTTTTGAATCAGGATGTAAAAATTTAAATTAGATAATGTTTTGATATTTTTCCGATAACTTTCATATTTTAATGAATAGTAAAAACACGCTATATTTTAATTAAAAACAACTTTTTTCATCATAATATCTTATGTGCTTAAATTATAATATTGAATGGATTTAAAGTATAAATAGAATATATTTTTCCATTTAATATAATGTATGTCATTAGCATTTATTTTACCTTTAATTCGTAGGTTAAATCAATTCAATCTATTGCAATGTTTTAAACAAAAACCCATTTTTATTCGACAACGGGATTGATTTTAATTTAATTTCTGCAACTTCTGTGTATTGAATTTTAAAAAATGGATTCCATATATGGAATCAGTGGGTCCAAATTATGTTAATAGGCTACTTTTTATTTTTGGGAATTATGAATAGTAACTACGGTAAATTTTATTTACCATAGTTAAAGGTAAATCGGGTAATTAAGGGTAAATATAATATTATAAAATTACCCTAACACATGCCAAAATTCTATTTTATGGCTAAACGTAAACCCATATCATCTAAGTGTCGGATTAGATTCATTTTATGGAATTTTGACCATGAATATAATTTAATTATTATTAAAACCAAAAAAAGTGACAACATGTCACTTTCTTAAATCTTATAAGTATAATAATTTTTACTTAGTGATAAACATCATAAAACATCGAACATGAATAGTATCCAGAAAGCTAAAAAAATTATCTACATCATGAGAATTTATTTAGAATTTTTTTGGGATTAAATAGTTATCATTAATTGTGACACAATAGTGATGCAGAAATTATTTATCTAGTGAATAATCAAGAATATAGTTTTTATTAAACTAATAGAGATCAAAAAAGGCACAAAACCCTGACCAAAACTTATTGGTCATGTAAATTGAAACTATAATCATCCAATGGTCGAATAATTGACCATTTGGAGTCCTATACAAGCAATTATGACACTTATATTATTTTATTTTAAATGATCCCAAAGTTGTCACGTTCATAATTTAATAAATATAACAATTTAAATATTGTGATTTTAAGATGATAAATTCGAGTAAAAGTATTATTGTGAAAGTTAATATATTTATCTTCATCATAGGATTTTATTTTAAATTTTTATGCAACAAATAACTATATTAAATAATTATGATGTAGTAATTATTTTATTAAGAGATAAACCAAATAAATGGTTTTACAAATAATAAAATAAATATTATATGAACTATTTAATGTGATCCACTAATTTTATAGATACATATGACCTTTTATTAATATATTAAAGATTTTATTTCGAACATATCCTCTGTATATATTTTATTTAAATTCAAATAAATGAATAGTTTCAAAATTGACACTATTGTTATTTTACAAAAATAACATATTATAAATTTTTTTAAAAATCACAAAAATATTTAAAAATTATAAATTTAATTTTATATGGTCTATAATGTTATAAAGTAATCAATTATGGAAAATTTACAACAAATAAGTAATTATTTGTTATAATTTAAAATTTAGAAGTTTATTACCACAAATAAAATTAAATGGATTAAAGAAGGATATATCAAAATGATAAGGTTTAAAATAAGATCCAAAGATGTCTAAATTTGATTGGGTGATGAGATTACAACCCTATCTCATCTAATCTTCGAATATGAGTCATTTTTGGGGGTTTTTAAGTGGGTTTAGATTTATTATAAATTAATATTTTTAAGAATTCCAAAGGTTCCCCTCTCCTCCCATATAAAAGGGCACCTCCTCCCTCTCTTCCTCACACAACTTTGAGCCTTCAATCTCGGCCAACCCCTGACAAATTCTCTTCTAAACTTCCCTATAGACATCCTAGAGGTTGTGGTCTTCCTCAAAGACCAATTTTAGTTCCCTAAGAGGAGGTCTCAAAAAGGCGCTTCAAAGAAGAGGTAATTTCCGTTACCGATTCTTTCACCTTTATTTCTTCTTCCACTTCTTCTTATTAGGTTTTTTCATTGTGATGTAATAACATCAGTATCACTCATATACTGATATGTTATTATAATTATGAATCAATCCTAATTCACCATCTATCCATCTTACGGAAAACAAAATCACCGCGCGTGCGTACGTACGAAATACCGTCTCCACGCCGTGGTGTAATCTGTTTTTCCACCAACACCTTACATGGATGGGTATTATGGTGTAAATAATAACTATACATAGTTATTATAACATAATAATGATTCTGATATATTGTATCATCCACTCCAATTCAATTCAATAATTATGGAAATGATATCATCGCTCGTGCATACGTACGGACTACCGTCTCCACAACGCGATGAGATTCATTCTCCATGTTAACCATTTAAGAATGATTATAATGTATATATAAGCAATAATAATGAAATATATGACATTATAAAGCTACTGGATTTATGTGTATATATATGTATGTCATATACTTAATTCCACTCAATTCAATAAAGAAACGAAAACATCGTTCATGCGTACGTACGACCTACCATCTCCATGAACTGTGTATTTCTTTCCATCTATCGATCCATTATATATATGTATATTGTGAATATATATTATATATAAATCATGTTTTATATTCTATAATTAATTAATAATGATCTAAGTAATCATATGAATAATTACAAGTTAAAACACGGACGACAAATGAGACGATTTTACCCAAAACGCTACTTTAACAAGAATTTACAAAAGAACGGGTAATATAATGTCATAAGTGAACCATATATGATATAATAAAAATGAATATGATTCATTAATAAGTCAATGAAATTATTTAAATCATTATACAGGAGGTTCGGACACTTACGAAGAAAATCGGACCTAAGGTAAGGAAAATATCACAATCTCATTTTTATCAGAGATTGTTTATACTTTAGTATTTACTGGGGTGTATTTTATCATCCACAATCATGTTTCCTCAATATTTAATATTATTTCCATTCACCTACAATTTTTTAAATCCTATTTTACCCTTCGGTGAGTTTTTAGTAAAAGATATGAAATGAATCTTTTGTCGTTTGTTCGTACGAGGTACTTTTTTGACTTTTCCGACAAAAGTACGAGAAGAATATTTTTTTTAACTTATACGGCATGAATGGATTTTTAAAAACATTATTTCCAAGAAGCTTCCTTTACAAGTTTTCAAGTTTATTTTTAATCAACTTTTTTTAGTTTAATGTTGTATGACATGTTAAGAAAGGAAAATTGTTTTTGAAGAAGAATGGATATTTTCCTCAAGAACGGAGTTCAAGTGTTTTATCAAAATTATTTTCCATCTATGGTAATAAAGGGTTCTGTTTTTATCCCTATTATTACATTGATTTGAATATGTTGTTATGGAATTATTTTTATGAATTACTTTATCTTATATGAATTGTTTTATGATGTCATAATGTTTAAGATTCCCATTTGTATTACATGGGTTATGCAATGATGTATGATTTTTGATTTTGTGGCACACATAAGAATGGTATAATTATGAGATGGGTGGGACCAATATCTCCCTCCAATGAATTGGGTAAAGATTTTATATCTCATGAGATAGACATGGCTAGAATGGTAGGTTATACCGGTTTAGTGAAACAGGACTGAAAAGAGGGTGACTCAGTTCATAAAGGGACTTTTTCCACTAAGATAGTCTTGGAAATGAGTCTTGACTAACAAGAAATGATTCTCTATTATTATGTGTGAATGCCACAAAGTTTCATGTTTTAAGTTATGATTATTGTGATTACATTTTACTGCCATGATTTACCCCATGTTATGAAATTATGATCTCTTTTGCAGGTTAAGATTTCCAAAAGTTATGTGCTTATGTATATGATGTGATTGATATTTATTTTGTTTACCCTTACTGAGCATTTGAGCTCACCCTTTTATGTTTTCTTTTCCCCAGGATATAAATAAACATTTTAGGTTAAAAAAAGGAAGGTCTTTATGGGAGATTTTGAAGATCTTTCACCACGATTAGAAGATTATATTCCGAGTTTCGAAAGACACTAAACTATTACGGTCCTTGTGTGTATGTTTTTGTTATGTACTAAGTATTCCGAAAATGTAATGTAATGTCAATGTACGTCAGGCTTCGGGTCTCTACAGTTGGTATCAGAGGAAAGGTTTAGTCAACCTTTGGAAACTAAGATGCGAAAACGTTAGTATGATCCCTAGAGATATTTCTAAGGTATGTCTAGGGATTCTCATAAGGATAAGTATACGTATAGGATATAGTCCTAGATCTATGGTAACGATATTAGATTAAACCAAAGATGTTAGATATTGAAGTTACTCCCCCTTTATTATGATTTTTTCCTCTCACACTATTCTTTTTGGGTTTTAGAAAATGGCTGGAAACAAGGTGATTCATGATAATGGAGGATATGATGGACAATAGAATGATATTTTTCATGAGCAACCAAATGAAATGGGATTTGGAAGTCCAAACATCATTATTATGCTGAATCAGCAATCTCATAATATGATCAATAAAGTAAAATTTGGTAAGTTTCCCGACTCGGCTAATAAGAGAAAGATGAAGTTTCATGATGACCAAAGAGGAAAGAAAGTTCAATTTCCCCTATGTAAATCATGTGGGAAGAGGCATCAAGGAGAATGTTTCAAAGGAATTGGAAGATGCTTTGGGTGTGGAAAAGAAGGACACAAATCCAGTAAGTGCAAAGGAAAAGGTTCAGTTAAAACTAGGGATGAGGATAATGGTATTGCTACGACATAAAAAATGGTTAAATGTTTTAAATGTGGAATGTACGGGCATTATGCAAACCAATGCCCTAAGGGAAAGTCTCATGAAGAGAATCAGTAAGGTCGTATGGGTAGTATTTATGTGGATGATGATGAAGAGACTACAAATGATATGTGAGATGAAAGAATTGTTGAAGCTCGGTCAATGGTTTAATAATGTAGTGGAATGATTACATGATTATCATGTGTAATGTTGTATAAGTAGTCTCATTGTACTATGGAATAAAGAGACATCTACGGATTGTTACACTGTTTCCTTTCCTTGAGTTTTGAAAATCTATGATTAATGTTACCAGTATCCATGAAAGGTTATTCAGATATTTTTGGAATGTAGATGATATGCACATAATGAAAGGGATAAGGAGAAAATTAAATGTTTGATAGTATTCATGAGCTCATTACTGATATAAGGTGAAGGTTATATCATTTTTTGAGTATATAGAATTTTGGATTTTGGTATGTGGAAAGAGTTAACTTTTAACAACATTCATGTTTTCAATAAGGTTCAGTGGGTATTTATTATTCAAGAGAATTCATGATTAAGGTATTCAAATTTTGTAATTTGACCAACAAGATCTATCTTATGATATATGGGGGATAAATGATGGCATTCACATGATCATTTTCTTTACACTATGAGCTTGGACCGAAGTATTTTAGATAAGCCTAATGATTGGAATGGATTATGTTGGACATAATTTAGTATTGTTTAAGGATAAAACTTTTTTGATATTGTTGATGGGATGTTATAGTAATATAGATTTAGAAAAAGGAAAACTTGCAGAACAGGCGACAGCCCATCGCGTCAGACAAGGCTGTGGGAATCGAACCCACAACCGAAGTGCGACTGGCCTTTATCGCCTGCCACTGGCCTACAGAAAGTCCCTGGTCAGTAGAAACTTGTTTTATTTTATTAAGCGGTATGATATATGAAGTATAAGTTCATTTTTGGAACCATATACGATTAACCATAAGAAGGACTTATAAATTTTGCTAACGTTTTGTTTGAAAGAGATGGAATGACCCATCATTCTATAACATGATCTACTAACACTTCACGAATAACAAATTCAACTTTATTTATTTAAGAGATGAATTGGAAATTGTTCAAGGCATGAACAACAGTGAGATTGTACCAAAATAAAGTAAGTATTTATTCTAATTCAAATTCTTCAACTTTAGGGAAACGATCTTGAAAACAAAAAATGTTGTCCTAGTGCTCTTATATCTGATTAATCAGATGGTACCTTAGATCGTCACAAATTTATGGATTTGTGATTATTGGCTTTTCCATAGCCATGTCCTCTACCACTCTCCATCAGAACATGATGGTTAGATTTCTCTTCCATGTCCAAATTTTCAACTATGTTCTCCTAGGTGGATACCCAGTGATTAGTTAACTTGGGTAACCATTACATTTTATAATTTAGTTTTTAAAGATAAGTTTTGGTATTCCTTTTTACGATGTGGGTTTCTATCAAAGAAACTTTCAAATAGTAAACCATTTATAACCCCGACGAATTTCGAGTGAGAAATTCATTTTAAGGGGGGTAGAATGTAACACCCTGAGATTTTATGAAAAATATTATTTTAATTTCATTAATGTCTTGTGTTGTATTCTACACCAAGATTACCTTGCACTATACGCAACACCGTATTAGCTTGCATTATATGCAACACTAGTCTTGGACCGTGTTACACACAATTTTGATAATAGTTATTCTATGCAACATTGAATATATATATATATATATTAAATGTATAAATGAAATGTGGTAGGATTCTATTATACGAAACAATGAAGGATTCCTTCACAACACACAACCCTGACTTGGCTTGCATTACACGCAATCGCGACCTTCCTCGATAGCGTGTGTTGTACGCAATACCGGGTTTTAATAAACAATGATATATTATTATAATATTGTCATGAACTAGCCATTATGAATAGTATTAACTAAATTTTGAATTTTATAAAATTATTATTCATCTTACACATTTTCTAGAACATGGTATAAGAACAAAATAAAATTTTCGGGTAAAATAAGTATTTTTCAAAAAATGCAGTTTTTCCACCTTTTGATGGCGCACCCACTTTAAATCTAGTTTTTGACATGTTTATATGTTAAATTTGACAAAATAAAATTATTCTTTAGAATCGGGATGTAAAAATTTACATTAAATAATGTTTTGATATTTTTCCGATAACTTTCATATTTTAATGAATAGTAAAAACACGCTATATTTTAATTAAAAACAACTTTTTTCATCATAATATCTTATGTGGTTAAATTATAATATTGAATGGTTTTAAAGTATAAATATAATATATTTTTACCATTTAATATAATGTATGACATTAGCATTGATTTTACCTTGAATTCTTAGGTTAAATCAATTCAATCTTTTGCAATGTTTTAAACAAAAACCCGTTTTTATTCGACAACGGGATTGATTTTAATTTAATTTCTGCAACTTCTGTGTATTGAATTTTAAAAAATGTATTTATTTATTTTGAATCAGTGGGTCCAAATTATGTTAATAGGCGACTTTTTATTTTTGGGAATTATGAATAGTAAGTACGGTAAATTTTATTTACCATAGTTAAAGGTAAATCTGGTAATTAAGGGTAAATATAATATTATAAAATTACCCAAACACATGCCAAAATTCTATTTGATGGCTAAACGTAAACCCATATCAACTAAGGGTCGTATTAGATTCATTTTATGGACTTTTGACCATTAATATAATTTAATTATTATTAAAACCAACGAAAGTGACAACATGTCACTTTCATAAATCTTATAAGTATAATAATTTTAACTTAGTGATAAACATCATAAAACTTCGAACATGAATAGTATACAGAAATCTAACAAAATTATCTACATCATGAGAATTTATTTAGAATTATTTGGGATTAAATAGTTATCATTAATTGTGACACAATAGTGATGCAGAAATTATTTATCTAGTGAAAAATCAAGAATATAGTTTTCATTAAACTAATAGTGACCATAAAAGGCACAAAACCCTGACCCATACTTATTGGTCATGTAAATTGAAACTATAATCATCCAATGGTCGAATATTTGACCATTTGGAGTCCTATACAAGCAATTATGATACTTATATTATTTTATTTTAAATGATGCCAAAGTTGTCACCTTCATAATTTAATAAATATAACAATTTAAATATTGTGATTTTAAGATGATAAATTCGAGTAAAAGTATTATTTTGAAATTTGATATATTTATCTTCATCATAGGATTTTATTTTAAATTTTTATGCAACAAATAAGTATATTAAATAATTATGATGTAGTAATTATTTTATTAAGAGATAAACCAAATAAATGGTTTTACAAATAATAAAATAAATATTATATGAACTATTTAATGTGATCCACTAATTTTATAGATACATATGACCTTTTATTAATATATTAAAGCTTTTAGTTAGAACATATCTTCTGTATATATTTTATTTAAATTCAAATAAATGAATAGTGTCAAAATTGACACTATTGTTATTTTACAAAAATAACATATTATAAAAATTTTTAAAAATCACAAAAATATTAAAAAATTATAAATTTAAATTTATATGGTCTATAATGTTATAAAGTAATCAATTATGGAAAATTAACAACAAATAAGTAATTATTTGTTATAATTTAAAATTTAGAATTTTATTACCAAAAAAATTAAATGGATTATATAAGGATAAATCAAAATGATAAGGTTTAAAATAAGATCCAAACATGTCTAAATTTGATTGGTTGATGAGATTACAACCTTATATCATCTAATATTCGAATATGAGTCATTTTTGGAGGATTTTAAGTGGGGTTAGATTTATTAGAATTAATATTTTTAAGAATTCCAAAGGTGCCCCTCTCCTCCCTTATAAAAGGGAACCTCCTCCCTCTCTTCCTTACACAACTTTGAGCCTTCAAGCTCGGCCAACCCCTGCAAAATTCTCTTATCCACTTCCCTAGAAACATCCTAGAGGTTATGGTCTTCCTCAAAGACCAATTTTAGTGCCCTAAGAGGAGGTCTCAAAATGGCGCTTCAAAGAAGAGGTAATTTCCGTTACCGATTCTTTCACCTTTATTTCTTCTTCCACTTATTCTTCTTAGCTTGTTTCATTATGAAGTAATAACATCAGTATCACTCATATACTGATATGTTATTATAAGTATGAAACAATTCAAATTCACCATCTATCCATCCTACGGAAAACGAAATCACCGCGCGTGCGTACGTACAGAATACCGTCTCCACGCCGTGGTGTAATCTGTTTTTCCACCAACACCTTACATGGATGGGTATTATGGTGTAAAGAATAACAATACATAGTTATTATAACATCATAATGATTATGATATATTTTATCATCCACTTCAATTCAATTCAATAATTATGGAAATGATATCATCGCTCGTGCTTACGTACGGACTACCGTCTCCACGACGCGATGAGATTCATTCTCCATGTTAACCATTTAAGAATGATTATGAAGTATATATAAGCAATAATAATAAAATATATGAAATTATAAAGCTACTGGATTTATGTGTATATATATGTATGTCATCTACTTAATTCCACTCAATTCAATAAGGAAACGAAAACAGCGTTCATGCGTACGTACGACCTACCATCTCCATAAATGGTGTATTTCTTTCCATTTATCGATCCATTATATATATGTATATTCTGAATATATATTATATATAAATCATGTTTTAATTTCTATAATTAAGTAATAATGATCTAAGTAATCATATGAATAATTACAAGTTAAAACACGAATGACAAATGAGACGATTTTACTGAAAACGCTACATTAACATGAATTTACAAAAGAATGGGTAATATAAAGTCATAAGTGAACAATATATGATATAATAACAATGAATATGATTCTGTAATAAGTCAATGAAATTATTTAAATCATTATACAGGAGGATCAGACACTTACAAAGAAAATCGGACCTAAGGTAAGGGAAATATCACAATCTCATTTTTATCCGAGATTGTTTATACTTTAGTATTTACTGGGGTGTATTTTATCATCCACATCCATGTTTCCTCAATATTTAATATTATTACCATTCACCTACAATTTTTTAAATCCTATTTTACCCTTCGGTGAGTTTTTAGTAAAAGATATGAAAGGAATCTTTTGTCGTTTTTTCGTACGAGGTACTTTTTTGACATTTCCGACAAAAGTACGAGAAGAATATTATTTTTAACTTATACGGCATGAATAGATTTTTAAAAAAATTATTTCCAAGAAGCTTCCTTTAAATGTTTTCAAGTTTATTTTTAATCAACTTCTTTTAGTTTAATGTAGTATGACATGTTAAGAAAGGAAAAATGTTTTTGAAGAAGAAAGGATATTTTCCTCAAGAATGGAGTTCAAGTGTTTTATCAAAATTATTTTACATCTAAGATAATAAAGGGCTCTGTTTTTATCACTATTATTACATTGATTTGATTATGTTGTGATGGAATTATTTTTATGAATTCATTTATCTTATATGAATTGTTTTATGATGTCATGATGTTTAAGATTCCCATTTGTATTACATGGGTTATGCAATGATATATGATTTATTATTTTGTGGCACACATAAGAAGGGTATCATTATGAGATGGGTGGGACCTATAAGTCCCTCCAATGCATTGGGTAAAGATTTTATATCTCATGAGATAGACATGGCTGGAACGGTAGGTTATACCGGTTCAGTGAAACAGGACTGAAACGAGGGTGACTCGGTTCAGAAAGGGACTTTTTCCACAAAGATAGTCTTGGCAACGAGTCTTGACTAACAAGAAATGATTCTCTATGATTATGTGTGAATGCCACAAAGTTCCATGTTTTATGTTATGATTATTGTGATTACATTTTACTGTCATGATTTACCCCATGTTATGAAATTATGATCTCTTTTGCAGGTTACGATTTCCAAAAGTTATGTGCTTATGTATATGATGTGATTGATATTTCTTTTGTTTACCCTTACTGAGCATTTGAGCTCACCCTTTTATGTTTTCTTTTCCCCAGGATATAAATAAACGTTTTAGGTAAAAAAAGGAAGATCTTTATGGGAGATTTTGAAGATCTTTCACCACGATTAGAAGATTATATTCCGAGTTTCCAAGGACACTAAAATATTACGGTCCTTGTGTGTATGTTTTTGTTATGCACTAAGTATTCCGCAAATGTAATGTAATGTCAATGTACGTCAGGCTTCGGGTCTCTACAGTTTTCCTCTGTGTACACCATGATTCATCAACCCTTCGAACTATGTGGGTTTTGATCCATATCATCAACACATGGTACATAGGAAACCTCCATGAGGTTCAATCCCAGTCAATGGTAAACCTTAGTGTCCCCCATTCTACGGTGCAATATCCCTGATCCACCCTCAGTGGTGTTCGGATCAACCATTATTGTGTGACACCTACCCTCGATGGGGTGCACCACCTCAAATCTTTCCTCATTGGGCGTTCAGATCCATCCACCTAGTAAACCTTCCAGGTGTTCTCTCCTATGGATGTACCAAGGTGATCTGTCTCTATGGGACATTATGATCACAATCATTCCATATCTTCAAGGTGTTATCCTCATGTCCTACCTCGTGATAAACAAGAGATGCCTAAGGAAAACCCCGGATGACACACATTTGGCCTAACTGTCTCCAAAAGATGTTAAACTCATTGCATTCCCAATATTAAAAATGGGATGCTGAGAAAAACCTCAGATACATGCCTATGGCATATGATTCCCGACATTCGACATGGGATGCCTTGGGTTCTACACCCTTGAGATTCCCTCTTATGAGGAAGAATACATGTTCCCCAATGTCCACGCACCCAGAGATGCCCCGACATGATTGATGTTTTCATCTTCTCCAACCGAAGGTTGCTACCATGTCAAGACCCCATCGAATATCCTGACATAAGTAGTGTAATTACTGGCGTCCATGAAGATATGGCACCGGGAACAAGATTCACGAACCACTTATTAAATCTATATGGGATACCTAGACTAGGTGACGAGTTCTGAGGAGGAATCCATAGAAGGAAGAACCGACATCCCATCATCCCTTTTAGATCAAGGAGAAGACGTCCCTGAATAAGAAGCAAATTCCTCGAGGCTTTGGAAAGCGGGAATGCGGGGTAACAGCAGTGCGTCCTCCACAGACAGAAGCGCGCTCCCCAACGAAAGATCCTGAAACAGTGGGCTCCTGCCTTTTGGCTTTATAAATAGGATAATTATCTCACTTGGTTAGGGCTTCGCTTCTTGCACCTTCTCCTTGAAAAAATGGAAGGAAACAACGTGGCCAATCAGCTGGAATCCTTATGCCCTTTCAACTCCATGCAGCTCTAGTTGGACAATTTCCCTTCTTGGCTTTGTACATGTACTTCTGCTGATATTTTTCATTAATGATTTCTGTTTTAATAAAAAAAAAAATTGGTAATTTAATATTATTATAATAATATTTTTTACCCTTATTTACTATATTTAGCATTTAACCATAATAAATAAAATATTTAACGAAGTAAATATTCATAATGTATAAAAATATAAGGCACCTATTTCAAAAATTTGGATATCCTGATTCCAAATATGGAATCCATTTTTCCAAATTCAATACTCATAAGTGGAAGAAATTAATTTAATCTTTATTCCCGCTATCAAAAAAACGTGTGTTATTAAGAAATAATAACAATTAAAAGATTGACATGTGTTTATGTCCAATTTCAAAGATAAAATACATCAAATGACCAAAATTGGATTAACTGGTAAAAAAAATAATTTAATTATACTTTGAAACCAATTGAAATGATAATCTTTCCATATAATTATATTATATTAAAAGGAAATTTTGAATTAAAATAGAGTATTTTTCACTATTCTTTAAAAAATGATGTTTATCAGAAAAATAACGAAATTTCCTCCAAATAAAATTTTGATGTCCCAACTCCAAATAAGAATTTTATTTTGTAAAATAGAAAGTATAATAGTGACAAAAAATATATACAACTTGTGTTCCCCATCAAAAGGCGGTAAACTGACCTTTTAAAGATTAATAGACTATTTTATTCTTTAAATATGATTCAGTATTATTTTAAGCCTATAGATTTTAACGGATAAATGTAATGTTATTTAACAATCATTCATAATCATATTTTAGTTAGTTTTGTTCATTACCTTCAATAAAATGGCTAGGTTTTAACTACCATTTTAAATAATAACAATACTATATTATTTTTCGGTATAAGTCAATGTTGTGTGCAACAGAAGATTTCAATGAAACCCGTTGTTGCAAGTTGAGTATGCTATTAGACATAACATCCCTTTTAAAGAGAAAATAATATTTAATTCCCAAATATTAATAAATATGAAATTTTCATATTGTTTATTTACCTGGGATGATACATTCATAACCATATTTCACCCTTTAATTGTTAGCATTTTGTTCCTTGCACTATTTTGGGTGAGTTATTTACATGATTTCCATGATCGGTTAAAGATGGATGTTCTTGTAGATTAGAAGTGAAAATCCAGAATTGTAATGGAATGATATTTACATATTTAATGTACCATAATTTATTCCAATTATCATTATTGTGTTTTATAAGAGGATTATTCCTAAGATAAAACATTAATAATGTTAGTTTAGATCATTTTAGTGGTTCTTTGATAATAACGACCTCATTTTTTATTATAAATTAAAACCATGAGTAAAAATGAATTTCAGAACCATTGATGAGACATAATAAATATGTTATAACATATTTAAACAATAAAAATGGTTTCATGACCAGACATGAAATGGTTAATGAAAATTGAAATCACATCGTCCACGATGTCGGTAATTTGACTCATCACGGACAGTGTTTATATTTCATGAATAAGTGGGAGAGGAGATCAAGAGTGATGATGAATGTTCCCTGATCATGATACAAAAAAATATACATGATTTAAGGATATTTCATACCTCTTGAGTAAAATGTGATGTGGAATTAAGTATAAAATAAAGGAACTCAAAATAATAGAATAATTAAAAAATCCCTTATAAATTTTCGACAGACTAACGTCTATGCAAAATGGTTGTAGAAAATATTAAATTTAGAGGGGACAAGGGTCACCCATCCAAAAATAAATCATCATACATAATAGATATGTAATATGATGTAATTAAGAATATGGTATGGTGACATGAAAGTAATACCACATAAAAGAGAACTTGAATGAAAAAAGAATGAAATTGAGAATTCTCATACATTGTAGAGTAACTCCAAGAACATGATTGTTGGGACCTTGGGGGATTGAGGAAACCTTGTTAGAACTAATAGGGAGGTAAAAAGGCTAGAGATTCATTTATGTGGAATTATAAATGACGTTAATGATGGAATGGGTTGGTATTTATAGAAAAAATGCGTTAATATTTTAATAATTTCCAAGGGACACCTCATTATTGGTATTTGCAATACTATGGGAATTCCAATGCTATTTGGCCATGGTATATGTCACTTGGGACCCCTCATAACATATTTTACTGTACAAAATTCAACCAGATTTATTACATATTTATTACATCATTAATGATTTCATTAACACATCGAAACTCAAAAATGTATTTTTTACTCTTCATTGAAAAGTCAACTGTTTCAGAAAAATCTCCAAAATTCACACTAACCGTTTATCGACGTTTCTAATTCAAAAATTATTTGTATTTTTTTATAATAGTTTTATAAATATTTTTAATTTAATTTTTAATAAAATAATAAATAATTCAATAATTAATTACTTAAAAACTATAACGGATTTTATATCACATTGATAAATTTATCAATATTTCGTTATCTTAATGCATTAAAAAATTAATTAATAATAAAATTTAATATTCTTTAGGGTTATATTACTATTAATATTACTATTTATAAGGGTATGATACTATTCACCAAAAAAATATGTTGGTTCCCATATAATCCAAATAACAAACTGAACACAAATATAGATGACCATTTTTTCAAAATTCAAAAATAGAAGTAGAAAAATTATGTTAAATGCTACTTATAAATATCTACATTAAAAAAAATTCATGAATTTAAATTTATTTAGAGAGTCCCATGGGGTGTTATAATAATATAGTGAAAAAACATTTAAGAGGGGTTTTAGTTACCATATAACGGGATTTATCAGCTCGTTTGAGAGAAATAAAAGTGCCTCTTACAGTATTATATCAATTTTCATCCTAATACGAAATAAAAAATGTTACAAAACTATGACTTCCATGGAATGAAAAATAGAGTGAATGAACACAAAAGTCAAAACACTTTGTTAAACACTTTATGCCATGATTCTTTTTTATAGGTAGTAATCTGATTCTCATCCATTCAAGTATTTCATTTCATTCAAAATCATCTTTCATGGACATAGAAATTTTGTGCTCAATTTGATTGAGTATATAAAAATGTTCATTTGATCCTAAATGTATGGAAATGATTATTAATAACCATGTCAATAATTTTTTTGTAAAAATAATCCCTTTTTAAAGATGATTCAGTTCAAGTTTTCATAGATTTTTTATTGATTTCAACACATATTTAAGTTGTTTCAATAATTAATTTATGTATAAGTTTTTTTTGATAATTTTAACAAACAGAGCTAGTTTTTTTTAAACTGTTCATCAAAAGTGATAACAAGAATCCTGTTAATTTGAATAAAAACATATCAATGTATATATATATTAGTTTACATGTTTTTTATAACAAAATTCATTTTAATTACAATAAAAAATAACTACCCATTCTATGTAGTTTCTATAAATTCTATCACATATTAATACCAATTATTTGTTTAAAAATGGTTAAAATTCAATATGGTCATCACGAAAACATTAACATGTCTTTGAAAATAATTAATATTGTAACATCACAGGTAAAAAAAGAATAATACTTTTTTATATTTATTAATATTTGTGAATTAAATATTAATTTTACTTTGAAAGGTACGCTATGTTCGGTGGAGTACCTGATACGCAAAAACGAGTTTCTTGGAAATCTTACGTTGCAGACTAATAATATAACATTATTATTTTAAATGTTAGTAAATTCCTAGACGTTTTATTGAAATGAATGAACCGAACTGAATAAAATATTATTATACAAGTTTGTTAAATGTATTTACATTTACGAAATAAAATTTAGCAGCTTAAAATGTGAATGAATCTAATTTTAAGCACAAATACTCTAATATTCATTAATGGGTCGATTAACTGCCTTTTGATGGAGAACCATTTTTAAATCATGATTTTGTAACTTTTATATGTTCTATTTGAAAAAATAATTTTCATCATTAGAATTGGGACGTCAAAATTTACATTGGATAAAATTTTTTATTTTTCTGATAATGTTCATTTTTTAATGAAGAGTGAAAAAATGTAGTATTATAATTCAAAACTGCATTTTAATCTAATTTATTTATATGGTTATATTACACTTTTAATTTTATTTAAAATTTAAATAGATTATTTTTTAACCATTTAATCCAATTGTTTCCATTAAAAGTAATTTCACTTTGAAATTGGACATTAATAAGTATCAATCTATTGATGGTTATTATTTCTTAAAAACATGAGTTTTGTTTTGACGATGGGAATTACATAGAAAATTAAATAATTAAAATCCTATGTATTTAATTTGTTAATATAGAAATAATTTTTCAATTTGGAATATCAAATTTAGCTTAGAGTGAATTTTTGTTATTTTTCTGAAAACATTCAATTTTTGATGAATAGTGAAAAACACTACGTTATTGTTTAAAACCAACTACTTATTTAAATAATTATTTTTAAATTTAAAATTTTTTTAGTAAAACATATATAAATAATAATTACATTAATAATATTTAATTAATTTAAGTCATTTTATAATAATATAAGATATATAAAATTCTATTGAACTTTTTAGCGTCTTTTTACCCACCTTCTAAGTGCTTCTCCAAGATTGCATAAAACATAATTTGAGCACTTCTGGGAATTGTATTTCAAAATTCTGACATATATGGTTTTCATTAGTATGTAAAATTTGGTTCAATGGGATGAAAATATGGTTTATTTAATAGCAACTTTTGACATTTCTTAACCATGATTAAAGGTAGAGTAATTTTAGGTAAAAATAATTTTATAATAATATAAAATTACCATGGAACTTGTTCTAACCTTATTGGATGAGTCATGTCCCACCATGAAAATACATGGGTCACTTTTGGGACCCCATAGATCCAGTTGGGTAAGATAATGACATTAATAAATTTTTATTTTAAGTAAAAATAAAAATGCGATAAACATGTATTTTTTCAATAAAAAATATTTACTATTGGTTTATATAATTTATATATTTGATTAAAAATTTTAATTAAAAAGATAAAAATATTTCCTAAATTATGTTATTTTATAATTTTTAGACATCAAATAAATAAAATTATTTATGGTACAATGATGACGTAGTGTTTAAATCATTAGTGAATGATTTAAAAAAATAATAAGGTAAAAATTAATACAATATCCAATACTTGTAAAATTCATATTGGATGATTTTATTTAGAACCTTGAACACCTTATCTTCAACTTTAATTATTTTTTTTACCATTATAATCCGAAATCATTATATAATGAAATATATGTCTTAAAAATTTCTAAAAGAGCCCCTCCTCTCCCTTATAAAAAGACCTCACTTCTTACACATTTCTCACACATCTCAAGCCCTTTTATCATCCATAATCTAATCCAATAATCTACCAAGATCCATATCTTCATCCCAGAATCCTTATATTGGGCAGAAAGCACTTCAAGAATACCTTTTGGATCAAACCAAAAGGAGTAACCTGATTTAATGGTAACATCTTCTCTTAAGTTCTTTTTTTTAATTTTACTTCTCCAACCTTAAAGTATTTTTATTACATTATTTTATAGAAAAATAATTATCCTCAATATACTATGATGTTTTAATGATAAGGATTCGAACTACACTTACACACACCTTTATATAATGGGTAAAGAACATACTGTTTCGGTGGACGACGAACTATTACATCACGAAATGATGATTGTTCAATTATCTCCTACCACCTCTCATAGTGGCCATTATGATGGAAATGTATATATATATGATATATATTAGATTTATTTTTTCTTTATGCTTTTATATTTTCTTTTTTACATCATACCTTTATGGTACCACAATGGGTAAACAAGATAATTTTATTTGAGGAAGGGCGGACTACCGCCCCTCAAAATGATATGACTCTCTCATGCCATAAGTGGAACATATAAAGGATAAATTTAATGAATATATGTGACATATATAACATATATATTATAATTTCATTATAATATAACTATTTATAATTATGTTTTCATTCCATTAATCTATGATATAAAAATGAAAGTAGCGTTCATGTGTACATACAGCTTACAGTCTCCATGAACGGTGTATTTCATTTCTTATTTTCAAATGTTATATAATATTATAAATACATATATATAACGGATATATATGATATATATTACATCTAAATTATGAATACCATTCTTGAGATAATAGAATTTTAACCACATGGACTATTTATAAATATAACAAGTTCATTTTTTACTCACGTTCCGATCATCTACAAAATGTCCGATATGAACTCAAAAAATTAAATAATTGTTATAGATGGGTAATAAGTGATATAAATGTAACAATAAATTTTAAAAATATTCTTATGAAATATAAATTTACATATGTTTATTATTCAAGAAGAACAAGAAACATACGAGCGAGTCAAGTTGGACAAGTGGTGAGGGGATTCGTATCTCACATTCAATTTAGTAGGATTTCAATAGTTTTCCACTTATTCATTTAATGTGGGGTATTATGAACTACCAGTTGATATATATTAGCATTATTATTTTTATATTCATTTTATTTTATTTTTTGGTTAGTTATTTTTGGTCATACGGCTCGATTGAATACAATATGGTAAGGGATTTCTTATCTCACATCTAATTCCTTGGGATTTCCATTTTTCATCACTTATTTCTTGCATGTGATGAATTGTGTACTACCATTTGATATATATTATCATTATTCTCTTTATATTCATGGAATTACGTGATTAATTTGGTGGTTATTAACTTTTTGTCTTTCTTCTTGATTGAATACAACATGGTAAGGGTTTTTCATCTCAATTATTATTCATGTGAGATTCATGCTATATTTTCCAGTATTTCCTTTTGTGTGATGATTGTACTTCCAATGATTGTATTATTTGTGTAATGTACTTAAATTTTTTTGTATCTTTATTTTATTATCTTTATTGAATGGGGAGTATGTTTCTTAAGTTACCAAATCGATAAGGGAACCTTTCACCCTCCTCATTTTAAAATACTTCTTTTTATTATGTCTTTTAATTTACAACTTATTATGTTGGGATTTGTTCTTATATATCATGATTGATGTAAATTTTATGTTCAAGTTTTGAGATACCCTTATCTATATCATCAACTCATTTTCTGAATTTTAATGTGACGCCATTGGGATATCGAATTTTTTTAAGGTAACTTCTTAACCCAATTTCAATTCTTTGGGTTTAACTTTTACTTCTAAATATGTCTTCTAATGAATATGTGTGAATGACCTCTGATTGTTTTACACATAATATCCACTTATATTGGGTTTATTCTTATATTTAACACATAATTATGTAATTTATTTATCCAAAATTAAAGGATACCGTCTTTATAAGGGATTTCGTCGAAATTTACATTCTATCGAGACTTCATTGTTGATATGTGCCAATTCACATTGATTCTGTTTATAAAATATCCTTTGGCATATAATATCATGAATACCTTTATTCTCATGATATTATAAATTTTTTATTATATTTTGTTCCTCAATTATTTGTAATCAAGTATCTCAAATTTGGTTAAGAACTCCTTTACAAAAATATCGTTTTAATGATTTATTCTTCTATATATTTCAAATTAATGTCCATGTTTTAAAAAATTGTTTTAAGGATTTATTTATATGGACATTACTATTTTAAAAATTTTATTCCATTAAAATATTAAATTTTTCTATGTGACACATTGATTCAAAAATCTCTTTATTAAATGGTTTTAAAATGGTTTGATAATGCATTGATTTTGTCGATATCTTGAAATGATATATTGTGAATGGAAATGTAATGTTAATAGTGAAATTTTTATATTTACAATATTTTATGTGTTATGATTTTATAATGGTATATGGAAATTTGCTGGGTGGTTATGTGATAATCAAAATGACAGGTGGTGCTGTGATAAACCAGGATGGGTGGTTACATATTAACCTCCAATGAATTGGGTATGGAAGTCGTTCGTATGGCTATTCCATTTAGTGATATGTGTGGAAGTCGACCGTATGGTTATTACTTTTAACTATGTTTATGTCCAAAGATACCTCTAAATGTTATGTATTGTATATAAGGGATTTATGGAAATATTTTGGTCACAAAAGGGTAAGCAATGATCTTTTACATAGTTAATAGTATTTACTACTTTGTAAATGTGTAAAGTATTACTTATGATAATGTATTCATGCGTTACATTTTGTTTTGAAAAAATAACAGTTTTTTTTCTTTGTGTATCACTTACGGAGCTTTTTATGCTCATCCCAAGGTTCTGAAATTTTATTCACAGGATGTAATGTGGAATTGGGTCAAGGATGGGATCAGGGAAAAGTGACTTTGTCTAAAACATCGAACTTGACATGTCTATTTTCATCAATAGTTTTTATTTTATGAAAAAATTGAAACTGAGTAGAAGAGTCTACTTTGTAATTTTCGAAATATATGTAATATCAATGACCTAACTCCCTAATACTCTAAACCTGAAAAGATCCTCAATGTTAATTATTAATTTAATTCAAGATTATGTTATTTTTTAAGGAAGGGTCCTTATTGTTGGTATAATAGATCGGTTTAGATAACATTATAGGTTAGGGTATTTTTTAAGTATAAGTGACAATTACCATAATGGTTACGATTTTAGAAAGAGTCATAGTTTTTTAAGATAAAGTGAATGAGTTTAAGATAACATGAATAAGTATATCTTAGTATTTTCCTTCCTCAGAAGATATTATATGACGATTTTATAGATATAATCACACTAAAAATTTTGGTTTTAGTAAATGGATGGATCTAGTAGGAACCAAAGTATCATTGGATGTAAAGAAGATAGTGATAGTTCTCGGAACAAAAAACTAAATGAAAGGGGAGATGAAATGAGAACTCTTGTGGTTATTCTCAACCAACTATCTGGAGTCATGATTGACCACCTTAACCTTAGGGATATTTATTAGGCAACATATATGAGAGAAACAAGACCCTACAGAATATGAGGTAATAATTTTAATGGTGAGTATTTACAAAAACCTATGTGTCAAGGATGTGGAAAGAAACACCTAGGAAAATGTTTAAAAGGTATGGTAAGATGCTATAAATGTGTAAATAAAGGTCATAAATCATGAACCTTCTATGGAAAAATTATGCATCTAGTTGACTCTAGGAAAGGGAATGTTTTTCTTTATAAGGGATCAAATGAATATTTTTAATGTGGTGTGCATAGTCATTATTCAAATAGATTTCATACGACGAAGTTTTGGGAATGGGATCACCATGATCATACAAATATTTATTTATCAATACCTAATTCCATTCCAATTGAGGATGATGAAATTGAAAATGGCCAATGAATGGTAGGGATTATTTCTTAAAATATTTTTTTATATTACTGATCCTTAGGATATGATTCATGATTTTGTTTGTAGGAAAGAATTATTTCATAAAAAGAAGGAAAATAATGGTAAAGGGATCATTAATAATGATGAATGAGTAAGAATAAAACATATAATGGAATCAAGAGTTATGGTATATTATAGGATGATGAAATGCAAAAATGTGTTGAGGTGCTTTTGATGATGGGATTGCATTAAAAAAAATTATAGTGTGTATAACCCTAAAATTTGATATATTAAAACTTTATTCATTGAAAAATCATTTTTTTCCTTTGTGGATATAGTTATTAAGAACCATTTGAGATTATATGGTCCAAGAATTTGAGGCAATTATATGTTAACAAATTTTGTGATGAAAAACGAAATTTTTTAGATAACCTTCATTGTTAAAATTTTTTATAGTTAATTTTGATGAATTTATCTCTTTTTGGGAATGTTATAAAATTATATTGATTTTGAAAAAGGACAGCACACATACTGCTTGACAACCCATCGCATCGAACAAAGCTATGGTAATCGAACCCACAACCAAAGTGCTACTGGGATTTATCACCTTCCACTAGACTACGTGAAGTCCTAGGTTAGAATGTCTTATCCTTTTTTAGTTAAATTATTTTATGAATCAAGAATAAGTTGATTTTGGGTTATCTATGGAATTGATTAACCTATCATGGAAAATATTTTATTAGGTTAATTACTTTTTAGTATGAGATTTTAAGAGTTACTAATTTTATTTGCAGATAAATGTTAAGATATATCGTGGAAGACTATGTAATAAAATTCTTCTGATTTTTGAGATTCAACATTAGTTTTGTTTATTTTGAATAATTATAAGGGAAATTTTGAATTGAATGGTATTTGTTAACCTTTGGATATTTATTGTTGATTTTTGGATGTTATGTGTATCACTTCTTTTTATAAATTATTATCATGTTTGGAGATTAACTGATCTAGTACTAACCATTTTGGATTTGGTGAATAACTAAATTCAAGGGAAATATATAGTTCATCATTTAGAATTATTTTATTTCCTAGAATTTCATTCTATTGATTTTCATGTGACTACGTTATCTTCAATAATAATCATTTGGAGGAATGATGAGTTTGTGGTAGAAATATAGAATAGTATGAAAGTATACTTGAAAAGTAAGTATGTTTCCTTAGGTTTTTAGTTAAGATCACAAATAAATTACTCAACTTTTTAAAAATTAACATAAAAAAAATTCGTCTGTTAACAATTCCTACTAGGGAATCAAAGTACATTTAACCCATAGCATGTTTATGGTCTTCAGATTGTTAACTTTCTCATAATCATGTTTTCTATCACACTCCATCAAAACATGATGGTTTGTTTTCTGTTCCATATCCATGTTTTCTGACATGGAATACTAGTATGGGTTATCTCATGTATCCTTTGTACTTTTTTTCTTTTAAAGTGATAGTTTCATTGACCCTTTTTCCGATGTGGGACTCTCAATGATGTTTCTGAGCCCATTTTTTTAAAATTGAGAGGGCACAATTATCAAAAGGGGGAAGGGTGTAACATCCCAGGTAAATAAAGAATAATACCTTCTCATATTTATTGATATTTATGAAATAAATATTAATTTTAATTTTAAGGGGACGCTATGTTCGATGACATACCTGATACGTAACAACGGGTTTCTTTGAAATCTTACGTTGCACACTAGCAATATGATATTATTATTTAAATGGTAGTCAACGCCTAGCCATTGTGTTGGCAGGAATGAAGAGAACATACTACAATATTTTTTTACATGTTTGTTAGTTTTTTTACATTTATCCAATAAATTTAAGAGTCTTAAAATGTGAATGAATCTAATTTTAATCATAAAACACTCAAATTTTCATTCAAGGGTCGATTTACCATCTTTTGATGGAGAACCCTATTTTAATCCAGTTTTTGTCACTTTTATATGTTATTTTTGAGAAAATAATATTCATCATTTGAATTGGAAAATCCAAATATACTTTGGAAGAAATTTTGATATTTTTTTGATAAAGTTCATTTTTTAATGAATAGTCAAAAAATGAAATATTTTAATTCAAACCCACCTTTTAATATAATTTATTTATATGGGTAGATAATCTTTTTAATTAGTTTACTTTTTAAATAGATTAAATTTTTTCCATTTAATACAATTTTAGCCATTGGAAGTGATTTCATATTGAAATTTAACAGTAATAAGTATCAATCTTTTGATGGTTATTATTTCTTTAAAACACACGTTTTGTTTTAATGAAGAAAAATTAATTCTGAAATTAATTAGAGTGATTTTTTGATATTTTTCTGAAAACATTAAATTTTTTATAAACAGTGAAAAACACTGCCTTGTTGATTAAATCAAACGTTTTATTTAAATATTTTTTTTATTTTTATTTTTATTTTAATTAAAAATAGATACATAATACCTATATTAATAAAATTTATATCATTGGAGTCATTTAATAAAATATTATATATATATATAATTCTATTGAAAATTTTAACATCCTTTTACCCACCTTCTACGTGCTTTTCCAAGTTTGGGTTACAAAATGATTTTAATAACTTTTTATTTAAAGTGAAAATAAATATGTCATAAACATGTATTGTTTTACAAAAAAAAATTATTGTAACGTTATATAATTGATATATTTGATTGAAAATATTAATTAGAATGCTAAAAATATTTCCTATATCATGTTATTTTTTTATAATTTTTATAAATAAAACAAGAAAAATTATTTATGACGTAATTATGATGCACTGATTACATCATTATTGAATGATTTCAATAAATAAGAAGATTAAAAATAGAAAAAACTATCTCAAAATTGTCCAATACTTATTGGATTATTTTATTTTGAACATGGGCCACCTTCTCATTGACTTTATTGATTTATGGACTTTTATAAACCGAAAATTATTATATAAAAAAATAATCTTTTAAAAATTTCCAAAAGAGCCCCTCCTCTCCCTTATAAAAAGCCATCACTTCTTTCACATTTCTCACACTTCTCAATCCATTGGATCGTCCAAAATCTACTCCAATAATCTCCCATGATCCCTCTATTCATCCTAGAAGCCTTACAATAAGTATAATGAACTTCATTGAACCCTTTTTGTTCAAACCAATAGGAGATACCCAATTCAAAGGTAACAACTTCACTTAAGTTATTTGTTTTATTTTACATCTCAAATAACATAAATATTTTTATTCCTTTATTTAATAAAAAAACAAGTATACTCAATATAATAGTATTTTTTAATGGGAAATATTCTAGCTACACTTATCGGTACATCCATCTAATGGGTAAAGAACATAGTGTTTCTGTGTAAAGAAAACTACTCCCTCGCGAAATGATGATTGTTCAATTATCTCCTACCGCCTCTCTTGGTGGACATTATGATGGAAATGTATATATATATATATATGATATATATGATATTTGTGATATTTATTTTTTCTTTACGCTTTATTATTTTCCTTTTTATGGCATACATTTATGGTATCCATAATGGGTAAATGTGGTAATTTTATTTTAGGAAGTGCGGACTACCGTCCCCTAAAAATGATATCACTCGTTAATTCCACTTGAGAAATGTATAAAGGACAATATTTATGATCTTATATAACTAATATAACATATATATTATAATGGAATTATAATATACCTATGTATCATTATGTTTTCATTGCATTAAAATATGAAATAGAAATGAATGTAGCGTTAATGCGTACGTACGACTTACCGTCTCCAGGAAAAATACATTTCATTTCTTACCACAAAATTTTATGTACTATTATAAATAAATATATATAATGGATATATATTATATATATGACTTATAAATAATGAATATCACTCTAGATCTATGGGAATTATGACCACTTGGACAATTTATAATTATAACAAGTTCATTTTTTACTCAAGTTTCTATCATCGGCAAAATATCTGATATGAACTCGAACAATTAACTAATGGTTATAGGAGGGTAATAACTGAAATTAATGGACTAATAAAATTGAAAATTATTCTTAATCAGGTATAAATTAACTTACGTTTATCATTTCAGAAGAACAAGGAACATACGAGCGAGTCAACTCAGACATGTGCTAAGTGGATTCCTATCTCACATTTAATTCAGTGGGATTTCAATTATTCAACACTTATTTCATGAATGTGGTTTATTTTTAACTAAAATTTGATATATAATATAATTATTATTTTTATATTCATGGTATTTTTTGGTGGTTATTAATTTTTTGTTATACGGCTTGATTGAATACCACATGGTAAGGGATTTCTTATCTGACATCTAATTTAGTGGGATTTCCATTGTTGGTCACTTCTTTCCTACATGTGATGTATTTTGTAGTGATTTTTCATATATATTATCATTATTATCTTTATATTAATGTCATTCTATGATTAATTTTGTGGTTATTAACTTTTGGTCTTACGATGTGATTTATTACAACGTGGTAAGGGGTTTTTATCTCACTTCTTATTCCCATGAGATTCATGATATATTTTACACAATTTCATTTTCTGTGGTGCATGTACTTATATGAATCTATTAATTGTGTAATATACTTCAAATTATGGTTATCTTCATGTTATTATCCTTCTTTCATGGGGTGTATGTTTCATAATATACCAAATCGGCAAGGGATCCTTTCACCCTCCTATTTTTAAAATACTTCTTTTTGTTATGTATTTTAATTTACATATTATTATGTTGAGATATGTTATTTTATATCATTATAGATGTAAATTTTTTTCCATGTGATGGTATACCCTTATCTGTCTCATCAAATCATTTTTTGTATTTGAATGTGACGTCGTTGGGCTGTCAAATTTTTGAAGAGAACTTCTTAACCAAATTTCAATTCTTTTGGTTAGATTTATACTTCTTGAATATGTCATACTATGACTATATTAGAATTTTAAAGGATTTTTTTACACTTAATATCAACTTATATTGGGTGCATTATTATTTTTCACAAATAATTATGTATTTGATTTATCCTAAATCTATGGATATCGTCATTATAATGGATTTTTTCTCAATTTACATTCCATCGAGACTTAAATGATGATATGGGCCTATTCACTTGGATATAGTGTATACACAATCCTTTGGAAAATTATACCATGAATACCTTTATTCTCATGATATTATAAATTTTGGATTAAATTTTATTCCTCAATTATTTGTATTCAAGCATCTCCTATTTGGTTAATGAACTCCTTAACCAAAATATCATTTTAATGATTTATTCTAATAAATAATTATCATTTAAGTACATGTTTTAAAAATTGGTTTAAGGATTTATTTATATATAGATTACAGTTTTAAAATGTTAATTCCATTAAAAGATTGAAATTGGCATGGAAAACATTTATTAAAAAATCTCAAAATTATATGGTTTTGAAAATGGTTTGATAAACCATTGATTATGTCGATATCTTGAAATGATATATTGTGATTGAAAATGAAATTTTAATAGTGAAATGTTTATATTTTAAATATTTTATATGCTATGATTTTATAATGGTACTTGGACATTTGAATGGTGGTTACGTGATAAACCAAATGACGAGTGTTGTCGTGATAGACCGGGATAGGTGGTTACATTATAACCTCCAATTCATTGGTTATGGAAGTTAGTCGTATGGATATTACATTTAGTGATATGTGTGGAAGTCGACCTTATTGTTATTCCATTTATGTATGTTTAGGTCCCATTTTACATTTATATGTTATGTGTTCATTATATGGACATTATGGTAATCTAATGGTTACAAAATTGTATGCAATGATATTTTATTTAGTGAAGAGTATTTACTACTTCATATAGATTAAAAGAATTACTTATGATAATGTATTCATGGTATACTAGTTGTTTTAAATAACTATTAGTCTTCCTTCTTTGTGTATCCCTTACTATGTTTTTTGTGTTCATCCTACATTTTAAATGTTTTTCACAGGAAATAATGTGGAATAGGGTCATCGATGGGATCCAAGAAATGTCACGCTCTCCAAAACATGGAACTAGAAAAGTCTCTTTTCATCAATAGTATTTATTTTATGAAAAAATGGAGACTGACTTGAATTGTCTACTTTGTAATTTTTGAGATTTCATGTAATAGAAATGACATAACTCTCTAAAACACTAAACCTGAAAAGATCCTAAAAGTGAATTATTCATTTAATTCAAGATAATGTAAATTTTTAAGGCTCAGTCCTTATAGTTGGTATAAGTAGTAAGTTTAGATAACTTTAGAGGATATGGTATTATTTATGCGTAAATGAAACTTCCAAAATGGTTAGGATTTTAGAAAGAGTCATTGTTTATTTACATAAAGTGAATGAGATTTAGATAAAATGAATAAGTATATCATAATATTTACCCTCCTCATAATATATTATATGGAAAAAATTTCTAATATACTCACACTAAACTTTTTGGTTTTAGTAAATGGCTGGATCTAGCAGGATCCAATGTAACAGTGGATGTAATAAAAACAATTACAGTTTTCTTGAACGAGCAACTGAATGAAATGGGAGTTGAAATGATATCTCTTGTGGTTATTCTCAACCAACTATCTGGAGTCATGTTTGACCACCTGAACATGTGTAATTTTTATAAGGAATCATATATTTGATAAATGAGTCCCTATATAATTTTAGGTAACAATCATAATGGTTAGTATGTTCAAAAACCTATGTGTCAAGGATGTGCAAAGAAACACCTAGTAAAATGTTTCGAAGGGATAGTAAGATGATATAGATGTTGAAATTAAGGTTATAAATCATGAACCGTCAATAGAAAAAGGAAGCATCTTGTTGACTCTAGGAAAGGGAAAAAAAATTCTGAGGGATCAATCGAATGATTTTAATGTGGTGTGGATGGTTATACAAATAGATGTCCTACGAAGGATTTTTAGCAATGGGATAAACATGATTATACAAATATTTTTTTACCAATACCTAATGCAATTCTAGTTGAGGATGAATAAACTGACAATGACCAATAAAAAGGTATGCATTATTTCTTAACATATGTTTTGATATTATTGTACCTTAGGATATGATTCAAGATTTTTTTGTATGAAATATTTGTTTCATAATAAGTTGGAAATTAATGGTTACAAGATCATGAATAATGATGAATGAGTAATAAGTCAATAAGAAGGTATTCAAGATTTATGGTAGATTTTAGGATGATGAAATGATTAAAAGTATTAAGGATCTTTTGATGATGGGATTACATTAGAAGACTTTTTATATTGTGTGTAACCCTTAAGATTGATATATAAAAATTTTAATCAATGAATCATTATCTTTTATTTTTTGGATATAGTTATAAAGAACCACTTGGGATTATATGATCCATGAATTTGTGGTAATTATAGATTTATACATTTTGGGATGAAAAATGAACGTTTTTAGTTAAACTTCATGGATAAAATATGTTGCGGATAATTTTGATGAATTTATCTCTTTTTGGGAATGTTTTAAAATTATATTATTTTTGAAGAAGGACAACACGCAGACCTTGTGACAACCCATCGCGTTGGGAAATTCTATGAGAATCGAACCCACAACCAAAGTGCGACTGTGATATATTGCCTTCCACTGGACTACATGAAGTCCCTTGTAAAGACCCATAAATTCCAAGTGAAATTTTTTCATAATATTATTTGGAATTCTATGAGTACGTAGTTGTATACGACGCTTTTAAGCCAGGGTGCGCGTGTGATTCTGTCACGCATGGGAGGACGCGCGGCTCATAGCCCCGCATTCCAGCTTTCCAAAGGTGGGCGGCATCCATTCCTTATTCAGGGACGTCTACTCCTTGATCGAAACCGGGATGCTGGGATTTTGGATCTTCCTTCCGTGGATTCCTCCTCAGAGCTCTTCACCTAATCCGGGTCTCCCTCATATATTTAAGACGGGTTTGTGAAGCTCATTCCCGGTGCCATATCTTCGTGGATGCCAGTTAATTACGCTGCTTCGGTCAAGACTCTCCAAGGTGTCTTGTCAGGGCAACAACCTTCGGTGAGGAGAACGGTCACGTTGGGGTGTCGTTGGCATGTGTTGACACTGGGGATCAGAATTTCTATCTTTTGTCCCTTATCACAGGGCTTCATGAGGGCACGGAAGCCCAAGGCATCCCACATAGAACGCGGTAAATATGTACCATATGAGGTTTTTCTCATCTTACCATGTTTAACACTGGGTATGCCGTGTGTTTAACGTCTTGCGGAGACGGATCAGACTGATCGAAACACTAAGAGTGGATCAGATTGAAGGACCCCCAAGGGGGAACACTGATGTTGGGTCCAGCACATGGTCAGCTTCCCGGATACTATGGAGTGGGGTGGAGTTGCATGATCTCGCCGGGATGAGGCATCCCGGGTAAGGATCAGGATGGATGATGGAGTGACGGGCTTGAACCTCGTCGAGGCTTCCTACATATCCCCATTGCAGGGAATCAATGTCCGCATTGTTTGGTGATATGGTGGGACACCAGAAAAGGCGACCCGTGAGAATGGACGCATGGATTGGAGCCTGGAGGAAGTAAGATCTTCGGGCTAGGGAATGAGCTTCCCAAGGCACTTGGGATTGAGGGGGGAAGTCTAGATGATAGGTGAATGTGAGGCATGGGACTTATGCTCTGAGACGGCCCAAGAGGGGGAATACAGTTTAACATCATGCAGGATGGGACACAGTTTAATGTCATGCGGGATGCGATACAGTTTAATTTCATGTCGAGCAAGTGATCTGGGGCTTACGCTCTAAGGCGGACCAGAGTGGGTATGGGGATTACGCTCTGTGGAGGCCCATGTTGGATATGGGGCTTACGCTCTGAGGTGGCCCATGGTGGATATGGGGATTACGCTCTGAGGCAGCCCATGGTGGATACGGGGCTTACACTCTAAGCCATCCCATGCTGGATATGGGGCTTATGCTCTGAGGCGGCCCATGGTGGATATGGGGATTACGCTCTGAGGCGGCCCATGATGGTTGGGGAACCGACGTGGAGAGGTCGGAACGACCGGGTGGTGGGCTTGAACCTCGTGGAGGCTTCCTACGTATCATGCGTTTTCATGGTTCAAAGTCAACGTAGTTCGCTGGTATAGGGCTTACGCTTTGAGGCGGCCCATAGGAGGATGTCAGGGTCTATGCACACTCTATGCCCATGTGAGTCAAGCTCGGTGTGAGAAACAAGAGGCATCAGGGATCAGACGATCACGTAGCGAAGGGTGGGTCCGTGAGAAGCAGAATGGGGCTTACGCATTGAGCAGCCCAAAGAGGAAATCAGGGATTATGCGTGGTTAGTGGCCCTGGGTGCCGGGGCTTACTCCAGAGTGGAGGCCCGTGGTGTGACAATGCACAGTGAGAAAGGGACTCCACTAGCCTTGGCCGGGGGGAAGTACGAAGATGCACAGGTGCAACCTTCCGTAAGAGAGGCTAGCGGCTTATTCATCCCTCCCCCCATGGACAAACACCACTCCGACAAGGAGGATCTCATTCCATGTTAGGAAGAGTCCATTCCCATGGGGAAAAGAGGTGTAAAAAATTTCCGAGTTGGGGGGACCCTGCATGCGAAGCACGGGGTCAGACCATAGTTTAACGTCATGTGTTATGGACGTGGTGCTTAGCAGTTTAACGTCCTGCATCTTGGACAAGGTGGGTTCGCTCCACACTCCTAGGTCTTACATGCACAATGCCCTCTACCCCTTGTGGGAGGGAAGGCATCGTCAAGGCCGTAATGAAGGGGGCCGTAGGGTGAACCCTAGGGTGGTCCATGTTAGTGTGGCTATGCGAAGAAGCAATATCCTTTAGCGTGCCTATGCGGAGAAGCCTAAGGAAATGCAACACAACTGGAAACACCACCCAAGGGACCTTGAGGTTACTTCGTATGAAGCTGGTAGGACGTACGGGAAAACAACGCATGGCATCCATGCCCGGTAGGGAAGACATCAGGTGCCAGTGCGGAAAGGCAGCCAAGGGGCATCAAGGTAAAGGGGTCCTGGGTGTTGCGCGCAAAAGGAAGGTTTGTGTGCAAAACACCGGGATGGAGCGCAATAGGGCCAGAGTATTGTGCGGATAGGTGATTGCACGTAAGGTATTGAGCGCGTAGATGGGGATTGCGTGCAAGGGACAACGATCGCGTTCAAGGGAGGTACCCTGAGGAGGAGGCAAATTCACTAAAGCTGTTGGAGTTGGGCGCAAAGGCGAACCCGGGGGCAAGGTTGCGCGAAAAGGGGGATTACCTGGAAGTCATATTATGCGTGGGGGGAGTCGAATTGCACCCCTGAGAGCCGATCCAAATTCCTCAACCCCCAAACCGTCTGGGGTCGCCTTCTATTTATAGGCACTATCCGGCACGGAATCCAGGCGGCGCGTGAAAGTTTCCGCGACGAGAATCGTCGGTTCGCAAAGCTTCACCACGCAGAACCGGTGCACAGAAAATTGCGCGCACCAGTGGCTCGATTAGGAGAATCTCGGGAATGCTTTGTGCTCACAAATTTATTTCGCGCAAGCCCTCCTTTATTTCATGCACCACTTCATGGGCCTCCGTACCTGGCCTCTGATTCCGAATATGACTTCGCTTTGCCATTTCGAAACCTCCTCTAGGATTTACGGACATTTTTGGTGTCTACAAATTCCCCCCTCCCTCGAAATTGGATCGGCGAGAGGTCGAAATGATCAGATTTCGAGGGAAACACCGAAACGCCGAATTAGAGCCAGTACAAGGCTCTTAGCACGCAAACAACCCACGCGGCGCGCAAAACGGAGGATCAGTGAAAAATTTACTTTCCACGAGGCCCAGAACCCTGGCCTCGCATATAAAAAGGGTCGTTGGGTCCCAAATACGTTCCATAGATTTTCCGCGCGATCGTCTTATTGCTCTCATGTGCGAAATTTCTCCCGCGGCTGCGCGTAAAAAACGCTCTTGCAGCGCAGAATTCCTTCCGAATTATGGTCGTCCGTGCACGCCTACTCAAGACATTCCATGCTTAGACCACCGATTGCGTGCTCAAATCCAGGATTTCACACTTCCACTTCAGGTTTTCAGCAGTACTCTCCGATTCCACGCACTACACACAGTTTCGTGCAACTCCCGAAATATTCGAGATGGCCGCAAACCGAGTTGATGAGGGGGAAGCTACCGCTCGTTGGAGCGAGATGGCGGAAAACGAGGAGGTTTATGGCACAAAGGTGATCATCTCCAACAACCTGACCTTGTTCAATATGCTGACTCCAGCCTAGAAGACATATCCACTGTCTGACAACCTCCCGCTCTGGAATTTTGGTATTCTGGAGGAGGTTCCCCTGCCGGGTTTCGTTGTGGACACATCACAGTCATGGGAGACTCGAGAGGATGAGCTTCCTCGCTACAACATCACCAACAACGGCCATCCTGCCAAGGAAACCAGACATATGGACGTACATGTCCTGAACCCGACGACCAGGACCATTACTGGGGACGATCCTGTCGCAGAGAATTCTCCAGCCCTCTATGTGAGCACGTTCCGTCAGAGCGTCACGGATGACACGAAGGGCTGGATGAAGGATTGGGACCTACAGTCCAGGGGTAACTTCACCAACAAGTTGTCCTGGGCGTTCTGGTTTCTCCATACCTGCGACCAGTTCGGGGATGAACTACTGTATATTGGCTTGTTCGAGGCGGTATGGACGTTGCAGTTCCACTTCCACCGTCAACCTAAGCTCAGGCCGGAGCTCTTCACCCGATGGTCTCATGACACAAACACATTCCACCTTCATCATGGGGAAGTCGACATCAGCCTCTGGGATGTTCACTGCACCGGGGTTATCCCACAGGAGGGCTACCTATACGACGAGTTCGTTCCACCAAAGAACACCTTGGAAGACAGGTCACAGACGCCCATGCTGACGTGTCACCTACTGGAGCTGGCCAAAGAGAGGCTAGGTGTCAAGGACTTCCTGAAGGATATTGCCTTCAAGTGCTATTTCAGACTGTTCCTTGAGAAGGATCTGGCTATCAAGATGCATGGATGGGGTAAACAGTGTCCAACCACGGCTAATAGGCACAGGGATGGGTAATACTGGAGGACCATGGAGTCGGGGTAATACCAATCATGGGGCTATCGCATCATCGAGGCCCGGGACCCGAATGTCAGTTATGCCGGGTTTATAGCCGCCTTCCAGAGAGGGTGGATCCTGGCGGTGCGGGATGCGAGTATGGGCATCTGTCCAGCAACACTAGTGATGGCGGGTACCATGGCCACCAACAAATGGTTCAACTTGGGAGTCTTCATACTGTCTAAGCTGTATGCCATCCTGGGACGCATCTCACGAGAGGGGTCGCCTTAGAGTATATATGGACCCTTCCAGATCTTCCATGGCTAGGTGGCAGCTCACCTTGGTGGGTACACTTTCCCAAACGTCATCCGTCTTCCGGGCAATGGCCTGCGACCGTCCTTTATGAACATCGCAGGGGTGGCGCCAATGACGCTCAATGAGGAGGGAATGAGAATCCGCATCGGAAACCACAACAACTTCCACTTTAGCCTGTTCTCCACCCCGGTCGGCCAGATGGTGGACAATGGGCGAGGCTCTCTGGAACAGCAGGAATATTTCCAGAGCATTCGAGGCGGGGTGCTCGTGGCTCGGATCGACGGGAAGGTCATCTGCGAGCCTTACGTGCCATCCTGATTCACAAGGCAGTTCGGGAGCCTCCAATGAATGACGAAGAAGGTATTCGCAGCTGTCTGGTAAGAGAAGAATCCCTACATTCTATGCCAGATATGGTTGATGTTTACCACCTTCGGCTTTGGTGATGTCATTACTCTTCCTCCCACCGGGGATGATGTTGGACTAGCAACCGCGAATGTTGAACACTAGAACATCGCGTACCCTGAAGGGATTTTACGCAAGTGAGTCTGGCATCTCGAGGTTACTCGCACAGAAAACGGGAGACGGTTGAGAAGGCAAGGGGCTACCGGAAGAGGGGAACTAGGGGTGTGTCAGGCAGCGAGACCTGCACAGGCTGGGACTTCAATAGTGGGAACATCACGCAACGCCGTCGTGACCTCATTGCCCATGAGGGGGTCACATGAGGCGGCCAGGGAATTTCCCAGGAAGCAGATAAGATACATGCTCGAACCTTCCCAATATGCAATTTTCTCGGCACTGTGGTCGGCCCAGATGACCCTGCGGCAATTATTGAGCGTTGATGTCGTCTGGAAGAAGATCATGCAAAACGGGATCTGGCTGCCAGAGGTCGGGCCCATTCAAGTTACAGACCACGTTAATTTCCATCGGTGTGCAGAGCCATCTTTCCTAGTCAAGGTGATGCTCGACCAGGAGCATGATCTGGAAGTGATGCCACCGGGAGAAGGCAACATCGACGAGGATCCGGAGGGGGAGGAGGAGACTGGAGAAGAAGAAGGCGTAGGAGAAGATGAAGAAGAAGGAGAACCCGAAGATGAGGGGTTGCAAGAGGCAACCTACCAAGGGAGTCTCTGAGTGAGTGGCGATATTGTCATCTCTAATCTCGACATAACTTAGATACTCGATGTTTGTATCTATCTTCATTCATTTTCCTTCTTCATCCATTCTCTTTTCCAATTTCTAAATTGTCTCTCTACCTCACTCAGGAGTGGCTGAGTGTTGGACGGGCATCCCCACCAGGGGAGGGAGGAGAGGAACTGGTGGGAAATAATGGGGATCTGACACCCATCATTGAATTAACAAGCGCAGAGGGGTCTCCTATCATGGAAGATCCTGCAGCGGCCAGAACATTGGAGACCGATGCTCAGGACTCCTGTAAGTATCATGCTTTGCTACTGGTGCTTGTTATCAGATGATCCCAACTAATCAGTTTATGCCTTGCGCAGTGATATCAACATTGGAGGCTCGTCAGGCGGTGGAGCCCGGGCCGTCTGTGAGTGGACAAGTGGCGGACATACCACCTCATTCAGAACATGCTCCCGACACTAAGTCAACACTAGAAATTGGTGAGCTGGGGCTAGCGGGCATCAGTGGAGCTGTTCATGAGGCGAGTTTGGGGGCTGACAGAGGCATCATCACTACTGGGGCGCGAGAGGAAGGTCGCCCAGACGTTGAGGATCATATTCCTCAACAAGACATCGCTAAGGCAAGTCCTACTGCCGATCTGCTGGCTACCTTACCTATATACCAACCCATTGACCATGAGGATGTAGATGACTCGGACTCAGAGGAAGCCGAGGAGAGCCAGATGACACAGCACAAAGGGTGGAAGTGTATCCCATGCTTCCTCAGACATCCCCAGTCGGATTGGCTGAGTCGGATGGGATCACTCTAGACCTAGCTACAATTCATGCGCACTGGAGGGGCTGATGCTCAGTGACTTCATCTGACTGTTCATGATTACATGGTCGAGAAGATACGTGAGAGCAGCTGGCACGCCGACATTGCCCAGTGTCGGGAAAAATTGGCGAGCGCCCAAGCGTTGCTGAGGGTGGAGCAGGAGGTCCGGCACCTCAAAGGGAAGGTGGCAGATAAGGAGGCCTTCGTTGCAACATTCCCTGAGCTTGTGGAGCAACTAACGACCCAGCTGGATGATGCGCAGGAACAACTGATGGAGGCGAGTCACCAGATGACTGTACTTCGAACCAAGCGGGCGCAGGCACATGCTAGGATTGGTGAGCTGTGCTCTGTGGCGACCAATTAGGAGAGACTCTTCATGGAGCGAGAAGCGGTCCTGGAGGCTACCAGCCAAAGGGTAGCAGCACTGGAAAGATTGATTCAGCATGCTGATCCCAAAGGTCTTTGTTTTGTCCATCTCATAAACTTCTTGCTTGTACTGCTCACCATCTCAATCCAATACATGGAAAAATCCATTCATCTGTACCCTTGGTTTAATATGCTCAACCATAATTCCGAAATGAATAACAACCCATCATTAAGATCTTGTGGGTCACACCCAATGCGAGTAGCAAAGGATACTTGTGTTATCATCTTGTCCAACATTGGGGAATTGAACAAGCCTCATGCATCCGAAATTGGGCCAGGAATTCAGAGGAGAAGACCTCAGACCGATTGATATATCACCTTCTAAATGTGGTCTGACACACGAGCGGGGCAATGCAGGGGGCATTGAAATCCATCCGAACATAGGTAGATGGAATGAAACACTGTGGGGTGCGGTGATGGAGGATAACTACTAACAGTGACGAAAACACATCATCCATATTATGTTGACCTGGAGTGGGGACAATAAATGAGGGCTGACCGCTGACCATGTTTGCAACACGGGGCCTAACTCAAATATCGCCTGTCAGTTTCCCGAAACGTTGGCCCAGGATAGCAGGCGAACTATAGGTCTATCCTCCATGTTGCTACAATAGGCAAACCAAAGGTCTTTCATCCATATTGTGGCATAAGGAGGACCAAAGTCTATTGCCCATACTGTTAGGGGACCCCGTCAAACATGACCAGTCCTCCGGAACGTTGGCCCATGATAGTTGGTGGACTGTAGGACTGTCATTCTTATTGTTAGGGGGTCTCGTCAGACATTAAAGAGAATGAGGATCCGAATAAAGGGGAACACAAAGCGTGGAAGGTGGAGAGGTGGTTTGTTCGAACAGAGTCCAACACTCCTGAAATTGCGCCACCGTGGCGGAGGCGCAGCAGGAGGACGTACCAACCTGGTCATGCGTCATCCCAATTTTTAGGATGGACCTCTCTGGCGAGAGAACTATCGGTTTCCATTACACTACTACAAACACGGCCTTTATCAGCGCTAGAAAAGCGATGATAAAGCAAGCGTAGATAAGGGGGGGGGTTCCGATTATCAGTGCTTCCTTTATCAGCGCTTTCGTTTTAGCGCTGATAAAGGACCCTTTTATCAGTGCTTTTAAAAAATCTCTGATAAAAGTTAAAAAAAATTAAAAAATTTTAAAAAAATTAAAAAAAAATACAAATAAAAAAATACTTCCAATCGGGGGGGCTTTTATAGCGCTTGAACCCCCCCCCCCCTTTTACAGCGCTTTTCGTCCCCAATACTGCACCCCACGCACCCCCCCCCCCTTCACCCTTTAACAGCGCTTGCTCAAATATTCCCCATGCGCGCGCACCCCTGCCTCCACCAGGATTTGAACTCGAGACCTCCCCCATGCGCGCCTAAGCCCTTACCAGTACTCTATTTTGATTTGCTTTCAATTCATGATATCTTTTTATATATATATATATTTATATATTTAGTTATATTTATTCGTATAGTAATATATATTTATATTAATATATATATGTAGTTATATTATAATATATATATATAGTTCTATTATAATATATATATATATAGTTATATTATAATATATATATATAGTTATATTATAATATATATAGTAATATTAATATATATATAGTGGTATTAATATATATCTATATCTATATATATATATATTTAGTTATATTTATTCGTATAGTAATATATATTTATATTAATATATATATAGTTATATTAACATATATATAGTTATATTAACATATATATAGTTATATGAATATATATTTATATAGTTATATAGTTATATTAATATATATATAGTGATATTAATATATATATTTATGGTGATATTAATATATATATTTATAATAATACTAATACATATATATGTAGTTATATTAATATATATATATACTTAATAGATTAATATATATATATAGTTAGATATATATATATATATAGTTAGATTAATATATAGGTATATAAATATTCATATATTGGTATTTTAAATAAAATGGGTATTAGTTATTATTTAGATAAAGCTAATATATTTTATATGTAAATATGTTTAATTATTTATTTAAAAAATTTAGTTTTTAGGTGCGAATATATAAAAAATATGTACATATAGTTATATATTTGATTATAAATAGAAGTTCATTATAAAAAATGATGAAATTTCAAAGGCATAATATCAACATGAATGTAATACCTTGGGATAAATTCAGTCCACGCCAAAAAAATCCAATAATACCCCCTTAAACTAGTTTGAAATTCCACAAAATGATAAAAAATCTGGGTACCCCGAAAGAAAACTCAGTTTTGGAGGCCTTTTGGGCCTCTTTTGGCCTCGAAAAACCCTTGATCGGGGTGTCCCCGATCACAGCGACATAGAGCTCATCGCAGGCTTCGATTTGATATGTAGTAGAGGTAAAACGGACACACAGATCAAATGTTATGGCCGTTTGAAGTTTGAATTGCGTTTTCAACATATTTTGGATCTTTTTTTAATTTGTTTAATTTTTTTAGTCCTCAAATTGTTATTAAATGACTATTACTCCATAATGATTATCAAATTATTAATTAAAAATATTTTTTTTAATTTTTTAAGAATCCATTTTCACTAAATATCTTATATATTAAGTATAATAAGTGTTAATGTAAATTTATACTTGTCTAAAATATATTTAAAAATTATATATTATATTTTTATAACAATTAAACTATATTTATATATTAATATATTAATATATTAATATTTTTTTAATTTTTTTTGAAGCCGACCCTTTATCAGTACTTTTAAAAAAAGCGCTGATAAAGGCCCCCCTTTATCAGCGCTAACAAAATCGTTGATAAAGGGGGGTGCTGCAAAAAACTGTTTTTGTGGTAGTGTTACCACTATGGGGCATCCCGAACATATTCAGGGTGGATTTCACAATTACACCACTTCCTGTGAAGTCAGGATGAGGGGCCGACAATAAAGAGGGACGGGGATTCGTAATCCCTAGGACTGGACCCAAGATGAAATGTTTGGGCGTTCCTACGTATCTCATCAGGATGAGAATCAAGAAACTCATAATTCTAGAGAGGCAGTTTAACATCATGCTAGATGAAATACAGTTTAACGTCGTGTGGGATGGGGGACAGATCTCATCTACGGATAGGCACGGCACATCAGGTAACCCGACGTGAATGAGGACGTGATCTCGCACCACACCGTACAATCCCACAAGAGAGACCGAGTCGCGGAAATCCAAGCAAAGGATCTAATTTTTAGCTCTTAGAAGTCGGACCAAAGTAGAAAGGTAATGGGAGACACACGGTAAAGTGGCTACAAGACCCAACGTGAGTGTGGGGAAAAAGGGCCATTCTTACTTTGTGCTCCTGGGGACGTGTTTATGCCGAGAGACCGAACCCAAAAAGTTAGGCTAGGCCTCTGGGGAAGTTCCCAGGTGCTTCTAAGTATCAGATAAAGATTATAATCAATCCATACGTAGTTCATGAAAGGCAGCATGGCATGATATGGCGCCTGTGCAATGGTCGAAGGAGTCATGCGGGTCTATCCCTCACACCAAAAGAAGCGGCATTTGATACGTCATGTTTATTCTTGAAGGTAAATGGTTTTTCTTTTGTGGGGTGACTGTCCTAGGGTAGAAATTCCTAGAGTCTCCACAATAATCAATCCAAAGTAGGCGTTGACGAGTGGCATGGTAATCGACCAATACCTGGCGTGATGTCCCCCATGCGGAGGTCATCACAATGCGGTGACATTTTACATCGTGCGACCAGGACTATATCATCACAGTTTATAGTCGTATGGTTTGGACCAGCAACACAGTTTAAGGTCATATGGTTTGTACAAATAGCAAAGTTTATGGTTGTATGTTTTTGACCAACAACACAACACAGTTTAAGGTCGTATGGTTTGGACCAACAATAGATTTTAAGGTCGTATGGTTTGGATGAACAACACTGTTTAAGGTCGTATGGTTTGGAACAACAACACAGTTTAAGGTCGTATGGTTTTGACCAACAACACAGTTTAATGTCGTAAGGTTCGGACCAACAACACAGTATAAGGTCGTAAGGTTTGGACCAGCAGGAACATGCACGATGCGATAAATCATACATAATGCGGGTGAGGGCGTAATCCCATACCATCACCGTGTGCAGATCCGAGAGAGGAGCCTCAGGCCAAAGGGGCCTACGAGGGTTCAACAATTAGGGGGGCAGGAGATGCTAGCTCCCAGCTATGTTGGGACTGAAATGCAATGTTTGGGCGACTCCTCTTTCCCCATGGGGATGAGGGTCAAGCTGCACGCAACTTGTAGAGAAGAGACCAAATCACATACTCTAGAACTCAGATCATGGGAGCCCCGAGAGACACCGTTACACAGCTTGGTCTGTATGATGTCCGGGGGTGTACTGAGGGTTAGTACAAGGAGTGTCGAGATTCCACCTTGACACAGTGGGGCAGAACACAATGTGAATCATGCAACCAACATTCAAGGCCCAAGGAAGCTGGCATGAAGACTGAGGATTACTGCTGACCATGTTCGCAACACATCATCCTGTCGTGTTATCCTAGAAGTAGGGGAAAACAAAAGAGCATCAATCGTTGACCATATTCGCAACACAAGATTTGTATCAATTTTCCGCCCAAAACCCGCAGGGGCGTTGGCCCATGACGGTTGGAGAACCCTTAGGCGTTGTATCGATGCCGTTCTTGGGGGTCCCTCTGGGTGTGAAAGATGGTGGGTCCTGAATGAACTGGAACATGAAGCTTGAAAAGTGGACGAAAACTTGTCTAAGTCGAATTTGACACTCTAGGTCCTAAACCAGAGTACTCTGAACACATTAGCAGACCACAGGAAAGGGCATAAGTGATCTGTCTAAGAGCATCCAAATGATGGCCGATTCCCGAGGGAATGGCATGCCAAAAGACCGAGGCAACGAAGAGATCGTGGGATCTCCTAAGAGATGAGGCTGGACCTGAAATATAAGTGTTCAGGTAGTCCTACGTATCCCATAATGATGGGAATCAATCCACACATAGTTCTAGACGGCGCCTTTTAATATCATGGGGAACACGACATATGAGGGCTAATCCTGAGAACAGGGCGCACGTGGTGCATCTATTGAAAACCTGACGTGCATGAGGACATAATCCCATACCACGCCACGCAATCCTATGGTCATGGTCCCAAAGGTGATCTAGGCACGATGCATTAGCGGACCTCGAGCTGGACCAAAAGACGGAAGATCTGGGCGCTCCTGGGGCTGGACCCAAGAGGAAATGTCTGGGCGTTCCTACGTATCTCATTAGGACGAGAATCAAGCCATACGTAGTTCTAGAGAGACAGATTACCGTAATGTTGGATGAAATACGGATCTTAGTTTTAGGTATTAGAACTCAGACCAAGGTGCAGTTTAGGGTCGTGTTGGACCATACAGTTTAAGGTCATGCTAGACCCGGGATGCCTAGATGTAGGGAAAAATACTGTCTAAGGTCATGCTAGACCGTACAGTTTAAGGTCATGCCGAACCACTAAAGGATCATAGTTTTAGGTCGTAGAATTCTGAACCAGGATCCCAGATGTGGGGCAGAGTGTAGTTTAAGGTCATGCTGGACCGGGTGCAGTTTGAGGTCATGCGGGACTGCACAGTTTAAGGTCATGCAGGACCAACAGCAGGCTTAGTCAAAGTACTGTTTGAGGAACCTGGCGTTGGTGGGAGGAGTTATGTTCTGACCATCCATAGTCACTAGGGAATACGCCCCATTGGGATAGACCTTATAGACAATAAAAGGCCCCTCTCACATGGGCTCCAACTTGGGTGGTTTCCTGCTAGGAATCATTGGCACTCTGAGAGCCAGCACTAGGTCACCTTGCAGGAAGGAGCGGAGGTGAACCTTCTTATATAAATATCGAGACATCCTGATCTAATTCCTTTCCAAGTTACGTAAAGCGTGAAGCCTACTTTTGTCTAGCGCTTCCAGTTCGTCTAGACGGATTTCAGCAACTCTATCCGACGCTTGCTGGTCATAGAACGTCGTGCGTAATGAGGGAAACTGGATATCGATGGGCAGGACGACCTCAGCTCTGTATTCCAGGGAATACAGAGTCACCTGGGTGGAGTTACGATTCATCGTCCCATAGGCCCAGAGGGCATTGGGGAGCTTTTCTGGCCAAATATTCTTATTCTGACCAACCACCTTTTGCAGAATGTTAGAGAGGGTTTTGTTAAATGCCTCATTCTATCCATTTTCATGCGCGTGGTACCGAGTGGTGTGGTCAGAGCGAATTTTGTACTTATCATACAATTTCTTCAGCTCGGCTGCTCGGAAATTGGTTCCTTTATCCATGAGGATAGCGTGAGGTACTCCAAACCGGAAGATGATATTGGAGCTCATGAAGTTAGTGATAGAACATTCCTTGACTTCCCTTAGTGGGATTTCCTCTACCCACATAGAGAAGAAATCCGTAGCGGTTAAGATGAACAGGCACGGGCGGGCTGTCACCGGCGGGTAAGGCCCCATGAAATCCAACCCCTAGACTACAAAGGGCTAAGAATACTTGGTAGTATGGAGAGGCTCATGTGGCCGATGCACAAAGGTAGCCTGAACTTGGAACGTATGACACCTCTTGGAATACTCAATGCAGTGATAGATCATGGATGGCCAGACGTATCCCAGCCTCTAAATCTGGTGGGCCAACTTCGACCCGGCCTGGTGGGCACCACATGAACTAGCATGCACTTCTTGCATGACCTGTGGGATCTCGATTCCTTGAAGACAACCGAGTAGAATACCATCAAATTCTCACCTTTAAAGGAGCTGCTTAAGGCTGGGACCATCCTGAAGGGTGAACTGCAGCACGCGGTGTCAGATTCGTTCTCGCTCGGCTCGGTCCGGTAGAAGATTGTCGTGCCAGAGATATTCAACCATGGGAATCCTCCAGTCAGGAACTGTCCCGATTACCATGCCTGGAGCCCCCAGGGATCCTGGCGTAGGCGCCCCAGCAGTGAGATGGTTCACTCGCGGGCCACGATCACCTTCCGGAATAATAGGGGTAATGATTCTTCGGTGCACCACGTGGACGATTAGGTCATCCTGTTCGAGCTTCGTAAGTGATGCAGCCAGGCTGGCCAAAGCATCTGATCGACTATTCCACTACTGGGGAATGTGAACGACCTCTGTCTGGGAGAGGAACTAATCCATTAGACGGAGGGTGAACTCTAGCAATGGCATGAGTTCCATCATTCTGACAGCGTAGTCACCATTGGCCTATTTGGGGACCAGCTCGGAGTACCCCTATACATATAGATGGGGTACGTCAATCTTGAGGGCCAACTCGAGGCCAGTAATGAGGACATGATACTCTGACTCATTGTTAGTGCAGCCTTCTGACAACAGAAACAAATACGGCAGAACGTCTTTCTCCAGGGTGATGAAGATTATACTCAGGCCCACTCGGTTAACCATAGGATCGTTGAGCCTTCTACCGGTGGTGCTCCCGGAGGCACAGTCAAAGTGCATCTGCCAGCATGGGATGGCATGCTCAACTGAGAGAATTGCCTCATTAGGAAATCCTAGATCCAGTGGCTGGTCCACAGAGGTTGGGTGGGCGGCTAAGAAGTCTTCCAACGCCTATCCTTTGACGGCCCTCTAAGGTACGAACCTGATGTCGAACTGCTGGAGGATCACCGACCAGCGCGCCAATCGGCCGGTCAACATAGGTTGTTTTAGGATGTATTTAAATGGGTCTACCCAAGAGACCCGTTGTACCTCGTGGTGCAACAACTAGTGCCGCAATTTATGCATGGAAAATACGAGTTCCAGACATCTCTTCTCGATATGGTAATGTTTAATTTCCATGTCGAGGAGCCTGCGGTTGAGGTAGTAGAGCCTATTCTCTGTTCCCTTGTTGTTTTTTGGGCGAGAAGTGCGCCGAAGGATCGCTCCAGGGCGGTCACGTAAAGGACTAGTGGCTTTCCCGAAACGGGTGGCATCATGAATGGAGGATGAAGCAGATACTGCTTGATTTTCTCAAAAGCATCCTGACACTCCTCATCCCATTCGTAGGCTGCACCCTTCTTCATGAGCCTGGAAAAGGGCTTACACTTGTCAGCCAGATTATCAATGAATCGGCGTATATAGGCTAAGTTTCCTTGAAGGCCTCTCCGCTCACGAATATTAATCTGGGGAGGCATCTGACTGATGGCCTTGATCTTGTCTCGGTCGATCTCTATGCCTCTATACCTAACAATGAAGCCAATAATCATTACGGAGGTGAAACCGAAGGCACACTTCAATGGGTTCATCTTCAAGTGGAGAGAACGGAGGAAGCCGAATAGTTTCTCAAGGTCTTTGAGATGGTCCTGGCACTGACAAGATTTAACCACCAGGTCATCCACGTAACACTCCACCATCGTCCAGAGAATCGACATGAATATGCAGTTTATGGGCCGTTGATAGGTGGCACCTGCATTCTTCAGGCCTAAGGGCATAACCTGGTAGCAGAAAGTACCCTGGGGGGCCCTGAATGCAGTGAACTCTTCATCCTCGGGGGCCATCCGGATCTGGTTGTACTCAGAGTACCCATCCATGAAGGAAAGGGCTTGGAACCCGTCCGTGGCATCGATCAACAATTATGTCGTAGGAAGGGGAAAATCATCCTTCGGACAGTGGCGATTGAGATCCCGAAAGTCGATACAGAGCCTGATCTACCTGTTCTTCTTCTTGACTGGCACAATGTTGGATTGCCACCGGGGGTACTGGACTTCTTTGACGAATTTGGCCTTGATGAGCTTATCAACTTCACCCTTAACCATGGAACTTTGATAGGGGTGCATATTTCTTGTAGGATGGTTTAACCCATGATGTTTTGCTGGAAGGCCAAGGCGGTGGATGACTACCTGGGGATCTAGTCCTGGCATCCCCTCATAACTCCAGGCGAACACATCATGGTGCTGTCTGAGGATGTCTACATACTATTGCCGTTCCTCGGGGGGCATATCGACGCTGACCAATGTGGGTCTCGGGTCCGCCTCGCTACCGAGGTTCACATGCACTATTTCATCGACCGTGGTGGGGACGGCCTCCTCAAAGGAAGGAGTAGCATCTTCCATGTCCTCCTCTCCACCCATTAAAGGATCATCCACGGGGGAGCCATCTCGGGGCTTCCAGACCCTAATGGGAAGCTGGTGCCGGCTTGGGCAACAGAGGTCACCACGTCAGGGGACCCATGCACTGCAGAGACCATGGTGACCAAAGCGGTTGATCCAATCCCATCTAGCCTTCGGCCCAAGGGGCCACTCTTTATGACATCAAAGCAGTGGTGGCGCGTTGTCTTGAGCCGATCAATTCTGGCCCGGAGAAATAGACACGTATGATGTACTGTCGTTGCCATGAGCCAAACATCCCGATATCATACAGGGGTAGGAGGCTCAAGGATCACCTGAGGCTGTCTGGTGTAAGAGTACGAGGTGATTTAACACCGTCGCTTGGACCTGGAAATATTCCTTCCTCTAGTACCCGAAACAACAAAGCAATGCCCCATGTCGGGGGTCGTGGCCTCCAACCGATGGATTGGGAAGACATATGCGTCGTCCAGTCCTGCCTAGGGACCACTCGCAACAGTGACAGGCTCGACCTCACCTGCCAGGATCTATTTTTCCTTGCTCTTGTAATAATCAGCGTCCAGATAACGAGCTTCACAAGAGGCAAAAGGAGACGCATCTCCTTGGAGCACGCCCACTCGACCCTTAAGGGAGTACTTGAGGCACTGGTGATATGAGGAGGGGACCGCTGCATGAAGGTGGTGCCACGACTTTCCCATCAATGCGTTGTAGGCAGTGTCCTGAGAGACAACCATGAATTCAGTATTGGCAATTAGGCCGCCGATCTGGGCCTTCAGTCGAATCTTGCTGAGTGGAGTTTTCTTGGTCCTGTCATACCCCTGGATCCTGAGGTCGGAGGGAGATAAATCATCCTCAGACAACCCCAGTTTCCACAGTGTCCGAGCTGAGATGAGGTTAATCCCGGCACCCGTGTCAACAAGACATCGGCGAACTTCCCCGCCATTGAACTGTCCAGTGATGTACAGTGGGCCAATGTGGACCTGTATGGGAGGGTCTTCATCTTCACCAGAAAATGAGATAACCTTCTGAAATTCGGCGTCCTCAATCGCCTCGGTGTGGAAGGTTTCTGCGTCCGCCACCTCCGTCTCTAAATGGAGGGGGCTCCATAGATGCTCAGCGAGCACCTCACGCATTTCAGACGACAGGAGAAGGGCCTCAAGGATAGAAATCCTTTCCGGAATGTCTGCCATGTGCTTCAGGAAATCATACTTTCTAGCCAAACGCGAGCTTCTGCTTATAAGAGGCCGCTCTCCGATTGGAGGCATGATGGGCCTTGCCGGCGGGACCAGTGACTGACTGTTACTAGGAATGTCTCGATGTTCACTAGTAGAAGCCCGGGAGCTAGTTGTCGCGTTATGACCGGAATGATGTAGTAGGTCGGTGGCAGGGCAGGGCTAGTTGAGACACGGATGAGGTGTTCCCGCTTGATCCCGCAACACAAACGGTGGTGGAGGTAAACCTGTCGACACCGGGTGAGGGGACTGCATGTGCTGATCTCTGTATCGGGCTTGCTGCCTAGTATTACTAGCGTGCACGGCCTGGCTGGAGGTGATGATTATCGTGCCCTGGCGATACGCATAGCCACGGATCTTCTGACATTGGTGACGACTGGGGACATTAGGTAAGTCCACCTAGCGTTCCTCATCGTTGGGAGACAAAAAGGGATTTACCAACTCTACAGTGTTAACCGAAGCATACCCCAGGCTTCCACTCGAGGAGTAATCCTCTACCGGACGGATTCTCGGAGGGATCCCCATCTCTGGGGAATAAAATAGCCAAGAGTGCGAGAAGATGATGGCACTTCCAGGGCACATTCATTCTTCTTGCGTCGCCTATTGCTTTTATGGGAAGATGTAGGCTGGGACGACGATGCAAAAGTGGCGCTCGCAGATTATGAGGGCTCTGGCTAGCTCAAGCGGGCACAGGTGATGCCATGAGCACGGGAAAACGTCCTGCGGGCCATCCAGTCACTATACATCTGGGACCCATGGCCGGAAACTTGCTGCCACTCATCCTCGTTACCGCTGCTGTCATCTTATCTCACGAAGATACCTGCCACCTGTGCCGGGGCTGGGCCCAACTTGACTGTGTTGTTGTCAATTTGGTCATGGAGACAGTACTTGAACACATAGCATCACTGGATGGTGTGCCCTAAGATCCGGTGATAAGGGCTATAGTTAGGGTGATCAGTGAGATGCTCCTCTTCTGGCTTCCGTCACTCAGGCAGCCACACGATTCTCTGCTCCAAGGCGCTACGGAAATAAACAGGGACCTAGGCCTCGTCAAACGAGTAAGTATGATTCCTTCTATCTGGAAAGGGGGCTCTTTGTGGCTGACCTTGACCAGGGGTTGGAGGAGCATGCCATGGAGGCGGACCCTGATTATCTCGCATGGGTGGTGGCGGTGCGCCACGCGGAGGCGCCTGCCGATTTTGAGGTGATCGCTGCCGGGCCGGAGGCTATGCCCGTGGGGGTGGACCCCAATGAGGCTGTTGTTCTGGCCTTAATGGTAGTAACTCTAACTATTTGGGAGCATCTATCTGGGCTAAATCAGCGGGCTCGGCTCTTGCGGCTCTCCTTGTAGGGATTACAAGCGGCAACGGGCATGCCTGAAAGGACTGTTGCAGGGCTTTTTCAAGGCCATGAGCATTGTCTGAGAAATCCCAGAACCCTCCTCGGTAATTTTGAGTGATCAGAGAAAGAACCAGCTCTGCCTTGACCTTACCTACACACATTTTCAGAAATTTCTCCTGAGTTAGTGGCATGTCAAGGGAGTATGCGAGCCCATTCCACTGGGCGACGAAGACCGTGACCCGCTCATCGGGCCTCTGTTTTCACCTGAAGAGGTCTGAAATGTTAATCTTCCGTGTTGTGGAATTGAACTGGTAGAGGAACTACCGACGAAGGTCCTCCCAGGTTGTCATAGATCCAACAATGTGATGGATGTACCAAACGAAGGCTGGTCCTTCCAGCGTCTGAACGAAGCAACAGAGCTTGCCAGCCTCCTGCTACGCCGGAGTCCCCAACATATGCCTACACCTCGAGTTGAAGTGGGCCAGGTGTTGTGGCCGGTCTCATGTCCTGTTAAAGGGGGAGAAAGTGGGGTTCCCAAATCCCGGTGGGGCCGGCATATCATCCACCCATGCTGGGTATGGCTTGCCGTCCGGTGGGATTGCCACCTGCCAAGTTTCTGGGGCCTCCATGCGGGCGATGAGTACTTCCATCAGATCGTCCAGACACAGATTCATGTCATGATGGGGATGTCTAAGAACAAGCACATTTCCGGGATCTCCAATCTGGTAGTCAAGCTCAGCAGCTCATGGGGCGGCTGGCGGAGCGACACTCAGGGCAATGGGAGGAAACCAAGCATGGTCCCCCAGGTGATCCCGCCGCATGGGAGGGTTTGACAAGACGTATCACACCCTCTTACCATGGGCGCCAGCCTCACCCTTGTCGGCGAACATGACATGGTTTCGGTTTCCCGGGGGAATCTCGGCAAGGTGTAGGTGCTCCTGTCCCTAATTTCCTGACCTAGGATTACCGTAGTCAGGCCGCCGATCTGCGATGCGTTCGGCCAAGAGCTCATCAACCATACTCATTTGCTCAATAAGCTGCTAGCGCAGTGTGGAATTTTCGGAGTCTTCCTCTACCTTCTATACCGAGGCAGATGGGTCGGCGAGCTTGACAGCCCCGACATGCTCTTTTCCCTTACCGATGTTTCGGCTCAGTGTCAGTGGCTTAGTGTGTGCGGGGGGACCTAGGAGGCTCCTCTGGTGGCGATTAATCCTCCCAGATGTGTCCAGTGGTAGCTCTTCTTCAAGGGGTGAGTCCCCATTGAGGAGCTCCACACCATTTCCCTCATCTGAAAGGTCATCCATGTTGACCACCACTGCCTTTGGCGATATTCTCTCAAGGCCGCCCGGTGAATCGGGATGTTGGCGGATCACACAGAAAAGAAGGGCAGTGTATTTCCCCAATCCGTAGATGTGAGCGTGGGGGTGGCTTCCTCGATAACCTTGCAGAGTACTTGAAAACTCTGAACGCATTGTTGCTGGAGGGCCCTGCGGTGGCCAGGCGACTCGGGGTGTCGAATCGTAGGGAGTGCTTCCAGGTCGACCCGATGACACTACTCACTGATATCCTCGAGATGTGCTTGACTCCCAGGATATGGCGCTAGCTGATGGAGAAGACGAGAGTGAGTAAACCGAAGAGTCTGGAAGAAACATTCAAACTCTCCCGGGGTGAGCGCCTCTGGAATATCAAAATCTAATCCTGCGACCGGCCTAGACTTCTCAAGGAAGTGGCCCGCTACGAGGATGGTCCAGAAGCTCCATGACTCTGGATCCGGGTCCAGACCTTGCTGCCCCGACTCATCAACCGAGAATGGCCAGGGAGCTGGCAATGTCACCGAGGTAGGCCGCCGGGCCGGTGGGCTGGCCGGCAGGGAATACGGCGAACATGTCGATTGGCCGCCGATCCCTGAGTCATCCTCCAAGGGATTTAGTGCCCTGGTTGCCACGTCGTTATAGGACGGGCCCGTGATTGTGCCTCTTGTCGCAGCGTCGGTGCTCGCCGAGGGTGTTTCACCTTGAGACTCTTCTGTCGGTCCCCAAAAAAGTTCCCCACCGTCCCTGACTGAGGTGAAAGGCACTTCTAGGGAGGCCAGTGATAACTGCAGGTTTGACCCCTGGGGGTAGGCCAAGTCCTCATCCTCCTGGATATACCTTCGGAAGGAGGAGGGAATCATACGGATGTCGCATTCGGGGAGTACAAGACTGACGCGTCACGTACCCATCCCTACCCTCGACTCAGAAGGTCAGGGGGAAGGTTCCACCATTGAGTCGTACCCCGCCTCAGAGTCCGAGAAACGGACCGGTCTAATTTGCTTCTGGGCTCCCCTGAAATTCCTCCTACGGCGTTGACACCTCGCCTTCCTACCCCTGGGTGGCTCCTAGGGGTAAGGATGATTTCCGTCAAGGATTCCCCTGGCCACAATAGTTCTGGGGCAAGGGGACTGAAGGCCAGGTTTCGGGAAGCACCGGGACAGATGTCGAAAGGGAAATGGGGAGGACCTCCATGTGAGTGAGCGACTGGATACACAACGGCTCCATACTCGCGGCCAGTGGTAGGGGAAGTGACCTCATACCCAGTGCAGTGGGCACCGGAAGGAGTAATACCCGGAGCGTAGCTGTCATGAAGAAGCCTTCAGCTTCCCAGATCAATGGCACGAAATGAGCCTTCATGATGGGTGTCACTACTGCGGATTGGTCCACGGTGGACATTGCCTGTGCCCGTGACCGGGAGAGTCGACCCAAACATCCTGTAGGGCGGTCGGGGCCTCGATCCCAGTTGGGCATTTGACTACCCCTACCCAACATGTGCGGGGATCTGGTAGCAGGCGTCGGTAGTGGCTCGGGCCATAGTGGATGCTGAGGTTGGTGCCCCAGGACGGGCACTCTCTTCCGCTCGCACCCGACGTTGGCGTCGGGTCAGATGGGTTGGAGCCGGTGGTGCAGGCACAAAGATTGCTGGGTCCTCGGCCCGGGGAGCCGGGCGATGACGTCAAAGTAGCCTGGAGGGGGTTCATTCCGTTAATCCATGGGACGGGTCTTCGATCGGGTGGACCCAGAAATCCCCCATCTCATTGGCGTAGGGGACGGATGTGTCATGGCGATCTGGGGATAGGCTCCCGAAGCGGTTGAACGTCGGAGTGGGGAGCGGCAGCTCCCTACGCGGCCCTTGGGGGCAGCGATGATAGTGGGGCGCAACTGCCTCTAGATCCAAACGGGCCTGGCCCCTGGTGGGGATGATCCATTCCTCGTCGTACCTTCGAACCAGGTAATTGATCACCCATCGCTGGATGATTTCGGATGGGGAGAGGGGGCGTGAGCGCTCGACAGTCGTGGCAATCAGAGCCAGAGTTTCTGTGGAAAAGATGGGACCGCACGGGGTAGCCGCGTCGGTACTGCCCATGCCCCTGCGCTGGTGGGCATGTGGCGATCGAGCTCTGGATGTAGTGATCTGATTCCTGGAAGAAGGGAGATGAACCCATTAATACTAACAAGAAAAGAAATCAACAACCAATATCCCAGTGTTGTCCCGTCTTCCGTGGTCGGCGAGAGGGATCCACGCTGACGGCGTCGCAGAATGGAGGGCATAACATCCTGACTGCCTCAACCCCTAGTGGTTTTCACATACAAGTGATAGGTACCTGGACTTGGTGACATGCTGATCTTCCGACATCCAAAACGCTACCTGTCCCCATATTGAGGAGAAAAGCTTCACGTCGGGTTCACCATTTTCATGTGGGGTTCACCATTTTCATGTTGGGATCACCATTTTCCATTTCCAATGCTTTTACGCTATGGATCATGCGCGTGTACATCATGTATGGGAGGATGAGTGGCTCAAATCCACGCATTCCCGCTTTCCAAAGGCGGGAGGCATCCGTTCCTTATTCAGGGACGTCTGCTCCTTGATCGAAACCGAGATTATGGGATGTTGGTTCTTCCATCCATGGATTCCTCCTTGGTTCTCTTCACCTAATCTGGGTCTCCCTCATTGATTTAATGTGGGTTCGTGAAGCTATTTACCAGCGTCATATCTGCATGGACGCCAGTTAATTACGCTGCATCCATCGAGACGCTCCAAGGGGTCTTGTCGGGGCAGCATCCTTCAGTGAGGAGAACAGTTGCGTTGGGGAGTCGTTGGAATGTCTTGAAACTGGAGATCAGCATGTCTTTCTTCTATCCCTTATCACAGGGCTTCTCGTGGGAGCGGAAGCCCGAGGAACCCCACATCGAACACGGGGAATATGTACCATCTAAGGTTTTCCTCAGCTTCCCATGTTTAACACGGGTTATGCCGCCAGTTTAACATCTTGCGGTGATGGATCAGACTGATCGAAACTCTGAGAGTGGATCAGATTGAAGTACCCCTATGGGGAACACCGATGTTGGTACCAACACGTGGGCGGCTTCCCGTATACTATGGAGTGGGGTGGAGTGGCATGATCTCACCAGGATATGTCGGCCCGAGTAAGGATCAGGATGGATGATGGAGTGACAGGCTTGAACCTTGTGGAGGCTTCCTACGTATCCCCATGGCAGGGAATCAAAGTCCGCGTATTTCGGTGATACGGTGGGACACCATAAAAGGAAACTCGTGAGAATGGACGAATGGATTGGAGCCTGGAGGAAGTAAGATCTATGGGCTTGGGCATGATCTTCCCAAGGCACGTGTGATTGAGGGGGGAAGTTAGGATGAGACGTGGATGTGAGGCATGGGACTTATGCTCTGAGATGGCCCAAGAAGGGGAATACAGTTTAACTTCATGCGGGACGTGATACAGTTTAACGTCACGTGGGACGTGATACAGTTTAACGTCATGCGGGACGAGTGATCTGGGGCTTACGCTCTGAGGTGGCCCAGAGTGGGTATGGGGATTGTGTTTTGAGGCAGCCCATGTTAGATATGGGACTTACGCTCTGATGTGGCCAATTGTGGATATGGGGCTTACGCTCTGAGGCAGCCCATGGTGGATATAGGGCTTACACTCTGTGGCGGCCCATGTTGGATATGGGGCATATGCTCTGAGGCGACCCATGGTGGATATGGGGCTTACGCTTTGAGTCAGCCCATGGTGGTCATGGAACCGATGTGGAGAGGTCGGAACGACCAGTGGTCGGCTTGAACCTCGTGGAGGATTCCTACGTACCATGCGTTAGCACGGATCAAAGTCTACGTAGTTCTCTGGTATGGCTCTTATGCTCTGAGGCAGACCATAGGAGGATGTCATGGTCGATGCGCGTTCTAAGCCCACGTGAGTCATGCTCGTTGTGAGAAACAAGAGGCAGTAGGGACCAGACGATCACGTCGCGAGGGGTGTGTCTGTGAGAAGCGGAATGGGGCTTACGTGTTGGGTGGCCCAAAGAGGAAATAAGGGCTTACGTGTGGTTAGTGGCCCTAGGTTTCGGGGCTTACTCCAGAGTGGAGGCCCGTGGTATGACAATGCCTAGGGGGAAAGGGACTCCACTGGCCTTGGTAGGGGGTATGTATGGAGATGCATGGGTGAAACCTTCCGTAAGAGAGGCTAGGGGCTTACGATCTAAGGCAGCCCTTCCCCCGTGATAAAATGCCACTCCAACAAAGAGGATCTCATTCCATGCGAGGAAGAGTCCATTCTCATGGAGACGAGAGGCGTAAAAAATGTCCGAGCTGGGGGGACCCTGTGTGAGAAGCACGAGGTCGGACCACAGTTTAACGTCATTTGTTAAGGACGAGGTGCTTAGCAGTTTAACATCCTGCAGCTTGGACAAGCTGGGTTCGCTCCACCCCCTAGGGCTTACATACCCAATTCCCTCTACCCCTTGTGGGAGGGAAGGCATCGGCAAGGCCATAATGAAGGGGGGCCGCAGGGCGAAACATTGGGGGGTCCACGTTAGCGTGGCTATGCGAAGAAGAAATATTTGTTAGCATGCCTATGCAGAGAAGCATAAGGCAAAGCAATGCAATAGGAAACATCACTCAAGGGACCTTGAGGATACTGCGTACGAGCCTGGAAGGCCGTACGGGAAAACAACGCATGGCGTGCATGCCTGGATGGGAAGACATCAGGTGCCGACGCGGAAAGGAAGCCAAGGGGCATCAAGGTAAAGGGGTCCTGGGTGTTGCACACAAAAGGAAGGTTTGCGTGCAAAACACTAGGATGGCGCACAATAGGGCCAGAGTATTGCGCAGATAGGTGATTGTGCACAAGGTATTGTGCGCGTAGAATGGGATTGCGTGCAATGTACAATGATTGCGCGCTAGGGAAGTACCTGGAGGAGGAGGAAAATTCACTGAAGCCGTTGGAGTTGCGTGGAGAGGCGATCCCCGGGGCAAGGTTGCGCGAAAAGGGTGATTACCTGGAAGTCATATTGCGCCCGGGGGAGTCAAATTGAATGCCCGAGAGCCGATACAAATTCTCCAACCCCCAAACCTTCTGGGATCTCCTTCTATTTATATGCACCAGCCAGCGCATAATCCAGGCGGCGCGCGAAAGTTCCCACGACTGGAACCGTCGGCGCGCAAAGCTTCACTACGCGGAACCGTGGCGTGCAAAATTGAGCGCACCAACGGCTCGATTACGCGAATCCAGAGAATGCTTCACCCGCACATCTATATATCACACAATCCCTCATTTATTTCGCTCACCACTTCACGGGCCTCCGGACCGGGCCTATGATTCCGAATATGACTTTGGTTTGCCATTTTGAAACTTCCTCTAGTTGTTGCGGACTTTTTTCGACGTCTACAACAGTTTCTGACGACACCTGATTCCGAGACCCGGTGTGCACGGAATCAATTTCCGAAGATTAGCTCGGGTACGTTCAATGAAAGAACGAGAAGGATTTTATAACTTTTGAACCGGTGCTCGGAATCGAAATCTAAGGGAACATATAAAACCGCATCACCAGTAATTTCTTAGTAATACCTTTTATATTGTTGTGTTTTCTCTTGAAGAGTTGTTAAAAATGTGTATTAAGAAATAAGTGAAACAAGTTGTGTAACAATTTTTCAATTATAATTGGTTAAATCACTTGTGAGGGAGTTGGGGTGGGACCCACTAAAATCCAAACTCTTGGTAGGATATTAGTGAGGTGGGCCCACACAAGCCCGCACCTTTTCAAATTCTCTAACCCCCCTAATCCTCCCATGCATTAATTGTTGTGGATACCTTTTTCCACATTAATTCATGTCAACTAACCTCACCATTACCTTAGACATTTCAAGGATAATTAATTAACTAAGTTTATGTTGTTGAATTTTAAATAGTTGGATGAAGTAACAAAATAAGGAAAAGACCTTATTTTACTTTGGTTGCTTCATTGTGTTGAGAGGGGGAGAGTTCTATACTCTGAAGAACTTCATCTTCCCCGTTGAAGAACACGAAGAACGCCAGAGCACCAAGGAGAGACGGCGTTCCCATCATTCCCTTCTCTATAGCTGATGTGAGATGTCACCCTCTTCATTGATGCTCTCCCACGCCGTCATCGAAACCACCCATGCGAAGCCGTTCTCTCGTGATGACAATTGTTCGACAACTTCTTCAAGGTAGGGGTTGTTTTTATGATCGGAATTAAATGACATACTCCATTAGTTCTTTGGCCACCTGTTATAAAAATAATGGGGGAGGTTAGACCGCATGAACATGTTAATCCTCCTCCCCTTTTTTCGTTGAATATTTTGTGCCTTGAAATGGAGGTGGGGCGGTGCAACGACACCACGCGGGAATGAGGTAAATCACAGTGAAGGTGCGCGGTGCCATCGCGCCGCGCTGGTGAAGCCGAAGGAACATGCGGCCAAGAACGAGTCGTGGTAGAGGGGCACAGTGTCGTCACTCCACTCCGGTCGGAAAAGGGCCGTAGCCTTAGGCCACGGTGGTGCAGGGGAGGGTGGTTGGAATCGCCGGCCGCCGGCGCTCAGGAGCCGGGACCAGCTAGTCCCGCACGACACAAACGACCAACCATTACGGACGGATGGATACGAGAAGTCCAGGGGTCATAACCCCCAGCGGCAGAAAAGGAGGGCCCCCTCCATGTGGGGGCCGCCTTTTCAAAGTGAGGGGGTAGTGCACCCCCCCTTCCACGCCGCTCAGTCACGGACCGAGCGCCCAGCCGAGTCGGTCCGATCGCGCTGGGTCGTGCCACCCGCGCTGGGTCGGGCCGCCAGCGCTGGAACGGGCCGCCCGCGCTGGGCCAGGGCACCCGCGCTGGGCCAAGGATCGCCCAAGTGGGCCAGACCTAGACCCGGGTCGGGTCTACCCAATTCGGGCCGACCGAGGGGGTCTTAGGCCGGGTCAGTCCGGGCCCAAATACCCCTAAAATTGGATAGCTACATTCAAATGCCCATAACATGGGCAAGATACCTCCGATAGATGAACCGTCAGTTGCATAGAAATTCATGGATCGATACGGTCGTTTTAGTATAATACACTCAGGGTTTTATAAAACGTTGTGTATGGAGGGGTTGGATCGAACACGAAACCAATCGGGCCCTCGAAGCAGAAACGCTTATAACTTGTGCTCCAGACGACGGATTGGTGTGCCGTCGACTTTGTTGGATTCCTCTTAGTGAGATGATTCTTTGGGATTAATACACTTGAGTTTTGGATTCATTTGGAGTACGGTCATGTCGGTTTTGACCTAAAAATCAATCGGGCCCCTGGGACGAAAAAACCAATAACTCTCAGACCGGGCGTCCGATTGACACGCCGTCTCTCGCTTTTAGTTCCTTTGGACGAGACAGAACATTGGGATACATCAACTCCTTAATACTTGTCAGTTGATGTATCGACACCCCCCCCCCCCCTTGTCTTTTGGAGTGACCCCTCCCGGAATCGAGCATGTTGTGTGCGGGAACCCAATAGCTGGCTGCGACTGCGACGACGATGACGACTGTACTGGGATCCTCCGTGGGTTCGGCGGCGATGACAATCATACTGGAATCCTCTGTGGGTTCGACGGTGATGACTACTATTCATTTATCCTATGTGGGTCAGGAAGTACTTGAATACTGTTCTTGTATCCTACATGGGTCTGGTAGTATTTGACTTTGTACTTGTATCCTACGTGGGTCCGGTAGAGTAGCTGGTCTTGTATCCTTTGTGGGTCCGATAACTTAGCTGGTCTTGTATCCTATGTGGGTCTGATAGCTTAGATGAATCAGTGGCTATATTTGATCATCTCTATCATCATATGAAATGTATACCTGTGTATGATGAGTCTTGACTTTCAATCATTATCTTCGATGTGATTCACTTGATATCCTGTGTGGATTGAGTTATGCTTTGTGTGTGGATGGGGGTGTGAATTCCTATTTGGAATGGGTTATGTATTCTTGTGTGGACAAGATTGTACGTGGGATTTTGTGATGGAGCCAAGCTGGAATTGATGACTTAGGTATATGTATGGGCATATACCTAGGTTGAGTGGGTTGTTACTTCGTGATTGTAACTTTCATTTGTGTTTTATCCTTTCTGAATTCTGGGAGACCTTCGAGGGTCTCGGGGTCCCCACTGAGTAGCGTATACTCACCCCTGCATGGACTATGCCCGCACTACGTTATGTTGGATGCAGACGAGAAAGAGTGCAGATTGAGGTGGGATCTCGTGGAGATGGACGGTACCTGGAGGTAGATCACTAGACGTACGAGATCAGAGCGGACGGTTGTAGCCAAGGAGCAGAGGAGACTATCTGTACCCACCCATCAGGTGGGATTTCCGGGGGATGGCTCATACTCGTTGCTTTACTTTCTAGTTGTTGTACTTTCATTTCAGTTGTAATTTAATTTCTGTTGGGTTTGTATTCTGGCCCATTTACTTTCCAACTCTTACTTTTGTACTCAGTTTACTTAGTGGTTACATAGCATGCGTACTCTATTTTTTTTGTTTAATTTATAAAGGAAATGTCTTCCCTTTTATCAGGATTTATGCCTTTGGTGCTAGTCTCCAGCTCTTGGACGATGGAAGGCGGGCTTGGGGTAGTCAGAGCATGGGCCCTAAGGACGGGTCGTGACAAATTGGTATCAGAGGATTTCGGTTCTACCGTAGAACTCAGGACTCCGATTTTTCTTCTATGTAAAGCAATAATGTTAAGGTTATTGAGTGTGGTAAAAAGTCCAAGGAGTCCAGTGTTGGTGCAGCGGCTGACGTATCCACACACCAGGACCCTGACTTCTGATTTTCGACTCAATGCACGAAACATTGATTGTGTGTGTGTTTCAATGTTTACTTAGTGATTACTTGTATCTGCTCACCAGGTATACTATATTGACCATGGCACATATCATTCTTTTTATGATGGCCCCACGACGGCAGCCAGCTAGGGTTCCGAGTGTTGTACGAGATGGTAGCCCACCGAGCGAGGAGGCCTCAGTGCAGGACCATATTACAGCAGAGGCACCAGTGGTACCTCTACCCATAGAGCCACCGATTCCACCAGCCCCAGCTGTTGAGAGTGTGCGTCGCCTGAGTGCACTGCACGAGTTTTAGCATTAGAGACTGCCCAGGTTCCACAGGGAGATAGACCCTCAGGCAGTCAAGGATTAGATGGAGGCTGTTGTATGAGTTTATATGTTAGTGGGGACACCAGATGACCTCATGGTGATCCTTGCTGTGAGTCTCCTGCATGTGGAAGTAGGTAGATGTTGGAGCTTGATTCTCTAGGTGCACGACAAGGCATCACATCATTGGACGGACTTCGAGAGCCTCTTCCTCTAAGAGTTCGTTCCAACCACCCTTCCTGCAGTGTGCATCCAAGAGCTACTATAGCTGCGGCCGGGCAGCATGACTGTGGCCCAGTACTCGGCGATGTTTACCGATCTCTCGCACTACTCTACATACATGGTAGGAGACCCATTCTTCCAGGGCCGGACCATCGAGCAGGGATTGACGAATGAGATCAGGGCTTCAATGATGTCCCTCATCATACCGACACAAGCAGGTTTACTGGAGTGAGCCCTTCTTTTAGAGAGCTTTCTAGCTGAGCCGACAGCAGCAGTAAGACCTATCGTAGGGAGACACGTAGAAGATTCTTCTACAGCTGGCAGTTGATGGTTTTCAAAGGGGTCCATGCGGACTAGAACATCAATCGGACGACCTCAGGATACTGGATCAGAGGTGTGGGGAACATGCAGTAGAGCCAGTCATACGAGAGGCAGTCAGTGCTATGCATGCGGAATGCAGGGCCACATGGATCATGACTGCCCAAACCTCTATGGAGAGGAGCAACAGACGGTTGAGGGACCACCCATGCAGAGGCAGAGGTTCGACTGTGGCGGTTCGCAGGGATCAGGTGGACGAGGCCGAGGAGCTGGTCGAGCAACAGGTGGAGGACGACGATTTGAGGCTCTACCACCACCACCAAGAGGTCCACCCCGACCACAAGGGAGATCACAACTTCAGGCAGCTGAAGCTTATGATCATGGAGCGCCAGAAGCGGGTGTACAAGTGCGGGACTAACTCTAGCCATGGAGGCCTTCTTCAATAATGCTTCTAGATTCGTTGAATTCATTGTTTTTTTTTCTTTGTGTCCTTGTACTTTGAGTTTCTGTAATAAAAGACATGTTTAATAGTGACGTTTTCTTTCTTGTCCTTTGTATGAAAATACTAAGAGGTTCCGGTTAAAAACCGTTGAATTGAACCTCTCTTATGAGATTCCTAATAGAGGAGACCCATTGACCACACACTGATGCCGACAGTGTGACTCACCCCTTGGAGGATATAGTAACGGTTGGATCTCTTGATAGCTGCGTCGAGGCCTTATAACATCATCCATGGAATGCATTACAACTGTTCATGTTAGGATTGAATGTATTTGGAAAGGAATGTGGTTCATCAAGGGGATGAGAGCAGATTTCCCTTTTCATCAAAGGAGAAATATTTTCAGCTTAGCAGAACGTTAACGAAGAAGGGGAGACCCTTCGTGTGGTTAGATAGATGTCAGCAGATCCTCCAGGAGCTGAGACAGAGATTTAATAGTGTTCCAACATGAGGCTACCGGAGGAGGGAGTAGGATACATAGTCAACTATGATGCATCAGGGACTGGACTCTTGTGTGTCCTGATGCAGGAGTGGGCATTGATCGCCTGTGGATCATGACAGTTGAGGCAGCATGAGTAGAAATATGCTACCCATGACCTGGAGTTTGCAGTAGTGGTCTTCTCTCTGTAGATGTGGCAGCTGTATCTGATGGGCGACCGCTTTATAGGCTACTCTGACCACTAGAGTCTCAGGTACATCTTCTCGGAGAAGGACATGAACCTTAGACAGCGACGATGGATCGTGTTCCTCCAGGACTATGGCTTTGAGATAGTCTATACACTCTTGGAAAGGGGAACGTAGTAGCCGATGCTCTCAACAAGAGGACGGGCATTCAGCTACTTGGAGAGGAAACATAGTAGTTGGCCGCTTTGCAGATATACATCATGGATATATATGGAGCAGCCTTTCTTCAGTCACTCACAGTCACACCTCAACTTCTTCAGTGGGTGAAAGAGGCACAACGTGGGGATGTTGACTGTGAGACGTGGCGTGTGCATATTTCAACAGGACAGGAACCTGATGGTTTCACTATTGGATACGAGCACAACGTCCTTTTCAGAGGATGTAAAATGGTACCGTCTGTTTTACAAGAGGAGGTGATAAGAGAGTTTCACACTTCCCCTTTAGCGGTACATCCATAGGTAGCGATGATGTACAAGGATCTCAGACGACAACACTGGAGGCCAGGTATGAAGAAAGTTGTAGCAGAGTTCATTTTTTGATGCCTCACCTTCCAGCAGGTGAAGGCAGAGCACCAGGTACCACCAGGCTTGGTAAAACCTTTGGAGGTCTCAGAGTGGAAGTGGGATGGGATATCTATGGATTTTTTGACTGGACTTCCACGTAATTACAGAGGACACGACTCCATTTGGGGGATTGTCGACCGACTCACCATGTCGGCCCACTTGTTACCCATTAGAGAGCAGGGATCAGTGAAGATCTTGGGAAGCCTATATGTTTTGGATATCGTATGGATTCATGGAGTTTCTTCATATATCGTCTCTGACTGGGATGCTCACTTTACCTCCCGGCTTTGCAAGGGGTTGCAGGAGGCATTCAGGATGCAGTTACACCAAAGCACCACTTTTCACCCTCCAACGGATGGTCTGACGGAGAGGACCATTCAGACTCTTGAGAAAAAACTCTGTTCTTGTGTCCTCTACTTTGGTCGTAGCTGGGATAATCACCTACCATTGTGGAGTTTGCGTACAACAACAGCTACCACTCCACCATCGGGATGACACCATATGGGGCATTGTATGACCGACCTTTTAGATCACCTCTGTGCTGGAAAAACCCTGGGGTGTCAGCACTTGTGGGACCAGAGATGGTCCAGGCCATGACAGAGAAGGTCCAGGTCATCTAGGAGTGGATGAGGACAGCTCAGAGCCGACAGAAGTCTTCTGATGACAGGAGGCGAAGACCACTAGAGTTTGAGGATAGCGACCACGTTTTCTTACGGGTCTAACCTCGACGTGGATTACGAAGATTTGGATAGGGAGGCAAGTTATCTCCGTGCTTTATCGGAACATTTAAGGATCTCAGCAGGATAGGTGAGGTGGTTTATCGTCTGGCACTACCACCTCAGTTGCACCGGGTGCACAGCGTCTTCCACGTATCTCAGCCGAGGAGATACGTGCATGACCTGACGCATATCATCGACCATGGGGAGCTGGACATTGATGACGTGGATACATTTATGGAGGTCCCATTAGAGATAGAGGATCAACAAGAGCCTGTCCTACGTGGACAGTCGATTCCTCTAGTGCGCATCAAATGGGAGCACGAGAACCTCCTGGAGAGCACTTGGGAGCGGGACGCTCTGATGCATGCACAGTACCCCCATTTGTTTCCCTAGTTTTTGATTTATCTTTATGGGGACGTAAAGCCCTGAGGTGTGAGTAATGTAAAGGCCCGTAAATTTCAAGGGATATTTTTTATTAATTATCTTGGGAATTCTAGGAGTATGAAGTTTCTAAGGACACCTGATTCCGAGGCCTAGTGCTCCCGAAATCAATTTCCGAATTTTAGTTCGGGTACGTTCAGTAAACCAATGAGCGGATTTTTCTAACTTTTGAACCGGTGCTCAGAATCGAAATCTGAGGGCACCGATGAAACCGCAATACCGATAATTTCTTAGGATGAACTTTTCTGGAGTTGTGTTTTCTTGTGAAGAGTTGTTAAAAATGTGGATTAAGAAATAAGTGAAACAAGTTTTGTAACAATTTTTCTCTTATAAGTGGTTAAATCCCATGTGAGAGAGATGGGGTGGGACCCACTAAAATCCTAACTCTTGGTAGGATATTAGTGAGGTGGGGCCCACACGAACCCCCACCTTTTCAAATTCTCTAACTCCCCTAAACCTCACATGAATTAATTGTTGTGGATAACCTTTTCCACATTAAGTCATGTAAAAAAAACTCACCATTAATTTAGATATTTCTAGGATAATTAATTAAGTGAGTTTAGGTTTTTGAATTATAAATTGTTGGAAAAAGTAATAAAATAAGGAAAATCCCTTATTTTCTTTTGGTTTCTTCATTGTGTTGAGAGAGTGAGAGTTATATACACCGAAGAACTTCATCTTCCTCGTTGAAGAACATGATGAACACTAGAGCACCATGGAGAGATTTCATGCCGATCTTTCCCTTCCCTGCAGCCCGTGTGAGACGTCATACTCATCTTTGATGTTCTCCAACACCGTCATCGAAACCACCCATGCGATGCTGTTTTCCCGCGACGATCATCGTTCGACAACTTCTTCGAGGTAGGGGTTGTTTTTACATTCGGATTTAATTGGCGTACTATGTTTTTTCTTTGGCCCCTTGTTATCAAAATAATATTGGAGGTCGGACCGCACAAACATGGCCGAAACTTCTCCCCTTTTGACATTGAATATTTTGTAGCTTGAAACAGAGGCGGTGTGGTGCAACGACACCATGTTAGAAGGAGGTAAATCGCGGTGAAGGTGCGCAGTGCCGTCGCGCCGCGCCTGTGAAGCCGAAGGAACCCATGGCCAAGAACAGGCCGCGGTAGAGGGGCGTGGAGCCGTTTCGCTGAGCCGGTCGGACAATGGCCGCGGCCTCAGGCCATGGTGGTGCAGGAGAGGGCGGCTGGAACTGCCAGCTGCCGACGCTCATGAGGCGGGACCAGCTATTCCCGCACGGCACAATCTGCCGTCCATTACGGGCGGCCGAATCCAAGAAGTTTGGGGGTCGTAACCATCGGCAGCAGACTAGGCAGCCCCCCTCCATGTGGGGGCCGCTGTTTCAAAACAAGGGGGCAGCGTACCCCCCTTCCATGCCGCTTGGTCACGGACCGAGCGCCCAGCCGGGCCGGGCCGGCCTCACCGAGCCAGGCCGCCCGCACTTGGTCGGGCTGTGACCAAGCGGGCTGGACTCGGACATGGTTCGGGTCGACTCAGTTCGGGCCGATCTAGGGGCATTGGGCCGGGTCGGTCCGGGCCCAAAAACCCCTAAAATCAGACATCTACGTTCAAACACCCATAACATGGGCTACGAAACTCTGATCGACACACCGTCAGTTGCGTAGAAATCCTTGGATCAAAAAGTTAGTTTCTCTACAATACAATCACGGTTTTAGAGACCTTTGGGTACGGCCGGGTTTCTTTGAACATGGAAACAACCGGGCCCTCAGAGCGGAAATGCTTATAACTTGATCTCCGGACGTCCGATTGATGTCCCTTCGACTTTGTTGGATTCTGCATAGTGAGACCATTCATTTGACTTACTCCGATCGAGGTTTGGACGCAGTTGGAGTACATTCGGGTTGGTTTTAACTTAAAAACCAACCGGCCCCCTGGGACAAAAAAGCCAATAACTCTAAGACCGGGCGTCTGATGGACGCGCCGTCTGTCGCGTTGAGTTCCTTTTGATGAGACAGAACATTGGGATACATCAACTCTAGAATATGTGTCAGTTGATGTATTGAACCCCCTTGTCTCATGGAGTGGACCCTCCCAGAATCGAGCATGTTGTGTGCGGGAACCCTAGAGCTTACTGCGACTACGATGACGATGATGACTGTACTGGGATCCTACGTGGGTTCGGCAGCGATGACGACTATACTGGAATCCTCCAAGGGTTCGACGGCGATGACTACAGTTCTAGTATCTTATGTGGTCATGTAAGTACTTAACTACTATTATTGTATCCTATGTGGGTCTGGAAGTATTTGACTCTGTACTTGTATCCGACGTGGGTCTGGCCGAGTAGCTGGTCTTGTATCCTTTGTGGGTCTGACAGCTTAGCTGGTCTTGTATCCTATGTGGGTCTGACACCATAGATGAATCAGTGGCTATATATGATCATCTCTATTGTCTTATGAAATGTATACCTATGTGAGCGTAGTCTTGACTTTCAATCATTATCTTCGATGTGATTGACTTGATATCCTGTGTGGATTGATTTATGCTTCCTGTGTGGACTGGGTTGTTAATGCCTATGTGGAATGGGTTATATTTTTGTGTGGGGACTTGATTGTACTTGTGCTTGTGTGCTGGGGCCAAGCAGGAATTGATGACTTAGGTATATGTATGGGCATATACCTAAGTATAGTTTGTTATTAATTCGTGATTGAAACTTTCTTTTGTCGTTTTTTCTTTTGTGGATTTTGGGAGACATTCGGGGGTCTTGGGGTCCCTACTGCGTAGCATATACTCACCCCTAGACGAGCTATGCCCGAACTACGTTGTGTTGGATGCAGATGACATATATCACTGATTGATGTGGGAGCTCTTGGAGCTGAACGGTACCTGGAGGTGGATCACTGGACGGAGGATCTTGGAGCGGACGGTTGGAGCCGAGGAGCAGAGGAGACTATCTCCACTCACCCTTCAGGTGGGATTTCCAGAGGATGGGTTGGACTCAATGATTTACTTTGCAGTTGATGTACTTTCATTTCAGTTATACTTTACATTCAATTGGGTTTGTATTCTGGCCCATTTACTTTCTAGCACTTACTTTTGTACTAAGTTTACTTAGTTTTTACTCAGCTTGCGTACTCTGTGGTGTTTGTTTACTTTATAAAGGCATATGCATTCTATTTTATCGGGATTTATCCCATTGGTTCTAGTCGACAGCCCCCGGCCTATAGAAGGAGGTCTTGGGGTAGTCATGGCACGAGCCCCAAGGACGGGTCGTGACATCCATGGTTAGACTGACATATTATTTATTATTTAAATAATTTTATGAATCAATAATAACTTTATTTTGGGTTATCTATGGAATTGATTAACCTATCATGGAGAATAGGTTATTAGGATAATTACCTTACAGTATGATACATTGAGAGTAACTGGTGCTATTTTGAGTTAAATGATAAGATATATTATAAAAGGTTTGTGATAAAAGTCTTTGGAATTTTTGTATTCAACCTTAGTTTGTTTTATTTTGAACATTTTTATGGGAAACATTGTATTGATCAGTCTTTGTTAACATTTGGGTATTTCTTGTTAATTTTAGGACATTAATTGTAGTACTTTTTCTATATAGTATTATCCTGTTTGGGGATTATCTGATCTTCTACTAACCATTTTTTATCTGGTTAATATCTAAAGATGAGGGAAGTATATAGTTTATCGTTTAGGATTACTTTATTTTTTCGAAGTTGATTCTAGAGCTTTTGATGTGACCATGTTATCTTAAAAAATCATCGTTTAGAGGAAATATTAGTTTGTGCTAGAAATTTAGTAATGTGTGAAAGTCTACCAAAAAATTAAGTATGCTTCCTTCTGTTTTCAGTTAAGATCATAAATAAATGCATCTAATTTATAAAAATTAACATAAAACTAAAATTTTGTCTGTTAACTTTTTATACTAGGGAATCAAACACCATTTAACCCATAAAGAGTTTATGGTTTTAAGATTGTTAACTTTCTCCTAATAATGTTTTCTATTTCTCTCCATCAAAACATGATGGTTTATTTTTTTTGTCCATATCCATGTTTTCCAACATGGAATCCTAGTATGGGTTATCTTGGGTATCCTTTTTACTTAATTTTTCTTTTAAAGTGATAGTTTTATTGACCATTTTTTATATGTGGGACTCTCAATGAAGTTTCCGAGACCATTTTTATAAATTGTGAGGACACAAATAAAGAAAAAGTCCTTTGAATATTTATTAATATTTGTGAATTAAATATTAATTTTACTTTAAAGGAGACTCTATGATCTATGGCATACCCGATACACAACAATGTGTTTCTTTGAAATCTTACGTTGCACACTAACAATATATTATTAATATTTTAAATGGTAGTTAACGCCTATACATTTTATTAGCAGTAATGAACAAAACTAACTATAATATGATTATAAATTTTTGTTAAATGTTTTTACACTTACCCAATAAAATTTAGAGTCTTAAAATGAAAATGAATCTAATTTTAAAGATAAATACTTTAATATTCTTTAAAGGGTCGATTTACCACCTTTTGATGGAGAACCTTTTTCAAATCTAGTTTTTTTCACATTTATATATATTTGACAACCAATTTTCACCTTTAGAATTGGGACATCAAAATTTATATTGAATGAATTTTTCATATTTTTCTTTTAATGTTAATTTTTTAAGGAATGGTGAAAAATGATGTATTTTAATTCAAAACCTCCTTTTAATTTAATTTTTTTAATTATTATATTATCTTTTTAATTGGTTTTAAAGTGTAAATAGATTAAATTTTTACCTTTTAATCCAATTTTGGCCAATGGATGTAATTTTACTCTGAAAATGGACATTAATAAGTATCAAACTTTTGATGGTTATTATTTCATAAAAACACAATTTTTCTTTTGATGACGAGAATTATTTATAAAATTAATTAATGGAACTTATTTGTTTTGAATTTGGTAAAACATAAAAAAAATTTCAATTAGGAATATCACATAATTCTTAGAGTGAATTTTTGGATAATTTCTGAAAAATTCAATTTTTGATGAATTGGGAAAAGCACTACGTTTTTTATTAAAGCCAACTTTTTATTTAAATAAATATTTTAATATTTTATTTTTTTTAAGTTAAAATAGATATATAATACCTATATTAATAAAATATAATTCATTGGATCCATATTATAATAAGATTAGATATATAAAATTTTATTGAACTTTTTAACCTCTTTTTACCCACCTTCTAAGTATTTTTCCATGTTTTCATAAAATGTAATTTTACCGCTTCTATGAATTGAATTTAAAATATCCAACATAAATGGTTTTCAATATTAAGTAAAATTTGGTTTAATGGGATGGAAATAATTTTTGGTGAATAGTAACTTTTGACTTTTTTTAACCACGATTAAATGTAATTTTAGTAATTTAAGGTAAAAATAACATTATAATAATATAAAATTACCGTCACACTTTTCATAACCTTATTAGATGAGTCATGTCCGAACAAGACAATACATTGGTCAATTTTGGGACCCCATGGATCTACTTGGGTAAGATAATGACTTTAATAATGTTTTATTTAAAGTAAAAATAAAAATGTCATAAACATGTATTGTGTTACAAAAACAATTTTAATGTGGGTTATATATTTGAAATATTTGACGAAATATATTAATTAAAATGATAAAAATATTTACTAAATCATTTTATTTTTTATTAATTTTTATAAATCAAATAAATAATATTATTTATGACATAATGTTGATGCTGTGATTACATAAATAATTTTTTATTTAAATATATAAGATATTTACAATTAAAAAATATCCTAAACGTTTCCAATTCTTATTGAAATATTTTATTTCAAACACTGGCCACATTATCTAAGACTTTAATGATTTTTGGACATTTAGAAACCAATAATCCTTATATAATAAAATAAAAATTTCAAACTTTCAAAAATTTCCTCTCATCTTCCTTATAAAAAACCCTCAATTACTACCCATTTCTCACACTTATCGATCCATTTTATCATCCAAACTCTACTCCAATAAGCTGCCAATATCCATATATTCATTCTATAAGCCTTACCTTTGTCAGAACACACTTCAAAAAACCCTTTTGGTTCAATCAAAAGAGAGTTATCTGATTTAATGTTAATGCCTTCTCTTAAGTTCTTTTATTTCATTTTTTACTTCTCCAACCACCTAAACTCTTTTTATTCCTTAATTTTATAAAAAAACAATTATCCTAAATATACTAGGATTTTTTATGAGATTTAATCAAGCTACACTTACACACACATCCATCTAATGGGTAAAGAACATACTGTTTTTGTGGACAACCAACTACTACCTCACAAAACGATGATGGTTCAATTACATCCTACCGCCTCTCATGGTGGAAATTATGATGGAAATGTATATATATATGTTATATGTTATATATTTTGTTTTATTTAGGCTTATGTATTTTCCTTTTTATGGAATACATTTATGGATCCCATAATGGGTAAATGCGATAAACTCATTTGAGGAAGTGCGGAATACCGCCCCCTCAAAATGATATGACTCATTCATGGACTATGTGTAATGGGTAAAGGATAGAATTTCTGAACATATGTAACATATAAAACATATATATTATAGTGTAATTATAATATACCTATGTATCATTGTGTTTTCATTCCATTAAAATACGAAATAGAAATGAAAGTAGCGTTCATGCGTACGTACAGCTAACCGTCTCCATGAACGGTGCATTTCATTTATTATCTAAAAATTTAATGTTATATTATAAATACATATATATCCTTTATATATATGATATATATGACATCTAAATGTATAATATCTATCTGCAGATAATCGACCTTTGACCACAAGGAAAATTTATAATTATAACAAGTTCATGTTTGACTCATGTTCCGACATCGACAAAATGTCGGTTATGAACTCAAAAAATAAAATAATTGTTATAGTAGGGTAATAAGTGATATAAAATGAATAATAAATATGAATATTATTCTTATTCAAGTATAAATTAACTTATGATTATCATTCTAGAAGAACAAGGATCATACGAGCGAGTCATGTCGGACATGTGGCAAGGAGATTATTTTCTCAAATTTAATTCAGGGGGATTTAAATAATTCGACACTTATTTAATGAATGTGGTGTATTTTATATTACCATTTTATATATATTATCATGATTATTTTTATATTCCTGTAATTCTTTTTGTGGTTATTATCTTTTGGTCATATGGCTCGATTGAATACAACGTGGTAAGAGATTTCTTATCTCACATTAAATTCAGTGGGAGTTCTATTGTTTGCCACTTATTTCTCGAATGTGATGTGTTGTGTACTACCATTTGATATATATTTTAAATATTCTATTTATATTCATGCTATTATGTGATTTATTTGGTGGTTATTTACTTTTGATCCCATGACATAATTGATTATAACGTGGTAGGGGGTTTTCATCTCACGTTTTATTCCCATGAGATTCATGATATATTTGCCACTATTTAATTTTTTGTTGTGTATATACTGAAAATAATTGTGTAATATACTTAAATTTACGGGTATCTTGATTTTATGATCCTTATTTCATGGGGTGTATGTATTGCAAGTTACCAAATCGGTAAGGGAACCTTTCACCCTCCTCTTTTTAAAGGACTTCTTCTTTGTTATTTCTGTTAATTTACATCTTATTATGTTGCTATATTTTCTTCTATATCCTAATGGATATAAATTTTATATCCACGTAATGAGATACCCTTATCCCTCTCATCAACGCATTTTCTAAATTTTAAAGTGGCGTCGTTGGGCTGTCAAATTTTTGTAAGGTAACTTCTTAACCCAATTTCAATTCTCTGGGTTAAAATTATACTTCATGAATATGTCATCTTACGTATATGCATGAATTAACTATGATAATTTTACACTTAATATCCACTTATATTGGGTGTATTAGTATTTTTCACTCATAATTATGTGTTTGATTTATCCTAAATCAAAGGATACCCTCTTTATAAGGGATTTCATCTCAATTTACATTCCATTGATACTTCATTGTTGATATTAACCAATTCCATTTGATATAGTGTATATAAAGTCATTTGAAATATTATATCATTAATACCTTCATTCTAATGACATTATAATTTTTCGATTAAATATTATTCCCCAATTATTTGTATTCAAGTATCTCTTATTTCGGTAATAACTCCTTAACTAAAACATTGTTTTAATGATTTATTCTTATAAATCATTATCATTGGTGACCATGTATTAGAAAATGGTTTAACGTATCTATTTATATGGAAATTACTGTTTTATAATGATAATTCCTTTAAAAGATTCAATGTGGTATGGGAAACATTGATTCAAAAATCTATTTATTAAATGGTTTGGAAAATGGTTTTTTAAAGTGTTGATTATGTAGATATCTATAAATGATATTTTGTGATTGAAAATGAAATGTTAATAGTGAAATTTTTATTATTACAATATTTGATGAGCTATGATTTTATAATGGTACATGGACATTTGACAGGTGGTTATGTGATAAACCAAATGACGTGTGGTTCCATGATAAACAAGTACGAGAGGTTATATTATAACATCCAATGCGTTGAGTATGGAAGTCATCTGTATGGATATTAAATTTAGTGATATGTGTGGAAGATGACCGCATTGTTATTCTATTTCATTATGTTTATATCCTAAGTTACCTTTATATTTTATGTGTTCTTTATATGGGTTTTATGGTAATATTTTGGTTACAAAATGGTAAGAAATGATATTTTATTCATTGAAGAGTATTTACTACTTCATAAAGGTGAAAATTATTACTTATGACAATGTATTAATTGTTTACTTGTTGTTTTGAAAAACTAATAGTTTTCCTTCTTTTTGTATCCCTTACTCATCTTTTTGTGCTCATCCTATGTTTTTGAAATGTTTTTCACAGGACATAAAGTGGAATAGGTTCATTAATGGGATCAAAGAAAAGTCACGTTGTCTAAAAAACATGAGACTAGACATGTCTCTTTTCTTCAATATTTATTATTTTTGGAAAAAATTGAAATAGAAAAGAAGTCTCTACATTGTGATTTTTGAGATGTAATGTAATAGTAATGACCTAACTTTCTAAAACTCTATTCCTAAAAATATCATCAATTTGATTTATTCATTTATTTCAATATTATGTAATGTTTTAATGATGGGTCCTTATAAATATGTTAAATAATGACATTGAAATTGTGACATTGAATAATTTTCATGTATTAGTTATTTATCATTTAAGATGTTGGTTACCAAACTACATTTTTAAATTCATGTGTGAGTCACATTTATATAAACAATGTTTTTTATGATATCTTGTCTTACTATGTATTCTTGTAAAATATTAGCTGTTAACATTCCCCATTTGATAGTTATACATTCCTTGAGTTCATATAGAAACGACTCTTTGGTTGTGCAATACATAATTGGATGTGTTAGACATATTTTAATTATCAATCCATTGGATTCATTTTTATATGGTTTTTATTATTTCATTTTAACTATAGTTTGGAAAATTAAATTGGGGTTAATTAGTTTTAATTAAGATAATACATTATATGTATTCCATAAAATACACCTTAACTTGATAATATATAGGGTCATCACTCCATTTAGGAGGTTATTTGTAATTGAATGCAACATGATTAAAGTTATAAAAAAAAATTATATGTACTAGCTATTTAAACATTGATATGTGTTTAAATACTATGCTAGTGTTTTTAAAATACCAATGTTTTCATTATGATAATATCGAATTTTAAACTATTTTAAACAAGTAATTGGCTACAATAAGTGACGGAATTTATGAAAACTACTCAAAAGGGATCATTTGGTTAAAAAATTAGAGTGTATGGTTTGTAAAATGTCAATATGAATTTGGAATGTGTTTAATGTTGATTAATGGGAATGTTAGGTTGTTTTTTTCCTCGTTAATTAATATTAATATAATATAACATTCTATTTCTTAAACCAGCCGATGAAAAAATAGTTTAAAAATATTTTATTTCATAAAAAAATATAATTTCAATATATAAAATGAGTTTTATAGAAATAAAATATACTTCAACTAAACTATAACATATCAATTTTTGATTCAACAAATTATTATATCTCTGATAACCATCTAATAAATTTTCTCTTAATAATGTCTCTAAAGAAACATTGTTTGGATACAAAAAAATAAAAGTTTTCCACTTTCATCATGAAAGAGTTTTTGAGATGTATGCTTATACAAATAGCAGTATATTTTGCATGAAGATAACATTAAATTGTACATATTTTAGTTTTTATTTTGATGAATTATCATTGAGATAACATTTATGGTAACTTGTTTATATTCAATTTAGTTGAGATTTTTTTTAATTCTCACTCACGATCTCCATCCATCCATGATAGATGATGAAAATGTATTAAGAGGTTGCAACATTAGTAGTGGGTTCACCCATAGAGGACCTTGGTCAAAATCATCCTCAACTGGTTAGTGCGGAGATGATAGACCAAATGAACATAAAAAACACTTGTAACTTACTGGTAACATATTTCATATAAATCAACTCCATGATTTGAAAAAAGCTATGGTTATTTCTAGGTGAGTGAAAAAATACCGTTAGGGTCATGACATCACCCCAGTATTACAATGTCTAGCAAAATTTTAATGTAATAAAAATTCAGCATAAGTAATATCATAATATAACAATTCATTAAGGATTTGAATGAATAAACTTCCAAATGGACATAGATGAAATGATCATTCCACAATGAAATTTTAACTTTCAAAGAATAAAATGAAGATAGTTCGTCCATTGCCGATGTGTGGATTTAATGACCAAACCACTAGATTTGAAAAATATTAATTAAGCAATTCACCATTTTAATTTACTATTAGTGAATTGTTGATGTTGGTATTTAATGATCCCCTTGTGAAAAATTATACTCTTATTCATCACATCATCTCATTATCTAGTAGTCCTTGTACAATATATGTAAAACATGAATATTTCTTTCAATAAAAAAAATTACACACATATTTTTAGTGTTCAACTTTTCTTATTGTTGTAAATATATATAACATGTATATGTCCAAAAATCAAAAAAAAATTAACACGCATAAGGTGGAAACCCAAACTCACATGCTATGCTGTAGAACCTTGTAAATATTTTAATCATATAAACACACCTACTAATAAATTTACATAATGAAAAATATATAAAAAATATAAAATGGATTTTAAAACTGTGTCTAAAAAATAAGAAATAATTTTGAAAATATTGAAATACCTTATGTCTCTTTTCAGTATTCTCAATGTTGATGTGAAATAAAAAACTATATGAATCTCTATATATCAAATAAATGTCCCTGAAACACAAAATATGACATATTATTAATAATAATTCATTAATCATTAACAACTTTAGGCCACCATAGTAAGAATCAAGGAACTGTAAAACAAAATAAATCAATGGTCTAACAAACAACATAAACCACTCCCTCTGATTCCTTTATGAGATTACATTCCACAACCACTATTAAACCAAACATCTAAGAACACATGTCAATATAGATAACTCAAAAACACCAAATGTTTTTCAATTATACTATATGGAGAAAGACTACCCAAAAAAATTATCATCTCTAATGAATGGAATTGAGATGACATGGAAATAAAAATTCCACTCTATGTTTGGATCCTTATAGAAACATGATAAAAATAAGCACCACTATAAGGTGCTTAAGACCATATATGAGGAGGTTACAATTTGAGGGAAGTAAAATCATGAAGGACATAAGATATGGATTGGATCGCCATCATAGATGAAGAAGAACCATCATGAAAGAATGAACCAAAATATAAACAGGACTGAAGCCTCCCCCAATAAGAAATAATAATAATTAATTTTAATACTAAAAATATAATGAGAATTATTTTTTATATAAATTAATTATTTTTATAAAAAATCATTCTATATTATTCATTAATTAATATTATTTCAATGATATCTATTAATTACTTTATTAATTAACCTATTTTTATTTATTATGTTAATTATTTTTGAAATATTTTAAAAATAATATAAAAAATTAAATATTAACATTGGGAATAAAAATAATAATCTACCTAAAAATTTCAGTTTATCTTAATTGGTTATTTTCATTGAATAATATATTGTAATGAGTTTTTTAATGGAAAATGATTTATCAGTTGTAGTTTTTTATTACTAATAGATTAAAGTGTTATAAATTAATTTTTTTAGAATGATTAAGTAATTTATTTAATTATTGGTAATGTATTTTTGGTGTTAAATATTCAATACCATCAGGTATGACTGTTGGTAAAAAAATTGTTGTCACTGAAAATAAATACAAATAAAACATAATATTTGTTGTCATTTCCCATTTTTACAAACAAGTATGTTATCTTTAAATAATCTTCTATTAGTATAAAACATTTTTTGTATTTTTATTATGAAAATATTCGTGAATGAAACTACTTCATGTATGAAGGGTAATAAATCAATGTTTGAGAAATCATATTATTTAAATTGAAGTTACAGATGGTTAGTAAATCAAGGATCCATTCCATCATATAAAAATGAGGATCATGCATTCATGGAGGTCATGTATGAGGAACTTTTTTGAACTCAAATAAATAGAGGATACACAATGAACAATTTCACACATTTGGAATGAAAAATATTGAAATCCACATTTGATAATTGATAATACAATATATATAGAAATTGAATTTTTTAAAATACATTACATAATTAATGGAGGCTGAGGGGGTAATGTAACAAATCAATGGTGGTGTAACTCTCCAATGAAAGGATGTGATCCAATATGAATTTTCATGGATGATATGTTTGGATGATTTTGTTTTATGAATAAAATAAAAAACCATGAAACGATCTTGTTCATGACAATTTTTATTGAAGAATATACTTGCAAAAAGGTGGTGAAGAACCTGCAATACTCTTAAATTATGAACCTCAAACTCAATGCTTCACAATAAAATTTTATTTGAAATCCTTCATGGGTTACTTAAAAACTATTTTATAATGTATATACAAGATACATAAGTGATATTAACATTAGATACCACACATACATAAAATATACATGCAAATGGTTATGTGTAAGAAGGGTGTGAAATATTTAATGGAGTTATATACACTATACTAATAGACAACCATGAAATTAGATGAGTAGAACTACTATATAAAAAACAGAACATGAGTGAATATTAATATGAAAACATAGTGATATCCTCAAATAGTGAATATAGATGAGGAAGATCATTCCATTCATTGATATAAATCTACATGTTCAGTGAATTTATACATATAAGAAGTATGGTTAACATTTTCTATTATTTAGTAAATTGTATAGATAATAAATTATAATTCCCAAATAGAAGTACCAGAACAATTCTAGAATATGGATCAAAATGAAATCATTCCAATGGAGGATAATATTACATGACCTCTGACCGAAATGTATATCTTGAAGTTAATTTCCCATGAATGGTGTGAAGTGGTAAGTGAAGTTAAAATGAAATTAAACTATTTTATTAAAGATCTGCATAGTGATATTGTCTGAGACATGTATTACATTCATTATTTCCCCGTGAAGATGCGAGTGAATGAGGGGACTAGGATCATAATTAGCATTGGGTGAAGCAATCTCAGGGAGATAGTGAATCTACACAAAATATTTTTAATGGAAGTTACCCCAGGTGAATTTAACTAATCCTCATCCAACAATAAATTATCTAAATACTATTTTTCATCAGTAAACTATTGGATTCACTATCGATTAAATATATTATATTCATTGAACCATGTAGAAATATCATTATCATTTTTTTTCATACATGATATTATTTTAGTAAATAATCATCAAATATAATGTTGAAAATAATTTATCCTCGTAATATAGTGGTGATTATTTGGTTTTGGAATGATGAATTTAAGGAATTAATATTCATACCATGAGTAATCCCCCCCACCATTAGGGAATCCAAGCCCATTTGGGGGAAAAGAATTGTGGGATTATTTTCTATCCCCCAATATAAGGGTAGAAGATCATGTTTCCTTTAATAGAAGTACATCATTAAATTTACATTATTCACTCATACTTTTTTCAGGGATCATTTTTTACCTATAATGAGAGTAATATTTTTTTATATAATTTTTATTCAAAAATTACATGATTTATTCACAATTTTTTTTTCTGATTTTGTCTTCATAGACCTGGACACTAAAAAAACCATGCTTGATAGATTACCTTTCTATCATAGGATAATATTTATGGTTTCATTTTTTCCAAAAGAATAGTGTGGTCAATAGTGTATGGTATGATGCTGAAAATAGTTTTGATGGCAATATTTATTATTTTTGAATGTATTTGTGATTTTATTTTTGACTGCGTATATTATAATATCATGAAAGGGAGGATTTGGTTTTTATTTATGATATTTTTTGATGATATGATATTCAATTTCAAATATAGGAATACTCAATGGTTAATATGGTCATTTGATGAAACATTATGATGAGAGATAAAATATATATAATGTTTGAGATGTTTATATTGTGGGTTAAATCATAGTGATAGACCTATTTATGTGAATATTTTTTATATGTGATCATGAATTGATTTTTTTTATGTTAGAAACAACAATGTGGTATACAAAATCCATTTAATGGTTCTTTATTCTAGAAATATTTTTTTCTGGATGATTGTGGTTGATAATTAAAATGAATATTTAAATTTTGAAATAGGTTATAGTATATAGTATTATTATTTAATTCATCAACATACTCATTAATATTTTAGATAAACAATTATGTATTATTTCATGATATAAGAATATATCCAATGAGATGGTCTATGAATAATTTTTTTTATATTTTTTTGTATTCAACGACTAATTTGATCTCTATATTAGATTAGTAGAATAGAATTGTACACATTTATCCCAACTGACAATGATTAATTCTAGTGGTCTCTCATTGATGTGATTTGGTGATGAATCTTGTTTTTCAAGTGAGTATGTATGTTCCTTTTAATTAAAATATTTTATGATTATGGTGTTCTATAAGGTTTTTCTACATTATAGATTATGTGTTTTCAGTAAATGTTCATTTTCTTTTTCTTTTTCAGCTAAAATTTAATTTTTATAATTAATAACATGAATTACACATAATTATTTATCATATATTGGATATGGATAAAATATTTTTTTATTTAAATCATATTGATTAAAATTAAATTTTATATAAATGTAGATTAGGTAAAAAATTATCTCTTTGTAATCATCCAAATAAGCACTTTGTCACACTTTATTATATAAACACATTTAATAGTTGTGGTATTGTTATATAGGTTATTTTTAGTGGTGGATTTAATATTTAATAATATTTTAATAGTTTATATGATGATTTTAGGTAAATATCATTTTCGGAAGTTTACATGGTATTATATAATTCCTCTTCTCAAATGAAAGGGCTTTCATTGTAGATTACATTAATGGAGTTTTAATAATCAAGGATTTGTAGTGTTTTGGTTTTTGATGTTAATTATTTATGTGTACAATATTTTTAATCAATATCTTATTATATTATTATATTAGTTCATTATTATGATCTTTGACAATAACATTTTCTAAATCAATATTTTTTTAGATCATCTATTGTATGTTTTTTTCCTAATTAAATTTTCATTTGATAAGTACACATTATCAAATCAACTTATGAACTCAGAAAAGTAGTGATTTATTTTATTATGATGTAATATTATAGTCAAACATGAAATGAATATAATCTTTACAAAAATTCAATATGGGTCAAAATTATCATAATTATAGGTGGTATTCATGAACATGTAAATAAATAGTCAAAAATCATAAATCTTACCTCATGGTTTTCCATAAAAATCATAAAATAATGTTAAAATATTGATGGAATTTAAAAATTAAGAAATATAATATATATTTTTAGTATATAATAATGGATAAAAAATATTTATTTTTTTATATGAATACATCTATATATATTGGATTGTTCAATAGAAACAATACAATTATTTCGCCATTGAATATATGTTTGTTCGATACGTAACCGTTACGTATAAAAAAAGCTAATGGATATGATAAAATCAATATAATGGGATTATAATATATTATTTGAAAGATTCAAATGTACTATAAATCTCATATTTACATTGTATAATATATATTTTTGCAAACAATAAATTAAATCAAATGGATGTATAATAAAATGTATTCATAGATTATTTAAGAAATATTTATTCAGATTTATTAGGACCTTTAAATTGTCCTTGGGATCAAATCTCAATTTCATGGAAAAAATACCATGAGGGAATAATGAGATGTCCAATTAAATAGTGAATGTGATAAAATATCATATATTTTTAAAAAATTTAAATTGTTGTAAAAAATAAAAATACATCACAATATACAATTTAAAATTAACAAACCCTTGTATTTTTTCTATTATTCTATCGCGACCAAATCAAAATAACCTCTAATGAATATTAAAGAGTCATTATGGTTAAATATTCCAATCAATGTCATCTATAAAAGGACACCTCCTCAACCCATTGAACACTACACCTCTTAATAAATTTATAATCAAATAAATATATAGATTTCATCTTCTAATTTATTATATAATGGTTTGAGCTGCATAGGAAAATGTGTCCTATATCATTATTTACAATGTCATTCATTTAGAAAGTTGGTGATTCTATCTAGTTAATAATTAATTATTTTCTATTTCACATAACATCTGACCTCATCTATAATAAATATTATTTAACACTGTGATATCATATATTTAATATGATCCTAATAAAATAAAAATTATATGATAATAAAAAATATAAATTTCCTTTTAAAATTTTCTATTATGACCAGTTATTTTTTTGGTTGACTATACACCCATACAAATAATGTTATACTATTTTTAATATATTTATCATAGATGGGTTTAAAAAACCAAAATACTAGTAAAATATTTTACTAGTAACGACACTGTTTTTTATTTAGATTAATTGACGAAAATATATATAATAAACATATTATTTAAAAAATATGGTATATTCTCTAAAACTACTAATGTAAGTGTGTTATGAATTTAATATTTCAAAAGCATACTCATACCTAATCTGGAATGAACTATTATTTCTAATACATTAGTTTAAAACTATAATTTCATTACAATAATAATTTTTTATATTGTTGACATATGAAAAATAACTTATAATCAATACAACCATACTTAAATAAGAATATACCAACTAAAACAATATCATTTAATTATGAAAAAAATTGAGAAAATAGTATATATATATATATATAATAATATTATTTATTAATATAAATATTAATAAATAGAAAATATTGTTTTAGTAGATGATTAATATGTATTTATTTATTATAATTAATATTATAGTACATTTGAAGAATTTTGGAGAAAGGTAAATAGAATATTATTAATATCATTTTTTAGAAGGAATATTTAGCATTATTAAAATTCTATAAACAATTTATGATTGATATATTCTATATATATCCTTAAATCATTTGTTTTCTTGGTCTCATTCCATATACTATGACCTACATACAAAGGTGGGATGAGAATGTTATTAACAACAATTGTTTAAATTTATTGTCTCCTCTCATTGTCTAACTACTTCATTTTATTTTCCTTCTCGAATATCCCTATTGATGATTTAATGTTATAATAAATTAATCACGTATTTATTTCCATTCCAATTATTTTATGAATAATGTATTTTTACATTATTTAATTATCAGAAATTTAAATATTACATTTCTATATAATTTTAGAAAATTTATTATATTCCTATCTAAAATTTATCTTCTATGTCAACACACATATATATTAAACAATATTTTTTTCAAAATACATATTATAATGATGTTATTTGTATTCATTATCAACATGATATATTTTTATACATAGTTGAAATTTTCATATGGATTGTTATATATTCATGTAAAATTATGATATTCATTTCTACGGATTTATGGTATTTTCATGGTAAATTTGATATTTTTTTATATGGATACATTTATATGATAGGTGGGCTGATAATTATATACATGTCCCTTACGTTGGGTAAAGTATTACATATCATTAGATTAAACTGTTAATTGGATGTTGGGTGTGCACCCAATCCCTTATATTCATGGGATATCTGGAGTGAGCCCAAGAAATTATGTTATGATTGTATTTTATATTATCCATAACATATAAAACCATATGATACTATTCTCTTGAAATGATTTTCTAATAACTCAGGATTCAATGTAATGGGTTTTATTACATTCATTATGAGTTACATAAATTATTTTAAGGAAACATGACCTTGTTTTCATAATTACATAGATTTATTCCAACTAATTAATTAGAATAAATATGATCAGTTATGTTTCCTCAATAGATTTTTCATATTTTTAACCTCTTAATGATCATATAAGATCATCATTTTCTTATATTTTCCTTTCCATAGATAACATAGAAAAATATTTTATATAATATTTCTAAAAGTGATCCATGTTTAATTATTTTTGATAATATGTGTATATATTGTTGTGTGATGAGATTTAATATATATCTAATCAATCTAGTTAATAAATCATTATGTATTGTATTTTGTTTAAATAGTGTTGATAAATTGTTATACATGTAAAATAATATATAGTTTATATAAGATAAATATGGGTTTTCATAGATCATATTGTAGCATGGTTTATTTATTTATTTCTATTAGGTTAATATGAATAATAAGATAAAACTATATCAATAAAGGTTGAACTATGACTGGTATATTAATTTTTTTATTATGTAAAGAGGAAAAAGAGAAAAAAATTACATCAATAATGGATGGAAAATTAGTTTTATATATTAAAGATGAGTTTTTAGAGGATATAAAATCATTAGATAGATTTTAAAATGACTATACATACTAATTATGTCATTTTTAGTTAATTTTTTAACTTTGTGAAACTGATTGAATAGTGAATTCAATGGAAAGTACATTGATTTTCCTAAGAAAAAACAAAATGAAAAGTAGTCTAGTGTGAAAAATATCATGTATATACCAATAAAACAATCCAAAATGGAAAAAAATTATATAAATTACAGTAAATATAAAAATTAAATTTTTTAGAGAGTCTCAATAGTGAGTCTTGTCAGGACCCGTCCTCGTGGCCCGTGCCGTGACAACCCCAGGATCACCTTCCATAGGCAAGATGGTGGAGACTAGCACCAAAGGCGTAAATCCTTAAGCTAGGAGGGAATTTCCTTTACAAAAGTAAACAAACAGAACAGAGTGCACAACATGAAGTAAACACTATGTAAAACTGAATACAAATGAGTTTTCAGAGAAGTAAATGGGCCAGTTTACAAACCCAACTGAACAACAAGTACAAGTAATGGGAAAAACCAACGAAAGTAAAGAGTAGCTTCTGGATTGTCCTCCAGGGAGTCCTACATGAAGGGTTGGTTCAGATGGCCACCTCAGTACCCACGTACATTAGTCTCCACCGTTTTCCGACTCGTCGCAATGTCCACCTCCAGGTACCGTCTAGTGGTGGCGCTCTTGGCCTCCGTCAATGTTGTCCGTCATCTACATCCAACACAACGAGGTGAGGGAATATCCCATGCAGGGGTGAGTATAACGATACTTAGTTGGGACCCCGAGACCTGTGAGGTCTCACAATATCAACTATGGTTAAACAATATATGAAAGATACAACCAAAAAATATCAACCAACCCTACATAGGTATATGCCCATACATATATCTAAGTTACCAGTCATCGACCAGCTCCAACTCACGAGACCATGCACAACTCTGTCCACCCATGAAGTAATGTCAAAACACCATGATGATAATGGTTGAAAGATATGACTCAGTTTATACATGTATGCCACAATTGTAGAGAGATATTGATGATCAGATGTAGCCCCTAGATCATCTAAGCTGTCAGACCCACACAGGAAATAGTCCAGCTAAGCTCTCAGACCCACACAGGATACAGTCCAGCTATCTCGTCTATGCTATCGGAACCAAAAAGAATACAGTCCAGCAATCTCGTCTATGTTTTCGGACCCACACAGTATACACTCTAGCTATTCTCAAGTAATAGAGATGATCAGATGTAGTTACTGATTCATCTATGTTGTCGAACCCACAGATGATATTGTCCAGATACTCTGTCAGAACTGTCGAACCCACATAGGATTCCGGATCAGTTGTCATCATTGTAAAAACCACAAAGGATTCCAGTATGGTACTCATCACAGTCACAACCATCTCTAGGGTTCCCGCACATAGCACGCTCGATTCCGAGAGGGTCCACTACTCGAGAAAATGGGTCATTACATAAACTATAACGAAGTCCTAAGTTGTTGTATCTCGAAGTTCCGTCTCGACAAAAGAAACCCAACGCGACAGTAGACACGTCAATCGGACGCTCGGTTTGAGAGTTATTTGCTTTTCCGTTCTAGGGGCTCGGTTGGATTTACGCCCAATCCAAAACCGGTCATTTTCCAAAGACCATAAAAACCCACTTGATGTATCTCAAAAGAACCTCTTCATTGTGAGGATCCCAGTGTCAGAGACGGGTCATCGATCAGACACGTGGCCTAGAAGACATTCGCGTTTAAGAGAAAAGGGCTCAGCCCGTCATGCATAGTGGCCTGACGGGTCGGCCCGACACGGTTTGGCTGGTCTGACCCAGCTGGGGGTCGGCCCGGCCCGGTGGAGCGCGTTCCACCCATGGACCGCACCCGGTGGGTCCGACCCGGTTGGGGGTCGCCCCGACCTGGTGGGGCGTGGCCCACCCACGGACCCAGCCCGAGACGAGGGCTGGTACCTCTTGCCATGTGGTGCCGAACGGAACCACCCCTACTTGCTTCCTAGTCGGCCGAAGCCGGCTGCTATTGTCCAGCACGAGTGGCATGTGGTTGTGGGCTGCGGTTCCTCCCCACTTGGCGCCCATTGGCTCCGCAGTTTCCTTCAGCCCGGTTGGCAGGCGACTGGCCGGTTTGTTTGCCGAGAGGCCCGCATAAGCACGCCGCGGATCCTCTGAAGTGCAGCGTCTACCGGTGCTGAAGTTATTTAGCCCGACCCACTGTAACAAGCCGGTTGTTCTTCGGCCGAGCGGCCCATGCTTGTAGGATATGGTTTCCCCCATGCGGCCGTCGAGGGCTCCAGTCCTCCACCACCGCGGCCCGGTATGGCCGCGGCCTCCGGTTACCACTGCCTCATGGCCATGGCCTCTTTCATCAGGCACATTTCAATGGCACCACACCCTTTCGTCTCCACCTCCATAACAAACATAAACAAGGTTCAACTGAGGGACGTCAGGCCATGTTTGTTCGGACCGTGCCCTCTGCGTTAGATTACAAAAACATGATCACCATCAACCATAATCAATCTCTAGGGTGCGAAGGAATATTACACATGTAATAATAAATAAATAATCCATATTTCCCCTACCTCGATTCATGGTACATTGTCTTAGTCGCGAAAACAGCGTTGCGGAAGACGGTGTCGTTCCGTCAACATTGGAGGGAGAGACGTTGTCATTTGTGATGACGACGTCTTCTCCCTTGACGAGGAGGAATAGGTAGGTAGATTGCGTTCCTTGTGGGGTTGCCTTCTTTCTTTCCCCGGTTGAAGAAGCGGAGGAAGACAATCGAGTTCCTCGTGTTCTTCACTAGAGAGGGAGATATTCTCCAAATCCTCCCATGTTCCACCAAAGAATATTTATGCCAAACACATGAAAAATTAAATGCATTCTTTTAATGTTGGCAAAAAAATTTCAAATGAATTCAAAAAGATTATTTAAATGTCGCATTTAATTTATCATATGTGTTGGAATTTAATTGTATGACGGTGGAGGGTTTAATAATTTAAAAGAAGGGAGGTGGATTCATTTAATTTAAAGGGATGTTTAATGTGAATTGAGGGGAGGTGAAAAGTTTAAGTTCGTGTGGGCCCCACCACACATTATCCTCTAATGGGAGGTTATGTGGGGGTGGGCCCACCACCAACCTACCTTTGGAGATTAAACAACCAACTAATTAAAAATTTCTTACTACACATTTTTATTTAATTTCAATCTTTTATGTAGAAATCCCATAATATAACATCCATCCTATATAAAACACAACTACGGTAAAGGTCCCCTTAAGAAAATACTGGCCCTACGAGTTCATTGGTGTCCTCATATTTTAATTCCGAGCCTCGGTTCAAAAGATAGAAAAAACCAAAATTACATTTACTAAATGTATCCATACAAAACAATAGAAAATGATTCTGGGTACACCGGGCCACAAAATCAGGCGCCATCAGAAACTATGGAATTGTAAAATTCAAGAGAATTTACAAACACAAAATATCCTTAAAATTTCTAGGTCTTTACATTACCCCCATTACAGGGCTTTATGTCCCTGTTAAGCTACAACACACACTAGTGAAACAAATGGGGGTACTGAGATGCATCTGAGCCTCCCACTCCCATGTGCTCCCATGGAGGTTCCCGTTCTGTCAGTGAATGCGCACTAGAGGAATCGACCATCCTTGTAGCACCCACTCTTATCGATCCTCGATCTCCACTGGGACCTCCATGAAAGTTGCCACATCATCGACTTCTAGCTCCCCATGGTCGATGATGAGGGATGGGTCGTGCATGTATCTCCTCAGCTGAGATATGTGGAAGAAGTTGTGCACTCGATGCAACTGAGGTGGATGGGCAAGGCGGTAAGCCACCTCGCATACTCTACTAAAGACCAGTAAAGGTCCAATGAATTGAGGATACAACTTGCCGCCTCGGTTAAATCTCAATAAACCCCATTGAGATGAGACCCATATAAAGACATGGTTTCAATCCTCGAACTCCAGTGGTCTCCGTCTAATATCAGCATAGGACTTATGTCTGCTCTATGTAGTCTTCATCTTCTCCTGGATGATCTGAACCTTCTCTGTTGTAGCCTGAACCATCTCTAGTCCTACAAGTACTGACTCTCCTTGGTCATCCCAACACAGAGGTGACCTGCAAAGTCGGTCATACATTGTCTCGTATGGGGCCATCCCAATGGGGGAGTGGTAGCAGTTGTTGTACGCAAACTCCACCAAAGGTAAGTGATCCTCCCAGCTACTACCATAATCGAGGACACATGCACGAAGCATGTCCTCGAATGTTTGAATGGTCCTCTCAGTCTGACCATCCATCTGTGGATAGAAGGTTTTCCTCAAGAGAAGCTGTGTGGAAAAAGTGTCATGTAACCCCTTCCATAGCCAGGTAGTTAAATAAGCATCCCGATCAGATACGATCGTCGAGGGCACACCATGGAGTCGTACGATCTCCTAAACATACATGCGTCATAAGCTCTCCACTGAGCCCTTCTCTCTGATTGGTCGGAAGGGGGCCGACATGGTGAGTCGGTCTACAATCACCCAGATAGAGTCGTGTCCTCTGGACGTACATGGAAGTACTATCACGAAATCCATGTATATCCCATCCCACTTCCACTCTGGGACCACTAAGGGCTATACCAAGCCTGCTGGTACCTAGTGCTCTTCCTTCACTTGATGACAAGTGAGGCATTGAGAGAAAAACTATGCCAATTCTTTCTTCATACATGTCCACCAGTGTTGTTTTCTGAGGTCCTGATACATATTCACAACTCCTGGATGTACCGCTAGAGGGGAAGTGTGAAACAACCTCAACACCTCCTCCTGTAGTGAAACTAGTACCATGGTACATCCTCTAAAGAAGATGACATGCTCCCTACCTTCAGAAAACCCATCAGGTGGCTGCCCTGAGTATATCTAAGCATGTTGTGTCTCGCAGTCAATTTCTCCACACTGTGCCTCCTTGACTCGTTGATAGGGTGGATGAGTGACTCGGAGAGACTGCAGAAAGGCTTCTCTATCTCTATCCACAAATGATAGCTGCAATGCGGCCAGCTGCTCTGTCGCTTCTCTTATCAACTGAATGCCCGATATCCTATGTAGATCATCTGATACAACTTTCCCCGTCCCTTGAGTACAGACTATCTCGAAGTCATAGTCCGAGAGGAACTCCAGCCATTGCCGTTGTCTCATGTTCAGGTCCTTTTGTGAGAAGATGTACCTAACACTGTGGTGGTCAGAGTAGACTATAAATTGGTCGACCATTTGGAAGTGCCATCAAACATTCAATGAGAAGTCCAATGATACTATCTCTAGGTCATGGGTAGCATAGTTCTGCTCGTGATTTTTCAACTTTCGTGAACCATACGTGATCACTGGTCGCTCTTGCATTAAGACACACCCGAGTCTGGTCCCTGATGCATCGTAGTAAAGTACGTACCCTACTACCTCCTACGATAGCCTCAAGATTGGTACACTGGTCAACCTTTTCCAGATCTCCTGAATGATCTACTGGCATCTCTCTGACCACACGAAGGGTTGCCCCTTCTTCATCAATGCTGAAAGCGGTGTTGCATCTCTGGAGAATTCTGTCACAAAGGTATGTCTGGCCGACTCATTAGCGATCGACTGCACCCTCTTATGCCTGATTCCATCCTGTGTGGCCTGAGATTTCTTTTTCACTTGCCATGGAAAACCCCATCCCAACGATGTAGACAAACATCAACATTTTTGCCTAATACAGTCAATATGTGCATGAACTATGGTTGCCCAGTCCATAGCCAAACTAACATCGTAAGGCCTCGACACTACAACCAAGAGGTTCCAACTGAAACTCTCTCTTAAGGGGTCAGTTCACACCATCGGTGTATGTGTGATTATCGAGTTTCATCCAAAAGGTATCTCCAAATGTGAGGGTCCATTCAACGGCTTAACGGGAAACTCTAGGTCTGGGACAAGATTCATGGAAGAATGTAATGGTTCGTATCTATGTCTATTGATACAACAGATATTAGTAGACATAGATCATAACTCGAATCATTCCTAGAGACCTTGGGATACACTCTGTGACCGCATAAAACTACTCCCTTCCCCTGCACTCCAGCTCCATGAGCCTGACAGGGGCTACAAAGGTGTGTGGTTGAAACATGTGGAAGTGTTAATCACCTCATTCTTCTCTCCTAGCTCTGCTTCCACGTCTACTTCCCTACATATTCATCTATCATTAACACTTCCTATTCTCAGAACATTTTACATGCTCAAGTCTTGAGGACTGGTGCCCGTTTCATTCTTTCCAATTGATAAATTTCACTAGCTGTATCCCCTCATACAATGAACATTCAACCACAAAGGTTCTCTCTAGCACCCAAACACAAGTATGAATGAATAGAGGAAAAATAGATGGCTTAGATATCCTTAAACACACCTCCCTCAGAGGTCCAAGCTCTAAATAATTGATCATATCGTATTTATCGAGTACCAGGAATGATCGATATGCCTCGATGAATACTCAGCTACTGACACTCTATACTTTCGAAGCTGCATAAGCTCTAGAAAACTCTCAGCCACCTCCTCAAGCCAGTCCTCAGCCGCCATAGGTTCGGGCTCGCCTTAGAACATGAGGGATAACTGGTGCTAAATCACATGTAAGGCACTAAGCCAAGAAGTGTCCTCTACCAGTACCAACGGTAGTGTCTGCTAACCAATATGAAATGATATAGTTGGCACACTGCCCGAAGGTTCCATCTCGGAAAATGGTCCATGAACCGAAACAACATCACTATGCGGACTATCCTCATGGTCACTAACTGAAAAAGATTAGTATCTAAGATCAAAATCTGCTATACCAGTGTCTCAATTAGGCGGAAAAGTCCAGTAATCGCTTCCATGCAGTCCTCTGTTGCCTAAGAATATTTCTCTTCTTGAAACCTCAGAGTCCTCTGCCGCTGGAACTCTTTCAACGTGCTCAGTCGGTGTGCATCGTCTTCCAATGAGGCTGGTGGAATCTTCTTCCCAATGAGTGGTGGTGTGCCTGGTACACCACCCGATGTTTCCAACATAGTAAGAGGGCCCTGAATCTAAGCCTCGTCGCTCGGTGGGCCATCATCGTGTACACACTTGGAAACCCTAGATGGTTGTCCATGCTGCAGCATGATGATATGGAATAGTTTCACCACAATCAATAAGTTATACCTGGTGTGATGAATCAATGATTTCACAAATAAGAATCTTGAAAACACACTTGTAATCAGTGTTTTCATGCACTGTTTTGGAAATCAGAAGTCAGATTCCTACTGTATGGATACGTCGGCCGCTACACCAACACTGGACTCTCTGGACTGAAAACCAAACTCAATACTCTAAACACTATTGCTTCACAGAAAAAAAATCAGAGTCCTATGTTCTGCGGTAGAACCGAATCATCTGATACCATTTTGTCAGGACCCGTCCTCAGGGCCCATTCCATGAGTACCTGAAGTCCGCTTTCCATATGCAAGGGGGTGGAGACTAGCACCAAATGCATAAATCCATAAGCTAAGAAGAAATCAACTTTTTGGAGGTAACAAACACAATAGAGTACACAACAGGAAGTGAACAATAAGTAAAACTGAATACAAAGGAGTGTGCTAGAAAGTAAATGGGCAAGTATACAAACCCAATTAAACAACATGTATAAGTAAAGGGACAAATAGATGAATGTAAAGAGAAACTCAAGGATCGTCCTCTAGGGATTTCTACCTGAACGGTTGGTATATATGGCCACCTCATCACCCAATTCTGCCAGTATCAACCGTGTGAAGAGTCATCGCAAGGTCCAACTCCATGTACCTTCCAGTCGTGGCACTTTAGGCCTCCGGGCATGAGCATGTACGTCAGGCTCCCACTCAGAAGTATAATCTTATAAACAGTCGTGCTACCATATCACCCACAAATGATCTCAGACATCATAGAGGTATTTCAATTTTTAAATATTGCATATAAATATCCAGCATTTGGTTAATGGGGGTTTTCATGGGTGTTAGAGGGGGCTCATGGGTTTTCCATGGGTTTAGAACATAGAATAAGGGAAAATATAGACAACCTTCGTACGATGCAAGTTTTTCACACAGGTGGTTCAAAACTATGTAAACCATGTGTGGTTGTGGTCAAATTGTACAATTTTGGATAGCGGAATATAACATGGTTGGAACACCTCTTTTAAACCATTTAGGTCTCCCTATATAACTGTATGACCTCACTTTCCTTAGATAGTGTGTTGCACATGGCTATGATAACTATGCGGGTAAACTATGTTCCCCTATAAATGTGTGAAAAGTAAAAAAATTTCCATTATTGTATGTTGGAACCACACAAAATTTTCCTCCCATATCGACTCCTCTATAAACATCAAATGATCCATATAATCCCAAGATTCCACAAGGTGATTCTCCTTCAATCCAAATCATCTTGGTGTTATACTGGTTGTGGATAGAAGCTATGTGTGAGTTTAATTCCTATATTACTTGTCTTTTTGGATTATGGTTTGTATAATTCACTTATCTATATACCACGCTTTAAAACCCACTTTTTTTATGAGATCTAGGTTGATGCGTTAAAGGGTTTTTTAATTGGGATCTAAGGATTTTATTAGGAGTGTTTACGTCAACAAATTCGAGGTAGGTGGCCTACATGTTATATTCCATGGTTATTATATGTAATTGTTCATGTAGATTTTTGTTCGTTTTTTCCCTTTTTTGGGATCTGGTTTTTCTTAGTGAGATTTGAAATAATGGGTTTTCAAATAAATAATTTAATCCCCTTATAATCCCTTGCGATTCAAGAAGGTTGAATTGAAAAATTTTGGGCCACCCATGGGTTTCACATACTATCTAGAGCACAGTAAAATAAAATGTTAAGTGTCGAATTTAATTGTGATTTACTACAGCCTAAGATAAATAGGGAAATTGATCAATGTGACGATTATGAAGGAACTATGGTAGTTTTTCAAAGATGTGTATAATGGATATGGTATTTTTTATCTATACATGATAATGGTTTAAATTAGATTAGGGGTAATGTGAAAATGAATTTTGAATTGTATTTGAAATTCAAATATGGGATAAAACATTGGAAATTATAAATTTGTTAAATGGATTAACACATGGAATGGGTTGAATATTTTAATGAGGTTAATTTATGGGAATTATAGAATACTCTAAGTGAGTTAGGAAAAATCAATGTGTATTGGGGTTAATGGATATGTAATGTAAATGAAAAATATGTTAATAGGTTATAGAATTATGTTAATTCACATGTTGGTTGTTTTGGTTTTTGATTGGTATTTTTATTGTTTATAGTTTATTGTGGTATATAATATGAGTTGTTATTAGACATATAAGAAGGATTACATGGATAGTTATAGTGGGTTAATGAAATTTTTATATATTCCTACTAGTTGAGTTTTACTAAGCCTCTAAACTCCACCCCAAGATGCACATATTAGGGAAGGGGTCATAGATCTATTACTCTAATGGTTCTATTTTATGAGACCACCTAGACCATGGATTCATAGTGAGTGTGTTGTATATGTGATGATGTTATTAACAATATTGAGATATTAAACATGATTTAATTCTTATATTAGTTGGTTTAATGAAAATTAAAAACCATTGATGATGTGAAAAAAGTGATCTAAGTAATGAAGACGATATAAGTACTAATATAGGGAAAATTGATACTAATGGTTCAAGTGAAATTTAATAACTAATGGCACCCAACATTCTTCATTTACCTTGTCATTACATATCACATAGATGTAATACATATTGAACGGATATTTTTTAGACACTTTTGTTAGTGGCCTAATGAGTTGTACTCACACCCATCTTGGGCCACCATTGGGTACCCGAGTGGACTTTATGATTGCATGTCCGGATAAGGGAAAAGGGAATGTTCTAGAGAGTTGATTTTGGGATGGAACATGCATAGATGAGGTTCGAGACATGGATTTAGGGCCATTTTAGGGACTTTAATTTTTTTTTCATTACTCTAGGTTTTGTTCACATCAGCACTCATTAGTGTGAAATACCATGTTTACTGTAGATTGTTCTTTGTACCCAGTTATGGGAGATGTATGTTATGAAGGTTTATTTGATATGTCACTTTATTTACGCTATTTATGTCTACTATCTACAATGGATTACTTTGTTAATGATAGAATATTCTTCCCACATGACTCATCTAGACCATCTCTACTAGTCAGAATCCTCTAGCATATTGGGAGGCAAGATTGAGGTCATTTGTTGACTCGACCCAAGGAACCCTTTAATATCTCCCATGATTAGGACACTACAAATTGGTATAATAGGATGTCTTTTTATGAAAAAAAAATATTGATAGTTAGAAAGAGATTTGGAAAGAGTCAGGCCTTGGTAATGAGCTCATTTTTTGGAGTAGCTAAACAATGTACTGGGCACCCCCATGTCACTCAGGGAGGGAATTGTTGTTCTTGATATACATTTTTACAGTTTGTGATATTTCACTGTTGGGTGATTCACATGTTGTGTTATGTGACTCTTTTATACTATTTTTCATGTTTTTGTAATGGAATAATGTTTTTCATTAATGAATAATTATAGGAACCTGGGTATATAAGAGATATACATAATGGTAGTTGCATATAGGATGGTGGCGTGGGAAAAAAATGGTGAAATAAATCTTAATTTCGTGAATAAATCAAAAGGAAATTGTTTTTAAAAGACTGATGTAGGGGCGAATGGAATGAATGAAAATAGAGGGTTAATAAATAGGGGTTAATGATCATATAAATGAATTAAAATTTTGGTTGTAACATGTTTTGGAATGTGAAATGCTCCATGTGAAATTTTTTACAATGTATTTTTCTTAATATAAGTGAATTTGTGCCTTAAATATGTGTTTAAACATTGTGAGTTAGTTAGCATGTGTTAGCCCTAACCCATGGTAGGGTCGGTCAAGGGAATTATTTTGAATGTGTTCATGACCGTTTAGATAGTCTATGTCAAATAGTTTCCTATGGATTTTGGAGATCCATACCTATGAAATATTTGAATGTTATCTGCTATGTGTTCTGAAGATCCTGTTAAGATTATTGTGAAATTCCACAACAACAGAGTGTTCATGTTGGGAGACAAGATGATGTTTCTGAACATGATCCTCTAAGAGGGGGAAAAATAAAATATGGTGATCTAGGGTGATAGAGAAGAGAAGTTATAGAAGAATATTTCTCACTACATGAAAAAGATGTAATGTTACCCTGGTCGGGCCGTGTCAATCATGTTTGTGCTGACCAAGGAGTTTTAGCTGCAATACCCTCAAAACTGTACTGGAGAGGGTGGCCCAATGGAAACCATGTTTTTGATAGTGTTAATAAATAATGATCTCAACCACAAAGAAAATCTATATGAGAAATAAGTCAAACTATTGGATTATATGTTGAGATGTTATTGAAAGCATTTTTGGGACATCATGGTTCAAACCGAACATGAAAAAATAATGTTATGAAAATATTTTGAAGAAATGTTTCAGGAGAATTTATATCTAGAGAACCTGAAGCAAGAAAAGGCAACATATTTTATGAGTTTTACCAAAGGGGAAATATTGGTAGTATATTATTCAAGTCATTTCAGTAATCTGTGACGTGTTTTTCCAGTGTTGTTATGAGATGAGGTTTTTGTGGTGAAATGTTCTTATGATGGGTTGAGACACAAGATAAAATCTAAGATAAATATATTCCACTTAAAAAGGTTTTTTATGAGGTGGATTAATTACTTATCTCAAAAGGTAATCTGAAGGGGGCCTTAGGCAGTGTACATGTGGTTCTAGTTGTTCTGCTATATGGTGCAACATTCGATTGAAGGAAGTATATTTTTTGGAGTTTCCATCAGTTTTAAGTGGACATAGAATTCAGAAGAAAGGCTGAGCCTTTCAGCGTGGAGAATATGTGTTCTATTATTATTGTCTCCAGTTGTGGAATATTAATGGCTAGTGTCCTCGGCCACTAGATGAGTGTCGAGCATGTGGAAGGATGAGGAGAATTCAGTGGTTTGGTTAGAACTATCAATAGTTTGGCATGTATTAAAGATTGAGGCAGGTAGCCTGTGTTGGTAGGGGGTTAGCCACACTGAATCATGAATGAAGTTGGGGATTTATAGGGCATACTATTCGAGGAGGTGGACATGGTACTCTGGGGAGATAACATTCATATCAGCTTGGTAGTGTAGTTCCCAGCACTCTGGCTGTATCTTAGTAAAGAGGGGAAGGTTAGGTTCATGAACTTCAGGTCTATACTGGGAGGTGGACATGTTAGACCATCTATAGTTCAATGTACAATTCATGTATATTAAATCCTTTCTAGTGTTTTATTTGACATAGGATCCACATACTATTTCATATTTTCTCAGTTTGAGGCTATTTTGGGTTTATTAGTGGAGCAGGATTGTGGTCTTATGGTGATTAATAGTCTATTGGGGGTGCGAGTTGAGAATAACATTCAGTGTAAGGGTTGTGATCTAGAGGATCTTGGGTTTAGTTTTCTGTAGGAATTTTTCATCCTTCAGATGTCATGTTTTTACCAATTCTAGGTATGGATTGGCTGGTGACATTTCATGCCCACAATGTATTCTACCTTCGTAGGGTAACATTCATGCCTCATAAGGGTGACATATATGTCATTCGTGGTCAATAGAAATTTTTAGTGGATTTTACAATACCAATGTGTCAGTGGATGAGTGAACTCATAGCCCATGTGGAATTCCTTTCACTTTATTAGGGAGGGGGAGAAGCATGTCTCTTTAATTTCTATGAATAGGTTTTGAAATATGTTTCATGAGGATATATTTGGGCAACCAGATGAGAGGGATTTGGATTTCAAGAAAATGTTTCTTCTAGGGGTGGAACCAGTTTCCATTCCCCTATACAAAATGGTAGGTGAATAACTCCAGGAATATAAGGTCCAGTAAGAGGATTTGGGGTGTAAATGATTCATATAACCAAGTACTTAACATTGGGGATTTCATGTTTTATTTTACTAGAATGATTATTGGTCGTTGTGGTTGTGTGTTGACAATAGGAGGTTATGTATGATTATATTTGGTAAATGATACCCTCATCCTCTAATTGATGATTTTTTACTAGCTAATAGGTTCATCAGTACTTTCCAACATTTATTTCAGGGTTGGTTTTCATCAGTTGACGATGATTCCTTATAATATAATGCGTATAGATTTCAGTAGATGATACGAGTTGTATGAGTTTTTGGTGATTTCATTCGGGATGATCAACACACAATCGATGTTCATGGCATTAATAAACTGAATATTTCACCCATACATGGATGAGATCATTGTCATATTCAAAGATTTTATCATGGTGTACTCCAAAACATTTGATGACAATACCAAATATCATGACATGATCATTATTACAAAAATAGATCACACACTTTATTCCAAGATATCCAAATATAAATTCTATGTTGATATGGTTCATATCATAGGTCACATAGTCTATGAGGAAATTGTGTCATTGGATCCAGATATAGTTATTGATATTGTGTTTTGGATGAATCCAAATAATGTTTTTTATGTTTGGAGTTTTTTGGGTTTGGAGGGATATTACCATAGGTTGATTAAAGATTTCTCCCAAATGGAAGCACTACATTTGAGGTTAACAAATAAGTGATTTATGTATTATTTTTTGGGCATCCAAGAATTATTATCAAAAGTTAAGGAAACGGTTTATGATAGTACCGATCTTTATCTTACATTAACCAAGTAATAAGTAAATCTTGCTTTGTGATGTAACTAGTATTAGACATAGAACATTGTTGATGTAGGATGATTAGGTCATAGCATAAAGGTCAAGGCATTTGAGACCTCATGAAAGTAATTACCAAAATCATGATATTTATTTTCCCTTGATTGTTTTTGCTTTTAAGTGATGGAGGAACTACCTAACTTTGGACTTGTTCACATTTTTTACTATCCATAACAGCCTCAAGTATATCTTCTCCCAATATGATGTTAAAATTTAGTTGATGTTTTTGGTAGAATATGTGTAGTATTTTTTCATCGAGTTGGAATACACACCATGAAATGGTAATTGTGTTGAGGATACCTTGAGGCATTAGAATCAAAATTAATTGTTTAATGAATCCATCAATATGTGGAGAATGGTATAATTATCTATTAGGATTCACCTATAGGTGGATGATGTGAATGTTCAATTTGTAATGTCCCAAACATTAATTAAGGATAATTTCTCTTGATCTAATTAAATGTATTATTATGTAAAATGGATATATAATATGTGAACTTCTTTGGTTTTATGATTTTTAATTTTAAAATACCATTATGAATTGTGACCGTTGATAATATAGTCGTTGAATCGTGAACAGATGATTTGTATAAATATACGGCTTTAACGAATCCAATTTACTCAGAAAAAGGAACCGATGTCCTCATCCAGTAGACTTACCCCATAAAAATCCCATTTATCGGAGCTCGGAAAGTAGGTGGAATCATTGGGATTCTCTCTTGATGAAACCCAAGTCGAGCTTGAACACGTTAAGCATGAGAGTAACCAACTAACATAGATGTGGATGTTTATATAGAATTCCACCCGAGTGATGTTATCCAAGACACCCCAAGAGTTTGTCACCATCGCACACCTTAGCCTTCAGTCTTATACCAGTGTTAAAAGAAGTTATGTCAGAAGACCATAATACTATGATAATGTACATTATTTTTTTTATAGAATATATACATTAATTTTATTATTTTTAAATTATAAATAGTTTTTCAAGGAAAATTTATAATTTTTTAATTAATATTCAACGCAAGAAATATATTTGGATTAATTAATAGATTTTTGAATTAAATAATATTTTAATGATATATTATTATTATTTTTATTAAATTAACTTTTATTTAATATAAATGATCATATAATTTTATGAATGTAATAGTAATTTTTATTAAGGTTTGAAAGTTGTTTTTTACAAAACCCATGAATTTTAGATAAATGTTGATTTATATTTTAAATGTAATAATTAAAAAAATTATAAAATTAAATAGATAAAATTTATATTTTTTTGAATCCGGATATCTAAATTATCCAAGGCTGAATTTTTGATAATTTTCTGAGACAATAGAATTTTTGGGAAAAAATTAAATACTTTTTTTAATATAAAATGGGTTTTAAGACATCATAATGACCCAATAGTCATTTAATAAAATACTATAAATGATAATTTCAGCCAATATATGTTTTAACCTTATAATAATGCGGTTTTAGGTTTGTTTGATTAATTTTATGATGCCGTAGTGGACCCTCCAGTACTTATAAAACATTTTGTCTTTTTAAATTGTTTTCCTTGAGAGTGTGACTCACCTCCACAGAAGAAACCCAATTATTTTAATATGTTCAGCCATTGGACTTATAAAATATTTTTTACACCTCCCTTTGGAAAAAACCATGGGTTGGTTTTTGGTTTTGATTAGTTTAATGTGATATGTCATAATCCTAAATAATATATAATTCCTTCTTCTTTCCTATATAAACCCAACCAAGCTCCTACTTCTTCATCACTCAATGCCTCTGGAGTTCATCCAACCTCTACACTAACTTCACTAGAATCCTCCCAATGTGCCCCAAGATCCCAAGAATCCTCTCTCAAGCCTCTCCCATGCCATTGGGATCACAATTCTATGTATGAGGTTTCTTCCATTCTCATTTTTGTCCAATTTTCAATAGGATGTTATTCCCTTGTGTTTTCAATTAAAAATATTGGGGTATGATTTCAAAACACACCCATAGTTTCATCTTTATGTTTGAATTATGGGAGACCCCTTTATCTTACATTATTGCCTTAGATATACACGTGTTACCATGCCGAAATTATGTAAGGAATATATCTCTCCTCATTTACATTTAAGAAATTATTTTGTATTGTGAATCCAAATTCAATTCCATTTGAAGGGACATATATATATGACCCACCTTAATGTCCTTTTCATTTATATATGATGAGACACACATTTCTCTACTATCAACCATTTTAATGAATTCTTATGTCATGATGTTATGCTGCCAAAATTGTATCGTGTTTTTCCATGCCAAGATCATAGTGTAGTGAATACCATACCCATGTCTATATCAGGGGTATTAATCTTTATGCACATATACATAATGAGTGATTCTATTATGTATTTGTTCCACATCCCTTCATCAAGGATGAACTTATGATTTTGATTGATTCCATGTTATATGATCCATGTCGCACACTTATGCATGAAATAAAATGTGTAAGAAGGGTGTGCCCTGAGAGTTCTCCAATGCAATGGGTGAAGTATAGTGTCATGATACACCATGTGAAATTAGTGTTGGATTATGATAATTCTTTTTCAATGAGGGGTTACTCATGATTCATGTGAAATGAGTGTTTTCTCATGCTCCATGATAAATGAGCCTTGTCTCCTGCTAATTCAATGTGAAGTTTTGCTGACACATTTCCCTGATATGATTAACATGCTTTTTCATGCATTTATGTTCATGTTTCTATTATGATCCATTATTATTCCTATTGTATAACATGTATTTTTTTTTACTCATTTTATTCCATGTTTATTCCCTTACTGGGAATTATAACTCACCCTTTTCTTATGCATGTCCTCAGGTTGTCCCATGCAACTCTATGTACGTGAAAATTTAGTGGTCATGTAAAGGTAGTTTTCAATAAATATGATATTTTTTTATGTTCCAACATATTATGTTATTTTCCTAATCCCCAATGACACTAGACATCTCGATCATCTGTGTTGTATCAATGACGATTTTATGTAATAAATTAGTACTAAGTGTGTACTAAAAAGAAGGATTGTTTTAGTTGTTGTTAGAGAGAGGTTTAATTATTTTTGGGATTAGGATAGGAAAACCATAGTGAATCCTTGGAGACAATACTATGTATAATAAAAAATGCCCTATGTTTTATTGATTCTTTAGTAAGTGGTTTATCAAGAAAATCTATCCCTGTTTGGATATGAGCAGGAAGAGGAGGCTCTGGCCAAGATGTATCCTATACCAACAACACAAAAACACCGTTTTGAGCTAGACTCGAATGAGAATGGGTGAACGTAAACATGACTTGTTTTACTCTTAGTTACAACACTCTATGGGGATATTCATTTTTAAATTAACAAACATAGTATGAACCATTATTAGGAACATAAATATTCCCAATGAACAAATGTTAGAAAGTATATCATGTATAAAGTATAATGAAGCCAATATATTCATAAAATAAGTAAATAAAATCTATTTATAAGTAACCCATTTTTTGTATTTGTATTACCATTTATGTGTAACCCCAGACATTCCTTTTATTCCATCCAATAGACAGTAATAGGAGGACTCAGGCTAACAATTGATGTGAAGATCAATGCCATGATTTTTCTAATGAGATCGACAATCCAATGGGTGTTGGAATCATGATATTTGTCATGATTATATCATAGTAAACTCAATATTTGAATATATACATAAGTAAAAAGGAACTTTCTACCCCCCTAAGAAAGAATAATTCATTATCGAGAGCTTCATGAGAAAAAGGCATCCTAATTTTAATAGATCATCTGATCCCTCAATTGTTGAACAATGGATAAACTCCATTGAAATGATATTCTCCATCCTTCAATGATCTAAATAACAAAAGGTTCTTCTAGATGTTTATCATATGGAGGTTGAATCCAATCAATAGTAGAAAATAATCAAAAATATGATTCTTGAGGAGGATATCGAGGTGTTGGAATGTAAGTATTTCCAGAAGATGTATTTTGATAAATATTTTCCTCACACCATCCAGCTTAAGATTGAATGGGACTTCCTTGCCCACATGAAAAAAGAGGACAAATCTGTCAGAGCATACAATAATAACATCACAAGGCTTTCATGATATTCTTCCATCATTTTCGTTACCCCCATATGCAAGGATGACCATTTATGTGGTGGGCTGAATCCTAGCCTGCAGAAGGCCCTTCCGATATGCGACTTAAACAACTATAAGAAAATTTTCTGATGTTCTCTCAAGGATGAAATGTTGATCAGCGAATCTCAGGGGTAAAATGGAGATAAGAAGCATAAGATGGACTTCAATTCTTCCAGTCCAATGGACAAATCCAATGGTGCTAAGAATATCTAGCACCCCACTTGGCAAACTTGCAGAAATAAACACCCCGAAAATTTCTTGATCGGTACGAGGAAATGATTTTGTTGCTGAAGAGAAGGGAACCTATCCATTAACTACCGGAAATAAAAACCTACGGATGCAAAATATAAGAGGAACACATCATTTGAACTTCAATTCATTTTATCAGTGTTACAACTGCAAATAAGCAGTGCATCTTGAAAATCAGTTCCTTAAGCCAAGGGTTTTCAGAGGTAACCAATAACCTCAAAGGAAGAAAGGGAGATCTTCTTCCATCACTACTGCCGAAGAGAACCCCGACAATGAAGTGGTGATAGGTACACTAATTATTCATTAAAGAATATAGAATGTACATTTTGATTCATGTTATATGCATTCTTTGATATCCACAATGTTTAGTAGAATAATCCCACCACCACCACAAATCCTTGAAATGAAGATGTCTGTGAGTACAGAAAATGGGGAAATAATCACATCCCATGAATATAACTCCTCCAATGTCATAATTTTGGGATTTAATATTCCATAATAATTACTCATACCCCCTTTTGTGGAATTTTATACAATTATCGGTATGGATTTTCTTTCCTTATATAGAGACAACATAAATTGTTGTGAGAGGGAAATCACTCTCCATTTGGAGAATCGACCTTCAATTCTATACAAGTGCTTTGAGGAGGATGAATATTATTTTTTACATCATCTCAAGCATGGATATTACTAGCCTATGAGCATGCGTATCTGGATCAGATGATTGAATCCAAGGAATAAACCATCCTTGAAGACATGCCAATGGTGTGGGAATTTGTTGAAGTGTTCCCCGGAAAATTTCCTGGTCTTCCTCCTAGAAAAGATGGTGAATTCCCAATTGATCTTATACATAGAGCATTTCCATATCCATGACTCCATATATAATGGAAATTGTGGAGCCTATGGAGGTTAAGAAAAAACTACAAGAGAATCTAGATAAGGTGTTTATACACCCAAGTGTTTCACCATTGGGTGCAAGAGTTCTCTTCATCAAGAAGAAGGATGGGTCAATAAGACTTCACATCGATTATCATGAGCTTAAAAAAATCACGATAAAGAACAGGTATATTTTCAAATGAATTTATGACCTTATCGATCAGATGTGTGGAGAACAATACTTCTCCTAGGTAGATTTGTGGTCACAATATTATCAATTAAGGGTGAAGAAGGATGATATCCCCAAGGCTAATTTTCTTACAAGATATGGGCACTATGAATTCATTATAATGCCTTTTGGACATACTAATGCACTATAATTAATCATATGTTTGATGAATAGAGTCTTTAATGATTACCATAACATATTTGTGGTAATCTTTATAGATGATATTATAATATACACCATTACCATGGAGGATCATGAGGACCGTCTAAGAACTGCTCTAGAGACCTTGAGAGAGGACATGCTCTATGAAAAGTACAATAAGTGGGAGTTCTATTTGTAGGAGGTCTCATTCTTGGGCCATATCATCACAAGCAATGGGATATCTATGGATCCCTCCAAGATTTATGCAATAGAGGGATGGATGATGCCCACATCGGTAATGGATGTTAGCTACTTCTTTAGGTTAGTCGGATATTATTAACGATTTGTGATAAATTTCTCACGATTTTCCAACCTTATTATGAGGCTAACTCGGAAGGGTTAATGTTTTTGTGGAGTGATGAATGTGAATAATGCTTAAAGGAGTTGAAAAGGAGGCTTATTACTACACATGTTCTCACACTACCCATAAGTGGTGAATTTTTTGTTGTATTTAGTGATGCTTCAAAGAAGGGCATGAGATGTCTGTTGATGAAAAATGAAAAAATCATTTCCTATTATTCAAGGCAATTGAATTTTCATGACAAGAACTATCCAAAACATGACCTCGAGTTGGATGTAGTTATCTGTACTTTAAAAATATGGAATAATTATCTCTTTAGGGTGAAGTGTGAGATATATACAGACCACAAAAGCCTCAATTATGTATTCACACAGAAATAGTTGAACATGCGCCAATGAAGATGGTTAGAGCTCTTCAAAGACTATGACTACTCAATCCATTACCACCTTTTGATAGCAAACAAGGTGGAAGATGTTCCAAGATGAATGGACCCAATGATTCTATCATTTATGATAATTGAGAGGGATCAAATATTCTTATATTTGACGAAGATGGACATGGGAATTATAAAAAATGTACCATCATCAATCCATTCACAAATGATTGCTCATCCGTATATTTTGGAAAAGTTAAAGGGTGCTCAAAAGGATGATGTGGGAATTCAGAAGAATGTGGAAGCTATCAAAAAATGGAAATCCCTAGAGATCAATGTTAATGATGATGGAATTTTGATATTTTGTAAACGACTATGTGTTCCATCAAGTCCAAAGCTGAAGAAGGAAATTTTGGATGATGGACTTAGTTTGAAATTATATATTCACCCAGGAAATACAAAGATGTATTGAGATCTCAAAGAGAATTATTAGTTGGATAATATGAAGAAGGATATCGTTGAGAATACATTAATGTTCCTGGTGTGTCAGCAAGTGAAGGAAGAAAGGCAGAAGTCTAAAGGGATGATGAAACCATTGCGCATAACAGCATGTAAATGGGAGATCATCAACATGGACTTTCAAACTAAACTTCTGAAGACATCCAAAGGCAAAAATGCAATCTGGGTTGTTTTATATCGTCTTATAAAGGATTCACAATTCATTTATATTTTGGAGGATTTATCATTGGATCAACTAGCACAGATATATATCAGGGAAGTGGTAAGGCCGCATAGACTACAACTATCTATTGTGTCTGATAGAGATCTTATAATCACTTCAATGTTCTGGAAAAGTCTCCAACATTCTATGAGCACTGATATGAACTTCAGTACGACATTTCATCCTCAAATTGATGGCCAATCTGAGAGAACTATTCACACACTAGAAGATATGTTAATATCATGTTTAATGGACTTTAATGTAGTATGGGATCAAAATCTTCCACTGGTTGAATTCTCTTATAACATAATTTTTCACAAGAGCATCTGAAAGGCAACATATGATGCCCTGTATGGGAAGAGGTGCTGAACATCGGTATGTTGGGATGAAGATAGTGAGCGTAAGATGCTAGGAGAAAAAATTGTTGATGAAATGGTGGAGAAGATGAAATCCATTCTGTACCATATTAAGGCAGCCCAGAGTTGAAAAAAGAGTTATGCAGATAACTATCGACAAGATCATGCGTTTAAAGTTAGTGACATGGTCTTTCTACACATATCTCCACTAAAGTAGGTTGTGAGGGTTGGAAAGAAAGGGAATTTAAGACCAAGGTTCATGGGACCCAACAAGATTTGTGATTGTGTCGGGGTTAGAGACTATCGATTAGCACTTCCATCTACCATGGATAACGTACATGATGTAATTCTTTTATCCCTCTTAAAGAAGTTCATACCAGACCCTTCACATGTAATCTCTTCATAGGTAGTACATTTAGAGAATGATCTTTCTTACGAGGAGAAACCGGTGAATATATTATATCGTAGGGAAATAGTCCTACGAAATAATGCAATTCCCCTCATGAAGGTGTTGTTACGAAACCACATGTTTGAAGAAGCGACGTGGGAATTGGAAGAAGTGATGATGCAGAGTAAATCACATTTGTTTTAGTGTGGGAAAATGAAATTTTGATGGTGAACTTTCTTAATGGGGAAAGATTGTAATGACCCAAAAAATCATTAATGACAATTACTCTTGATCTAATTAAATATATTATTAAGTAAAATGGACATATAAAATATGAACAACTTTGGTTTTCTGTTTTGGGATTTTAAAATACCGTTTGTAATTTTGTCTCTTCCTAATATAGCCATTGAACCATGATCACAAGATTAGTATAAATATAAGCCTTTAATGAATCCAATTTACTCAGACAAATGATCCAATGGCCTCATCTAGTAGAATTTCCCCCTATGAAGCCCATTTATCGGAGATCAAAAAGAAGGTGGAATCATTAGGATTCACTCTTGACCAAGCCCATTCCGATCATGAACAATTTATTCTTGTGAGAAATTGACTACGGGAGAAGTGGATGTTGATAGAGATTACCACCCGAGCGATTTATCTGAGCCACCCCAAGAGTATGTCATCATTGTACACCTTACCCTTTGGTCTTATGTCGGCGTTATAAGTTGTTATGTAATAATAACCTACTACTATTAGTATGTAAATTATTTTTTTAAGGAAAATATAAATTCATTTCATTATTTTTACATTGTACGTAATTTTTTGAAGAACAAATAGAATTTTTTGTTAATATTCATCCAATAAATATATTTTAATATATTAAAGGATTTTTGAATTAAATAATATTTTAAAAAAATATTATTATTATAATTAAATTACCTTTAATTAAATAAAAATGATCATATAATTTTATGAATAAAATCACAATATTTATTAAGGTTTGAAAGTTGTTTTTGTCAAAACCTGAATTTTTTTTATAATAGTCAGTTTTTATTTTAAAAGTAAAAATTTACATATATAGAAAATTATTTAGACAAAATTAATTATTTTTTGGAATTAGGATGTTGAAATTACCTAATGGTAAATTTTTCATAATTTTCTGAGAGAATCAAATTTTTGGGTAAAAATTAAATACTGTTTAAATATATAATGTGTTTTATGACAACATAATAACCCCATCTTGATGTAATAAAATTCCATAATGATACGTTTGGATAATATATGTTTTATCATTAAAATAATGTTGTTTTAGATTTGTTTTATTAATTTTATGATGCCTTAGTCGGCCCTTTATGACTTATAAAACATTTTTTCCTTTTAATTTGATTTTTTTTGAGAGTGTGACTCACCTCCACAAAATAAACCCTATTATATTAAGATGATCGACCATTTTCCTTATAAAATATTGTTTTCTAGTCCCATTTGGAAAATCCCATGTGCAAAAACCGTTGGATGGTTTGTGGTTTTGATTAGTTTAATGTGTGGTGTCCCAAACCTAAATAATAAATAATTCCTTCGTTATTTCTATATAAAGCCACCCAATCTCCAAATTCCACTTCAATAAATTATTTTTGAGTTTGACCAACCTATGTCCTCCTCTTTTTATAATCCTCCCAAGTCCCCAAAATATCCCACGAAGACTCTCTAAAGCCTCTCCAAAGCCTTTGGGATCACACTACCAAGTAAGGGATTTATTCCTTTCCATTTTTGTCCAATTTTCTTTAGGATGTTATGCCCTTTTGTTTTCAATAAACATGTTGGGGTATGATTTTGAACCTGACACATACTTCCCTATTTATTTTTTAATGATGGTATAATTCTTTCTCCCTCATTATTTCCTTCCATGTACATCTATTACCATGCCGAAATTCCACAAGGAATTTCTCTCTCCTCATTTACAATCAAGCTATTCTTTTGTATTGTGAATCCAAATTCCATTATATTAATTGGGGCATGTATCTATATGACCCCCCTTACTATCTATTTCCGGTATATTCTAGGATACACCCATTTATCATTATCAACCATTTTTATGAATTATTTTGTCACAATGTTATGCTGTCGAAATTGCACTATGTCATTCCAAGCCAATATCATATTGTAGTGAATACCATACCCATGTCTCTATCAAGGGTATTAACCATTATACACATCAATGTATTGAATGATAATTTTATGTATTTATTCCACATTAATTAATCATTTAATAACTTATCATGTTGATTTATTCCATGTTATATGATCCATGTTGCACACTTATGGATGAAATGAAATGTTTAAGGAGGGTGCACCCTCATAGTGCTCCAATGCATTAGGTTATGTATAGAATCATGATATTCCATGTGCAATGAGTGTTGAATCATTCTAATTCAATTGAAATGAGGTTTTACTCGTGGTTCATGTGAAATATGATTTTACTCATGCTCCATTTTCATTGATCCTTGGCTCGTGCTAATTCAATATTAACTGTTGTTTCCACATTTCCAAGTTTTCATTATCAAGCATTATCATTCCTTTATGTTCATGTTTCTACTGTGATCCATTTATATACCTATTTTCTAACATGTATTTTATTCCTCCTTTTATTACATGTGTATTGCCATACTGGGTTTTATAGCTCAACATTTTCTTATGCATGACCTCAAGTTATCCCAAACAATGCTATGTACAAGGGAATTTACTAGTCATGGAATGGAAGTTTTCAATAAATATGTTGGGTCATTTATTTTCTATGATGTTATATAATGTTCCTAATCCCCAATGAAATTAGACCTCTCGATATTCTATGTTGTATCAAGTGATGATTTTATGTAATAAATCAGGTTTAAGTGTGTAATAAAATCAGGGTTGTTATATAGTTGACCCTCGCCTCCATAACAGTTTAGTTTATGCTTTTGAACTGGGTGAATTGGAGAAAGATTGATTATCTATATTTTCTGACTATGAAGGAATACCTAAATGTTGGGGAGTCAGCATATTGTTGGTTTGATGGTGTTAATGGGTTTGTTCATGTTCATGGCCGTGTTTTGGTGCCAATGGATATGCAAGAACATTTTATGTGTGAGCCCCATGACTCAAAGTGGGAAGTACACTGTGGTTTGACTAATATGTATTGGGATATTTATATATGGTTTTGGTGGATGAGAATATAGAAAGAGGTTGTGGGTTCAAAGGATAAATGTGTCACTAGTTAGTATGTGAAGGCTTAGAATAAGCACCCTGGAGATTTTTTTCTTCCTTTCCCATTCGAAATGGAAATGGGATAATGTAATGATTGATTTTATAGTGGGTATTCTAGTGATGCCATAAAATATTGATGAAATATGGGTTGTTGTGGATTATTCAAATAAATTCGTTCATTTCTTTCCAATCTATGATATTTTCACTGTTGATTGGTTTGGTGAGTTGAATGTTCCTGATTTATGGCAGTTTCAGGGAATTCTGAGGTCTATTTTTTATTATTGGGATCCATGATTCATGTCATGTGTCTAGAAAGGGTCACAGATGGATCATGTTAGCCATGTATTTTTTGGTACATGTTTTAACCCATGTATGGATGGGAAGTTAGGGAGTATGATTTAGGTGTTGGTGGATATATTGAGATTTTGTGTCATTTTTTCATGGTTTCAAGAAAAAACACCATCCAATGTTTGAGTTTTCATACAACATGGTTTTTAGGCAATGATTTAGATGATACTATTTGAGGTCCTCCATGGGAGGCTATATAGATCTCTATTATGTTGGTTAAAATTGGGGTAGTCCATGTTATTGGGACCAAGTCTCAATTCATATAATTCAATAAAGGTTTAGTTGATTAAAGAATTATTGGAAATGGATCAGAGTATTCAGAAGTCATACATAGATCAGATTTATAGAAACATTGATTCTATAGTAGGTGATAGCATGTTTCATCATGTATTATCATTTTTGGGTCACCATAGGAATTGGAAATAGGGAATGTTTTCTTTGGGGTACGTGTGGATGTTTGAGGTTGTGGAGAGGATCAGACCAGTGGCATAACAATTGGATTTTAAATAATGGAATAGTGAAGTGGATGATTCTTTTTCATGTTTCCTAACTTCATTAGTATCTCCCAAATCCATCTCATGTGTATAATATTAAGTATGTTGATGTTGGGTTTGATGCATCTTTTGAAGATCATTCGGTTCATGTTGTGGTTCATAATTATAATTCCTTGTAGGGAAAAGTGGTGCCTTTGGGTTGTGTCTATGGATGCATTGTAATGTTGTGGAAGAAACATGGGAAATGGTGTTTGAGATGTTGTACTACTGTCCTGATCTATTTTCTTATAAATCATACTGATGATTGGGAATGTAGCTCGAATTAGTGGACAAATTATTTGGTTTGGTTCTAATGTCCTTAACATTGTAGACGATTTAAATTGTTAAAATTATGGGTTTCAATATGTTGTATTTGGTTAATTTGGTGTTTCTCAAGAGTTTTGGGGTACTCAGGGATGTTTCGGTGGTTCGGAGCATGAAATAATGGAAGACCCGTCCAACTTGTGCAAGGTGAACTGTTGGTGCATGACTGTAACAATGATTAGTAAACCATGGGAGGTGGATGAAAAATTGTGAAATTTATGAGTGGAAAATCGTGTGGTTGGAACATGGTATGTAAACCATTAATATCCACCCATTTAACCATGTGACCACATTACCCTTATATAGTTTCTTATTAATGGTTTGTGCACCATTTTGGAAATAGTGTGGGGAAACTGTCCTCCCCAATAAATGTTGGAAAAAATTCAATATTTCTATTATGAGATTTATGAACCTCACTTAATTTTCCTCTCATTTATATTCCTTTAATACCTAGTGGTGAACAATAGAAAAACAAAGTTCAAATAAGTTTTCCTCCTTCAATACTTTGATAGTTATAGAATCATTGGTTGGGGATCAAATCAATGGGTCAGTATAATACCTCTCTTACTTTACTATTTATATTAGGGTTTGAAACTTCCTCTTATCTTCATCATAACCTCTAAAACCTCTTTTTATAGTGAGATCTAGGGTGAGGATTCCAAGGGTGGTTTAGCGAGTATCTGAGACTTTGATTAAGAGTGCATTCATCAATTTATTTTAGTTTCATTGTCTATAAGTTATATCCCATGGGTTTTATATGATCATTTTCATGCATTGTTGTGTTCTTGTTTTCCCTTTATTGTGTTATAGGTTCTGCTGGTGAGATATGAAATCATGGGTGTCCAAATGGAAAATAAAAAACCCTTATGATCTCGTGGCATGAATGAAGGGTGTATTTACCAATTTAGAACAATTTATGGGGTAAAACAACCATCCTGATCATAATTAACAGAAATATTAAGTTTGATATTGTCTTGTAATTTAGTGTAGACCAAAATGAACATGTTAATGGACCAATTTGATGACTAAGAAATAAATTTTGGTATTTCATACTACGTGTGGATAATGTATAACGGGGTTTTTGCCTATCCATATTAATGGGTTAAATGAGATAAGTGGTAAATTGACAAATGAATTATACTTTACATGTATATGTGGATAATTCATGGGAAATGGTAATTGTGCTAAATAATTTATCATATGGAAAAGGGTCAGATATATTAATTTGGATATTTTCAAAAAATTAGTGAGTATTCTTAGTGACTTAATCAAAATAAATTGTAATTGGGATAAATTTACCTGTAATGTAAATGATAAATATGTTAATGGGTTATGGAATAATGTAAATTCCTATTTTGGTAGGTATGTTTTTTGATTTTTAATGGAATTGGTTACTATAGGTTATGGCACGTTATATGTTCTGGGATTGGAAAATTAAGAATGTGCACATATCTTAATAAAGTGTATTATTGACATGAGGATCTAATCCTACTACATGAGTTAGAACAAGGCTCTAAATTCCACCCCAAATTGAATGATTATGGAAGGCGATAAACTTATATTCCCATAATGTTTTCATTCGATTGGATCACCTTGAACATGGGTTTAAGGTGATTTTGTTGTATATGTCATGATATTTTTATCCTAAGTGAAATGGGTAACATGATTTATTTTCACTATGCATTGAGTCAATTTAAATGAAATCCCATTGATGATGTGATAAGTGTGACCTATGTAATGAAGTTGGGGTAAGTATTGAGATCCGGAATAAGGATAGGAATCAATTAAGTGAACTTTTTTAATAATATTACCCAACTCGTCTTAATTTACCCTATATTTACTTATCACATTAATGCCCTATATATTGACTGTATATTTTATAGAAATCATTAGTGGTGTCCTATTATGTTGTACTCAAACCCCTATTAGTCCAACATTGAGTACACAAGAATAAATAATGACTCATGATAGGGATAAGGTAAATGGAACTATAATTGGGAGTTGAGTTTGTAATGGGACATGCATAGTTGAGGTTCTGGAATAATAGTCCTGAAAATTTATGGGATTCTGTTGTTTTCCATTATATTCAGTTTTTTTCAATTTAGCACTATTTAGGATGACATACCATGTTTATTTTTCATTGTGGAACGTAACTAGTTTTGGGAGATGTTGGTTATACATGTTAGTTGATTATTAAAAAAATTATGATATCTATTCATGTTATTTTCTACAACATACTATGGTAAAGACTGCATAGTCTCCACATGTGACTCATCTAGACCCACACTACTAGTAGAAAACCACTGGCATATGGGTAGAATCACTTGAGAGCAATTGGCAATATGGCCCATGGAACCATTTCATGATTCCTTGGACGGGGGTGTTACAACTCACACTGGAGAAATTGACCATCATGGGAGAACCATTGTGCTCTCATCAACAATACAAATTGGATTATCCTAAAAGGATACATCAACATGTAACTCATCCTCATGATTAGAAGTATGATACTTGCTAAAATGATAGAGTCACAATTTAGAAACATTGGAGATGCGTTTCTTTGCGCTTTACCTCAGAGGTAACTTCAAAAAACATGATACCAACCCAAATCTATCAAGAATCTCGAACATCCCGACATATCGTAGTGAAATATTATATTGTATCTGGATCCTCCTATGTCCCAACCTTGGCGATACACACAAGAAGTCCTAATCCACAATGTTTAACTCTAGAGGTAACATGTAGCAATTATCATGATGTATCTATTGAAATTGTGTCGTAACATTATAATTTTGAGTCAATTGTACATGCTCAGATATCTCGTGCATGAGACATGGTCCTAGTAATATACCCTCTCCTACCTCTAACTAGCACATGGGTGATCTATATGAGCTATTGTAAAAATGCATCATAATTTTCCATATGTATCATCATATTATAGTTATTATTGTATGTGAGCACAACCAATGGTATATTCCTCTCCAATGATCCCCCAGAGTCTAGGATGCATGCTCATAGCATGTCTTGAAGCACCTGTATCGTATGATTGGAATTTCCAATTGTCTGATGGTTGTATGATGTTCATAGAAGAACATGTTGACATAGAACCCTATAAAATGTTTTCCAGAAATTGTACATAGTTTGGGAATTACAATTTTTAATTATAGTGCAAGAGAACCCATGGAGTTATAATATCTCATTTATATAAATCCTCATATGATCTTCTACATTGATGGTCTCCTTGATTGGTAGGTAGTGTGGAAACCTTGTGAGACTATCATAAAAACCCACACAAGACCGTTTCATTGCGGAAACCTTAGTAAAATAATAAAAAAATAATTCACAACATCATCCTAATTTTACATGTGAATAAGGAACTTCTATAAATGTCTTGCTATTTGATGATATTCCACCTTCACCGACTAATAAGTGGAACACCTCATAAAAACATTAGATACCTCACATTTCATATATTTCACCTATACCCACAACATTAATCATTGTACATATTTGTGACACCGAGATGCAATGCCCATGATGAAGAATGAAGCTCATGCATGAGAACCTCCCATATATCAAGTGGAACCCATCCATGACCATGGATATGAAGGATATCATCCTCACTTAAGGCCCAACTAGAAGTCGGGTCCTCAACTACGACACCCTCCTATAGGACCATGCCCTATGGATCTGACAATTACATCATCCTCACACTATCTAGCTGGGTAGATATCATGACTATGGATGATAGAAAAATCATCCACTGACTATTCTTCACCTCTAAGTTATTCTCATACAACTAGAACATGAGATACAAATCACTAATGGCTTGATGAACTAACTTTATCTTTTTCCTATTGTTCAATGTGTTGGCCATTAAATTGCACTATCTACATTTTTTGGCCCACTAGATATCATGAGATGGAACATATTCCACTCAACACCACTATCTTATATTCAAATATTTATTTATAAATATGTACATGTTGATTTTTGGGACTTTGTACATAATACAATGAAATCCTAGTTAATAATGTCCCTAACATCACAATCGATTAATAATCACATCTAACATGAGATCATGTGTGGGGAAATTCATTGCATGTGTCCTTAGTCACTAATACTCAGATTCTATAACTCTATCCCCATTTATAATAAATTCTCTTATCCCTATACTAAATTCATCATAGTTAATTGTTTAAGTCCTATCTGTATCTGTTAAAATCCATATCATTTCTAAATCTAATATCCCTTTCAATTCCTGAATGGCTGTCTGACAAGAACATATACACACAATATTCACACACTTCTTATTCAAGATCATGAATAGTGTTTCTAAATATGTTGTTTCCATTATAAAACTTCTCTAGTAACAAGATAGGCCCATGAAACTGAGTTGGTTAATACTGTTCATGGGTTACTCCTAGGAAACTACATCTCCCATATTATATGGGTAAACTAATAATCCTATAGCTTAAATAATATGACCATGAATCAAATATGAATCATCCGTTAGTGTCCCTTGGTAAGCATTGCATATAACTGATTCCATCTGTGTGTATTAAAAGAAATATCTTCATCTTTGGAATGTTCATGTCGATTATGAGAATAATCCAATATATCATCCATGAAACACACCACAAAATAATCAACGTAAGGATGGAGTACTCAGTTCATTATCTCCATGAAAACTGCCACCTTATTCTTGAGACCAAATAGCATAACCAGATACTCTTGGATACCACACCTACAATAAACATATGTACAAAGGTTCTATATTTGTCAAACATGAACCGAATGATATTTTGATCTCAAATAATGTTTTTAGAACACACGAACTCCTCAATGCTCTTCAAATTGGTCACATATCCATGGAAATTGGATATTGTTTCTTTACCATGATTTGGATCATTTTATGATAATCCATGTTTTTATTAAGGAAATCATCCTCCATTTTCTGAAAAAGGATTAGAGAACCTCATTGATAAGTACTGGGTCTAATTAACACATTTTCCTTCAGAATCTCTATTATTCGCTTGAGATCCCGAAACATCCTTATATCCATCCTATAAGGAGGGATAGATACCAGATGAGCTAAAGGCACTATATTAATGAAGAACACATCCTCTCTATCTGAAGGTTCACTAGAAATGTTACCATGAATCAAATCCTTAGAGAATCCAATTAATATAGGAATGAACTTCTATCGGACATCTTGATCAGCCAATAATAAACTGGAAATCTAGGTAATCATCTTACCCATTCCATGATCTCCGGTCCCCCTCCATAATCATGGAAATAAAATTCACACATGTGATTATGAACTACACCCTTGGTGAATTTTATGTTCACCCTCTGATGATATCCCAGAACAAAAGATCTATATTCTACTTGCTATACTATCATGAGTATGAAGTCAAACACCATCATATCGAGGAAATAAAAAACCCATATGAAGTGAATACGCTTTCCACAACAGAGAACTCCCATCACTAGCGTACAACCACCGTTATATTATCCAACATTGTCTCATATGTCATAACACCTACATAAGATTGTAAAATGAGCCAACGTCTTTTCAAGACTTGTGAAAATATGAAACTATATGAATCACTCTTATCATTAAGAGAATATGTAATAGTTGGGACTACAACGATTTATCCTCTCACAATATATGGTTAGTAACCCTTCTCCTTAGGGGTTGGTTGTATAGAATATATCTCTCCTAAACCCTGAAAATGTGATAGAATATTACTTCTCAAGGTTTCCCCACTTAGAAGTCTCAGTGTAACTAATTCTGCGAAACCTCATCCATGACCTCAATTACCTTGTACTGATCAACCTGAACTTTAAAAACTCCCATCCTGACATAGGGCTGAGAAACATAATCTTGATCATGGTGTCAAAGATAAACCCTACCACACATAGATGGAAGAACGGTCATACTGAAACATTATGTGTGGCCCATCCTAAAATAAACCCAGCACTCAAATGTGTTGTGGTTACACTGATTCATTATATGGCCCATCTAATGCAATGATGAAAAGACAATGATCTTTCTGTGATCACATCTCGACTCATACTCATTTCATGGAATGCCTCAAATTGATGTGTCCAATCTAAATTCATTGAACCACTGGGTCGAGAGACTACACTTATATTCTCAATTCCCCAAGGCTCTCTCAATTTATGATTTACAAATATAGAATCATTTACAAACATAGTAATAGTGGTCTATAAAAACATTTTGACCTGAGATATAATATAAATATTAAGACCTTCCTCACGTAATCACGATATCGATGTATCATTAGTATTGAGTGTCGGTGCAAAATTCAGAATATCCAGGAAGTGTGTTATGTACTCCCTAAAAATTATTATTCCCTACTCTAGTGTAATGAACTAAACAGCCTTCTATCCCCATAGAGTCCTATGGTAGAAATATTCATACAAAATTTGTTATCAAATCAACTGAAACCATTTCACATAACCAATCATCTTGGTTCAAAACATCCAACTAGTTCTATTCTTCTCCACAATGAAACTATGTCGTGATATTCACTATCCTCTCATGAGGTGTATCATGGTTCTAAAATATTTAATATGTATTCTATAACAATAGAACAAGAGCCTATGGACTGCCATCCCCTGAGAACATTGGGGGATTATGCTGATGTAATACAAATTTCTACTCATCCATAGAAAAGTCATGCTGTGGTGATCCCTAAAAGTTATGCATGATGAAATTAAATCCCTCAGGGAATTGTGCCTCAGTACCTGTGTATCAAATATCAACTGGTTCCACAGCTGGAACATAATGAGAAACACTTACAGCCTATGTCATAACACCTCCAGATCATGATTGTCAGCACCACCCTAGCATATGACTCTAGGTTTTCTTGGAGGTATTCATCTATAATGAAAAACAAAAAAATAAAAAAATAAAAAATTTAGAGTCTATAACTCAAAATCACAAGACAGGTCAAGACCCTCCAAAAAAAATTCATAACCCACATTCTACTCCATGATCCAGAAATATAAAAGGAACAGTGTCCAAAAAACTCTAGATACACTTCCACATTCCAAATGAAAATTTTGGTTTAGATTAAGTATCAATATATCATTTCATTTTTCAATTTCAATTCATAATTATTTCATCATAATTCATATATTCGATTCAGATTTATATATCAATTCATTATAAAATGGTTTAACCTAATGGTTTTCAAAATACTGATCCATGTGGTCCCATAAAAGTCATGAATTAATGTGACCCAATAATAAAATTCACACCATATCATATTCACTTGAAATGAAAACATAATTAGATATGCATCACATCCTAGTAAATTAGGGAAAAAACACCTTATAAACTAAAAGATGAAATCACTTCCTAAATCCACTACAAAAAATTACCCACAACCAAAGAATAACTATCCCAACACCTATCACAACTACATGAAATATGTAATTCATCTCAAATGGAATTCCATAATTCATGTGATATGATATCTATAAAGTTCATATATGATGACTGAGATGGCATAACCTCAAATCATTCGGTTTCCAGACAATATGACCCATGTTTTTTAAATAGTAACATCATTGATCGTCTGTGTCGCTTAATGGTGGAATCAGATCAATTATAATTTTCAAAATCAAGAACAAAATTGAATCGATGAAATCATTTGATTTCCTATTAGTGGGTTAGGTAAACCCAATAAAACTAGAAAATAATTAATTTAAATCACTTTGTAATGTTTCAATCCCATATTCCTCTAACCAGTTCCGTGATCTCAGATGGCCACATCACCTCAAGTTCATTTCCTCAAATTCTAGAGGTTTTCAAATAAGAGCGACGGACAATACTTCTATGTGGCTAAACTATGACCACATTTCTAGACTGTAACAGAGTGCAATTTCAATAAAATAAAGTAAGTGGAAATAGATACAATTGGTAGAAAAAATATAAATAAATAAGATATGAATACATAACAAATCAAGTATGAATCAATGATACAAAATGAAAATGATACATATCTCTACAAAATGATGAAAATATGTAAAAATAAATATAGTATAGTAAAATTATCCAAAAAACAAATAAAATTATATTTATCCAGAAATCATCACAATTCTCAACTCAATACCATGCTCCCATATTCTTAAGCATGGTACAAAATCAACCCTCAAAATATGGGATCTTTCCCTTGTCTCTAGCTTCATCCAAATAATTTGTTTTGTTACCTAGCGATGGCCTAAACATGGTGTGAGATAAACTACAAGTAGTTAAGCACCCAAAGATCTATATAATTCCATACTATGGAATAAATAATTCTATCAAATGTTAATGTAATGTAGGTGTTCAATAAATAAATTTACGGACACCCATGGAATGTAACTACTGAACCAGTATTGTTGAAATATCTTCCAAAGGATGATAGTAAAAGATGGTTAAACTCTACTACCAATGCATCTAGATCCAATACATAAATTTAAAACCATTCCTTTATATATTAACTATAAAACCATATAATTCATGTCCTTTCCATACCACCGGAATTCTGAAAGCAATCTAAATATAGAATTTCCAAATGAATTATTGTATTTATCATAACTTGGCCATATAATCAATGTATAAAACTAGAAGGGAAATTTCAAAAGTTTTTAAGACCAAGGATTCATCATATTGTCCGAGGAGCATCTCAATGGAGACTCAGTTGGGAATGGGTTGGATTTCTAGGACAATGTCATGTCGAACATGTCCAACACGAGTCCAAACAACATGGATAGAAGGTGTAGAAAATCTTGAAGCATCCCAAATAATCAAGACCCATGGAGTATAAACAATTTATTAAGTCCACTTCTGCATTAATATCCATGTAATGAAGTCTATGTAATATATGGAAAATAATTATAATTTCATACCATTCACCATTTCATTATAAATCTGTATACCCACTCACATTGCCATTTCACATTCAATTCATTTCATTAGTATACTAAATCATATATTAATTTTTTCATGTGAACCATTCGATAAATTTAAAAACAACCAATATGTATACACAATCACTTAAAAATGTTCCATTTAATCCATTGTAATCAGTTCAAGCATGGAATAATAGAATAGAATTAATCAATGGGAAAAGACATATACTAAACACGAAAATAAATTCCATTAAATTAATTTTGGGCACTCATTGTCTAGGAGTGCCTGTTGACATATCCCATTGATGGTGTAACAACGAGAAAATATGGAAAATTTATATGATCATTGTTATATTGGGATTATAAATTATATGTATGGTCATGTTCTCAGAGCCTTATGATATTCTTGTTTTTATAATAACCATCAGTTGATATCTCTCATGTTTATCCTTTCAGAGAATCTGAACTGAACATTTTCATATGTTTCCTTTCCCTTGGATATGGATAAAAATTATGAATTTTCTGTTTGTTTATGGAGAGTAATATTTTTCAAGATCATTATTGGATATCTTTAGGAACATTCATAAAATATGAATATTCTATATATAAGATCCAAATACTGTAATATTTTTATGTTCTTGAATGGATCATATTTTTTATGTTTTTAATGTACATCTAAATCGATGTAATATTTTTGTATGAAAATATCGAGTCATTATAGTTGGTATCAATGTATTGTATATAAAATAATTGTTTATTAATGTATAAAATATTTTATGAAAACATAGGGATATTACTAACTATAGGATAAAATTAAAAATAAATTATAATGATCATGAATGGAAAACATTATATCTACGGTTTGATAGATGTTGGTATTTTGATTTAGACATTCAATACTTTATTTTTTAGAATTATATGTTGTTTCAATCTAATTAGCGTGTCTCCGAAATTGAATTTGTGTTTTAGTCGTTGGATAAAACCCCAGGTAATTATGTTAATTTATAATTTCATGGAAAATTAAATGAATCTCCACATTAGATAATGATGTTTAAGGGATCTAGAATTTGGAATATCTCTCATATTATTCTAAAACAAGTCCAGATATTAATCATGATGAGTTTATAGATGATCAAAGGAGAGAAAAATATAATGTTTAATCATTCAGGATTGAACATCCACCTTATTTTTGGGTGACTTATGATCAACTAGTGGATATGTGAGTGATCAAAACAAATGGGAAAATATTTTATTTTCTTTGCTGATTGGGAAATGAAAATGTTAACAAAGATATTAATTATTTAGATTGAAAATAAGATCAGTGATATACTCATATAAAAAAAATTTAAATAGATCAAAAAAAATTCAATTGAATGGTATGATTTTAAGGGTTAAATTATAAGAATATACAGCCCTCATATTATTTTTATAATGTTTTAGATAGAATTGTATTATATTAAGAAAAATGAATGGGAATATATTGGTACCTATGAAACTAATATTTCTATTCAAGGTATAACTATTGTTTAATCATCATCTATGAAATTAAAATAGAATTATATTTTGGTGGAATGAATCCATGTCTTCTAAATGAATTTTATATAGTAGATATTATAATCAATGATGAATTCATTCGATGTGAAATGAAGGTAAAAATTAAAATTGGATATCTCACTGTTCCTATTATTTTGATATTAAAATAAATATCAACTCACTTGGAAACTCAAATGATGGAAATAAATTTCAACAATTTACATGACAGAATTTTGGGAAGAAGAATCAATGTAATTTCTAATGTGGAACTAGGAGTTGATTTAAATATGTAATGGTGATTCTTGAAACCCTTGAATGTAGAAATGAGATTAAATGGATGGCTAATGAAATAGAGGAGAAGAGGGAGCCAACTAATGAACTACCCATACACTAGTGTGTAAAGATAATGAATTTTGAAAATTATGAGAATGAATACCCCAATGTTTGGGATAATATGTATGATAATAAAAAAACAACTGAAGTGAAATGAATAAGGGAGATTATATGAAATCACAATAGATTAATTGAATCGTGATTATTAGGGAACTCTTATCCTACCCTCCATAGTTGGTATTTTTATTTTTAATTTTATAAGAATGAACCTTGTGAAAATCATATTTTTTATCATGTTGTGAAATTTCAATTTATTTTCTCCATCTACATGGATTGTGGAATAATAAAATTAAATTTTATATTATATCAGTTAAATTATTAACCCATTTTTCTAATGAATTGTTTTGTATAAGATAAGTTATTATATATGGAATATGGTATGAATTAACTTTATGAAGTGTATATGTATTTATAATCATAGGATATATTGATACCATAGTTGTTTTCTGAGTATATGTTTGATCAAAAAGTCAAAGTTATTAACACCGCATTTTTGTTCTTATAAGATGGAATTTTATTGTGGTTAAGGTCACATTAAGAGACTTTATAGTAGTAAAACACATTAATGTTGTATTTTTTTTAGTTAAAATTTATTTTAAAGAGTAATGTCTACTAATGGTTTGGACATATGATTAAAGATAGTATTAATCATTAGGGTTTACCCTATATTTGATGTTGAGATAGTCATGGGTTGTAACTGATCATTTTATGAAGTCATCACACTTTATTACGTATAGAAATGATTTATATGTGGATAATATTAATAAAATATAAATTAAATAAGTGGTATGGTTTCATGAGGTGCAATATTCATTTGTATCTTATTTGGAAAAGAAATTAACATTGATGTTTTTGAAAATAATTTTGCAAACTATTGACATGGTGATGAGTTTCAAAACATTGTATCATCATCAAATAGATGGTATGTATAAGAGAAAAATTTAATCACTAGAGGATATTCTAACATCTTCTTCTATATATTTTAATGGTTTTTTGGATCAACACCTTCTTCAAGATGAGTTTTTTTTGTAAAATAGATTTCACCTATGAATTATGATCACCCTTTAAAAATCCCATTATGGAAGGAATTTTAGAAAACTAACATTCAAGAATAATTAATTTAAATCAAGAGATTAAAGTTCTATAAATATAATTATATTCCATAGGATGTTAGATCCATTTATTAACATGTAATGGGAAGAAAATGTTGATAGAAATTTCAAAATGACAATCATCAAAGAGATCAATAATTTAATGTTTATGACTTGATCATTCTATGAATTTCGATATATAAGAAGAAAGTTATGTGTAATAACATGGTATGTTATTGAATTTTAAATGATCATTCACATTAATCACATCATGGAAACAACCTATATTTGCTTTCTTCCATTTTATCTTTCTCATGTTCACGATGTGTTCCTTGTGTCTCATTTAAGAGAGTATATATCAGATCCTTGACATTTAATTACTATAGAATTCTAAAATTGAGAATGATATTTCTTATGAAGAACAAATGATAGATATTATAGATAATAGAGATGATGTTTGGTGAATAAAAAATTTCTCGACTAGTTAATTATTTATGGAAAAAATAAAAATTTTAACTAGCTACCTATGAGCTTGAGGATGTGGTGAGGTCTAGTAATACTTATATTTTTATATCTAATAGATGATTTTTGATGGTGAATATCATTTTATTTGTGGTTTAAAGTAATACTCCATGATTTTTATGAAATAAATTTATGAATAATCATATTTCATCGATGGCTTGCGTTTTAGGAAATAGTGTGTTTAAAACAACCACATAACATTATTAAAATATTATGTATCCGTTATCTAATAGATGTATGATTTTCAGATATGGATATTTAAAAAATTTATGAAAAATATATGGTCTATAAATTTATAAAAGTAACTCAATACTCATAAAACGGCTAATATTTAAAAAAAAATATTTCAAAAATGAATTCGGGTTTTTTTGAAAAGATGTTTTTTACATAGAGTGATTTTTATGTATGTATATTATATTAATCCCTATTAGTGAATGATTTAATGAAATATGTATATAATTTACGTGTTAAAATGTTTCAAATATACAAAAAATATTTCTATGTTTATATGATAAGAACAAATCTAGTTTTAGGATTAATTTTTTTTATAACCATCTTTTTTTATTAATTTTAGTCACTTTTTTTAAAATTAATCTATTCCATTTATAACTAATAAATTAGATAATTTTTTTTAAAAAAATTTTAATTAAGAGGTTATATTTTATAGAATAAATCCCATTTATTTTTTTCCAAAATGAATATTAAACATGGTACAATTTTTCACCGCGGTAATGTGTCAAACTGAATAATTCTTGTTCATAACTAAGTTAATAATAAAAAAAATTATAAAAAAAATTATTGAATTAATGAAATTATAACCTCAATACCAAATTTCTTAAATTGATTCAATTAAGAGAAAGATATCTTTTGTAAATGATTTTTGTATTATTTAAACTAAAGGAAATGATTGGATAAGGAAAGGTGGGACATGGGGTAATGTTATTATCACAATCTCATTATTATTGGTGATTGTTTATAGTTATGTCTTCATTGGGGAATATTTATATTTTATATAAAATTTTCATAAATAAAAATTAAAAACATTTTAAATATTATCCTAAATTTGTTTAAAATCTATTCTAGTTATTTTATTAGTTTTTATAATTTTTTATGAAAGGAATCATTTTTTATTTTTGTTAACGAGGTTGTTTTTTAAATTTTATAAAAAATATAGATTAATTGGTTTTTACACTATATGTAAGAGAATGATTTTTCCACCATTATTTCAATTAAATTATAGGATGATTCCTTAATAGAATTAAATTTTTATTTAAAATAATTTTTTTTTATTTAAATGTGTCCTGTTTAAGTTAATTGTTTTGATTTTAAAATGGAAAACTTATTTTCCATAAAATTGTATATGTGATCATTCAAAAATAATTCATATATGATAAAATCCATTGATGATAGCTGAAAATTAATGGCATTATGATTAAATGATTTCACCCTTAATCATTAACTAGATGATATATGTTTATTGTGGAAATATGAATGATATGAAACCCATTTATTTTCCTATGTTCTAATATGATTGTTTTTAAAGACTACATAGAACACATATGTCTAGTTTTCATTTTTTGATTTCTGAGAAAAAAACTCCCCAATATTCATTTTGTACATTATTATATAAAATTATGTAGTGATGTGAAACAAGTTTATGGGATCGATGTTTTATAGGAATGAATTTAATGTTCTTGTTCTATTAGAAGAAATAAGTCGATGATCATTATCATCTAAGGGAAATAGGTGTTGATTCCCGATTTTATTGTATCATTAGTATGAACTAAATTATTAAATGGTTTTTGTAAAAATTATGGTGCCAAAAAAACATGCAATTATTCTTCATTATTAAGTCATGATGAATTATAATTCTAATTAATAATTTACTGTTAAATGTTTTTGTGTTATGTCATAAATCATTATGATGATATTAGATATATTGGGAATAAAATATAAAAATGTGTTAATGTTATCCATCACTTATTCTTATCATCTTCTCTAAATAACCATAAATTTATATCACCGATATTCACCCATATTAAGAATCTCATCTCAGTATTTTATTATAATTCATTTCCCTGTGTTATGAAGAAATTTATTTTTTAGGGTATGTTTATATTTCTATAACGAGTACTAAGTGGGACGATATTTATGGTATATATTGAGTATCATTTATAAAATAAAAAGAATGTTATATATAATCTCTATATAATATAAACAATTACAATTATGGTATGAATCATGTTATTATGTAGTGAATATATATATATATATATATATATATCGATATATATTTTTTTGAAATTGTTACAACAGTTATAGTAAGGGTATTAATGAAATAATTAAGGTATTGTTTCCATAAATGGATGGTGATAAAGACAGTATTAATTTTATAGCAGTTTTATATGAATATTAAAGTGTATTTCATTAATATTTTTTGAAATTTACCCACCTTGTCCTATTAATTTTTCAATTTACGTCACACAAGGTGTTAATATAGTAAATAAAATTCTTTATATATTTTCCCCAACTAAATTTAAATAATTGGATATATTGATATAATAGTATATATAGAAGTTCTTGGAATACCCATGTGCCATAAAAATGATGTGCACGATTCCAATTTATAATGTACAAGTTTAAATTAATAAATACTTGTTTAGATTATAATATTCATAAAAAAATATTTTTAAATAAATAGTCTGATATACCTCATATTAATGACATGTTTGATAGAATAAATACACATCATTATTTTTTAAATATTGACCTTTGATCAATATATAATATGATAATGCTAAAATTGGATGATATACCTAAAACTACCTTCCATAAAAGATGTAGTCCTACGGGTTTCATTGTCACTCTATTGGGGATTATAATTTTTCTACAATATTTATGAATCTATGATGTATATTATTTAATGATTCACTAAAAATTAATTATTTTCATTAGAGAGAAATATCTCTTATATTCCAAGAGAAATGTGAAACGTTATGATCAATTGAAGATTTTTTTAATGACTATAAATGTAAATAATATATTAAAATTTCAGTAAGTTGGACTGTTTCCTATAGCATGCGTTATTCATATGAAATGTAATCATAATAGATTATATATGTATGATTCCTTCAATGGAAAAGGTTATAAAATAATGGATCAAACAAAAAAATATCAATTAATGAAGGTTTTCATGAATTATTTAGACACTATCTAGGAAATTTGATAAATTTATGATTAATTTATAATAAAATAAGAATGTTAAATATAATGGGATTCATGTTTCTCAACATATATTCATATGAAGAGAAAAAAATGGTTTCTTAATTGGTATTTATTTGAAGCTTAATAAACTTCCATATAGTGGATAATGGTTTCTGATATCATTTGGTACTTCAATGAAGGGATATGAATGTGTTATCCTATACAAATAAATGGTAGATGGTTTTTAAAAATATCAATTAATAATCTATGAATTTAATTACTTCAAACACTACATAGAATTTGAAAAGTTAAATTTTTATTTAAAAATGTAGAGAAATGATCTATTTGGAGAGAATTGTAGTACACAACATGTTCAATATATATTATAGTATATATCACATTGAATAATATAGAGACGCACCAACTAAGATAGATATAATTGATAAATGATGAGGTTGATAAAGAAAACAGTATAAATGAAATGATTTTTTTTGATTCCCACTTCATAAATTATCAAGCTACAATATTTATAATTAATAATAAAAGATACCGGATATTCCTAGATATGAAAATTATTGACATATAAATCATAAGGGAATAAATTAATTCATAACATTAATGATTGAACATATATACATATAATACGCATGGATGAATGAAATTATGTCATAAATAAAAGAATTAATATTATAGAGTAATGCTTGAATGTCAAAAATTCTTTAGAGTTAAACCATGAAGAAGATGGGTCTACAAGATCTATAGAATGATACTATTTCCCCTGAAATCCATAATTAAAAAAATATATATTTATTGATTAAATTATATATCAATTTTATAATGATAAAAGTGTTGAAAAGAATAATAATGATATAAGGGGGAACTTTTTTGAAAATTTAATTGAGGGATTTCATATTATACATCGTGATGCTCATTTCACTATCTTGTAACAAAAAAATTATTTCTAAGGGAAAATAGAAATAATTACTCATACTCATATATAAATTAGAGATAATCACTGTATAATTATATCCATCATGCCAAGATATTTAAATATATTAATTTAGTTTTAATTTTTTATTATAACCATATAAAATTATTGTAATTCAATGATATTTGAGATAACTTATTACTCAAACAAGATTACATGATATAAAAAATGATGTGGTAAAGATAAATAGAGTATAATATTGAAGTGTGTATAATTCTGATCTATGGTTTAACTGTCGTTTTTTGGATAATACAACAAGATGACTAAATAATTAATAATAAATTTTAATATATAGAATATTTCAATATATTATCAATAATACAGGACAATTAAAAATAATGGAATATTTTTTGAGAACATTGATGATAAATTTAGTTAGTGGATTTGATCAGAATCATACACTGACAATGTTCTAAAAAAATTATAATTTCTAATTAATTATTGAAATGACACAATATAAACCTCTATATATTAATATATTCACAAATCATTCATGTTCGGATGGAGTTTGAGAGAAAAAGTTTTTCCTGCCTATATTGTTGAAGAAATAAAAACGAACTGAACTATTTAACATCAAAATAGAGGAATTTTGTGTTGATAAATTAGCAATATTGATAACCTCTTACAATATATTCATATTGAAATTTGAGAAAAATAATTTCATAAAATATAACAATCTTGGATGGTTATGAATATTTAAAATAAGTAAAATTTTATGCCTAGATACCTCATCACATTCATGATTATTGATAATCTTGGGACTATATCCTATCTACTTGAGCTTCTAGTGAACCTCCCACATATATACAATGTTTTTCATATATTACATTTAAGGATGTATATTCACATTGTCTTACATATATTGATCTCAAAGGATTTAAAACTATAATAATACTTTATGAGTGAAAACCATTGTAGATATTTGGCCACCGAGATAAATGACCATGAAAAAACAACACCCATATGTTCAATATTCAATAGAGAAATCATATGTATAGTGATGTGATATAGAAACCTTCCGTTGTATTAATGAAGAATTTTCATCGTAATCATTCAATTTAATAATTAAATATCACAACATGAATTCATATATTTGGAGATATAATTAAACCATAAATTTAGGTTTGATTTTTAATTTTATGATATCCATGAGTAAACATATTTCACACAAAAACAAATTATTATTTTATTAGTATTGAAAATAATGAAATGAAAATTTATACTGAAGAAAATTATTTTAAAATAATCTGTAAAATTAAAATAATAATATAAAAACAATTAAATAAAAGTATTAAAATCCCTTAATTTTCATAATTGAAATCACCCATGAAAACCATATCACCAAGTATTTTAATAAAAGGGACACAAAAAATAAGAATGTGTAATAATTTAGATAATAAATATGTCAAAAAATGATTTACTTTTACATAAGTTTTCTTAGATAAATATTTTAATGGGAATGAGTAATATGACCCTTATTTGACTTCTAAATATCCTTTCATTGGATAAATAGTCATTGGGCATAGGAATAGTTAATTTTTTTAATAATTTTTTTAAAGGGTATAAAATCATATGATATATGTAAAATAATAAATTAAAAATATTGTATTTATCATGTATAAAATTTTTTAACAACCACTAAATAGATAGGTAATGATTAAAAGAGTGTAATAATCATAAAATAAACATAACTCTATTTTTATTACATAGAAACTATTTTATAAATTATTTGAATTTTTTATTTTCAAATTAATTTTATCATAATAATTTTTTATAGAAAAATTAATAATTTGTTTTAATAATAGTGTCGTAATTTGGTTATAAAGATAATATTATGTTTAGAAAAAACTAATTTAACAGTAATAATAGGGAAATTAGTGGTAGAAAATAAATTTAGTAATATATCTTACATGATTAAACTAGTTTATAAACTAATTAAAAAATATCAATTATCATGAAAATAATGATCATAAAATTTCTCCACTTATGGTTCACTTTTAATAAAAGAATACAGATCCTTAACCATAATAGAAAGAATACTTTCAAATATTCCACTCAAACTCATCAATAAAAGGCTCCTTAAAACCCCATTCCAAACCAAACATTTTTTTATTACACTACAATATAGAGAATTTATCATTTATGTAAATCTCCAATGATATGAATATTTTGGTCACAAAGTGGATTGTTAATTACAGCTTTAATATTGAATTCATTATAAGAAGTTATTTTATCGATGTGACTAATAATCGTGATGGTCTCTGTGCATCTTACTTTTACCCAACGATACTGAAAATACAGAACTATGGGATTCACATAACAAATATTTCATCAACATTGAATCACAAGGAACTTGTAATCACTTCCCCGACCTCAAAAAAAATTATCAATGTTAAATCAAGTTATCTAAACCATTTGAACAAATTATAATGTTATCTACAACTCACTGTCTTCCATCTACAGTGGCTTAATTCTATGTGGTAGAGATGATTCACTGACACACGAATCCAAATAGTGAAATTTCCTACACCAAAAATTTCTAATTCATAATTTATAATTTCATTAACCAGATGGTGATGTTCTTAACATAACATGGTTAATGTGGACTTTGTTTTGTCGACTAAAATCATTGGCCCTTTTATTTTTTATAGGATGGAAATGAATAGTGTAATTATAATCCCAAATTAATTAGAGGCTCCTTATATTTAACTTTTTCATTGAATAAATACATCAGTCTTTTGGAACTAGTATATATTTCACACTTTAAGCCATAAAAATGATGCTCGTTATTTTTAATTTGGAAAACAAAGATAATATAATTTGAAATCACGTGTAGGGATGTTTAACCCATGAGGTTTAAATTGATGTAAAAAATTAAATTACTTAATCACTCTATAGTAGGACACAACAAATCTCTTTCAATAGAGCATCACTATAGATAAAAAACACCCATTCGGGAATTCATGGGCCAAAACCGGACCATTAAACAATTTACTTTTGAATTCCTATATAAAAATCATCACATTCTTTTTTAAAGTCTAACAAAACTCACATAAAAGATTACATATATATTGAGGTAGATAATGGAGAAAATTTTTCAAAAATCATTTGGTAATAACACGCTAATCATCAAAAACTACAAATCACTGTGAAATTGGTTGGTCTTAGCCACTCTTGAACAACATTTGTTTTTGATGGGTTAATAATTAGGCCATGATTAGAAATAATATGAAAATGGAATGGAAGTATTTCATCTATAATTATCTCTTTGTAATCATTACATATATTTTACTTTCTTTTATGGATTTCAAAACAATCCCTAAGTGAATTTTATATTCCTCCCAACTTTGATAATATGCCAAAATATCATCTATAATCACAACCACAAATTGATCCAAAAACTAATGAAAGACTCCATTCATGGGAATCATAAATACATTAGGTGAACAATAGAAATGAAAGGGAATAACCACAAATTGATACATCCTATATATCATATATAATTATTTCTTTACAATGTCATCCTCCTTCACCTTTAGCTATGAGAGTTTAGACCTCAAATCTATCTTCAAAAATAACTGAGCTCCCTGTACCTAATCAAAAAAATATCGATATGTGGAAAATGATATCTATTCTTAATAATTATTTTATTAAAGGATCTATAATAAATCAAAAATATGATGGATCCATCCCCCTTTAAAAAAAACAGGAGTACCCCATAGTGATGTGATAAGTCAAATGAAACAATTATCAAAAAATTACTCCCAAAAAATTCATTTACAATAGTTATAATTGTTCCATCTGATAAGAGGCTTTATAAATTGTATTAGCATTCATCACCAAATAACTAGTAAATTCATACTCTCAACCTGGAAGACCATAAGAAAATTCATTATTAAAAACATCTGTAAATTCAATCATGACTGGAAAGACACAAATAAAAAATATTTCTTTCCATTCAGAAACACGAGCTAAATAACATTCACTATCATATTTAATCTATATATCATCTTTATGGTATGTTTTCAATGAAATAAAATTATTGATAGAAATTTCATGGAATTGAAATCTATTTTAGCATAATAATATAAAATTCAATCCATACCCAAAATGATATCAAACACCACTATGGGAGTTTCTACAAGATTTTATGGAGAGACCATCCCACCAATGATAATTGGTATATTACTAAATATCTTGGTTTTTTTAGAACATCCACCATTATTTTTTTACCCAAATTTCTATATCACATATATGAGGCAATGTTACTGATTAAAATACAAGGATCTCAGAAAGCAATGAATGTGAAGATCAAAAATAAAAAGATAATTGTCCTGTTTTTAAAATACCAGTAACATAAATTTCACCACATCATTAGATAGTCCCACATCAACCACTATTGTATGAAATTATTTTTCCACACCCTTATTCTCATTATCTTGTTTGTTTACATCATGTGTAATCAACTTTAGAAAGACATTAGATTAATGAACTATCTCAAAAAAAAATAAAACAACTTACAATTTAATTTTTATTTCCTCCCAAACCATATATCCAACATTCATGATCAATATGACCATTCCTTCAACATCAGAAGTAAATCCCATACATTGAAATACATTCTCTAGGGTAATTTTTACCATTCCTCTCATAGGATGGAAATTGAATTTCCTTGTTACACCCAAAGACAATATAACATTATCATTTATAAATAAATAAAATTTTTTAGTTATTTTTTACACAATACCACGTGAGGATTAGTCTACCCCCAACAATATATTGTTCTATATTACATGCAATACCGAGTTTTACTGAACTATAATATATTAATAAAATATTATTATCCAATTAAATATATAACCCAAATGTAAAATGAGTGGTTATAAATAGTATTAAACAAATTTTAGATTTTATATATTCAATATAATTTTAAAACTCATACAATGTATTTTATTGACATGATAAAGAGAATAAATTCAATTTTTCAAATAAAAAATTTATTTTTAAAACAAATGCAGTTTTCCCGCCCTTTAATGTATATTTCGTTTTGAAAATAATATTTTCACACATTTACATATTAAATTGGACAAAATAAACTTATTTATTATAATACAGACATAAAATTTTAGTTTGGAAATTTTTTTCTGTTCTTTCTGATAACATTCATATTGTAATAAATAGTGGAAAATATTTCATTGTAATTAGAAAGTGATTTTCTTCCTAATATATTTATATATATACATTTCAATTTTATTTTGTTATATGGAGTAAATATAATATTAATTTATCATTTACTTTAATTTACATCTTATTAACCAAATTCAAATTGAAATTTGAAATGAAATCTATGTCAACTTCTCAGTATTTCACATTAAACCCCCTTTTTTAGTATTGTCTGTGGAATTAATTTTAAATTCATTTTTCCCAATTCAATGATTTGATTTTTTAACATTGGATTGCATATTTTTAATCAGTAGATCCATATATGGTGTTAATTTTAATTTTTTTAGGTAAAAAAAATTTACCACAATAAAAAAAATAGTTATCGTAGTGAATGTAAAATATTGAAAGGGGTTACTGTTAAAAGTTAAAATCATAAAAAACCTAAAAAAGACACCATTTAATAGTTTTTGAGGAATTTGTTGACCCGAAACATGGAGTTATAAATTAATTAAAGGTAAATTTCTTGGGATTTAATGCCACATTTTTATGGTTTCCGTTTAATATAAAATAATCAATAAATTAATTACTTGAACTCACCTCTCCTCAAGTATAAATATATCATATCCACCACCTTATTTTGACCCAAATATCATCTTAGCTCCACAAATATTTATACAATATTCTTCTACTAACTTTCCCCAGTAACATGTTCATATTTTTGTACAAAAAGACCAAATCCAAGGCCCTCATGTGTCTTTAAAGGAGCTGATATTCAAGAGGTAATTTTTGTCAATGTATCTATCTTAATTTATTTTATTTTTCTATGGTCCCATCACCTTCTTCATCCACTAATTATTGATAACTTTAAAATCAAGTATAGACAATAGTGTTATGATTCTAATTTAATATCTTATATCCATGTCATTTCTCACCTACTATTATTAAAAAAAGAAATTGTTTTCCATGTTATGTAGGTTAATCGACACTTGGAATATTAATTTTGTTATTTTTCTATTACCTTCATCATGGTTGTTGTTGAATTTTTTTCTAGTTAAATATATTTTAAAAATTAAATTAGGACTAATTTAAGATTATTTAATTTTAATATAAATCATAACTTCATGATTTCCAGATTGTGGGTATAGGATAAATTCGTTTGTGGAAGTGTGGACTACAACCCCCTCAAAGCGAAGTGATTCATTAACACAATACATGGAATGTATTATGGATAAATTTAATAATTATATGTATCATATATAAAATATATATTGTACTATAATTATTATATACATATTTATCATTCAATTTTTTCATATTTTAATACGACAAAGAAATTAATGTAGCATTAATGCATATGTACGTCTTACCATCTCCATGAATGATTCATTTCATTTCTATCTCCAATCATTATAAATTATTCAAAATAAATATTTTCTAAATATTTAAGATAATTAATTCATTTTTTACATTCTAGAGATAAATAAATCTTGATATTTGTAATATAATATGCAAATGATAGGTCAAAACCTATTTGAGAAAATTATGCAATAGAAACCTAAAATAGTGAATTAAAAAATATTGTTAAAAAATGGTAATAAGATATTATAAAGAGATGATATTCAATAATATAAACATTATTATGTATATATAATAAGCTATTAACACTCTTCAAACCATTATACTTGAGTATAAATGAAGATCACCAAAAATGGAATCACAATGTAAGGGTAAGTTTCACAATCTCTTTCTTATCCGAAATTGTTTATATACACGTATCAATTTAGAAATATTTGTCATCCATGTTCATGTTTCTTAAAAATATAATTAAAAATATTTTTTCTATTATTCTAAAATTATTTAAATTCATTTTTTCCATGTTTGGATTTTTATAATACTTTTGGAAGAAATCATTCTTTCATTTTAAAAATATGGTACTTTATGAAATTTTCGACAAAATTAAGGAATGTATAATTATTTTAGCTTATACAATTTAAGATGTTATTTTGGCCGTTGTGACACCTAAATATTATTAATCGTCCATTAAAATTATATATGGATAATTTTAAAGTAATTTTTTTCTTTTTTAATTGCATGTTTTTTAATGATTTCAAAGTAAAAAATGGATGTTTTTCTCAAATAGTTATTATAATTTTATTATATTATTTTAAACAATGTCGTCATTTTTTGTAGAATTTTATTCTTAATTGAGGATAATTTATTATGATAAAATATTCCATATTGTATTGATGGTTTATGATATATTAGACTATAGATGTGCTATTTTGATAACATTTATTGTTTATGGATAAAGTATTGACATTTCATATAAATGTTTTAATACAAATATTTATGTTATATTTTACCCATTTCAAAGGAGGAATGCATTGGACATAGTAAGTGATGGGTGGGGACCTCTTTAACACCTCGATGCATGAATAGGTATCTTGAGACAATATACCATCTTGGCATAAGTCCATGAGAGTGTGGTTATATATGGTCTTGGAATGAGGCTTTGACAATATAGTTAGTTTTCCCGACATTATGCATTCCCCAACTTTTAGATTAGTAACTGATATTACTTTTTATTATTCAACTAGTATAATATCCATGTGAATGTTCAAATAGAATTATTTTATTTAGATCATTACATATTATGCTAATGATTATATTTATGAGTCATGTGTTTTAGTTTTATACCTTACATTAAAAGATTATTTTAATTTATGTTAGCTTCAACTTTAATATTTTTCATTACATAACATGTGTGTTCACCCCTTTCTTATATTTTTTTCCTAAGATTCCATTTTGTGTATTATTATTTATATACAAGGTTATTCTATGATAATAATGGAATTCATAAAGGATTATCCCTGATTTATATTATGTTTTGAATTATAAAGTATGCTTGATGTATTTTATCTATTTTCTAAGATGGCTAAACAAGTCAGGCCTTCAGGATTTTATTCCCTAAAATCATGATAATGTTTTAATATAATTAACTAGGTCTGAGGTGCTTGGGTCAGGGCGTTACTATATTTATCATATGATTTTTTGAAAAAATCCTAGGAAACTACATTTTCGAAAACACATATTAGGAAACATAATCCTAATATAGAATTTTACGATAAGTATAGATTAGTATCCTACAATTATGGTAATATAGATATTATGTGGGGTTTCCAAGAAATTTAATCCGAATCTATAAGCTAAAAGTGGAAGTGGTTCTCCCACATATGTACATAGGAGTAATAACTCCAACAAGGTGTTCTGAGCCTGAATTTGGGTAACCTAGTACACAACATTGGGCCTTACTGTGCACTTATATTGACACTCCCATGGGATAATCATTGGAGAATTCAAATTTTATATAAAACCCTTTATCAAGGATTTATTAGTAAATATTGCCCAAAAGAAACCATTTTTTATTATGGAATCGATATTCATAAATTTTTCTTATTATTTTACTCATATGAAATTATATATTATGATTTATAACATAATCCAGTGTACACCATTTTTTAGAAATAGAACATAGTGGAAAAAATAGAAACCATATCAATTCACGTAATCAATATATATATTTCCCTCCTTTGCTAGATAATTATAGTGGAGTTGGTGATTCAAATGGTGCTGAAAAGCTTATAAGCATACTGGGACAGCTGACTCATGTTATGAATAATATTATTACCTTTATGGATTATCTTAACCCAAAATTCGGGGGATCAATGTTAAAAAGATTAGTGATTAAACAACCCTAAACAGTCAATTGGACTAAAAATACATTTTTAGGGGTGAAGTGGATAATTTTTATAGGGAACATATTTCTTGGTTTATGGATTAACGAAAAGGAAAAAGTTTTTTTTGAATACTATCTCCTATAAGAGTTGTAGATCAATGGTGGTCATTAATTATAAACATGAAATATAATGTAGATGTATTAAATAAGGAATGGAATGAATTTAATGAATATTTCCTTGGAAAGTACTTATCTCATGATCTATGAGTGAATATGGAAAACCAATTCCTGAATAGAGGAAGATGGAGGATAAAAATGTTGTAATGTTTGAGCTAACATCAGAAGGATAGTATGGCATGATATAAACATCATAAGTAACCAACGAAGAATGATGGATGTTTTAATTGATTGGTTAAAACCATTCCTCTAAAGGGAATTTGTCTCACAATCATTCTCATCATACAAGGATAAAGTATCATGTGCAATCAAGATATAAAAAATATTTTTTAAGTATTATGTCTTTAAGGGAAAGTAAGATAAGAAGATAATTATTGAGAAAGATATAGATTTAGGGAAACTTGGGAAGAGAAATCTTACCATATTTCATATTTGCGGTATGAAACACATCATTACTTGCCAAAAGGAAATGGGAGTATGTTACATGTATGGAGAAAATGGCCACTAAGCTTGAGATTTTATGGAAAATAATAAAGCTATAAATGTGCAATGGTATAATTGTAAATATATGGGATATTATGATAATGATTTTACAAAGAATCATGAGAAAATTTATCAGATGATGAAATTTTATTATGGAAATGATTATTCTATTACTATGGTCGAAGTGGAATAATAAATGTATTTATGTTTTTGGATTTAATAATTTTGTTAACATATTCTGGTCATATGAATAATTTGATATATAAGTATTGTACTACAGTATTTCTTCATTAAGGATTTTTAAGAATAAGTGTTTTCATTAATTTATTAATGGTGATCAAATATTTGGTATGTGAAAATAAGATCTACATTATATTGTTTTGGGAATCTGATGTTAATATTGATTTTGGAAATTTAGTGTCTTTTTTGGAAATTGAATTTGATTGGAACTATTTTGTTCAAGTCTTATGGTTGGAATGGATTAAGATGAATAGAAAATATTATTTTTTGAGGATAAATTTTTTTAATGTTGATAATATAAAGGTTATTTTTGGAATGGTGAAATATTATATTTTCAATAAAAGTACAACCTAAAAGTTAGGGAACAACCTATAAAATCAGACAAGGATGCTGGAATCGAATACACAACTGAAGTGAGACATGGAATTATTGATTAACATTGGCATATGAGATATCCTTGGTTAGTATAATTTTTTTTAAAGGATTTACGTTCATTTATGGAACATTATTCGATTATTATATATAGAAATATTTTTTAATATTTTTTATATTTTTAAGAATAGATCGGATGTGGTAGGAATTATTTTAAGGATGAAATTATACATGTCAAGTATGTATGCTTCATTGTGTTCTACGTTTATGAAGTAAATTAATTCTTCAACTCTATGAAGAAAATTATTGAAACAAAAATGATATAATAGTACATTCTTCGATGAATCAAATGGTCCCTTAAATCATCTCATATTTAGATCTCTTTTATTATAAAATTTCTCATAATCATGTTCACCATCACTCTCAATTAGAAGATGATGGTTAGATTTTTCTTTCATGTACATGTTTTCCTACATGGAACCCATGTATGTGTTATTTTCAGTGACATTCATAATTCCCTTTATTTATTTTAATTTGGGGGTCTCATTAATCTTTTTTCTGATGTGGGATTTCAGAAATTATGTTTTGAATTGTCAACCCCCTAGTTTTTAGTCCCAAGTTTAAACTGCAGGGGTACAATTTATTGAACGAGAAGAGAATGTGACCCCCCCCCCCCCCGAAACTTTATAATATTTGAATTCATAAATATAGTTTTTATTATTTTTAATTTTTTTTTCAAAAACTATTTTAAACATATTCTACAAACAATAATGATTTTTCTTGCTTTACACGCAAGAGAAAGTCTTATCAAACAATAATACATTAGAAAAATATTATTATTTAATATAATATATAACAGAGAAGTTAAATTATAAGTATGGAATTGTATTAACCAAATTTTAAATTTTAAAATTTTCATTTTATTTCCATATTCATATTATTTACTATCTAGACATGATATAATAAAAAATTCAATTTATTGAATAAAAGTGGTATTTTTAGAAAATTGTAGTTTCAACGCCTTTTAGTGGAGAACCATTTTTAAATAAAATATTTGTCAATTTTATGTATAAAATTTGACAACATAAATATATTCATTAGAATTAAGACATAATGATTTATGTTGGACGAATTTTTGGTTTTATAGTGTAATTATTTTATTTTATTATAATTTAATTCAATGTAGTTAATTTTAACCAATTTCAAATTGAAATTTAATATAAAATCTATGTCAACTTGTGATCATTTCCAACTAAAAATCAGTTTTTTAGTCTTGTCTACCGAATTAATTTTACATATAATTTTCCAATTTCGATTAATTAAAATAGAAAAAATATATTAAATATTTGAAAAAATACGATAAAAATATGGTTTGAAGAAAAATTTCTTTTTTATGTATAATCAATTTACCATGGTAAAAAAATATTTACCATAGTAAAAGTAAAATTTTTAAAAGGGTTAACGTTAAATGATAAAAGCATAACTTTCCTAAAAAAATAAAATATTTAATGGTTATATGATATGTTTTTAGACCCTAACCAGCCTATAAAACATCTATTAAAATACAAAGTCATTTATTTTAATGTAATATGTATATGGATGGCTTTTATTATAAAATAATCAACAAAATTAATCACATGTACCTACCATTCCTCAAGTATAAATACAACATATCCACCACCCAATTTCAACCAAAAAAATTCTTTAATCTCCTAAAATATCTTCCCAATGATATCATTCTCACTCTCCCCACATCCAAGTTCATTTGGTCCCACCAAAAATTAAAATTCAATGGTCTCAAGGGTCTTCCAAGGAGGTGATAATCAATAGAAATTTTTCTCAAAGTACCTCTATAAATTTATTTTCATTTTCTACTTTATTATCACCTCTATCATCCATAAATGCGTGATAAATAGAGAATCATGTGCATAAAATAGTTTTATGTTTTAAATGGAATATATAATACCCATTCTATTTCTCACCTCCTCTTATTCAAATAATCGAAATTGGTGTCCATGTTATGCTGGTTAATCGACTTTGTGAATATTATTTTTGGAATCTTTCTATTACTGCCTTCATAGATGGTCTTTAAACTATTTTTATGGTTAAATAATACTTTTATATTTACATTATATTATATTTAATATTTTTAAAAATTTATATTAATCACTCCTTCATGCGTTCCATATTGTGGATATACGATAACATCGTTTGTGGAAGTGCGAACTACCGCCCCCACAAAGCGATGTGATTCGTTCAATCTATACATTGAAAATATTAAAGATAATTTTAATACTTATATGTAAAATATATGACATATATATGATAATGGAATTTTAATATACTTATGTATCATTTTCTTTTCAATATATTAATATGATAATGAAATGAATGTAGCATGCATGTTTACGCACGACTTACGACCTCTAGGTAAATTCAATTTCATTTATATCATCGAACATTATAGATTATTTTAAATACATATTTTCTCAATATATAAGATATGTAAGTCATTATTTATATTATTTAGATTATTAAATCATGGTATATGTAATATAATATGAAAATAACAAGTCGAAACATACTTGAGAAAAAAAATAAATTAACACCCAAAATAGTGAAATAATGAATGATTGTTAACAAATTGGAAATAAGTAATTATGAAGACATGATATATAATATTTTAAACATTATTATAGTTTTATAATAATTTATTAGGCCACATAAAATAGTTATACATTAGTTTAATGGATGATCACCATTAAAGGAATAACAAGGTAATGATTAATTTCGTAATCACTTTTTTATCCAAGATTGTTTATATGTAAGTATATATTAGAGAATCATTATAATCCATGTCCATGGTTCTAAAAAATTAAAATCAAAATATTATTACTATTTCTCTACCACATTTTAAATTCATTTAGATCTATTTTTCAGTTTTTTATAAACATTTTGAATGGAATATTTTCAACATTTTTAAAATATGGTACGTTATTCCATTTTCAACAAAATTAAGGAAGGAATGTTTATTTGAACGAATATAGTTGGAAAAACTATTTATACCATCATAATTACTTAACTTTTTGAATTTTACCTAACATTCATACGAAGATATTTTTTAATGAAATATTTTATTTTATAATTTCAAATTTTTTAAATGATTTCAATGTAAAAATTGATTTCTATATAAAATAAATTTAAAAATTTTATTAGAGTACATTCATATATGTCAACATCCTTTGATGGGTTTTATGATTAATTAAGGATTATTTATTATGGTACAATATTCCATGTTGTATTATAGTTTTATGATATATTTGACTGTGGATGTTCAATCCTTTTAACATTTATTATTTGTTGTTAAAGTATTAACATTTCTTATACTAGTTTTAATATTACTGTTTGTGTTATGTTTTACCCCATAAATAAGAGGAATTAATTGGACTTAGTATGTTATGGGAGGGGATCACTATACCCCTGGATGAATAAGTAGGTCTCATTAGGAAAACTAGTACCTTAGTAAAAGGCCTTGACTGTATAGTTATGAATAGTCTTGGCACGATGCCTTAACAATATAGTTATGATGTTCGACATTAAGCAATACCCCATTATGAGATTAGTGATTGATATTACTATTCATTATTCAACATGTTAAATATCCATGTGAATAATTAAATAGAATTTTTTGATTTATATTATTCCACATTATACTGAATATTATGTTTAAATGGATTCTTTTTCAGTTTAATAACTTGTCTTAAAATTTTATTATTATTTATGATAGCTACCACAAATTTTTTTTTACTTTCTAAGCATGTGAGATCACTAATTTCTTATATTTTATATTACTAGGATTCCAAGATGTGTATTATGATTTATATATAGGTATATTCTTGGAGAATAATGTAATTCTGAAAGTATTTTCAATATTGTGTTTTTTTAATTATAATGTAATTTTTAAATATGTAATCTAATATATAAGAAAACTAAACTAGTTTCTCTATTGTGATTTTATTCCTAGTAATCAAGCCAATGTATTAAAATAATGCACCAGAACTAGGGATCTAGGGTATAGGTGTTACATTTCTTATATCCAAAAAACATTCATGAGTGATTTCCCATTATCTTCTAACTATTACTCTTATATTTCATACTCTCATAGAACACATGATCATGAGATAACATCATTTCTAACATCATATCACATTTGAAAATTTTCTCATATCTTTTTATCTCATGAGAATCTAGTTCCCATTGATATCAATAATTCATTCCATAGTAAAACCGAATTATCATACTATCAAGATCCTGGATAAAATTAAGGACATAAAATCCCAAATGGGAGAAATTTTAATCATTCACATCCACTTAATCGTCCTCTTTTTGTCTCAATTCCGTGATTTTTTTCCATATTATTTTGAATTTATTTTGGAAAAAATTTCTGCTGGAATCTATTCATAACTTCTTCCCATTCCTTGTAATCAATCTCTTTACATCCACTACTATTTTTATCCACATACCGACATTAACTTCTAAATGATAAATTGAAAGAGTGTACTTTTGGGTATCTGAAAAAACCCATGACATTTAATATATTTTCTAGGGATACAATCCATCATTTATTTAGCACTTGGTCAGATGATCCTTAGAATGATGGGGATGTTGTGTCATAAAATTATCTTCTATCATCGTCTTCCCCTATGGTATATCAGGTTACACTCTTACATGGATATAACCACCATTTATCACCTGAGTCAATTTATCCATTAATATAACAGACATCACAATTTTGATTCTGACCATCTAAGGATACTGATTTAGAAAGTTGTTTTCAACTTTATTCCTTCCCTACAACATTTTTATATATACTCTATGGAAATACATTCTGAAGAGAAAATTATTAAAAGTGTAAACATGGTAAAATTAAATTAATTTATTATTCTATATTTAACATAAGGTTAAAATAGTTTATGTTATTCTCCTAACATCATACAAACCCCCAAGGTTATATAATCTCTACTTTAATACCAGCTATAAAAACCCAGCATTAAAATATTGAATAATCTTGAGTTTTAGTGAAAACATTACAATCTATTACATTTAGGATCGTTAAATTTTTCGATATTTAGTTAATTATGACCTAATAAATACATAACAAAACTAATTCATACAAATATAATAATACTAAAATTGTATTCGTTGTTTCAAAATATAAATCATTTAAAATAAAATAGAATTTCATTGAAAAATATTCACAACATTTATCATGACATAATTGTTTATCTAACACATATTTTGGGTAAGGAAGGAACCTAATGTTCTCTCAAAAGATGTCAGATAGAGAAAAATTTATGTCCCTTCAACAGGTGGAATTAATACCGGTAGACTCAAGAGATATTTTTTGAGGATATCAAATTATTCTTAACATTCTTCAGTCCAATGTTAGGTGACTACCTTCTTCAGTAATATGGTGATGGGTAAACACATGCCTTCCAAATTGTGAATGAAATTCCAAATATAGGCCAGGTCTTGTTGAATTCCTCCTAATTCCTTCATATTTCTAATAGGAGACATGTCATGGTTTGATTTTTTCTTTTCAGGATCAATATTGATACCACGATGGCATATAAAAAATACATGAAATTTTCTTGAGGATACCCCGAAAGCACATTTCAAGGGGTTCATCTTCAAATTATGTTGTTGACGTTTGTTGAATATGATTTCCAGATATTCCATATGATCCAAACGTTGACTAGATTTATCCACCAAATCATCCAAATTAAATTCAAAAAACTTCCCTAAAAAGTGTTTGAAGATATTGTGCATGGCATGTTGATACGTTGCACATACATTATTCATGCCATTGGGAATTACCCGATAGAAAAACACACCTTGAGGAGATTTGAAAGCTCTATACTCTTCATCTTAAGGGGAAATTTGTATATGATTGTACCCAGAATAACCATCCATGAAAGAAAGAGCTTCATAGCAAGTTGTTTCATAATTTAAGAGTTCTATGATCGGAACTGGAAAATCATCCTTGGGACAATTCTGATTAAGATCTCTAAAGTCAATGAAAACTCTAAATTGTCCATTCTTTTTTTTCATAGGGACAATATTAACCATTCATTTGGGATATTGAACTTCTCTGATGATGTTAGAATTTATAAGCTTATCAACTTCAGATTCAATATTGGAAGCATAAGTTGGGTGTGTTCTTCAAGATTCTTTCTTGAATCCTCCATGTTCATTCGGAAAATCCAAATGATTAGTGGAAACATCGAGATCAATACCTGGAATTTCGGTATAATTACAAGCAAATACATCTTGATTTTACTTTAAAAATAAAGTATACAATTCTTGCTCTTCAAGAGTCATGGTTTCACTAATTAAAGTGGGGGTGTGGATCTTCTTTTGTACCCATATTTATCTCTCTAAGTTCATCCATAGTGGTATAGATACCCTCTGCAAATGCTGGAGGAGCATCCCTGAGATCTTTCTCTTCTTCTTCAATATGTGTTACTTCCTCTGTTTCTACTTGCATAGTAGATGTCGAAGCAATAATTCTATGGTTAGGAGAGAAGTTAATGTTTTAATATCTTGGAGAAGAGGCTTCCATTTATGAGCCTACTGAGGATGAAGTATAGAATTTATGGATAACATCAGATTAAATAAAGACATCTCAATTTAAACATTCATCACATCTTGGTGAATCAACAATTTCTCCCATGCTTTCTGGCTCGATTGTTGTACCTAACATTATGGATGTTTCCATAAGAGTGTTCAGATTTAGGTCAATCTTGTCAATTTGACTGATATGAAACACATAATCTGTACTCACATATATGAATGAGTTCACAGGATTCTTTTCCAAACCACTTAGAGCATTAATTTTTGTATCCTTTTTTGCTATAGATATTTCCTTCCGCTCGATGTGATAAAATTCTACCTCAATGTATTGAGATTTACATGTTTTGAATGTGGATTTGTCGCCATAAAATGTTCCAATTTTACCATTGAAAAAATATTTGAGACATTGATGGTATGATGAAGGTAGAGCTGCATGTTGATGTAACCAAGGTCTTCTAAGAAAAATGTTGAAAGCTATGTCCTAACAAAAAATGATGAAATTTGATTTAGACATAAGGTTTCCAAACATAATTCAAAGTTTAATATCACCAAGAGATTCTTGTTCATTCTTATCATATCCTTGTGAAATCAATGTAGAATGAGATAAATCAGATTCGGTGTGGCCCAATAAACGAATTGTAAAAAAAAGAATGAGACTGACTCCTGAGACATTATCAATTATAGATCATCAGAATTCTATATCATTGACTTTGACAAATAGATTCAAGGTATGATATGTCCATGTACAACATCATCTTCATCCTCATCTATAAATGATATCACTTCATGGTGTTCAGTAGGATCATTCTCTATATGATAGACCTCAACCGTAGCAATTTCAGTTTCGAATTCATGAGGACATGACAAAGCCTCAATAAGCACCTCCCGGAGATCTTTTGATAGATCTAAGGCATCCAGAGTTGATAACATGGCCGGTACATAGGCCAAATTATTTAATACCTCATACATTTGGTCAAAACTCATCTTTTCTCATCTTAAAAATGTGGTCTGTCAGGTTCCTTGTATGTTGAAGCTTTGGCAGAAGATGCATCTCGTATCGAGGTAGGAGTTGGAAACACTCCTGGATTTGGTAGATTAGACCGACTTGATCTATCTATTTGATAAGAGGAAGAAGGTGTTACCTCTGACCAGTCTTCCAAAATAACTACGTCAAGACAGAATCTACCATGTGGGGATGAACATTCTTGTTCCTGTTCAGCCCACTTAATGGCATTGCCATGAGTTTCTACCGCATATACAGTTCTAGAAGGGTAGGATTGAAATAGAGGCTTCTAAAAAATCTATGTATTCCCCTATATCCTATAACATTTTCCCTTCCTCTAATTCCCATATAAGATATAGGGAACAAAGGTTCATAATAATCAAAATAGTTATTGGCATAAGGATCTATTAAATGAATCATGTTAAAAAAACCAAAGATCAATTCTTCATCTGATGAAGATTCTAATCGATTAACCAATTCATGTTGTGCTATTTGGTGGGGTGGTTCCCATTCTTTCGATGCATATGTCATAAAATCTACCAGAGTCAAAGACAACTTAGGCTTTTACACATGCTGGTATTCTTCTGACTGCTCTTCTTTCTTCGAATTACACTTATTCGTTGAGGATTTTCCTTATGATGAAAGGGGTTTTTCTTAGGAATTCACAGTAGAAGACACACTTGGATGATTCAATTGAGTTTGTAATATGTCATGAGTTTGGTCGATCATTTTCATGACCATCTAATTATCATATTTCTATGCATTTTTTTTTGTCTTCATTCCACCCACCTTCTTCTTCTGGATCAGTAGCAGTAACACATGCCACCTAGGGTGAAGAACTATACAGTTCTACGTGTCTAGAGTCCACCATCTTTTATAGGATATCATTTTAGTCAAAACACTCCTGAATGGAATTCCCTAACATCTAATGAAATGGTAATAGTTGGGGAGGTCTTCATATCCTTCCTTGTTCGGCCTTTTGTGCCTTTTCAACTGAACCATATAGTTTTCCAGAGTTGAGATAAAGTAGATAGGAACTTGTTCATTGCAGAAAGAATAAACTCTATTCTTCATATCATCAAACTGTTTCAACCTTTGATCACTTTGATCATCGTGACAAGGTGACCATTGTTGTTGATTTGTAGGAGGTGGATCCCATTGATATGATGAAAGTTTTGAAGTTGAGGCAGGTACAAGTTCTTGTTTAAGTGTAATTGTAGAAATATCTTCTTTCCATATTATCCTTCCTAGAACTTCTGGAATTACATTAGTTTTAGAGTTAGTATTTATAAGAGAGTCCTTTATCTGTAGAGAAATTGATTTAAGGTCTCGAAACTCTCCTGCCTATTTCACAGGGATCAATGGTGTGCGTAATTCATTACATATATTTGCAACACAGATTGGCAACAATTCTTCTTGAGGGAGTTCTAAACATAAGAAATATGTAAATCACTTCCAGGGAGCAATGAAATTTTAAACACTTTTATTTTCCATTTTCTTACAATTGGTAATATAAAAAATTGTTTTCTTTTGCAATGTTGATCTAAATTGAATAAAAAATCTTTGACAAAGATCTTCCCACCCAGTAATTGACCGATATTGAAATCATATATACCATAGAAATGTAGGTCCTTGTAATGATTGCAAAAAACACATGATCTTAACTACTTCTTTTTGTTCAGGAGTTCCCATCAAAGGATCACAAATTAGAAACAAAATGTGTTAGGTGTTGTTTGTGATATCCTGAACCATTAAAAATTTGGAATGTAGTATTAAAAAAATTTGGTGGGGGGGATTGTATCCACCCATTTAGGGTAAGATCTCTTTTCTGGTTGAACATGAGCATGTTTACCTTCCATATATTCCAACCTATAATTTAATGACTCAATGGTAGTCATTAATTTTTTAGAAACATATGGTTGATATTGGGCCTGAGAAGGTGCGATAACTAGAGGTTGGACGAGTGTGGTGACCGGTAATGCCACATATGGTAGTATTTCCTATTGTGTTCATGTATGACCCATAAGATTAGACATGTGATGGTGTACATGTAAAGGGTGATATTCTTGATCCATCCCAGTAGCTGCAATAAATTCCCTTGATTGATTAACTCTAGCATGCTTAGGAGGAGGACTACCTTGAAGTTGTTCTACATTTAACCTCATTAGTTCCTTCATTTCTTCTTCTTTCTATGTAAACCATTCCTCTAATGAGAGTGATTTTCCTTCTCTAGAGGTACGGTTGAGCTTATATGACTTATACACTTTTCCATGGCATGTTCACTTCTGGAGTTTGGAAGGGCATTTCCCAAAAGAATGTCTTCCCCCTAGGAAACCCTCTTTCTTCTGGTACATAGACCTCCTTCATTTATTTCCATGTGTATAACCTCTTGAATAGGAAATTCTTCATCTGATCCCTCTAAATGAGCCTCCTTTTATGGGGGATTAGTGACAACAGCATTGATGGAATTTATCGATTCATAATGCATTGCAGCCCTTCGATATCTTCATCTCCTATAATGTCTTCCTCCAAGTCCTTTATGGGAAAGTTCCTTTTGTTTGGTTGATCCCTCAAGAACTTCTTGATAAACCATAATTTGGAAGGAATATCCCGATAATTCGACCATGTGTTCCTCTTATGGTTTATTCCCTAATCGAGAGAAGACTGAATTTCACTGAGGCAGAGACTTAGAGGTTGATAAATTCCCCAGTCCGGTGGACTGGGGATGTTCCTGTTTTTTCTGCACAACTCCTCCAATCATGTCTGTTGATCCTGAGGGTTGGATTAAAATATTCCACTGTCTTGCAAGCTGAGGTGGCTCTCGAGCTACTACATCTGAAACCTTCTTAAAATCTACCCTGATTTTGTAGACATTAGTCCGGAAATTAGTTTGATGCATCATCTTACATCCACTCAAATCAGCTGTCTCAGATGACCATTGGATTATTTTTGTCACTTATGTCAACTGATGATGGGAATTCTCCTAATGAGAATCCTGTTTAATATTCTCATTTTCGTGATTCAAGAGTAATTTCACAACTTGTTCTTTATATGACTGACTTTGGGAAGGTCTAGATGTGGCCCGTTCATGGGAAAACCTTTTAATATGCACAAAACCAGTTAGATGTGGGTATCCATGGGCAATAACATTGCATGAGACCACTTTTGTTGGGCATTAATGACTGAAAAGTACAGTGAAATACAATGCTCAATGAACACCCCATTCAATAATCTGAATACCAGATGGGGCATTGGTAATTAATTGGTGAATGATTTTTAATGCTCCAAGGCATGAATGGTGAAGAACTCTCTACTACATTTCAACCTTTCGATGCTGAGAAACTGAGAGAGATACGAAGTCAATTTTGCGTTGAAACCCTTCTATTATCTTGACATAATTTTATATTCATAATAAGATAATATTTTATAGTTTAAGTGAAAAAGGTTTTTCCATATGATGAGATTCATATCGTGAATACAATATTCTGTCAATTTTTCTTGAAAATCATATAGAGAGTCAGGCAAAATAAGACTGGTATTTCACCTTTATCCAGTTGTTTTCCCATATCCATCACTTCCTCTTTGTCATTGGATGAATATTATTCTACCTGATGGGACCAAAGCTGTATCTTCTTTGTTGCTTCATCAGATTCAAAAAGATTGGTAGAGAATTCATATGTAAAATTAGAATATGAATGACCTAGGGTTGGTTCAGATAAAGACCCACACCCCAGGATATATTCTAATTGAGATAATATTTCACCTGCTATAGGTAAGGCATCATACATGACTGGCATCACATTTGAATGTGCATCACGATAAGAGGGGTTTCCCATTACTAAATATTCCATTGAAGAATTTTCCAGGAAATGCAATTTACTACTTCGAAGTGGAATTTCCTAGCTAAATTCATCATCATTGGGAGGACCACCATGGTGGGTTACACCAAAAGATGAATCCTATTGTTTCTTTGTCTCCTGGCCACTCAGAGGGTTATCGTGGATCTCATATAAAGATGATACTTCATGATTGTATGAATTTTAATAGAGAAAGACTTCATGACGATGTGACTGATGAAGAACTTCGGAGTTATTGTTGTTACTTCCAGAATTTTGAAATGAGAGTATAATCTTGAGTTGCAGTAGGTAATTTTATGAGGGCTTCAAGAACTCCAGCATTTAGTAAGGACTTATTGTAGATTGGATCTTGATTTTTCAACTATGTTGGATGGTTCTTGTTTTTGGATGCCATTTTACTCACTTTGGAAACCACTTATTGATGAATGAGTTTATTATGGGTAGGTGTATGTGCCTGCTCAGGAGAAATGGTCAGGTTAAGTTGATTATCTCCATCTAAATCGGGTTTATGTGTCTGACATGATTGTCCGTATGACATGGTGGAGTATTCCCCACAACCCACATGGACTGGAAAAGAGGTGTTTATCTGCTACAAAGAGACATGTTGATGAGTCACTCTACTAATAGGGATAGATTTAGGATTCTTCACCTACGATGCTGCTAAAGTTGTTATAATATTCAAACAGGTATCCCAAATAAGAGAATTGATTTGCAACTGCTCTTTCACCATTTTCAGAATGTGCATGGTGACATCAGCTTTCGGAATGGGAATATACATCCATTCTATGTTTGGAGTAGGCGTGTGTTCCTACTCCTATACTCCTTTCACTGTTAGTGAATTCTGACAGTACTCATGTGTAGGGGGAAAAATTGTGTCTACATCATGTTTGTCATTAGAGCTTTCCAATTGACATATTCTGGTGCTACCAAACGTTACTGTGGGTTAGATTGATGAATCACAGGTGTATGTGTCTACTTATAGTTCTCCACCAAATATGATTGATGAACATCCTTTAAGACTTGCAGACGAGACTGTTGCCAGAACTGATGAGTGTTAGCAGGTGTATGTGCCTGTTTATAGGTGGTCACCAATTTTGATTGGTGAGCATCTTTACATGCAGTCAGACGAGCCTGTTGACTAGTTGATGAATTATAAATATGTGTATGTGCCTTCCTATAGTACACTGCTGGAATTGACTGGTCAGATAGATGTGGTATTTCCAGATGAGTCTGCTGGGTAGTAAAATCAAGACGGACTGGTGTATGTGCATGCTCGTTGTTTGCCATCAAGTTATTTTGATGGACTTCTCTGGAGGGGGGTATAGGTAAGAACATGCTCCCTTTTGGAAATTTTTTTGCCTCAACTGGTTCGTCTTGTGTACTCGGTTCTGAGGGACCTAAGACGAACATCTAGAGGTGATACCCTCATCATGTTGAGGGTGCACTATCACACGAGTTTGGTGATGATTATTGGTTGGAGTTCTCAATAAGGGCTACCATCTTCGTTAACTGAGGCCTTGAGTGACATCTTCATTCACCTACCTGTAATATGGGAGGGACTGGTAGTTGCATTCAGGGGATAACGACCCGAAATAGTTAGAGATGGTGGTTGGCACCACCCGCTTCTTGACGACTGGTTGTTGCTGTCTGGACAACCAGGGTGTGTAGAAAACTTTGAGGGCTTATCCAGTGGCTTCCAGAGTTATTATGGTACCGTGTTGATGTTATTCCATAACCAATGCATTCATGACCCAGTGTTGAAGATGATGAGTAGGTGATGTCATCCTCAGAGTGGATGAGGATCCAACAGGAGTAGTAGCCGAGGCATTCAAAGGTGTGAACTTTAATGAAGCCATTTTGTGTTACAGATATATCTTGGAAAAGATTTCCTTTTTAATATAGAAAACATAGTCGAGATAGGTTTGGCATGACTACATCTTTTGGATTAACACATATGTGTTTTATTACTTTGTTGGCACTCATATTGCGTTTAATATGGGCCTAACAAATAAGTAAAACATCATTTAACTTGGTTAAGGATTCGCGTCGGGTTCACCATTTTTTGTATCTTCTAGAAATGGGAATGACCATGTTTTTTTAAGGTTAAAACATTCCAATCAATTTCCACTAGGTTTATTCATAGAACTAGAAATACCCTATGATTCTATAACCATTGGGACTAACATTCCAAAGGAAGGTTCTCATTAGTTGAGGACCTATGAGGCTTAAGAATTTTCATTGGTCGAGATGATTGGATGTCAGGATCATCACACCATTTTGGTGGGAATTATTGCCTACTATGGGACTCTCTTATAGATTTATGTTATGTTCATGAATCCTTATTAATATACCATGCATGAAAATGATTTTTTGTCTTGGCAATCAATGATTGATATGTATGGGATTTAGAGAATGTTTTATATGTATTTGAGGTTATTCATTGATAGATAATCATCCATATGTGTTGGATATTCTTATTTAATGGTATCCTTCAGTATATTATATAAAAATCTCTTGGTCACTATGATGACCATATTGGTTTTAAATCTTCTCAGTGGGGTAGTTGAATTTTATTGTCATTCAGAAAGACATGGATTATTTCATAGTAGAGATCGTACTCGCATATGGGCTACCTATGTATCCTCATTAAAAAGGAATCAGAACCCACGTAGATTGAGAAAAAAAGAATATAGTTTAATGTCATATGGGATAGAAAATAATTAATGAAAGATGGGATTGAACCTTATAAAGGATTCCTACGTACTATACTTTTATGGTAGAGATCAAAGTCCACGTAGTTCGGGAAAAAAATATGGGGTTTATGCATGGTTAATGAACCAAAAAGAGTTGCAGTGATTTCGTTTACACCATAAGCCCACGTGAGTCATGCTCAGTGTGAGAAACAAGAGGTATCAGTAAATTTGAAGAAGATACCAGGAATGATGCAGTTATGAGAAATGATGTGGGGATAACATTTGTATGAAGACCCAAGTAAATGAAGATAAATAAATAGGAAAGAAGCCTAAGATCACGGTCCATAATGTTATTTTTAATTTTATGGAGATTTGGAATTTTCAGCTGGGACTTACTCTTTAAAAGGAATCTCAAATTAAGAGGGACTTATAATTGGTTTTTATTTCTGTAAAGGAGGCCCAAATCAAAAGAAGTTAAGATTTGGGCTTACTCCTTAGGAGGATGCCCAATTAAAGGGATCTTAGAGCTTGGGGATTACTCCTGAGATGGAGTCCCAGTGTTAAAGGAAATTATGAATGGGGATAACTCTTTAGAAGGAGGCCCCAGTTAAGGGGACTTGTGACATGGGGCTTACACCTGAGAAGGAGGCCTAAATCAAATGATATTCTCATCTCAAAGGATGAGGTTATATAGGAAACCCCTAACCGTGGTGACATAATGCTTGTACGTCATGAGGTTTTAGGTGATGTTCTCACAGAATTCTTTTTAGATAAGGAATCCAACAATGGAACCATGCCATAAATGGATTTTGAAGAGGGTTTTGAAGGCTATGTCTTGAAGATGAGAGGTGGATGTGAGGAAAGGCCGTGACTATGAAGGATGCACACTAGTATTGTAATGGTGTGCATGTCGTGGTTGTGCAAGTAGACATGTGCGACATGAGTCGCCTTGGGTAACGAAAAATATATAGGGTAATACTTGGGAAACATTGAACTCATGCCCTTAGAATAATCCCAAGAGACTTCCAGAATGGTGGTGCACAAGTTACCTTGAGAGGGAAAGGTGGCTCACACGTGTCTTCATTTCCCTTAAGGGCTGGAATCTTAGGCGCACAAGTATTGATGAGTTCTATTACTAATGCGTTATTGTTCCTCTTTAGAGCATCCATTCTAAGTAAAGAATTACTTTAAATGTGTTTGGAAGATGTCATACAAAGACATGGGTGACCAGAGCTTGAATCTGAGTATTGTAATATTCTTCCTCAAAATAGGGGGCCCACAGGGTTTTTTATAGGCCACTGGGCACCTTCGGTGAAAAAATAATAGGGCGCGGTAGTGACTTTTGTGACCCATTGGAGGCGTGCATGTGACATGCATGGCGCGTAGGAAACTTGCAAGACTCCCTCTTAATGGGTTCCTGGTCCATGACATTGTCAATTTTTGACGTTCTTCAAAGGGTAACCCTCATTGTTCTTAAGGTATTCTACTTTTCCATTCATTGGACACTGTGACAGAAAGGAGCATCAACAAATGGGAAACCATGTCATCTCCTAATTAAGTTAGAGTATATATCATTTTGGGCGATAAAGAAATTAAATATGGATTTGGAGAAAGCTGTCATAACTAGGATATCACAATTAATTGATTTATAGGAGATAAGAAGATACACATATCACATTTAATGAATATAAAAAGAAAAGATTATGAAATTTCATGATCATCATATTGCAAGTTGTAACATTGTACATGGAAATAAGGTTCTGTTATTTAACATCAGATTGACACTATTATCGGGTAAACTAAAATTTCAATGGTCATTCCCATTCAATTTCACTCATTTCATTCCAAATGGAACTATAGAAATCCAAAGAGAACGTGGTTTTCCATTGAATGTGAATGGTCAATGGATGATGATTTTTGAATAACCCTTCCAGGAAGGATATGTCCTCATCATCAAATTCAATTAAGCTTTAATGTTGTCAATATCTTGACAAAATAAAATATACTAACTAGGTGGAAACCTAGTTTAAGACATCATATACTAGGAAATATTATGATCATCTTAAGAATGTTTTGGAAGAACCAAGTGATAAAGGTAACGAGTGAACAAAAAATGATCTAAAATAGTTTAGTTCATGTATTGTATCTGTGATTCATGATTTGTACCCACTTTTATGAAATTCTATTAATTCAATTGTACAAATCATGTTACACATGTACATGTTGTGTACCTCATTGTGATTATTTTATAAATAAGAACGTTTTGAACCTTAGGTTCACAACCCAAAGCCATTTCAAAACCAATGCCTCACCACCCTCCCTCTTCTATTCGCTACACCCTCACCCAAAGAAAATATCCCCACATTCCACTATTTCACCCAAACCTGTGAACTCCCATTCTCCACCAATCCTTCTCCCACTCCTCACCCCACAAAACCACACCCCACCCATCCATCCTTCCTCCCAAACTGCGCACACCATTCTTCACCATCTTCTCTCTCACCACAAAAAACTGCACCCCCTTCCATGGGTTAATGTATTGTAAAATATGAACCCAATCATATACCAAATCATTCTACTCCCAATAATCTTTCTTAGCCTCAGAATAATATCTACCATCCAGGTGCCCCCGTGCTACAGTTACTGAACCATCTTCATAGCCTGAAAACCTTACTTAACCTTCTCTTCATGATCAATCCTCATCATCCCCAACTTCTAATGACATAGACATCCACGTGCACCTGATTTTTTTGTTTTTAAACCCCCTAACATCAGTTCAATATTCTCTGGTTGCAAGAAAAAACCCATGCGTAGTGACAAGAAATTGGACATGCAAATCCTAGCCCAATTGAACATCATTGATGTTGTTATTTAACATCTAATAACTCTTCACATAGATTTCATTCACGAGTTTTATGACGAGTCATTCTGAAATTTTTCCCTATATATTTTATCCACATTAGAGATGGTCATGGATAGCCTTTTGTTCTGTCTCGATGCATGGACACACGATCTCTCCTTTGCAGAGTTGGGTCTCAGGATGGGTATCCACTCAAAAGGATTTGTCACTTATGACATATCTCCTATGCTTCATCTATTGAAACATGCATAGTCTTCTCCACAAGTTTTTCATATAATAGCTCATGACCACCTGTCCCCCCATGACCGTAAAATTATAATGTATACTCACCTGTTGGGTCTGTCACTGCGTATCCTGTATAGAGACAAGGCACATGGATGGTTTACCCGAGCCGAGTCTTGTCGTAGTGATATCCCAATGGACATTATAAATCTAGATGAATCCATGGTTAGCTCGTCCATCAACTTGGCTACCTAGTTTTCATTGTAGTACAATAAAAAGGAAGAGAGGTAGCATGGCACTTTGATGGACGACTCTTTCATCTCACATTTAGCCAACCATTTGGATGCTTTCAATCCAACACTACCCAATCTTTATTGTACCTATCGATCTTATCTATCATGTGTTGATATATATGATCATGATTCTATTGAGGGAGGATTATGGATAATTTTTTTTCACCTGACATCTAGGAGACAACACCGACATAGCAATAGCCTCATGTATCATATCTTCCAGAGGCTGTAGACCCACAAATCCAACCACACACTACCTGAGCACCAATACCACCTATTTATCCACCCACATCTACCTATACCCCATATACCATTCATAAATCTTCCCACCCCACCCTGAATGAGATATGGGACGAAAAACATTGTATCTAGGTGAACATAAAGAAAATATCCACTAACATTCATCTCCCATTCATTGATCCCGCAACATTTACCACACCACCACCAAGAACCCCCACTGGCCCCTCATCTACCACTATTCATCTACCCCCTGTTATTCGAACTGAATTTCCTCTAGACCTTACTGAACCCACTTCCCAGTATGAGTACATAGTGGACCAGGCCCGACGGGGCAAGGGGTTGACCACTAACTCTACCCCAATGGTACCTTTTGAGGTTTCAATTGCCTATCACACAAAACCATTAATGATCAAGACATCTCCCCCTCCCACCTCAACCCATTTACCTCCCTCTTTAATCCAACCATCTATTATAGCTTCCACCTCACCTACTCCTGATATTATTACAGATGTTGACCCAGCTGGATGAGTTTTCTGACCACCGGATGGCGGGACGATGCTAGAGGAGATCTTTAGCCCGGATACCTATTATTTCCATTTTATTTATGGGAATTTGGACATTTTTTTGTGATAGGTGTGTCCATTTTTTATAAATTTTTATGAGCTCAATTTTAATGATTATATATATATAGGACATGGTTATTGAATAATTTTTAGCTTGATTATCATCTCATTTATTTTGATAAATTGAAATGACTAGCTCCTCTGAATCCTTTAGGGTTGTTGATGGCCCAATCCCACCATTTTTTCTCGAAAAAAGGGTAATCCAGCCCATTATATAAGTATCACATCATCTTCAGGTAGTATCCCTGGAAACACAATCACATCAACAACCACCAGGAACGATGATTCCATTCCATACCCCACCTGATCCACACACATGATGCTTCTCCAGAAGTCATCAAACTGGCCAAAAGAGGCCACGAGCTTGAAGACACTACAACAAACACCATAAAATGAAATAGCACTAACTAATACTTTCGAAACAATACAATATATAATGGTCCATCCATCTAGACCACAATTTCCTATTAATTGTTTATGGTAGGCAATCCATGTTTGAAATTTTTTCTAGATATGGGTTTCATAATTTAAACCATTTGAGGTTTACTATTGATCCTCAATTTGAAATACATTTGATACATTTTAATATTTTGAATTCAATAAAATTTGGTTTTCTCTTATTGTTATCCACATAACCTACATATTATTCTACATTTAAAATTATTTTAATTGTTGAAAAAAAAATTATCTAGTATAGGATTTTCTCTCTAACCCATTTTTAGAAGCCAATACATATCATCCAAATAGTCATATTACATCATGGAAAACCACTTATTTAGGGAGATTATGATTCCCTCATTTAAAATTTTTCAAAACAACCATTTCAAAATAATTAATCCATCATTTCTACACCACTTCCTCAAAAATTTATTGGAATGTATCGACTCTATCAATTTCTATGTGTGTATGTATGTGTGTGTGTGTGGGGGGGGGGGGGGGTTGGGCTCTCATGATTATCACTAATGATACAATTAAAATAGATATTTTTCTCAAATATTCTAGGATACATTTTTTGAAATTATAAGAAATGTATTATTCAGGGAAAATAATATTCCCATATAAATTTAAAAAAAATATGGAAATTGATAAAAAAGATTTTTTGTCTTAATTTATATTTTTAAAGTGATTAATGAGTTTTGGAATTTTATTCAAATTAAAATGTTTTGAAATTATGATTAATTGTCCCATTACGTAGTTTTATACCCATCATAATTTACAATTTCCATTTTATTCAAATTAAACAATATGATTCTAATCCTACAATTACACATTCTTTACTGAGAATATTTTTTGAGACATGCTTGGGACATGTCAGCCTACCAAAACAAGCATTGAAATATTATCGATGTTATGACAAAACAAGTACATATTTTAAATAATTGAGGAAATATTTGTGATACATTTTTTTCAAAGACCCACCATACATCAATCCTTCCATTAGTCCAAATTTTCAATGAATGAACATATAGGATGAATAAAGTCTTGGATTATTTTCCCTCTATTACCTACTCCTTGTAAAATGCAAGATGATACTTTTGAACTTTTGTGGGGGAGTCATTCAGACAACTGAGATGAACTTACTAGCATGATATGTATTGGTTAATAATTAGACTTTTGAGTTGTGATTCCTATATACTTTATGAAATTTATTTTTGTTATCTATTCCCTTGACGAAAGAAAATGAAAAGAAATATTGATATTGGTTATGTACTAGGAAGGTCAAAAATAATAAGTTTCTAGATCAATGAATCCATTTACTGATCATATGTGGTTAGGGGATGGATGTGAGATATGTCCTATATATGTATTTCAAAAAATAAGAAATGAAAAGAAAAAAGGAATGGAACATAATACTCATTTTGTACTTACTTTACATATATGGATCCAAACGTAGTTGTTGGTGTGTGGAATTGATTAGCTACAAAGAGGCATTGTGTTAATGTTATCTTGAAATTCGTGCATTATACTTCATATAATTTCCTCTTTTTAGCCTAATGATCACTTTTTACTTACCTACCCATAACATCAGTGTAGAGACCCAAACATGAAATACATGGATATTACATTACTTTTACATTACTTTTTCACAATACATAAAACATAACAAAAAATGACATCCAAGGACCGTAATTGTTTAGTGTCTTCGGAAGCTTGGAACATAATCTCCTGATTATTTTGAATGAACATCGACATCTCCCATAAATATCTTCCCCTTTTGTTTTCATACCTAAAACCCTTCTTTATATCATGGGGAAAAGAATCTATAAAAAGGGTGAGCTCAAATGCTCATTAAGGGTAAACATTACGAACATATAAACAATCCATAAACATTTGAACATAAAAACATGAACATAATACATCAAAATCTTGAGCAATGGCATGAATATTGGTAGTACATAAGGCATAGATCATAATGGAACATCAATAATGATAAAATAGCATGTTAATAAAACATTTAATTGTGGAAAACCATAAATCACATTATATTATTTTTTATATTATTCAAATCATTGCTGCAAATACCATCATAGTGGAAAAAATACATTACTGAATCGGGTGTACTTGCTGTTACATCCCTGTATTACTGAACCAGATTTTACTTTCCATTACAGCCATGTCTATCTAATTAGATATAAATCTTTACCCACTGAATTGGAGATAGATATAGGTCCCCCCCAACTAGTAATGAAATCATTCTTTTGTGTGCCAAAAAAATATCATTCATCATAACCCAATGAATAAAATGGGTTTCATAAACATCATCTCATCTAGACATAATCCATATAAAACAAATGGATATCATTTTATCATAAAAAAATAAAACCATTTAAAAAAAGGATACATTATACTTAAAACATAATCCTACTAAATAATGTAATCTTATATGGAAAATAGTTTTTACAAAACACTTGAAATGAATTCTTGAGGAAAATATTATTTCTTCATAAAAATAATTTTCTTTTCACAAAATTACAAGAAATTTTTAAAAAAAGATTTTATTGAAAATAATCATCAAATCCTTTAGAGTAATCTTCATGAAGAAAATGATATATTAGACCGTAAAAATCCGTTCATTCCGTATAAGATAAACAAACATTCTCCTTTCACTTTTATCAAAAAAGTAAAAAAGTACCTCGTATGGTAAAAAAAAGAAAGATTCCATCCATAACAGAAAGTAAAAGTCAAAAAGGGGTAAATATGACCTTAAAAATACATGGAAAAATATTAAACACTTTTTAAAAACCTTTTTATGTACATGGATGAAAAATATAACCCATGTAAATACTTACTTATAAACAATCTCATATTAGAATGAGATTGGCATAATTATCCCTTACCTTATGTCAAATTTCCTTCGTATCTATTCAAGACTCTTGTATAGTGGGTTTAAACATATTATTATCTTGTAACAAAATAATAATAATATTTATGATATCATATATGATTCAATTATGTCTATATATTAACCGTTCATTTGTCAATTCCATGCTAAAGATGTTTTTTGGGTAAAATCGTTTCAATTATCATACATGTTTAGACTTGTTGTTCCTGTTATTTTTTTTAAATATACCAGAATTTACATAATTCAAGAATTTAAATTATGATTTATATATCATATATATATTCATTATATATATATATATAATAGATAGATAAATGAAAAGAAATACACCGTTCATGGAGACGCTAGGCCGTACGTACCCATGAATGTCGTTTTCCTTTCCTTATTGAATGGAATGGAAGTAAGTAGATAAAAATATATATATATATATATATATCCAGTAGATTTATAATGTCATATCTTTAATTATTATTCATTATATATACTTTATAATCATTATTCAATGGTTATCATGGATAATGAATCTCATCACGTGGTGGATACGGTAATCTGTGCGTACACACGAGTGATGATATCTATCCCATAATTATTGAATGGAATTTGAGTGGATGAAATAATATCCCAGAATTAGTATCATGCTATAATAATCATATATAGTTATTCATTACACCATTATATCCATCCAAAAAAAGGTGGTGGTTGAAAAACATATTACACCACAATATGGAGTCAGTATTCTGTACATACTCAAGCGCGGTGATTTCGTTTCTCATAGGATGGATAGAAGGTGAAATAGGGATTTTACATATTTATAATAAAATATCATTGTATAAGTAGTACTTATTTTATTACATTATAATGAAAAAACTAAATAAGAGGATATAGAAGAAGAAGGAATCTTGAACGAATCGGAAGAAGAGAATACCTCTTCTTCGACGTGCCTCTTTTACACATCCTCAAGGGAACTAGAGTTGGTCTTATGAAAAGACCGAAAACTCTATGACATCACTAGAGAGGTTGAGATGTGAAATTTTCAGATTTTTTCTAATATTTAAGGATATAAAATGTGTAAATAGGATAGGGAGGAGGTTCCCTTTTATATGGAGGAGAGGGGCACCTTAGGAAAAACTAAAAATATTATTTTATAATAAATTCATATTCGGTTTATAATGGCTCCACTGTAGCTAATTTAGATTCTAGGGTGGTTATGGGTCAAAATTGTCTCAAAAAATAGATTTTAGACAAGTTTAGGTTACCATTTTAACCTTATCATTTAAATTTAACTCTAAGTTAAATAATTTAACTTTTACCGTGTCTTCTGGTATTCTTAAACTATATGGTTAATAAACTTACTATAAACTGCCAATATAACCCCAATTTGTTAATTAATGACATTTATATAATTATATAAGTCATATGGCCGAACCTTAGATTTTTAAGAATAGAATATCAATTAATAATTTAATTTTTTTTTTAAAAACCTTTTAATGTCAATTTTGACACTATTTTGTATTTTGATTTTCCTAAATTCATAAAAAGGTTATTACTTCAAATAAAATTAATCTAAACAACCCTAATATGTTATATTATTCTATAAAATTAGTTTAATTCATTAAAAGTCTCAAATTACATTTATTTGGGTTTTTAAATTATCAACTATGTTAATATTTCATTACTAAGGTAATTACTGCATCATCATTGTGTCATAAATAAATTAAAATATTTAATGTCTAAAAATTTAATCTAAACTAAAATTATTTATGAAGTCTATTTATCTTTCTAATGAATATTTATAGTCGAATTTATCTTAGGTATAACCCTATATTAAAAATGATTTACTTATTAAACATTGATTTTAATTCTTTAAACTCTTATTTGAATTAAATAATAATAAATGTCCTAATCTAATACAAGTGGACCTAAAGGGTGATATTTTATTCCTATGTTTGTTTTGGGTCGAATAACTCTTATACAATATAATTAGTACATGTGTTAGTGTAATTATAATATCACTTTTACCCTAAATTACCATATTTACTATTAACCCTTGTAAATAAAAGAAAAACTTTACTATTTAGAAAAAATTATTTTAATCTTATGGAACCACATTTTACTCCTTGATATAAACTGTGTCTATCGGAATTTCGAAATTCAACTCACAGAAGCGGTAAAATTACGTTTTATGCAAATTGACAAATTCTCCTAGGAGGTGGGTAAAAGACAATGAAATTTTATATGATTATTAATTGACTACAATGAATTAAATATTAATTATATAAGTATTATTTCTCTATTTTGACCTAAAATAAATTTAAATAAAATAAATAATTATTTATATAAAGTTTTTTATTTAAACTATAACTCATTGTTTTTTCACTATTCATAAAAAATTGAAGGTTTTCAGAAAAAATATAAAAAATTCACCCTAGTATAATTTCGATATTAAGAATCCAAAAATATAGTTTATTTTGTAAGATAAAATTTTAAAAATTAAAAAAGTGTGTATTAAACTTCTTAACCATTAGTTTAAATAATATTTTAATAACATATCGTTGTTTAGTGAAACTCGGTATTTCGTACAACGGATGCTATCGAGGATGGTTGCTCTTGTATGTAACACATGCCAAGAATAGTGTTTCATATACTACAAGATAATACGGTGTTGCGTATAGCGTAAGATATTATTGGTGTAGCGTACAACACAAGACATCAAGAAAATGAAAAATAATATTTCTCATAAAATATTGCTGTGTTGTAATCAGAGTCATCATCACCTTACTACTAAAGCCATCATGATTAATTTTTTATTTTATTTACTATGTAGAGATTATGTCACCATTTCAATTAAATTGTTAGGAACGTGTACATAGGGTATGATAATAAATCATAATTTATTTTACCCTGAGTGATGAGATAAAATTCATTGACAGGTAAATTACAAATGGCTATATAATTAGAGTAACAATTAAAATATTGTAATTAAATGATTAGTATTTGTATAAAATAACTAAACTATGAGGTGTGATAAATTTTATATGTAGGTATTATTCTGAATACTAACCATTTTCTCATACACATAGTTTTATTTTCATGGAAATGATGAATGTTTCTTTTATTTAAAATTGCTTATTGTTTTTTTAAATAATTGTTAGACATTTTTTCTTGAGGGTAAGAAATTGTTCTTGGGTTTGTGATTTGATTGTAAAAATTCATACAAACTTTTTTGTATCATTTACTAATGGATTTTTATTGATTTATTCGATAATGCGCTTGGTATATTCCCTATTTTATAGTAATAAGGCATCACATAATTCATAGGATGAAATGCATGAAAAGTGTAGAATTCATCTATTACACGTCGTGACATGGAATTTCACATTTTGAAGCAAGTGTTCACAACATGTGACAAGTCATGAGCCATTCTGTGATCCAAGCCGGGAATTCATAAGATAAAGTATCCAGTATATGTCGTGAGCCCCAAACCCACGACACGACTTCGTTCATATAAGATGAATGAGAAATCCACCCCAATACACATCGCGAGACCTAAATACATTATATATACACATTTAATCCTCATAAATCAGGAAATATACTCATGAGGCACATGGAAGATCATAAAACCATGGAGATCTATGAGGATCGATGGTACGTGATGAGTAACTATAGAACACATTGTGATGAGAATTTCATATATATACAAATTAGCTCGACATCAGATTTCATAGCATTAGTGGATTATATTTCTCTTTGTTTTTCCCCATTCATATTCCTTCATCCCTTCTCTCTCTCAAACTCAAATTTATTCATTGCAAACATCTAGTTTTAATTCAAGATTTGTGGATCTTTTTTCTCTAACACTTTGGAAATCAGACACCATTGTTGATTTTGATGATTGATTTTTACCATAAACATTGGATAATATTTTTTTTGCATTGATAATTTGGTTGAATGTTTTTGTTGGGTGGTACGTTAATTAATTAAATAATATATTTACTTAGTTTACATAATTTACCAAAAAATCAAGTCCTCTTATTAATTTAACAACTATTGAAGATATACAGGGTAATATGCATTACATTAGTAGATTATATAATATTTTGATGTCGTCTTCATTTTGGTATGTTGGTTGGGATCTACGATCATAGACAAATGAACAAAGAATAGTCAAGGGATGAATGATGAATGCAGTGGTATCATCAAATTCACCTCTAGTAGACACAATCTTCCCCCAATGGTCAATAAATAAATTAGGAAAGAATCATTATTTTAATTTACTTTCAATCATAGTTAATATAGATATACATGGAGTAAAATATAATTTCATTTTATACTGATTTCCATTCATTCCACTATAATTATTATTTTTATTTATTTTTGACCCTTGTGGATGTGATTCAACTTTATTATGATGATTCAAGAATGATAGAACCCCTGATTCGTGGAGGATGCATGCACAGTGTTGGGAATTATGGTTCAAGATGGATTGTGATATGATGTAGGGTTATGGTGTTGGATATATGTGTTTTAGGAAATATCATGGCTCATCATCTATGGTAGACATGAGATGGTAGTGTGTTCTTAGAGGAACATACCAAAGAAGGTTTAGTTGGTTGAAATCTTTCCAATGATGATGGTTCCGGAATGGTCATATTTATATTTTATTTCCATAATGTTATTCAAGTTGTAATATATTGGGAAACATATGAATAATTAATCATATTTTTGATATCACTAGAACACATATAGTGTAGTCTAGTAATACATATAAGTAGTCCCTTGTATGCGGAGACTCAGGTTTTGGGGGAAGTTAAATATCATGTGCCTTGTATATCTCGTACACGTTGGATGAAAATATGTTGGATTTTTACTATCTACCATAGCGGTTGAAAGAATGAAACATTTATTGGGAAACATTAATTCTCAGATTAGAAGTTCCTATCCATGTACAAATACGTGGATACGGTTCCTAGACATGGATTGTTTAAAGCAGAATAAGATGACATACATGATCATGGGTAAGAAAGAGTTGGATAGACCTCCAGCGGCCAATACACAGTGTATAAAATTTTAAAATACCTTGTAATATCCTATGGTAATTAAACATATATGCAATATAGTCACACAAGGATGTCTCAAAAATTTATTTCATCATTTATCGATATATGTTTGTCATGTACATTCCTTAACAAATTTACACATGTGTGTCACTATTATTATGAATCATATTTATCCCAACAAGTATCCTATACTAATTTTTTTTCCACATATAATGTAGTGGGTAAATAATTTATGGATTTTCATTACAATACATGGTATCATGAGTGGGAAAATTTATTTAGTGATGTTTGATTGATGGTAGTGATAGGGTTTGATCATCAGAGTGAAGTAGGGTTTTGTAACCCCTAATGTAATAGTAGGGTATGGGTCCCCATTGAATTTAATTAGAAAGATATTAAATCCCCTCTAACAGAAAATAGATTGGGTCATATATCTACTGAGTGGGACACCGTTTTTTATGATTTTATGATTGGTGTGACCATCATTGGATATAGTAGACCCTAGGATCTGGAGTGTAGTGGTGTGGTGTGGGACTTCTAAATGAAATCTAGAGTGATTGCATGACATTATGGGATATGAGATAGCTCCCCCTAAATTTTGGAGTGATGTGGAAAGGTGAAATCCCTTCATTTTATATACTATATGATTTTTTTAGTATTTATAATTATATTTGGACCATGTATAAACAAATTAACCCATTTTTCTTAGCTAGGATGTGGAGATGGAGATCACATTTCCCTATCACTTGGGTTTTATTTGAGAATGTATGTTGGGTCTAATTTACACCATACTTATGGATTTATATTACTTATATTTCATTATATTACTATTTTTAGATGTAATATTATTAGTGTAACCCCCCGACCCCAGCTACCCAGAGTCGGTGCATTACTTCGTAACATTGGCATGATCACAAGAAAGATCAAATCTCGAAAGACCGATTGGTTTAGTAGCCTTGGAAACACTAGATATATTCATAAGTTTTACATTACATCATTAAACGAAAAACTCCTACAACTACATATTGTATCCATAATCCACACTCATATCCCCACATAATATCCCTGCAGGTCATTCATAACTTACTTCTTCACTTCCTGGGAAAAATAAAACATAGAAAAGGGGTGAGCTCAAAAGCCCAGTAAGGATAACAATATAGCGGAAACTTTCATAAATAAGAATAAACTTTTAAGGCAATGTATAACTAAAACAAAAGCCTTTCAAACATGAACTTTCAACATGGTATGGCATAAATAAAATTAAATAATGCCATTTACATACTCACATGGATATTCTACTAATCGAATAATCACATGCAAAAATCAATAACCACTTTCATAATGTTGGAATGCATAATGCCAGACTATCATAACCACATAGTCAAGGCCTCGTGCCAAGACTACAAATAATATTTTGTCAAGGCCTTGTGCCAAGACACTAGTTTGTCTCATGAGACCTACCGATGCATCGAGGAGCTATAGCGGGCTCCACCCGTCACCTATTAGGTCCAATGCATTCCCATATGAAAAGGTTTAAACATAACATAAACATTCGTATTAAATCCAGCATAAGAAATGTCAATAATTTCACCATAAACTATGAATGGTATAAAAATAGCACATCCATAGTCAAACATATCACAAAACCATCAATACAATATAAAAGTTTTGTATCATAATAAATCAACTTCAAATAATCATAAAATCCATCAAAGGATGTTGACGTAGATGAAATCAAAATTCTTTTTAAAGAAATATCTCCTTTTATTTTGAAATCATTTAATATCCAAATAAAATAAAACATTTTCTTTGAAAATATTCTTATAATCTTGTAAGGAAAGCTTTGAAGATTTTATAACGGCGTAAAATAACCGCACCCGCCGTATAAGTTAAAAAAAACATTCTTACCTCAATTCTGTCGAAAAGGTTAAAAAGGACCTTGTTTCGAAAACGACGGAAAGATTCCATTATAAACCTCTTATAAAAAGTCAAACAAGGGTATAAATGACTTTAACACATATTCTTGTAAATAGTAAAAATGTTTTGAAATACATTTTTAAGAAACATGGATGTGGATGATAAAGATATCCCAGTAGATTATTACGTATAAACAACCTCGGATAATGAAGAGATTGTGAAATAACCCTTACCAATTTGGTAACTTATGAAACATACAACCCATGAAAGAAGTATCATACAATGAATATGTAAATACACATAAATTAGAGTGTATTACACAAAGAATATAATTATGGGCAGTACATACACCACACAAAAGGTGATGGTGGCAATATGGCATGAATCTCACGGGAATAAGGAGTGAGATGAAAACCCCTTACCTTGTACTTTTCCTTTGTTGGGGTAGGTTAAACTACTGTATAATGGTGAAATAATTGTTATTAAATTATACAAGAATCATATCTATTAATATGATATCATATATGATCATTTAACATTGATTTGTTAATAATATCTTAGAATTATCTTCGTTTCGGGTGTTAACTTACTCATTTTATTTATATGTTTTGTTACATAAGCCATGGTTGTTGTATCTTATTCATATCCAGAATGATATCTAGTCCTTAAAAATCATTTTTAAATCATCAAATGATAATTATACTTGAATGGTTACGATGGAGAATGAATCTCATCGCGTTCGTGGAGACAGTAGTCCGTACGTACGCACGAGCGACAATATCATTCTTTTGATATTAAAATAATATATAAATGAATGGTATATCATATATACAGAATCATTAACATGTTATATTTATTATTTACATGAGTTACACATCATTATTATACTCATACAAATAATATTATATTGAATAACAATTGCACCACGACGTGGAGACGGTAGTCCGTACGTACGCACGTATGGTTACATGTTATTCAAAGGGTGGATAGAATACGGAATATGGTTGTACCATATTTATAATAACATCACATTATATCTGAGATACTGGAGTTATTATTTTATAATGGTAAGAACAAAGGAAGAAGAAGTGGAAGAAGAAATGAACTTGGAGAAGGGTGGTGAAATCATTACCTCTTCTTCGGGTTCTTCCTTTTGATTTGATCAAAAGGGCTCCTTAGGTTGGCTTTCTGATCAAACTAAGGCCTCTAGGTTGTATTGAGGGATGTTTGGAGAGTATTTGGTCAGAGTTTGGCCGAACCAAAAGGCTTTGAAGGTGTGAAGAAATGAGAAGGAGGAGTGCCCTTTTATAAGAGGGGTGAGGGGCACCTTTGGAAAAGCTAGAAATATTAATTTATAATAAATTCATATTCGGTTTCTAATGGCTCCAAAGCTTATTATTCAAAGGTTAAGGTGGGGATAGGTCGAAAACCACTCAACCAATAGAATTTAGACAGGTTTGGGTACTTATATTAACCTTATCTTTAAGTATTAACTCTAAGTTAATTAGTTTCACTTTTACAATGTCTCTTTGTATTTTTATATAATATGGTTAATAAACTTACTATATACATCCAAGCGACCCCCAAGTGGTACATTAATGATGAACCTATCATGATATAAGTCTCTTGGCTGAACCTTAGATTTTTAGGAATTTAATATCAATTAATAATATAATATTTGTTTTAAGAACTCTTTTATGTCAATTTTGACACTATTCAATAGATGATTTTTTGTGAAACTCATAACAGATTGATTACTTCGAAAAAAGTCAATTAAATCAATCCTAATATATCATATTATCCTATAAAATTAGTTTAATTCATTAAAAGTTTCATATTATATTTATTTGGGTATTAATAATATCAATTATTTTAATTTTTCACTATTATAGTAATTACTGCATCATCATTGTGTCATAAATAAAATAAATTATTTAATGTCTAAAAATTATAAATAAAATATCATTATGTCTGAAATCTTTTTAGCTTTCTATTTAATATTTATAATCTAAAATCCAACTTATATACCCCTATTTAACAATTGTTTTGCAAAAAGATATATGCTTGTGTCATTTTTGTATTCATTTTGACTTAATTAAAATAAAGTGTCATTATCACTTACAAGTGGATCCATGGGGTCCCAAAATAGACCCAAAGATTCCCAAGGTCGACCATGTATCAACCAATAGGGTTAAGACACGTTTTAGGGTAATTTAGTATTATTATAATATTATTTTTTAACCCTTATTTACCGGATTTACCCTTAACCATGGTAAATAAAATATTTACCGCAGTAATTATTCAAAATGTCTAAAAATAAAAGTTACCTATTTACACAATTTGAACATCCTGATTCCAAATATGGAATCCATTTTTCTAAATTCAAAACACAGAAGTGGCAGAAATTAATTTAAAATTAGTTCCCGCTGTCAAAACAAAAAGCGTGTTTTTAAGAGATAATAACTATCAAAAGATTGACACTTGTTTATGTTCGGTTTAATTGTAAAATTATGTCTAATGACCAACATTATATTAAATTGTAAAACTATATTCTAAATATACTTTAAAACCACTCAAATTCATAATTTATCACTATTAATTATTTTGATTAAAAAAGTTGTTTTTAATTAAAATTTAGTAATTTTCACTATTCATCAAAATATGAAAGTTATCCGAAAAGTACCAAAATTTCACCTTAAGCTAAATTCGATATTCCGAATCCAAAAATGAAGTCCATTTCAAAATATAAAATATATATAATTTTAAAATTTAGGTATTACTATTCATAACGGCTAGTTTGATCGGTTGTGGTGTGTGTTAAAACTCGACGTTGCGTACAACACACGCTACTGTTTTATTCAAAGGAAAGCGTACCGTGGAAGCTTGGGATGTTTCATTCTAAATTTTTTTGATGTCTCCATTTAGTCAAAAATCTTAAAATATTGTATTTAAAAAGGTTTCACTATCAAAAGTTGATAAAAGTGCAATACTGAAAATGAATCTGTTCTTGCATTATGACTAAGAAACTCATAATATGGATTCTAAAATTATAAGGATTATATAAAGTTAAAAATGTAGTTAATGCTATTCATGACCTCTTTTAATGGATTTTTTTTGGTAAGTCATGGTGCAATTGAACTCGGTGTTGCGTGTAGTGCAAGTTATTGAATTATTTTGAAGAAATAACACACTATGAAATCTTGGGGTGTTACATTCTCCCCTCCTTCAATAAATTGCGTCCTCGCAATTTGAAATTGTTCTTCAAAAATAAAAGGTTGAAAATAGATAATATATTTGTGGGAAAACCCACATCGGAAATTGTGTTACTAAAATTTAGTCTTAATATGAGGAAAAGAGAAATGAAAGGGTCACCACCAAATTATGATCTTGATTAGGAGAACATTGGTGGCAATTGGAGACATATAATCGGAGGAAAAACGTAAATATTTATAGGTAGTCATTGAGGTCATCAATCACAAACAAGTGTATAATTGAGGTCCTTAAACTCATCAATCTATGATGATTTGAAGTACCATCGGTTCAACAAAATATAGGGTATTGGGATAACACATTTTTGACGTTTCAAAATATCTTAGTTGAAATCCCACATCGAAAAATGAATTAACGAGGCCTCTATTTAAAATAAAGAGTCGAAAGTATGAAGATTACCGAAAATAACACATACTAGGGTTCCATGTAAGAAAATATGGATATGGAAGAAAAATCTAACCATCAATTATCTGATGGAGAGTGGTAGAGAACATGGCTATGAAAAGGCCAACAATCCAAAAGCCATAAATTAGTGATGATTTGAGGTACCATCTAGGAAAACATTTTTGTTCTAAGTTGCTTTTCTTAATATTGAGGAATTTATTTATGATATTGGATAAGATCATAAGGATATATACATACTTTATAATTAGAGTTTTATCCATTAATAAATTTCTACCACAAACTCATCTTTCACTCTAAAAGATAATAGAATGTAAAAAAAAATCTATTTACACTATTCGTATAGGGTTCCAAAATAAACGAATTTATAATTCATCTACAAGATCTTTTAATAAAAACTACATTATTTAATCTAGGACATCTCGTGGGCCAGTGGTAGGTGATACACCCTTGTCACCCTTCGGTTGCGGGTTCAAGTCTCGCAGCCTTGCCGGACGCGACGGGTTGCCACCCGACCTCCGGGTTGTCCTTTTATGTCAATCCAAAATAATCCAAACTAGAACTATCCAAAATACTTCTATCCATTCTCACAGTCCAACATTTATAAGTAAGGTAGACATAATGTAGAATCTTTTTACCCCGTAATAGCATATGAATACCTTCATCATGTATTCTTTTAATACACCGAAACATCCTGAATTACCATATTCCTTATTGATTACATTCATGCTCCCTTATTCCATATAGAATGTTGGATATACTTCATTAATCCAAAAATGTTTTAAACCCCAACAATGATGGAATATACAAATCATTAATCAGTTCCAGGGTAGTCAAGAATATCCAATATAATTTATCCAAAACAATCACATATTATTCCAAAATCACTACCTCAGTATCAGAACTATATTATGATTTATCATTCTCTCAACCATATATTTTCCAAAAATTTATCCTGCTATTGAGTCACTTTTCTTTGTTCCACACAATCTCAAGTCCTTAATGAAATAGTACTGCAGTACAATCCTTATATACTCCATGATTATTGTAACAAGTACATTGTTGATACAACACTCAATTGACATAATCAACATAAGAACTCTAATCATTCCTCTTCATCTGTGGTAGTATCATAACATGATTATTATCCAATAACATCATTTACGGCATAGTCTGTTGACTGGGACATAGGTTCGCGTAGTGTCCAAACTCCTTGCAAATGATGCATTGTACATTTGAAACCATTTTCTTACCCTTGCAGTCACGTACTTTGTGCCCTTTTCCTCCACACTTATAACAAACTCCCATTCCTTTCAGGCAAGTTCCAGGGTGTTTCTTTCCACAGTTACCACATATGGGAAAATTATTCTTTTCCCTCTTCCCTTTATCCATATTTCTCTCTTCCATCCTTTTCTTTTCTTGCTTCCCTTCAAAGCCATAGGACTCAGTAAACTCTTTAATTATATTATCAACACATGATATTATTTCTTCATATGATGATAATACATGGGAGACTATTTCTCTTATAAATTCTAGCTTAAGACCATGAGAGATATGATCCTTCCTTCTCTTTGAATCATGTGCATTTCTAGAGTTATCATTCCTTCTACTGGGCGCCATTTCTAAACAATGGCATAAACTAGATTAGTTTATGAGTCAAAATACATAATCCCATACTTATAAAACACTTAACATAAATTGAACTATTTATGGATATAATCCATAATCATAAAAATGTTTTCTTTGAGGAAGTATATACTCATAAACCCTTCATAATGGTTTGTAAAGAAAATGAGAATTATCCTAAACATATCCCCCGGGAGTGTCGTAACCAAGAGTGAAGCAAGGCCGGTTGTCGTGCACCAGTTCCCGTTCGAGTCTAGCTCAAAGCGGTGTTTTCGGGTTTTACCCCTAGGTACATCTCTGCCAGAGCCGCCTCTACCTGCTCGTATCCAGACAGGGATGTATTGCTCGGAAAACTCACAAAATCTCTACAATACCAAAATTCTAGGAAGTTCTTCTACACTAATCCTCAAAGTTCATATTAGGTCTACGTGCTCTAATCAGAGTTTATCTAAATCTAGCTTCCAAGGTTTGTACTAAACTTCCTCTGATACCAACTGTAACGCCCCGACCCCAGTTACCCAGAGTCGGTGCATTATTACATAACATTGGCATGATCACAAGAACGATCAAATCTCGAAAGACCGATTGGTTTAGTAGCCTTGAAACACTAGATATATTCATAAGTTTTACGTTACATCATTAAACGAAAAACTACTACCACTACATATTGTCTCCATAATCCACACTCATATCCCCACATAATATCCCTACGGGTCATTCATAACTTACTTCTTCACTTCCTAGGAAAAATAAAACATAGAAAAGGGGTGAGCTCAAATGCCCAGTAGGGATAACAATATAGCGGAAACTTTCATAAATAAGAATAAACTTTTAAGGCAATGTATAACTAAAACAAAAGCCTTTCAAACATGAACTTTCAACATGGTATGGCATAAATAAAATGAAATAATGCCATTTACTTACTCACATGTATATTCTACTAATCGAATAATCACATGCAAAAATCAATAACCACTTTCATAATGTTGGAATGCATAATGCCAGACTATCATAACCACATAGTCAAGGCCTCGTGCCAAGACTACAAATAATATTTTGTCAAGGCCTTGTGCCAAGACACTAGTTTGTCTCATGAGACCTACCGATGCATCGAGGAGCTATAGCGGGCTCCACCCGTCACTTATTAAGTCCAATGCATTCCCATATGAAAAGGTTTAAACATAACATAAACATTCGTATTAAATCTAGCATACGAAATGTCAATAATTTCACCATAAACTATGAATGGTATAAAAATAGCACATCCATAGTCAAACATATCACAAAACCTTCAATACAATATAGAAGTTTTGTATCATAATAAATCAACTTCAATTAATCTTAAAATCCATCAAAGGATGTTGATGTAGATGAAATCAAAATTCTTTTTAAAGAAATATCTCCTTTTATTTTGAAATCATTTAAGATCCATATAAAATAAAACATTTTCTTTGAAAATATTCTTATAATCTTGTAAGTAAAGCTTTGAAGATTTTATAACGGCGTAAAATAACCGCACCCGCCGTATAAGTTAAAAAAACATTCTTACCTCAATTCTGTCGAAAAGGTTAAAAAGGACCTTGTTTCGAAAACGACGGAATGATTCCATTATAAACCTCTTATAAAAATTTAAACAAGGGTATAAATGACTTTAACCCATATTCTTGTAAATAGTAAAAATGTTTTGAAATACATTTTTAAGAAACATGGATGTGGATGATAAAGATATCCCAGTAGATTATTACGTATAAACAACCTCGGATAATGAAGAGATTGTGAAATAACCCTTACCAATTTGGTAACTTATGAAACATACAACCCATGAAAGAAGTATCATACAATGAATATGTAAATACACATAAATTAGAGTTTATTACACAAAGAATATAATTATGGGCAGTACATACACCACACAAAAGGTGATGGTGGCAATATGGCATGAATCTCACGGGAATAAGGAGTGAGATGAAAACCCCTTACCTTGTACTTTTCCTTTGTTGGGGTAGGTTAACCTCCTATATAATGGTGAAATAATTGTTATTAAATTATACAAGAATCATATATATTAATATGATATCGTATATGATCTTTTAACATTGATTTGTTAATAATATCTTAGAATTATCTTCGTTTCGGGTGTTAACTCACTCATTTTATTTATATGTTTTGTTACATAAGCCATGGTTGTTGTATCTTATTCATATCCAGAATGATATCTAGTCCTTAAAAATCATTTTTAAATCATCAAATTATAATTATACTTGAATGGTTACGATGGAGAATGAATCTCATCGCGTTCGTGGAGACGGTAGTCCGTACGTACGCACGAGCGACAATATCATTCTTTTGATATTAAAATAATATATAAATGAATGGTATATCATATATACAGAATCATTAACATGTTATATTTATTATTTAATGAGTTACACATCATTATTATACCCATCCAAATAATATTATATTGAATAACAATTACACCACGACGTGGAGACGGTAGTCCGTACGTACGCACGTATGGTGACATGTTATTCAAAGGGTGGATAGAATACTGAATATGGTTGTAACATATTTATAATAACATCACAGTATATGTGATATACTGGAGTTATTATTTTAGAATGGTAAGAACAAAGGAAGAAGAAGTGGAAGAAGAAATGAACTTGGAGAAGGGTGGTGAAATCATTACCTCTTCTTCGGGTTCTTCCTTTTGATTTGATCAAAAGGGCTCCGTAGGTTGGATTTCTGATCAAACTAAGGCCTCTAGGTTGTAGTGAGGGATGTTGGGAGAGTATTTGGGCAGAGTTTGGCCGAACCAAAAGGCTTTTAAGGTGTGAAGAAATGAGAAGGAGGAGTGCCCTTTTATAAGAGGGGTGAGGGGCACCTTTGGAAAAGCTAGAAATATTAATTTATAATAAATTCATATTCGGTTTCTAATGGCTCCAAAGCTTATTAATCAAAGGTTAAGGTGGGGATAGGTCGAAAACCACTCAACCAATAGAATTTAGACAGGTTTGGGTACTTATATTAACCTTATCATTAAGTATTAACTCTAAGTTAATTAGTTTCACTTTTACAATGTCTCTTTGTATTTTTATATAATATGGTTAATAAACTTACTATATACATACAATAGACCCCCAAGTGGTACATTAATGATGAACCTATCATGATATAAGTCTCTTGGTCGAACCTTAGATTTTTAGGAATTTAATATCAATTAATAATATAATATTTGTTTTAAGAACTCTTTTATGTCAATTTTGACACTATTCAATAGTTGATTTTTTGTGAAACTCATAACAGATTGATTACTTGGAAAAAAGTCAATTACATAAATACTAATATATCATATTATCCTAGAAAATTAGTTTAATTCATTAAAAGTTTCATATTATATTTATTTGGGTATTTATAATATCAATTATTTTAATTTTTCACTATTATAGTAATTACTTCATCATCATTGTGTCATAAATAAAATAAATTATTTAAAGTCTAAAAATTATAAATAAAATATAATTATGTAGGAAATCTTTTTAGCTTTCTAATTAATATTTATAATCTAAAATCCAACTTATATAACCCTATGTAACAATTGTTTTGCTAAAAGATATATTCTTGTGTCATTTTTGTATTCATTTTGACTTAATTAAAATAAAGTGTCATTATCACTTACAAGTGGATCCATGGGGTCCCAAAATAGACCCAAAGATTCACATGGTCGACCATGTATCAACCAATAGGGTTAAGACACGTTTTAGGGTAATTTAGTATTATTATAATATTATTTTTTAACCCTTATTTACCGGATTTACCCTTAACCATGGTAAATAAAATATTTACCGCAGTAATTATTCAAAATGTCTAAAAATAAAAGTTACCTATTTACAAAATTTGAACATCCTGATTCCAAATATTGAATCCATTTTTCTAAATTCAAAACACAGAAGTGGCAGAAATTAATTTAAAATTAATTTCCACTGTCAAAACAAAAAGCATGTTTTTAAGAGATAATAACTATCAAAAGATTGACACTTGTTTATGTTCGGTTTAATTGTAAAATTATGTCTAATGACCAACATTATATTAAATTGTAAAAATATATTCTAAATATACTTTAAAACCACTAAAATTCATAATTTATCACTATTAATTATTTTGATTAAAAAAGTTGTTTTTAATTTAAAATTTAGTAATTTTCACTATTCATCAAAATATGAAAGTTATCCGAAAAGTACCAAAATTTCACCTTAGGCTAAATTCGATATTCCGAATCCAAAAATGAAGTCCATTTCAAAATATAAAATATATATAATTTCAAAATTTAGGTATTACTATTCATAACGGCTAGTTTGATCGGTTGTGGTGTGTGTTAAAACTCGACGTTGCGTACAACACACGCTACTGTTTTATTCAAAGGAAAGCGTACCGTGGAAGCTTGGGATGTTTCATTCTAAATTTTTTTGATGTCTCCATTTAGTCAAAAAGCTTAAAATATTGAATTTAAAAAGGTTTCACTATCAAAAGTTGATAAAAGCGCAATACTGAAAATGAATCTGTTCTTGCATTATGACTAAGAAACTCATAATATGGATTCTAAAATTATAAGGATTATATAAAGTTAAAAATGTAGTTAATGCTATTCATGACCTCTTTTAATGGCTTTTTTTTCGTAAGTCATGGTGCAATTGATCTCGGTGTTGCGTGTAGTGCAAGTTATTGAATTATTTTGAAGAAATAACACACTATGAAATCTTGGGGTGTTACAAGTAGTTTATATACTCACCCAATCATGGTATTTACCCACACATGGTTTATAATATGCATAAGATAGATGGATTTCGAGTGAAATTGGTAGACTAGGTATCACAATAGCATGACTGTAGCTAAAATATCCAACCATATTTGGTGGTCTGTATATTGTTATTTGGGATCTATTTATTATCCATTTTCAATTTTTTTCTTTTAGGGAGACATTTCAGGTTTTATATGTATTTTTTAAATTTAAACATCAAGACTAAAAATCTATACAATGATTCTTTCATATAGGTTATTTCAGGAATGGTTTACACATTAGATTCTTATTATTTTATTATTCCTCTTCGATATTTGGTAGAGATCATTTGGATAAGGAATATTATTTCAATATTTCCTACCCAGTAGTCTTCTCTATACACTCTTCGTTTAGATGTGATATTATGGTGTATCACTCATCCTACAACAATACATGATGGCCCTGGATGGTCGGGTCATGAAACTGATGTACAAGAGTTTCTCATCACCTAGTTTATTTTGGTTACAAGACTATGGGAAGTGATATGTAGTGACTTGAGTAATATTCCTTCATAATAACCCCAAATTTGGTGAAAAATTGATCATATTCATAAAAAGGATATTGATAACATTCTATTGGACTCAGAATACTGAGCATCAATTTCAGGGAAAAATGGAACATGCATCATATTTGATTATTTATTTTGATGTTCATGTTCTTCCAAAGTGATATCCCCATATATTATTACCCAATAGTTTTATGTCATGATCACATTTATGATTCCTCTTTATAGATAAAAATCATGGATGATACTATTGGATCATAATGATGAATATTTGATAGATGATACCTTAGTTCATGAACATAGTCATGAGGTGTTTCCCCAAATTTTCCATGTAGAGACTCAATTTCCAAATGGATGGTCAATAACGATGGATGACCAAGATTATGATACACACATTCTATGAATGTTAGAAGATATGGCATGATTGTGAATGATGAGGAATAAATGGGAGGTAAAACCATTGTATGATAAGGATTTTCTTGATCAAGTTATTCATGTATTTTGGATTTTTCTAATTCAAGATGATCAGATGGTTTCACATACATCATGTATTGTTCATTGAGAAGTATGGTACTAGTTTGATATCATGAACTATAATCATGATGTGGTGATCATCACATGTATTTACATTCAAAATCTATTTTGTGTTGTCTATTAACCATCTAAAATACAATCTATATAAATTTATGAGCTACTAAAGCTGACAAGAATAGATATGTACATTTATGAGAACAAATTGATGATTAGAGACATCATATTTGTACATCCCTGACCCCATTTACAAAGATTCGGGGCATTATTTTCATACATTTGAATGATTACAAGGAATCATGTCCTGAAATACCAATCAATTTAAGGGTTCTGGAAAATGGATTACATACATGAAATTTAAATTACAATTTCTTACATAAAACACAACATAAATATTACCTTGAGGTCGCCATTATTTCCTCAGATTAAACCTGCGTATAAATCATAATATCATTCTTGGAATCCTTGGAATATAAACATACGAAATTGGTGAGCTCAGATTCCCGGAAAGGATAAACAATATGCCAGAAGCTATCATAAATAATGATAAACATTTATGGAAAGGCATAATATTGAAACACATTCCCTTTAAACATAAACATCAACATAATTTGGAAATGATAATTTAAATAATTCCATTTACATATTCACCTGGATATTATATGAGTCAAATAATCACATGTAACATTAAAAACTAATATCATAATGAAAGAGTGCATAATGTTGGACATCTTAACCACAATGTCAAGGCCTCATGACAGGACGCTAAATATAAATTTGGTCAAAGCCTTGTTCAAAAAACTAGTTTGTCATATGAGACCTACCAATGCATTGAGGTGATATATATGCCTCCACCCATCACTTACAAAGTCCAGTGCATTCCTCATATGAAAATTTTGGAACATAACATAAGCATTCATATTAAAAGTAGCATACCAAATATTAATCCATTTTCCATAAACCATGAATGGTAAAAAAACACATCCATGAGAAACTATATAAAAAATAATTGAATACAATATGGAATATTGTATTATAATAACTCAACCTCAATCAAGAATAATATCTATTAAAAGATGTTGACATTGTTGAAAATGATCATAAAAACTCTTTGTGAAAATATTTCTTTTTGGGAAATCATTAAAAGATACAAAATTTAGAAAGGAAGTCATTTAAAAGAGATTTTTGAATAAAATTTTCCCATATAACATTGAAACCTTTTAATGAAATTAACATTTTAATGCGTTCATGTTCATATAAATAAATCCATAAAACTATTTTAAAAATATTGACATAATGAGAATGATTTAGAAGATTATATATTTAAAGCATTTAAAATTATTTTTTGTTAACGGGTAAGTTAAAAAATAATCCTTTTGAAAAAATTTGTATAAAAATTTACATTGATAATAAATATGTCCATGTAAATACTTACACATGAAAAATCTCAGATAATAATGAGATTGAGAAATTAACCATTACCTTGTACATTTCTTTGGACAAGGGTATGTTAAACCTCCTATATAATGACCATATTATGTTATTAAGTTATAAAAGGACCATATTAATATTTATTATATCATAAATTATTCATTTATGTCTTTATACAATCCATTTATCAATTATTTCCATGTCAATGTATCATTTCAGGTAATAAATCGTTTTGTTTATTGTAAGTGTTTGAACTTGTTATTCTTGATCGTATCACATATATCATGATTTAATTTCTTCCATAATATAAATTATATATATATATATATATATTATATTCAGAATATAAATATAAGGCCCCAGCCTTAAACCTTACTTAATCTTGAGTTATTACAGGATTACACATTGAGGATCTTTTCGGGTTTAGAGTTTTAGAGAATTAGATCATAAAACTTTAATTACATTCCACATATAAACAAAGTGGTTACATAAAGATAGTATACTTCTTTCCCGTCAATGGAAACTTATTTAAAATAAAACATGGATTCTTTCTTGACACTTCCTTGACACTATCATCATATCATGTACCTTTCCCTTGACCTGTGAAAAACATTTCAAAAAAACATGGGATGAGCATAAAAAGCTCAGTAAGGGATATAAAAATATGGAAAGGAAACATGGGTACATATATACATAAGAATGAAATCATACTTTACCCATAAAACATAATCACTTTAACATACCTCATCAAATCATGAATAAATCATAGAAATCATGAGACATAAAGGTATCTTGAGGCATTCATAATATTCTTACGTAGGGAGTAACCCTCTTGGTTACGTTTGGAATACCCATCACAGTATATTCTCTAAATCTCTTCGGAGAAACCTTAATGTTTCACTCATTCACGTTACCCAATGCATTATAGAGCTATATCAGTCTCACCCGCCCTTATTTTATCACGGAACCACCCGTCTTCATAATAATGCCCAAAAACCTCAACATAATCGTATAACATGAAACAATCATAATGGAAACATAACATTTACACCTTTCAATCACAAGATATCAATACAACACATTGATATAAAAACATTATGAAAACCATTTTCAATACCAAAATAAAAGAAAAGTAAAACATGGTATTTATTTTTCTTTTATAAAGAATGTATGGCTTGTAGAGGAAGCCTAAACTCAAATAATGGTCACTGCGGCGGACAAGTCGTTGTCGCCACATACGTACGACAAAAACATCCCCTTTTTTCGTTTAGTAAATGCTTCGTATAAAAAATATTCCTTTTGAATAAACATAAAATTCAAAGGGGTTTATACACCGTATAAATTAAAGTTTTGTATAAAATAAAATATGCCTCAATGAAAGGAGATTGAGACGAAGTCCCATACCTCGGGTCCGACTTGACTCGATCGTTCTTTAATGTCCTGAAAAATAAACTTGAGTTAATTTCTACTTTCTTAATAACCTTTTTCTAGTTCATTATTCCTTTTATATCACTTATTACCATGTCATGAACACTATGTAATTATTTAAGTTAATAACGTTCATTTTAACGATCATTGGTACATGAGTCAAAAATAAACCCATTATAATTACAAGTTGTTCATGTATCCATTATATCCAGAATGGTATTCATGATGTAGATATCATATATGTCATATATATCTATTAGAATCATGCATTTATAATATTACATAATCATTTAGAAGTAAGAAATGAAATGCACCGTTCATGGAGACGGTAAGCCGTACGTACGCATGAACGCTACTTTCATTTCTATTTCATATTTTATAGAATGGAATCATAATTATATAAAGGTATATTATAATTTAAGTATAATATCATATATAATATCATAGTTCAATCCTTTATACGTCCCACATATGGTATTTAACGAATCAAATCACTTTGAGGGGGCGGTAGTCCGCACTTCCTTAAATGAAGATATCGCGTTTACCCATAATGGAAACCATAAAGGTATGCCCAAAATGAAAAATACAGAAGCTTAAGGAAAACATAAACATATTATATATCATATAAAAATATAGTGTCATCTTAATGGCCACCATTTAAGGTGTTAAAAGAATGTTGGATAATCATCATTTCGGGAGGCATAAATTCACCATCCACAGAAACAGTATGTTCGTTAACCATTAGATGTAGGTGTGTGTAAGTGTAGCTCGAATCCTTATTATAAAAACATACTAGTATATTTAGGATAATTTAGTTCTTACAAAATGAAAGAATAAAACGAGTTTAGGGGGTTGGAGAAGAAAAATAAAACAAATGGACTCAAGTGAAGACATTACCTTAAAATCGGGTAACTCCCTTTGGTTTGAGCTCAAAAGCTTCCTTGGGAAGATGTCTTCCCAAAGTGAGGCTTCAAGGAGTAATAGAGGGAAGTTCAGAGACAAAATGGGCAGGGGTTGGCCGAGCCAAAGGCTTTGGAAGTGTGGGTAAGGAGGTAGAGGTGGGGGCCTTTTATAAGAGGAGAGGAGGGGCACTCTTGGAAAGTAAAGATACGTTACTTTATTTTAAAATGAGTTTCGGATTCAAAAAGTCCCACATTGATATTATTCAAGGATAAGGTGATGAGGGTTCTAAATACACTCATAAAATAGGTTTTTTACATGTTAGGTTATAGATTTTACATTATCTTTTCATTTTATTTAAATCCATTATTAATGAGGTAATCGCTACATCATTATGATGTCATAAATACATTTATTAATTTCATGTCAAAAAATTATAAAAAAACTACTATTATGTAGGAAATCTTTTTATATTTCCAATGAATATTTATAGTAAAAAATCTGACTTATATAACCCCATTTAAAAATTGTTTTCGTAAAATAACTCATGTTTGTGTCATTTTTACTTTAACATTAAATAAAACGTTATTTATGTCATTTCCCAACCAAAGTGGCTCCATGGGGTCCCAAAGTTGACCCATGGATTGTCTTGGTCGGAAATGACACATCCAATAATTTTAGGACATGTGTCTAGGTCATTTGATATTATTAAAGCATTATTTTTACCTTAAACTACACTAATTACCACTAATCACGATTAAAAACATAATAAGTTACTATTCACAAAAAAATTATTTTAATCTCATTGAACCACATTTTACTTTTTATTGACAACCATGTATGTCGGATTTTTTAAATTCAAAACAAAAAGATGGAAAAATTTCATTTAAATGAAAAATCAGTTTTTATAAGTACCACTTAGTGGTTTCACTATTCATCAAAAATTGATGTTTTTCAGAAAAATACCAAAACTTAAACCTAAGCTATATTTGATATTCTGAATTCAAAAATGAAGTAATTTTTACAAAATTCAAAACATATAAGTCACATTAATTAATTTAACAATTAATTTCCGCTGTCATAGCAAATAGCGTGTTTTTATGAAACAATAAGTATCAAAAGATTGACATCAGTTTAAGTCCAATTTCAAAGTGAAATTGATTCCAATGACCACCATTGGATTAAATGGTAAAAATATATTCTAATTTCACTTCAAAACCAAATAAAAATATAATCTAATCATATAAATAATTTATATTAAAAAGAAGTTTTGATGTAAAATGCAGTATTTTTCACTATTCATTAAAAAATGAACATTGTGAGAAAAATACCAAAAATTCAAAAAATGAAAATTTTGATGTCCCAATCATAAAGAATAAGTTTATTTTCACAAAAATAACTTATAAAATTGTCAAAAGATAGAGTTAAAAATGGTTTTCCATCAAAAGGAAGTAAAACAATCTTTTAAAAATATAAGTGTATTCCATGCTTATGATTGGATTTATTTTCATTTTAAGCCTCTAAAACACTATCAAGTTCATTAATAGACATAGATAAAAATATCTATTATTCATTACTTACTTGGGATGTTACATCCTTCCCCCCTTTAGAAAATTGTGTCCCCCCAATTTATTTACTTATCGAATAAATGGGGGTATTTATCCCTCATTGCATTTTCAGATTCCCATGTTGCCTCTTCCATCATGTGGTTTTTCCACAAAACCTTTACCTGATTAATCACTTTTTTCCGTAACACTTGCTCCCTGTGGTCAAGAATATGGACCGGTTTTTTCTCATAAGAGAGATTCTCTTGCAACTAATCTACCTCTGGGCACAAAACATGAGATGGATCTGGCATATACTTCCTCAACATTGAAACATGAAAAACATTGTGTACCTGAGATAAACTCGGAGGTAAAGCCACTCGGTATGCAACTGATCCAACTATCTCTAGAATTTCATATGGTCCAATGAACCTTGGACTCATCTTTCCTTTCTTACCAAATCACATCACACTTTTCCATGGTGATACTTTGAGAAAAACATGATCACCTACCTCAAAAGAGAGATCATTCCTCCTGTTGTCCGCATAACGCTTCTGCCTACTCTGAGTGGTTATCATGTGCTTCTGAATCAGCTGAACTTTTTCTGCCATCTCTTCTACCAATTCTGGTCCCATCAACTTCCTTTCACCCACTTCATCCCAGAAAGCTGGAGTTCGACACCGCTTCCCATATAATGCCTGAAATGGTGCCATCTGTATACTGGAATGAAAACTATTATTTTATGTAAATTCAACCAAAGAAAGATGTTGGTCCCAACTTCCCTGATAATCCATATAACAAGCTCGTAGCATATCCTCCAAGGTCTGAATTGTTCGTTCTGACTTCCCATCTGATTGAGGATGAAAAGATGTACTAAAATTTAATTCAGTACCCAACGACTTCTGAAGGCCTTTCCAAAAGTTTGAAGTGATCCTGGGGCCACGATCAGATACAATGGAGAGGGGAACTCCATGTAACCTAACTATCTTTTTAAGATACAAACGAGAATGTTGATCTAGGGAAAAAGTATCTCGTATAGCATGGAAATGAGAATATTTGGTCAAGCGATCAACAATAACCCAGATTGCATTATTACCTTGAGATGTCTTCGGTAATCCCACAACAATGTCCATGGATATATTCTCCCATTTCCACTCTGGCACTGGTAAAGGCTGAAGCATCCCTTTTGGTAACTGCTGCCCTGCTTTAACCTGTTGACATGTCAAACACTTCACAGTAAAATCAGCAATATCTCTTTTCATTCCATCCCACCAGTAATACTCCCGAAGAATCCTGTACATCTTAGTACTACCAGAATGAACTGAAAACGGAGAACTATGAGCTTCACATAACAACTCTCTCTTCAACTGTGAATCACAAGGAACACAAAATCTCTTCCCAAATCTCAAAACGCAATCACTATCAATGTTGAATTCAGGAAACTTACCTTTCTGAACCATCTCTACCTTTTTCTGCAACTCACTATCTTACGTATGTGCTTGCTTGATTCTATCTGATAGAGATGATCTCACTGATACCTGAAACAGAACAGAAGAACTTCCTGCACCAACAACTACTATGTCAAAGTTCATCAAATCCTTAACCAAAGTATCACGTTCCAAACACAACATTGCTAATGAAGCATTACTTTTTCGACTCAAAGCATCAGCCACTTTATTTTCTTTTCCCGGATGGTAATGAATTGCACAATCATAATCCTTGATTAATTCCAGGCATCTCCTCTGTCTCATGTATAACTCTTTCTGAGTGAATATATACTTTAAACTTTTGTGATTAGTATATATTTCACACTTTACTCCATAAAAATGATGCCTCCAAATTTTTAAAGCAAAAACAACAGTAGCTAATTCCAAATCATGTGTAGGGTAATTTACCTCAGGAGTTTTCAACTGTCGTGAAGTATAAGAAATTACCTGATCATTCTGAATTAGGACGCAACCAAGTCCTTTCAATGAAGCATCACTATAGATAACAAACTCACCATTCCTGGAAGGTAGTGCCAAAACTGGAGAATTCACCAATCTTCTTTTTAATTCCTGAAAACAATCATCACATTCTTTTGCCCAGATAAACTTAACACCCTTCCGAGTTTTCTTAGTCATTGAACTAGATAATCGTGAATAATTTCTAACAAACCTTCGGTAATATCCTGCCAAACCATGGAAGCTACGAATCTCGGTAACATTTGTGGGTCTTGGCCATTCTTCCACAACATTTGTTTTTGCAGGATCAACAGTTATTCCATCTTTAGAAATAATATGACCAAGGAAAGAAATATGTTGCAACCATAACTCACACTTGCTGAATTTTACATACAGTTTCATTTCTTTTACGGTTTTAAAGATAACCATTAAATGACTTTCATGCTCTACTTTACTTTTATGAAACATCAAAATATCATCAATAACACAACCACCATCACCTGATTCAACTGAGCCATCACTGTAGTAAACTGATCAATTCTGATTCTGACTATCTCAGGATACTGATTTGAAAGGTCATTTCCCTCTATATGTCTTCCTAGAAAATCTGTTCTGTTTCCTCTATGAAAAACCATTCTTAACATAGAAATATCTTAGGATAAGCAACATGGTAATCTTCACATGCTATATCATTTCAATCATACCATAAAAAAATATTTTTGGATAATCATTTAATAGAATTCTAACTCCTAAAGGTGTCTAAACCGACCTTTGATACCAACTATAAGTCCCCATCATTAAACCATACTTAATCTTGAGTTATTACAAGATTACACATTGAGGATCTTTTCGGGTTTATAGTTTTAGAGAATTAGATCATAAAACTTGCATGACATTCCACATATAAACAAAGTGGTTACAAAAAGATAGTATTCTTCTTTCCCATCAATGGAAACTTATTTAAAATAAAACATGGATTCTTTCTTGACACTTCCTTGACACTATCATCATATCATGTACCTTTCCCTTGATCTGTGGAACACATTTCAAAAAAACATGGGATGCGCATAAAAAGCTCAGTAAGGGATATAAAAATATGGAAAGGAAACATGGGTACATATATACATAAGAATGAAATCATACTATACCCATAAAACATAAGCACTTTAACATACCTCATCAAATCATGAATAAATCATAGAAATCATAAGACATAAAGGTAACTTGAGGCATTCATAACATTCTTACGTAGGGAGTAACCCTCTTGGTTATGTTTGGAATACCCATCACAGTATATTACCTAAATCTCTTCGGAGAAACCTTAACGTATCACTCCATCGCGTTACCCATGGCATTGGAGAGCTATATCGGGCTCACCCGCCCTTATTTTATCACGGAACCACCCGTCTTCATAATAATTCCCAAGAACCTCAACATAATTGTATCACATAAAACATGCATAAAGGAAATATAAAATTTTAACCTTTCAATCACAAGATATCAATACAACACATTGATATAAAAACATTATGAAAACCATTTTCAATACCAAAATAAAATAAAAGTAAAACATGGTATTTATTTTTCTTTTATAAATAAGGTATGGTTTGTAGAGAAAGCTGAAACTCAAATAATGGTCACGGCGGCAGAGAAGTCGTTGTCGCGACATACGTACGACAAAAACATTCCCTTTTGTCGTTTAGTAAACGCTTAATATAAAAAAGATTCCTTTTTAATAAATGTAAAAGTCAAAGGGGTTTATACATCGTATAAAAAAATTGTGTATAAAATAAAATATGCCTCAATGAAAGGAGATTGAGATGAAGTCCCATACCTCGGGTCCGACTTGACTCGATCGTTCTATAATGTCCTGAATAATAAACTTGAGTTAATTTCTACTTTCTTAAGAACCTTTTTCATGTTCATTATTCCTTTTATATCACTTATTACCATGTCATGAACACTATTTTATTATTTAAGTTAATAACTGTCATTTTAACGATCATTGGTACTTGAGTCAAAAATAAACCCTTTATAATTACAAGTTGTTCACGTATCCATTATATCCAGAATGGTATTCATGATGTAGATATCATATATGTCATAAATATCTAGTACATTCATTCATTTATTATATTATATAATGATTTATAAGTAAGAAATGAAATGCACCGTTCATGGAGACAGTAAGCCGTATGTACGCATGGACGCTACTTTCATTTCTATTTCGTATTTTATAGAATGTAATCATAATGATATAAAGGTATATTATATTTCCAGTATAATATAATATATAATATCATAGTTCCATCTTTTATACGTCCCACATATGGTATTTAACGAATCAAATCGCTTTGTGGGGGTGGTAGTCCGCACTTCCTTAAATGAAGATATCACGTTTACCCATAATGGAAACCATAAAGGTATGACCAAAATAGAAAATACAGAAGCTTAAGGAAATCATAAACATATTTTATATCATATATAAATATAGTGTCATCTTAATGGCCACCTTTGAAGGTGTTAAAAGAATGTTGAACAATTATCGTTTCGGGAGGCATAAATTCACCATCCACGGAAACAGTATGTTCGTTAACCATTAGATGTAGGTGTGTGTAAGTGTAGCTCGAATCCTTATTATAACAAAATTTTAGTATATTTAGGATACTGGAGTTGTTACAAAAGAAAATAATAAAAAGAGTTTAGGGGGTTGGACAAGCAAAATAAAACAAAAGGACTCAAGTGAAGACATTACCTTAAAATTGGGTAACTCCCTTTGGTTTGAGCTCAAAGGCTTCCTTGGGAAGACTCTGCCCAAAGTGAGGCTTCAAGGAGTAAGAGAGAGAAGTTTAGAGACAAAATGGGCAGGGGTTTGATGAGCCAAAGGCTTTGGAAGTGTGGGTAAGGAGGTGGAGGGGGGGCCTTTTATAAGAGGAGAGGAGGGGAACTCTTGGAAAGTAATGATAAGTTACTTTATTTTAAAATGAGTTTCGGATTAAAAAGGTCCCACATTGATATAATTCTAGGATAATGTGATAAGGGTTCAAAATACACTCATCCAATAGGTTTTGGACATGTTTAGGTCATAGATTTTACATTATCTTTTCATTTTATTTAAATCCTTTATTAATGAGGTAATCGCGACATCATTATGATGTCATAAATAAATTTATTTATTTCATGTCAAAAAATTATAAAAAAAACTACTATGATGTAGGAAATCATTTTATCTTTCCAATGAATATTTATAGTAAAACATCTGACTTGTATAACATCATTTAAATTTTTTTCGTAAAATAACTCATGTTTGTGTCATTTTTATTTTAACATTAAATAAAAAGTTATTTATGACATTTCCCAACCAAAGTGGCTCTATGGAGTCCCCAAGTTGACCCATGGCATGTATTGGTCGGCAATGACACATACAATAATGTTAGGACATGTGTCGAGGTCATTTCATATTATTAAAGCATTATTTTTACCTTAAACTACACTAATTACCACTAATCGCGATTAAAAACATAATAAGTTACTATTCACCAAAAAATTATTTTAATCTCATTGAAACACATTTTACTTCTTAATGACAACCATTTATGTTGGATTTTTGAATTTCAAAACAAAAAGATTTCAAAATTACATTTAATTGAAAAATCAGTTTTTATAAGTACCACTTAGTGGTTTCACTATTCATCAAAAATTGAAGTTCTTCATAAAAATACCAAAACATCACCCTAAGCGATATTTGATATTCTGAATTCAAAAATGAAGTCAATTTTACAAAATTCAAATAATATAAGTCACATTAATTAATTTAATAATTAATTCTCGCTGTCAGAGAAAATAGCGTGTTTTTATGAAACAATAAGTATCAAAAGATTGACACCAGTTTAAGTCCAATTTCAAAGTGAAATTGATTCCAATGACCACCATTGGATTAAATGGTAAAAATATATTCTAATTTCACTTCAAAACCAAATCAAAATAAAATATAATCATATTAATAAATTAGATTAAAAAGCAGTTTTGATGTAAAAGGCAGTACTTTTCACTATTCATTAAAAAATGAACATTGTCAGAAAAATACCACAAATTCAAACAAAGTAAATTTTGATGTCCCAATCATAAAGAATAAGTTTATTTTGACTAAAATAGTTTATAAAATTGTCAAAAGATAGATTTAAAAATGGTTTTCCATCAAAAGGCAGTAAAACAATCTTTTAAAAATATTAGTGTATTCCATGCTTAAGATTGGATTTATTTTCATTTTAAGCCTCTAAAACACTATCTAGTTCATTAATAGACATAGATAAAAATATCTATTATTCATTAATTACTTGGGATGTTACAATAAATATGTATAATTGATATATATATGAAATGTAATACACCGTATATGGACAAAGTAGGCCGTACGTACGTAGAAACACCGTTTCCGTTTTCATATCATATTGAATGGAAGTAAGTGAATGAGATAAATGTAAATATATATATATATATATATATATATCCATTATAATTATTATTTCATATATTACATAATAAATAATAATATGTATTTTTATAATGATCATTGAATGATGAACGTGGAAATGAATCTCCTCACGTCGAGGAGACGGTAAGCCGTACGTACAGACGAGCGACAAGATCATTATTTTGATGGTGAAATCATACGTAACATGTTAGTATATTATATATATATAATACTTATCATGATATATTTATTATTTTAATTAATTATTATCATTATTATACCCATCCAAATAATGATGCATTGAAAAACAAACTACACCACGACGTGGAGACGGTAAGCCGTACATACACACGTATGGGGAAATTTTCATTCATAAGATGAATAGAATAATGAATATGGTTGTAAAATATTTGTAACAAAATATATTAATGTATATGGTAATGAAGTTATTATGTTTTTATGGATTCAATAAAGAAAGAGAAAATGGAAATGAAAAGAACATTGAATGAGGTGATGAGGTAATTACTCTTCTTCGGGTTCTTCCTATTATTTTGAACAAACCGGCTCCATAGGTTGAATTTATGATAAAATTAAGTCATATATGTTGATGTGAGGGTATTTTGGAAGAGATTTTATCAGTTTTTGGCCGAGACAAAAGGATTTGGAGGTGTGAAATTATGAGAAGGTAAAGTACTCTTTTATAAGAGAGGTGAGGGTCACTTTAGGAAAAGCTTGAAATATTATCTTATTATAAAATCATTTTAGGAATCTAATGGTTTCAAAAGAATTTATTTCAATGTGATGGTGGGGATGGGTTGATATACTCTCAACCAATATGTTTTAGACATATTTAGGTCATCATAGTAATGTTTTCTGTATGTTTTAACTCTTAGTTAAACAGATTTACTTTTACCATGTCTTCTTGTATTAATATAATAAATGGATAATAAACGTACTATTAAACTCAATGTGAAACCAAAGTGGTTATTTAATGAAATATATATATTTTTTATAATTCCTTTATCCGGTTGTTATATTTTTAGTAATATTATATTATTTAATAATTTTGTATTTGATTTAGAAACACATTTTTGAAAATTTTTACACAATTTAGAGTTTTTTTTTGTGAAAATCAATAAAAATTGATTAATTCGAACAAAGTATATTAAATCAGAACTAACAAGTCATTATCACCACGCAAATTCATGTATGTCATCAAAAGATTCAATTTATATTTATTTTAATATTTATAATATCATTTATTAGCATATTTCAGTAATAATGAAAATACTGCATCATATTGGTGTCATAAATAGATATATATATTTTTTATTTCTAAAAATTACAAATAATATATCATTATGATGGAAATACATTTATCTTTCTAATGAATATTAATAGAAGAATAGATGAATTATATTTCCTCATTTATAAATTATTTTACGATATCATATATGCTTATGTTATTATAGTCTTTATTTTAAATTAATTAATTTAAAATGACATTATCACTCCCATGTTTCTCCACGGGGACACAGAATCTACTCAAGGATGAAAATGGTCGAAAATGTATCATCCAATAGGTTTAGGACATCTTTTAGGGTAATTTTAAATTTATTATAATATTATATTTTAATCTTATTTACCGGATTAACCCTTTAACCATGATAAATAAAATATTTACTAAAGTAACTATTCATAATGCCTAAAAATAAAATTTACCTATTTATAAAATTTCTAACTACTGATTCCAAATATGGAAACCATTTTTATGAATGAAAAACATAGAACTATCAGAAATTAATGTAAAATTAATTCTCATTGACGAAACCAAAAATAGTGGTTTTAAGAAGTTAAAAATATCAAAATATTTACAAATGTTTATGTAAAATGTAAAATTAAAATTACATCCAATCACCTAAATTATATTAAATGATAAATATATAATTATCTTATACTTTAAAATATACCAAATTTATTATTTAATACTATAAATTATTTAGATTAAAAAATGTCATTTTAATTAAAAGTTAGTATTGTTTAACTATTAATCAAAATATGAATGTTATCCGAAATGTTAAAAAAATTTATCCAAACTAAACTTTTAATTCCCACTTCTTAATAATAACTTAATTTTATCAAATTTAATGCATAAAAGTGTCTATTATTGGATTTATAATGGGTTTTCAATTAAAAGGTGGAAAAACTACATTTTTTTAAAATTATCCTTCTATTATGACTAACACACAAAATATATTAATTCTTAAATTATATGGGATATATAAAATTCAAAATGCGGTTAATAATATTTATAACTTCTTTTTAAACAGCTAGTTTGGTAGGTCGTGGTGCGCTTAAACATGGTATTGTGTACATCGCACACTATTTTAATATTAAACGAGAATCGTACCATGGAATCATGTGCTATTACATTCTACCATCATTAAATAAGTTGAGTCCTCAGAATTTGAAATTTTTCTTTGAAATTTAACATTTTAAAAAATAGAAAATACCTTTGTGGAAAACCCACATCATAAATAGGGTTAATAAAATCTAGTCTTAATAACAAGGAAATAGAAATGATAAGTCACCACCATATTAGGATTTCTAATAGGAGAACATTAGTCAAAATTATAATTGGATTAAAACATTAATATTTATAGGTAGTGAGTTAGGACAACAATCACAAACAAGTGAATTGAAAAATGTGGGCCTCAAATCCATAAATCATTGATCATTTAAAATATCATTAGTTCAACAAAACAAAAGGTAGTAGGATAACACATTTTTGTTTTTATGATACTTTCCCGAATGTTTTTGAATTAATTTCATCATATAATAATAAAAAAAGAATATTTGAAAAATATAGTCCCATCCTTACACTAATTTCTTCGACAACACATCCAAGAACCCAAAATTGTTATATTTATTCTAGTCATATAAAGTTCCAAAAAAATTACTAATTCTTCTGTCATACGATTTAAAAATACATTATACAAACAAGGACATCACATAGGCCAGTGGTATGTGATGAACCCTTATCTATTTTAAGTTGTGGGTTCATGTCTCGTGACCTTGCCAGACGCAATGGTTTTTTACTCAACCACCTTGTTGTCCTTTTTACAACAATCCAAAAAACAATCATAAGAAATGTTTTAACCCTAAAAAATAGTATCCAATGTTCAAAATAATCCATTCCAACCTTTAGAGTAATCCATAATACTTCAGTCCAAACTCACAGTCCAAAATTTATAAGGAACGTAAACATAACGAAGATACCTTTTGTCAAATAATAATTTGTGAATGCCTTCGTCATGTATTATATTAAAACATACTAACAATATGAATTACCATAAAACAATATTTGAATATGTTTGTACATACCCTTCCTTATGTGAAAAATAGAATACTATATATACTCCTTAAATCCATAAATGTTGAAAACTCCCAATAATTATGGTATAATTTTTTTTAAAGAAATCATTAACCAGTTCCAAGGATGCAGTTAATATCTAATCTACTTTATCCAAATCAATTTTCTATTATTCTAAAATAATTAAATCAGTTTCCGAAACTTATTAAGGGTTATATTTCCCCTAACTATATATTTTGAAAAATTCTTAAATTGAAACTGTGTCACATTTCTTGGTACCATACAATCTCAAATCCGTAATAAAATAGTAATGCAATACAATATTTATATACTCAATAATTCTTATATCTTGTACATCATTAATACAATACCAAAATGACACATTTCTTTAATAACATAATAATAACACTAATCATTCATATTTATTCGTGGTATTATAATAACATGATTGATATCCCATAGCATCATTTAAGATATACTCTGATGATATGGTCATTGATTTGCGTAGTGACCCAACTCCTTGCATTTTTAATATTGTACATTTGAAACATTTTCATACCCATAAAATCACAAACATGGTGTCCCTTTTCACCACAATTATAACAAACTCCTATTCACTTCGATCATTTACCAATGTGATTCTTTCCACAGTTACCACATGATGGAAAATCCTTCTTTATTTTCTTCCCTTTATCCATATTTTTCTCTCTCATCCTCTTCTTCTCTAGTTTCCCTTAAAATCCACAGTACTTATAGAATTCAATACTTAAATTATTAACACATGATATTATGTCTTTATATGATGAAAATATTTTTGTGACTATTTCCCATCTTAATTATGGATTAAAACCACAAATAATATAATCTTTCTGACTATTTGGATCATGAGTATTGCTGGAGTTCCCATTGCATCTAATGGTATCCATTTCAAAATGAAGACAGATACTAGGTTAGATGATATCATAATGTATATTTCAAATACATGAAAAATTCTCATCATTAATTGATCATTTTCACACCTCTGGTCTCGTAATCATAAAAAGTGTTTCATTGTTGGCCTATTTACTCATAAATCCTTCAAAATGTTTTATAAATAAAATTTAATTTATCCAAAGAATATACACTGGGAGTGTCAAACCAGGTGCATAGTAAGGCCATGTTGTCATGTACATGGATACCTTAAGTCAAGACCGAAACTCCTTATAGGGTTTTTCTCTCATAGGTATATCTGTGCCAGAACCACATCAATTTGTAGTATCAATACAATGATGTATTGTTTGAAAAATCCACATAATATATACATTAACAAAATTATGTGATGTTTTTCTATACATATCCACAAATTCTATCTTAGGGTTTTGTTTCCTAATCATAGTCTATCTAAATCTAGTTTCCTGGGTTCTTTATAAAATTCCTTTCAAACATATTGTAACGCCCCAATCCCAGTTACCTAGAGTAGTTGTATTATTTTAATACATTGGCTTGATTATAAGGAATAATGGTTCAAAATACAATGAGTTTAGAAGTATAGAAAAATATATTACATACAAGAACATCGTATAATAATTTATGACATAAAACAATGCATAAATAATCATTTTATGACGCCATTATTCCCATATCATAAACCTATATATAAATCATAACCCAAATTCTAGCATCCTAGGATAATAATAGATAATAAAATGGAGATCTCATATGCTTAGTATGTATAAGAAATATAGAAGTTGTCATAAATAATCATATACATTTATGAAAAATATAAAATTGAACGACAAGCCAGTTAAACATAAACATCAACATAATATGGAAATGATAAATCAAACAATGTAATTTACATATTCACATAGATATTCTACTAGTCAAATAATCACATGTAAAATTAATAATTAATCTCATAATGATGGAATGCATAATTCCGAACATCTTAACCTCAATGTCAAGGCCTCATTCCAATACCCTATATATAAATATTGTCAAGGCCTTGTTCCAAGACACAAGATTTTCTCATGAGACCTACCATTTCATTTAGGAGCTACAACGGACTCCACCAATCACCAACTAAGTCCAATGCATTCCAAATATGAAAAGGTCTATACATATCATAAACATTCATATTAAAAATAGCATATGAAATGTTAATAATTTAACCACAAACCATTAATGGTATAAAAATTACACATCCACAATCAATCAAATCATAACTCACTCATTACAATATTGAAAATTTTATTATAAAAAATCAACCTCAATCATGAGTAATATCAGTAAAGGATGTCGACATAGTTGAAATGATCACTAAAACTCTTTGAGAGAAATATCCATTTTTGTGAAATAAAATAAATGTCATAGAATTTATAACAGAAGGAATTTAAAATATATTTTTGAATCAATGTGTCCCATAACACTTTAAAACTTTTTAAAAAAAATTAACATTTTAAAAAATTCATGTCCATATAAATAAATCCTTAAAACCAATTTGAAAATGTGGGCATTAATGAAAAAAATTTAGAATAATAAATATTTAAAAAATAGGAAATGATGATTTAGTTAAAGATTCCATCAAAATATAATCCTTTTGAAATCTCTTTTATGAATCCTAGACATCGATAATTAATATGTCCCAGTAAATACTTACACATGAACAATCTCAGATAAAAATGAGATTGATGAATTAACCCATACCTTGTGAATTCCATTGGTCGGGGGTACATTTAACCGCCTGTATAATAACAGTAGTATGTTATTAAAATATAAGAGAAGTATATTAATATTCCTGATATCATACATGATTTATTTATAACTTCATACAATCAATTTAACAATTATATCCATGTTAATGTAATATTTTGTGTAATGATCGTTTTCATTATTATATGAGTTTTGACTTGTTATTTATGATCGTATCACTTATATCATAATTTAATTTCCCCTAGAATATAAAAAATTATTTATATATCTTATATATTCAGAATATTAATATGTATAATTGATATATATATGAAATATAATTCACCATTTATAGAGACAGCAGGTCGTACGTACGCATAAATAATGATTTCGTTATCATATTGTATTGAATCGATGTAAGTGAATAGGGAAATGTAAATATATATATATATATATAAAGTAGAATTATTAAGTCATATATCACATTTTTATTAATAACATGTATTTTTATAATCATCATTGAATGGTGAATGTGGAAATGATTATCATTTCGTCATGGAGACGGTAAGCCGTACGTACACAGGAGAAACAATATCATTCTTTAAAGGGTGAAATCATAAGTAAATGGAAGGTATATTGTATATAAAGAATAATAAACATTTATTATTAATTTTTTACATAAATTATACTCATTATTATACACATACAAATAATTAAGCATTGAATAACAAACGACACCATGACTTGGACAAGGTAAGTCGTACGTACACACGTATGGTGACATTTTCACTCATATGATGGATAGAATAATGAATATTGTTGTACAATATTTATAATAATGTATCATTATAATGAAGTAACTAGGGTTATTATTCTTGTATGTATTCAACAAAGAAAGATGAAATGGAAGATGAAATGAACATCGAAACAGTTGATGAAGTAATTTCCACATCTTCGGGTTCTTCAATTTGATTTGAACAAAAGGGATCCAAATTATTGATTTATGATCCATTTAAGTAATCTTGGATGAATTTATGGTACTTTGGAGGTGCTTTTATCTGGGTTTGTCTGAGCCAAAAAGATTTGGAGGATTGAAATAAACAGATGGGTAGGTACCATTCTATAAGAGAGGTGAGGGTCACTTTTGGAAAAAATTAAAATATTATTTTATTATAAAATAATTTTTGGATTATAATGGATCCAAAATAATTTATTTCGAGTATAAGGTGGGGTAGGGTATAAATATTTTAATCCCTTATGTTTTAGACTAGTTTTGGTCACCATATTAACTTTATCATTTAGTTTTATCTCTTAGTTAAATAGTATATCTTTTACCATGTCTTCATGTATTATTATACTAAATGGTTAATAAACATACTATAAAAAACCAATAGAATCCCAAGTGGTTGATTAATGATATCTCTATTTTTTTGGTCAAATTTTATATTTTTAAGACTATTATATAATTTAAATATATAGTAATTGTATTAAAAACTTATATATGTCAATTTTTTTACTACATAGTATTTGTTTTTTTTTTCACAGTCAATAAAAAATTATAACTTCGAAAAAATATATTAAATAAGTCCTAAAATGTCATATTAACATCTAAAAATTTTTTATGGGATAAAATCACTAAATTGTTTTTATTTTAATATTTATAATATCATTTATTTTATTCTTTCATTAATAAGGAAAATATTGTATCATTATTATGTCTTAAATAAATATATTTCTATTATTTCTAAAAATTTTAAATAAAATGTCATGATTTAGGAAATATTTTTTTCTTTATATTTAAGATTTATAGTCTAATATATTAATTATATATTCTTATTTAAAAATTGTTTTACTAAATGATGAATTATTATGTTAGTTTTGTCATTACTTTAAATTAATTAATTTAAAATATCATTATTTATCCCATGTAGCTCCATGGGGTCCCAAAATCTACCCAAGGATTCCCATGGTCGGCAATATATCAGAAAATAGGGTGAGGAAACTTTTAGGGTAATTTTAATATTATTATAATATTATTTTTTGCTCTTATTTACATGATTTACCTTTTAACCATGGTAAATAAAAAAGTTACTGAAGTAACTATTTATATTGTGTAAAAGTAAAAGATACCTATTTAAATAATTTTAAACTCTTGATTCCAAATATGTAATCCATTTTAATAAATTAAAAACAAAGATGTTGCATAAATTAATTTAAAATTATTTCACTTTGTCAAAACCGAAAGTGAGTTTTTAAGAAGTAAATACTGTCAAAAGATTGACTTATGTTTATTATCAATTAAAATGTAAAATTACATCTAATTGCCTAAATTATATTAAATTTTAAAAATATACTATAACGTTACTTTAAAATCACAGAAATTTGTAATTTAACACAATAAATTATTTCAATTTAAAAACTTTATTTTAATTAAAATTTATTGTTTTTCACTATTCATCAAAATATGAAAGTTATCAGAAAAGTTCCTAAATTTTATGGAAGCTAAATTTTTATGTTATGATTCTAAAAAAGAATTTAATTTCATAAAATTGAATAAAAAATGTGAGAAATATTGGATTTAATAAGGGTACTCAAATAAATGGCGGAATAACTGTTTTTTTAAATATACTTCTTTTATCTCATAAAAACGAAATTGTCCTTATATTATGTATAAGAAACAAAATATATAAATGTTAAAATTATATGGGATATATAAAATTCAAAATTTGGTTAATACTTTTTATAAATGATTTTTAGATGTATAGGTTCAGTGGTTGTGTTACGCTTGAACTTGGGGTTGCGTACATCGCACAATATATTCTTATTCAAAAAGAAATTTACCGTGGATGATTGGGGTGTTATAATATGTTACTCTCTCAATATGGTGTAAGATTTATTATTTTAAGAGTTAATGAATGATAATGGGATTCATAGAGACCTTCATTCCAGCATGTTGTCCTTTTTGATTCCATTTTATACTTCTATCCTAGAGTGTGTATTTGGTTACTGAGAACATCATACCAAAGTGATGCAGTTGGATGAACCTTGTTGTATTCATCATATGGATGTTTCATCAGAATAAGCTAGTAGGTGTAGATCATTATGATCTCAACATAGGTGAACTCTCTATTCTTGGACTCATACACACGGTTGTGTAGTATAGGGTTTCTGTAGAGGATTATGTTATCCCTATGAGGGATGATTCTATTCTTTTGATGGAAAAGGAAACATGTTTCATGATTCCATGACTGGACATGATGAGTAAGATATGTATTGAGAGGATGGACCACCACAACAAAGGTAGTGTCAAGACACGATATTTCCTATGAAATGATAAGGTGTACACCAAGAAGGTAGTTCTAATATTGGAGAATTTGGATCTTTATTGGGATCATATTATGGTGGACGATAGAACTTTGAGTAACACCCACCACCACAACAAATATGAGGCCCATGCTAGGATAAATGGGAACGAAGATGGTTGTGTTGGTAGTTGCAGGCTAAGGATGGATATGACCAGGCTGCTCAATAAATTATTCCAAGTATGATCTATTTCTTTTCATTTCATTCTATACAACATATACAAATATGAAGAAGAAAATTAATTATATTCTAACCATCTCTAGATATATTGTTATTATTTATGAGACTTTATACCATATGTTATGGATATAAATTCCTATAGGGAGAAATGATTCTCAATCACACATATTCTAATAGTTTGAGTTAAAGATTAGTATATTGGATTTATCATAAGTCCTCATCTTCATCAAATTTAAGATATATTACCTAATATTTTTTATGTATGGGTTTTCCATGGTTCACAACAAGATAGATTGTCATCATAGGATATTTGGATGCCTCCATACAGATGAGATGCTATTTTACCCAAGGGGTGAGAGAGATCTTATGGATGAATGAGTGTGGATCTGAATTAGTATGATAAAAACAATCATATATTTGTTTGAGATATTGGGTCTTGGTGAAACATGCTATTTAGTAATCTATATTCTTGTATTAGTAGAGTATTATATAAACATATTTCCCAAAAAGTCGAAATACTATATCTATGGAGAGGTACCGAAATCTATATTGAAATAGAAATGTGAAAAATAATTTATCCTTAAATTCAATAATGGAGGGAACCTATTGAGCATAAGTATCATAATATTAATTTATAATATCTTTGAGATAATAGTTCTATTAGACCCATTTTTTCCCCTAGGAAGGTCTAGTTCAATTAATAAAAAGGTTGGTGAGTGTTTTAGGAATCGTGTTGATGAGAATTCCCAAATCAATTTAAGGATAACTAAAAAGTACCCATCAAAAAAGATTGTTGACCTACTCAACCGATTTAGAGGATTGATTTGTATTGAAAATAACAACCATAGATCAAACTACCATAAAATTAAGGTGTGAGAGGATCATATCCCAATGATGGAATTATAGTATCACTGTAGATATTTTGAGTCCCTTGTGATTTCTTTTTATGTAAAAAATATCTCAATTATTTTCTTAAAACATATGAAAATTTTCCTTCATCCATACCTAAATTGACTTATTTATTTCATCATCAATGATGTTATTGATTACTATATAGTTGAGGAGGAGTTCACATAGTACGTGAGGATGGAACTGAAAATACATTAAGAGAAACTAAATTATGTTAATCTCTTTATGTGACAGTTTGAGAGCCATTTGGTACTTATTCTAGGGAATTTAATCATTTATCATGGTTCAAAGATCGATCTAGAGAATATTTCGTAGTGATTTATAAGGATAAACCCATGCGCATGTTGGATGTCTGGTGTTCTCTTGGTTTTGTAGGCCAGTTTTGGTGTTTTAGAGTAATTTTCTAGGATACACGCCCATAACTTTTCCAATATTTGGAATGAAATTTCATTTAACTATAATAATCTATGTTATAAATCCTTCAATGAGTATTTAAAGGGGTCGACTACTGCCCATATTTAGAGGATACTAGTGGATGGTGTTTATTACATGGTATTTTTGTGATGCCTTAGGAGATTGGAATAGTTACATATTGATAATGGGGATTCCAAAGATATAACATAGTGTATATAAAATTCTCAAAATGATGGAGAAGATAGATTTTATATTTTCCAGGCCTTGTGGTAGCTCAATTTTTTCCCTAATTGGTGTTTCCCTTCACATACTAGAGGATGATTTCAAATAACTTAAGGCGCTATCAACATCCCTCCTTTAAACGACCCTTTCCTTTTTAATAGTCATTAATTAATGGTCAATGAATCATTGGTTAATCAAATACATCCCATTCCTCCATAGATTAAAAATAATACGTAGTTCATAGAAGCAATGTCAGTTATTTTCAACATCCAAAAACATCAATAAGTGTACAAAACCTTTGATTTTCACATTGTCATACACAAGATTCACTAAGTCATAAATTTGTGGTGTTACCACATCCTCCTTATAAAACCATTTCTATAAATCTCTTCCCCCTGATTCCTCATCATCGGTACCATCTACACTTCATCCTCGACCATCATGGGCAGTCCAATGCCATTGAAGGGTTCAATAATACCATGATATTTATTATTATATTTTTTCAATTGTATGTTTCATGGGTAATGCCAATCTAAAATTATATGCCATATATAAGATGAATATTGTTAATAATAATAGTTGATTACTAAAACCCTTACTAAATTAGTTGTTTTTACTCAACTAAAATTTTATTTATTTATGGTATAAATAATTAATATGATTTTTCTTTCTCAAATAACTATATTTATGTTTCTTTTGAACTATTTAATTAAATTTATTAATTTAAAAATATTAGAATATCAAAACTAATATATTACCATTATTTAAATTATTAATTAATATAAAATAATATTAAAAACACTAAGAAATGATTTTTCTTGAAATAAGTTCTTGTATATTCTTCCATCATTTATAAAACAAAATTTTAAATATTATAATATAAATTTAATAAAAGTAAAATCAATTTTTATTTCAAATACTCAAAATTTGATTAGGATTAATTATTTTAATTTAAAATAAATCATTTATTATTATTTTTATAGGTAAAAAATAATATTTTTTATTAAAACCATAGTGTTTTTTACAATGTAAATGAATAATAATTATATAATAAATATTTAAAAAAAGCATGAACATGAGTATTATTATGGAGTTAAATTATACATTTGATAACAATATTCAGAAATACAATGTCTAATATTTTTTTATTTAAGATATGTTATACTAATAAAAACAATTTGGAGTCATTATCTTTTAATTATTAATTCCCCATGTGAAATTAGGTTTTGGGGTCCTTTCAAATCCAAATAAATATATTTTGGTTAATAATACCCAAATTAATGTTCATAAAATCAATACCATGAAGAATTTATTCATACCGATTAAATTTATTCAAAAAATACAGTTTCTAAAATCAATTTATTACTTGTTAAACATGTTAATATTAAAATTAAAAATTTATAAAAAAAATATTTTGTAAAATTTATATAATTTTTTTATTTTGTAGTTCCATCTAATTTAATAATGTCTATTTTATTTTTAGGAATTGAAAATTACATAATCATTAAAAAATTATTTACCCCTATAAAATATTAATTCTAAAAAAATGAAATGGTAAATGAAATAATAATATGTGTAACAAATGTCTGAAAATTAATAGTTTTAGACTTATAGAACATACAAAAATTCCTAATCCATTATCGTTCCCATAGGTTCCAAATTACACGTGAAACACCCCACTAATATTCTTCTCAACCTTGAGATTTTATGGTATTCTTTTAATAATGACCCCTAACATACCTCCATCGCTAAAAAATACTCATGCTATGTGTTTCATCACTAAATATACAACATTATTCTATTATGTAACCGCATATACTATGTCTAGTTACAATTGTTTTTCAAGTACCCCCATTAGATCATTGAACCACATCATCTATGACATAATGGATATTCATGATGAAGTCTCTGAAACATTGCATTCAATTCATTGAAACTACACCAATCATTTCTCCCTTAAAAGAATCCTCATGAAAACACTGTACTACATTTATTATCCCATATTTTCATTACTGACTCTGATTCATTAACTCCAACAGGAATTGAAAAATCATAAAAAAAACAAAATCTAAGGCCGGACCCAAGTACCTAGTGTAATTATTTTATTTTTTTGTCAACAGAAAACATCCATGGATATAGTACATCCAAATATCTGAGGCACTTATGATCTAACTCACGCTTAGGTCACACTTCTAATAACATAAAACTATTACCAACAGAAATACACCAAACAAAACATTATTATAATTCCAAAAATAGGTATGTCCACTACCCAACATCTGACAACTATTTCAAATTTTCATAGACGAGTACAACTGTACTCATGATCCTTCCTATATAATGGTCACATATCCATGGATGATAATATTCTCCCCACCATAGGAGTATACATATCATCATCTGTCAAAAATTTATCATGTTAATACAGTAAAGAAAAATTTCTAATAATCTACCTCAAATCCAACACCATGAATTAATATAGTGTTAAACTGCATGTGTATATCCCAAATCAAGAAAAAAAATCATCCAAAGCAAATTATGCTCCCCAAAATAAAACTGTACTCCTGAAAAACATAATTCATGTGGAAGAATCCTTGAATCCATAAAAATATGGTCATAGTATAACATACAAACCTATAATCACACATCTATAAATATATTCCCATCATCCAATATCTATTAACACACAATACATATATCACAAAAAAACTATGGTATATACAATTAATGAACAAACTAAGATTGTTTTCTCCGATTCATAAACCAAAAAACATCCATCATGATCTACACTAGAGCCATTTTCATTTACCATAATGTAACATGAATTTGTCGACATCATCTAATCAGACATGGTGGTTTCCAAGAAAACAAACATATCATCCATGAAAAAAACAATTATCTGGTTTACTAGTAGATAAGACAAATATGCCTTAAAATTATTTTCCATAGGTATGAGTTTCACATTTAAAAAACTATTCAAAACATTTCCCTCATGCTGATACTCACAATTTTATTCAAAACACCCCTTGGAAGCCTTGGGGTTTCATCAAAGTCATAATTCACTTAAACCCATGCCCTAATAAGTTAATTTCTCTTTAACTAATTTTTATCAGAAAAATATGAAATATAATTTCAAAAAATATATTAAATTGATTTTTCAAAAATAGAAACCACCAAAAAATTATAATATAATTCAACTGTGATCTATTTCCCAAACAAAAAAATATCAAAATCATGTAATGTGCACATTTCACCTTCTCATGTTTTATTCAAAATCAGTTTTGTATCAAAAACCATTTATACAAAGAAAACATGGAACTGTGGTGGAAAACCAACACATCACAATCAAATAATTCAATAATAAACCTTGATTAATTATTAATAAAATCATCCAATATAATATAAATGACAAAATATCATTTCTATTATAAATTTCATTTGTTAATAATAGATTTTAATGAGGTGTCTTTTTTTATAACATAATCCATAGTCATGCCTATCATGCCCTTATAATTCCTATATCATTATGAATTTACAATTCATTGGCTTACAATGAATCCGTATGACTGGTCATGATTCCCATCAATACTATATGTATTTTCTAGTCAATCCAAATATCTCACTCATCATACTATTCCTAGTCCCAAAACTGGACATCCCCTGGAATCATGTGTTTTGACAAATATTATACTAGTTAGGCATGAACTCTATCTACCTTTTAATTCTCAATATCCTTACGTGGAATCTTAATAAACTATCCCATCATAATGTATTATTTAATATATCTTTGTAATTACACATATCATGCATCTTAAAATGATCCCAAATGTGTATTCTACACCAACTTAGTTGTTCCTCCTTTTATGACACTGGTTTTAAAATAGAGGAAAGAGTCTAAGATGGTAATTGAGGGAGTATTCATTCTAATATATGTAAAAAATTATCTGAAAGATCCAACTAAAAATTTAATATTACTCATCCATATTAATAACATCCTATTGCGCTGTAGATATAAAGGAGGTATCCAAATTGGAGATAACAATCCAGTATAGAATGTAGTAAATATTAAATTTAATGGATCAAAGATAAAAAATCAATAGTAGAGTATAACGACCTTAAAATGAATAAAATATACATAAAATATACAATGGTCTATAATACTGTCACAAAATATTTTTGAGCCCCCAAAATCCCTGACCTGATACCTAAATGATGTATCCAGCTACAACAATACATATGTCATGGTACATAATAAAAAATATACCAATTTACATCACACCCTAAGAAGTTTATATAGGATGGGTATTAATATAATGAAATAATATGCATCCATAATTCATTGAAAAGAATGTATTTTACATTTATTATGAAGATGACCATTTAATACATATATATACAGACTGCATTATTTCCCTTTAAAGACACCAACCAAGAATCTTATCACATAGTGAACACAAAATCACAAAATCTTGGACATTGTGTTCTTACCAAGGAAGAATGACATGTTCATAATTGTACATTGTTTCCATTTTATAAGTATGATGTCATATTTTACAACAAATTGAACCATACCATGTGATACTAGGAATCATTCATAACCAATACCTCATCCTATACTGATGTACGTAGTGTAGAGTTTCCATTACAATATTGATCATTACCTACAGTCTCTATGTAGGTATCATTAAATAATGATTTCATAGCATGCTTATAACCTATCCTTTTCACTCACGTGTGTTTACTTCACCAATAAATCACCACCTTATCAGTCAATGTAGTCATGTCCATATATATCTGAAAAAACATCAAAAACGAAGAACCCATATCAGACATGGTGGCCCCACTATCACATTTTTCATTATAGACTAGTCATCTCATCCGTGAATGAACATATATTTGTGTATCAATCCATGTCATCTCCCTCTAGACCTATTATTGTATTCCATCATATTCATGTAAAATCTCCTAATAAAACAACTATAAATTCCCTCAGGGTGTTAACTAAAAACCAATATGCTGGAATCCAACATTTAAAGGGTTAGTGTATAGAAAATAGATAAATAATCATATTTTTAAATGAAGTATCTATAACATATCCCAAAAACAATATTTTCATAGGGTACCCAACATTACAATTATAGCGTATTTCCACTTATCATTATATGGTAAAATAGAAATATAAGAAGGGGTGAGCTCAAATTGTCATTCTGTGTAATCATGGGAAATATCAATTGACTGACTGTAATTGAACAAATAATTTTCTTATGGGAATGAGATAATAATATGGGTATATAAAGGTTATACATATAGACAGAATTCTCAAATCATGAGTTATGGAATATATCTTTCTCATAACAGATTTGAGGAGTCATATGTGTTGAGAATCAAACAATCAATAGCACTGATAGTTTAACATGGACATCATATAATAGAATAATAATGTGGAATAAGTATAAAGATATAAATAATAGATCAAGTATAATCAAGAAGACATTTAACACCAACTAAGACATTTATCATAGAATAGTCCTGGGAAAACCACTTATGTACCTTCTGAGGAATATAATCAATACATAAATAAAATAACTGGGTAAGGATGAAACCGCGGTGCACATTGTGATCACATTGAATAATACATTACTAAATTAGTTGGAGAAATATTATGAGATCACCCAAAAAGTAATAACAATAAATTATTATATAAGAATAAATAAAATAATATCATACAACATTGTTTGATGGCGTAATTATACCGTGGGTAAAAGACTATCCTTATGAAACCATCCTCAAAACATAATAATCATAATTCAACAAATAATTATGTTGATGAAATCATTAAATAATATACATAGTTAATCAGAAGCATTCTTAAATAATATTGAAATTGATTGAAAATTTATTTTACTAAATGAATAAAAATATGTTAAAAATCAATAGAAAAAATATATATTGATTTTTTATATTTATTTATAAATTTATTTGAAAAATAAGAATATTATTTTCTTAGTATGTCATTTGTAAAATATAATGTGAACATAATAAAATAGGAAGCACATGACATCCAGAAAATTGAATCATTCAATATATTATAAAAGTGATAGTTATTTAAACACTTAAATAAAATGTAAATGTGGATAATTTGAATAAAACATTAGAAATAAATTGTTTTATGCATTTTAAAATAAATTCAAAGGTAGTGAAAATTTCATTTAGTAATATATAACAATATGTTACAGATTCCATAAAATTTATTAATAATATAGAAATATAAGGTAATAATTAATTATTAAATATATAAAAAAATAATTTATTTCCACAAATATATTTTCTCCCCCATTTTACATTACAAAAACATAATTATGGAAGGATAATAATGAATCCCATTGAAGTGATCAAATTTTTTAAAAAAATTTGGTACTAAAATTTGTAAACCATACAATTACCATTATTTTTAATTTAATAGAGGTAATCCTAAAAATAAATGAAATTATAAATAAAATCCTACCTCTTGTCATGAATTTGATTCTATGTGTAGTTAACATAAATCGTTAACCTAATCATATTCATAATTATATCAAAAATAAATCATTAATTTATAATCTGAAATTACTAATTTTATATAAAATAATCATTTAAATCCTCATTTGGGGGTTAAATATTTTGTTTCCCATGAAAGATTCAATTTGATAGTTCTGGTCCATGAACATTGGTTCTCAATTGATCATCTGTAGAATAATAATCATGTCAAAAATAAATTATTTTCTAGTTATACATATAATGTTTTATACATTAATATAAATAGGGTATGTAAAATCAATTACATCACTTCATGGAGATGATAGCCCATGAAAATACATGAGTGATGATTTTATTTTTCAAATAATTGAATTAATGAATGGTAAATAACAATACATCATTCCAAAATCATAATAAAAAAATAATATTATATATCTTCATTAAATATATCTTTATATATATATATATGTTTTTTAGAAATGTAAAATTAATCACATCGATTCATGGAGGTGATACTGGACACATACACATGAGGGACGTCAACATTTTACAAATAATGGGATGATAAGAAGGTAGATAGTATTTTATATTAAAAAAAATCATAAATATGTCATAAAAATTATATATATCTGTTAATTACATCTATATAAACATCAATGAGAGATGGGGTTGAAAAATAAAATTCATTACTTAATAGAAATAGTAGTCAATATGTACACATTAATGCTGATTTTTCTTTTCAATTTGATAAAAATTAATGAAAGGGATGTGGAAGTAAAAAACCCATGATGTATTTTATATATACTTATTTAGATAATTAAATATGGTCATATAAATTTTTTATAAGGTTATATAAGAAACAAACCTAGACTAGTTTGATAAATAATACTACCTCATCTTTTGGTATGTTCCTTCACCTTAAATCTTAAGATTCATGTAATGGAATTTTGGAGAGACCAAAAGTTCAATGTTTTTGGGTGGAATATTTTTTAAGGAATTAGTTATTTTACTAGAAAAATTATAATGTTCAATGGATGTGGTAAATATCTAAGAAGTGGTTCCATTTTGTAGGCGAGTTATGAGGAAAACGTGTAAATACATGAAAATTTTTATATAATAATTGTATTACTCAATTAATTTGGATCAAAATTTAAATAGTATCTAATATAATTATTTATATCTAGGAGTAAAATCATATATGATGGTTTGTATTTTATTCTTTTTTTTATTTCAAACCTTATCTCTTATATTAGCCACTTATAATCCCTTTTAACCCTTACATTTGTGACTTGATTTTAACTATATTAAATATTAATCGTGGTAATTTTATTTGATGAATATATTAAAAGACACTAATTATGAAGAATTAAAATATTGAATATTATTTATTATAATTCTTTCAAATAAGATAAAAAATTTCATTCTACTTTTATCACAAATTTGTGTAAAAACTATTTTAAGAGAAACTGTATTTATAATCATAAAATGAATTTATTTTCGTTTCATACATTGAAAAAAACCTTAAATTATATTTTATATATTGTATTTAGTATATTATTAACAAAATTATATATAATCATTCATTAGTGTTGAAGAATTAAATTTATTTTTATAACATACATTTGAATCAATAAGAACTTTTATTACAACAATATCACTTCTAAAAGAAAATTCTTTAACTTCCATTTCATAGTTGCTAATAATAAATGTATAATTTAATATTCCTTCGGTAATATAAATTATAAAAATATTTATAAAATGGTAAATATTGATAAATATATTTTATTACGAAAACATGGAATATATAATGAAAAAAAATTCACAAAAACATAGATATTATAATATTTCATTCTTATCATTTAAATATCTCTAGATATTTCATATGAAATATTCACTACATATTAATTATTGATAAAAATTTATAGTTATTATTAATAATCTATTTATCCCTATTCAAATACACAGATCTGATGGTTATGTGATAATAGTCATATTTTACAATAATTTTTCAATATTATATTGTGGTATGACTATGTTCAGTGTTACTTGAAAAGAAACCCATCAACTACTTCAAATCTAAGAATAAAATATATTTTACTATTTTAAAATATCACCAACTTAATTTGTTTCCCCTTATTATATGTTCATTATTTAAACATACCTAATATGATAAAGAAAAACTAGGATACTTCATAACCAACAAATCAATAGGTTACCATAAAGATTCAATAATATTATGGTTTCATCACCTATCTTTGACAAGCGAAGTGGCATTATTTAAAATAACATTCTTTTTTGGATAAATAAACTCCAATGTATTTGAATAGTTTTAAAAATAATTATTATATGAAAGAACCTATAACTTAATGTTTTCATAGGATTAGTTATTTATATCCTCAAAAGAGATACATGGAATACATCATGAACTAAAAAGAGGTTCATTTGAAGCTCCATGAGATAATATACCATTTATACATGACTAATAATCTCAAACTGAACAAAATATATATTAATCAACTTAAAAATCCTTCCAAATATCATAAAATTCATCAAACCAGTAAATTGAATGAACACGTTACCACCAATAGTGAATTCTAGATATTGCGAACAATTGTAAAAATATCATTAAAATGTACTAAAATATATCATAATATGAAAAGAAATTCTCTAAAAATATCTTATAATTACATGGTTACATTATGTCTCAATAGCTTATCTTCTCGAACTTCATCCTAATATATTATAATTATCTACTTCCTTCTACAATGTCCTTCAAAATGATTGATCTAAAACATCAGTTAAAACCTATTATTTTATGAGAATTCAACTAGTGGAGTGTATTGATACAAACATACATTGAAATACCTAAAATATTATCTCATCATATATTATTGGGAGTGAATGTTACTCTTAGAGAGACCATCTACATGATCATGATATGGTGTTCTAAATTCCAACTCAGTATTAAATATTTTCAAGAGACACCTATTGAACATTAAGGTAACCTTTAGATCTCGATCAGAAACATTTTTTTACTCCCTTTAAGGATACCAATTTTTAATATAAAACATGGAATGTTAATGAAGATATAAATATTCCCTAATAGAAATAATAGTGAAATTTTTTTAAGGTGGTCATTTATAAACAAAATGGAATTCTGGGAAATAATTGTCATGTAGAGTATGTTGACGAAATCCATAATGTTTTTACCATATATATACTAGTATGATTATTTATTATAACTTATGCATAGATTTATTTCTCTATTCCCTGACAATAATTCTTATCAGGCATCGAGTTAAGTACTCTATAATATCAATTTTCAAGTTCTACCAGGAGAATTTACTATTGATTTGAATGTATATTTTCATGATTCCATGATAAATATTGAATTCAAAGATATGTGATCCATTAACCCTCACATTATTAAAATAGGTTAATTCTAGGAAGCATACCTTTTTATTTAATAAAATTATCCCATCATGTTCATGGTTTAAATAAGAAAAAATACAAACCTTTCAACATCTCCACATCTTCCTCAAGTACCTCTTTACTCTTTAGAAGAAATAATAGATGATCATACTTCTATGATCGATATTAATGTTCTCCTTTATTTATGATTTCAAATTCCATACTCTGAAATTTCATAAAAATTGGGTCTTTTTTAACTCTCATTATGGATATAATATATTGTTCCTTTTAACTCATAACATTATCACCCTTGTTTCCCTTCAATGTATTTTAATGTATTGAGTAGTCATAATTATTAATCAACTGAAACTATATCCTTTAGATCATATTCATCTATATAAATGTGAATATATACATCAATAATTTAATTCACATTATTTAAAAACACTATTCAAAGTATTAATACATCCATAATAATTTTTATATAAATAATAATCCCAAAATCCATATCATGAGTTAGCAGATTTTTCATATGAGTTATTAATTTTCATGAGAAATATTAATTATCCATGTCATTATACATGACACCACATTCCAATCAAATAATTGATTCATCCCTATATATCATAATCCCTTTACCACTATAAGGTAGTGTAAAATCTAAAAAACAAATAAAATCCAATATTCATCTACTTGATTCTTTAATCAAATAACATTTTTTTATGATACTTATAACGAAAAAAACATTTCATTCATATATATTATATATAAAAAAGAATTATATATATTAAATATTATATTAATCCCACTATAGAACCATTTAGTACTAGTTTCTTTTGAAACTAGAAAATATATACCAATAGTTCATAAAAATCTACATAGTATCCTATTATTACATTATAAACATAACCCTTTTTGGAAAATCATATCCTACAAAAAAATAGAAGAAAATATATGTTTAGGGTATTAGTAAGGGTAATTACGGTATATAACATAAGCATATGGTCATAAGAACATGAAAATATCTTTTGAAATTTATATTGTACCAATCAATGAGGATAATAATGAGTCATGAAATAAATAAGAGTAGATTATAAGAAAATAAAGATAAATTAAAAATATAACATAAATTTTGGAGTAAAAAATAATACATGAAATAATGGAATACAAATTAGAATAAAAATAATCTTCATATTAGTCAAGGCTCACATCTAAGACCTTCATAATGGAAAAAGTCTCTTACTCAACCTTGATTACCCCTCACTCCAGCTCTGTATTATTGAACCTTGATTACCTTTCATTATAGTCATTTCTATCTCATGAGATATTAAAATTTACCCTTTGAATTGGAGATATATATATGTACCACCCATAACATAAATAAATCCATACCTATTTTTCCACATTAGAATAATGAATTCATCATATCACAAAACATGGAATGAAATGGGTTTCATAAACATAATTCAATTATAAAATGACCCATTGAGAATAAATGGGTTTTATAAATATCATTCCATTATAAACAAAAAGCTACTATATGAATAATAATTATAATATTAATAAAAAATCCCTAATAAATCAAAAATAATATAAATTAATGTTATATTAGATGGAATATAATTTTTATATATTACATGAGAATAAAATTTTATGGAAATATTATTCTTAATTGAATGTGTTTTTATTTCTTTTAATGCTGCACAATTTTGAATGAAAAAATTTTATATCAAAATAAACTTTTATGGTTGTATGGGAATCATCATGTAATTATGTTTTCATAAAAGTGTAAAAATATATTCATGAGTTGTAATTTAAAAAAATTCCCCAAAAAGTTCACAATAAAATTCTCAATGAACGTCATTGCGAAAATATAAAAATGATTCATTTCTTACATTTTAGTAAAAATATAAAAATGGTTATAAATGAAATTAAAATTTCAATAATAATACTAAATAAATTTTGAAATATTTTTTATGAAACATTGACATGGAATATAAATATTTTCTAGTAGATACTTATATATAAACAATCGAGAATTATAATGAGATTGTCAAATTAACCCTTAGATTTGGTCTGATTTACTATGTACATGTCTGAAACTCTTATATAATAGTCTAATTAATGTAATTAATTGATTACCAAACCGTATTTAAAATTATAATATCATATATGATCCTATGATATCATCTTGTCCCTATTTTTTAATAATATTTTATTATTACACATCTTTCTGGTGTTAACTGCTTCATTTTAATATACATGTTTTGTCCTACAAGACTCAGTACTTCTGAGAAGTTAATAGTTACATAACTTAGATAATTATATTAGAATAAAATATATCTTTTTTATTTTAAATATATATTTATATGATCATTCATTAATCTTCAATACGGAAAATAAATCACATCGCATTTTGGAGATGTTAGGTTGTATGTACGCACAAGCGATGGTATCATTACGTAAATGGTAATAGGGAAAAAGGTGGATGATATATATTTCATTATATAATTAATATAATGGTATAATTTATATTTATATCTATTATTTTCAACATTTTACCCATATAGTTATAGTATTAATGTGATAGAGATTACGACACAACATGGAGATGGTATGATGTACGTTTGAATGTGTGGTGCATTAATTTTTCATAGGATATATAAAAGGTTGAATATGGTTTTCAAATAATCATAATAAAATATTATAATATATATTATACATGATTTATTAATTAATGTTATATATAAAATATGATGAGTGTCACAGCCGGATTTTTGATTTCATGCTTTGTCTGAAGTCATCTCTTGGTTCATATCTTTCTCTTAGTTTCAGGGTGTTCCGGGTTTACAATTTTGGTGCCTCTTGTGTTATTGATCTAATAAATTAGTCATGAGTGTATTTTTGGTACTTGTACTCCAATATATTAAATTTCATGGAATGAGGATGAATTTTTTTGGAGTTGGATTTGTGACACTCCATGTAGTAGAACTTGTGGGGTATGTTGTTTAGGTGGTCTATACCAATGAGTTGGATGATTTTTTAGGTTAAACGGTGGTATTATTTTGGGTATTATGTATCATAACCATTGAATATCTCTCCCCATTTAATATACCTTATTTCCCAATTTAATTTATGAAAACATGGAATGTTTTTTAGTGGAAAGAACAATCCGCACAGTTTGGCCACATGATTTGTTAAATCTTGCAGCCAAACCGTGATTCCTTATAAATATAATTTAAAACATACAGTAATTACAATTTTTCCCTTCCCGAATAAACCCAAATCCCCCAATTTCTGTCCCATTTCATGCCCTACCACCCTGGACACCCTCCAAACTCTCTCACCCTACCTTGGAACTCAATTTAAACAAGAGATTTGATGGGGGAAACTTCTGAATCCTGCAAGTATGTACATGTCTCTTTTATTTGTTCCTTCTATATAGGGATTCTTCCACCATATCATGAAGTTAACAAGTGATAAGATTCTTGGGTTTTTAACTATGGTTTATCTGTGTGTCCTTTTTGTGAAATCTTGTGGTTTTTAGTTGTTTTTCAATTCCTTGGGGTGCGGCGGTGGTTCAGTTGACATTTCACATCATGATTTGGGGTTATGACACAAAAGGTAGGTGATTATTTGTGTAACAAATTATTTTTGAGTTATATTGATTGATTTAGTAATTTATTATGTTCCTAATATGTAATTTGTGCTGCAAAATCCATTTCGTCTATCATTAATATTTCATTAATAATAAAGTAACATATTTTTCTTAAAGTTGTATATTTTTCAAATGTAAATCATGTGATATCTTGTGTGGTAGATTTTTTAAATATTAATGTGATTTATTAGTTGTTTAAATGTATTATAATTATTGTTTGGAAGTTACTTAGTGTCATTGGGGAATGAAAAGGGGGGTTTTGAATGAGTTTTATTTGCAAAAACTTTTTACACTTCTTGAATGTGTTCTATGAAAATTTTATATTGGTTATTGAGTTACACAAAGTATGCCATATATGTTTAGGTATTATTTGTGTTGGTCTATGTTTTTAAAATGGTAGATTTTTTATTAAAAGGGTTTTTATGTTATTTATACATTCTTTGAAGTTTTCTATAAAAATTCTTAAAGGATTAATCAAATTTTGAATGAGATATAAAAAAAATGTTGTGCACTGTTTTAGTGTGAGTATGGATTCAAAATAAATTTGAACGAAAAAGGGAATTATGTGACTTGTGTGGTATACAGATGCACTTTTTGGTGTTTCTGTGACTTGGAGGTGGTAGTTTCTTTGTAAAATAATATTTCATTGTTTCTGGAATTTTTTTGAGAAAACGAACGAAAACGCGAGTATCTAGGTGGTTGGACAGTTATTAGTATGCTAGTGACCTCGTGTGGTTTGTAACAAATTTCACGTAGCATGATTGAAGATGACAACAGTAACTAAGTAGTGATGATGATGATTATGATGTTTTGGGACATCTTGGTTATGGGTATGATCCATACTAGTGGCTTGTGTGTATGAGAAAAAATATTTTAATGGTTACTTTCACCGAGATACAAGGTACCTAAGGCACACAGTGAGCTAGTTCCTCGAGTTTATTTCTCATTTATTGTTATCATTAGATAGTCTGTGCTTCCTGTTAGAATAAGATATATTTTGAGGGAAAAATAATTAACTTTGGAATTATATTTTAAATTTTTTATTCTTTAAATTATCCTACTTGAATACTTTTTTTAAATAAAGTTTTATATTTTATATATTGTTACTAGAATTTAATGTTATGAAAATATACAATCTTTTCATCTTTAAATGTTAATCTCATGGAATATATTAGTGGTGGAATCCTACTAGGATTTGTATCACACCCTACTTAAACCTTTGGGTGTATATAGACTTGGTTATTTTGTCGCATGAATGGGTAATGCTTTTAGTTCTAGTGGCTCGAGTTTTAACCAGTCCTTCTTCATGCATTGTCATGTAGATTCTTGTGAGTAGTGAATGTTTCCTAGAGGAGGTTCTTGGGCTATCTGTTTTGAATTATTTAAATTGTAATATTATTTAAACACTATTTTAAATTTTTGAATTCAGTGAATAAAATTTTTAATAGATGTTTTGGTTTGAAAAATCCAGATTTTTTATGGGATTTAAAAGTTGTTTTATGTTTATAAACATGGTTAAATCATTACAAAATTTCAATTTAAGATACCCAAGCACTTTTTCCAGCCCAAGGGTTCTATTAATACCATTTGGGACTTGTATTTTACTATGTCAAGTGACTTTTTTGATAGAGACCGTATTCGGTAAGTGATAAAATGGTATGAAATTAGTTGTGGTTCACTTTTTGGGTCATGTTATTTTGGGAAGATTCGGAATATTCCTGATTTAAGATTATTGGTGATTTCCATTCCAATTATGAATACGGTTCCTCAACAACACACCTCATGTTTTAATTCAAGTCTCCAGTTAATGTATGGTTATATTAGTGTCCTTTGGTTTTCCTAGATTGATGATGATTTGGGAAATGAAAAAAGAGTTTGGTTAATCATCTTAGTGAGATCTTAAGGACTGGTAAGCCATGTGGAGCAAGTGATATTTTCCTAGAACAACTCTTTGATGTTGAAGTGAATGACATATGTCCTCCAACCATATGTCCAAGTAACCGACCAGAACCATGATCCTCTCGAATTTTCTTGTATTATTTAGTTTTAGAGACTTGGAAGTTTTATTTTAAAGAAAAATAGTCCCTGTTTTGAAAAGCATAATGTTTTTCTGAAATGATTCTCTAATAAAGAGGGAAGGTTTTGATTTGTGAAATTCTGGAAATAGATTTTAAAATTTTTTTTTAAAGGTAAAATTGTCGGTCTACACCTCTCTTGAGAGAAAGAACTATGTGAAAGATGGTTTTGAAAAATTGTTCCAAATAGTGTTTTCATAACTATTAAAATGTGTTATGATGGGATTTAATTTTTTAGAGGTCATATGTGGAGTTTTGAAATGGTATTTATTTGGTAACTAGGGATAATTTGAAATTTTTTTGGAAATTTGGGAACCATGTTTAAAATTGAGAATTGTTTAGTTCTGTGTTTAATAAGGATGTATGAAATGGAGTTTGACATGAAATTATATGTGTTTTAAAATGGGATGAAATGTTTTGAAATTAATGTGTACGAATTGAAAGTTAGTTTTTATTGAACTATTGGTGATCTTTTGAAAAGTTTTACAAATAATTTAAAACTTATTTTAAATAAGAAGAGATTATATTTCATAGGAATGGGTGTTGATGAAAGAGAGATTTCATAAAAATGAGGTGTTCTGAAAGGGATTGATATGTTTTGGAATTTTTATCAATTGCGTGAAAGACTGTTTTCATTTGAATGATTGTGTATTTATGAATAGTTTTTTAACATGTAAATTTGGATTTCAATTTCATGGTTAGTGGTATTGATAAAAAGGAGGTATTGGTTGACTATTTTGTTTTTGAAAAGTGAAAAAAATAGTTTTAACCATTGGTATTTCCATGACCGACCACGTGTATGGGGTTATCTAGGATGATGGATGGTTAATTTCTTGACTAGATGACTATCGGGATGGATATGTGGAGGATTACCAGTGTGGCATGGAAACATGAATGTGTGAGGCCCATGGGTTTCCATTGCTGGATATGCTAACCATAGAGCCATATGTTTTCAAAGAAATGATTTTAATAGAAAACATGATGTGTTGATGACTAGACTGAGAAGGTGTGTATTATGTGTTTTTGGAATTTTTTTATTATTAGATGTGTTGATTCCAAGAACCCCTCTTGTTTGAATGGTGCTTTGGGTTTGTGTTTTGTCAGTATGTTGGGATGAACGATTGGTTAGTGGTCAATTCTGAGTAATGTTTGGGAAGACATTTCAGAGGGTCTCCTCATCTGTTCACTTCTATTTTTAGGAATGTGTTGACTAATGGGACATCATAGTGGGGTCCTTGGGTTCTATTGTTCGATAAGGTACACTCCCATTATGAGTTAATGCATGACAGATGTGCAGCCCAGATTGTATCATCATTGGAAGATCCTCCAATTTATAAATATAAGGAATCATTTTCTTGATATTTGGTGATTTATTCAACCCCACTACATTTATTGTTTTTTATAATATTATAGGGGTTTGAGAGTGATCATTGAATGTTAAAAGAGACCGTAGTTTTTTTATGTTACCTAAGTCGTCAATGGTGATAGTAGATCGGGGTTGTCAGTGTTGGATGTTCTCTAAGAGGGCCTCAAGGTCCTTCTCTACTCTCTTTGAAGAGAGGGATTATCTTAATCCACACATGTGAAAAATCTAGTCCGGAAATGCTACTATTGCCATTTTCCGGAATCATTTACTATTTGGAAATAAGCATAAGATCCTTTTCTTTTTCATGTTTATATCAGTCATAATGCTCATCTTCGGTGATGCATTCCGATGATATATCCTCATTTGACTTTACGGTTATGGTTGTGCAATCCTTTGAGAGTGTCTATTATTTTAGGACTCGGAATCCCATGGAAAAACATTAAAATCTTTTTTAGGAAGGTGTTTATTTGTGTCATTTCATTCTCTTCTTTCTCACTTTACGAAACAAGGTGTGATTTGTTTGAATCTTCTAAGAACATGTTTTAGTGAAATGTTGTGTTAACGTAAAGTGAGTATGGAATGTGTTATTTCTTTTTAATCCCATCTGGGATAAAGTTATAGTTTTTATATATGTTCAAGGAAAAATTCCATTCATGGGGTTTCCAAATCCTAACTACAAGGCCAAAGATGCTTCAATCATTTTTTGATCGATCCATAGGTCTAAGAGTGAAGCTCGAACATAATCAGGGGATATCTTAGGGTCGTTTAATCCCATGTACATAGTCTTATCCTTATTATGAAAGATAAGAATAGTTTAAACATCCTGTTTCTTCATAATGCTTTTGTTATTCCCATTCGATGAGAAGAGGAGGGAGGACCTCATGTCTATATTATCACCCAATGTCAATCCATCCCCCTTTGTTTTCTATTGAATTTTTGTAGTGAGGATTGAAATTTGGATAGATATATTAAGGAACAAGGATTTCAAATAGTTAGTAGTAACTGTGCGCCAACCTAGGAAACTGTGTGATAAGAGATAGTAGCTACCACATGGTCTCCTCATGTTTGTGCACCTTGGCCCAAGTAATCATGTGATGTTTCCTCTTTGGATACAGTGCTCTGCATGGTTAGCACATGGTTTCCCAAATCGTGTGGATGAACTGTGCAGTTGTGCCTAGTCTTTATATTTGGGGGTCTTTTTTTGTCAGACTGTGATGGTCAGTTATGATGGTTGGTTCTTATGGTTGGAGTACACAATATGATTCCCATGTATGTTCTTTTAGAAAATTTTAATGGAAGTCTACCCCTTGTACTGGGTCTTCATTCATGCTTCCCTTGTTAGTATCTATATTTAGTCTTAGGAACTTTTATGTTATCTCTAATGATGGGGAGCCCATTTGTGTATCCCTTTTCTAGTAACTCATAATTTTTCCATGGTCATGGATTTGTGGCAGGTAGTCTTGTTTGGAGCTATCTAACTACCAACATATTCCTTGGGTAAACATTGGGATTGAAGAGCACCAAATGGTTTAGTTAAATAAAGGTAAGTGTAACATGGATTGAAAATTTTGTTCCTTTGGGTGCTTGTGTCTTTTTTAGATAGTGTTTGATGAGGTTTTTTTTGGGATAACGTTTGAATGTTCTTTATTCTTTCCAAAAAGTGGTGTATGCTTTGGATTGTGAGATTATTCTTTCCTTGATTGATCAACTAGAAATATCATAGCCTTTTGGGGGTGGATGAAACATGGAACGGGTGTGAATTTTGGTCTACCATTTTGGTTTTGTTTTTTAATTTGGCATTTTTTGGGATTTATGAGGGAGTAAAGCTTTATTATTGGGCGAGTTCTCCCACACAAATTTTTTATTCCATGCTTTTTGAATTTCTCATTCGGTTCATATCATTCTCTTGGTTTTCGGGTGTTATGGGATCAATTTTTTTCCTCTTGTGTTATTGATCTATGAACATAGTCTTAAGTGTATTGTGTGGTACATGACATCCTATTTAGTAAAATGGATGGTATTAGGTTGAGGTAGTTAGAATTCGGATTTGTGACACTCATAGTGGCACGACATTTGGGGTATGTTGTTGAGGTGGTTTGTACCCATGAGTTGGATGAGTTATATGGTGAATGATTGACTTATTTTGGGTATTATTTATAATAAACATGTACTATCACTCTCACATTAATCCCCCCTAGGACCCCTAGAATTTGGATAAATTTGGAATGTTTTAGGGTGGCCAGAACAGGCCCCACGATTTGGCCCCATCATCTGTTAAACCATGCAGCCAAACCATGCATCTCGGTCCAAATCATTAACAATATTTTTTAATTCACATTTTTACATCTCGAATAAACCCAAATTTTCTAATTTATAAACAATTTCGTGACCTACCTCTATAGATAGCCTCAAAGCTGTCTCACCCTCGCTTTGAACTCAATTTAGAAGTGAGATTTATTGGCGGAAACTTCATTGCCTTGAAAGTAAGTCCTTATCTCTTTGATTTCTACCTCCTACTTAGGGTTTCTTCCACCCTTTCATGATGTTATAAAATTTTCAAAAGCTAGGTTTCATACATCAGATTATACAATGTGTGATTTTTGTGAAATCTTGATGTTTTGGGTTGGTGTTCACTTCCTTGTGGTGTAGTAGTGGTATGGTTGATGTTTCACACTATGATTTGGGGTTTTCAAACAAATGGAAGGTGATTCAATATTTAAGAAATTGTCTAAGAGTTATCATTCTTGATTTAGTAATTTTTAATGTTTCTAATATGTTGTGTGTTGTGTGAAAATATTTTTTGGTAGCATTAGTATAACATTTAGTATTAAATTCACATTTTTTCTTAACATTGTCTATTTTTGAAATGTAACCCATGTGATATCTTTTGTGGTAGTTTTATAAAATATGAAATTGAATTATTAGTTGTTGAAAGGGGCCTCAAATTATACTTTGTTAATTATTAAGTGTCATTTGGCCCTGAAAAGGGGATTTTTGAATGAGATCTATGTTCTAGACGTTGTTATAATTCTTGAAAGTGTGTCATGAAATTTGAAAATTGGTTATTGAGTTAAACAACATTTCCAATGGATGTTTATATACAATTTCGGTCAGTTTATGATTTTAAAATCATCTCTCTTTTTGGAAAGGGATGTTATGTGATGTTTAATATCTAGGAAACATTTTATAAAATTTCTTAAATAATTTATCGAATTGTGAATGGGATATGAAACATGTTGTGGGAAGTGTTTGTGTGAGTATGGTTTCAAAATAAATTTGAACGAAAATGTGATTACATGACTTCTATGATATAAATATTAGTTGGTTGGTTTTTATGAGACATTGAGTTTTATTTTCATGAGAAAATAATATTTAAAGGTTGTTAGAACTCATTTGATCATAAGATGGAAGACTCAGGTATGTAGATGGGTTGATGTGTACTAGTATGCTAGTGATCCCGAAGGGTTTTTCCCCAGTTTCACATACCAAGAATGATGATGGAAATACTAACTAAACCATGATGATGATGATGATGATGATGATGGGTGAACACTATGTCATGGTTATGATCCCTAATAGTGGCTCTTGTGCACAAGAATATATATCTGTATGGTGACATTCACTGAGATATGAGGTACTTGGGACCAACATCGAGCTAGTGGGTAGGGGTTATTTCCCATTGCTTGTGATCATTAGATACATTATGAATACCATCAGCATGTGGTATGTTTGTCTGTAAAATTATGTACTTTTTTCATTTTATTTAAAATGTTGATTCTTTAAATTTCCCCACTTGAAAACTGTTTTTATTTAATGTTTCATCATTTATAAATTATTTCATGCATTTCATGTTTTGAAAACTTGCTATCTTTTCATATTTAAATGTTTATAACATGTATTTTTTTAATGGTGGAATCCAACTGGGATTTTTCTCACACCCTACTTACACATTTTTGTGTAATTAGACAAGGTTATATTGTTGTAGGCTTGGGAAATGCATTTAGTTTGAGTGGTTTTGGTTTCTAGCAGTCCTTTTTGGTGGAGTTTCATGGCGATGGATTGAGGGTGTCTCCCAATTCCATGATGAGGTTCATGGGATATACCTTTTGAAATTTGTAACTTTGTAATAGTCGTCAAAAATTTATAAAAATTGGGGAATTTAGTTCATCAAATTTCGAATATATGTTTTGATTTGAAAAATCTATATTTGTTTTCTGTGATTCACTTGTTGTTTTATGTTTATAAACTCTGTTATATCGTTCCCAAATTGCATTTTATTATACACGAGAACTTGTGCCATTCCATGGGGATCGGGAACTCCCTGTGGGCATTGTCGCGGACCTTGTTAAGTGCTGATTTTGACAGTGACCAGATTAAGTTCGTGACAAGGAGGATGTAGAAGAGGGAAAATTATAGGAAAGGTCGGTATAGAGGATTGACTCTTCCTTGGTGATCATCCTTTAGGAAGCCTATTAGGGACAATAGGTTGATATTTTTAGATGTCCATAACATCTATAATGTGGATAGTGATTATTATATGAATAATTGGTAGGTTATGGTCAAACATGAAAGCTAAATGTGATATGAAGATGTAATGGAGGGGTTTCCCTTTTATAATTGATGTGAGGGGGAATTTTGGAATTTCATGAACAATTAAATTATAATAAAATCAATATCCATACAAATAATACAAAAATGACTTGTATTAAGAGATAATTTAAGAATTTTTTAATATAATCAACAAGTAAATATTAGATAATTTTTTTATTATATAAAAAATTTTAATTTTGATTAACCCTTACTTATCTTATTTTATTTTCTACTAAGGTAATAAATTTTTTTGAATTAGAATTTTGTAATTTTTACTAATATGTTGTAAATTAAAATTTAAAAATATTTTCTACCATACTATAAATATTTTTATTTTTATATGTTTTTTATTAATTTAAATAATTTATATATATTTTTTGTAAATGGTCATTATTGTCAATTTTAACACTATTCATTATTTGGTCATTTAAAAATATCAATATAACATAGTAACATCAAAAAAATAATATATAATATTAAAAATGGTCAATGTAATGTATCATACTATTTTATTACATTAATTTTCTCAAATTATATTTATTATAACATGTTTAATAAAATTTGTTTGATTGTTACAATAATAAAATAATTATCATATAAGGGATGTGAAATTATTTAATACACTTATTTTGATCTCTATAAATTAATGATAAAACATAATGATGAAGTTAAATATTATATATTTCATAATAATATATATTGTGGACTATATCTTTTGGGTAACCCAATACTAAAAATGGTATATTATTTAAAACAATAATTTTACATCTTTGATTTTTTGTTAAAAAAATATTATAAATATCATAATCTCAACTAAGTGGCAGAAAATGCTAGAATAATTTATATTCTATGAAAATATTTTTATTAAGATAAAAATACACATTTATAATTTTTAGCGACATAACATTATTACAATATGGACAAGTAAGGAATATTTAATACAATAAAAGTGACATTTTAAATCACTCTTTTATTTAAATATTATATAACCCATTTTCATGTATATTTTTCCAATAGTATAATTAATTTTGATCCTTAGGTTTTAAGTGTCTATTTTTATTTATCCAGTAAATTATTTGATAGTGTTATGGTCATTTTATAGTTTGATAATTTTATTTTTAACCTAAATTATCCAATTTAAAATTTAATGTGGTAACAATATTTACTAAGATTACTTTTCATATTTGTGGAAAAAAATGGAACTATTAAATAAAATTTTATATTATGAATATAAATTTTGATACAAAATTTATAAATTCAGAAAATATAAGATGAATAATTTAATTACAAATAAAACTGATAACAATCCATTAAAATAGTTCTTTCATAGAAATTCCATTTTAAGACATAAAATATTTTTATAATAAATCTACACATAAAATTATTTTAACAACCATAATTGGAAAATTTAATATCACAATTAAATAATAAGAATTTATAGTCTAATAAAAATATAATTTCACTTTGTAAATACATAAAATGAATATATTGTTTGTAATAAAAATCAATATTTTTACTATTTATATAAAAATAATAGGTTTTCAGAGAAAAAAACAATAAAATTAAATTTCACATTCACAGATTCATTTTTAAAAAACTAATTTATACGAATTATAATTAAAATATTCTTTACTAATAATACGTAAAACATAATTTTTGAAGAATAAATTCTTTATACTAAAATTGTGTGCTTATTTTATAAGAACATACCAATACATTCATATAGAGTGGAAAATTATTTATGATATAAAAATTAGTTATTAATATTTATTCATACTAATTTAATAATTATATGAAATTTAATATTTTCTTTTGGTTTCATTAAAGACATGGTTGCATGAAATTCATGATTTTATAGAATTGAAATTAGTTAAAGATGAATATTTATAAAAAATATCCACTTGGTATATTCTACCCTCCTTAAACGAATTTTCAATCAGAATTCAGTATTTGGGAAAGATTGATGGTTATAACTCTGCCTAATTACATCATCATGTTCCAACATTCCTTCCTTAATTTAGGTTTTTCTCCCTAAAACATTAACCAAGTGAGTAGTCTTTTTTAATAGAATATTTTCTCTACAATCTATAATCTCTATCGGTTGTTCATCATAATAACGATCATTATCCAGAGGTACATGCTCTAAGTTTAGTAGATGTGAAGGATACAAAATTTACTTTATGAGGATAGATATTTGGAACACATCCTAAACACGGGAGGTATTTTTTTGGAGAAAAAATCTATAAATTACCTGACAAATAAGATAAATAATTTCAAAAGGAACCATGTACATCCGGATTAGCTTACAAATATTTCCAAATATCATAACTCTCTCCTATGATGATATTCATTAGAATACATTGTAAATCCTACATTCTCTATCTTTTTTACTCAACTATCATTATTTGTTTTTTGTTTCTATGAGCTACTCTTATTATGAGTTTTATACAAAATATTGGTGTTGATCCCAACCTCCATGGAAATCTAGAGATCCAAATGTCAACATGAATTCTATAGTTTGAATTATCCCTTGATGATGATAATATTTTTGAGGATTATAATATCATTGGAAACATAACTATATATCAAGATCCTATTGAGTACTTCTCCAAAACATCAAGGTAAACCTCAGGCCTGATTTGATATAACAGAAAGTGTCACTCCATGAAATTTAACCAATTACTTAATATATATTCAAAAAAGATCATAAAAATAAATATTATCTAATAGTAATGAATTTTTACAATTTCATAAGGTGGTCAACTATTACCCATATAAAATTTAGGTTTTTAGATGTTATAGAAAGTTTGACAAAAAATTCCATGGAGAGACATTTCCATTACCATTTTGGTGTGGGTAGTGGTTGTGTCATCCCCTTATACATTTATCTCATGATCATAACTTGCTGAGAAACCAATCACAATGATCAATAATCAGTAATATCATTCTTCATTCCATCCTAGATGAAATACCGCATCATGTCCATTTACATATTTTTTCATCCATGATGAATATAAAATGATGAAAATTTTTCCACATATAACATCCCATTCATTAAATCCTATATGAGAGGGATACAAACATAGTTTGTAGACATTAATATTCCATCACAATCAATGTTGATCTTGAGAACATTTTTCACCTTATTTTTTATCTCCATGTCACCCTTCAATGCCTCTTTAACCATTACATAAATAAAAGGTTAAACATTGTTTTGAAAAATACATGATTTATACCAATTATTTATAATTTCAAGAATAATCCTTTCAATGTCCATAAATTTATTTTCATATGTGATCCTTATCATTGATAAGCTTGCATGGTACTTTTGACTAAAATCATCGAACACCTTATTATCTTCTTTGGGGTTGTAATGCATTGGGATGTCATCATCATTAATCAACTCCATCCAACTGATTTGGTTCATATTCAAATATTTATGAGTAAAAATATTTTTTGAACATTTATGATTATTATATATATCAAACCATTATCGATAAAGATATTTCATATATATAATTTATTATATGAATATCATAGCTAACTCCAAATCATGATTATGATAATTTTCTCATGGAATTTCAGTTTACATGAGGCATAAGATATATCCATATAAATATTCATGATAAAACATATAATACAATTATAGGATGCCACATTATAGATGACAAACATTTCCCGACTATAGGGTTGTGTAAGAACAACTAAACTGACCATCCATCTATTCCACTACTTGAAAATATCTTCAAATTATTTCCTCCATATGAACATAACTAATTTTGGAGGTAACATTGTTATTATATTAGATAATCATGAAAAATAATTCCCAATCATCGAAAATATCTTCCAGACATAATAAAATGTTGTTTCTCAGTTATCATTGTTGGTCTTGGAAAATGTTCAATATGTTCTGAGTTTCATGAATCCTTAGATATCCCCTCACTTGAGATTTTGTGGCCAAAAAATGAAACATTACATAGCTAAAATTCACAATTGGTAAATTTTTCCAAAACCTTATCCATTATCTAGGTATTTATTACAATACATAGGTGATCATTATGATATTAAATTATCATGGAATATCAAAAAATATTATATATATAGGTTACCAAAAACATATCCATATAATATCTAAAGTGTCAATTAATTAAATCCATAGATATATTGGGGGAAATAGTATGAAAACAAAGGCATCTCTATAAAATCATACTCTCATTACCATGAACAGAATGAAATCCTCCGCATATCCTTTTTCTTGAACCTAAATTTATGATATATAGAATAAAGATTAATCTTGGAAAAGTATTGAACTTTGTGTAGTTGGTAAAACAGGTCATCAATAAGGGGGATATAATATTTTGTCATTATATTGATACTGTTATGTTATCGAAAATCAATGTATAATCTCATTGATTAATCATTCTTCTTAACAAGAAGAACAAGTGTATCCCATGGTGATGGAATAGTGTTTATGAATCAGTTATCATGATTATACAATATTTTTTTCTTCAATTCATACCCCTCAATTGCGTATATTCTATAAGGAGTCTATGAAATATGCATATATCCAGAATGAGTTCAATTGAAAATAGAAACTTCAAGATTTGATGGATGTGGGTGAAATTATTTTGGAAAACCATCAACGAACACTCATTTAATGAGTGAATATTTATTAGTGAGCTAATCCCCATCCATATAAGATAGATAACCATAATTTATAGGAATTAAGACCCACAAGTTGGAAGTAATATTCACTATAATTTTGTATTCCGTCGTGAATCGATATATGACCATAGATTCATTCAGTATATGAATAGTGACGTCCCTTCATTGGGAAAAGATAAGAGATCGATATAGAGAAATCCAATTTGTTCCATGAATCACATAAAATTAATCTAAATGAAGTATCATAAGATATTTAGGAATAAATTTCCCACAAACATCAACTAGGGAATAATTATAGCTATGTTCTTCCACTTTTGTACCATTAAGAGTTTTCACACAAAATTAAAAATATAATTCACAAGGTAATATGATAATACCCTTCGAAAATTATTTTTAAATTAAAATTTTTATGGATATAGAATAAAATCACACATTTTATTATTTATAGTGGATGTTATTTTTACCTTTAACCACTTCATTGTCATAATCCATATTTTCAATAGTGATTACAATGATTTTATATTATCTTTAGACTCCATAGGATTCTGAAGTCAATAATCATTGATATCCCTTGAATCTAGGAATTAAACAACATAATGTTCTTTTTTTCTTCAACATGAATAATTGATGTTTAAGATGTTCATTTTGTGTTTGGTGTTATCTATTCGCTTAATTAGATATATTTTTCTAATCACTTCATTAGTTAATTACCTGATTAACATCTTTCCAAAACATAAAACATTTACTAGAACCATTATTAAATTTTCTTCCATTTTTATTTACAAACATTAAGAATAAAGGAACACTCGTATTCATTTCACTGTATTTTTTTCTCTTGATTTCCATTTTTATGATATTATAAAATCCATAATATTCTTGTGTATATCCAATATCCATATGAACCTTGAGAGACCATAAAAAATTTAATCATATATGTTGAAGTCTGTTATGTATAGTTACATTTATAAACTCAATTTTAAGCTATTGAATAATCAATCAACCTTACTCTTAGTATGGATGATAATTACAAAATCAATCCTTTAATGTCATATAAAATTATCCTCATAGGTAACAATTGATTCATAAACTTTTTAATAATTCTTGAAGAACCAATTATCCATATTCTTATAACAAATACCAGTATTTTTATTATTGAAAAATAAGTTAATTCACTCATACCATTCCATATAGTCAATTTCATCTCATTGCTTCAAATTCTAGATAATATAACACTATTGAGATGATTCACCATCCAAATTATATACTAACAAAAGTAATCATGTGATGAACATTAGATAACTAGTAATATATTTTACATGGTACAAGTCTATTTTTCAGAACTTAGTGGATCAGAAAACTGACAAAAAAGGTTGGGTAGTGCCTCAGGAAGTATTCAAAAGCATGTTGTTCCCTTTTTTCATTTGGGTTTTGTGCACGATTCATAAAATGATAATGTTTAGTGAGGCTAATAACATATAATTTTCATTCTATATCCAATAAAATTTGGTGTCTGAAAAGTTAAATCATTATATTGTTCAATGAATTTAGCATTAATTTGATTTATTAGGGTTCCAACAATTGAATAAATCTAAAAGCATAATTTTATAAAAAATAATATTGTTTGAAAAAACATATAATCATGTGAAATTATAGTTAAAATTTCAACTCCGGACTCCTTAGGTTATTTATGTTTGTCACCAAAAATCTAGTATTGAATCCAATTAATAGAATTAAGATTAGGTATTTTTCTATGGTATTTTCATCATAGTTTCCAATGGTTTACCAAAACTTAATAAGACACAAAAAATAATGGATCACATTTTTAATGGATTTATATTACATAGAATTAAATTAATATTAATTATATAACATAATAAATAATGCCAAAACTATATGGGTTTAGTGTCTTTGATATCGGGGATGCATAAACAACTAGTTCATAAAACATATTCATAATATCCTTCTTATTTATTCATAAATAGAACCCTTTTTTACATATCATACATAATAAATTTCCTCACATCCCGTGGAAAATTAAAAGAACAATGGGTGACCTCATATGTTATGTAAGGTAAATCAAGGGAGATAAGATAATAATAAGTGCATAAGAACAAGAATATAACTATTTTAAATTACATCTTGAATAACAAGGATCATAATTATGTGTCACAGAATAAATCATAGATTTTAATATGATATGGATCCTAATAGAATCAAATAACACAATTAGTCATATTAAATCATAAAACATGATATAGTGGAATAAAAAAAATCATAGAAAATAATTTTCTTATTAGTCAATGATCACTACGAAGTGCATCATAGTAGGGAAAATCATTTACTGAACTAAGTTCACTTCTCATTACAACACTGTATTACTGAACCAAATTTATCTCTAGTTATATTAATACCTATATCATTAAATATAAATCATTACCTAAAACATTGGATGAATATATAGGTCTCGTTTTAAACATATAGGAATCCATACTTATGTGTTCCATAATAACATATATAATTCATCATATCAGAAACCAAGGAATGAAATGGGCTTCATAAAAATAATTGAATCATACTTGAACAATTGAAAATAAACGGTATTCATTATTTTTATTCAATCATAAACATAAAATCCTATTTGAATAAGTGTTATGTTATCCATGAAAAAAATCCCCATTAAAGAAAAAGTAACATTAATGAATGCAGTTGTAAATGGAATATTTTTTGTGATATCACTCAAAAATAATTTTTGAGTAAAATATAATTTCTTCTTTGAATTTTTCTTAAATTCCATTCATATTAAAATTAAAACATTTTCATTGAAAATAGCTTTGTAATCTTCTAATGTAAGGGTTTAATTATTAATATTTCATGGAAGCAGAAAAATCCATTCATTGTGTATATGTTAAAAAAACACCCCTCCCAAATTTTTTCCAAAAAAATCACAATGTACATATTCTGGAAAAAAACAAAATAATTCATATGAATCGTTTTAATTAAAATTCATAATTTTGTAGAAATATCATTATAAATTTTATAAAAATTTTAAAAACTAATTTTTAAATAATTTTTAATGACTATGGACTTGGAAGAAAGGATTTTCTAGTAGATTAATATGTATAAAAAATCACAAATAATAATAAATATATTAAAATTATAATGAACAAATGAAAATTTTAAAACTAATCAAATATAAAAATTTCTATTTTAATGGAATTAAAAATATATATTTTTTCAATATAAATCAAAATTTACAGTATTCATTAATGAAATAACTGATTTTGAAAATAAATTAAGGAAATTTTTACATAATAAGATTAAATTCATCATATCAATTTTATACACCTTCTAAAAATTAATATTTTTTCATCAAAGTAGGAATTTTTTTTAAAGAATAATTTTATTTCACTAAAATTTTAGGATAATTTTGTAATCACATACCATAACATTCATATTGAGTTGTATTATTATAGTTACATTGTAATTTATTTACTAATATTTATTATCTCCAATTTTACAACTAAATTATAAAAATAGTGTCTCATTGTTCTTTTAAAAACATGTTCACGTGAAATTAATGCTATTGAATGATTAAAATTATTTAAATCTAAATAACCCATAGAAATATCTTCATATTACAGAACATGTATCATTTTTTTGTCAAATTGGTTATTAGAGTTGATATTTGTGAATAATTTCTCAATGTAAACTAATGATAATAGATTATTTAGTTCATAATTTTTCGATGGTACCATTATTCAAATAATTATATAATTTAAGGGTCCACATATATTCACTCTATGGAAATTACATAACCCAAGAATGAAACTTTCTATATAAAAAATTAGAGTTGAATAATTTGTGGAAAAATTACTACATAATCATATTCTTTATCCTATTCTTCAAATTATCTTCATGATAAACCATTATCAATGAATAAATTAGAGTATCATATATAATGGCTAACAAAAACTATTCAACATAATATATATAACGACTCTATGAATCTGATCCATATATATAGTATGGTCAATGGTAAATCAAAGTTGAATCCTAATATATTCATATGAACATGCATCATATTACTATTTTTATTTGTAAAATACTATTTCATTACTCAAAATTTGTTATATATAGAATTTATGTGATTCATTGAAATTCATTGGCCTCCATGATGTTTACAAAAATAAGACTCAATACGGGGAATATGATAATTTTTTCATAATACTGATTTTTTTATATTCTCAAAATCAATGAAAAGACACATTAATCAACCATTCCTATCAAAAAATACATTCCAACAATGGTGGTGAACTATATCAAATGAATCAAATATATATATTATGATTTATTTTTCTCATCAATTCATACTATACAATTTAGGTCAATATATTAGATGACTTCAATGTTTTCATAGATCCTTATTTGAGTTTCATAGAAAAAAATAATCTTGACTTTTGAACACTATGAAACTATTCTAAAAATAATTCAACATATTATTAATTAATTGGAATATCTTAAATATATTGTTATTCCTATGCCATTTTATATAATTACCAATAATTAAAAAGAATATTTAAATATATAATTAATTTAATGTCAATGCGAAGTTCAAGTTCATCCTCAAACCTATGGATGATCATACATTTATTCTAAATATAAAATTTGAACTCTCTTATATGGAAATTTATATGGTATATGTATAATGTGAGAAACATTTTAACATAAAGGTATTTTTTATATAAGTTTTCATTTAAAATAAATTCTATCTCAATGATAGCTTTTGATGCACACAACAACGGGATTAAACGAAACTCGATAAAATATGTTAATATGTTTTTTAAAAAAGAACAATAAAAATAATGCATTATCTAACAATGTATTAATATTAATAAATAATTTATATAATGAATTATTAGGACAAAAATGTAGGAAGAAGAAGAAGAAACGGAATGCCTCCAAAGACTGCTTTGCGAAGACTGTTCGTAGAGCCCTGGTAGCCCCGAGCCTACTGCGAAGAAAGGAGGCGGGATGCTCCGCGAACACATTTGACGTTTGCGAGCCCACCGAGAAGCAAGGAGGTCGGACACTCCACAAAATCATTTAACATTCATATGCCCATCATGAAGTAAGGAGGAAAGACGCTCCAAGAAGGCATCTGATGTTCGCGAGCCCGCTGCGAAGAAAGGAGGCATGATTCTCCACGAACACCATTGACATTTTTGGCTCCACTGCGAAGCAACCCAATCCATTTTCATGATTATAATTATCTAATTTGCGGCACCTCTTGCCTATAAATACTGGGATCCCCTTAAGCCCGACAGATAGACATCCTAACCTTTAAGATTCCTAGCTCCTAAATCGTGAATCACCCTTCGCTCTGCAAACCATGAGCTACGCGAGGTAATTTTTCTTTGCGAAGTGTCTCCCCTTTGCCATGTTTTAATCCCCTCTTATGAGTGGGATGAATTTCGCAAAGTCCATTGGACTTCACGAATGAATGGGATATCCAAGGGGACCCATGCCATCGCGGAGTGTTTATGATTCGCGAAACACCCCACCCATTCATGTGATTAACATGAACAATTAGGGTCGTTGTACTTCACGAAGCACATTGCTTCATGACACCTCTCTTCACATGGCACCTTTACATCATGGGGCACTTCTCCGCGAGTCCCTTTCCACATCGTGAAGAAACCCCTATATGTGCATATTCCCCATTCTTAGGCTAGGATGCTCCACTTTGTGAAGCACATCCCTTCGCAAGAACCCTCCACAACATGTTGCGCCAGAGCTTCACCTGGCCCCTGCATATTAACCTGCTCTGCTTTGAAAATTATCTTCCCATGAGACCCTCGAGGTTTTCAATAAGTTATTTCAATGTCCCTTGGACCATTCTTCCCATTATGTTGCATCGCCTCACGCTTCTTCACATAGTCATACTAATGACAATTACTTTTTCACATAGCCACCCTAACGTGGACCCCAAATGGGATCACCTCATGACACACCCTGGCCGCGACATTGTCGAAACCTTCCCTTCACCAAGGTGCAGAGGGTACCAGTTATGTATGTCCTAGGGGTGAAAAGTAATACCACCTTGTCTGAGCTACATGTTGTTGAACTTCCAAGCGCCATTGTCCTCAACACATGACGTTAAACTGTGACCTTCCCCCATGCATCCTACGCGTGGTTCCCCAGCTCGGACAATATCTACGCCCACTAGTCTCCATGAGGATGGGATCATCCCTCATATGGGTTGATATCCTCCTTATTAGAGTGGCGTTTTACCATGGGGAAAGGGAAACCACCTTATTTTAATCCCCCGACTATTCTTGTAGGACGGAGCGTCACTGCTCCTCCTTGCTTCTTTGGTTCCAAGTACCAAGAGGGGAAATGGAGACATGGGTTTTGTCACCCCTTCTCACTCTCTTTAGGATTTTTCGACACCTACGCATACACCCTAGAGTAAGTCCTAGTCTCCATCTTCCTGGGCCTTCATCTTGTAGTGATTCCCAATATTCATGTCCTTGGTCTGCCTAGAGCCTAAGCCCCATTTCACTTCACAATGATGCACCTTTCCCGACGTGATCATCGGGTCTATGCTACCTCTTGTTTCTCACATCGATCATGACTCACGTGGGCATAGAGTAAGCATTGACCATTAAACCCATGGTGGGTAGCCTAGAGTGCAATCCCTACCATTAATGAACTATATGCACTTTGATCCTTTCAATGTTAAGGTACGTAAGAAGCCACCCTCAGGATCAAGCCCAACACCTAGTCATTCTGAACCCCTTCACGTCGGTTTTCAAAGCCCCCATTCTTGAACTATGTGGACTTTGATCCCTTCTAATGTATGGTATGTAGGAAGCCTCCCATAGGTTCATGCCCAACTCTCATCATTCCAACCCCCTTCATATCGGTACCCCAGACCCCCATTTCTGAACTACGTGGACCTTGATCCTTACTATGGTAAGGTACATTGGAAGCCACCATGAGGTTCAAGCCCACCACCATGTCATTCTGACCCCCTTCTCATCCGTTCACCATGGCCATATTCCTGAACTATGTGGACTTTGATCCTTGACAAGGTAAGGTATGTAGGAAGCCTCCCAGATGTTCATGCCCAATAACCACTGGTCCCGACCACCTTCATGTCATCGCACCAAGCACACATCCTGAACTACGTGGACTTTGATCATGCTCAACACCCAGTTGTTCTGATAGAACTTCAAGTCGATTCAACATGCCTCATCCTGAACTACGTGGTCATTAATCCTTGAAAGGCAAGGTATGCAGGAAGCCTCCCAAAGGTTCAATCACAACAACGAATTGGTCCCGACCATCTTCATGTCAGTGTACCAAGCCCCAAATTCTGGAACTATAAGGACTTTGATCCTTGCCAAGGCATGGTACGTAGGAATCTTCTCTAAGGTTCAAGCCCACCATCAATCTGGACCCTAGGTCCTCATTCACGTCACTTGACCGACTCCTACTATTGAACTATGTGGACAATGATCCATGCAAAGGTAAGGTAAATAGGATACCTCCCTGAGAATCACGCCAACCATCCATGTGGACCCCATGTTCTCTTTCACGTCGGTTCCCCAACTCCAATTCAGGAACTACATAGGTTTGATCCTTGCTAAGACATGGTACATAGGAAGCATCCATGAGGTTCATCCCCATCCAACGGTAATCATTTGTGACCCCTTCGAGCGGAATGTCGTTGTGACCCCATCCAACAGTATGTTGTTGTGACCCTTTCCGGTAGTAAGCTATTGTGACCCCATCCAATGGTAAGTTGTTGTGACCCCTTCAAGTGGTAAGCTATTGTGACTTCATCCAGCGGTAACCCATTGAATCAAATTTCTCATTAAGTCGTTGAAGTCCCTTGTCTATGAAAAACTATTGTCTGATGAACTACACAGACTTTGATTCCCAACCATGGGGATACATAGGAAGTCTCTTTGAGGATCAATCCCAACCTCACCGTCCCCCTTGTGTTGGCTCCGTCCCATCAATCCACCATTTCATTCAATGACCCATTGTTCATCCTGACTCTTATCCGGACCGGCATATCTCGATGAGGTCATATCAACCCACCTACATCAGTGTTCCCTCCATGGTTTACGCACATCTGATCCACTCTAGTCAGTTTTTTGTTCAATCCAATCTGTATCTTCTAGATGATAAACTCATGGAATACACTGTGTTAAACATAGGATGATAAGAAAAAAATCAGATACATGCCCTAGGCATATAATTCCACAAATTAGAGGTGTGATGCATCGAGCTTCCGCTCCCTCAAGATGCCATATAATAAAGGTAAGAAATCCATATGTGCCGGAATCCCAGCGTCCAGACATGCCAGTGATGTCTCAACATGACTACTCCCCAAACCAAATGTTGCTTCCCGGGACAGACTATTTGGAATGTCCCGAAAGAAAAAGTTAATTAACCAGCATCCATGAAGAAATGGCACTGTGAAGTGTTTCACGAAATAACGTCTTAAATCTATTAGGGAGACCCGGACCCGGTGATGATTTTTGGAGAAGGAATTCTAGGAAGCAATAACTAATATCCCATAATAACATTTAGATCATGGAGAAAACATCCTAGAATAAGAGACAGATGATGCCTGCCTTGGGATAGAGGGAATTCAAGGCAACAAATAGCATTTTCATCTGCAAGAAAGACAAATGAGGGCGCTCCCCCTGGTAAAAGCGTTAGAAGTAGAAATGGTGAACCCGATGTGAATGTATTCTCCTCAATATGTAGACTAGTATCATTTGAGGAATCAAGGGAATAGCATGTCACTAGATCTAGTTATCCAGCACCAGGTCATGACAAGAAAATAATGGTCCTTGCGTGAAACTCACCAGAAGTTGGGGCTGTCAGAACATTTGGCATCCCAATCTGCAACATTGTCAGTGTGGATCCCTATTACCGGTCATGGAAGATAGAATGTATGTGGTGTACCGGTCATAGATTTCATTTTCTATCAGCACTAATTAGTCAATAACCCTGCTTTCAGGGACCATGTAGCTATATCTGGGACTCCATCACTGTCTGCCAACACATGCAGGGGTAGGGAAAATACCAACACTTCAATCCCGCGCAGCTCTGCCTCTTCCATGACGGTCTCAGTGGCCATGAACACTAGGCGACCATTCCCCCTCTCCCCATTAGAGGCCATCCAACTAAGGGTAATTAATGACTTAATACGTTGATACAAGGAAGAGGGGGTCATCCCTATGAGGGACATGGCCCGCTTAGATTTAGAGGTGCTTACTCCTCACCATCAACACCACCCCCAAGGACCATGTCGGGAGCCAATACTCCCCACCATAACAATCAATAATTTTAGTAACTTGTCCCGAGAACTCCTCTAAGAATTCATGCCCAACGCCAATGAGGCAGGGGATGTCCGGGTCCACCCAATTTGAGCCCCGCTCTAGGGGCTCCTGACAAGTTCTCCCACCAGGTCAGGTCAGCTCCACTGCCCAGTCTCACAGGATGAGGAGAAGGTATGCTACGTTATGTCACAACGACTCTGGTCCGTCTGACTCGAAGCCAGTGTCAGGCACAAATTGAAGAGGACACCTACCGAGTGGTGTCAACGTCAATAACTACTCTGGCCCGAGCCATCGCTGACTCATATCTCTAACTCCATTAATATGCTGAGATGGGGCAGTTATATGTGCGACCTGGATCTAGGCCCCAAATTCCCCATGGGCAGGCTGGGTCGACTCTCTCGGTCTATGGTACAGGCAGTTCCACCTCATACCAACCGGCAACGATGCCACCTAGTACTGATGCCCTCCCCATAAAACCCCTATAAGAAGGTTCAGGTCCACCCTGTTTCCAAGATCAGCATGGAGGTCTGCCTTATTCCACCTTCAACTCGAATGAGGGTCTCCCCCACAACAGAAACACTCCATATGAGAGTCTCTCCCACTCTCATTATACCAGGTACGAGGTCACTCATATTATTGCTGGTTGCAATTATGGCGATGTTTCACGGTTGGTCACTCATCAACATGGGGGGTCCACCCCATGGACTCATAGAAACTTAATAAACTCCTCGTCCCAGTTATTGGAGGAGTGAAGGCCAACTTCACTTCACTAGCTCCCATCACGAAAGTCCTACCCGTGCTCTTTCTTGCTCCAATGAAGGTCCCACCCACTTTAGAACTACCTAAAAAGGTCCACCACGTGTCCCCTTTGACATCTGATCCATACACCATAACCTACCCTAGTGGAAGCTCTCTCTGCCCCAAAACCAGTACTACCAAAGGAGATCCTCGTGCTAGAAGTGGGCCTTGCCCTGAAGAGACATCCAGGGGTAGGAGAGCTGGTGGTCGCTGCCATAAGAAAAATTATGGGATGGTCCAGATATAAATCATACCAGTCCGCTTGTCATATATCAAGGCAGAGTATGACTCAGCGCTAGAGCCCTCCCCTCGGTCCTCCAAGTCAAAGGCTGGCGAAAGAACGAGTTGGATCATCCTCGTACTCCCAGAATGTGATTTCCATAGCATCCATGTCTCCCTATGAGAGTTATATATAGGAGGAAGAGAACATGGTATGTCTCCAGGGCCCGACCATGCAGTCGCCACCGTCATCACTAGGAGAGCTCTCTACCTCGACTAGGGATCAGAGGGAGATATTTTGCGGATCAATGGGGGAAGAGCCATGACATAGACCACCCTCAGTGTATGATGAAATTGTGTCAGAATCCCTGGTCATCAGTCCATCATATCGTGATGTAGTTTCCAGGTCGCTACACTCCTCATAGGAAAACCTGATATTCAAAGGCCAGTCAGCCCACTCGCCGTATTCTCCACCAGCCGGCCTGCCATCCCATTGGTCTGACTCAGTACAGCTGCCAGTTCCTCAGCCACCCCCGGTCAATTATTGGGGCAATGTAGGGCCAGAACCTAAATCTAATATGAAGAGTTTTGGGATATACTCAGAGAAGACCACATCCCTGGGAGAAAATCCCAGACGTAGGACCGACTTTTTGTGCCCCAGAATCACTCACCCCAGTGGATGTTGGGTGTCTCTATGGAACTCTCTTGGTTACGGACTTCCAAATTCACCAACAGTGAGTGACTTATCTAAAGATCCAATAACATTGTGAAGCCATAAATAAACAATGCCGCCTAGTTGACCTGGCCACACACCCCATAGTTCAGCACCCTGAGTCACAAGGTCACCACAAGGTCCTCCATGAGCAATGTGTTCAGAGTTTCTGAATACATCGAAAAGTTATCAAGGAGGCTTCCCCCCACGTGCAAGTCCATGGATGAGGGTAGTACACTTCCCTCTTATTCGATTCTATTCGACGACAACCCAACTTGCTTAGCGACATTGAGGACATGCCCTCAAGAAGGGTCATGGTCAACATGACCAATCTGTCGGAATGGGGGAAATGAGTTTGAGCTTCTTGTTGGGAATTTCCCCCCTGAGGTCGTTCCACCACTACTGGACCAGTCGAGAAGAGATAAATTCCAACAAAGAAATCTTATGGGTCTTCCTCCTCCCACTAAAGAACTAGTTCTAAGCCAGAATCTCGGTAAGGGTAAAGAGCACCTCGGGGCCACAAAACACTCTGACTCGTCTACCTCTGTGAAAAAGTCATTGAAAGGCCCTATGAAGGCCATTGTTGCATTAGAAACATGCCAAACAGATGAAACTAGTCGATGACCTCCAAGCTGAATGTGTTACAGAACATCGTTCAGATTATGGTTATCCTCGGCCAGTACAGTAGGGTCAGACATAACATCCACCTAGTGAATTGCCTCTAGGTAACCCTGAATATCTTGTCCATGTAGAGAGGGTAGTGTCCGATGCTTATGGAAAAAGGACGTGATATGTGACACCATATCTTCCTGGACAACGCGTAAATCCTCATGAAACATCCCCGTTCCCCCTGACTCTTCCACTAGCAACTACACGAGCTACTATGCTTTATTATTGTGTTGAGGAACCCGCAAACACACTGTTGGTTAGGGACCCCCGTCCTGACAGGGACCCCCATCCAGATAATCCAATGGAGGCTCACATCGCCCACCTAGAGGCGTTGGAATCAAGATAGGTGGCACTCCCTCCTGATGGAAAGTCATATACAACCAAGGTGGAAGACATTCCAGCACCGTCGGGATTCTGAAACCCCACCTTCTCCCCTTTTAATGGGTAGGTGATCGCCCACAACATCTTTACCACTTATCATCAATGTTTGGGCCCATGTTGGGAACTCCTACACAGCAAGAAGCCGCCATGCTCCGATGTTTTGTACAGTCATTGGAAGGGTGTGGATTCTCCTGGTATATACATCTCTGTATCTGGTCAATAACAATATGGGAGGATCTTCACTGACAGTTTCTGTTTCAGTTCAGTTCCACCACGCAGAAGACAAGAATCACAGACCTCTTGAAGTGCAAACAAAGGCCTGATGAGTGTGTTGCAGACTTCATCTCCCGATGTAAAGGTCTCACCTACTCCATTGACATTCCACTGACTCAGGAGAAATTAATAATGATGTGTTTGGGAAATGATAAGACATAACTGGTTCCCTCCCTAATCACCCAAAACTACCACGAAGGCTTTTGAGACTTCTCTGATAAGGCACAGCACCTAGAAGAATATTTTCCACATGCAAGTTAGGCACTCTAGTTTCCTCTTGTAATTCCCACAAGGATGTCCGCCAGAGCTGAGAAAACCACCGTAGCCCAAATTGAGGCCCCATCAAACTGGAATTTCCACCAGTGGAGCTAGACCCGCAGCCCGACGGAGTCCCACCACTATAGGAACAACCTCTAACCCCGCATCGACCACCTCAAAATTATCAGGAACCTTTGCGTAATGCACCACCACTGCCTTGGAATGATAATGAGGATATGCCTCCTCAACAAGCTCCTCTAGCCCCTCATTAATGGTAGGCCCCTAGTGCCCCCTTTCCGGACAGAAGGAATATGACATTGTCATTCAACAAGGATCATGTCCCTGGTAACCTTCGTTGTGCCATTGAGCAGGGGATCATATATTTACCTGAGTGCAGAAGGCCAGAAGATGTGAACCTCACTGATCACTAAAACTAGTGACCTAATCACCGGATCCTGGGGAATACCCTTAAGAAATTCTATGTATTCAAGGACATGCTCCAAGTCCAGATTGACAACAATATAGTCATGTTGGGTCTAGCCAAGGAATATGTGGCATGTGTCTTCGTGAGACCATATAGATGTAGTGATATAGAAGGTGAATGGAAGCAGGTTCCTAACCATGAGTCTCGAAAGTATGACAATGGTATGGCCCGAAAAATGGTCACCCGCACCCATGGTATCATTCGTGCACACCTAAATCATCCAGAGCCTCCAAAAAACGTAGCTACCACTTCTGTAGTGTCATCCCAGCCACCCTCTTCCCAGAAGAGCAAGCATCGACGACGCTAGGGAAGGCAACACGCCCCCCCCCACCCAATGCCATCATCGTCATGCATTGCACGAAACTTCTTGCCTCTAGAGATGGGGATTCCTCAAAGGGGCCACCCAGTAATTGATGACTCTTCAAGTGATAGTCAAGGGTACACCTTGGTTAATACTGTAGAGATGGTAAACCCCTATATGACTCCCAATGATGAGGACCACCAGGAAGGTCATCTCCGCATTCCCAATCACCACTAGCATCATCAGAGCCATGGTTACCAGGGTATTCAATGTGATTCAATCAGCACATCCATCTAGGTAATGTATGCTACCGAGACTAGACAGTTGGCCTAGCACATAGCTCAGCATGTGAAACCTCCTCATCTGGTGTCTTCAGATCTTCATTTTCACCATTTGTGCTGTACGATCAGGTAGAGTCTCCCCTACAACCTCAAGAACAGCTGCTCCCTACAATAGATCATTCTCGGCCCTATAACCTCCCTCTGATAGTTACCCCAAGGGCTTCCACGAGTTGTCTACATGATCTTCCTTTCACCAGTCAGCCGTCGGTCCAGCCGCCAGGACCCACCATACCTCATGTCATAGAGGGACCTCTTGTAAATAGAACATCATGCCTGTGACAGAAGTAATATTTTCTCAAGCACCATTCAGCATTCCAGCAAGAGTCTCAATCTTTTAATCCCTTCTCCTATCGTCAGATATACGTGAGGCCCTCACCGAGTCATTAGGAAGCCCTCTCCAATTTGAGACATAGGTAGCTGCCATAGAAGATTTTCATGACGAAGTAGTCGATAAAGCTGTAGGTATTTCCATAATTTCATTCTTCAGAGAAGATGAAGGTTCTCCTATACATATTCACATTCTACCATTGTATATCACTAGCCAGTTCAATGGTGTAACGATCCTTTGCTTCCTTGTCGACATAGGATCTAGGATCAACCTTATGCCGAAGCGGACACTCCGTAAGTTGGGATTATCTGAGAATGGTATGAATCCTTCTAAACTAAAAATAAAAGGATATGACAAGACATAATATACCCCGGTCAAAAAGATCTATTTGAAGACCTGGATAGGATACCCAGTTTTGATCACCGAGTTTATGGTTTTCTCCTCAGACACCGTGTACAATGCATTGATGGGAAGGATATGGCTCGACCTACATGTGACGATCACTTCATCGTACCAACAATTACTCATGTACTCTAATAATGGTCGAGCGGGTGTAATCCAAGGTGATTTTTATCATTTCACCTCTTGCATGGTCCGTTATTTGAACGCTGATTATTTCAGGAGGAATGATAAAAAAATTCAGGCATGTGAAGTTGAGCTTGTCACCGCTGCGACCGACCCTTGGGTAGGCATGAAATACACCTACGTCTTCTTGATCCGTCGGTTGGAGGTCACGAATCCTGAAATGGGGCAATGCTATGTCATCTCCATGGAAAGGGTGAACAATACACTCAAATACAGGCGGCATCAGAAGGTCACTTTGTATTATTGTACGAATCAGGACCTAGTGATCCCAGAGCCTCCCACTCCAATCAGGTATCGGGATGTCCACCCCATGGCAATGGTATTGCATCATACTAGTTTGTACCTTCGGTCGTGAATAATTTGGCTCCATCTAACATGCCACTATTTCTTTGATATTATCATGCATGGCCCCTTGGGCCGAAGAGCAGATGGGATCGGGTCGACAACTTTAATTGATATGGTTTCTGCTGTAACAGAGTTCCCTAATGCAATAACCACAGCTGTTAATGCTGGTACCAGCCTCCCATTGGGGACTACCAACTCAGAAGCAACTCCCCCCAAAGAAGATCCCTCCTCTATAAGTGGAGAAAATGATATAGAGGGTTCCTCTGTCATTTAAGAGGGAATCTCTATGAAAATCGACGATTTGGTACAAGTGAATCTCATTAGTGAGGAAGATCAGAGACACACACTAATCAGCACCTCCATGCCCCTCGAGGAGTAGTACCGATACGTAGACATCTTGAAACAACATTGTGACGTGTTTTCCTGGAGTTATGACGAGATGCTCGGACTATATCCTTAGGTAGCAGTCCACCGCCTCGGTCTTCCGGCTAATCATTGCGGATCAAGCAACCTACCAGAATGATTCATCCTTCTCATTGTGCCATGTTTGAGGCCGATGTTGACATTATCATCAAATCCAACTTCATTAATGATGTACAATACCCCAAATGGCTGGCCAACATTGTCCCAGTCGTGATTAAAAACAGATAGATCAGAGTCAACATCGACTTCTGCAATATCAACCATCAATTTTCGAAGGATGATTTTCCCCTTCCTGTGATGGTGCTCCTGATTAATGCAATGACTGGGTTCTAAGACCATTCCTTAATGGACGGGTATTCCAGATATAATCAGATTCAGATGGCTCCTGAGGACAAAGAGTATACAATATTTAGGGAACCACAAGGTACGTTATGTTACCATGTTATAACCATTGGCTTAATGAATGATGCTTCCACCTATCACTGGGCCATGCACTACATATTCAAGCCAATCCTCTATACCTTGGTGGAGTGCATTGTGGAAGATATGGTGGTAAAATCTCTGGAGCAGTAGCACCATCTCAAGGATATTGAGAAAGGGTTCGACTTCCTCCGATCTCGCCACTTGAAAATGAACCAATTGAAGTGTGCATTCAGAGTTACCTCTAGCAAGTTCCTCGGTTTCGTTATCAGATACTGGGGCATCGAGGACGACCTAGACAAGATCAGGGCCATCAGCTAGATGTCTCCCCCGAGTAATATTCGGGATCTTTGAGGATCCCAAGGCCACTAGGCCTACATATGCCATTTCATTTCAAATTGTTCTGGCAAGTGTAATCCCTTTTCTCAGCTCACGAAGAATGGCACCGATTATGAATGGGATGAAGAGTTCTAGACAGTGTTCAAGGTAATTAAGCAGTATCTGCTCGAACTTTTGGTATTGATGCCACCCATATTTGGAAAACCACTGAACATGTACGTGACTACCCTTGAACGATCTCTTGGTTCCCTTCTCACCCTGAAGAACAATGAGGGGACAGAGAACAACATCTACTAGCTCATCCGCATGATCCTTGATATGGAGACCAAATAGACCCCCTCGAGAAGTGCTACCTTGAGCTCATATTTTTCATATAGAAATTGGGACATTACCTATAACACCATGAGGTATAGCTGATGTCCCAATTAGGCCCCCTGAAGTACATCCTAATTCGTCCAATGTGGACTGGATGACTAGCACGGTGGGCAGGAATCATACAGCAGTTTGACATCAGGTTCGTGCTTCAAGAGGATATCAAGGGAAAAGCATTGGAAAATTTCCTTGATTCCCATCCAACCCCCGCTGACCTGTATTGGGACCTATATTTTCCCGATGAGGAAATCGTCACAATAAATCATGACATCCCATGTTGGAAAATGCTCTTAAATGCCATCTCCTAAATCCCGACTGACATGAGGCTCAAAGATGCTAGACGCAACAGAGTAGGACTGGGTATTGCATTTATTACCCCAGTGAAATCCATTCCGCCATACTCATTTATGTTGTCGTAAGGCTGCATCAACTATGAGGCAGAGTATGAGGCCCTCATCATTGGGCTCGAGCTCCCCCCCCTCCCCCCCCCCCCCCGAGATTGACGGGGGCCATTTTCATGTGAGAGGGGAATCCAAGCTAGTCATCAAACTGATCAACAATGACTATGTTGTCAGGAATCCAGGGATCATACCATTGTTGGAATGTACTCTCCAGCTAATGGCCCATTTCACTTCTCTATCGAAGGTTACCCATATTCCTTGGTCGTAGAATTGTTGAGCAGATGAGTTGGCCAGCTTTGCTGCATCACTTCTAGAGCCCGAACTTGTTGATTTGATTATCCACGTGGCACACTAAAGAGTCATAGATCTTGTTACTCCAAATGATGATGACATCCCATAGATAAGACATCATACTTCCAAATCCTCCGCATCAGGACCCCCGGGTCCCCCGAATGTAGTGATTGAGAAGGCTCCCGATTGGAGGATACCTTTGGTTGAATACCTCCTACATGGTAATAAACATTCAGATTGGGCTGAGCGCGAGTGAATCCAATGCTTCATACCACCGTTTACCCTCCATAGTGGTCCAAACCTTGAGAATATTTTCTACAAGCAAGTGTTTGATGGTATTATCCTCTATTTCTATCAAGGAGTTGATATTCCACATGTGATGAAAGAGGTTCGCGCGGGATCTTACAGTGCCAATTAGGCTGGGCTGAAACCATCTCACCAGATCCCGAGGATATGTTATTGTTGTCACTCCATGATCCAAAAATGCATCGAGTTTTCCAAGAGGTGTCAATCGTGCCATGTTCATGCTAACATTGTGAATCAGCCACTGGAGCCTCTCCACACTACCAAGTACTCTTGTCCTTTTCAGTATGGGGATTAGATTTTGTAATTCCATATCCACTAGGGACAACTCAACAATTCCAGTTCATCCTGACCTCTATGGATTTCTTTTCCAAGTGGGAAGAGGTAGTCCCACTCAAGGAGGTCAAGGCCCGTTCTATCATTGACTTCATCACGTACAATATCTTCTATCGGTTTGGAGTCCCTCACTCCGTCCTCACCGATAATGACACCAAATTCCAAGAATCCATGTTGACAAATTTGTATGCCAAGTAAACTATTCATTCTAACCATATCTCCCTCTACCACATGCAAGCAAATGGGCAGATTGTGGTGTTCAACAAAACCCTCTCTAAAAGTTTGTAGAAAATGGTTGGTCAGAACAAGAATATTTGGCTGAACAAGATCCCCAACGCCCTATGGGATTATCGAACGATGAATCTTAATTCCACTTAGGTGACCCCATTTTCCTTGTTGTATGAAACTGAAGTTGTCCTGCCCAAAAAGATTTAGATTCCCTCATTTCCCTTAATGGTATACGACTAGCATGCACCAGATAGAGTAGCTGAAATCTGTCTGGCTGAATTGGAATCACATGATGAGAATAGGCTTTGTGCCCTACACAATCTGAAAATGCATCAGAACTAGATAGACAGAGCCTTTAACAAGAAGGTTCACCTCTGTTCCTTCCTACAAGGCTACATAGTGTTGGCTCCGAGAGCACCAATGTTACCAGGCATGAAACCACACATGATAGAGCCCAAATCGGAAGGTCCTATCATTGTTCATATGGATTACCCAATTGGTGCATACTCACTACTAACCATGGATAGTGAGCATAATACTCCTCCCACCAAATCCAAATTCCTCATGAAATACTTTTCCAGAGCCACTCGGTCCAGCATGACCTAAACTGTTTGGTCACGCATGATGCTAAACTACACATCGTCCGACAAGAAGTCAAACTGCACATGTAGAAGTACGTATGTCTTGATTATAATATTTATGAGATACATAGTAATTCTCAGATGTCTCGTCTTGAGTCTATCCCCCAAAGTCTGTTCTTTAACTATTCCCCTATGGTATAGTTCTTCTGGAGGATCATGGCATAGTGCATGCATCTATTTTCCCACGTCCTCACCACACGCCATTAAACTTCATGGACTCCCAGAACTACATGTGGCTTGATTCCCATCCTTATGGGATGTGTAGGACCACCCATACATTTCGTCTGTTGGCCAAGCCCAAAACATTAGAGTCTCCCCTTGGATCCTTGACCCTCAGGCTCTTCGACCCTTTCTGGCCCCTTCGCCCTAGTCCTCATTCGACAGTGTGTGGTGTTATCCGGACTCCATGTACTCATTCACATTGGGTTTGGTAATAACCTCACCATTTACCAACTCCTGTTGTTAGTTTTCCATCCCCCTGTGCTATAATCTTCTTTTCAAATTTGTCGTTCTCAAGATAATATTTTCAATATTCTTTGAAGATTCACCAATGTGCCCATGGGTACTCGGGTTTTTCACTTGGAATTTCAGATTCTACCCAGAAATTCATTCAACCATTTTTCAGGCTTCTTTTCCCCATCATTAGGGCTTCCATCACCATTCACACCGAAAGATACCCCTGAGTGTCATGGATACTCGGCCCAAGGGTCCTCATACAATTCTGAGCCAATGTTATGGAGGGTTTCAAACAAAAAATCAATACAAGTCCCGCATTACGAATATAGTCAGTGGACAACACACATTTTTTTGTCCATGTTTCAGGCTAACATGATCTGAATGTTGTCTTTCGAACATGGTTAGCAGTAATCCTCCATCATCACACTATTTCCATCAGGCCTTGAATGTTGGTTACATGATTCACACTATGTTCCACCCAATCAGGTTCCAATGGAATTTCTATACACCTGTCACTATCCCTAAGTGCACATTCACATGTTAGGGGGAAAAGATGAAATATGGCATTCTTCGGGGCTCCGTACCGACATCCCCTTTAAGCACCTTCGCCATATTGCAAGGAGATACATCTACCTTGTTTCCAACATTGAGTTCAACTATCATAGGCTTCAAGATTGGACTAAGGTCTGCGCCTATTTGGAAAGATTCTATTTCTCCACAGTCCAAGATCTAAGACCATAAATAAGATCATGTCTAAGAACTACGTGGAGCTTGATTCTCATTCTCATGGGATATGTAAGAACACCTGGACATCGCGTCTGTAGTTCTAGATCAACTGTGAACCAGTTTCTCCTACCCATTTTCCTCTAAAAGTTCGTGCCCCCTTAGCCCGAAGTTTCTCTCAGGGAACCGTGTATGGTTTGATGTGGACCAGGTCCTCATTCACGATGGATATGCTTTATCACGTCATGAACATTCCTTCTTTTCCAATACATATGACTTTAAACTATGATGATCAGTCTGTCATGACTCTAAATTGATTCCTCTATACCATAAGACATTAAAATTCATGGTTGGTCCCATTACATGACCATAAACTGTGACGATATCATCCCGACCTGACGACGAAAAATGACACTCCATTGTGATGACCTCACTATAGGGGACATCATGCTGGGTATCAGTCATCTGCCATACCATTTTTCAATTCCAATAGTTGGCTTGATTCCATTGGTGACACCAGGATCCCCAGGTCATTGGTTTGGAACATAAAAAAACGAACATCTACCCTAAAGGACAAACAAGTTCAATCAATTGTCAATTCATTTGGCGTGTGGGCCAGACCCGCTTGACCTTATTATCCCTAAAATCAGTATCCTGCCATGCTATCTTGAGGAACTACGTATGGATTGATTCCCATCTCTACAGGATATGTAAGAAGTCTTGTGCACCTTGTCTAGGGCCCAACATAAATTTTGTTTTCGATCCCTCAACCTAAAACATCCCCATGGACCACATGATGATGTGGACCTCATCCTCGTTCACATCAGGTTGTAAAAATTACATGACTGTGTGTTTCCCGTGTTGCCTAATGTCCGTGGTCTGATCTCTAAGAGGTTAATGTAATACCCTTACCAAAACTATGTTTTTATATATTACCATTCTCATGGGACACATAGGGATCCCCATACATTTTGTCATGGATCCATCCTCAGGAATCAAAAATCCAATCCTTTCTCATTTTTTCGCCTTAGCCTGACCCTTCAAGGGGAATTATGTAACTGTGGGTTTGACCTGAATAAGATTGGGGTGCCGCATGGTGACGTTGGGAAGTGACAAATTCCTCGCTAGAGAGGACCTATCTAGAAGTAAGAATGATCCATGATTAGACTCATATGACCACCTAATGTGTTTCCACAATGGTGGTGTAATTTCAAGAGTGTTCTATTCTGTTCGATCAAACCAACACTCAAACATCCACGCTTTGCATTCCCTTTATTCGGACCCTCGTCCTCTTTCAAATCTAAAGGGACCCCCTAATAATATAGATTTTCTTTCTATGGTCCACCTGCTACCCTGGGCCAATGTTCTGGAAGACTGATGGATGACATTGGGAGTAAGGCCCCGTGTTTCAAACAAGGCCAGTGGTCGGTCCTCATTTGTTTTCCCCATATTAGGCTAACGCAAATGGGATAATGTGTTTTTAACACGGTCAACCGTTATCCTTTATTCTTATGACAACACACAAATTTCCGAATATGAGGTATCATGATTCACATTTTCTCATTACCCTGTGTTTAGAATGATTCTAACACCCCTGAGTTACCCCACTTGTGCGCTAGATCACATTAGAAGTATAGCAAGCTGATTGTTCTGAGATCCAAATTCTCTAATCGGGCCTCTCCCATTTCATTCTGGAAATTGGAATCAGTTTTCCAAGCCCCCGTATTCCTGATGTCTGGTTTGTACTTCCATGATAAAATGAAGTAATAAGGTGGTCACCCCTTGTTTCTAACGTTGGGCCCGACCCCACGCGATCTTAGGGAATGATTGCTGGACACTCTATGAATGTCACAAGAACGCAATAAACCAACACAAATAAAGGCGCTCATCTATGCATTGGCATGAAATAATTAAAATAATTAAAGTACATTCAAAATCCACACGTGTTACAACACCTGAGGGTTGCCACCACCCATGGAAGGGTTAACCCTATCAAAATAATGCTAGAATTCCGCCACCCTATGGATGGAGGCGTCTTGGAGTTGTTGTTGATTCCACATCTCCTGATCTTCCTCTATAGTGAGGTGGAGCAGCTCCTCAGCTGAGGCCTTGGTCCACTCTAGGTCAGCCTGAATGATGGTCGGTTCTGGGGAAGCTTTTCCTAATGTGGTGGGCCTTTAGTGACAATATGAGCATTGATCACTCGTCAAGAGAAGCAGAATGCTCATTCAACCGGGACTGCAATAGTTCAACCTCATTTTCGGTCTCCTGGAGCCTCATGATGTACATTTCCTTCCTCCACTACCATCCCAAATTGAGGCCATGATCATACGCCCAAATCATTTATGCGATAAGATCTCAGATGGGCATGTGAGGGTGATGGGAATCGACTCCCCCGGAACACAGATTGCTCAGTCGCGAGTAGAGTCTATCCTTCTCATTCAGCCATAATGCTTGGGGGTGTTATTGATGAAGTGTGTGATTAGCTTCCTTTATCTATAAAAAACTATTTTTTTATCCTCTTCAATATAGGACTTTCATTCCCAGTCAACATGGTTGGCAGTCTTATATGTGGGGAATTCCCTCAGGAACTCGTCAGAAGGGTCCGCATCTGGAGTATGATCTGGTTCGGTAGGAATTGGGCTATCTGTTCGATCCTCATCATCTGAACCCACCTCAATAACCTCGAGCATGGCCCCACTGACATTCTTTCGCGTGACCGGGAGCGCGGCAGTTTGGTCAGGATGGATATCAACCTCCACGATCATATGCATGCCTCTAGGAAGGGCGCAACAAGAAGATCTGACCAACCTCGATGCAGCAGCCGAGGACAACTGAAGGACTGTGCACACCAAAACAATGAGGATGTGAATTTCAATTAACATGTTCATGGGATGGAAGTCATAAATTCAGTGGATGAGACTTACAAGGATCGAATTCCGGGTCTCATTCCGGAGTTAACGTTGTTGGGATCCCGAGACGTGGCCCCCTGTATATGGTCGGATGGTCTAGAGATTATGGAGGAGCTTCCTTGGGTGTCCTAACCCTGCTAGATATGGATGTTAATGCAGCTACATTTGTGGACCTCAATGTTCCCGAATTGGTACCCTCTGAGGGACGAGAATGAGGTCTATGTACAAGGTCCTCATCCTTGGTGCAAATGATAATAGGGAGTCTGGAAGGACCTAAGAATAGACCCTGAGGAAGGGGCTTGGAATTTTTCCATAAGGGCCTCTGTTAAATCTTTAAGATCTGAGGTCTGATCGCCAACCTCACCCTCCTCCAACGATCTCCCTCTACCGGCCTCTTCCACATTGGAGAACTCTCCTAATTCTTCTAGCAGTGGGAAGCGCTATCACTGTTCAACGACCAACAATCACAGAGGGGTTGTTCGATCTAGCTTTACCCTCACCTGGTCATTCATCAGACCCAAGTCACCCCAGGAGTGGATAATATCATATATCTTGGCCAATTAATTCTTGACATTTGCATGCGGCACCGCAAATATGGACTGGATAGGGCCTATACCTGGAAAGTCCATCCCATGGTGGTTTAGGTGCTGTTATAACGTAGACGGGCTGATTAATTTTCCTATTGACTTCCCAGATGTCCCAAGCCTCCGAGAAGGTGGTGTTCTCTGGAATGTCAATATGCTGCTACCTCTACCATGGGGCCTGAGCATTTATCTTAGAGAATCTTCTTGGTTTCCACCCCTCTAGATGAATCTGTTCTCCATGGACCACTATATCAACTTCTGTTATTAGTTCTACCACTGTTGTGTCACCCTCATCTGGTCCAGGTCTCGCCCCCATGATAGCACCGCCACAACCAGATGCCCTTGCCACCTTTCAGCCTCAGCCTCACTATGGGGAAGGCTCACTGACACCAAACTGAATGGTTATCTATTTCAGCATCTCCCTCGGAAAATCTATCTCCAAGCTTATAGTGTACTCCATCACTAGCCTGAAAATGGTGGTAGGTGGAGGCAGCTCATTCCACATCTTCCAGTCTCCTAGTGCGAACATGAGCCACATCTTCCTCATGACACAAGGGCATTCCTCATGGCATACCTCCAAATAGACCCACGAGGTTATTCACTGCATTCACCAAAATTGACTTACAAACTGGTATGGGGTGTATGGATCGTAGAGAGTCTCACAGTCCACCCTAGCCACCAAAACTACACCTTGAAAGGCCAAAAGGTAGGCCCGGTGCTCTTCCATTCCCCGACCATCATCAGTGAATACCCATGTCGGCAGAAAAAATGGATGAAAATTGAACACTTCCACCTTCCACACCCAGTTCAATAGAAACGGTGTGGTCAACAATACCAGGATGCTCCCTGTGGCATTCAGGATCGATGAGTGGAAGTTTGGTCCTAGAGGTGATATGGGGTTCAGATATTCATGGACCCCCCTGATGTGTGCCACTATACACCCATATTGAAGGTGGAATGGTCCACATATCCTATGTGGCATCTTCCCCTTGCTGATGTTCCACAACATCTTATACTATATCGAAAGCATTTAGATCCCTTAGTTGACCTACTCTCCTACCAGCAGCATGGTCGCCAGGATAAAGGTTCTTGGTCGAACTCGAGGATGTTATCCCTCACTAGTAGGATCCAACAACAGATAAGAGCTGTGATGAATGATGCCAGTCATACTATTGGCTGTTGTTCAGTGATGAAACTGAACCCCCAAGTCATCCACTGGATGTCCTCCAAGAGATGCTAGTACAAGTTCTCCTTGCCCTTTTGAGCACCCTACAGAAAAGTCTATGGCCTCTCCAGAAATTGTCATCCTACTGGGAAGTTCGGGAACTGCTTAAACCACTTCAATTTGTGGACATCTCTCACGGCTACTTTGTCCTCTCTAGCCCCCAGCCCCATAAATGTCATTGCCATCTGTGACATCTTCTCTGGGTCCTCCCGCACAATCATGACAGGGAGTAATTCCTCTTAAATATCCCCTAGTATCGGGACCCCCAAAATCTGTTAGACATACCACATTCTAATACCAACCTCCCCATGGTTTAAGTGGAAGGTATTGGTCCTCAACGGCAACCTGCACAACAGCTCTGGCATTTGCTGTTTCGGTTGATAGATGTTGAATTGGGAGGCCCAATCTGCCTCATACAAACCCACACTACTTAGATCTGCCTGAAACTCCTCACACGAGGAGCCTACACAATAGTACCAGGCCCAGTCGTCTATATGGTTGCTTCCCTAGCACAGGTCCCACTCCTCAGACCAACCCTTTCCCGAGATCATTAATGATGCCTTCAGTATCCTGTGTTACAGATGAAGAGATGTCTCTGGCTGCAATGCCTTCACTTCTATGTTATTCAGGTTGTTGTATAGGAAGTCAACAAAGTCAGGTGTGATGTCTTATTAGGAATGGCCATCACCCGCCCTGAACCATTAGTGCTGGCATGACGTGCTCTTAAACCAGTACGCTAGTTCTTCCCTACATTCTTCAGAGAAGAAGACGTCATCCCTCAACCTAATTCCATAATAAGGCAACCTTTTACACAGTTTGTAGTTCTTCTATCTCCCCGACTGAAGCACCACCAGCGAATCATGGTCAGAGTGACTCTGGATTAGCTCTCCTAGACCTAGAATATTTTCCATCTCATCCCTCTGGGAAGAATCCACAAGGACCCCCTGTGCAGCTTCTTGATGAGCCATTCTGTTCTAGTATTTGAATTGTTTTAAGGTAGGTTCACGATGCTCAGTCGCAGAGCTCGATCGCGAAGATTGTTTGCAGAGCCTTTCCAGGGCATCCAAGTTCAAGATTACAGAGTGAAAATGCATAGTTGAGGTCTCATTGTGCATCATGATGACCCAATTAGAGGAGAACAATCGCGTAATATGCAGAGCATCACGAATCATGATCTCAAAATGACAAATTTGCAGAGAAGGGAAACGAAAAAAGAGGTCAGCTCCTCAATTTATTGGGGTTGGACATCCGAGCTTTGCAGCATGTCCAGATCATGCCATTCTTCACGGTGAACTCGGCCAGCGCATCCCCTATCCACCTCATGATCCCTCATCATGATACAACTTCTGGATTGACCGATGATTTTTGCAATTGACCCTCAGACATTGACCCATGGTTTCTATGAGGCTCCATTTATAAGGGTGAGGGGGGAATTTATTGGCTCCAAAATGTGGGATGATGAAAAAGAAACAGAAATCGTCCAAAGTCTGCCTCGCGAAGACCCTTAGTGGAGCCCCGGTATCCCCGAGTCCACCACGAATCAAGGAGGTGGGACGCCCCATGAACACATTTGTCATTCGTGATCCTTCCACGATGCAAGGAGGCTGGACACTCTGTGAACACATTTGGAATTCACTATCCCACTAAAAATCAAGGAGGTGTGATTCTCCATGAACGCAGTTGACGTTCATGAGCCCACTGCGATACAAGGAGGCGGAACGCTCCACGAACGACTTCTACATTAGAGGGACCCCACTAAGCAACCCAATCCCTCCTTGCGTGGATGACGCTCTTCTTCCTGGTGCCTCTTTCCTTTAAATACAGGGCTCCCCCTGAGCTAGATGGACTAAAATCTCAGCCTTTCAGCTTCTTAGATCTCGACTTGCAAAGCACCCTTCACTCTCTAAACCATGAGCTATGAGAGATACTTTTTCGTTGTGAAGATACTCCATTTTTCCATGTTTTAATACCCTCTTCCAAGAGGGATCCATTTCGCAAAGCCCACGATCCTTCACGAAGGAAGGGGATCCCCAAGGGGACCCGAGTCATCGGGGAGCGTTTATGCCTCGCAAAACACCCCATACATACATGTGATCCACATGCCAAGGCAGGGACGTTGTACTTCATGAAGCACATTGCTTCATGAAACCTCTCTTCACAGAACACATTTTCTTCTTGGGGAGGTGCTCCGTGCGTCCCTTTCCACTGCACGAAGCACCCCCTACATGCACCTATGTCCCATGATTAGGCTGGGACGCTCCACTTCACGAAGCAAAGCCCTTCAGAAGCACCGTCTACTACATGGAACGACAAAGTTTCACCATTCACCTGCCTATGAACCCCTCTGCATTGGAATTTCGCTTCCGGTGCGACCCTCCAGGTTTGCACGAAATGATTTCAATGTCCCTTGGACAATACTTATCTATGTGTTTCTTCACCTTATGATTCATCACATATACACAGTAATGGATATTTCTTCATCGCATAGACACGCTGATGTGGACCCCAAATGGGATCACCTCATGACACACCCCCAACCATGACATCATCTATGCCTTCCCTTCACCAAGGTGTAGAGGGTACCCGTTATGTAAGTGCTAGAGGTGCGGGGTAAACCCACCATGTCCGAGATGCAGGATGGTAAACTGCCAAGTGCCACCATCCTCAACACATGACATTAAACTGTGACCTTCCCCCCATGCGTCCTACGTGGGGTTCCCCGGATTTGACATTCTCTACACCCAATTGGTCTCCACGGGGATGGGATCATCCCTAATGGGGGATGATATCATTCTAATTTGAGTGGCGTTTGTCTATGTTGGAAGGGAAACCACCTTGGTGTAATTCCCTAGCCTTCCTTGCATGAGGTAGCATCCCAGATCCTCATCTCTTTTTCGGTGCCATGGACCAAGAGGGGAAATGGGGATACGAGGTTTTTCACCCTTTCACTATCTCGTTGGGCTTTGTCTCCACCTGGGCCTCCACCATGGAGTGAGTCACAGTCTACATCTCCCTTGGCCTCCATCCTAGAGTGATTCCCAATATTCCTCTCCCTAGGCTGCCTAGATCCTAAGACCTATTTCAATTTCCACAAACACACCAATCACAATGTGGTTGTCAGGTGTTTTCCGCTTCATGTTTCTCACACATAGCATGACTCATAAGGGTATAGAGTAAGAATTGACCATGGAACCCATGGTGGGCAGCCAAGAGTGCAAGCCCTTCCATTCCTGAACTACATGGACTTTGATCCTTACTATGACAATGTAAGTAGCAGGCCTCCCTGTGGTTCAAGCGCAACACCCAGTCGTTCTGACCCCCTTCACGTCGGTTCAACAAGCCCCCATTCATAAACTATGTGGACTTTGATCCTTGCTAAGGTAAGGTATGTAGGAATCCTCCCCGAGGTTCAAGCACAACACTTGGTCATTCTGACGACCTTCACGTCAGTTCACTAAACCCCCATTTCTAAACTACGTGGACTTTGATCGTGGATTAGTTAAGGTATGCAGGAAGCCTCCCCGAGGTTCAAAACAAACACCAGGTCATTACGACAACCTTCGCGTCATTTCAAAATTCCCCATTCATGAACTATGTAGACATTTATCCTTCCCAAGGTAATGTACGTAGGAATCCTCCATGAGGTTCAAGCCTAACAACCACTGGTCCCAACCCCCTCCACGTTGGTGCACCAAGCACACATCCTAAACTACGTTGACTTTGATCCCTGCGAAGGCAGGGTACGTAGGAGGACTTCATGAGGATCAAGACCAACACCCAGTTGTTCTGACACCCCTTAAAGTCAGTTCAACATTCCCAATCCTAAACAATGTGGAATTTGATCCATACTAAGGAAAGGTACATAAGAATCCTCCCTGAGGTTCAATCCCAACAACCAATTGGTCCTTACCATCTTGAGGTCTGTGTACCAAGCCCCAAACTCTGGAACTATGTGGAATTTGATCCTTTCAAAGGAAAGGTATGTTGGAAGCCTCCCTGAGTTTCAATCCCACCATCCATTTGGACCCCAGGTCCTTATTCACGTCGCTTCACCGACTCCTACAACCGAACTACATAGACTTTGATCTTTACCAAGGTAAGGTACGTAGGAAGCCTTCCTATGGATCAACCCCACCATCCATGTGGACCCCAGACCCTCTTTCACGTCAGTTTACTGACTCCCATTCATGAACTACATAGGATTTATCTTTTCTAAAGTAGTGTACATAGGAAGCCTCCATTATGTTCATCCACATCCAACGGTAAGCCATTGTGACCCTTTCCAGTGGTAAGTCGTATTAACCCCATCCAACAGTAAGCCATTGTGACCCCTTCCAGTGGTAAGCCGTTGTGACCCCATCAAGCAGAATGATGTTGTGACCCCTTCCAGTGGAAAGACGTTGTGACCTCATCCAGATGTAATCCGTTGAAACCCATTTGACGGTACGCCATTGACGTCCCTTATCGATGGTAAACTATCATTAGATGAGCTACACAAACATTGATTCCCTACCATGGGGATATGTAGGAGGTCACTCCGAGGCTAAAGACCAACTTCACCATAACCCTTGTGTTGGATCTATCCCATCCATCCTCCACTTCATTCAACGATCAATTGTTCATCCTGAATCTTATCCGGGTCGTCATATCTCAGTGAGGTCATGTCAACCAACATACATCAGTGTGTCCTCCTGGGGTTATGCTCATCATATCCACTCTAGTTACTGTTCTAATCATTCTGATCCATCTCAGCTAGACAGTATACTCACAACCTACCTTGTGTTAAACATTGGAAGCTGAGAAAAACCTCAGATACATCCCCATGACATATAATTCCCCACATTCGACGTGGTATGCCTCAGGTATCAGTGCCGTCGAAAACCCCTATAATAAGGGGAAGAATCCCAGGTGTCCAAGAATCCAAGCATCCAGACAAACTAGTGATGTCTCAAAGTGACTACTCCCCCAACCAATGTTTGCTGCCCTGGTTGGACCCTTTGGAATGTCCCGACAAAAGCAGTGTAATTAACCAACATCCATGAATATATGGCACTGGGAAGAGTTTCACGAATAACGTCTTAAATCTATAAGGGAGACCCGGACCCAGGGACGAGTTTCAAGGAGGAATCCACATAAGGAAGAAAGGACATCCAATCATCCTATATCGATAAAATAGAAAATGTGCCTGAATTAGAGATGGATGCTACCTGCCTTTGGAATGCTATAATGTGGGGAGACAAACAGCGTTGTCGTCCGCGATACAGACAGACGAGTGTGCGCTACCCAACGAAAGCATCAGAAACAAGTATATTATTTAAAAAGGTATAAATTAATTTTAATGGCAATCCGCTAGTTATAAATAAAATAATAACTGTGGAATGAAAATTAATTTTTTTAAAATGTATTTTTTTCTAAAATGATGTTCATTCACCCGTCTTGCACATACATTAAAATAAATTTTAACAGTATAATTTTTTAATCATCATATAAATATTAACATATGGTGAAATTTTGTGATTTTTTATAATATAATATCTTTTTAGTGTTTTAGCTAATGATGGAAATATGATGTCTGAATCAATGTTGGGCATTATAATAGAAAACGTATATCAATGCGCAGAGTTCCCCACTGAGATTAGTGGGAGTCACACAGTATGAAACCTATTTTTCCTATAGATTAAATGTTTTTACATTATTATCATGATGGAATGGTTGGTTCCATTTCATTATGTAGTAGATTTATATCCCCAATGGTTGATCGTCAGATCATAAGTGGTCAATGTGGTTATTCAAAAGGATGAATGGGATATACAGATGAGTAGAGAAGGATCTGAGCATTGTGGGTTGGGCATGAGGACATCCCAGATTGAGATTTTATACATGGATGATTAGGTTTTATGTTAGGAATTTTTATCGTCTATTTTGGAGAATTTTAGGTATGTCTTTATGGAAAACCTTTTAGTGTTACCTCCAGTGAGAGAGGTAGAGTTCACTATCATGCTATTTCTAAGATCACCAAATATATCCAGTACTCATTATAGGATGGATATACTAAGATGAAAGAGTTTAAGAAAAAGATAGAGAATTTAGTGGAAATATGGTTTATATAACCCATTACTTCTCTGTGTGGTACACTAGTACTTGTTTCATAAAAATTTTACATATTATACATTCTCTATGTGGATTATTGAAAATTGAAGCAGTTCAGAATTAATAATTTCTATCCTTTCACACAAATAAATGATCTCCTCAACTTTCTATATGGTGGTCTAGTATTATCAATGATTTATTTGAGATAAAGATACCATCAGGTTTATGTTACCTCATTAGACATACCTCACACATATTATCATAGTAGGTGTAGTCTATATGAGTAATTGTTTATGTTGTTAATTCTCAAAAATGTACCAGAAGTCTTCATGGAACTGATCAATCATGTTTTATACCAATATATTGATTTTTTTATTTTGTTCTCATTTATGAAATCATGGTATATTCTCACAATTAACATGACCACTCTTAACATCACGAGATCGCATTAAATACATGTAGTAATAATAAGTGATGTCATAATATCACAATGATCCACTTCTGGATAGATCCTATTCACTTCGTGGATCACATTATATCAAATACACGAGTATCAGTTCACCCAGATAAGGTGAGATGTATTGTTTCCTAGGAGCACCACAAGAATTCATTTGAGGTTAAACATTTCATGTGGCTAGTTTGATATTACCTGAATATCATTTAGAAACTATCACACATAGCCGCACCATTTACAGTCATAACTAAGAAAGATGTGATGTTCACATGGTTATATTAATACAATATGTACATCTAAAAATTTAATGCATGATTGAAATCAATGTTGATAATGATTTTTCCAAAGATAGGTTGGATTTACACTGTTAAATATGATAATCGGGTTTCATGATAGGAGATGTCATTATACTGGTTGATAAAGATGTCTCATATTGGTCTTAGAATATAAGGTCTTACATGATTAACTACATGATGCATGATATCATGTTAGATGTGTTTTTTCATTAATTTCGTTGATGGAGGCACTATTTTATGGGAGATCATTTTTGTAGTGTAGAAAAACCTCAAACCCTAAAGTACATATTAACATATTATTTTATGAATAAAAAGAATTGATGGTGGTATTTCATCATTCATCTTTCTCATACCCATGGTAAAGACACTTATGTGGCTAATTAACTGAGTGTGAGTATTTAGATATTGATAATGATGTATCCTTGTAGAGTGTGGCGGGCAATGGATTTGTTCATTGAGACTCACTTGGACGTGCATAAAAATTATGGATAGAATATTATATCTGCCTCAGTTATCAAATAAAAACTTATGGTTAGAAACATGACAGGTATGTATTATTCACACTGATCTTGTTTAGGATACCACAATGTAGGTCTCGTTGATTCATAAGATGATGGCTACTGAACAGTTCCATTAAACATTATACACCAATCTCCATAGATCAACTATGTAGTAAGAGGTCATGGATTAAGTTTTCCTGCATGTATCACCGAGTTTATGACATTTTAGGATCAAGATACATGGTATGATTTCATTTATATATGTCAATCCATTTGAAATTTGTGAGAGAGTCCAGCTGGTAGTATATCGGTTGTGGTTACCAATGAGGTACCTGGCCATGCACGATGTCTTCCATAATTTTCTACTGCGATGCTATTACATATATATATCTCAATAATTTCATCCCATGGACAGTTAGTTACAGGTAGATACATCCATTTATGAGAATCATTTTTGTATTTTGTATATGTGTAGGAAGGTTCATTGAGGTAGAAAAATTTCACTAGTGGGGGTTATATGTGAACATGATAATATTCTGGATGAGACATGGGAGTAGGTGGCCAATGTATGATTGTAGTGGCCAATGTTTTTCAATAAAATTCTTGACCACCCTCGAGAAGAAATTCATGTCTGGATTACTTTAGGGGGGATAGTTTTAATATCCTGCTTCATCATTGATGAAAAAAACCTTTTTCCCCTTCAATTATCATTTAAAATGTCTACAAATTGCACACTGTGAATGCCCTTTGAGATCAGGGAGGAATCAGGGGTGTGCAGGGCTGGTTTGTATCCCAGATCCATTGTTTTGTGCTTAAATATACCTATCAAATGGTATGTTGAAACCATAAAGTGTAGGCCACATTGTCAGATAAAACCATGCGATGGTAGAGAATGAGAAGGGTAAGGCCACATAGTTAGACCAAAACATGAGATTTGTGGCGCATGACCATACAACCATGACATCAATTTAGATATTGGTATTTGTCATGGGTTGTTCATTATTAGTAAAACTATGTGAAAAAAAATGTGGGTTACCCTTCCAAATAGGTATGTGTGCAGGGTTGGTGTATAGTTTGGACATATCGTGTGGCTAAACCATTAGACCCTGTTATATTTGTTAAAAGTACAATTTTCACCTTAAAAATAACTAGAGACTAATCACATTCCACTATCCCTCACTATCAGTAGAACATTTAAGAGGAATCCTTTTCATGACTATTCTAGGAATCAAGTGATCATCTACACCTGAACACTGATTGTATCATCGCTCATCTTGTTAGATCTACATCGTTGTGTTTTCAATTCATTTTATGTTGTTTATTGTTATTATTGGTATCATCTGCAATATTTTGGGTCATGATAATATAACATATTACTAGGTACTACATTTTTTGATTTATTTTATTCTAATATGAGTCAAATAAAGAGTTCATACTAGATGATAAATAAAATATGGATGTATGATTTGTGGTCTAAATCCTTCCATTAAATTTTGAGGTGTTTATATATGTCGTTGGTCCATGCTCGTAATTTCTTGGAATTGAATAAAAATTATATTAAATCATTGAATTATTTAGTTTTCCAATGTAATTAATGATTCCATCATTTTTTGGTTATAGTATTACTACCTTAAAAATAGAACCACCCCTTTGGATGTGTTATTTATTTGAAATAGACCACCATGGGTGAATCTTGGTAATGAAAACCATTGGGTGTTTCCTTTTATCCCATGCCTTGGGATGTGAAATGATAATTGAAATGTATATTAAATGGATTAAATAAATTATGAATAGATATGTGGAATGCCTTATAATATAAATGTTCATTGAATTAGTTACGAAGGGATGTTGTGAAACAACCATGAACCATTGACTTTTTCATGTAATGGCTTGTTTAGATATTATTGATTTTCCTCTTTTTACTGATGTCCACATGTGTGTCTAGTAGAGTATATTCCATGTAATTTCATTTTAAATCATTGATTTCAATTTATAATGAACATCCCATGCGACTATTAGAATGGAAATCCCTATATGATTACCCTTTCCTTCATCCTACAATGAGGTAAGATTGAATTTTTTTGTTCTTCGTTTCCATCATAAATTAGTTAAATTAAACATATTTAGTGATATTGTAGAATTATGTTTAATATGCCTTGGAAGAAAAAAGGATTCAATTGATTAATGATAAGGATGAAATCATTTGTCTTTGAAATTTATTGTGCAAGAGTGATACTTAGAATCCGTTGATTATTTCCAATGACAGACATAGGGGCTTGAGAATTATATGATGAGTGACGCATGTTATCTAAATAGATTTATAAGGACATACTCAAAGGGAATTTTATCTTTTCACTATGGGGGATACTTGGGATACCTTAGTGGACCACAATGGAAAAGTCGAGTGCCAATGATGTTATACCCCACCTAGAGTGATACCCAGATTCTCGATTGGTTTTCCATGGATGGGCTTTTATGTTGTTGGTTTATATTACACCGACAGTGACCCTTGGACTCTAAATTATGATTTCCAAGGATTTAATGACGTTATAAATTGAATAGTGAATGAAATCTATTATAATAAGTTTATCCAAGAGAATTAAAAATCTCGTATTCAGTCTTGACATACACTTAATGGATGGTATATTTAGGGATCCTTTGATATATGTGCTTATGGGGGACACTTTTCTTTATTCTAGGTCCTGAGACAGGTTGAATAAATTAATAGTTAGTTAAATGTGTATGACTATAATGAAATATACATGGATATTTATTCAGATAATTGTTTATTAAATGAATTTGATTAATTGAAAGTGAATATAAATGAGAACATGGACTTATATGATGTTTACTTTTATACATCCTTTTCATATTGTATTAAATAATGAAAAATATGACTACTATATATTCACTGAGTAGTTGGAGATGGACCATGGGTGGTATCCTAATGAGATTGTATCTCACAATCTATTTGGGCCACCTTCATATACCCAAACAATCATATTATGGTAGTTATGGATATGGGTAAGCGCCCTTCTATAGGTTCATGATGATTTCCTAGAAAGAGGGGAGCATTGAAGCATGTTTTGGTTCACAAATATACTTAATATATTTTTGAATTTTTATGATTTTGTTTCATGTATTGCACTCCTTCAATTTATACATTTTTTTGGTTATTTTATTAGAGACACATTACATATATTATCATTATCATTATATCATATCATCCCTTTGTTATTTTTTTTCTATTCATGTTGAGTATATATATTTTGTATGAATTAATACATCCATTATTTGAATTGAATTAATATTTATTTAGGATTCACACTGGAAATAGATAATAGTATCCCCATAGATTGAACAATTTCCCTCATAAATAGTCGGCATACTCTTGCATTTGGGGAGATATTATTGAGTCCATGTGACTCATCAGGCTCGGGGAACCATTAAGTGGGATCTTGGCCCGAGACGTTACATTTTTCATCATGTAAAGTATGAATTTCAATTCCCCTTATTAGTATTTGTATCTTTATTAATTGACTAAAATGAATGAAATGATCATTCATGAAGAAAAACACTTTGTGGGAGATTATACTAATGCATTGTTCAAAGAGTTCCTTGGACTTATTCTTAGAAAATATGTTGAAATAAAAAAATTATACCACAATCCTTCTCAATACATAAATATCCATATAGATTGAACATGGGTAAAAATGAGGAGCTTAAGAAGAAACTACATTAGAATACGGACAATGGGTTTATATGGACATTCTCTTCTAGAATGGGTTCACTAGTCATCTTCAACAAGATGAATGATGATTCAATGTGAAATTGATTATCATTAGTTAAACAAAATCATTACAAATAACAATTATCCCATACCATAGATACAAAATATTATCGATCAACTACATGGGGATCTATATTTCTCTATATTGGAACCTTGGCTAGGATATCACCAATTAAGGTTGAAAAGAGAATATATTAAAAAACATACTTTCAAAAAAGTTATGTACACTATTAGTCAACATTGATGAATTTCAGACACAATAATACTCCAACAGTGATGACAGTCATAAATAATTTAGTATTTAGGGTCTAAATCATCAAATTTATGGCTGAAAATACAAATTATGTTCTCATATATGGAACCAAAAAGGGGGAGCATGAGGATAATTTTAATAGTATGCTAATGGAATTGAGAAATTAGATTCTATATGTAATGTTATGTAAATTTATGTTCTGGATGAGGGAATTATCATTATTGAGGAATATTATCACTAGAAAGGGGGATATATTTATACCACCCAAATTAAAAGAAATTGAGGACAAGGATAAAATATTTTCTGTAATGGAGTTCGATATATTCCATGGACTAACTGCATATTATTGATGAGTTGTGAAAACATTTTCCAATTGTAAAACCCACTTACCAAATCTTACAAGGAAGGGTCAAATTATTTTTTTGGACTATTTAATATTATGAAATCAGTTAAACCATTAAAAATTTCTCATCACTACACTAGTACTTATACTACACTCAAGTAGGAAATTTTTTATGGTATACAACTTTAAATCAAATAAGATATTGAGATGAGTACTTGTAACACCCAATTCATCCATCATACGTTTTTTTCCAAATAATTCAACAGCTTGTGTTTCATACAACACCAAGATTGAGTTCAACTTGATCTATCAAACTATTTGTCTAAATAGAGGTTATGAAGAGTATTGACAACATTATGAAGTTATAAAATTTTATTTTTTTTAATAATCATGAATTCATTGTTTTCAAAATCAAAATGATCTTATGGTGATTTTTTTATATATTTCTAATAAGTTTCAATTTTTAATAAATATTGAATAATACTTCATTATTTGTAAAAACTGACAATTTCCTTTAAATAATAATTTTACATTAGATGGATTTTAAAGACACAATATAAAAATAATACATATATTAATCAAATATTTGTCATTGGAATCATTTTTATAATAGAATTAGACTTAAAAATTTATTAATCTTTTGAATCTCTCTTTTACCAATTTACTATCGTCATCTACAAGATCAACATGAAACATAATTTTACATCTTTTTTGAATTGAAATTAAAAAATAAAACATACATGGTTTTAATTAGTTAGATAAATTTGGTCTAATAGGATCAATATATTTTTTGGTGAATAGTAATAGCTAAAATTTATTTAGAATTGTTAAAGGTAAATAGGTTAATTAAATGTAAAAATAATATTTTAATTATATATAATTACACTATCAATTATACTAATTTCATTGGATATGTTTTTTTGACCCAAATAATCCTTAGGTCTAATATATGTTCATTTTAAGACTGTTGTGTCACATTAAGGAATTTATTATATATTATTTAAAGAAGAGTTAAAAATGTCATATTGAAATTTATATAACAAAATAATTTTTAACATTGGGTTATAAATAAGATAAATTAGAAAATAAATAATCATTTAAATGATAATAAATTTATATTCTCCTTATAATTTATATTTTAATTTTATATATGAAATAACTTAATAAATGGCTTGTATAATAATTTTCCAGTATTTGTTTAATTAATTTAGATATCAAATAAATGTTATTAAACATATTGAAATAAATATAATTTTTTATATTTAATCACATAAATGATTTTTATAGATAATTTATACTTTTTGATTACATATTTTAAGTATTATTTCAATGTTATCATGTTGGTAATGTAATGAATAATATCAAAATTGACAAAAATGATACTTAAAAATAAATAAAATTTTGTTAACTGATATAAAATTAATAAAAATATATATTTAGTAAAAATTATTATGATACTTTCAGAGATGACATGTACTGTCCATGTGGGTTTATTTGTCTTTTTACAGTCACTATTTCAACCCTATAGTTTAAATAAGACATCTTTTCACTATTAGAGTTAAATTGATTAACTAAGGGTTAATACAAAAAAGATAATCTTACTTTTGTGACCTAAATAGGTCTAAAATTCATTCGTTGAGAGTATTTATAACCATAATCAATTTATACTCTAAATAACCCACTTTGATGATATTTAAATTGATAATCAGTTTATAATAAATTAATGGTTTTGTAGTTTTCTAATGTTCATCTCCCCTCTATTATAAATGGGGACCTCACCATCTCTTTTATTCACACATAAAAATCCATTTATTTCAGAAACAACCTACCAATAACAAATATAAACTTCCCTAAATTCATCCTAGATGATATAAATTAGGTAGAAATGCAACTTAAGGTGTCCATATTTGTAAATCAAAAGGAGACACTCGAAGAAGAGGAAATTGTTTTACCACATCATTCAATGTTCATTTCATCTTATACTTCCTTATCCTACGTTTTTACATAACAATGTAATATATCCATTGTATTCTATATTAATATATTTTTTTTTGATTATGGTACAATCATATTCTTCATTTTACCCAAACTATGAAAAATAATAACACCAAGCATGTGTACATAAGATTTAGTGTCTCCACATCGTGGTGTAAACAGTTTTTTATCTATAATATATATATATATATATATATTTTATTTACATTATTCCATTCAATACGATAAGAAAATAGAAACATCGTTCACGTGTATGTACGACCTTCCATATCCATGAATAGTGCATTCCATTTCACTTATCTATCTATTATAAATATATATAATGAATATATTTGATATATGTATAATTTTTACAGTTTTTATGTATGTAAAAAAATGAGCTACATAATATGATCAAGAATTACAAGTCAAAACTTGTATGGTAAACAATGTGATTGTTACATGAAATGTTGCTTTAACATAAAAGTTATTAACACATGGGTAATATAAATTCATAAATGATTCATATATGATATCCTAAATATTATTATTATTTAGTTTTTATTTAATAATATATTTAAAATTGTAATATCGGATTTTTGGGATTGTACCGAGAGTATCAAACCATTGGTAAGGGATATCAAAACTCAATAACCATTTATTGAGTTAAACAAATTTTTCATTGGTTAAATTCTTCCTAGAATATGTTTGAATGAATTATGATTATTTTATAGTTAATATCCACCTAAATTGTGAGGATTTATATATTTCACCATAATTATTTCATCAACTTATACTCACTCTAATGATACAATCATTGTAAGGGAATTCCATATCACCTTTAATTTTCGTGACATATAAGCCATGTTCACCACCTGTTTCGTGTGTGTTTTGTATGTAATTACCATATTATATATCATATCATGAATAAATTTATATTCAGGGTATTTAAATATTAATTTGAAGATATTAGGATAATGATTTTTATGTTGAATGTTATGTGGGACACTTTGAATATTTAATTAATTTATCCTCTCTCTATTTTAATATTCTAGAAATTATTTTACATAACTATTGATATGGATGTAAAAGGATTATAAAGTAAATTGTATTTTTATTTTTATGTTCATTAAGAAGTTTTAAAAGGGGTATATTTTTATTATTGTATATAAGTTTTCATATCAAAATTTCATTATTATTCATGATCATTTATACTTATGTATCTACAAGGATACATTTATCATACATGTCAGTGTTTCATAAAAATGTATTTATAAATATTATTGACAAAATTTTAATGTTATTTTTACCCAGGATATATTTTTTATTAATTTTTTTTCAACGGAATATTTTAATCTTTTTTCAAAAGAGGTACTTAATGAAATTTTAAAAAAAATAAGGAATGATTGTTTTTTAACATATACGATGTGAGCACCTACATCGATCAACATGATTCATTAATGTTTTAAAGATTAAATTGAGTTCTTAAAAGTTTATTTTTAAAATAAATGTTTTCATTTCAAATTGATCATCTTTCAAATGATTTTAGAGTAAAAGAAGCATATTTCAGTCAAAGAGTATTAATTATTTTATTAGATTATTTTCATTTAAGCCAATATATTTATTTTGTTTTTATAATTATTTGAGGTTTATTTATTATAATACAATCCAAAATATTGTATCAAATGATTTACAATATGTTTGACTGTAAATGTGATATTTTTATACCATTTATGTTTTAAGGATAATATATTAACTTTTTGTATGTTAGTTTTGATATAAATGTTTATTTTAGTTATGTTTCACCATTTTCACATGAGTATTGCATAGGAATTAGTATGAGATAGGGACAAGACCGATTAATTATGGTACTATGGATTGGGGATGGTTATTGAAATCCCCATGATGCATCAATATTTCTCATGAGAAAAACTAGTTGGGGGGTTTTAACCATTTATGTATGGTCTTTTCATTTGGCCTTGACGTTATGGTTGTGATGTCATAAATAACGAATTACCCCATTTTGTGATTAGTTATCGATATTACAAATGATTATTCGACCGGTATAATATTAATGTGAGCATTTATATAGAATTATTTTATTTAATCGTGATATATTATATGAAATAACTTCTTTTAAAAGGCATGCGTTTTAGTTTTAAACCTTACCTTGAATGATTAAGACTATTTATTAATGATTATGATTTATTGTTTACCCTTACTGAGCATATGATCTCACCCCTTTCTTATGTTTTATTTTCCATGGATACCAAGAAGTGTTTTATTACTGATATGAAGGGTTATGCTAGGAGAATAATTATCTTGTAAAATAATTATCTATGATGCATTTTATTCTCTGAATTATAATTTAATGTTCACGTATGTAATCCGGTTTCCTAAAATTCTAAACTAATTGATCCTTTGGGGTTTGATTCCCTGTAATTAGACCAATGTATTAAAATAATGCACTAACTTCAAACTTATAGGGTTGGGGTGTTATAGTTGTTATCAATGGATGTTTTGTAGAATCCTTGAAAACTAGATTTAAAAAATGTTGTTTAAGAAACATAACCTCAGTTTGAAATTAAGGATATGTAAAAAATAATATCCTATAATTTTGGTAATGTATTTACTATGTGTGTATTCCATGAAAATACATCCCCGTTTGGATACTAAAAGTGGACGTGGTTATGGAACTCGTGTACCAAGTGGTGAAAACTCTTACATGGATTCTTGGTCCTGAATTGGGGTATCCATGTACACGACAATGGTCCTTACGATGCACCTATATTGTCACTAACAAGGAATATAAGTAGAAAAATTCACATATTACTTAAAATCTAACACTATGTAATTTAATATAAGATGGGAATGAATAATCATGGTTTACTGTAATGTTTTTACACTAAAAATAAGTTGCAATATATTATTTAAATGAATATATAACTATTTTTATTCCATATATGGTTTTTTATTTTAGTAAATGGCTGTATTGAAAATAAGATATATTAACAGAAAACATTAGGGAAATGTAACGCATGGTGGTGTTAATGAGAATTCAAATTTAATGTTGATAGGTGTGAAATATATCATGTTCATGCCTAATCAAACTTCCAACAACATGATTTAAAATATATACATTAACCATATCAAGATGTCATTAATGTAGAGAATGGATGTTTATGATAATAGCTCCAGTGGTGGTGACATTGGTGAAATGAAATATCAATTTCCAATATGCATGTCATGTGGAAGAAGACACCCAGTAAAGACACTCAATTCAAAAAAGATAAAAATAATGATTGGGAAATAATGTAATAAATAAAATAATTTCTGAGGAAAAATGATGATTACGATGGATGAATATATATATAATCCTAAGAACCCATTTTTAGTCTTTTACTGTAAATTTTGGGACTTCTGCCTTACCCAATTCAATGCCATATTCGACAGGATAACCTCTATGAGAAGAATGATATACACAAAAATTAATGGATGATATATTATTGTAATGAAGTTGTATATAAAATATTAATGTAATTTTTATTTAATTATTAGACCCATTTGAATAATGATCATAAATTTAATTTTGGATGTTATATCCATATAGTATTAGAAGAAGCATAACCTTTAAACATGGTGAAAACTCGTCACATCCGGCAAGGATGTGGGTTATTAACCAATAGCTGAAGGGAGATAAGGGTGCCACCACATTCACTACACTAAGTTAATTATATATTAGGATACAATTTTTTAAAGGGATAATGTTTTTTTAAGGACAATTTTTTATCAAATAAAAAGATTTTGGATTGTAAAATGATTCGGGGATTATGTATTTAATGTTATCTAAGAATACATTCTATATTTTTTGAATCATATAAGAATAAGGTAAAAAACTATTTTAATTAATACTGGTTGAATTATATTTTGAGACAAAAATGATTTTATTGTGGATGAATGGTGATTCAAATAATTAATTAAATGGAGAGAAAACTAGAGAGATTATGATATTTTGATAATTAAATTTTGTATGAGACATTAAATGTTATTTATTAGAATATGATATTATCAAATACATATAAATATTTTCTTTCAATCCTATTCTATAATATTATTTATGAATTTTAGTTATTTTCTAAATGATTTATGTTGAACTACATGGTTTTTGCTTTATAATTTTGTAGATTAATTTTTGTAATTATCTTATCGTTTATTGAAATTATTCTTTTCGGTAATGACTATAGACAATAGGAATTTATAGATAACATTTTTTGGAATATTGGATTCTATAAAATTTGAATACAGTGCTTCAATTGTGAAAATTACATTTCAAACACTCATCATTTGGAGAAAAATACGAGTTTATGTTGGATGTTGATTAATGAAGTAATCTCTTCCTGTTTTGAAAGTAAGTATTATTCATTATTTTTTTGTCTATTAAGTAAATTAATTATTCAATTATAGGGAAAAAGTTATATAACTAAAAAAGTTTCCTAGTACTTTCTTTTATGTTGAACCAAATTGTCCCTTAGATCATCATTGACTTCTATATTTGTGATTGTTAACTTTTTCATGACCATATTCTCTACCACTATCCATCAGAATTTGATGGTTTGTTTTACCTTCTACATACATGTTTTCCAATAAGGAACCCTAGTATGTTTTATCTCTAGTGACCTGCATACTTCCCATTCTATATTTTAAAATGTAGATCTTCATTAATCCTTTTTCTGATGTTGGATTTCAATAACGGATATGATTGTGATTATAAAAACATATCATGTAATTATATTTTCTTACATTCTTATAGATTGAATGAATTCATAATCCCAAAGAAAATAATGCAAAAAGGATGGTATTTTTTTGTTGAAATGATGGTTGTTTAAATCATCATAGATTTATAGATTTATGTCACTCATGTTTCTATTGACCGTTCACTTATTTTTGATTTATGACATCAATCACTCCCATGAAATATTTACGTTTTTCAGTCTATTTATGTATCTATACTTTCCTCCAATGTTATATTAATCAAAATCCTAATTTTTTTGGTGATATTCACATTTCCATTTCATACATATGATAAATAAGTGTTATTAACCCTATTATTGTTCTGGGTTCTTCAACAGTAGTATTTTCAAATATCAAACAAATAATTTTTAAAATCAGGTTTAAATTTTGAGGAAAAAATTTAATTAAGGTGGGGAGAATGTAACACCCTGATCTTCCACAATACATTTATTTATAAGAAATTCAATATTTTGCATCGCATGCAAGACTGAGTTCTAGAGCACCATGATTTATCAAAATGGACAATTATAAAGTGGTTATGAAAAGTATTATGCACATTTTAAAAGATAAAAAATTTACTTTTGAAAATAATATAAATTTTTAAATTTGAAATATCATAAATAGCTTATGATGAACTTATGTTTTTTTATGAAAAGATTAAATTTTTTATGAATAGTAAAAAATATTTCATTTTTGTTAAGAACCAACATTTTTGTTTAATGAATTATGTTACTTTAAAATGCTTTTAATGTCAAAATATATAAATAATATACATATCAATACAATTTAGGTCATTGTAATAACTTTTATAATATAATTACATATACAAATTTAATAAACTTTTGAACATCTATTTCAAGAGCCTTCTAGACGCATCTATAAGAATAACATTAAACATAATTTTACAACTTCTGTGAAATTAATTTCAAAAAATGGGCATACATGGTTATAATATGTTTCAAAAATATTGTCTAATTGGATCAAAAAAATTTGGTTAATAGTATGTTTTTAATTTTATTTACCACTTTTAATGGTAAATAGGGAAGATAATGGTATCATTAATATTAAAATAAAATTAAATTACCCTTAAACTCATCCTAATTTCATTGTATAAGTGTTTATGAACTCAAATATTCCATTGTTAGACAATATGACCCTTTTTAAGCTAGTTATATTCGATTATGATATTTATTATATTTTATTTAAGGAAGAGTCAAAAATTTCATATTAAATTTTTAAAAAATTAATCATTTTTAATATATCTTAATGAATAAGATAAATTATACTAGAATTATTAATTTTAATGATATGATATTTATCTTTATCATTATAATTTATTTTTAATTTTTATTTAGTAAATAACTTAATAGAAGGCTTTCATAATAATGATGCAGTAATTGTTTAATTGATGAGATATCGAATAAATTGTATTAATAATATTAAATTAAAAAAATGTGTTATTTTTAATTACATTCATGAATTTTATAAAGAAATTATACATTATAGTGACATATTGCGAGTACGTTTTTGATGTTATCAGCTTGGTATGCTATTTTTAAAAATGAAAACAATGAATATTATCAAAATTGTCAAAAATGATGCATTAAAACAAATAATATTTTATTAAATGTTGTAAAATTCAAAACAATATAGATTTTAGACAACTATTATAATTTCTAATATGGAATAAATGTCCCAAAATTGGTTTTTTTTCTTTATATAGTAACAATATTAACCCTATAGTGTAAAAATACAAGTTTCTATGGTTACAGTTAAATTGTTTATCTTAGGGTTAAATCCCAAACAAAAGGTTTATTTTGTGACCAATGCATGTATAAAATTCATTAGTTGAGAAGCATTCATCCCATAATCACCTTATCATATAAATAACTCAATTTTTTGATTTTTGAAATCAAAAATTAATTTATAAAAAATAAATAGTTTTTGATTTATCTAAATTGACTCTCTACTCTCTTATAAAAGGAAACCATTCATTCTCTTTTATTCACAAATATAGAGCCCATTAGTTCAGAGAAACCTTTTTATTTTCTCTTCCTAAATATCCTAACATCATTATATAGGTGTTACTTTTGGTCTAGGCCATCCTAATGATTCCTTTTGTTAAAATCAAAAGGAGACAGTAGAAGAAGAGGTAATGGTTTTACTAACACGTTCAAGGTTGTTTTCTTCTTCTAGATACTTTTCCTAAGTTTTTTCCATAATAAAGTTATAATTCCAGAATATAATATATTATTATATGTTCTTATTAATATTTTACAGCCATGTTAATCATTTTACCCATCCTAGGAAAAACAATTAACAATATGTGCGTACATACAACTTACCATCTCCATGCTATGGTGTAAATTGTTTTTCATCTATAAAATATTTAGATTGGAATAATGATGAATTTAATTGGAATAAATAATTAATATCAAATTAATAATATTATTTATAATTAATATACCATCCAATTTCTTAGCAAATAACAATTAATGGAATGATAACCATCACTTGTGCATTCGTACGACCTACCATCTCCACAACGCTACGAGATTCATCCTCCATTACAAAAATATTAGAAGGATTAAAAAAATTATATATTAAATAAATATGTGATTTATGAAACAATATTGATACTATAATAATATATATATTTCATTTAATTTCTTTCATTCAATACGATAAGAAAACATAAACAATGTTCATGCTTACATACGACGTACCATCTCCATGAATTGTGTCTTACATTTCATTTATCTATATATTATATATATTTATATACTTAATATATATTATATATAAATCATGTTATACATTTTTAATGTATGTAAATCATGATCTAACTTATAATATCAATAATAAAAAAACGTTAGATTAAAAATGTGATTAATACCCAAAATGTTTCTTTAACATGGATGTTATTAATAAATAGGTATTATAAAATCATAAATCAATCATATATGATATAATTAATATGATTATGATTATTTTATTATTTAATAATATGTTTAATACCATAATTTCTGTGTTTTAGACACATAAGAAGAGTATTGAACCTGTTGTAAGTGAAATCATAACTCAATTTCCATTACATGAGTTAATCATTTATGTAATTGTTTATATGTAAGTATCTACTGGTAAACATTTATCATCAATGTCCATGTATCCTAAAAATTTATTTCAAAATATTATCAAAAAATTATTAATTAATTTTAAACAATGTTTTAATTTTTATAAAACATTTGGAACAGAATCCTTCGATCATTCCCTAAATGAGGTACATTACGAAATTTTCAAAAAATAATGGAAACATGTTTTTTAACTTATATTGTGTGAGCAGCTATTTCCACCATCATGTTGCCTTGAAATTTTGAATCTTACATTACAATCATATTTCATATTTTTAAAATAAATATTATCTTTTAAAATTTCATGGATATTAAATTATTTTAATGTAAAAAGGGGATATTTATCTCATGAAAATTTAATGATTTTATTAGATTATTTTAATTTTTGTCAAAATATATATTTGTATTTTAATCTTATTTGAGGTTGATTTATTTTGATAAAATATTCCATATTTCATTATATGGTTTATGATATGATTCATTGTGGATGTACTATTTTTATACCATTTATGATTTATGCCCAATATATTAACACTTCATTTGTTATTTTTAATATGTATGTTTATATTGGTTATGTTTAACCCTTTTCATATGTGGAATGAATTGGAATTATCAAGTGACAGGTTGGGGACCACATTATTAAATCCCTATAGTCTAGGGGATGGATAATTAAATCCCTACAATGCCTCAATATTTCTAAGGAGACAAACTACATTTGGTTTTTATCCATTTTGTATGGTCCGGTCAAGATTCCTTGACGATATGCTTATGATGTTTGGAAATATCCATTTCATCATTAATATATTAGTTGTTGATATTAAAAGTGATTATTTGACTACTAGAATATCCATGTGAATTTTTATATGGAATTATTTGAACTTTTCTTTCTATATTATTGTCATTTTATATTTAAAAGTCATGTGTTTCGGTTTTATAACGTTCATTGAATGTTTATTAATTTTTATTAATGATCATGTAGTATTTTTTACCCTTACTGAGTATCTGATACCACCCATTAATTATTATTTTTCTCCAAAGATGCCAAGAAGAGTTTTATGACTGATACGGAGGGCTATGGGAGTGGAATAGTTTCGTTCTCAAATAATAATCTTTGTTTCAATTCATGCATTGAATAGTAATATAATGTCCATGTACATAATATAATTTCCAATATATCTAGATTGAATGGTCAATTTTGTAATTGATTCTATGTAAAAATGATAATGTATTAAAATAATTCTATGACTATGATCTTTTGGGGTCTGTGAATTATAGAACTATTACATAGTGATACTATCGTAGAAAACTTATAAAGGCTGTTGAATGATCATAAATAGAACTATCATACACATGATATTTGTTTTATATCGTGATATTTATGATAAAAATCTATTTCAATTATCTCTTTGTGGAATTCTTTGAAATATATGCTAAATTTAGGACACATAAATGTATATTCACAAAGAATGATAATAACACACTTTAGTGGATATTGTTAATGCTGACTGATGACTCTGATTATTCAATCCATCATTATTTAAGGAATGCATACAAATTGGAAAAATAATTTTTTATAATGTTTTTGATGACGATATCAATGATCAAAATGACGATGAATCCATTCTTATTAGATACGCAATTCTTGAACATGCTAAAAGTAAATCAAATTTCATCCAAAATTTTTTAAATAATTTCTCAAGATTTAATTTTTATAGGATTAATGAGGGATATAGGATGTATGATTTGAAACAAAAAAAAAGAATATTTTATAGATCTACATTGATTAAATGGTATTATAAGGTTTAGGTCCAATATATTTATCCCATAAAATCCGAAGCTGAGTAATGAGATTTTAGATAATACACATATATAATAATTATCTATTATTCCAAGAATATTTTTTATGTATTTATATCTAATGAAATTTTTTTGCATGGTAACATGAAGATGGAAATGGAAGAATTTCTATCTTGATCCCGGGTTTTCCAATGAATTTAAGCTCGTATAACCAATGTCTAAGGGTTTGATGAAATTATTTCATTCAACTATATGTATATGGAAAACATAACCATGTATTTCATCATTGTAATACTTATGAAACTTGAAGGAATTAACTCCATCGAGGTTGTAGTTGATAAACATATATAGTTTGAAAATTTCATTGATATTAAGGATTATTTACTTCCTGACCATCTTAATAAGATAAAAATAAGGGAAGTGGAATGATTTTATGGAGCTCCAATATCTATTTTATCATATACTGATCAAAGGACAACCCCATGGTTCTAGAGGTTCTATTGGAACGTGTTGGATAAAGAAAAGTGTTTTAATACTATTTTTCACCCTCAAATTTATTATTAGATGGAGAGAACTATCCAAAATATTTAGGATATTTTAAATAATTATACAAGGGATTTATAACAAAATTAGGATAATAAACATATACTAGTATAGTTCTCATTTTATAAAAATTTACATTATATCATTCAGTTGGTACCATATGCGGTTCGTTATGGAAAGTGGTGTTAGAATCCATATTGTTGGGATGATGCTGGAGATAAGAGGATAATGGGATCCAATATTTTATATGAAATTAAATAGATGGTTTGAACCATTTAGTTTATTTGAAATCCAATTAATTCATACAAAAAATATATTTTTACAATCATCGACAATACCTATAGTTTTTGTTCGATGAAAATGTATTCCTTAATATTTATTCATAGATGGAAATCATGGGGTTTTTGAATAATGGAAATATTAGAATAAGATACATCAGCCTAATTGATATCCCTGATCACATAAGAGTGGTAGCCTACCAAATTTCACTCCCACCTAACATATCATGTGTATATGTTGTGTTCTATATATACATCATTGAGAAGTGAATACCAGAACTGTCACATGCACTAAATCAAGATGTGGAACCATTGGAGAAAGACCAATAACCTAAAGAGAATACAATGAAGTTCATTGATCATAGATAAAACGATTTATAAAATAATAAAATTCACTTAGTAAATTTTCTATTGCAAAACCACATGTTTGAGGAAGTAAGTTGGGAATTAAAAGAGAAACATATAATATGAACCCTTACCTAGTTTCAACATAGTATGTAAAATGAAGTTTTTATTGATAAATTATTTAAGGAGGATGAATGTAACAAACTAATGTTTTTTAATATTTTTTCTATTAAAATAAACTTAATATATTGATATATTGTGACCCACACAGCACTGGGTTTAAACAAAGCATGATACTCTATTAAAATATTACTGTTTAATAAATACCATTATAATCTAGCTGTAATGTTACTTGGTAAGAATATGAATAAACTAGTTTTGAATATTATATTTTTTAAACATTTATATGATATATTTAATGGTAAAATACGATTTAGTAAAAAAATAATAACCATTTGGAAGATAATGAATTTTTTTTAAGAAACAACATTTTTTTGTTAATAGTTGATTTGGACATGCTTTGGGAAAATATATTAAAATTATATTATACTAATGTTACTAAATTTATGATAATAAATTTGAAACACATTTAATTTAATCATATCAATATTAAATTTTGTTGATTTTTTTCATTTTTTGTAAAATGTTAATTTATTAGTGAATAATTAAAATATAAATTTTTTAAAATAGAAAATTAATTGTAATAAATTATATCTCATTTCTAGATTAAATTTTTATTAAATTATCAGAAATATTTTTTAGTTCTATTGTATCCAAATTAATAAATTTTACTATATTTTAGTAAATTTATATTTTTAGGAATTAAACTATTATTTTCTTATGAAAATTATTTTAATGTGAAGGATGAATATCTTTATTAAATTTTCAAAAAAATCTAATATTCAAGTGGTATTTAAATTAAATTTATATAATATATATCCATAAAATTTTATTTTTATTAATATAATTATGATTACTTTTTATATAGTTAATATAAGATCATTATTTCTTTAAAAAATGAGTTTCCTGAAAATCCATTTTCGACAGATTTACGGGAGATTTGTTGAATTTAATTACTCTATTAATTTGAGATTTGTTTTGAAAAATATATTTTGTTTTATAAAATAAATAAAAAATAGAAATATTTAATGATACTAAAATAATTTTTTTTACACATTGAATATCGAAAATACAAATAATATTTACAACTCTTAAAAGAAAATAATGTTTTCCTAGGGGTAAAATAAAATGAATAATGTTGAAAATTGAAAAACAAAATATAATTACTATTATATGGTAATAAATTGTTCTTATATACTATAATTATATAAAATTAGCCATTTCTTATACTTATTCAAGGAGAAATGTGTCTGTGGAATTCCTTCTTTTAAAAAATATGATGTTTGTTTTCTCTCCCACACATAAAAGGCCTTCGTCTCTACTATCCTATACACAAATCCAAAACTAATTTGATTGGAAAATACCAATGAAACACAATTATATTATTTTACATGTTTCTACTAATATATAATTTATATAAAATTCCCATAATATTATAAATTTTTAAAAAATAATCATAACATGATTTAACCTCAACTTTAATCCCATAAATTTCCTTTTACAACCCAAAAATTAACAAACAATAATTATTTTAAAAAATGTCTCCAAAAAATACCCATTGTCACCTAAACATTTAAAATCTTTTTGTATCAAAATGGATTATAAGACATTATACTTATTAAAAACCTAATAATTATAAATTTATAATGAAATCCAAAACTCTAATGAAAACATCATAATCTTCAATGTTATATAAACCCTACTCTGATAAAAACAATAAGGACTCAAACTTAAACATAAATAGTCTAGTTATTTTATAAGTATAAATGACATTTTTAACTGAGAGATTATTTTGAAGTAGATTTTTATTTAATTAAGAAAACTCTTATGTTTTATACTTTAAAATTACAGGTGGACTCTTATACTCAGTATCGAATTTTAATACCAAAGTTAACACTTTTAAAATAAAACTTATCTTCTTTGTAGGACACGTTCTCAGAATTTTCCCTTGAACTCATTATTGAACCAAACCCTTATAAATCCCCTTTAAAAACAATTCAAATCATTGTATGAGAATAAAATACTGAGAATGGGATGTAAAAATTAATATCATTGGTCTAGTCAAAACATGAATACAGAATAAAAACATTTCATAAAATTTCATTTCCAAAAATAAAAAATAACATAAGTTTATTGGAACATAACCTATATACCCCTTTTACATTATCCCATACGAATGGAATACTAGTATTATCAAATTCTACCTTCGGAGTACCCAATGCATTGGTGAGTTGTAATGGAGCTCACCCATCCTATAAGCTATATCAGGCTCAGTTGTCTTTCATGACCTATATTAGGTCTCAATAGTTTGTTTAAGCTATATCATTCCCACCCATGAGCTATAATGGTGAAAACCCATTAATTTATAATTTCAAAGGAATTAAACATGAATAAAACCCTTTAAACTTTTTTTAACTCATTTGTAAAAAACATCTAGACATTCGAACTACCTGTTTCATGTAAAAATATGATTAAAATCTAAAAACTATGCACAAAATAATGAATCTATATTACTTGTAATGAAATATTAAATAATATAAAAGAAAAATAAAATAATAAAATAATTATGTAAATAATATATTTTCCATTCCATAATGGTAAATAAACATTCTAGGTTTTTGAAATAAGAAATCCATTTTTAAAACCCAATACAAAAATGATATTTTTGAATCAAAGTGTCCCAAAAAACAGTGAAACAATTGAAGGAAATGAACATTTATAAAAATTCATATCCATATAAAAAATAACTAAAACCATTTTTAAAAAATGGGCATGTAGGAGAACGATGTAGTAGAATAAATCATTAAAACATTAAAAATGATGTTTTAGGTAAAGAGTCCCTTACCTTGAGTATGACTCCTCAAGTACAATAATAAAAATCTAGAATAATATTCATAATGTAATTATCTAAATTAATGAAAATATTTTAAAGTTTAATTATTCATTTAAAATCATGTATTATCATGTTATAACAATTACACAAATTGTTATGTTCATGTCGTTCATTTTATCAATATTCGGTACTTGAGTCCAAAGTGATTTTTTTATGATATTAATATTCAAGGTGATCATTCATCCTTAATATCTATAAAAATGTTCATGAAATAATAATCACATTTATACATCAAGTATACTTTCAAATCAACTATTTATTTATGGATATGATAAATTTACAGTGATATAATCGTGGAGATGGTAGGTAGTATGTACACCTGAGTAACATTCCAATTTTTTAGTGACCATTATGTAAAGAAGGTATTTATTATTTTACCTTTAAAAAAAGATCATAATTCCATTAATACAATATAAACAATTTAAATATTCACACACACACACACACACATATATATAACATCCAAGTGATGTGGTGATTAAAAATGAATCACATCGCTTTGTGGAGGTGATAGTTTATACGCATGCATGAGTGATGTTTTCCTTTTTTTGTACATGATAACGTAATAATGTTAATCATATATTATTATTTAATAATGATAAATATTTCATTAATATAATATATATATATATATAAATTAATTCCATCATTATAAAAATTATTGAGAGACAGTTATAGTAAATGAATTATATCGGTTAATGATGAGGTCATCCTATGTAAACAAAAATGAATAATTAATTTCCTTGTGATGAAATTGGAGAAGGATTTAGGTGATGATATTAATATTATAACATCTTAATATATATACTAGATATATTTTTTCATCATGTTGTTAAAAAATTTAACTGCAGTGGAAGAATAAATAAAATAGAAACACTTAAATAAAAATGATACCTCTTATATGGGAGATTTCCATTCATTATCACATTAACACATCTAAAAAGGGTGTTCTTCTTAAAATCAGGCCTCTAGAAAATTTGGAGGGATTATAGGGAAATACTTGGTCCATTATTGGTAGAACAAAAATAAATTTCTTAATGTGATGAAATGAGGTGAATTAGTTCCCTTTTATAAGATAGGGGTGGGGTACTCTTGAAATTCATTATATAATTAAATTACTACAAATTAATTTTATTATTTGAATGTGTCCAAAGTAATTTTTTCGAATATATGATGATTTTATATCAAATAACATTCATCTAATGAAAATTAGATAAGTTTTTACCATTTTTCATTATTATATTTTTTAACCCTTATTTTAAACTTTTAACTATTACCGTGTTATCCTATTATTTACACATTTATTGGTAATATAATTAATATAACATACCAAATGACAGATAAATGAGTTATTTATGAGATTTTTTGACATATCCAATTTATTTTTCTAATGGATATATTTTTTTGATTTATAATTTCATTTAATAGAATATATTTATTAAAATATTATTAATAACATTTATGACACTATTCATTAATTTGCTTTTCAAAAATACCAAAAAAACATGATATCATTGAAAAAAAATATATTAACTCATCTATAATATTTAGAAGTAATCCATAAAAGTCTTAGAGGACATAAATTATATCAAATTATTTTTATTTAAAGATTTTTATAACATTTATTTAATTATTTCACTAATTAAACAATTATTTCATCATCTTTGTATCACCATTTAAATTAATTATTTTATGTCAAAAAATTAAAAATTAATTAATATGATTTATATAAACATAATACCTTCCAAAATAATATATATAGAAAAAAATATCCCTTATATATCACTATATTGAAAATATTTCCATGTTAAAAACAAATGTATGTTAAAATTGACATTCATTTAAATATAATATTACAAATGTCTTCAAATCATCCATGAGGTTAAAAGATCTCCAAAAATCGGCACAATTTTTATTTTGGTCTAAAATAATTCATCCAATAAAATTTGGACATGTTTTAGTGTTTTTTTATATCATATATATTATTGTTTCAATAGTTAATTCTACTATTTAACCGTAACCATAGTAAATTAAAAAATATTATAAATATTACTATTCACATGCACAAAAATAAATGATCCCTTTTTTTTTACTTTTTCCCATAGATTATATATATCGAATCCATTTTTCAATATTAAAATCTTTAAATTTTATTTAAATATTTTAAAATTAATCACGCTGACAGATTTGGAAAAGAACGATTTAAAGAAAAAACACTCAAAAGTTCAAAAAACTTTTATATCCAATTTCAAATTTAAATTACTCCAAATAACCTAAATTGTATCAAATGATAAAAAAATATAGTTTAATTAATTTAAAACCATTGAACTATATAAATTATCACTATAAATAAATTTGGTGTAAAATTTGATTACAATTCTAATGCATTTTTTCACTATTCATTAAAACAAGAAACATATAAATAATACCAAAAGATCATTATAAAGAATATTTTTATAATAAAAGATCAAATAAAAATATTAACTTTTATAATATAATTCATCAAATTAAAACAAATATATTTAAAATTGGTCAGAAACCAAAAGGTGGAAAAGCTACAATTTTTAAGAAATGCTTCTTTTATGTTAATAATTTGTTTTATTCTTATGTAATGTCTATAAAACATATAATATGAATATTAAATATTATAATTAATATAAAATATACATATATTTCATTAATATAGTCCAATATTAGTGATTTTTTTATTAATATAAATCACAATTTTTCACTTTTAAATAATTTCTCATAAAAACATTTCATTCAATTTTAAAAATAATTTATCATTAATTTATAGTAATTTTTTCATATAATTACATATAAATGTCTAAAACATATTTTTATAATTCTATGAACAATATTCAATTCCACGATTCTAACAGCTTGTTAATAATCTTAATATTTAAATAATAATATTTAGTTCATAATATATGCTCGATATAGCATATCATGTACACTATAAAACATAGAGTTTATTAAATAAACTCGGGATGTAATAATGAAATAATAAATTACTATAAACATGGGGAAAATATCATAGAATAGTCCATGGAACTATTTATTAACATCCCCTTAATTAACTAATATCTGAAAATTATTCCATGATTTGAAAACCTTTTTAACCGTGTCAAAAATATTATGAACCCTCCTTACTTATATATCTTCTAATCTATTGAATCTTGAAAAAAAATTTATATTAAATTTACTCCCAACAAATCAAAAACAAAAAATCCCTTATTTATAGGATAACATGGAGCACATCACCTTGTTGTAATGGATTAGATGTTATATTAATCTAATTGTTCCTTAACTCTTCACACTACAATCTATAAAACCATGAAAAATAGAAAGACTCATGTGGAAAAATAAAATTATTTGTCGCAATGACAATCTTCTTCTGAAAAAATCAAAATGTGTTAAAATGGTAAAAATATCGGTTGAATTTTTTAACTACCACATCAATAAAATAGAGAGAATAATATTATCATTATTTTTTTTTATTATTCATTTATTTTAAATAAAAATTAATTATAAATTATATTTTCATAACCATAATTATATACCATTTAAATTATCTTGTAGAATTTTCCATTACTGCTATTGAAATTTGGGTATCAACTAATTTAATAATTGATTTATTAATATATAATACATTATTAAAAACATTTTTAACTCATTTTATCAGTATATGTTAATCATAATATAGTGTGTGATTTCAATCATATTTGAATCATATTACTAGTTTATCATTATTTGATTATTCATCCGAAAATTATATTTTCCACTTTTTAATATCATTATTTTGTTATATAAAGTAATTTTGGTTTTTATTCATGTCTATTATGTTATTTATTAACTTGATGTTGTTAGTTTTTTCAATAATTTAATAATTTTCATGGATGATAACCTTGATATATGTTATGTTTTTCATTGATTATGATCTTATAATACTTATATGTTTTTCTCTATACACGATGACCTCTCGTAGGATTTTATATTTTTAAAGAGTGGTTCATTTTATGTTTTCAGGATGATCCTTTTATTTTTCTACCTATTTTTTATTGGTATAAAATTAAACTATCATTTCCCATGAAAACATCAAATTAACTTAATCGTTTAAAAACTTCTAACATGTTCATGTTTTATAATTTTTTAATATAATAACAAATACATTATATTATTTTTCCAATATTAATCATTTTAGCTCCCCATTATCTCTAATCTCCAACTAACCATGTAACTTATATAAATAACTTGTTCTCAATGATATTTTCATTAAGTGTTTTATGAGATATTTAAATTTATTTTTGTTTAAAAATTATTATATAAATAATCTATAAATATACTAATTATATGGATTCTAGAATTTAATTTTAAATGGGTTATAAGGTGTATATATTTGTCAAATTTTGTCAAATATATATATGTTATGTATCAAATGTCACAGATTGTATCAAGTTAGTGTTTAATAATTTTCTGAGTCTATGAGATGACGTATAATGGAATAAAACATCGAGAAACCTTAGTTTAACTTGAAGATGGAATTAGATTATCTAAATGTGTCATATGTTAAAATGAATGAGTTATAGGTTGAACTAAAAATATTTACAGTAAATAAATAATATAATAATAAACCAATGTCATTTTTTTATATTTTTTGTATTATTATGTTATGTCCTTATTCCCACACAATAATTGTTTCCCAAATAATTTTTTGAAGTAGTAATATGTGGCATATGAATTAACTCAACATTTAGAAACCATTTATGATTAATAATAATTTTTTTCTTTTGTATATATATTGTTTGTTGATTCACATGAGTTTTTGAATATATTAAACAGTAATCCTTGATAATTTTTAAAGAAAATACCAAACAAACCTCATATCCTTACCAGAGGAGTTGATTATTTTCATTATTGTAATATTAATTTCATATCATTTTGAAACCTCCACTAATAGCTATATCTCTTCCAAAAAACATTTGAAACACTCTAATTGTCAATTTGTTCCTTAGAAAAAATTACGTTTTCGAGGATGTTTATTATCAAATTTTATGGTATCACTTCAATACCTAAATTTGAATGTTAATTATACACCACGTAATTTATCAATTTATCACCATTAAATATTAATGTGTTGACCTCAAAAAACATTATACAATATAAGATTAGTGATATTTTCATGAATCGTGTTCTTACCAAATTTTTCATTTAAATATTTATCGATCTATTCCATATTATATAAAAAACATGATTTTGACCTAAAATTTAGATTACCCTAGTATATTTATATAAACAATGTTCACAACTATATTTCATAACATTATTAAAAATGATCAAAATTTTATTTTGTAATATTTTTAAAAAAACCACTCCCTCATTAAAATTTTGATGGCCATTCCAACCTTATATGGAAAATTTAAATATGATAATTCTCGAAAATGATAAAATATATTACCATATAATGAAACCAATAAGCTAACAAATTACATTAAAATATTAAATGACATAATTAATTGTCAAAGTGAATTTTCATTTTCATGGTACAAATTATGTGAACTGCGAGAATGAAATTTTTAATGTTGGTATTTTGGTATCATAGTTTATGGTATATTTTTTTCATTAAGATATTTCTTTCATAATTTAAAATTATTAAGAACTTTATTGGGGAATAATTTATAAAAGATATAAATTAAGAAACAATGCACTATCCATCCATGATTTAACATAAAACAAATGGAATTGGAATTGGTAATACATTCCATTGATAATTTTATCCCTTAAATGTGCATAAAATAAAATGGAACATAAATATCAGAGAATTATATTTTGAGAACAAAAAAATCACATGCATAGTCACATATATTTAGAACCACTAAAAGATTAAGTAAAACTATAATAAGGAAAAAAAGTCACAGCTAATGAATTTTTTTAAAATTATTAACTAAAAAATAATTCAATCTGATATATTATTTGAGAAAATACAATGGAATTAAATAGTAAAATATAATTGTGGTAATATAGTAGGTAATTATCAAATAATTTTTTTAATGGTTGGGTATAGTCCCATTATATAATTTTCTAGTTCAACTTTATAGGAATATAGTTCAAATAAATAATTTAAATTTAAATGGTAAAATTATTTAAATAGTATATTGGAAGTAAAATAAACTACTAAAGAATATAATAGTAATATACTAATTCACAACGTAGAATGACATTGATTCTAAAGGAAATGATTTAATTAAATATGATTTTAATAAATTATAATCATTTAAATTATTATATTAACATAATAAATTTATTTATTTAGAAATAATATAATAAAATAAGATTAATGAAATAATGATGGAATTACATTAAATATTTTTTTTCTAAAAATATAAATATCATTATAATTGATTGAATTTAAATATTAAATATTAAATTTATCAAATTTGGATTATGAAATTTAATGAAATATATTATTTATAGTTATGAAATTATAAATAATCATGTATTAATTAATTATTAATTTGTTTAAAATAATAATAATGATAATTTACTACTAAAAAGAAACTTTTATAATAAATTTTTTGTACACTATTCTTTTTTATCTTCAAAAAAAATGTATCATGCTAGAATGATTATATTTTTAGATTTAAATTTCTATATGTTAAAAATAGGACGATAATCATGGAATAATTAGTAATTGAAATTGAATATGAATAAAAACACTTAATAATGAAAAATTTATTTTTCAAGAAGAATTTTTTCGATATATTTTCTGTTTACATTTTAATGCAAAATATGTATAATTAGAATTATAATATGTTTAAATATAGTCAAATATTGAATAAGAATTTCAATATTCTATAAGTGGTTATATATTTTATTTTTGGTAATAAATAATTTTCTTGGAAAATATATAAATTAAGTTATTCTAAATGGTGTAAAATCACATACAATAAATGTATGTTGATTAAATTAACATCAATAATATTCAAGGAATATTATTAGGTTTACAAATGATTAATAAAATTTAAAAAGTTCTTTTCCCACATTACTTACCTATCATTCAAGTGATTACATGTATATACTTCACCTGACTAATGTTTGTAATGAAATTTACACCATTTTCACATATATAAGCGCATTTCCTCAACCGAATCCAAATTGCTAATACACATTAGTTTTCCCTTGAAATGATGATGAAAATGCCATTGAAAAATATTGACTCTATATCGACACTTGATCTGACTCTCTCTCATATCTAATGAAATAGTCAGTTACAAGACCTCAAAACACCTCCTAATACGATAAATGATTCTGACTAGTAGTGGGTTGGGATATGTATAGTGGAGATACTATACCCTTGGTAAGGATAAGCGAGTTAGTAGAAATAAAAAATATATATGAAATAATCATTGTAATAAAAAACAATTTTTCATACACCTGGGAAATAAAACTAAAAAATGACCCCATAATAAAATAAAACTGAAGAATACAAAAATAATAATGGAAAAAAAATATTTTAATGTTGATATTTTATTTAATTTCAAAATGAAATTTACATAATATATGAATCTTCTGACACAAATAAACTCAATGACCATAGTTCCAGACCCCATGTTTGTCCCATCATTTAACACAATCCTATCTAGCATTAACAAATCAATAGTAATGTCATTTTCCCTTGTCTGATCTTGAATCCATGTAATCTACTCAAATACCAAATGGAGGACTTACTAGGGTTTGAGTATACCATAGTATATCACCACCATATTTTCTAAACATAACTATTATACTAGTATGATTTTGAAAAAAAATTGACATTTAAAGGAGTATTTTTTAATTAAAAAACTCAATTAATTCCCCACCAGCATTCTTAGATGATATGGTAGAATGTCTCTAATCATGTCTCACAACCATGAAGACAGTTCCCATATATACATGATAAATCATAATTGAATTTCTATCCTTGTCATAATTTTTCTAGGCATGTCTATCTACCATTCCACCAATAACAAAATATCAATGGTATAAATTCCAAAATCTAGGCTATGAACGATATATAATAATTTCAAAAAAATATCAAGTCCATTCCAAGTATATAATCCTAAAATCATATATCATGGATATCCATGATATATAACCATTTCATCATGTATATGGGCCATTTTAGATATATATTAATTTAATATTTTACATAGTTCTAAATATGGTATATAATAATTAAAACACATATCTGGACCAATGCATTGTATATAAGCATTTAATCATATAATTACAAATTTACATAATAGTAATGATATAAAAATATCAGATCATAATTCTCACTAGTTAGTAATGTAAAATTCAATTTATCTTTTAATTAAAAATTATTTTTTTTCTTTTGGAAATTAATTAATAATGTTTCAATCCTTTAAGAAATCAAGAAAAGTGATAATGAATGTAAATTATAAAATAACACAATACTCAATTAATGTAAAACCATATTTTTCCATTATTCATTTCATTTATGAACAAGAGTTTGATCACATTAATGGTATCCATAAGCATGGTCATAAACAACTAGATCCAAAGGGATTCCAAGGAAGAAATTTATTTCAAATTGTAATTAATATCGATTCATATTATATTGGCACAATTTCTAAATTTCACTTAGATTTCAATTAAACAAACTATAGGGTTTTATTTCAATTGTGTTACATTAACTAGTTATTTAGAATTAATAACTATGGGTAAGACCAATAGAAATGAAGGTGAATATGATGTCATATTGGACTTGAGAAAAAATCATATCTTGATTAGAACCTAAATCCATCCACCGATTCCACCACAATAAAAAATTACAATATATATTAAGGGGAAAATAGAAGACAAAGTAATACTCAGGACCGAGCACACAAATCGGATGTTTGGGATTGCTAATAGGCTTCCATAATCACAAGAAAAGTTCCATGTTCTTGATTAGAGAATTACACAAAAAATGGGGAATGAGGAAATTCCTGCACAATAGATATAAAACTGCTATTTAGAGAAATACATGACGTGTTACTCCATTAAATTCAATTTATTTCTTTTTAGAGGGATACATTGAAAAATGTGATGCCTCTGATTGTATTTTTCTATACTCTAACATTACATGATGTGAATGGTTTAAAAAATTTGTAAATGATTCACACCATTTACTAGTTCATGACTTGTTTCTAGTGGAAGTTAAATTTAATGTAATAGGTACATATATTGTAATCACACCAAAGAGTGTTTTTAGCCAAAAATCAACTAAATTACTCAAACTACCTCATAAATTTTCCAAATCGAGTAAATCCACCACAAAGAATTGATATTTTTTTTATTAAGATTTCATTAATTCAATCAATCATAAATCCCTAAACATTAGTTAATTTACCCTAAGAATCACTCATTATTTAAACAGTGCTCATCCACCTCTAATAAAATTAAAAAAAAATTGGGGTCACTAGAAAAATATGGGATCTTACATCCTTAACAATACATAACATCTCATCCATGTGCTACTCCAAGAATAACTAAAGGGTATCAGTGAACATTTACAGACACTATTCATTTATATCATACTCTCACTCCCATTATTCCCCCAAAATATTTCCATGTTTCCAATGCACATTACTCAAAGGAGTATCCCTAAGGTAGAGATACTTCTCAATAAAATTCACAATCCATAACAGATTAACCCTGAATGAATCATCATCAAAAAATGGAACATTATTGACATCCACCACATGATAATTTTCATGATTATATCTATGATGTATTTACATGTAATATACATCACCCCTATAATTGTAGTACTTTAGAAGGAATAATCGGTATGCAAATGGACCAAAAATATACACAGTCACAAATTTCCTAACAAAATTGGGTGCTAGCTTCAAAAATGTCATGATACATCACTTCCCAATCCTATGTGAAACCTAAATCAATACATATGGAACTAACTAAAACTCTATATGTCTTCTTTGGTGGCCAGTATATGACATCATCATGATAGATGTAGTCACCAACTTCCCCTTGATCAACTGAACTATCTTAGATGTCTCTTTCATGAGACTAGGTCCTATAACTGATGAATAATTTTCCTCTAATCAAAAAAGAGGTACGAATCATGAATTTAATTATAAGGCCACATAATGTTTCCTATGGATTTATTCCTAAATGTTTCCATTATAAGAGAACCCTATAAGTTCCCAATGCTACTCCAAAGAACCAGTAAAATTCTAAACAAAGGCTCGTAACATATCCTCCCAAAGATGAATAGTCTGGTAATATTGATCATTAGTATGACTATGATAGGTTATTTTCAATAGAAAACATTATCCAAGAATGTTATGAAGAACCTTCCATAATCGAGATAAGTAATATTTTTCAATAGTTGAATAGGAACTCTTTGAGAACAACATACAACTCTACTAAATCACACACATAATCACTACCCGAATCAATAGTGGTGATGGTCATCCTAACTGGAATGATATGGGTTAACTTCATCAATCAATCCATGATAACACTTATGAGTTGTCATATATAATGCATCCACAATATCCATATTGGCATGATTCTATTTTCACTCCGGAATAGGAAAAGGACCCAAAATACAATCTTTCCCTTGATTCTCATCTTTCACCTACTAATAAGTGAATCATCGTGAAATAAATAATTCTATCCCATTCTTCATTTCTAAGCAGCACTAATTTCTAATTATATAAAAATAAAACATTATCAAAACAATATGTACCACCTATCTTGAAGCATAAAACTATATCATCTACACCTAATGAATGTGCATAAAAATCCATACTATACCATGAAAAATAATTTCATCTGTACTACCTAGAGAAAATACTAATGTTGTATCCCCACTATATAATCAACCACTAAGGAATATTACATCTGAATAATAAAACAATTCAGTCTTGATATTGTCCAAAATCATAGGTATAACAGATATCGAAGTAAGAGATAGTCATCCAATGGACTCCTGGTCATAACCATTCATGTATGTAAAGACTTCCATTATCCACAACTCATCATAATAATCCCACACTCAACCTTTCAAAATTATCAAGAATAATTTATAGGGATTGAAATTTCACTTTCATGATGTCTATATGAACTCAAAGTCAAAATACTACAGATACGTGAACCATCTTCTCTGCCAAAGGATTTAGTATTGATGAGGAAATATATAAATGATGTTTGTGTGGTTCTTGTATACCACACTACTCTCATACATGAGATAATTCCTCAAGAATCCCAGGACATGTACCATCGCTACTTGATCTGAATCATTGGTAGGGTAATTCCATTCAATCGATCTTAGCTGTCTGGAGCAAAAAGAAACAACTCAACCCTCTAATCTCAATACAACTACGAGTCCATCTTCAAATTTGTGATAGTACATGGTATATTCTTCACCCAAAATTGGTAATGTTAGGATATGTGTTGAATTAAACATACCATTTATCTCCTAAAAATATCCCTCACAAGCATCTAACTGAACAAACATCAATCCCCTCTTGGTCATCCCAGAATATGATGCATCCAAAATGTAATTTTCATGTGTAACGAACTGATGATAAACTAATAGACCTAGAAACCATTAGATCATATAGAATTTTATGTAATTCTAAAAATATACCATAGATGAAACTTTTATGTTGTTTACAGACACTCCATTATCTGAGATGAAATCGACCAAGAAGTGAACCTTATCAATATAGAAATAATATTTTAGTAGATTAGTGTAAATTAAATTCTCTCTCAAAGTACATAAGATAATGTAAGGATATTGGGAATGATCATTTGAATAACAGGAGTAAACTACTATTTCAAAGATATAACCAAAAAAATGGCACAATAATTGATGGAAGATCAAATTCATCAAGTCTATGAATACCACTTATGTATTTATCAATCATAAAAACATCACTAAAAACTCTTAATAGATACACCTAATAATAATGTAAATATTAGTTCATTCATGTTTCATCTATATCAGATGGTTGTATACAGACTTCTAATTTATATTGTAAAAGATCATATTACCTCTCAACTAATCATAGAGATACTCAGTGAATACAATAGGGTTCTATTCGAGACTTTTATCTTGTCTAATCAATTATAATATTTACATAGGTGATGGTACCATCATCCTTAAAAGAAAAATAAAGTGGATATCCCCATAGAGATGTACATGGATGTATAAACCCCTTAAATTCCATGTCTTCAAACTAATATTTCAACTCCAATATCTCTATTGGTTTCATTTTATATGGTCGAATAAAAATGGATGTTCTCCTGACATGAACATGATCATCAAAATGATATCTCACTGTGATGGAATGGAATATAACTCTTCTGAAAAGACACCTTGAACATTATCTACCCCATCAGGAAAGAATCATTCAATATTAAAACATCATAAAGGGAAATACAATCTATCTGAGACTTGATACAATCAAATCAGTATTGAAATGGTCCTAAATGACCATCCCGAAGATCACACACACCCTGGTGAGAATAGATGTCACCTTCTATAGATATTAAATTAACTCCCCTCATATAATAAATAATAATATACTAATATATAAGAATCCAATACATACTAATAATCAAATAAAATCCATTCAATTTGAGAATTAATGGTTCACTGAAAAAATTGTAACCACCAATCTCTAGAGTACATGACATGAATCATTTGATATTATTTTAAATCACTCTCTTTGATGTGTTAAATAACAATCTATCAATTTCACATCTAAAACCAATGAATTTTCCATGAGTGGGCATAAAAATGAATTAGATTCTTTGTATCAATCAAAACAATGTAAATGGTGTATGATACATGAATTTTACCTTTAACATTTGATGGTTTTATATAAAAAATATCTATTGTATTCTGAAAAATGTGCAACTAAATAGCCCCTCGGCCATGTACTTTCATCTAACTACTCAGTGATGTTCCCCGTAGATTTTACATTAATTCTTTAACTGGGTTACCACATACCCTACCCCGAAAAAAATATATAATGGTTCTCCAACAACATATCTGTTAAAAATATGTGGTATCATAACAGGACTATAGTACCTATATTGATCCCCAGTCTATACTCTTCTGATGAATTCCCTTAGAAACATCTACACATATCCCATATTACCAAAATATCTACACTCCAATGTAGGTTACAGACACTTTGGCCACATGTGACCCATCTTGACATACTAATATCAATAATCATTAGATGGATTCCTATACCCCTAACATCTCTAGCAGGATTTCCTTCGAGAAAACTATCATAGAGGAGATTATTTCCACTATAAGAAAATCTATCAGATTTCCTTATTGAAATTTCATGTAAACATATTTGGGCCTCTTTTATATACCCTTCAACGATGAATTCATGATTCATCACATTTAAAAAATCTCCCATATAGAGCACCTCACCAGTGAACATATAATATAGAGCCGAACATCTTTTAAATATCTTGCCCAAGAAATCTCATATGTAAATAAAGATAAAGAATGGAACTGAAGGTAGTGGAAACATCCTGTATAGTCCAAAACTAACATTCCTTCCTAGGTATGTTTCATGAATTCATGTGAATTTTAATACCATAATTTCATGTGATAGAAATGTTATAGTAACATATTCTTTAATTCCATCCAAGATAACTCAACTTTCATCACTTCTTGCTACATAATATCCCACCATTGCATGGATGGTCCATGAAACATATCGGTAACAAGATTTTTCCTTTTAAATGTATGTTTCTCATGATTTAGAATGATCATATAATCTATCATTATCTAGAACTTGACTTCCTGGAGGCCTCTATCCCTAATGAATATAAGTTGATTATATAGCTAGAAATCTCTCATAAACATAGACATCAAATGAATGGTGTGAACAAACTCTATTTACATAGACCTCATGAACCTCATGAGGTATTCAAAAAGATGAACATAAATATAATCATTAAGTGATGCAAGATTCCATGTCTTAGATTCTTTTAGAGAGTGGTAATTTCTACTCTCCAGACACTATACTCGGGGGTAGTGCGGATGAATTTTTTTCTAAAAGAGAAAAATCCATAAAACATTGTCTCAGAAAAGAAAATCCCAATAAAGTGACTGTTATATAAAGTAACATACTTTAGGTACCTCAAAAAAATTCATAATATAGTTTTAGCATGATATATAAGTTCATTTATTCTAGTTATCATATGTAAAAGTGAAATTATATCACACTAAATGTAGTATATTATGTATCAATGGGAAGAAATATGTACATATCATGAATAAATCATTGAAATATATATCTATATGATCTTATCCTGATTAAATCATATTCAACTCATGCCACACCAATCTATGAGTATAAATATCATGAACCCATAACATCACAGAATATTAACCCCGCACAACATGTGAATCAATCTATGTTAAAAAACATTAACTGTAATAGGAAAACAACATAAGAAGCCATCTCATTTATCGGTACATGGATTTTCCACCGTACATATTTTATCTATTCCAATGAAAAATATCATTACCAATCCATGAGGAAGCCTAGTCTCCTTTCTCCCTTTCCCTAAGAGTAAAGGTTCTTAAATGAATAACATGCTCCACTAATGCCAAATTATAAAATTCCTCAGTCTGGAACTCTCTCATGTGGCCCTAAATAGCGATTTACATGAACTCAAGTTCATCTTCCCATACACCATATCATGATAACTAGTATAGGGGGTGTGATTAGTGTGTTGCATCAACTATACCCACATGTATGGAGTTACATTGAAAAGAAAACAAACAGTATTAATGAATAAATCAAGTTAAATAGAAAAACATATCTTATGCCACATCAAAATAAGATGAGGAATAAAAAAACAAACAAAACAATACAGCTGAATAATAATATAATTTAAAAGGAGAAATTTAATGACATTCAGATATGTAACTAAATATATAACTAAATGTAACACAATAAAATAATCAACTGACAAAAATAAGAATAATTAATCTAGTTTTGAACCCCATGTCTATCCTATATCTAAACTCAAACCTATCCGGTAAAAAAAATAATTATCAAGGTCCCCTTACCTTTTCAAATATTACATCCATGTAATCCTATCGAGTAGCAAACAATTTCCATAGTATTGTGTGAGAATATCTCAGTGGGACTACACCATGATATCTAATCATTATGAGTCTAATAAAAAGTGCATGAAATAATTAAACAAACATGGGTAATTATTAATTATACATTTAATGTAATACTATATAAACATACTTTAAGACAATGCTGTAATTTTTCTGATAATGTTTCAAAAACATGCCAACCATAACCATATTTAAAGAATAACCTATATAAGATCCTTGATTGATTGTCTCTCATCACGTCTCCAAACCATTCCAACCATAACCTTATATCTCCAGTTTAAATTCCAAAAAACAAGGACAATCTTTATATATAATATGTTCAAAAATCAATCAGGTCCAATCTTAGTCTATGTGCATTAAATCATGTATTAGGGAGAATCTGGATATATAATCATTTAATCATGTATCCAGGACAAGGATGGTATAAAATAATTTATGTATATAATAAGTGATAATCGAATTATATATGACTTACATCACATTTTAGTGATTTTCCCTCTAGATAACCATATCATCATTTAATCATAATGAGTCATAACAACAAGGATATAATAATATCACATCATAAAAATAAATTTTTAATTAATAAAATTACCATTTTCTTTTAATTATAAATATGTTTTATCATTTTTTGTAAACCAATAACATGCTACTCATTTCAATAATCCCACCAAACAATGTTGAGTCTTCATCTTGGTATCACCTAAAATTCATCCCATATGAATCCATCATTAATACACTAGTGAATTCATTTATAAGAAATAGTTATATCACCTGAACGATATCCATAATCCAAGTCATAATAAATTGGATAAAGAGGGGTTATAAATAATAATTCTAATTAATCATTTAAATAATATTTGGACAAGTTATGTTGGCCTATTTGGATGAAGAGGGGAAAACCAATGATAATGAATTACTAGGTACTAATCACAGAAAGAGTACATATGTAATTGAGAAAAGGCTTCCAAAATATCCTTCAATATTTACTAAGGTTTAGACAAGAAATATTCATTGATGGGGGAATTATAAATCATCCAAACACCAGACTAATAATGGTTGGTCAGGATATTAGATGACATGTAATTACTTTACTCGTTGTTTATTACTTTCAAGAGGGGTACTTTGAAAAAACCATAACCTCAGATTATATTTTACAAAAAACAGCCTTTACATGATATGAATGTTTTATATTATGGGTTTTTCCAATAAACAATGTACTAGATATCAAATCTTGTATGGAAGCAGTTACACGACGTGTAACTTGTAGACTGAGTGTAATCACCCACTTAACATTTTTTCATCCAAAAATAAAAAATGGAGGCCAACCATCTCCAATTCCTTCTAATGCATTGATACCCCTTATAATCCTATTCAACATGTTTATATATAGATTCCATTAATTAAATAAATAAAAATAAAAAAACCTTAGGTAATTTTCCACTATAAAGGCTATAAGTCTATAAACAAGACCCAACCACCTTTTTTGGAACTAAAAACCCAGTGATGGAAATTACTAGGTATAAATTGGATACTATAATCCATATATATGGGTATCCATTGGTTACTATTAGTAGTCTTAAACCCTCATCTTTGAAAATAAACATACTAACAAAAGGATTGGTTCTATCAATGTTTGTAAGAAGTTATTCTTTATCTTTTTAATTTATATTTTCTTATCAAAAAACACATAATCTCATTCATAACTCTAATAATATATAATTATTATCATTAGTTATTCGAGAAATTATTTTAAATTCATATAAATTCATATTCCAACATATTCATCAATTATAATATGGGATCGTTCATATTGGTTTAACAACCTAAATGAGCGATGCAATAAAATAACTATTATAAAATATTAAGAAAACATCATTTTTATTACTATGTTGAAATAAATATGAATTTATGTTATCTATAATATCTATTATTTTGATATATATATATATATACTTTTATTAATGAAATAAATTATACATATTAATTTTATTATCAAAATATATCACTTTCTATCATTTTATTACTAATTTTCACTATATAATATGTGAAATTTTTTTAGAAAAAAATAACTATATAAACTAAATCAAAATCATCTCCATGAAAGTTATATATGTAAAAAATATGATCAAGGTTCATGAACTGAAATATCCATACTAGATAATGTGAATAATTTTAAACAAAAAATTGAGATGATAAAATTAAAAAATAGTTGTTATTAAAATTGGTAAAACAAATTAATAAATAATTAATATAATATAAGATAAATATAGTTATTATCATTTTATAGATAAATAATAAACCCAAATTTATTAAACAATTCTTTATTGTGTGTTTAGATATGAAATAATATTAGATATGGGTTATTTAATTCATTTTTATTTTTTTACGAAATACTTCATATTAAACAAGAATTATATTTTATATTGTGTATAAATTTTCAATTAAATTTTTTTAATTGATATATTTTTTTAAATGTAATATCATATTATGATAAATCATTTATTTCCATTTTTTATATAATATATAAAGAAATAATGTTTCTCATCCTAAAATAATGGTGAGTCAGCACCCCAAACCCAACTTCACTACGTCACGGGATGGCGATTAGAGATGAGGTATCCACACATAAATGTGAGGAATAAAATTCAATGAATATAACAATTTAAACTAATTATAATGAAACCATAAAATTCGATAATATTAAGACATAAAACTAAAGATAGTATGACGTAAAAATTATGAAATCTATATAACACATTTAAAAAATTCCACGATCTATGTCTCAACATTATATATATATAAGAGAGATTATAAGTTAAAATGTTATAATATCCTCTAAAAACATAATAATTAATTATTATACTAAAAAAATCTAATCATAGTAAATCTACCAAGCTCCCATAAATAAATAAATAGTATATACATAGAAACAAATGGGAAAATGAAATTTTCTATGTAGGGTGAGAAAGAACACACAATATAGTGAGGTCATACAATAAAACAACTCGTAAAAATAATAAATTATACAAGAAATAATCGATAATATATTATAATGATTTATTATGAAAAAAACAACACCCACCAGGTTATATTGTAATTGGTGGATTCTTAATATACCCATAACCCTCATCCAAAAACATAAAAATTAAAAATTAATTAATTAAATCATTACATATCATATATCACTGAAAATACCCCATTCCTATTATTATCTTTGATTCTCATGGATAGATTCTAGATTTAATACCAATATAAACCTATCTATGGATTTTTAGAGGAAATAATTATCTATATTGTTAGACAAACAGATCTGGACAATGTAGGAAAATGAGGTCTCAATGGATTCATTCATATATATAGTAGATAAATGAAATAAACATTCTCATACATTATTTGTATAATAATATTTCTCAAAATCCAACTGTTGTTTGTGGAAGTTGAAAAAATAGATGTGTTATTTTCTACATCAATCTCATTAATATCACATATTATGGAAGAGACTCTAAACTCCATGTGTTAATAAGTTCACTTCATTAGTCATGATAAACATGGAAAACACTAATTTTTACTAGATCATTCATTGAATAATCATGGAAAACTGAACATGAATATCAAAATCGACACCACATCATAGATAAATACTAGGTGATCCCGAATTTTTATCATTAAGTACATCAACCATTCCAATACATAAAATCCAAAAAGTGGTATTACCAAAAATTATTTTAGATTATGGATGCACTATTATATTACATACGAGATTACATGGCTATTTGAATATATCAATCATATTATACTCTTTAACTATTAAACTATTATCTTGAGGAATTATATTCCATTATTAAATATATCCATATATAGCAGAAAATTATTTTTATTCATATTTTATTTTAATAGAATGAATTATTACACAATTGTATTATCAATGGAAAAAGTATTATATAACTATTTATGTTGCTGCTAAATTTAATAAGTGACACATAATATTTTGAAATCTATGATCGAAATACAATTCTTATGAAGTCACAAGTCATTGATAATTTCATTTATTTAAATATTTTTTATTTGGAATGAACGGTTAAAATCACTAGGATATTTGAGTAATGGAGAGGAGTTATATAGAGGGTTCGGTGTCATAAATCACCCTAGCACGTACATACATGAGAATGAATTTTATGCAATATTGAAAGTGTTGTCTTTGGGAACATTAGACATGTAAGATAGCTGTTTCCCAATATTCCATAAAACTATAAAAACATGGTTATATCTCAATTATTTGATATAAATTATATTACCCTAGATGAACCAACTCATCATTGGTTGAGTTTGTTCATTTATATTTGATATGGCCATTTGTTTCTCCATTTGATCAATGTATTTTGATGAACTATATCTCTGGTTGGTAGACGATTCCCTAATGATTCTAAGAATCATGTTTTTTGATCAAAATAATTAGATGATTTCCATTTTCTTGGGACATTTAAATATATTTGATGTGGTATCACTATCAAATCATAATACATAAAATGAAGTAGATGTTTCCAACAATCAATAATAATTGGAAAACAAATTTACTGTTTTAAATAAATATATGTCTAATAAGACTGTCATAGAATAATATAGTCCATTTTAGGTGGGATTAGGTAGATTTAAATGTTTTACCATTACGATAGTCTCTGGTGGCTTCCATGACTATATATGGATGTTTTATAGAAATATAAAGTCACCAAATTATATAAAACATCCAACAAAATATCATTTCTGAATATTTTATATTATAATTGGATAAAGATTCATTCATAAATCAGTCATTGAGGCTCTGAAAATAATAACTATATATATAAGGAAAAAAATCTCTATAAAAATTTCCTAAATTTTTTTTATCTTCCTCAAACTACTTTCTGTAGATTCATATTGAAAATATCAATATATGTGTATATGTATAATTGTATTAGTATTTTATGATTTAAGAAATTCTCAAAATAATAATATATTTTAATATTAATTACCTCTAGGATATCACTAAAATTACAATCCCAAATATAATAAGCCTTTTTTCTTTATAAATATAGAGTCATTGAGATTATCAAAAATGAATATGGGTTTATGAGTCTATGTTTTTAGTATCTGGAATCATGAAATGTATTTTATTTTTCAATTTTCACTCTTTATTTCGTTGAAATTAATGAATCATATTTCCATAATGTAAAATCCATAATTTATATATTCATATATCATTTAACTTAATTGAATGTCTTTTGAATTCTTTTTTTTAATAATATTAAAATTATAGAGTATCAAGTCATAAGAATTAAACATATGGTGAAAATTTTAGTCCACAAAACCACACAGTTATCTTAAATTTAAATTCGAATTGTTATTCTCCCATCATTGGGAATTATTCTCTCTAGATTAAAATAAAACTATGGTTTGTTTAAATATCTCCATAATTAGAAATATGTTTAGATCATAATGTATAATTAGTTTTTTATGTAATAATAATGTTATTATTAATTATAATCATTAAATTCCATGATAATTATATAAATTTAATAAAATATCAAAATAACACCAATATAAAAAAAATATTTAAAATTACATTATGGAGTATGAAATTTTTATATAAATATAATTTTTTGAGAAAATTTTATCTTTCCACCTTATTAAATTAAATATAAAATTAAAATTAACTCCTCCAAAAATTAAATTTTATTCTAGGGGGAATGGACCATCTATATTGAATCCTCAAATATTATCTCCTCCACACCATTAAACAATTCACACTACAAAACATATATTGAGAAAATAATTGTGTGATTAGATATGTAACACTTGTGAGTAAGTGGGGATATTTATCTTTTATCAAATTCTCTCACTCAAAGGTTCTCTCCTAAACTATAAAATTCATATACAACCCCGTGAATGGAGGTATATTTTGTATATAAGGGACCTACTCTCAATGATTCTATATCTACATAGTGTTCTATGTTATGATATAATATTTTTACAAGTGTATCTCTCCTCATGATTCAATATGTTATGAGACATGTGAATACCAAATAAAATTGTATAGATGGAAAAAAGTATTCATATACTATTGTTATGTTAATAAGTCATAGATACAAGTAGATTATATGACTAAAAAATCATTTCAATGCCACAATAAAAACATAAAGATAAAATTATCCTCTTATGAAACATGAATTTACCATAGTATGGGGAATCTTTTTGGAAAACCACACTCACCATAAAATTCAATGTCCTAACCCTATTAATGATATGTAAATATTTACAATTCTAGGTAACGCTGATATAATCTTGTATTATATTTATATCATAAACTATATTGTTCACTACATTTAGAACATTTATTGTTTTCCCTCCATCCTTGGTCTAGAACATAACAAATATGCATAAGCTATAATACATTGAATAAAATGAGTCATATTTAATTATAGTGTGATAACAATTGTTGTATGTGAACTATACTATGATATTTTTCTCTAACCATGAACCTGTGAAATCTAATATTTATTCTATTAATATATAGTCTATAATATTTTGGTCAAATCACATTGATTAAATATTTTTGGATGGAAGGATATAATTAGTCAAAGTATATCACTGATGGAATGTTGAATCTCCAACTTTAATAATGATGTAATATTGACATCATGATTTGATACTATAGTACAATGATCCATATGAATCATTATAATCTAATAAATGTACTTATTATCCAATCAATATAGAATCATATTCTCTTTAAAAATAAGGAGCTTTGTATACTTCATGATTTTTTCCATAACGACACAATGTTTTTATGAAAATATATAAAATCTATTGTTGTCCAACATCAATGAGTATAGAGATTTCATTTTACTTATTTAAATGAATACAATTTTACTATATCATATAAGTGAGATCTTGATGATATGTTGTCACCATATTTAATATGAGGTAATCAACCAAAATCTCATCTATATCTAACATCATTTTGAAATTTTAAACTATCACTCCAAATCATAAATAATATCATATATGTTTGGGAATATTTACAATGGAATATAAATGAAATAACAAATATCATACCTTTTCAATGACTAGGAGATGAACATTCTCTATTTAAATAGGATCATCTTATCCCAAGATTCGATCCAAATCATAATTTCCATTCCATTAATAATTTTATATATTAAACGTATAAACTTAATGTTATTAAATAGAGTTTATATAATTCAATAAAATATTGTGCAGACTGTTATTAATAGAAACCAATACCCTCAATTATCAGTTAGACAATTATCCAAATGAATTATATAAACATGATCCATTATAATACACTCATCTTATGTCTCTTATAACTTCTCCTAATTGATATTCCTTCAAAAATATTTAACAATTTATTTATCATCCATGGGATATAGAATATATCAAAATCATAATACTTGAGAAACTACACCTAAAGTATCTAACTATGAATCTAGTCATTTTGGAGAAAACATTTCATATGATCTTATATTCAATGAAAACGATGAATTTCATTCTAGTTATATCGATCCACCCATACATAATTGTATATAAATTTATTTCCAACTATATGTTATGGTTGGTATAGTTGAAGTAATGGGTCCAAAACTCCTTAATGTTTTAAGATACAACTTGTTTTCCCTATATCAATGAACAACAAAATCATAATTAATTGAATCGCCATACATCGCATATAGAATACCCAATACCAAACATCTATTAATTAGTGTAATGGTAACCTCATACATTATATAATCAAAGGATCTCAGATATTTATCCATCAAAAATATTTACTACACCATCTTTAATAATAAAAAAAATGTAGTGATTGTCCTTAAAACGGGTGAAATGAATTAATGATAGTGTTAAACTGACCCTAAGAAATACTTACTTACGATCACACACTAATGTGTCTCCCAAGCTATGAATTCATCTAGTTTCATAGTGTCGATTTCCATAATTGGAATGTCAATAATTTCCCACGTAGATTATAATACCTATGTGTGTCCATTATGACCCTTAGATGGTCCACATTCTTAATATTATCTAAAAAATAAACCATAATAGAAAGAATTAATAAAACTTAAAAAAATTTAAAATAAAGATAGAAAACCTAGTTTATGTATCCCATGAACAACTTTAGAGCATTTATCATTCCAAATAAATTCATAATGAACACATGTTTCTTATACATACTACAAAATAATATCAAAAATAAATATTACTCTCAAAATATTGAAAAAAGATTCAATGAAAAATGAATAATATGTCCCCTCTCAACCTGTATGATTGGTAAATTTTGTAGGTAAGATAATAATTATTATCCACGGTATTCATGTTTTTTCAATAGTAATCAATATACAGTCATGGAATCCCCAGTGAATTATTTAGTAATGGGATTCATGTACCCCATGGTTATGTACAAATAAATATGAAAAATCCATAGAAAAAATCATCAATATAAAACCAGCAATTATAATGTTCACTAGTCACCATATAGTAAGCCATGGTATATATTATCACTACTTCTGATACTGAATCAATGAAAAAAATTCACCTTCTACCTACGTATGTAGACTAACTACCCCATCATGGATGATTTATTTGTTCTAAATCAATTCTTATTATAGGTCATGAGTCTCTAAATATGTGGTACACAACGTAAGGATCTCTAATAGAGTCTTGATGTTCTTGCTCACCTAATTACTCACCTTCTAGATAATGACTCTATATCCATTATACTTCTTCTCCTCAACACCATGGTAAGTTTAGATAACAATTCATAAGAAAAAACCAAAAAAAATTATGAAAAAATATTAAATGATTGATTCCAATGATTATTTTGTGTATCCACAACTCATTCAGTTTGAGGTATCCCAATATCCTCTCAAGGTTCAGGACTATGATATAGCTTTAACATAATTTTTCATAATGAAAATTCCACCATAATATGTTGATGTAGTCAAGGAATAACTATTTTAGGAATAGTGTGATCATGTGATATCATTAGTCTTAATATAATGAATGATAGAATATCCCCTAGTTATATATAAATGTAATATTTTTTTTAAAGATAAGGAGAGTATCATAAGCCACCTAATCTCCAATTATATCATCTTCAATAATTAATGTTTCTTTATACATGTTTCCGGTTTTGTGTATCCCATATCTTGAATGTCTCACACAAAAACACCCCATATGTTTTTTAAAATCAAAGTGCATTATGGTCTAATTATTTGATGGGATGGGCTATAAGCACTATACAATGTCCATATTCAACCAATAGAGTTTTTCAAGAAGTGTTACCCACCATATATGTGACAACATAATTATTCCTGAAAATTAATAATTTTTATTATTTATAGGTAATAAATATGTGAATTCATATTCATTTTATTTGTATAAATGTATTTTTATAATATTTCAATAGAGAAATGATTGATTTTTTTAACTAAATTACATTTCCAAAAGATCAAAATGTGTTATTTGAAAAATATAATACATTATTTTATCATTATAAATCATTAAAATGAATTTTCTTTGAACTAATCTTGTAAACAAAATTTAAGTCTGAATTTTAGGCATTTTTTAAAAAGGACTGATTCTTTGCAGAATAGTGAAAACTATCGATTCTAGAAATAACATTAAAATTAATATATGATTATGATATAATGATTTCATTGAATATAGAAATAAATATTTTACCAAAATATTAATTTATGGAATTACATAAATAATTTAAAAATAAAATTTTATATATAGAAACCTATTATTTTATTTTTGGGACCTCATTAATATTTTCAATTAATTAAAAATTAATTGTAATTATCTATATTTAATTATGTGATTTTATGGTTCAATTTTCTAATATATTGTTATACATTTCTAATTATATGCATTTTATTTATAAAAAATCCAATATATTTCTTGAAATATTAATTATTCCCTATAATTATTACTAAATAAGTATAAATTCATTTTTCTACATAAAAATAAAATTTCAATGGTAATAATTAGTTTTGAGTGATTATATTTATAAAAAATTCCACATAATGAAATATTGTCACCATAAAATTATACTATATTTTGAATCAGAATATTTGAATTACATTATAAGGAAAACATGGTTTTTTACTTATACTAAAATATTATAAAGTTTAATGTGAGTCACCATAGGAAGGGTTGAAAGAGTAAAATATGTTATTAAACTAAGAGATACAGCAACAAATATCATTAGTATAAATGTAAATTTGATTGGAATAATATATTTAGTGTATAAATGATGTTTTGAATTAAAATTCTAATAATTAGGGAAACTTTCGCAATGAACGAATTTTTTATATAAGGTTATTAATATTTTCAAGGGTGTCACGCTTTTTTAATATATGGAGACCACATCTCCTTAAATTCATTAACAAATTGAGAACTCCATCTTAACATACATATTCTCAAATTCCTCATCAAATATTCTTCTAACATCATATTGGTCATGGTATTACCAATATATCCTCTATGTATCATGGTTTAACCTAAAGGAATACATCTAAGTGGAGGTAAATGTATTAAACAAATTCAGTCATGTTTATTTATTAATGTACATCCTTCAAATATTTTCAAAAAATCATAAAAAAATAAAATTAATATCCATAATATACATAAATGTTATAATATGGTTGAAAAAATATTTTAAATATTCTTTCCATCATAGAGAAGATAAAAATTTCACTAATGTTAACATGATGAATATCTAATCTATGAAGATATGTAATTAGATAGTTAGAAATATCATACATGGATGTTTATAAAGTTGTGTCTAATTAATATATAACATATTTACAACATTATTATGATTATATAATGATAAAAGATCATTTTTAACAATTGAAAAATGAAAACAACACCTGCTCATAAATGAGGACTACTATACATGGTAAGTCATAAATGTATATATAATGAATAAGTATTATATTAATGATATTAATATGATTATGGATATGATCAAACCATGACATTTTGGAATGTATCAGAATCTAAAAATTGAATCATAGGTGGAAAATAAAATTTTTCACACCCGATTAATGATTTTAATGAATTATTATTTAGAAAATAGGAATTAAAACTTATAAGGGAATGATATAGATTAAGATATTCCTTATTATATTTATCATTTATATTTACAATATGTATAAATTTAGTTTTGAGTATTTTCATCTTTTTATTAAAAAATAAGGACACTCATAAATGTTTTATGATCACACATTTATTTCACTGAGCCATATTCCATAATCACCATTGGTTTCACATTGTGTAGTGCACCCACTATCTAGTGAATATTTTTATCCTGGTTTATTTTATAATAATTTATATCATCATGATATATTTTATTTTTCATGAGCTTAATATTCAAGAGGTACCACTATTTTATGTATTTTTTCATCTCAGATTTCCATTTCTCGGATATGGTATATATTGACCCCTTATTATTATTAATGTATATAATTTTTATTAAAATATTTTTTTTTGATTATTTATATGAAAATTATAGAAATTTACTAATCTATATATTTTTTCTAAATTTCTTGAATATTAATCTAATGGTTACCAAATATATATGGTTTTATGATTCAATCCCATATTTTATTAGGAATATTAATGATTCAATCTCTATTTGTGATGTTTTAGGGTATTTATATCAAAAACCTAACAATATTTCTTACCCCCAATTCATTTTATTGGTTTTCAATTAATCATTCCATTCTAACCCTCTTTGGTACTGATAATTATAAAAATATAAAATTTCTTAAAATCATGGCCATATTTTATATATTTTGTCCTTTATTTAAACTATTTAATATTAAATTTCATCAAAAATATATTATTGAAGTTATTTTAAATATTTATAATTATTTCAATTGGTCATTTTATACTGTCATTTTATTTCATTTCAAAAGGTTTATTATAGCATTGGCATAATTTTTAATGGTTTGTTTTTCTATTCTTTATAATGTAGTGGAGAGGTAAATTTGTAAATGATTACGATAGGAAATGGGTTTTCCATAGTAACTTATATTATTCATAATTATTACCAATTTAAAAATTTCTTTTGTTTTATAATGAACATCCTAATCTATATTTTCTACAAATTTTATGTTCCGAAGAAATTAAGGATATTTCTTCATAATTTTGAAACCATCCCTATAATTCTTCTATAAATGTTTTTTTGAAAATTTCAACATATTTATGGAATCAAATGATTTAGTAAGGGTATGTTTATATGATAAAAATATCACAGTTTATCAACATGGTTAATGATTATAATTTATTAAAACATTATTTATAAACCACATTTAATTCTTATTTCATAATAAATATATAAAATAATGAAATATTTTTTTATCTTCAGAAATAAATATGCATGATTTATTGTTGGGTGATGGGTGGGAAAATTATAGCCCTAATATAAATAATAAAATGTTTTATAACTCATGAGATAATTCAATTTTCATATGGACATGATTTTGAGATTCAATGTTCACCTGATTGGGCTTGGAAATGAATTTAGTGGACTATTTTCTTATGTTAGTTGTAGTACATGATAATAATAATCAATGTTCCAATCATTTAGGGTGGAAATTTTTGAAATTAGATATATTTAAAATGAATTGATTTTCATTGTTAATATTTATTCCAAAAAATGCCGTATTTTTGTGGTTTTCTCTACTGAATCATATTGATTTATGATGATTCCATTCTCTTATGACCCTGTATTTTTGTTAAGAAAATGCATTATTCCATGACCCTTGATTTATAGTCGATGAATTATTAGGCATGTTTAATTTGTTATAATTATGATTAAATGACCTTGAATTTACCTAATTAACTATTTTAATCATTTGTAGATATATCCCATATATTACCTTATTAATCATTCAAGATCACCCTTTCTTATGTTTCCATTTCTCCATGTTTGGGAGAAATCTATTAAGTAGTATATTGATAAAATGGAAATCATGTGTTGATAATTTTTTTAGACATGTCAATGTTTTATTAAGAAATTAACAATTCATTCTATGTTAGGGAAAATAATAATTTTAAAAGAATGAAATGTATTTTTTTATAAATTTTTTTAAACACATATCTACAATTTTAACATAAAACAATCAAGGGATTATATATGAAACAATGCTATATTTTTTACATTGTAAATATAGATCATTAAATTTTCATTGCTTATATTATCATCAAGTCCAATATTAAAATGTCATATTTTTTACACTTGGATTTGGTGTAATGGTTTAGGGTATTAGATTTGATATTAGAGAGTTAAATTATAAAACATTATATGGTTTGATAATTATAAAAATAAAATTTTATGATATCTAAAATAATGGATATTTTATCATGAGATTTTATATTTGTATTTCCAGTTTGGTTCATTTAATCCATGTATATTCGATACTGTGTTCTTCAAATATATAATGGTAGCATAGGTAAGATGTTTTTAAAAGGAAATTGTCAAACTGAATGTATAATTAATAATTTCTGGAGTTGGAGTCGATCGGTTTTCTATTTTATAAGCTCAATTAATGAAAATAATTAACAGTGTATCCAATGGATGAGAGAAACATAAATTATCAGTTTGGAATATATCTATAGTAATTCAATTTATGAAACATAATCCTTAATAATTTTGTGCATCGTTAGACCCATTAAAACATAGAAGATAAATAAATGAACTATATAATATAATGTAATTCTTTAGATGATAAAATATTCTGAAGGAAACTCTTTCTAAATACAAATTTGAAGTTGAAGATAATTTATAGTGGACATAAAACATTAATTCAAATGAGAAATATTAAATTAAAATAATTGTTTGGAAAATGAGTAATGATAAATTTCATGAAAAATATTTTAAAAATTATAATTTATTTGTAATTGAATGGAAAATTCAGGTATGAATTAAATTATAAGAGTATGTAGTTTCTTCTTATGAGGATAAATTAACCAGGATGGCTAGGTATGTAATGAATATCATTTTGAACCATGAGATTAAATTTTATAGAATTTAAAAAATCTACAACCATTTTTATAAAGAGATTTAAAATCATATTAATTTAATAGGCATAAAGAAGAAGTTATATGTTCTTAGTGTTTTCTGATCGAGTTTTAAAACACTTATGCTATTATTTATTGAAAAAATAAGAATAATTTAATATTTATAGAAATATATATTCATTTGATAATGAAAATTTGTAGTAATAATCCTATTGATACAACTATTGTAATATGAAATTTATGGAATACATGAATATATCAATATGGTGATACTATTGTATAATATTATTTATTAGGATCATTTTATCATGAAAAATATATTTAACCATTATAAAATTGAATAAATAATATATTATGTTGGTAAAAGGTGTTTTAATTATTAAGAGATTTGATATTAAAAAATGATTCTTATGATATGAGTTGATCGATGTTTGAATAATCAAGATCATAATAAAAAAGGTTTGTGGATGAATTTTAGTACTACAATGGTATATGGAGGATCGTCAAATGAATGTGTGATTGTTGAATTACTCTTTACTCAAATTTTTTCAATTTCATAATTTATTAAGGATCGATGAATTCTACTATTTTTAGGTATTTTCAATTAATATGAAACTATCCCCTTTTGAAATACATATTGATATTTTGATGAAATAAATAACTAATGTAGAAGTATTTAATAATAAAAAAATCATATGAATAATTAAAATATCATTGATGATATGGTTGTCCTAATAACCATGTTTCTAGAATTATTATACATATTGATATTATCTCATGTATAGATTAGATTTAATTTTATCATGAAAAGATAGATTTTGGAGAAACAAAATCTCAAATTCATTCCTCAATATGAGTTTTAACTTTTATATATTATTGAAATCATACCATTTATAAGATATCATGAAGATGAGAAATTGATAAAATATGAGTGTAAAAATTATCATGGACATATAACATAAAAATGTAACAATTGAAATTGGGTCTATACCTTTGTAATTAAATATTAAGATGTCTTTATGTGTGATATTATAGGTTTAATACTTAATTTATAGTTTTATTTCATATTTATCATAGCAATTTATTCTCTGATAATTTCAAAAAATACTTATCAAATGGATCTATTGAAAATAATGGAATAAATATTTTTTAATATAGTTACAATATAAAGGTATAATCCAACCAAATACTTCAATTTTGGGTTATCCAGTTTTTATTTAAATATAAATATTTTATTTTGAAGAATATCATTGATTATAGAGTATAGAATATCATTATAAGAATGAACAATTATTTTTTCCTCATATTGATGACATTCATGATTGAGTTTAGGGACTCAATGTAAATTCATGATTAACTGAAATTCAAGATACAATTAATTAAATTATATAGAGTGTGAAGCTATGAGGACAATGTATAACAAACCTACTAATTATTTCACAATAATACAAGATTTATTACATAAAATAGAACTCAATACAACCTAAATGATTAATATGTATAGTTTATTTAGGATCTAGGTACATGAAATAACAACATAATGGAAAAATACATCATCATTATTGAAAACATCTTTAACATGGTCATTCAAAAAACATTATGATATTATCAGGGGACAAACATTGGAAAGGGGAGAGATATAAATCCTCGTAAGTGAATAAAAATGGAATAAATGATGTAATTAATACATATAATGAAATAGTAATAATTTAATGAGAATAATAAACGTCAACACTGACATATGATTTAACATGATAAACATTATGGCAACATGTGAAATGTGGAAACATCATAAATATTGAATCATAAACATATGTCAAGTATATCTAACAAGAAATAATAATGAACAATATCCAATAAAAGAATTAGGTTCACTCCCTATCCCAATATGACGTCTCATGATAATAATCATTAACTAATGCATTAGTGTTATATTATTATAGGTGCACCATTCAAATTCATTTCATTCTCATGCTTTTGTGTGCCACATAGATCATAAAACAAGGATTTATTCACCATCATAATTTATTACATGATCAAGGGGTTCAGAATAAATACAAGAAATACCCATGTCAAATAAGTATATGTATATAATGGTGAATAACCATAATATGTAATGTTTATAGAATTCACTACACAATTGTTAGGGTATGAAAAATCAAGGTGAAATTTTGGAATAACAATGAAATCACATATAAATTAATAAAATGGGATGATGAGAGAGAAATGGGTCTATCATTATTTGGAAATAAAATTTGAATAAATAAGTATATGTAAAAACATATCCCATTATTTTTTTTGGAAATATATAGAATAGGATAATGATGAAACATGAAAAATGTTGAGAATGAAAAAACCCACACATGAGTGTGTGAATCCAAATGCTTCGGAGGGGATTATTGAGATATTGTGGGCACCTTGGAATGACTTTAGAGAGATTAGGGAATATTATATATGTTATCGAAGGATTTTGAGTGACGATAAATGGGAGCATGGGTTGGTGTATATTGGAGAAGTTGCAGAATTAATTACTATTTAGTTTTTGGACTGTACGTGATAAAAAAACCAAATCTATATTCCTTCCCATGGATTTTCCCATGGTATTTTCCAATAGGGAATGGTTCTAATTATTTTATAAGAGTAGGGTATAAACATAATAAGTAAATTCTATAGCTTAAGTAGAGGCGATTCATACACTTAATGAAGTAATTAAAAAATGTAAAATATATTAATGATTGTAGAGGGTTTATAATGGATTTAAAAAATAAATTAATAAACAAATAAAATATTTTTTAAGGGTAAACATATATTCAGTTATGGATACACATTATTGTATTTTTTATATATCTTTTGGTTCATTATGATGTCATAATACACACATTATAATTAAATGGTATTTAATTGTTTTACATAAAAATTCGACACATTATGAAAATTATGAAAAATTAACCATTGGATGACTTCAACATTATGATGAAAAAAACAATATTCATTTTATGAAAATAATTTTTTAATAGTTTAATTTCACTTTTAAAATTATAATTGACATTTACTGAGAAATACTGGGTTTTTTTACAAATAGCATTTTTGAATACATTATAAAAATTACAGTTGACATCACAAAAAGTATATGATCATCCATATTTCATAAATGTTATCTAAAAATACTAATTTATTAAAATATTATTTATTTAAAAAAATCAGTAATTCCTCAAAAATAAATCCATTAATTTAATTTTAATATTACATATAATTTAAAAAAATTATAGTACCAAAGTCTAACCCATTTCTAATGTAACAATAATAGGATGAATTTAAATTAATTAATAAAAAAAGAAAAATTGCATACTCATGATTTTAGGGTCATTAAAAATGTCACTTTAGTATCCTAGACACTCTATGTTTAAGTTAGGCACCAATTCAACTTTCATGGCGTGGTTTAGAAATCATTGTTTGGTTCGTGATCTCGATGAGCTTGAACATCTCTCGTAAGCGGTTTCACTCAGGAATAAATTTTTGGATATCATCTTGGGATTGGCCATGGAATTATCCTAGTGATACTATTTCCCTCTCAAGCAATGATAAATGAAATTCATAGGGTATGATCCTACAATATGAGTCCATCATATCTATTTTCATCGTCAATTGGATTTTTTTTAAATACTATATTTATAATAATCATTTAATCATTGTTTAATATATATATTATCAATGGTAATGATGATTAATGATATTTTAAATGTGATAGATATAGTAAAACCTACTAAGTTTATGTGTTTCAAATAACCATATTACATAACATGACAATTAATTAAATGAAAAGGTGAAATATTATTTATAACAGTAAGGGTCGTTAGAAAGTTATTCATACTATGATTGACCATTCTATGTTTGTGGTTATGTGATTCTTGTTACCAATGCTTTGTCTATATTTATCAAACTTATTAATAATGTTTTCCATGAGTTCCTCTATATATTATTTTTTATATTTATAAATTAATGTTTCAATTATTCTAAAATTTAATAGGATTACATATATATATATATATTTTAAAAACATTAAATTAAAATATGTTTTATGGGGAATTTATCAATTGTGAATATTGGTTAGTGTATATTTTTCATGAACTGAATATTCTCTCTATGAAAAACAGCAACCGACCCGGGCCGTGGAAAGGCCCGAAGGGAATTTCCAATCCCCACGGGGTGGCACACATGCCTGGGTTTTTTAAAATAAAAAATTGGAATGGTTTACCCGATTTTACAACTAGAGAACAACAAACGGGTCCAAAAAAACAAATCAGGATTTTCCAAACCAAAATATCTTTTACAAAAATTCATAACTGAATTAATCAATTTCAAATAATGTTTTAATACCATTATAGAGGTTATAATCCAGAAAAAGATATCCCAAAAACTTATACATGGAAAGAGTCACTACCCTCATGCCATCTCAAAAACACCACATCACGATGGATATGAGTTGAATCCCAGTAGGATACCGCCACTATGAAATTCCATGTGGTAATAATTAAATTAAAAAAATATTTCATGTTTTTGTAACATTAAATACTAGTAACAATTTCAAAAATATGCAACTTTAAATAAAAACAGTTTTCAAGTGGTCCATTTTATTGAATCCACCCTTTTAAATAAAATTCCAATTCTACTACATTTTCTAGTCAACAATTCTGTATTCCTATGGAACTCATAAATCGTCGAATGTGAAAAAGAAATTGGAAATAACCCCTAGGCACTAGCTCGTTGTGGGTCCCAGGTACGTCGTATCTTGGTGAAAGTATCCATCATAGCATTCATTCTCGTGCACACAAGCCACTAGTAGGGATCATAACCAAAACCTAGTTTTCCCACATCATCATCATCATCATCATCATAGTTTAATTTGTTTGGCTATCTTCATTCTTTCTACATGAAAATGGTTCCAAACCCCAAAGCATCACTAGCATACAAGTACACATCCACCCACTAAGATACTTGTGCTTCCCTCTTGTTCTCAATCAAGATTAACAAGACATGAAATATGATTTCACATGAAAATACCACTTCAAAAGCATAAATTCAGTAAATATCCCCCATTTTTATCACACAATTCGCAAAATCCACTTTTTTATTGAAATTCATTTTGAAAACATAGTCACACCAAAATAACCTAGAACACGTTCCAATTCTCTTTAACACTACAAAAAATCAGTTATTTTTAAAAAAACCTTTCAAAGATATTCCAAATCAAATAAATACTCAAAAACATTTACATAATATACCTTCACCCACAGAATTTATTTTATCAACAAACTGACATGAAACAGTCCACAAACATTGTTCGCACCCATATCAAAATTTAAAAAAAACATTTTAGCAATTTATAAAACATTCTGGAATTTTTTATTATTAAATCACCTATTTACATTTCAAAAACCCATCTTAAGAACAAAAATCACTAAAATAGTACATGTACATCATTTTAACACTTGTTTTTACTCATAATATCATTTTCTATTTTCAGAAATCAATCCCATTGGGTATAACCATGTTTTGGACACAAAACCCATATCAAATCACAATTTCAAGGACAAAATCAAACCAATATTAATTCAAAATAGAATTTTCCGCCATATCAGAATTTATTAATTCATTCTCAAGTTCCATATAAATACCTCAAATAATACCACAAAAGATACAATTTTAAAAACACCGATTTTCATAAATCACTTCCAATAAGAATAACATGGTTCATGCATTAAACTCATTCACGAAACACCCTTCTAGGACAAAATGATACTAAGGAAATAAATACTTATAATTTTAAGACCCTTTCACAAAAGCTATCACATGGGTTACAATTGAAAAATAAAGAACCTCAAGAAGAAATAAAATTGTAATAAAAAATTCTTTAATAATGCTACCAAAACATTTTATTTCGCCACACCCAACATATTAGAAACATGATAAATAAATATAAAAAGAAATCTAACTCATCAATAATTTAATACACAAGGATTCACCTACCGAAAGTGTCTGAACTCTCAAATCTTAGTGAGAAACATCAATTGCACCACCTCCACACCACAATGAAGTGTATTCTAACCTAAAACAAAAATATTATACAAAAAAAAGTCACATAAAACCATATATATGAAACCTAACTTCTAGAAACGAGGATATTTATCAAAGGTTGAATGAAACCCTAATAAAAGTGATGAAATCCAAGATATAAGCACTTACGTAATGAAAACATGAAAATTCCCCAACAAAATAGCATAAAAAATGACTTCCAGGGGAGGTTTGAGGAGCTTGGAAACCTCCTAGGGATACTGGGGTGGAAATGGGGATGAAATATGTAAACATCGGATAATTATGGAAGGGAAAAGTAAGAATATCAAAAATATATTCAATGACCTGGACACCTTTCTCAGTTTGGCTACACGGTTTAGTAAACGGTGCACCCAAACAGTGTGGAATGCCCTAGACACCAAAAAAGTGATGTTTTGCCTCTAATTACAAGGGGGTACAGGGAGGAAAAAAATATGGATGATAGTCCAATGACAAGGGAGAAAATATTCCAAAATAATGCACTATTTCCTCACCAAAACGCATCCAAGTCATGCATACAAACCACCATAACATCTTTACCCCACAAGTGGTGTCCCTAGGTGTTCCACTAATCCAACTAAAAAAACCATAACCTCACACCATACATTTTATATAAGAGGAGTAAAATTACCACAGAAGACTTCCATGTCTAAGGACATAGATAAACAACACATGAGGCACCTGATTTTTAATCCCATAATACCCAAAAACCAAGACAATGACAACAAAAAAAAGTGGATTTGAAACAAAGCATGGAATAAAATATCTAGTTATAAAAATTCTCCCCACCATAAATTAGTCCTCCCCTAAAAATCCACATCAAGACAAAGAAAAACCAAAGCCAAATGAGAATCCCTAATGTACCTATTTTTCGTGCTTTGGTCTACCCCTGAAAGGCCAAAACACTACAGTTGTCTATTAAGGAAGAGAAACTATCACAAACCAAAAAAAATACATGTTTTATGGAATGATCAAGCACACTCAGACATTAACCCAAATGGAAACACCACATAAAATATTTGAACAAGACTCAAGAAACATACCCAAACTAATAAAAACATCAGACATGGTTAAACATACCTTACGTCAACATAATCGTGCGATGCTCTCCAATCCCAATGTTCACCCTATGAAGATGTTAGTTGTTAGACAGCTCTAAAAGAGACTACCTACCGCAAATCCATGGTCGAGGAAAAATCTGAGTTTCCAGAACGAGAAGAAAAAAATTGGATCCCCGCCATAAGAGAAAAAATAAATTTTCTCAATACATAATCAAGACACTAAAAGGGGGTGGTCTGGAAAGACTCCCGACAGAAGGGGTAAACTAAAATTAGGCATTCCCAAAAGAAAATATATGATATTCATAGTGGGTATCCCCACCATAAAGAACTAACCATCTATACTGAATAGCATGGGCCAGAATAGAAAGACCCCCAAAATTAAAAATTTTGGATGGCCACATGGTTAGTCTGATATTTTTGGGTAACCATAAAATAACCATGGGGATAATTTTTTTGAATGGCTTCATAGAACACAATTAGTACTAATCGTGTACAAACCGTGTGCTCAACCTGTTGAGGCTAATATCAATCCCATATAAAAACATCTCAATGGAAACTAAATGTATAGGGAATGACATTGGGAGATATACTGGATAGAAAGTCCTCCTACCTCTTTCCATGGAACGTGAACAAAAAAAGAAAGATGAAGACACCAGAAGATTAAACTATTCCACATCTTCAATAATCAGTATATGAATTTTTAAAATTGTTAAAATGACCCTGGGATTTTTCTTGACTACATGTTATCTTCACTCTAGGACCAATGGATGGAGCTAAAATTATTGAAGCATCTTCAACCTTAGAGTTAGGCTTTGGAAACCCCCCGAATAGAACTTTTCATTTATGTTCCTTGAAATCTATACCCTGATCCCATATGGGTTCATCAAGACATAACATATTTTAAAATTACATTACCCTAACCCGACATTTTAATGAAATGAGGGCTTTGAATATGAACACACATCACCCCATTTTTCCTTGGATGAGAAATTGAAAAAGGAAGGGGTACATTGAAACACCTTTCACTAAAGGAAGAATTTCAAGATCTCCCGAAAGGAGACACACTTCTGACAAAACAAAGACTCTCAAAAAATGTACAACTTCACCATTACGATAAAAAGAACATGTGACATCACAACGCATCACCAAACATGGCCAATGCCATTGATAGAAACAATAAAAGGAGGGGGACCTTATACAATGTCCCAAACATCACAAAATTAAATAATGTGTCCATAACATCCTCTCATTACCAAATTCCCCACCCTGGAGTTTTAATGTGAACTCCTTCTTCGAATAGACTACGAAAGACCCAAAGGCCCTCTTAGACACCATCCAAATATTCATCCTAATAAACAACCCCAGAACACATCTACCTTTGAAAAATTAGTTAAATTAAGAAACTAAGGTCTCTTTCAACCTTCCACGAGGACTCTATCACCACAAGGGGATCCTAAAAAATAATGGAAAATGTGTGGAATCGGTATCCAAATCCCAATGAAAAGATTCCTTATGTTGATCAACTTGGGGGTCTTCCAATGGAGAATTATTCCGCGTTGCACTTTTGTTGTACCCTAACCCTGAATGGGGGAATACCTTATCCATCTAGAGAAGCCAAGGACCCAACCAAGCGGTTTGATTGGTCAAAAAGTGCCAAAAAGAATAATCGATCACATGAGGGGAACCACCAAAATGGATTCTAGAAATTTTCTCTAAAGAGGCCACTAAGAGGCCCTTTAACCCCACTAACCAACCAAACAATAACCCTAAACACGGTTAAAACAAGAGGGGTTCATGGACTCAAAACAACCTACCACATCAACATTTCCAAAAACACATATTACACACCATCCCAAACCCTTCATAAAGAAATCATGTTTTCCTTTTAAATCATATTTTTTAAAAATAAATGGTCCAGCAGTTATCGTATCCACAAATGGTACCCCATGGTCCCCACACAAGCATGTTTCCATGCCACTTCAGGCACCCTCCTCATATTCATCCTGCCATTAATCCGGTTGTTCCATTCACCATCAATCATCCAATTAAACCACATGAATGTTTTCTATCATGGATACACCAATGTTTAAAAAAATTCTTTCCACTTTTCAAAACAAAAATAGTCAACGAATACTTTTTTTTCTCAAGACCGCTAACCACGAAATGAAAATCCTAATTTACATCTTAAAAAACTTTTCAGAAGGACACAAATATTAAACTAAGAATACAATTTAAAGTTATTAACTTAAATTTCAAAATATATCATCCCATAAAAGAACCTTTCAATTGTTTAGAAAACTCTCTTGGGAAAACATTTTCGAAACCAGCTCTAACATAGATCCTTCTATCAAAAGAGTTGTAAACACTAAATTTTATATTTCAAAACAATTAAGAAAATTTAGTTCCACGATTTCAAAATTCAAAGACTTATATATTTTTTAGAATATAATTTCTATAATACTTTTTTCTTCTTAAAACTATATCATTTTTTTCTTTAACCCCAAAATTCCATGATTTCAAAATAAAAGGACAATATACAATGCAAGGGGAAACTAACTTCGGTTGGTGACATGGACATAAGGTTGGAAGTTATATTCTAATAACTTAACCATCAAAGAGTGTATTATAGTGAAATATCTCTGGATCTACATAGATTTCCAGGCCCTGTGATCTCACTGAGATCATTAACACAACTCTCTTTTCATTTCCCATAATCATGATTTAACCATGAAACCCAAAGGAATCAGATATGTCCTAAATTCCCCTAGATAATTGAATCATGTCCTGAGATTTGGTTATGAGGCACACTACCCATAATAATAATTCCAATTCCTGAAAATCCTAAATCTGTAATATCTTGATTTTTCCCTTAATACCGTGACCCAAAGAGTTAATCTAATCCTCCTTTGATACCATTTTTTCATGACCTGAATATGCTCGCCATCCAAAATGGCACCTGATCCCTGGTATAGAAATTAGATAATGGAAATCCTGATCCCCATTGGCAAGCACAAGTGCACAGGTATCAAAAATTAACAAATGGTAATGATTTTCTAGAGTTTACAACCAGAAAACAACAAACATATCCAACAAAACAAATCAATATTTTCCAAACCAAAAAAATCATTTACAAAAAATAAGAACTGAATTACAAAATTGAAAACAAAGATTAAAGACTATTAAAAAGTTAAAAAACAATATAAATACATCACAAGAACCTCCATAGGGAAAGAGGCACCTCCCACAATTCATTTCCATGACACTGCATCATGATGTACCACTCAAACCCAAATTATTGGCCAAAAAGATGTACCCAACCTATGAAAAAATAACTGAGTATACATAAACCAAAATGTAAATGTAGGTTGTAAGATAAATCCCATTTGGTTACCACCACTAAGATATTCCATTTTACAATCATTCAAATAATAATATCTTTTGTGTTTTCATAACATTAAATACTAGTAACAATTTCACAAAGATGCAACTTTTAATAAAAATAGTTTTCAAGTGGGATATTTTAATGATTCGACACTTTTAAATAAAATTCCAAGCCTACTGAATTATCCAAAAAAACATACCTTATTCTGATGGTAATTTTATGTTCTCAAATAAGCACATGTCATATAACATAACCCCTAGGCACTATCTTACTGTGGGTAACAGGTATGTCGTATCGCGGTGAAAGTATCCATGACAATATCCGTTCTTGTGCACACGAGCCACCAGTAGGGATCATACCCATAAAATTGTGGTCCCCAAACATCATCATCATCATATTATAGTTAGGATTTCCATCTTCAATATTTCTACATAAGATTGGGGAAAACCCCATTGGATTACTACCATACTAGTACACGTCCACCAACCTAGATACGCGGGCTTCCTTCTTTTGATCAGACTAGTTCAACAAGACATAAAATATAATATTCACATGAAAATACCACTTCAACATCACAAATTCACCAAAAATCCCCCATTTATATCACACAAATCATATAATCCACTTTTCCATTAAAACTCGTTTTGAAAACATACTCACACAAAAATAGCCCACAACAATGTCCAAATCTCTTTAACACTTCAAAAAATTATTTAATTTTTTTTATAAACCATTCAAATATATTCTAAATAAAATAATATCCCAAAAAATTTCACATAACACCCTTTTCACCTTTAAAATTCATTTTATCAAAAAAAAACACACTAAATAGTCCACAAAAATTTTTCTTACACACATCTCAATTTAATAAATCATTTCAACATTTTATAAAACATTCTAAAAATCAAAGTCATCTTAAATAGCCTCTTTACCTTTCTATAAACCCATATTATGTGAATAAAATCACCAAAACCATACATGTAAATCATTTATCCACTTTTATAACTCACTAAATCATTTTCAATTTTAATAAAACAATCTCTAGCTGTATAACCATGTTTTAGACCAAAACCAATTTCAAACCCCTATTTCAAAGAGAAAATCACACCATTACAAATAAAAAATATAATTTTCATCGCTATATGTATTTATTAAACCATGCTCATAACTATTTAAAATTCTCAAATAATACCACAAAAGTTACACATGTTTCCATAAATCACTTTCAAGAAGTATTACTTGGTTTCACGCATTAAACCTGCATAAAAACCCACTTTCAAGGCCCACCTGATACTAAGGAATTAACAAAAAATAATTAGAATCCCTTTTCAACAACTAATAAATCACTTAAATATTTTATAAAAATACCACAATATATATCACATGTATAACATTTGAAAATTACACAACTTGAAGAAAAAATGTAACTTTAATACTAAATTATTTTCTAATGCTACCTAAACTAGTTCTCGCACATCACCCAACATATTAAGAACATGATAAATTAATAATAAATTAATATAACACATGAATAATTTATGACAAATGTAATCACCTACCTCAAGTGTCTAAAACCTCAAATCATGGCGTGAAACAATGAATACACCACTGCCGCACCTAAATGAAGTGAAATCCAACCAAAACCCACAATATTTGACAAAGAGTACACAAAATCAACCCCTAGCTATGAACCATAGTTTTTTGATGTAATGTACTTCGTGAATATGTGAATGAAATTCAAATGAAATGGATGAAATCAAATATAGAATCACTTACATGAAGAGAACCTAAAGCTTCCACATCAAAATCGCATTAAAAAAATGAGTTCCAAGGGACGTTTTCGGATCTTGGCGACCTCCAATGCAAGCTAGGGTCGAAATGAGGAAGAAATGGGATGACATTGGTATATTCTAGAAGAGAAATGTTGGAATATAAATAAAATTTTTAATGACATGAAAACCTTGCACAGTCTGGAGGCACGAATTATTAAACTGTGTGGCCAAACAGTGCGGCATGTTCTAGCCACTGAAAAATTCTGGTTTTGACTTCAATTCCAACGGGGTATAAGGGGAAATCCAAGGGGAATGATATTCCAATGATATGGTAGAATCATTCTAAAAGGAAAGGTTCATTCTCATACCAAAACTCATCGATGACATGGGTAAAAACCACCTCAAGAACATTCCCCAAAAGTGGTGTCACTAAGAGTGCCAGTAATCCAACTCCAAAACACCACAACCTCACAACACCCCATTGACAGAAGAGGAGGGAAAACTCCATCTAAGACCCCCATGAATATGTTCATCGATAAACAATAAAATAGGCACAAAATGTTTAAACTCGAAACGACAATATAAAAATAGAATTCCAAGAACCGAAAGAGGATTTGAATCAAAGCATGGAATCAAAAATTCGTGTGTTACAATATTTATATGTATAGAAAATTTATAATTTTAATTTGAATAGAAATTTATCCTAAAAAAACAATTATGGTATAATAGATCCCAATATTAATAAATTTAACTGACAATGGACTTTTTCATAAATTTAATGGTTACTACCAATAGTAAATTAAAAACATTCAATTGTTATCTTATCAACAAATAATGTTTACTCTGATGAGATTGAAATAAATTTTAGTAATGTAGTCTAATTATTGTATTCTGTAATTGTAATAATGATTGGTTAATATTACAATGTTATCCCACCAATATACAAATGGATCTGTCTTTCATTTGTATTGGAATATCTTAGATAGTTTTTCCCTAATTTGTGAGGAATGGGTAATTGAATATTCAACATGATAATTAAATATCCGTGATATTAATTATCCAATGTATACTATTTAGAATTACATGATGGTTTCCTATTTAATAAATTAGAAGCATCTTATATATGGAGATTAATGAGAAATATATGTCTATCAGAAATATTTTATTTAAATATTGAACTAAAACGAGTTCATCATGAAATAAAGAAAAATGTAACATCTAATGATAATTATTGATTTCACAATTCACTAGAATCTAGGTAATGTAAAAAATATAGTTTATTCCTTAACTCATAAATTTAACGAATCATTAACTATGTTGCATTTAAAACATTATAAATTATTTAATTATTTAATGGATATTTGGATTGAGTTTTTATTAATATAAATCCATCATTATTGGATTAGGTGTTAGTGTGTTCATCTTTATAGTATGCATTAATAATTCACAGATGAAAGATAGTGACAGGAATGAAAATATTGAATTGGATATGAATGGTAAATTTTATGAGTTTAATGTTAACTATGTTTGTGTTTTGTGGAATTAAAAAGGGTTATGTGTACTGATGTTTTTTTTTGATGAGGAATGAACTATTTAAAGAGTATAATAACTATCTATAAATTATTAATCATCAATGTATTATTATGTATATATACACATGAGAATAATATAGGTGGGATATAATATATAATAAAATTGTTGATTTTACCAAGAAGTATTTGAATTCATAATTGGAAAAAGTAATATAATATCTACAATAGGGGTGTCTTCAATTTTTTCTTATTCCTAAAATTAAATTGGATTTAATATACAAGGAAATCATTATAGGATTTCAAATTAAATATCAATGTAATAATTTTTAATATATTTTAGAAAATTTGACTACATTTGGGAATTATCAACATATTAGAGATAATATTTCATTAGATGTTATTTTTAGACGTTATCTTAATGGGATGTAATTGTTAAATGGATTCCCTATCCCTATTGTAACTAATAAGGATATCATAAGTCATTAGTGAAGTGAATATATAAATTTTTGGACATTCATCAAGCATTCTCGTTATATTTTGTGGGAATTCGGGAATATTGAATACTAATATATGAATTTTATATTAATAAATTAACTTATTACTAGTTTAATTAATTATATATTTATGTAATTATATTAATAGCGATGTTGAACTAAAATATGTTTGGGTAAAGATGATGATGGATATATGTTGTGTCAAAAATATGTAGAATATATGTTTTAGAAATTAAGGATGATTTAGAAACATATGAAGGGATCTTACATTATGTAAAATATTTTTCATGAAAAATTGAGAAGATATCATTCATTTGAGGGAATGGATAATAATTTTTGTAACATATCTCCTTAGGATGATTTTATGCATTTTGGTTAAAAAAAATATGTCTTTGTAATATTGGTCCATGTGAACTTATTTATAAATTGCTATTAGTTTTATAGTAAGTAAGATTTCCTATATGTTTAGAATAGGTTAATTATGTGATTTTCATTTCTCTATTATGGAAATATAAACTAAATATATATCATGTTTTAAGACCTGATGTGGTATAGTTAGAAGAGAATCCATATTTATAAAATGTGAGTTAATATTCTATATTTCCAATAGTAGGTACTACATTACAAGTCAGTTTTTAGTCGATTAATCAATGATTAAATAAGAAAAATAATAATGAAAAATCTACAAATGAAAAGTTTTCTAAATGTTTATTTACGGAATAATATTAATATAAAAAATTCCTTCATTAAGGAGAACTACAGAGAAAACCATTGTATTATATTAAATAAATCAATACTATGATTTCAATTTATTGATTTTATTGACTCATTTTCATCATAGTTTTATAAACTATTTTATATAACTTTGTAATTTAAAAATGAGTAGATTTATTAAAATAAACAATTCTTCCCACATATTGAATATTTTGCATAAAATTTAGCGATTAAAATTATATAATATATTGTTTTAAAGATGAAATTAAATTTTTAATTCATAAATCCATAATTTAATAATGTTTATGTATTGGGATTTTTTGGAAGATGTAGATTTTTTTTGGAATGGTGAAAATACAAATTTAACAAATATGGTAACTATTATTTTATCATTATGATATATGTATATCATTATATTATATATACATTTTACTCAAAAAAATTTAATTAGAAAAATGAAGAAAATAATAATAATATTTAATATTTAGATACCCATGATCAACATTTTGGAACAAATGTTATTTTTTAATCTATGAAAATATACTTTTTATATTAATTTAATTATGTTAATTGAAGTATCAATTTAGTATTTTCTTGATATAAATATTTAAAAAAATTAATAATATTAATATTAAATCATTAAATTGGTGTAAATCACTACTAATAATGATCATTGTATTAGATATGTTAAAATTCATTTTTAAAACATAAAATTTCTTTTTTGTAAAAATATAATTGTTTTTCGTTATTAAATTATATTAGAATTAACATACTCAATGTATGAATGTTTAATCTAGTAAAATTGGTCTAATATTTTCAATAAATATGTTAATATTATGAAATATTATCCAATTATTTTATTATTAATAATGAATATTTACCATGATAAATGTGTTTCACTGTGATATGGGTTTAAAGGGTTATAGAAGGAGGATAAACTAACATATATGTTATAAATATATATAAAAAATTCATAAATATGATTGATGGAGTGAATATCAACAATAATATAATTTATATTATATATTGTAAAAATATGGAACCACTTTTTTTCATATATTCATTTATTTTACATAATAGTTATTCATATTTATAAGGGTCATAGTCCTATTAATAATTGAAGTAAACATTCTATTGTCAAATATCCAAAAATATTTGTTTCTCTACCTCAATAAATATCATTCCAAATACCTCTACAAAACTCCTCCCCTTGTCCTAGAGGTTATTTTATTACAAAAATACCAACCCCATAAGTATTACAATGTATGTCAAAGGAAGGAATGTATAGAAACTTAGGATTCTCATACATAGAACTTAAATCTTCAGTGATGAATATTCATTACATTACACAACCATCAAACAATTGAACATAATAGATTAGTGCCTTTGAAAACATGAAACCCAATCTTCTAGTATGGTTACTGATCTTCAATGTTTCCAACATTGATCATCCCATTTAGTACTCATCATAAAAAAATGCACATAAAACGATTATTCATAACCTGTGGAAGGGAAATATAAAGAATGGTGCACTTAGATGCTTACTATTGGTAATCATTAGAGACATAAATATATGATTATATAAATAATTTGATAACAGTAAGGGTATGTTATCATGAACATTATTTATGATGTTTATACCGATCTATTTTAGATCATATACATGATTCATGTCATAAAACATTTTCATTTACGATAAAATGACTCATAAGGGTGATAAATGATAAAATATCAATCAATAAGAATTTAATCATGTCATAAATATTCTGAACCATAAAAATGATGTAAACCATTTAATATATCAGGGTAAACATCCAATACAACAATCATTTTTTATTAGCACTAATAACATATTTCTTATTATGTATCAGGACTAACATGTTTCCCATAGTGGATCAAGACACGCCTCTTTATAATAGTGTATTAGGACACACCTATTTTCCATTGTGTATTAGGATAAACCTGTTTTCCATATTGGGTTATTATACACCTTTTTCACATAGTATATCGGGACATACATATTTCACATTGGGGATCATGCGAGTAAAATATTCTCCCAATCCTTTTTAAGGAGATATAATACATTACCTAATGAAATTAAGAGAGATATAGGTCCCACCAATCACTTAATCAAAACCATTATTATGTGTTAAAATTATTATAATACCTTCAAAATATCGTCAAATCAAAAATCAGGTTTCAAAAATATTCCATCTATTTACAATAGCCAAACCCATGAGAAATAAATGGTATTCATCAACTTAAACATTTATAATTGAAATAAAGAAAAATTATGGTATTATTCAATATTATCCCCAGTAATTCATAACTAACATATAATAAAGTCATCTTAGATGGAAAACGATTTTGAATTGTCACTCAGACCATTTCATGATGAAAATAACATTTTTTTGAGGAAATCGATTTTTAAAACAATATGCATTTTAGTAATCAATATCTTTGAAAATAAACGTTATTAAAAAAGAATGGATGCATTAAAAAATTTAAAAACATTTCATAGGGAAAGTATACATTCTAATTGGAATAAAAAATTAAAACTTGAAGCATTTTTAAAATATTTTCTTATTAAAACAAAAATGAAAAAAATATAAAGGGTACTATCTATAAAATTGGTTATATAGTATAAATAACTTATTTATTTTAACATTTTAATAGAAGTAAAACATGCCTTATTTGTAAGACAAAATGAAGGATAATTTCATAATATTTTTTTAATATAAATTCTTTTTTTAAAATTTAATTAATTAATCATTTGAAAATTATTAATGAAAGATTTAAATTCCTTTTTAGAAAACATGATTTTGGAAGGAAAACGTTTTTTGACATAAAAGTTTATTTGTCATAATATCATTATTTTGATCATGTGAGATTATAGCGAGAGGAAAAATAAGGGTAAAAATATATGATCATGAAATAATTTGAGGAGAATAAAATTCATGAGTTTGTTGATTTAGAAATCATAATATTTCAACTTTGGAAGCCAATTCATAATAAATATCCATAATGAAATAGATTTTAATATAGAACTCTTACCACATTTGTAAAATTAAATCAAAATCCCCATGAAATAATAACAATAAATAAAAATGATAAAATCAATAAAATAATTATAATCATGACATAAAATATCAAATGGGAAGTATATATTTGTCAGTGTCACAGGGGTATAATTACATTCAATCATATGAAATCATCACACACACATTCTAGAATGGAATAGAATATGCCACCATATAGGATAACCCACCCATCTAGGCTAATTTATTGAAATAAATATTGTTTCATAGGCCCAATATTAATAAACCCAATATTGTTTGTGGACCCATTTTTTGGTGGCCTTTGTTTAATATTCAACATTTAACAGCTTTTTCCTTCTTCCAATGAATCAGTCCCATACGGAACCCATCGCAAACACAGATCATTCACTCCACCTGAGTAGGTGATGCCCATCAGTTTCACTGGGTGAATTTTTTGGAATCATCGCTTCACATGATGCATCAGTATCAACTTCTCCCCTACCACCGCATGAACCATCATTTTCCCTATCAGGGAGAAGATTCCGCCAATCCATCATGTTCTATATTCAAACTCATGCCCCAAAACTATCCTTTTCACATGATTCCAGATATCAAAAATTCCACAATAACCCCCCCCCCCCCCACCCCCATCACCCATTGAATACAAAGTCAACTTCTATCGCAAATCCTTACTTCACTTAACCAGATCATGTAAAAAATCCCCTAGATTTGAGCTACCTATATTTGATTCTTGGATAATGCAATATTATGCGGAAACCTACTTCATTATGAAAATATCAAAACTGTAAAATGTGTTTTAGGGTAATTATCCCCTACCACTGGGGGCCCAGTAGGGCCAGAGTGTTCTACACATTCCCTAACTACGCAAATGGCCTTGAATTGCCATATGAATAAAATGAATAGTGTCTGTGTCTGGAGGGACATAATCCTGTGACATTTCCCATATAGAGAGATGATTAAAAATATAGGGTAATACTCAGGTAACACAACGAGGTAAAATGGAATTATATATAACTCATTCAATAGGATAGGTGCAGAACATAAATTATGTCCTAGAGAAGGATAAATAAGATAAAAATTCCATCCCAATTTTTTTATCATTTGATACCCTAAACCCCACAAAACAGGGATCCAAAAAGGGATATATATCTACCAATAACTAATTATATATGAATCATTAAATAAATTAATTGGATTTATATACACCAAAAAATTATAAATGTGGTTAATATAAACTTTTTTACACAGAATATAAATTTGAGACAAAAATCACTTACTATAAGTCACAACATACATCAAACTAGTCCAAAACCACTACATAATAAATATATGTTTATTGGGGATATTTTTTTAAATAGTATTCATATATATATATATCCATATATTATTATATTATATCCAATATTGACTCATTTGGTAACAATTCAATTTTATATTATTGTTTCAAATAATTAATGCATTGTATTTCTTATATGTTTTGACTTTTTTTTGGTATTATCAAATATGTCATGGTTTCATACTCACCATAATCTCATATAGGAAATTCACATAATATATTATCATAATATTCATATTTATAATAATTAATAAAATTTTCAAATATAAAATTAAATACACTGTTCAGGAAATGCTAGGCCGTAACTACGCAAGAATTTTGTATCAATTTTCATGTAGGATTGAATGAAAAATAATAAATTATATATTTTTCCATTGTATAGTCATGTTTATTTCATATATATAACATATTTATTATAAATACCGCATTAATACATTCTATATTATTTCTATAAGAGTCACATCACTTCGTAAGGCAATAGTTCTCCCAACAGACGATCGACATTATCAAATTCCAATACAATAGAGTGTGAAGAAATTTTTATATAATAATTAAAAAATCAAAATTATAATATATAAATAACAAATCAATCATTACTATAATACTCTGGAGTATTTAATGGTAAAAAAATGGCATTGGTTCATGATTTTATAGTCTTCAATATATAATAATGATGATTTCATAACCTCTTTGACATATATGTATATTGTTATAGGGATTATACATAACATAACAAAAAATTAATAATATTATTCTATAAGCATGTAATTATTTTAATATAATTGGGTTGTGGAAGAAAAAAATACAAAAAATGATCGTTGGGGAACGATACCTCTAATTAGGGTGTCCTTCTAAGTAATTCACTAAAAGCATTCAAATAATGATTTTATTCCTAAAATATTTATTATATAATTAAGGGAGATAATTTTTTATGTTACTCGGGATGTACTTATCTAAGTGAAAAGTGTTTTATGTTATTAATAGAGGAGAGGGGATTCCATTTATAAGTTGGAGAGAGGACACAATTGGTATTTTTCAATATAATTGAGTACCCCAACATTTTTCACATATCAGAGGGTCCAAAATGGAAAATTGTTCAATTTTATTTTTATAATTGTAGAAATATTTCTATTTAATATTTTTTTTAATTCTTTGTCTATTATTTTTACCATTATACTATTTTTTACCCTAGGTAAACACATTTTTACCACACACATGGTAATTAATGTTTACCACACTCCCTATTCATTTTGGAAAAAATTATTTTCACAATGTTTGATAATATAATTATTTCAAATTATAGATAAGGAATAAATACATAAAATGGTAATTAAATATGTAAAAAAGATATATTAAAATTTATCCTGATAAAAAACATGAAATTACGGTATTAATGATAAAAAGTTAAAAATAATATATTATTTTTATATAAAAATTGAATAAGAAATTGTTTATATTAACCAAAATTGAAAAAATGGTAGAATAATTGAACTATTTAAATTATAAATTTAAATTAAAATATAATTTAACTTTATAAATAAATTAAATGAAAAAGATAATTTCATTTAAAATATAGTAATTTTCACTATGATTCAACAAATTTAAACCTTTCCGAAAATTCTGGAAACATTAACCTCAGATAATTTTAATATCAGAATTTCAGAATTTATATTTTTTTCTTCAAAATTTTATTAATGTGATAAAATTATTTTTAATAAAGTTGAACTAATCGTGACAATAAATTTTTTTAAATACATTTTTTAGTGTACTATTGGATATCTCATTATATATTGACTAGAAAACATATAAGATGAATTATAAACAATATATTGAATTTATAATATGTAAATTTAATTAAATTCATTTATTAAAAGTGATTTTTTAAATTTATTGAGGTAAAACATGACTATAATATAAATAATAATTTTCCAGAAAATGATTTTATATATTATCATATAGTTCTAATTTTTATTTATAATTTATATGTGACTAAAAAAATTCATTATATATAAATGTAAAAAACAAAATTTTTAATAATTTATATAATAATTTTCATACCCACCATTCCAATAATTAGGTGATAACTATCATATTATATAATTATATTTTAAATGTTTGAAACCTTTCATTTAAACTCACTATTTCATATAAATAACGATAAGTTTAGTGTTTATTTTGAAAAATGATAAACTCGGTTTTGTGTTTATGGCATGATATATAAAATAAAACATTTATTTGAAGAAATCAATCTTAAATAATACAATTTTGTTACATTTTAACTCCCTTAATATGAATATCATCCTCAAAAATTGTTACCTTTGTTCCAAAAAATGAGTATAATTCATCCTCATTACTTCCAAAAGTTCCCACATATATTTCGTAAGATAGTGTTTTCACATTAAACCATTTAACTGTTTAGTGGACTTTTTTGATCAATTTATACTATTCAATCAAGAATTTCATCAAGGATATCCTTATAAGAATGTTTTTACTCCAACGGTATGACCTTCGAGGTTTGTGCATGTGACGGATTTGGTATATAACTCTTAAGGGGTGATACATGGAAGACATTATGAACCTGATTAACATTTGGTGGAAGTGCTAAATGATATTAATCTATCCAAATAAGATCATGTATTTAGTGGGATAAATATATGAATGAATTAGTTTCCCCTTTTTCATGAAAAGGAAAATTCATAAAAATATATTATAACTAACATAAATTTATAGATCACGTCAATGACATTAATTATAACATGTTTGTAAAAATTCATCAATAATTACATTTTTTAATGTCTCCAACCTTTACTTCCATCTTATTAGTAAGATCCTTCCCCAATAACATTATTTATGAATCTTTATTTCAGTATATATTAATATCTTCCTATGTATCCATTTAAATGATTAGGTTAATGATATTTTAGTACAGAAAATAAACTAAAGCCTGGTGTGATATAAAATAAATTTTAAATTAATCTAACAATATATTATTATATGATTTAGGTTTTTAATTTTTGTCCATTTGGAAAAACTCAACTCTATATCAAAAGCTTGGTGTTTTCCTCTACAGAAATTGTGGAAAAATTTCATCTCAATCAGATTAAAAAAATATTATTTGTCTATGTATCCTTAAAAATTTCATAATATATATTCTAGAAAGAATATACATAGATTAATCATATATGTAATGTCAATGTCTTCATATAATCCTCTCTCAAGGGATTTCTTCAATATGTTATCGTTTCTTCCCTTCACAAAATTGTTTATTGATCTTAACATTCATGTCACTTGGTCGTTTGGAATATGTACTTATATTGGTTTATTTCAATGTTTTTTTGGATCTAAGATCTTAGAGGGAATAAAATCCCCCCTTTCATCATATTCCCTATGTTGTTCACTTTCATGTCCCATTTTGCATCATCCACTTTTGATTCTCCTATTTCATTCCCAGATGAGTGGTATTCACATTGGTGCACCCTTTGTGTGAAATAATTATGGGCATCAACTATATGGTATAATTTAGATATGGAAAAGTTATTCCATTGAAATTTGGTAATGGGATTCCCCTAGAACCAGTGATGACTATGTTTTCGGGAATAATTTACCATTTTTCAGTGGAGAGGGGGTGCATGTTCTTTGGGATGTAGGTGGATCATTGATTATTCTGGTGATGGGTATGGATTATTGTGTTGTTCAATGGTCTTTATTTTTTCGTTTTATTGATGGTTTTTTATTGTGGTTGTATTTAGTTTATTATTTATATGGTGTTTCCCAGTCTATTAATGGGGAATAGTTTCACTTGATGGTAATGCATCAGTGATAGAGAAAATGTTTTTTTTTGTTTGTTTGGTGGTGGTATGATGGTTTATTTTCTCCTATAAATAAATTAATTAATAACATCCCAAATATATTACTTCAGTGATGGCTCAATGATGTTTTAGTAATTTGTTTTAAAAACATGATTTAGGTTCAGTTTTGAACCTCTTGGTGGAAATCTATTAGGTAGGAACTTGTCTACGGGATCATTGTAATGAAGTTAACAGAAGAAACAATGAAACTATATTGTAATTTTATTTTTCAAATTTTAGTCTATGTTTTTAAGATGAATTATCATTTCGGGTCATTTTACATTTTAGGTTCACCCCCAACACTTCCAAATTGGTTTTATAGAAAATATATAAAATATTAGTTTAGAAGATCTCCTCTAAAGATATTGAAATATTATCTGATAAAAATACTATGTGATTACATTATGAGGTTATTGAGTACAACCCATAATTTCCTCAACATCAAGTATTAAGAAAATCATATTGTTTACTTGTACATTAATTTATATTTCCATGAAGTGATTGTGAATTATTAATTACATTACACTATCACTGAAACATATATAAAACTAAATGGTTGAATTAACATAAATATATCTTAAAATATTCTTATCATTGACAAAGTCTTAACACATGAAATTTTGTAATAGGTTTCATGTAGAATAATATTATGACCATAAAAAAAATTATAAAGCAATGGTGATGTTTAACCTTATATGGGGATATATACATATCCAAAAATTTAATTCATAGTTTATTCAATATAAATTATTTTATACTATAAAATATCATATACATGGGATTCTTGGATTCATCTTTTAATTAATATAATATAAAATGAAATTTTTTTAACCAATAACTAATTTATAATGAGATAATATCAATAAATGTCATTTAAGGATGAATAATGAGATTTTTTAGGGATCATTTATACAATATCATATAATAACATCCAAACCAAGGAGGGGAGGAATCAAATTCACTTATAATATTGATTACCTTCATCCATCACTATTCCATAATATTTATCATTATGATTTATCATTATATGGTTTTACATCTAATCATCCCCATCTTCCATAAATTGGGGCATTGATTCTTATAATTCCGAAACTCCTGGAAATTGAACTAATGGACTGTTGATGGATCATTATTTTGAATCATCTTCTCAAAAATTGAATTAATTGTTTTATTAATTGTAATTAAACATTTAATATCTATATAAACTACCATTATGCATTTAATGAACCTATCAATACTATTTAACTGTTCCCATAATGCATCATCCAAAATTTTTATTATATATCTTGCTGGAATATCATTCCACCATATCTATTTTCTTGAAACATGATCTTCATTTTCATATCTTAATTTATTAATAGTTGGAATATATGATTTCCATTTCTATCTTTAATACACATTGAACTAATTCTTCATATATACTAATGTCTCAAATATACATGTCCTTTAAATTAAATTTTTTATGCCACCAATGAATTCATATTTTTTATGGATGATGATTAAAAATAATAACAATTAATGCCAGGTAAAATTACTTTATTTATTTCCAATATATTGATTATAGATTTTATTACTCTCATGTAATCCATTATCAATATTTTTTATATAATATGAGATAACTAATTACGAAAAATTTAATCGTAAAATCATCCCATTCAGTAGTGTGACGTTATTTTTGTTACATCATGTTATACATATGTGTCCACTATATATCATCTTTATATTCCAAATAATAAACATACAAAATGAATTTTTTATTAAAAAAACTTAATAATGGAAAATATCATTTAAGTAGTACTGATCAACTACTCTAGATTTGAAGGATCATTGGATTCACTAAAATCAAGTCGGTGTTTCCTCGTGATGGCCTCAAAAAAACATGTTTTTGACATTTTATCATTTGGAAGTTCAAAATGATTAAAATATTGAGAATGTTTTTAGCATATCAACATGACTTTCCATTCTATATATCATTCTATTTCTTTTCTGATGAGTAAAATAATTTCATTTTCCATTTAAATCATTTTAAACATTGTTACTTTTGGTTTTATCCATTAACTAATACCATATAGTATAGTTTAAAAATAATGATCATGGAGGAAAACCACATAATCATTAAATACACTATGGGATTTTTAAATCTGTACCCGTTCATTTCAATCTATATCACCTTAGGTTTATCTTTTGTTATTTCTATTCCAAATATAATTAAATATTTTACAATGGTATGTACAATGTTTGCAAATTTTAAAAAAAATTCTTAGGAGTGTCAGACTCGGGGTACGGCAAGGAACATTAGAGTTCACTTGTTCCACATCGATTCTAGGTCAATTCATTTTTTCAGTTAAAAACCCATATGTACATATATTACATATCCACATCAACTTTTAGTATATGGAAAATGATGTAGTTTCTTTGAAATCAATTTCTCTATCCTTTAAAAAATCAAGGAAATTTTCTTCTATATTAACTCATCATTAGAATTTCCATTAGACATATTATTTGAGATATCAATAGAATTATCACATCCCAGTTTCCAATTATTATCTAAAACTATCATTTGATACTAGCTACTATGACTCATGCATATCATACATGAATATAAAATCATTTTAGAAGAATATTTATTAAATTAAACAAAAGAATAATTGAGGATTGAAATGGTATATGGCCTTTTAAATCAAGTACCACAATATAATAATCTAGTTAAATGTCATAATTACTTCCTATAAAGATCTCACAATTTATTACTCTTAATATAAATACCCTATAACATACCATTTTGCATAACATGGGGAATGGAATGATAAGAAACTGTAATCTCAAATGAAAATAATATTAAACATAAGAAATGTAAATATGTGTTCATATTATAGAATATGATGACCATAATGGTATGTGTTGAGGAAAATAACATACAAATATTAAACCCAATATATCATAAATCGGAACATATGTCATGGAATATTATGTTATTATTTCAGAAAACATGGCCAATATTATTGATAAAACATCATTAATAAATCATGAATAATTGACTCATTTCCTATAAATGTGACGCCATCATAAAAATGGAAAATAATTTTATATGTCAATGGTAACTATAAAAAAAATCAACATAGAGAATTAAGACTCGTCACATATTTCCCATTGAGGAATACGACACAATTGTTTCCCATTGTTCATTAGTAAACACATATTTTCCATAGTTTTCAGGGACCCAACTAACTGATAAAGTTTATTAGGACACTCATGGTTCCCATAATTAATTATGAAACTCCTTTATCACAATGTGGAATTGGATTCACCTGTTTCCAATAGTGGATGAAGCCCGTATAATTGTTTCACATTAATATATCGTGAGATATAAATCATTACCCATTTCATTTGAGGGAGATATATGTCCCTCTCCTCACATAATGGAAAATATACATAATTATTAAAGAATATAATAAATCATTAATCATATAATTAATCTATGATATGTGTTCAACAAACATTTCATCCATTCACCATACCATATGCCATGAAAAAGAAATGAATTTCATCATCATAAATATTAAACATCGAAATACTGAATAATGAAGGTATAATTAAATATTCTCTCTATTGAAACATAATTATCATCAATGTCTTTAATAATAGATGGAAACTATTTTTAAAATGACATTGGGACATTTATTGAAGAAAAAAAACTTTCATTGGAAATAATTTTTTTAAAACATTACTGATTTTCAAATCCTTTCCTTTGAAAATAAAATTTGGATATATTTAAAGGAATAATATAATATCATTTCAAATTTTAATCGAAGAAAATAACATTTCGAAAATGAAAAACACTTTATTAATCATAAAATATCAAGATAATAATTTCATATGGAAATTACTCGGAAATCATATAAAGTAATATTTAAATAATATTTAATAAAAGTTAAAGAAAATAAATGTCACATTTTTTATAAGAAAATAGGATTTCTTTTGAATATCACATTAAGAATCCTTTCAAAAAAAAATTAAAAACCAAAAAATGGGTAATATTTTTATTAATAACAAAATTGGAAAATGCTAAAAAACAATTTTGAAAACATCGTTTCAGTTAAAAAAATGTTTTCAACCAAGTTGATTATTTTTTTAGAAAAATTTCTATTAATCTCATGACAACTTAAAGGGAAGAAATGTAATGTAAATTTTTTTTTTCTAATCATATAACTAGAAGTAAATAATATTCAATATTTTATGAAGAGATAAATAATATCATTTCAATATTTTATTCATAATCATAAATAAGAAAAATAAATGATGATATTATAATATAAATATATTACCACATTGGTAACTATTTTTCATTATCACCAAGAACTAAATTAATGTAATGAAACATAACAAAATTAAAAAAAAGGATATTTATATTATAACATGAATCATGGTATGTTAATAGACCTCATAATAAAGGATAGGTGGATAACATTAGTTATGTCCCAAAGAAGTAAAATTGGAACAATAATAAGATATTACTATTGGAAAATTTATTGGTAGATAATAAAATTGATATATAAATACGAATATTATTATGATAAATAGTCATAACATAGATTCATGGGTAGTATAAAATTCACATTGAGGAAACATGTGTTTGTCTATTGCATTTGTGTCACAAAAAATAGAAGTGAGATGGAAATACCAGAAGTTAAGTATCAATATCATTTGTACACATCTAGTCATTAAATATAATAAATATAACATGATTATTAATTTTTAATATAAATATATTAATTTATTCTATACTATATATTATCTTCATGTGGCATGTTATTAACAATTCAATGTTATTATTACCTTCTATGAAAAAAATTCATTATATTTCTTATATATACTAAATTAATAATTTGGGTATTCTCACAAAGTTCATAGATTATGATCCACATATTTTTTAACATGATGTATTTATCATATATATTTACTAGAAATTTATTTCAAGTGATTCATCAAAATTACTTATAGAAAATTAAATACACTATTCTTGGAGAATGTAGGCCGTACAAACACATGAATGTTGTTTTTATTTTTTTTAAGTTTGAAATATTGAAAAATAATTGAAATATATATTATAATTTCAGATTCATTTATATTTCATAAATATTTTACATTTTTTTATTCCCCCATTCCTCATTAAATTTCATGAAATAGGTTAATGAAGAACATCACTTCAGGAGGCAGTATATTTCCTTAAAAATGAGAGACGTTATCATATTCCAAAAAAATGTATAGTAAGGAAGTATATGTGATATAATAATTACATAATACATTAAACAATTAAAAATATACAGAATATAAATCCATCATTACATCCATCCTTAAGTGGTTATAATAGTTAACTGAATGAAATTGATTCATGAGTTGGTGGTCTACGATACAGAAGGATGATGATTTGGTAACCCATTTTATGGAGGTGGAGATGGTGGTAAGATATTACCGAAATATAGAAAAATATTATTTTTATTTAATATAATGAGTATATTATATAATTATCCTATAATAATAATTTATGTCGGTGAGTGATGAAATTCCACAAATTTTAACATTTATGAACATTAAAACTTCTTTTGGTATCCTCTATATGTTTTCAGTAAATTCATTTCTAGGACGGATTTCTATAAAAATAAAATGGATTCTAACACGGGGGTTAGAAAATTGGAATATATTTCAGTATGTATTTTCTAAACCAAATGTGTTTAATATTTTCAAAATGAGATGGGTGTTATGTCCTTTTATATGTGGGGGAGAGGAGACACATTTTATTATTGAAAATAATTTGTGCTCCCATGTTAATAAATTTAAAAAAAATGTAAAAAATGATTCATTTTATATCCAAAAGATGAATTTTAGAAATATTATGAACAAATATTTTTTTTCAAAATTTTATATATTATTTTAACCTATATCATTTTATTTAAACATCTATATAAATCATTTTATACCTTTAATAAGGTAATGAAATTTTATTATATTCTCTATTTTATTCAGTCAAAAATTAATGTCAACATAATAGATAATATATATCGCAATTATTCCAAATATGGGATTCATTTTTAGAAATACAATTACTAGAAATAAAAAATTTTAATTTCAAACAAATCCCACAAATTCTATGAGAAATAAGCTTTTTAATGAGAAAATTATAAAAAAATACAATTTTATTACTTATAAATTAAATAATAAATAGATTCCAAATACAAATTTTATATTCATGGATGTATAAATGAACTAATTTAACATTAAAAATAAAATAAAAATATAATTTAACATTATATCAAAATTAAATAAAAAATATGTTTTCGATTAAATTTCCCTATTTTGAACTATTTATCAATAAAATGGTTCTATTTAGAAAAATAAAAAAATCATTTGGAATTGTCAATCTTCCAATTTAAAAAATTATATATACTTTTTAAATAAATTTTATAAATGTGGTAAAAATTAATTCTTAAAAAGGTGTTCCATAGGAGGGAAAACTATTTTTTTAATACTGTTTTAAGCATAAAATTTGTTGTATACTTTTATCTTGAATATAAAAAATTAATAAGATTGTAAAAAATTTATTAAATATATAATAGATAGACTACATTAACATAATTCGCCAAAATATAATCATTTAATTTACTGAGGTGAAGCACATTTATGTACATACAAATAATTAATTATATTCAAAAAATAAATTGGTAAAATTAATTTTTCACCAAAATATTTGTTCACCAAACATAATTTTGAAGGAAAATAATTTTTCACCAAAATAATGTTTCATAAAATTCTTCCGAATATTTTAAAAATGTTTTTATTTTATTTTATAATTATTTGGATATAAAATAATTAATTATATATAAATGTTTAAACAATTTAATTACATAATTTAGTTAATTATATTCATAACAACTTTTAAAAATATTATTTGATAATTATCATATTAAATAATAATATTTTAATTGAATGACATGTTTTATATAAACATAGTGTTGTGTGTAACACAATTTAATCTTGGTGTTCGATGTGTTGAAATATAAAATCAGTATTGATTATATTTAATGATACGAAAAAAATTATTTGTAAAATATAATTTTAAAAAATATCAGGGTGTAACAATATTCAAGAGGTATGCATATTTATTAATAAAATTAATTTAGGATTATTTCATCTTATACATCCAATCCTTGTTTATCCATTCTTATAAAAGGAAAAATTAATCATTAAATTAAATAAACCTTATTTTTTATGGAACTACTATTTTATATATGTTATCCATCCAATATAGAATGAAAACATTTATTGTGATTATAAGCGCATTATCTCTTTGACAATGTTATATAATTCAATTTTCATCCCCATATCATAGTGTTGACTATAAGGATGTATTAAATTAATATATATTATATTAAAAACAAAATTATTATTTATTAATTAAAATAGTTTTTTAAGTTCATTTTTATCCATTTAAAAATGAAAATATCACCTATGTGTAAATCTGGAATACAACCTCTATAAAGTGATTTGATTTATTTATAATCACTTTTATATATGGATGATCGTAAATTTGTACATAATTAAATAATATTATATTTATGAAATTAATAATACTTTATATTTTATTAAAAATGATCATGGTTCACTGACGGTAATCCCAGAACCAAAACATGTATGGAAAAGGGGAAAATTGACACCAGGAAATTGATTTTAATGATGAAATATTAGTTAATTTATAATAATTAGATATTTATATATATTAATAATAATATATATAATTTTACAATATTGGTGTATTATAATCAAAGGAAAATTATAACATAGATTAATGTGTGAAATACGAAATTTGTGACTTGAGGTAAGAGTTTTGTTGTCTCCTTTTTTTTATTTAATACATATATTATATTCAGAATTTTTTGTACCATTTTCCCTAAATTTAATAATCTATGAATGCTTTCATAATAAATACATTCAAGCACTATTAAACAAAATCTAAATCAATATTATTTCGTGGCACTAAAATTATGGGAATCCAATGTTGTAAGAGTTTCCTCATATTAATTTCCCATAATTAAGATATATTTTATATTAACCACTTTATTACTTTTGTGTTGTCTTTATAATACACATTAATTAATTTTACAATAACATTCATGAAAATTATTAATATTTTCTGTTATATTTAATGTTCCCTATTTCATGAATATTCAATCCTATGGATTTCAAAGATATAAATGTTTAGGAAACAATATCAATTTGTATCCGGATTATTTATACTTTAATTTATATATAGGGAATTTTAAGTTCACACTCCCTTAAATGAAAAATATTTTATTCTCAAATTAGTATCTTTCACTACTAAAAATATGGTTTTTAAAATCTCTAGAAACATCCTTTAATAGCACTAGAAAATCGTAGTTAATCACGCTAAATATAGGGGTTTTCCCTTTAACAAAACTAAAAAATCATGAACACAGTTCCACTATTATCAGCGCTATTTTGAGCATTGATAAAAGCCCAATTTATCAGCTCTATTTTAGCACTGATATAGGTCCTCTTTTAGTAGCGCTATTTTGAGCACTGGTAAAGGGCCAATTTAACTGAGCTATTTTGAGTGATAATAATGACCCAATTTATCGTTGCATAAGTCTCACTGATAATGGACGTGTTGCCTAGCACACCCAAAACCTGCCAAATACTTGCACACATAGAAAACTACACAGAAACATCACCTACACAGACAAGACCAAACAGCTACACAAAACAAAACAATCACACAAACAAAGTATAGAAGAACAAAACAGTGAACACCAGAGTTTCACAAACAATGATATATACATTTAAATGAAATCCTGAATAAAAAAACAAACTACTATATAAATTTCCATCAATTTTTTATATGGTAAAAATTATAATTATCCAAAAAATAGATGAAAACATTAACATTTCAAAAAAAAATCATCTGTGATCCCCTCTCAAAAAATTTCACCAATCGTATTAGTTGCGAACATAGAATCCAAGATGAGTAAAAAATTCCACCAAAATATGAAAACATATATTATTTTAGTAATACCATAATGAAATAAATTAATCATTAATATGAAAAAATACATTAATAAAATGAAATTTTTTAATAAAAAATAATGATTTCAGTTAATCTATGTGGATAAAACACCCTCACAAATGTCTAAAATATAGGCATAGGCTATAGGATCACCCTTCACATTATTGGAAATTTCATAGGTTGGGGCTCTATATGGTATAAATAAACTGATCATAGAGGATCATTTTTCTCTTTATCTCATAGTTATTTAGTTTGATTAGCCAAACCCCACTGTTAATTTATTGAGAAATGTCCTGAACTGCTATCATGGAACGTTATGAGTATTAAGTAACTCATATAGACCAATGAGGCCCCCCATCCAAACCCCACCATAGTTGGAAGCAGCTAAATATTCGGATTGGTGCATAACCCTATAGATGTGGTTAAGTTGTTAATATAACATAGCCAACATGGGTACAAACAAGATGATAATCGTACCACTTGAAATCTCATCTACCAACATTATAGCAGAGACTATAACTCTACCTTTTTTCTGTGTTGCGAATAAGTACCCACTTAGGTACATTTCTAAGAATCTTGTTAGATGAAGAAGGTGGTGGTCCTAGGAGGTGACTTACCATCCTAGTCATTGAATTGACACTCTTGAACTATTCTAATTTGACAACCCTCTTTCCCATAGGATTCTCATGATGTAAATGCCTTGGGATTCTTATTAAAAACTATTGTTGAGTATTCTTGATGAACCAGTCATCCCACAAATTGAATGGGACTCATCCCCAAGATATGGGTCCTTCAATGGGATGTTCTGGCCATATTGGTGAAATCCTTCATAATAAAAGGCTTCATAACCAATATATTTCTCTACAATACAACCCTATAGATGACATCGTCTTTTGGCACACCAATTAAAAATTTTCATATACCGTTCAATAGGGTACATCCGTCTATAATGTACATGACCACATAGTCTACTATCTCTCACCAAATGAACCATCTACTAAACAATCATATCATTGAATGTCAGATGGATGATCATTTCTAATTCAAAAAATATTATAGAATTTCTTTCCATAGTTAGAAATTTCATCGGGTTTATAAATTTTCTACATATTGATTTGAAGGGGAAATAGTGCTTTGTTAATGTTTGGAGGTCATTCTTGGAAAAAAAATCAATGTTAATCTATAGGAATTAGATCTTGCATCAAAACATTGAAGTCATTTGATTTCAGAAAAATTAACTTTAAATCGCTCATTGACATGATGTTATTGATATATGAAGAATACCACTCTGGAACCTTTACGTCATTCAGGAAGATGCAATACTGATATCTCTCCTATCTGGAAAGAGTGTATGTAGTTGGAAGAAGAAATGTTCATTTTTCCCCCATCACTGGAGAAAAATCTTCTCGTATTCCCATCTCAATCATGTCCAATCTATCCATAATTCCATCTTTTTTTGGGTGAATTTATAAATATGCAAACGACACTATCACATAAATATTTTTCAACACGGATAACATCTACAAAATGTCTAAAATTTAGTCATTTATAGTATTGTAATTAAAAAACTGATCTATTTTTTCAACATGTTTTTGTATGGTTTTTCGAAAATGGTTTACCAAAAGTAGTGTCCACATATTTTAAATTCTCAAAAAAATTGATTGCTTGTTAGTGGAGACGATGCTATAGGTTCTTCTGATCTTCCATCGAATGATTGAGTCCAAGGTCGATAATTATTCCCTTAGGGTAAAATCGATGTTTTCCTAGAAGTACAGTTTTTGATGAATGTTTCAAACTAATTGAATATGTTCCTTGTTCACTGATGGGGAACCCTTGACATCATTTAATTCTATATCCATAAAAATTTCCATTGGAAAAAATATCATTTATCATCACAAAAAACATTTCTCTCAAAGTGAAATCTTCATTTTTTAATCATCATACAACGTAACACCTAGATCCCACAATAATTTCAAATACACCATCAATAGAGCCAAATAAACATCAATTTTATCTATACAGTTTTTTGGTCCTAATATAATCGTAGATAACATGTTGTATTTTCGTTTCATGTATAACCACAGTGGTAAGGTATAATTTACAAACATAATTGGCCATGTATTGTGACTACTTCTTTGAAAACCAACATGATTCACTCCATCTGTAGATAATTCAAGAAGATGGTTTCTAGGATCATTTCCAAATTTAAGATACTCAATATCAATTCTCTTCCAATGAAGCGAGTCTTCCATGTTATGTAGTTTCCCATCATTAATTATTGTATCCATATGACATTTCAATTTTCCAATAATATCCTTACTTCTATATAGGCCCATAAACCATGAAATGATTGTAAATTACCATATAAAGTTTATAAGACTCGATTCAACATTCTTGTATCGAGAATCACCATAATTTGGGAATTAATTAAGTGATTTTTTATCCTTGTTAAACAATCTACATTCATTAGGTCAGGCATTCTTTCAGAAATCATGACCGTTGAGAATAGCATACGTTTGGCATCATATGTTCGGCTCAGGAGCTCATTGTCTTCTGGGAGCATGCCATTTGGGAGAGAATGTAGTTCTGTAAAACTAGCGTCACTCCACCCTTTGCATGCTTTCAAATTATACAACATCAGTAAGGTTGAAAATGAAATATATTTAGTGCAACCTGCATACAATGGAATCTTTAGAAAACTCTTTAACATCTCAATTAAAATTCTAAAATCACAAAGATCATCTTCAATGGTCCTTGTCATTTCCACAATACAATCTTCATTATCATTCACATCATTAATCTCATCCTCCATAAGATCCTCTTTATTTATCATCTTGTAATCATATCAGATTAACCATAAAATGAAGTGCTATCTCAACCACTACATATATTATTTTTTCCCCATGTTTACTCCCTCATGTCAAAATTCGTTCTATTCCATGACAAATCAAGTGTTCTTCCAACTCCTCTGGAATAATTTGTCATTGAATATAATAGCGTAAACATGGACAAAGGAGTTGAGTAGGTTCAACTACATGATCTTTTTCAATCTTTATAAACTCTTTCACACCATATTCATATTCTTTTGTCAAAAGATTGGCTTGCATCAATTCTTTAATCATATTCATCCTATTTGATATAGTAATATTAATATTTAACAATATAATTATTTATAATATATTCAACTAGGGTCATCATACATCTATAATCAACGAATATAGATATGGTAAACAATATCCTTACCTCTATATGTATTAAATAGGTCCAAATTAGATCATAACCATCTTCCCATCTAACTGATCAATGAAACTATCTTTTATAATCCCCTACACTAGTATGTTTTATTATCCTACATGTGATCTATATTCATTGTTGTAAACTATTTTTAGTGTTTATCTAGATACAAAATTTCACTATTCAATAGCTATGGTACCAAACTGTCTGATGGTCTTCTTTTCGATACATTTCTTGTGGGGTGATGGATACATTCAGTTTGTTATTATGGTTACATGACTAGGACGTCCATAAAGTGTCTCATAGATTCCTCTTGTGAAGTGGATTTCTAAGAATCAGTTGAATTACACTAGTAATCATGTAGTGGTTCCATTAAAATGGGTAATGTTTGGATTGATATTCAATGGTGGATGAACTAAAACATGGAAAAAATGGCATACCAATCTTCCCGAAATCTACAACACCATAAAAACACAGAATTGTGATCACAATCGCAACACCATACAAACCAAACAATCATAATTTAAAATTTTAAAACTCATCCCATATTCAATTCCTTTTGTTAATTTAGGGCTCATCACATAAGCATTATCATCCATGGGAATTCATTAATCAGTCATGTATATGTAAATTCACAATTTTAAAATTCAAATTTTTAACTCGAATGAACCCAAATGAAATTTATTTAGTGCAAAAACAAGGAAAACCAATGACCATGATTTTCAGTGGGACGTTTAGCATTTACGTTTCAGAACATAACCAATAATATAAAATAGTAATAAAATGAGATCAAGAGGAAACCACTGAGTCTGGGTAGAAAACTCAACGTTTAGGTATGGTTCATCTCGTGACAAAGGTGCATTCGCGATAGAGGAAAGGCCCACAGCATAAATAATTTCTAACTGAAAAGAAAACATAAAATGTGAAATCACATGTTAAACAATTTTATTGTAGAAAAGTGGGACATTATTTTCCAAATATGATACATGATTCATATTTTTTCATATTTACTATTTTCCATGATGATCAACATATGAATGGGACATATCTACTTTTGAAGGAGAAAGATGAATTCAAATTTACTCAAATTTAGGGGTAAAATATTCCACATTAATTGTATTTTTTTAGGGGATCGTTGTTATCCCATAGGGATGATGAACTCCACATTGTTTAGTGAAAATCTAGGTCATTTGTTGTATATGATATTAGCATAGTCTGTATCATTACATTTCCAATTGTAATTGACCCATATCCATTTAAATACAGGATTGGGGGGGGTCATAAACTAATATATAGAAGGAATAAGAGAGGAAAAATGTATCCTAGGCTCTCCTATACAAGTTGTGAAAGATGAAATATACACCTAGTGAGGGAGAACCACCATGAGGTGAGGAGGGGGAGGGTGGTGTAACATAGAGGGGTTCAATACGAGAAATGGGGAAAATCATGTAAAACATAAAAGGTTCAAAGTGGAAGGAGGTTGGCTATCTATGCATGGGGTATGGGGCTACAAAGGTGGGGGGGAGTGGGCTATCCAATGTAGAGGGGTGGGATGTCCAGGTGGGGGATGTTGGTGTAGGAGAGGGGGGATGGAGTGTGGGTTGTCCAGGGAGGGGGGTGGGTTGTCCACTATAAATTGACCATTAGGGTACCTAAAATAATAATTTTTAGAGGGAAAATTATGGCAATGATTGGTTTTCATGGTGGGGTTGAGTGGATAATATATAATTGGGGAACCTCATTAAAAAGACAAAAAATCTCTTTTCATTTCATGAATAGGGTATATTATGGTGTACCCTCAAGGTCTATTTCATATTGCACCCTATGAAGTCGCATTGTAGATTTAGAAAAAGGTATACACTGCAAAACTCGTACCCTAGGAAAAAATTAACTATTGATGATGAATTTTTATGTGATTATATTCCCCATGGAATAAAATCCACCCCCCCCCCACAAATATTATGGAGGGCATAAAATCTCCAACCTCCCACATGATCCAAACCCTTAACATAAGGTGGGTCCCATGGATAAACTCACACATAATGGAGGACCTAAATTGGAAATTCTAATATAAACTCTAACACATTCTAAAATACTAATTAAAGGTATTATGTATGGTTAATAATATATATAACAAGTGGATCGTGACAAGGTCATTAAAGTGACAACTTACTGCCTTATAAGGACTAACAATGTAAGAAATATCCCCTATCTAAATGAAAATACATAAAAAAGATACAAGGGAGGCTAGAAAATTGTTAACCTTCAACACAATATGAACCACTAAAATAATTTATGACTTGTGGAAAACTGTATATACATTATGATGTATCTCCAAACACAATCATCAAAAAATTGAAATATTGGTCACCTTGGTTGAATATATCTATATTTAAATCCCAAGGTATCAAGGCCTCATCCTCATCATTGAAATATATTAATTATTAAGATATAATGAACATGAATGTAATATAAGACTCATCCTAGATCTTATCTAGCCAGTGATTTATACCTATCATCGAGAAAGATGCTATTATATTAGAAGCTCATACATGACCCATCCTAAGAAGCCTCACTAAACGTATCCATAATTAGCATATATTATAGTTAAACAATATATAATGATCATCCCAATATCAATAGATAATAATATATCAATAAAAATAACTTTACTCATATTTAGTTACCAACCTACACCACCCCATGTGTGGATTTCTCTACCCTTAAGGTCATAAGGAATCCACTTTATCATCTCTACTTCCATCATAATCAACCCCTTCCCATGTACTATACCAATAAGGGTTCTTAGGGAGATGTCACAATTTCATAGAGCCATGAAAAATATTATCCAAGGTAAAATCAATAAAAACCATGTACTCAATATGATATAAGATTTGAAATAATCCTGGATATATCTCACAATACAACCTACCCACTGGTTATTCCTTCACTAGTACCCATCAAGGCATCCCCCCAATAACACTATACAATACTACCACAAAGGCCCACAACTCAAGATAGCCAAATCTATATTAATGTCATGGTATTTACCTCTAATTTTCAAATCAATATCACTATACACCAATTAAAATCAATATAAATACCCTTTACAAGTGATTACGATAATTATTCCCTCACATAAACCTCCACCCTTGACCCTTACAACATGCTAGATCATAATCCCATTTATCAAATTTCAACCTAGGCTATTAGTAATTAATAACATGAACCAATAAAACTATAGGGTCCATTAGACCTAAATTTTCACACCAACTATATTTCTAATGAAGAAGAGTAAAAATTCATTTCGTAAGAGACTCACCCTGGGGAATCTGTGTGTTGTAGAGGAAGCTACTGGGACAATCATCAGATGAGGAGGTCACACTGGTGAAATTCATGTGGAAAAAGGGACCACGTATGGATGGGGAGGAGAAAGAGGCATAGGATGAGTAGGAGGAGGTGGACGTGGTTGAGTTGGACGAGTCGATATCCTGAGGAGGAGGAGGAGGAGGAGGAGGCAGAGACGATAGAGGAGGAGGAGAAGCAGGGTCACAGTGGATGAGGGATCATGGAGGAGGAGGAGGGGGAGGACAATCATAGTGGAGTAGGGGGATGTAGAGGAGGCGGGTCTCGGAAAAAGTCTGGGTTCATCTTTCGTGAAGGCTTGAATAGATGGGAGGAAGGGGGCATATTTGGGTTATTTTATAAAAACCTCTATATCCTTTATAAGTGCTTGTTAAAATCACTGATAAAGGTATGTTTTACCAGAGCTATTATAAAAACACTACTAAAACATACCTTTATTAGTGCTGATAAGTAGCTCCTTTATATGCGCTAATCAAGCACTAATAAAACACATATTAATCAGTGTTATAATTATAGCGATGATAATGACTTATTTTCTCAATCCTTTTTACGACTGATAAATATATGCCTTTGATAGTGCTAAAAAAGTGTTGATAAATGTACATTTTTAATAATTTATATAAATTATTATATATTTATTTAAAATGATATATATGATAAATATATATTTATTTATAAATAATTAAAACTATAAATATTATATATTTATAAATATTTGTAAATAATTGGTAATATATTTATATTTATAAAATAATAATTACAAATGCTTTTGAAAAGTAGTTATATATATAATTAAAAATATAATAAAATATATTTATTCTATAAATATTTTTAATGTTAATTTATGAGTACATTTTTAGAACATATATAGTTCATATGGGTAACATTTTGAGTTATTCAATATACCACATCATGTAATGTACTAATGATTGTTCATGCGTATGATATATAACATATATACATGTATTCATTGACCAAATTCATTAGAAAAAGCGTATATATTCAATAGTTGTAATTATATATATATATATAATATTATTATATATTTATAAATAAAATAGATAAAATAAATATATTAAAAATAAAAAATAGAATAAATAAAAATAATTATTCTAATAAATCTAAAAAAATCACTAATAAATATAATAATTCTAATAAATATATTTATTATTTAACGTAATTTATTATAATAATATAATTATTTAATTATATAAATATATTTATTTATTTATAATCGTAGAAATAAATTTTTATATTAAAACATTATATATATATATATATATTAGAGTTAAAAAAAATAAATATTAATTATAGACATTTGTTTGTAATTTATGTTTACAAATAAACATTCTTTGGGAATATAATATAATAATTATATATAATATAAATGATAAAAAAACATTTATCAGTGCTAATAATAGCACTGATTAATGACCACCCCTTTATCAGCGCATTCTTCTTAGCACTGACTAAGGGAAGTCCTTCCCTTGACCGATTTTGTGGTAGTTTTTATGGTTTTAAAGTTATAATTCAATAATTTTCCTCTTTGTTAAAAGAAATAATGAAAGTAAATATTTTTATAATATCCAAACTTATTGCACCTTCTTTGTTAGGAATCATTCTCTTCCATATCTATGTTTAGTCAATTTTTTTCTGTAAGTTCTTAAGTATTTTCAAGTTATTTAAATATTTATTTTTTTTATTAAATTTTATATTCTTTTGAAAAACATTAATGGAATATTATTAAAAATTTTCAAATGGGTCATCTTTTACTTTTATTATTGTGTTGGGATAAGATGGATTTTAAATAATTATGGAATGAATGGATATTCCCACCATAATGTACAATCATTTTCATGAATCATCATTTATTTGTTTCCTTATTTTTATAAAGACAATCATATTACCCATTATATAAAAATTTATAATTTAAAAATATATGTATATATATTTTTATTTTTCAAGTCATCATTATAATTAATAAAAAAATTATTTTTTATCTAGGTAGATATACTTTTTGGAATATTAATCATGACTAGGGTTAGGTATTGTGGATGAATAATTCTCCCTTCATACCATACATAAATATTTCAACTTATTTTATGAATACTCAATGCAGAAAATTATTATCCAATCCTGAATTGTATAGATCTATTGAAGTTAAAATCATGGATATATAACGACATTATCTTATGAGTTATATACCATATCCCACTATGTTCTTTAAATTTTATACAATTCTTAGACATGTGAAATTTAAATCCATTCATAATCAACTGGGTAAATGAAACATAAGAAATCAGGATATGTGATGCAATGTAAGGGTAAATAACTGATATATGATTAATCACTTAATCATATAATGGGAATAAGTACACGAGGGCATGTATAGAATAGTTAAAATATATATATATTGTAAATTATAATCATGTGTAATGGAATAAATTTTTTCATTTCATATGAAGTGAATCGTAACATAATCAAATATCACAACCCATGTTATCATATGCATGACATGAGACATATGTTCATAGCATAAAGATAAGCATAGAAATGAATATTCAATGTATTAAAGATTCATTAGAAATATTGTTATAGTGTATTGTTTCCACCACCAATTCTAAAAAATGGGTAAATGTTCACTAACAATAAAATCAGAGTGGATGTATTTAGTCATTGATTTATGTTCATTACTCATTTTAGTACGAATAATATCATGGTTTATTATTTTTTTCTCAATTAATTAGAGGGATATATAATTCTAGTTTCAAAAATAAAATTAAAATAACCATAAAAATGCGTTCCAAAATATCATTTATCGTAGATAATATTATAACAAGTGGCCATTAAATTGGTTTCACATACATTAATTCATCTCATAACCAGTGTAATGTAAACTAGCTTCATAAATGGTTCACCATAACAAAAAATTCTTATTGGAACGAAATAGTTTTCAGTCATCATCCTTAAATAATAATCATCATAACCATCACAATGAATGGAATTGGATTGTATTATATGATCAAATACCTTGTAAAACAAAAAGAATATAAATTATGTCACCATAGTTGAAACTTTTCATTAAAATATCACAGAAACATTTGTTGAGGAAAATATCCTGGTCAATTTAAAATCAATTATTTAAATTCTATGAATTTTTCAAATATTGATGAAATTTTTTAAGTAATCAATTGAAACGTTCAAAGGAATTATCATGTAATTTATTAGCCCTGATTGTAATAATTTTTTTTAATTCTATGTATGTTAAAATAGAATATCATTTAAAATTATCAGCAAAAAGTGAAAAGTACCTCCTTATGAAAAAGAAAAAAAATCATTCCCATAATTATTTTTAAAATATAAATATTTTATAAAATAACTCTAAAAATCATATAATAATATTTTAAAATTTCATGAAATCATTTTTAGACAACATTGGCATAGATTAAAAATTCTTTTCTAATGAAGAGATAAATAATAATCGTTTAAAAAAAATTATTTCAGTCTCTTCTGTTCCCAAAGATATGACTATTCATACAAAATGTAATATGTAGAAATAATATGTGGAGAATAAAATTCATGCAATTCTTGATATATAGGTCTTAAAATATCAACATCAAAAAATTAATTATAGTGAAACATGACAAATAATGTGATTGTAACATAAATTCAATAACTCAAGTTCATATTTTATCAAAAACTATTTATACACATTCATAATAAAAATATATATATATTATTATTATTTAATTAAATAATTTAAAATATTATAATTAAATATATTATCCACATTAGAATTTTGATATCCATTTATTAATAATTACTTACTAAAAACATTATTTCTTATTATTACATGTTTATTTTTTCATTATAATTTGGGTATATTATTTCTGATAATTGTAATATGACCAGGGTTACATAATCTATATAATTTCAATCCTAAAATAAATATAATTTTTATTCATCATATATATATATATATATATATCTAGTCATATATATCAGATAGACTTTAAAAAATGTATTTCACCATTCAAGGAAACAAAATGTCATTCTTACACATGTATTTTTATTTCACTTTCTAATGGATGGAATTAAATAATGGTATATAATAATTAGCAATTATATAATCTTATTAATATAATATTATGTCATATAAAAAATTAAATCTTTTAGTATTGTTATCTCTACAAAATAAATAAAAAACAATCTCATTATGTCATTGTGGTGGTAGTCCACACATACAGACATGGGAAGATATCATTTTCGAACATATTGGATGGTAATTAGTAATATGTGATATTATAAATTTATAATAATAATTAATTTAAATATATAATTTATATAATTAAATTAATATTATTAACCGTAATTTAATGAATTTTATGTTCAAACATTGTATCACTACATTGGGGTGGTTTTATACCTGTAAAAATTAGTGATATATATACATCACATTCGATGGAAAAGTGAGTGAACAATGTGGGTTTCATTCTAATAAAAACAATTATGTATATTTTTAATGACCCGGAATTTTTATGTAATTTTTTTTAAATATATTGTAAACTTAAAAGTCTTTAAAAATTAATGGCTCATATTCCGAGGCCTAGAGATCCCTGAATGAATTTTGGAAAAAAATTTCAGGTACATTTACTAAACGTACGTGTGGGTTCTTCAAACATTTAAACCAGTTCATTGAATTAAAATCTGAAGGCACCGTTGAACTCGCATCATTGTTATTTTCTTAAGAATACTTTCTCCTCAATGGTAGTTGGTCGAGGGTGAAGGTTAATTTTTGGGTTTTTCATTAAAGAATATAATAAAATAAAAGTTGTGTAACTTTTTTATTTTATTTTTATTTAGGATCATCCATGTGTATGTTGAGAGGTAGGGACCACCTAAACGAAAACCTCTCAACGTAGGTTATGGTGGTGGTGACCACCCGAGCCTAACCTCACATGAGAGGTTATGGTGGTGGGGACCACCCGATATTAAAACCCTATGAACCTCCCACTTAAATGCGGGATGTCATTTGAACATCCCCTTTTTTTAATTATGCCACCCCCTTAATTAATTATGCCAACCACTATGTGATTAATTATTCAAATTTGAAATTGTTACAACAATTAAAATTGGGGGAAATATCAAATTTTGGCTACATGGAAATTTGGTGGATTTGGGGAGAGGAGAAATATTGAGAGGATTACACCTCTCCAATGAAGAACACCATCTAAAAACATTCTTCAGAAATCAAGGAAGAGGACGATGAGGGACCACGACTTCGAAGCGTGGTTTTTGAAGTGACGTTCATTACTGCACTGCCCTGGCCAAGACACCCTGTGGCACCCCCACGACCTCCCATCGCCACCCCACGTCCTGCCCCTCTGCCACACCGCCTCACCACACCACCCCGGACGAGCCACCCCGTGGCAAATACAACCTCCCCCCTCCCAGTCATGTCGTCCCGGTCGAGCCTCTCCATAACCTCGCGACCTAAAGGCTCTCCCTGCTGTCAAGCCACCTCCACAGCCTCGCGGCCACCCACAGCCCTCTGTGGGCTGGGCCAGACCTAGTGGGAAAGGACAAACCCAGCCGGTTGGGATGGGTAGACTCAAACTGGTTTGGTCCGATTGGGTCGGACCAAACTCAGACCCACTATGACCCACTTACTCTCTTTTGGCCATAAAATTGGCACCATAGATATGTTTGATGAACCGTCAGTGGTGCCAAAGACCTTGGAGCAATAAAGTACATTTTATTATACCCCAATGGTGATTTGGATAATGTTGGGGAATGGTCAGGTTGGATCTTGCATGAATCCAACCGGGCCCCCTACACAAACAGTCTAAAAACTGTCAGACCGGGTGTCTGGTTGACTCACCGTCTATTGCGTTGAGTCCCCTATGACATGGTTGCCCTTTTAGATACATATTCATGGGAATTTGTGGACATTGAAGAATCAACTTGTGGCTATTGGAGCGGATCCTCATGGAGACAAGCGAGCATAGTGTGGGAACCCTGAATGTGGTTGTGAAGTGAAGAATGACGAGCGATCTTATCTGGGTCAGTACCGAGTGACTATGTGTGGGTCAGCATCTAGATATCTTGTGAGGGTCAGCACCGAGTGATCCTATGTGGGTCATAAACTAGCGATCCTATGTGGGTCAGCATGAAGCGATCTTGTGTGGGCCAGCACCATGAAATCCTAGGTGGGTCATTACCTAGAAATCCTATGTGGGTCTGCTTCTTAAGAAAGTAAGTTGATTCAATAGTTACATCTAATCATCTCTACTAATGTACCTAAGTTATACCTGGTGTGAACTGGGTATGTAACTGTGTGGTAATATCCTTCATGGTAATACCTTGGTGGTATTCTTCGGTGTGGCGTACCTATGTGATATATGCCTTCGGTGTAACTTTTCCTTTATGGAACAGTTGACCTTTTGGAATTGAGTTGGACTCTGTGTTTTCATCATGATTGAGATGGGATTACATGATAACTTAGGTATATGTATGATCATATACCTAAGTAGGGTTATCAGTTGTTTCTTCTATTGTGGTTTATCCTTGGTGGATTTTGTGAGACCTTGAGGGTCTCGGGGTCTCTAATGAGTATCGTTATACTCACCCCTACACGGGATATTCCCTCACCTCATTGTATTTGGTGCAGACGACAAACAGTGCTTATCGAGGTTGAGATTCCCAGGACTGGACGATGCCCGGAGGTGGACCATAGGGCATGTCGATATGCAGAAGAGACAAGAATATGTAGAGTGAGGAGGATGCAATCTGTACCAATCCTTAAGGTAGGAACCTCAGAGTATGACCCAATAACTATCGTTCTCTTTCTTCAGTTGTATTGTATTTCAGTAGTAACATCAGAGTTTGTCCCAGTGACTCTTCGCGCAGTGTCCATACAAGATTTGCTTCTTCTGTAGTAGGGAAGCATGACTATTGCTTAATACTGAGTGTGGTTCACTGAACTCTCATGCTAATCCACATCTACGGTGCAAGACCCATTATTCAGTGCCCAAACCTTCACGAAGGGACTTAGGTGGAGATCAGGTCATCAATGATATCACTCATCATCCCGATGCATGTGGGGTTGTAAGAGTGTTCCAGATTAGTGGAGTGTTTCCTTGATAAGCAGTCACCAACAGCAATACCAACCACCAATCATTAGGTAGCAGAGTCTTCAACAGCTGGTAGTAGATAGATGACGCAGAGGTACTAGAGGACCAGACCTACGGGTGGGAGACAGCATGATTCAGGGTAGGTTGTGTAGGGCACCCGAGGAAGAGCCAGTATTTCCAAGAGTGGGTAGTGTTATGTATCCGGTGGTTCGGGTCACATGGTTCATGACTGTCCACCCGTGTGTATGTATGATCAGAAGATGGTAGAAGGAATGTCCATGCAGAGACAGAGGTTTGATCGAGGTGGTCTACAAGGAGCAGCCATACGTGGCAGAGGAGCTGGTCGTGCAACTGGTGGTGTGTGACGATTCAAGATGTTACAACCACCATCACAAGGAGGTCCACCCAGACCAAAATTAGTTGTTGGATGGGGGAGATCTCAGCTCCAAGAAACTGAGGCCTATGAAAATGGCGCTCCGGAAATAATACGTGGTGTGATATGTGTCTATTCTACCTTAGCTGTAGTACATATAGACATATGTGTCAGTCATTCTTTTATTACCACTGCCCTCGTTAAGAACTAGGATATCTTGATGGAGCCGTCGGCTCAATCCTTACAACTAGAGACACCTACGAGATAAGATTCGACGATTACGCACGGGTGTCAACAATGTGAGCTTACTCTAGGAGGAGAAAGATTTGTTTGGGATCTTCTAGTAGCATCATTGAGGCCTTATGACGTTATAATGGGTATAGACTAGTTTTCTATAGCACAAGATTAGATTCACTGTATTCGGCGCAATGTGTGGTGTTTCTGAATGGATGGGATTTGGTTTACCTTCACCGGTGAGAAGGGAGCCTTTGAAGCACATGACAGACATACCCATAGGGGGGGGTGCAGCCATTCACTCATTAGTTGGCCAGCCTTACCCTCGAAGAGGTTGATGTGGAGAGTCTGAGTTATCCTTTAGTGGTGGACTAGTACACAGATGTATTCCTTGATGATGTTCCAGGTCTACATCTTCCTAGAGAGGTGGACTTTTACATTGACCTATACCCGAGGATGGCACCGATATCCAAACCAGAATATCAGATGTCTCTCGCGAAGCTTAATGAGCTGCAGGTATAACTAGTGGACAGACAGGGGAATGGATTCATCAGACCCGATGTTTCACCCGGGTTTGCCCTGATTTTATTCTCCAAGAAGGTGGAAGGGAGCTTGAGACTGTTTATTGACTATTGGTGCCTGAATCAGGTGACCCAGAATAACATGTACCCCCATCTGTGGACTGATGAACTCTTTGATCAGGTGAAGGGAGCACGATGATTCTCAAAGATAGACCTTAGATCATGTTATCATTAGCTCAGTGAGCGAGACTAGTATATGGAGAAGATGGAATTTAGATGTCGGTACGACTATTATGAGTTTTTGGTAGTGCCTTTCGGCATGAACACCACTCCAGTTGTGTTCATGGAAGTCATAAACATGATCTTTCATCAATACCTTGATCACATTGTAGTAGCCTTCATTGAAGACATTTTGATCAATTATAATAATGGGGAGGTGAATGCCTATCATTTTTGGGTAGTACTGGACGCACTGAAATAGAACCAACATTATGGTATGCTCTCGAAGTTCCATTTCTGGACACAAGAGGTTTACTTTTTGGGACATGTCCTCTCAAAGGATGGAGTTGCAGTGGATCCAGAAAATATTGAGGTAGCACTTTCTTGGGAGCCACCTAGGACTGTGATGGAGGTACAATGTTTCCTGGGTTTGGCTAGATACTACCAGGGATTTGTGCCATATTTTTCCAGATTTGCATCACCACTATCATAATTGATGAAGAAGGGGAAACCCTTCATGTGGTCAGAGTGATGACAATAGAGTTTTCAGGAGCTGAGGTTGAGGCTGACTAGTGCCCCATCATGTGGCTTCTAGATGAGGGTGTATGGTACTTAGTCTACTATGACCCATGAGGGGATAGACTCAGATGTGTCCTAATGCTGGAGCGATTTGTTATCCCATATGGTTCTCGATATCTATGACATCATGAGAAGAACAATTTTTCTGATGCCCTTGAGTTAGCAGTAGTGGTCTTCATCTTGATGATGTGGCGACATTACTTGATTTCAAACATTTTACAGTCTACTCGGATCACAAGAATATCAGGTATATCTTCTCTCAGAAGGACCTGAACTTGAGACTTAGACGTTGCATCGATTTCCTCCAGGACTATGACTTTGAGATAATATATACTCCAAGGACAAGGAACGTTGTAGCGGATGAACTCAGCAGGAGATCTGGTATATAACAACTTGGTGAGGCGACAAAGAAGCTTGTCTCTTTGTTGATATCCTTTGTCGATCGAGACGGAGAACCTTCACTATAGTCTCTTACAACCACTCACTCACTACTTCAGTGAGTTAGGGAGGCGTAGTGTGGAGATGTTGACTGTGAAGCGCGACGTGCAAAAATATCTACAGGGAATGCAGCTGATGGATTTTCTGAATTTGGGGAGAACATCATTAATTTCATAGGATGTACCATGGTACCAATGTCACTTCGATCAGATGTGATTAGAGAGTTACACGCATCCCCTCTAGTGGTACATCAAAGAGTGGAGAAGATGTACTTGGACCTCCGATGACAACAACGGTGGTCACAAATGAAGAAATCAGTTGTAGAGTTTGTCTCAAGATGGCTCACTTGTCAATGAGTGAAGGTGGAGAATCAGGTACTAGAAGGCTTAGTTCAGCCTTTAGAGGTCCCAATGTGGAAGGGGGATGGGATATCCTTGCACTTCGTGACAGGTCTTCCACATACATCCTGGAGACATGACATGATTTGGGTGATCGTCGACTGACTCACCATGTCGGCCCACTTCCTACCGATCAGAGAGAAGGGTTCAGTAGAGAGATAGGGATTCTTCTATGTACAAGATATTGTGCGGTTACATGAAGTACCCTCAGTGGTTGTATTCGATCATGATGAATGTTTTACTTCCCAGCTATGGAAATGGTCACAGGGGGCTTTTGGGACAGAACATCATTTGAGAATCACCTTCCATCCCCAGATGGATGGCCAGACAGAGCGGATAATTCATACCCTCGAGGACTTTATGTGTGCATGCGTCCTCGACTTCGTTCGCAGTTGGGAGGATCACTTGCATTTGGTGGAGTTTGCATAAAACAACAATTATTACTCCACCATTTGGATGGAACATTTTTAGGCATTGACGGGCGACCTTGCAGATCACTTTTGTGCTGGACAGACATTAGGGAGTCAGCACTAGTGGGACCATAGATGGTACATGCTACCACAGAGAAGGTGAAAATCATCTAGGAGAGGATGGAGACTGCACAGAGTAGGCCGAAGTCATATTCTGACAGGAGACAGAGACCTCTAGAGTTCGTGGATGGTGACCACGTCTATATACGGGTCTCACCACGACTTGGTTTGCATATACTTGGCCAAGGTGGTATGTTATCTCTGATAACCATCGGACCCTTCCATGTCCTTAGCAGAGTTGACAAGGTGTCTTACCACTTCTCTATTCCACCTTAGTTGCAACGGGTACATGACGACTTCCACTTATCCCAACTGAAGAGATACATGCGCGACACTTCTCACGTCATCGACCATGGAGAGCTCGACATCGATGATGGGGTGACATTTATTGATGATCAAGTTGAGATTGGGGATCGATAGGAGTGGGTCCTTTGTGGGAGCTTGTTACCTATAGTGCATGTTTGTTAGCAGCACGAGAACCTCTAGGAGAGCACATGGGAGTGGGAGGCTCAGATATGTGCACAGTACCCTCATATTTGTAGCTTGTATGAGTTGTGGTCTATGGGGATATAAAACCTTGAGGTGGGGAGATTGTAACGACCCAGATTTTCTATGTAATTATTTTAAAATATATTGGAATTTTACGAGTCTACGAAAGTTGAAGGTGAATGATTCTGAGGCCCTGATTGCCCAGAATGAATTCTTGAACTTTTGTTCAGGTACATTCAGTAAATGTATGAGTTAGTTTTTCTAACTTTTGAAAAGGTTATCATAATTGAATTCTGAGGGCATCGTTGAGCTCGTAACTCTAGTATTTTCTGAAGAAGTCTTTCACCTTAATGAATGTTAGTCGAGGGTGAAAGTTAATTTTTGGGTTTTTCGTTAAGGGATAAAATAAAATAAAATTTGGGTACATTTTTATTTTATTTTTCTTTAGGATCTTCCTTGCTGATACTGAGAGGTGGGGAAAAATTGAACTAAAACCTATCATCATAGGTTATGGTGGTGGGGGCCACCTGAGACTAACCTCCCATTGAGAGGTTATGGTGGTGTTGACCACCCGAGATTAAAACCCATGAACCTCCCACTTAAATGTGGGGAATTCTTTTCAACTTCCTCATGATTAACTTTACCACACCCCTTAATTAATTTTTCCAAACACTATGTGATTAATTAATCAAATTTTAAATTGTTCCAACAATTAAAATTGGGGAAACATATCATAGTTTGGAAACATGGATATTTGGTGGATTTAGGTAGAGGAGAAATATTGGGAGGATTACACTTTTCCAATGAAGAATGCCATCGAAAAATGTTCTTCGGAAGTGAAGGAACAAGACGACGAGCAAGCCTGACATCGAATCATGGTTTCAGAAGCGATGATCATTGGCAACATCTTTGCCTTTTTTGACTTCCTTCTCACCCTAACTATAAGAAAAATCCAAGGTAGGGGTTTATTTATCTATGATTATCATTTTCAATGTTCTCCCCTTATAATTCTTTTACAGAAGTGGGAATTGAGATTGATGAGGTATATAGGGATTGATTTTTTAAATATATTTCATACACATTCATGATTATATTTCTTGAACATCTTGCTACAGCTCTAACGTGGAGGGTACGGGCCAAACAAACATGGAATGACCCCTCCACCATTCTTTTTTATTGTGATCTTCACGAGGGATGAAGGAGGCTTACGCCACGACGAAGAAAGAAAGGAGATGCTAGCTAAACAAGTCACAGGTGAAGGCATGACGTCCCGCCGCCCCGCGGCTCCGCTGCTCATGACCTCCATACGCCTCAGCTACGTCATCGGCCATGTTTCTCTCGCCTCCCAGACCGAGCTGACGCCCGCTGCTTCACCAGGCTGCCCCGCGACCTCCACTCTCCAGCTGCTTCGCCTGGCAGCCCTGCCTCCCTTGACCTTCCCACGCCACCCTAACTGTGTCGCCCAGTGGAAACCCCGTGGCCTCGCCGCCTAGGTCGAGCAGCCCCAGGGAAAGTGTCGCCTGTGCCCTCCCTGCTGAGCCACCTCCATCGCCTTGTGGCCACACACGGCCCTCCATGGCTCCTCATGGCCTGCCGGGGTGGACCTAGTGGGACGGGCCCCCTAATGGGCATGGCTGAACCCAACTTGTCGGGCCGCCCAATGGGCCGGGCAGGACCTGGAAGGTGTGGCCATGCAACCCCAAATAGGATCCCCCAACGTTGGGTCGGTCCGTGTCACACCCACTGGTTCAGACCCTACCAGAATCCACTACAACCTATTTAAGCTCTTTAGGATATAGCATTTCCACCAGATGTCCGTTTGATGAATATTCAGTGGCATTGGAAACCATGGATCGATATGGTCTCTTTCAGTATACCCCATTTGAGAGTTGGATTATTTTGGGGAATGGTCGGGTTAGATCAGAAATGAATCCTACCGGACCCATAAGACTAAATTTCAATTGGCTCCCAGGCGGGGTGTCCAACTGACGTGCCGTTTGTTGCTTTGAGACCGCTATGACGTTGAATTCTTTTGAGATACTTCTTAGTGGGAAATCGTGATGTTGAAGTATCAACCCGTTTATTTTGGAGAGGATCCTCTTTGAGACAAGTGAGCATAGTTTAGGAACCCAGTAGGTGGCTGTGACGTGAAAAATGACGAGCGATCTTATATGGGGAAGCACCTTACGATCTTGGGTGCGTCAGCATTTAGCGATCCTATGTGGGTCAGCACCGAGCGATCTTATGTGGGTCAGCACCTAGTGATCTTGTGTGGGTCTACACCAAGAGATCATGTGTGGATCATCAATGAGTGATCTTTTGTTGGTCAGCACATAGAGATCCTGTGTGGGTCTGCATCATGACAAAGTAATATGATTCAGTAGTTACATCTAATCAACTCTACTACTGTATTTAAGTTATACCTAGTGTGAACTAAGTATGTACCTATGTGGTACTATCCATCATTCCAATACCTTGGTTGTATTCTTGGGTGTGGAAAACTTGTGTGGTACTTTCTTTCGGGGCATCTCTTCCTTTGTGGAACAGTTGAGATTTTGGATTTGAATGATACTATTTGTTTTCCTCATGATTGAGATAGGTTTACATGATAACGTAGGTATATGTGTGGGTATATACCAAAGTAGGTTAATATGTTGTTTTCTTCCATTGTGGTTTATCTATGGTATATTTTGTGAGACCTAGAGGGTATCAGGGACCCTACTGAGTATCTTTATACTCAATCCTGCATGGGCTATTCTTGAACCTCGTTGTGTTTGTTGTATATGACGGACATCGCAGATCGAGGTTGAGAGTTCCAGGACATTATGGTGCCTAGAGGTGGACCATACGGCATGTCGATACGTGGAAGAGATAGGCGTACATGGAGTGATAAAGAGGAAATATGTACCTACCCTTCAGGTAGAAACCTCAGAGGATGACCAAGTAGATGTCTTTCTATATCTTTAGTTTTATTGTATTTTAGTTGTACCAGTACCTTAAAGATGTCTTGTATTTTGACCCTTTTTACTTTCTCAACTCTATCTGATATTCATGTGACTTGTGTTCATATCTTGTCTTGTTATTGGTTGTGTGTGAATATAGATTACAATGGCAATTCCTTCTCGGTTAGAGGGAATACGCCTTTCGGTGCTAGTCGCCAACCCCTGACCTATGGAATGTTTTCTTGGGGAAGTCATGGAATGGGCCTTTGGGGGACGAGTTGTGACAATATTTTAGTTAATTAAATTAATATTTCATTTTCAATACCAATGATCTATTTAAGGTAAAAAAGAAAATGAATTGAAAGTGTTCGAGTGAGATTATGACCACTTCTTTCATTGGCCTCCTTTAGATAATTTATGATGGACCAATGGAAACATAATTTATAAATAACATCACCCCTAGTTTCCAATATAGAAGTTTGGAATATAATTTTGTAGATTTTGGTCTATCTAGAAATCTAATTATGGTGAAACCATAATAAGAGATGGTGTCCTTTTATAATTAATAGAGATGACACAATTTGATTTTCATAAAATATTATAATATAATACCGTCACTCTCTAAAAATATGTTTCCAAATTAAATTAAAATCTAATATAAGAAGATATTGAATATAAATATACTCATCCAACATGAGACTAAATTTTTTCATATCATTTTATCCCTTATCACTTGACTTAATATCCCCATCATTAATCAATTTTAACCTTCACCTTGATAAGGAATTGTTATCTTTTTTACTATGAATAATGAATAAATAATATGATGTGATTACTAAATAATATTAATTATTATGATAAAAAATATACAATTCATTTTACCAAATTAATCCACTGAAACATTTTTTTCTCATTTTTTAATATCCAGTTTATGGGTTCCCGGTACCCGAAAAACAGCCCCCAAAATCTAGAATTAATAGTTCAAATTCAAACCAAAACACATCCATCAAAAGCCATGGGCCACACCTCGATACTTAAACCCATCATCACACGTCGCCTTCACTGTATCACCATCACTGCAGGTCGAACCATCACATTGCATTGTATCATGCACATAATCTCTGTCGGTCGTCAGTGAGACCATCTGAAGAATCATCGCTGGAAATCCAAGATCCATCACCACACGCCAACGTTCATAGAAGGAAGACGCCAGAACCATCAGCGGACGACATCGCCGAAGCACTGTCAGACCACCACCTTCATCCCGTCCATCGAAGAACAAACCATGATGCACAATCCACAACCTGTCTCAAATGAACAATAAAATGAATCATCCGCTTCAACCGGAGCACTGTTGAGCTTCAACATTATCCTTTGACAACACCGATGAATATCTAGATGAAGAATCAAGACCTTAGTGGCCAAGAAAAACCAGGACAAAACCGATGAGCAAAAAATCCACCACCCGATCGAAACAAAACAACACGAAACAGACTTCCCCAAACCAAATAAACCAACTAAACCTCAAAACCTCATCCTATCAAGCATCAAGAAACCCTAATCAAACATAAAATTGAAAAATAAACAAGAGAAAAGGCACCTCATCCACAAAAAGAAAAATAGATCCCAATGCTTCCATCCAACAACTCCACAGAAACAACGTCATACCTTCAAACGCCAAAAACTGGATATTTCATTATCAAACATCATCCATTAATGATGGAATTTTCCTTTATTTATTTATAGGGATTCATAATTAGTGATCTAAATGGTCATTAAAAAGTAATTATTATAAAATAAATCAATATAAAGACTGTTTTGATCCTAATAACCATTTTCATCCAAAGATCTTGATCAAAAAATATCTGTCAAGGTCTGAATTGTTTCAATAGATTGAATAATGATCTCAGTATTATAAGAAGTACATAAACAAAACCCATTACCAAGAGTGTACTAAATACATAATCAAAACATCATGGTAAACCTCAAAAATCATTTAGATACATTATAATGTGGTACTCCCTAAAACAAAACATCCTATTTAAAATAAATTATTGAATTGAAATCAAGATACAATTATTCTATTATAGTAATAATTTTTGATGACTTCTAAATATTATTGACAATAATAAAAATAAAATTTAAAACACATGACTTTTTTGTGTGAAAAATGAAATATATTGTGGTGGGTTTTCCCACTTTAATTATGGTGTGGGCAATGGTAGTAACACACCATTAGACTTCTTCCTCTCATCCTTAAGGGAATGATATAACGAGGACCAATATATAAACTCTTCAATAACTATATTTATTATTCACTAAAATAATTATTCTTTCATATATTTATATATAATAATACTTATAGTATGATTATAGAGTGATTAACTATTATATTATCCATTATAACATTATTCATGTTTGGTATTTATGGGACACACTGATGGTTCTTAAACATATCATTACATCAAAATTAATATTTAACTCATGAAAATTTCTCATGTTTTATTACAACTAAAAATATTCATTCTATCCTCTTTATTCTTAACATGGAAAGGGATTTGAACACTCAATTGATTAATAAATTATTTCTAATAGTCATTCTACCTTTCTTCCTTAGCCATTTTAAAATATAAATTATTGGATATTTTATTATTTTCATTATACATTAGATGTTATGATCCTTTAGACACAAAGATACCACAACCTTGTTCAGCATCCCATGGTGGTAATGTATTATGAAATCAAAATCACCAATCAAATACATCTATATTCAATAGGAAACATTCAAATATTTTTAGGTTAATATATATTTTTTTCATATATGATCAGTATAAATATATAACACATAATTCTCTATAAATACAATGTCACCTAAAATAATGTAGATGAAAATACTTTCATAAATATAATTTCATCATTTATTTGATTAAGCAAGAATTATAATTTTTTGTATATTTATAAATAATTTTTTCCAGAATATTGATAAAGTTATTTTCATTGAAAATATCTATGTTAAATTCTAGTGGAATGTTAAAATATAATAATAGTAATTACGGTTTAAATTTATTAACATGTTATAATAAATAAAATATAATCCTATTTTCAATAAAATTTATATTTATTAAAATGTGACACATGCATGAAATCTTATGAAATTTTCTATTAACTAAATTTAAATTAATAACATTGATTATTGAATGTAACTTCATGAAATAAATAATTTTAATAGAATAAAAAATTTGAATTAAGATAAATAACATGAATGAAGAGTTTAATTTCATGCCATCAAAACTAATATAGTAATTTTTTAGAAACATTAATGATCTTATAGAACAGAAAAGACATCAAAATAAAGAAAATAAGAAGCAACATAAAATTCCATTCTTAAAATGTTATTAATTATATCATGTAATGAGTTTCATTATAAATTACATAATAAGAATTATAGGTTCTTTAGTTATGAAATGTTTTAGTGAAAGAATTTTGAAATGAAAAAAAATGGAAAATTGTGTTGTTATTGAATAAGAGCACCACTTATTTAGGGAATATTCCATTGTTATAAAAAAAATATAAGATTGAATTTTAAATATTTCAAATCCAATTCTTTTGGTAATATATAAAATTAATATAATTAAATATACTATATAACATTAATTAATTCTCCAATAAATGAAATTAGACCATGAAAAGCCATAGAAATGTTATAAAATTTTACTTGATATTATATGAAATTGATAAAAAAAATTAAAATTAGATATCATTTTTAAATATTAATCTAGGATATAATATCTCAATATACATCGAACACACATTATAAATGGAATCAGGTTCATAATATTACAAATGGAACAAAGAGACAATATCATTCTTTATAATCATTAAAAATATCATATATATATAATGTTAGAATTAAGCATTAAGGTGATTGTGTTTTTCAGCTGTAAAAGATCACATACCAAGTGGAAATAAATATTAATTTAATCAAGGGTCATGAAAAAAATAAGTATATAATAACAACGTAAATATAGTATATATAAAAACTAATGACTAAAAATGATGTTAGAAAACCACTTACATTATGTTCCGTATTTTAATGAACATCGTCTGATAGATACTCTTTAAATGACCAAAATTATCATACACCATAAGACTACTTGGATTGGTTTTTTTGGGGAAACAGATGTTTATAAAGTGTGCATGAATTTTTGTACATTTTGTTGTAAGTTCTTCTAGGATATATTAGTCACATAATGTATAATATACAGATTATTTGTATTTTTATTTTTTTGGTGAGGGGAGTATCACCTTTTGAATTACATAACTTATTAATTTTTTTGTTTAATTTAAATTTAAATTTTAAAAAAAATCAAATATTTACGATCTAACAATATAATTGGTCAAAATCTTATCATAAATTAAATTATACATTTTTATTTTAATTTTTCACTTTGAAATCATTATTCTAACAATTCCCAACCCTTGGCCAATTATTGTGATATCAAGCTTTTTTACACATTTGGGGTCAACAAAGATATAGTAAAATGAAAATAATGCTATTAGATGAAAATTTAAGATATTAATATCCAAATATCATTTACATATCCAAATATGACATTTTTTATTTTTAATTCTTATAAAAAAATATTATTTAATAAAAAAAATTCATTATTATACTATTAAATACTATTCAATTAATTGAGTTCAAATATATATATGTACTAATATAGTAATAATATAAACATTTTAACCTATCAATCCAACAACATATATATGTAAATATGCATTTAACATTGTAACTAACACAAAAAATATTATATTTCATTTTTTTGAAAATAATTTACATGGTTATTTTAACATTTTCACTATAATTATATTGAGGTTATATATGATGTTAAGTGAAATAATTCATTAAATATTATTTTTTATAAAAATAATACATTAAAATAATATTTATCATTAAAATTAATATTTAGAACCATTCATTAATTTTTTTAATCTCTATCACCAAAAATTATAGATATTAAAACCAACAAAAACATATTTTTAAATTGTCCTTAGATATAAAAAATATAATGTTATTAATTGTAGAGAAATAACTACATTGTGCCACATATTCAAATAATTTTATTTGGGGTCTAATTAAACTCATACAAGTAAATATATTCATGTTCATAAATACTTTTTAAAGCTTATTTCATAGATTTATCGATTCTCTAATAATTTTACCATTAATGTAGTGAATTTTTTTTTACCTTAGATACTAATAATTATTACCAATAATGAATTTTTCCTATGAAAAAAAATCAAAATTTGGTTTCAAATATTTCAAAAATATAATTACAATATTGTGAAGAAATTACATTTAAAATATACCGACAAAACGTGATAAATTGGGTTTACTAGACAAATTCGTTTTTAAGATTACAATTTTTTATATTAAAATTACACTTATATTTGATTAAAATAATATTCATTGGATTATGAATGATAAATATGAACAAATTTTTTTAAAAAAAAGTAAAAACAAATTTCGACTTTTGATGTACATAAAAACAAATGAATGTTTTCTATTTTATCATTATCTTTTAGTATTAATAGAAAAATAGATCATTTCAAAAAAACATGTAACCTTATGATTAATTTTATATACATATAAAATAAATTATATATCTTATATAAAATAAAATTTATAAAGATGGAAGAAATTATTTATAATATTCAATCATGAATAGAATTAAAATTTAATTTTTAAGAAAATTTATTTTTGACATTTAAAATGACATTAATAAAAATTGAATAATTATATACTAAGATTTAATCATGTTGTTTTTATTGATTAAGACATATATATATATATATATTTATATTTATGTAGTTACTTATACTCATTTAACACAATTTAATGGATAATTTATACATGTTATATTTATATATGTTAACGCTTCTTTTCCGTCACTGACTCTAACGAATTCAAAAGGGAAATACATTGAACACAAAGTGATTCATTCATTAAAGAAATAGTAAAAATTGAAAAAGGCATGAAAAAAGATTCAAATATACTTGGGTCGCTCAAGTTCCACCAAGGTCAAACAAGTATACTTGCCCGCCGCCCATTGGTCGCACAGGTGACTTGCGCGCCCTCTTTGAAATTTGCCCAGGGTTTTCTACGACCTATAAATACCACCTGTGGTCCCCCCATTAGGGGGTGGGGGGGAATTCCAAAAGTGAGATTTATTCCTTGGTCGCCCTAGTATATTCTTGAAGTATTATGGTCACTTATAAGGTAATTTATTACTAGTAATGGATGATCTAAACAGGGGAACCAAGGCCTATGTGTTGAAACTCAACTACACATGCGCGCCTAAGTGGTCAGCCCTTAAGAGAAATGACCGCACTTGCGAGTCGCCTTACTAATTAAATAGAACTTGCACGCCACCCTCTTGAAGACTCTATGGATAATACTAAGGGATTGATCCATGTCTCACCCATGTATTACCATAAGGATTTACTATTGCGCTAGTACACATGTGTCGTGCACGTACACCTACGCGACCAAGACTTGCGCGCCCACGCAATACAACCGTGCTTAATAAGACATGCACGCCCCTCTTTTTTTGGGTTCCCATACTGCCCATTTTACCTCTATTATGACTATCCACCCCTTCTATTCATTATTCATCCTTCAAACGCATCTTCAAAGCTATTTATGGCATGGTTCCTGTGTAGTCTTCCTTATCTGAAAGAAATTCTGTGGAACATCTTTCATAACCTAGTTATTTACACATCCTTCTATTACTAAGGTTAGAGATTTCATTCATTAAAACTCACCATTTAAAGATTATTGAATCCTAAACTTGGGCCTCCTTTTCAGGAGTTATCCCAAATCTAAACTCTCTTAATTTGGGAATCCTCCTAAGGAATAACCCCCATGTCCCTTAACCTGGGCATCCTCTTTAGGAGTAAGACCCGGTCATAATTTCCCATTTCTGGGATTCCTTTTCAAGAGTAAGACCCAGTAATAATTCCCTTAACCTAGGCTTCCTTTTCAGGTGTAAGCACAAGTCTTCATGTTCCCATAATTTTGGGCATCCTCCTCAGGAGTAATCCCCAAGTTCCCAAATATGGGCATCCTCATTATGAGTAAGCCCCAAATTCCAATTTCCCTTAACTTGGGCCTCTATTTCAAGAGTATTCCCCAGTCATAAATCCCCTAACATGGGCCTCCATTTCGGAAGTAAGCCCCAGTTCTCAAGTCACTTTACCCTGGGCCTCCTTCTAAGGAATAATCCCCAGTCATAATTTCTATTAACCGGTCTTAATTTCTTATGATTTGGACATCCTCCACAGGAGTAAGCCCTATGTCCCCTCCTAATTTGGGCATCTTCCTCAGGATTAAGCGCCATGTTAGAGTATCCAAATATCCATAAAATCAAATATACCTTTATAGACCATGTTCCCAAGTTTATTTCCTGAAGTAAATACTAATCTTCATCTATCTGGGCAATCATACATACATATTCCCCCACATAATTTATTATGATTGCATATCTTCATGGAACAATTGTCTGGTTTTTACCAATAACTCATGTTTCTCACACCCAGCATGACTCACGTGATCTTAGAGCGTATAAGTAATTATGAAATCATTCATTGAGTCATAAATCATACATAAACATCATACTCCCTTTCTCAAACTACATGGGTTCTGATTCCTTTTCCAAAACCAAGGATACATATGTAGCACATCCGCGGGTACGATCCCAACTCTTCAATAATCTATGTCCTTCTAAATGAAAATAAACTTCCAGTGCCACACTGAGTGGATTTAAAACATGTATGGTTATCATAATGACCAGAAGATCTCTATATAATCTGTCTAAGGATACAATTGACTATGAATATCTAAACAAATATAGATTATTCTCTATCGATGAAGAACCTCGAATACATATAAAAGATTCTCTGAATTTCCAACATATCAATCATTGATTGTCAGATCTAAAGGAAAGATCATTTTATACTTGGTAATTTAATAAATATTCATGAACATAACATAAATCTATAAAGTGAGTCCTGGAGTAGACAATAATTCCAATCCAAAAGTTGTGATGAGTCTGACCTCCAATCCTCTCGAACAATAAAAATTCTTAAGCATTATAAGTTCACAACTAATGAGCACCTACCTTTGGAATGTAGGTCCAAATGGAAATAGAATTGTTGGATGTTTCCTGTTGTATAACAAACCCGTTATAAACCGCTAGGAATGTTTGAACCTCAAATCAACGAGGTCATCCCCATTTCTAGTGGAAACAAAAAATGTTAAACCCGACATGAAACCTTAACCAAGATAAAATGATGTTTTGATTATTTGTTAGGCCACTATTTAAACTCGAAGAGAGGACCAACGAGACAATCAATAACATGTGAGATTATACAAAAGATGTAGTCACCAGACTTATATTAATTACGTCTGTTATATCAAACATGCACTCTTTTCCATGATCTTTTGCGTTACAGAAATGGATTCTATTAAATTCACCCATGTGAATTCCTCTGGTGTGAATACCTATGTTGATACTCCTGCTAGATCGTTGTCCGCTCTGAGGATGATGTCACCTACTCAGTCTCTTCAATGATGGGTATCATATGTGCTAGTTAATGATTACCGTCAAAACGGTTCTATTACGACTCTGGAGGCCACTCAACAAGTCCTCCAAGTCAATAATTCACCATGGTAATCCGGACAGCGACGACCAATGATCAAGAAGCAGGTGGTTCCAACCACCATCTCTAACTGTTTCTGGTTGTTATCCATGGAATGGAATCACCATTCACTCCCGTATTCTCGGGAGGTGAATGAGAAGGTCCCTCAGGTCCTTAATTCAAGGATAGAGTGTTCCTTACTGAGAGATCCCATCAATAATCGTCACTAGACCCGTGTGACATCGTGCCCTCAACATGATGAGGGTATCGTCTCCAGGAATTCGGCTCAGGTTCCTCGAACATAAGAAAGCAAGACGAACCTCTAGAGATGAAATCCGGTCAACAGTGAACATGTTCTCATCTCTGCCATCTCCAGAGAAGTCCACCAACCTAACTTGATGGCAAGAAATGAGCGGGCACACACACCCATCCGTTTTAATTACGCTGTCTAGCAGAATCGTCTGGTTGCACCACGCCAATCCCATCAGAAAATTCCGGAAGAGTACTATTGATAGGAACATAAACCTATTTTTAAATCATGAGCTAGTCAGTAGTCTCTTCTGACTACATACGATGGAGCCCACCAACCCAATGTGTTGACAACTGGTAAACGGGCACATACACCTGCTTAAACTCATCAATCCTGCCAGCAGCCTCATCTGTCAGTATTGAAGGAAGCTCATCAACAAAATTTGGTGGAGTGAAATAAGTAGGCACATACACCTTCTGATAATGATCAAGCCTACCAACAGTCTGATTTGAAAGAAATCAGAGAAGTCAGTCTGAAAGCTCCGTCGACAAATGGGAGTCAGACTAAACTCTATGACCCACACATGAGTACTGTCAGAATTCACTGACAGGAAAAGGAGGACAGAAGTAGGCACATACACATACTCCAAGAATGTAATGGGTATATATCCCCATTCTGGCAGCTGAATTCACCATGCACATTCTGTCAATTGTGAAAGAGTAGAAGCAAATCCCTTCTCATATTCTAGATTCCTGCCAAGATATTATAATAAGTTTAGTAGAATCTCAGTGAAAGACACATAAATATATCCCTACCAGTGGAGTGACACATCAACTGTTCACTTTAGAGCAAACACACACCTCTTATCTAGTCCATGAGGGTTATGGGGCGTAATCCCCCCATATCACACGGACAACAAATCAGACACATACACCTAATTTGAGCGGAGATAATCAGCATAACCTGGTCATTTATCCTGAGCAGGCACAAACACATGCCCATAATAACCACTTTCATCAACTAGTGGTTCCCAAATTGAGTAAGAACGCATCTAAAAAGAAGACCCACCCAACATAGTCAAGAAATCAAGAACCAATCTGTAACAAGGACTTGCTCTGTGCGGGAGTTATTGAAGCCCTCAGTCAATTATCTGTTGGAATTCAAGATTCTACTCCCTCATTTCCCAATAGTTGGAACATTATTTCTGAAGGTCTGCATCAGACACTTCCTCAGGAAGGCTTGCTTCATGAAAATTTGGTCGATCTTGAAGTTTCTTCTTCAGATGAGATCCACAAGAACAATTTTTGATCAGATGTCTAAGGAGAAAAATGTTTCATATTTTGTTGTATCCCACCATGGTGGTCCTCCCCATGATGACGATTTTATCGGTGATAGTCCTATCTGTAGTAGTAATTCAAAATTCCTGGAAAATGCTCCAATGGAAAATGTAGTAACGAGAAATCCCGATTATCTTGAGGCACCTGAAAATTTAAAGACAGTCATGTCTGATGCATTACCAATAGAAGCAAAAATAGATCCTCAACCCTTAGATAGCCCGCGGTGTAGGTCATTCTCCGAACCACCCCTGAATCATGCATCTTCTAATTTGATCAATGAATTCACTACCAATATTGTTGAATCCGATTAAGCAACAAGGAAGCACCATCTTTAGTCTAAAAAATAGATAAATCTTAATCAAATGATAAGGAGGAAATTTTGAATATGAGAAAACAATTGGGGAAATGTGAAGTGCTAGTAATGTTTTGGCCTTTGGCTGATTCTCAGTATGACATTCTCGAGATGTGGACGGAAGATGGAATTCATGATATTCGTCTCAATATATAGAAAACTCTATGTCAGTTGAAAAAGAAAATATTATCTTATGATGAATATGAAAATCATTTCAAGATAATTGAATGGTTACAATGCCAAATTGACTTGTCATCTCTCTCAGTTTCTCGATATCCAAAGGCTGAAAAGCATCAAAGAGGCCTTCTGCGTTCATGCCTTGGCACACTAAGAAGATTGCACCAGTTAGATGCCAATTCCCTATCTGGTATTCATATCAAGGAATGGGTTGTTTAGGGAGCACTACATTTCACTATACTCTCTAGTCATCAAATCCCTCTGAAAATGGCCTCATGCAATGTTATTGACCATTGCCGGCCACAATCAATTAGCTTTGTCTGTAATCATTGGCTTGCTCAAGAAGATGCCTCAACTAGTTCTTCTCAAAATCAAGAATATAGAGAAAAAGTTGTTGAATTACTCATGCATCAAGAAAACAAGATTATTGAAAAGGACCCCCTTTTGGAACAAGAACATCATCTTGTGACAGAAGTTTCAAAAATCATCCAACTATATTTTGAGCCGGGTGATAAATGTGGATGCAGGAAGATGCATCCAGCTAATTTCGGGACTAATGACTGCAAGATCAGGAGATATTTAAAGAAAGGCTCAGATATAACATGTCAAGAACCACCCCAACTTGACAGAGTGGGTACTCTTTTAACCCAACCCTCAGAATCAACAAATAGGATTCGAGTAGTTGAGAAGGAACAGTAGGAAAAACCCCAATCCACTAGACTGGGGACTAATTAAAATCCTCAATCACTCCCTCAAAAAAAGTCAATCATCTTTCGATTGGGGAAGAAGCCTCAAGAGGAACAAAGAGACAAATTATCAAGATATTCCCTTCAAATTATATTTCGTCAAGAAGATCCAATGAGATCAAATAAAAAAGGTGATGTATCATCAAAGACATTGAAGAAGTCAATATCGCAGAAATTATGATAGAAGTGATTCAATTCATTATGCATCAATTAATGTCATCAAAGTCGTTGTTGCTGATCCACCAGATGAGGCTCACTCAGAGGGATCAGATGAATAGATTCCGGCTCAAGAAATTGTATGCACAGACACAAATGTAGAAGGTGTGCGTACACAAAATTAAAGGCTTAGCCAGAATCTAGGAGTTCCATCAAATAACCCACTTCCCCCTCTATGAAAGGGATCCAATAAATGGAAAGGAAATAATCAGATTACATACCCTTCCTCTAGAGAAGGCAAATAAATCTCATTATAGATATTATTTTCAAAACAAGAGAAAAATTGAAGGAATCAAGGGGGTTGAATGTCGAACTACATCAGGGTAGTCATCCTCCTAAGCATGCCCGAGTCAGTCATCCAAGGGAATTTGTAGCATCTACTGATATAGATCAATAATATCTTATATTATCAGTGCACCCTTACATGACTAATCTTACGGGTCAAGGAAAACAACAATCGGCGGTGCTACCATCAGTTCCAATACCAGCCACCACATCTGTCAATCCTCCAGTCGTTGCACCTGTTCGGGTCCAAGCTCAACCGGATGTTTCTCAAAAGTTAATAACTACTATTGAATCCTTAACAGCTCAGTTGGAAGCTATGGAGTGAAAGAGTGCTCAAATTAAAGCTAAAAAGTGATCTTATCCTGAATGGGTTGATGCAATTCCTCCCACATAAAATTTTTCAAGTACCAAATTACCAATATTTAATGGTTCGGGGGACCCAAAGCAACACTTAACACACTTTTTTTGTCATTGCGATCCTATTATGGGAACCCCTATGCACCAAGAGGCAGTTAAGCTTAGTTGTTTTGTACAGTCATTACAAGGACCTGCTTTTTATGGTACACAAGCTTGCAATCCCGGTTAATTACCGGGTGGGAGGATCTCCGTCAACAATTCCTTATTCAATTCATCTAAAAATTGACAAAGAAAATAGTTTTTTATCATAAAAATTTTAAGCAAAGGGAGAATTAAAGGGTTTAATATTTCCTTTCTCACTAAAAGGGATTTACATATTACCTATGCTTAGCACTCCCTCAGGAGGAATTGATGAAAATTTGTGTGGTAAATTTTCGTGATGAATTACGCACTCCATTGATCCATGTGAAATACAAAGGAGGTATTCGAGACCTTACTTCAATCGCTCAACCGATTGAAGATTATCTTATGAAGACTAAGGATAAAACTCATTTAATTCCATCAGCTTCAGGAAGGAGAATGGGTAAAGTATCGACTGCTATAGTTATGCTTAAACAAGCACATGTACCTGCTTCGACTTCAAAACCTTCATCTTCTCGAAGGGTCCCACCTCTTGAGCATCAACAAAAGAGGTAGTTTCGTCAAGATGATCAAAGAGATCAAAGACGGAAACAATTTAAGGATTTGAAGAGCAATGTTTACTTTTTCCAAAATGAACAAGTTCCTGGCTACTTCATTTCGGCTTTGAAAAATAATTTGGTTCAATTGCCAAGGCCCAAAAGGCCGAACAAGGATGGAGATGAAGAACATCCCAATAATTTCACATTTCATCAGATGTTGGGGCATCCCATTCAGGAGTGTTTTGTCTTCAAAGGCCTTCTTTAAAAAATGGTCAACTCAGGGAAAGTCAAATTGAATGGTTCTTCAGCTCATGTAGCATGTGTAACTGCTACATATATAGAAGAAGAAGGTGAGTGGCAAGATGTCAAAATTAAGAATGCGCAGAAATATGATGATTTGATGGTCCGAAAAATGATCAAACGAACACATGCCATTTTGCGAACACAAATGAAGAAACCAATTGTGTCTTCTGCCTTGAATTCCACAGAAAAATCCTCTTCATCAGAGGGAAAATCCTCAATGAAACAGCATAATTCAAAGAAAGAAGAGAAATTAGAAGAAGATGATATCGTGTCAAAGCCCAAGTTGTCTTTGAATCTGGCATATTTTATGACATCTACATCAAAGCCATGACCACTGACCCACCTAACGGAACAACCTAAATTGGCTAGTCGGACAGAGTCTTATCAGATGAAGAGTTAATCTTTGGTTCTGTTAATATGTTTAACTTAACAGATTCTTATGCAAGTCACAGTTTCGATTTTGATGAGCCTGAGTTCCCTGTATCAAACAGATGATTAAGAGGGGTTTCCAGTGGTCAGGGATACAGAGTAAGACATGGATCATTCAAAAGCCACTATTCCAATTCTACCCCTTCTAGAACTGTATATGCAGTAGAAACGCGTGCAAGAGCCCTTCAATGGGATCAACATGAAAAGAAAAATTCTTCCACCAATAGTAGACTCAGTGCTGGCATAGTTGTTCTAGAGGATCGATTAGTAGTTACACCATCTTCCTCTAAGCAAGAAAATAGACCTATTCAATATAATCATCCGAATCAAAGAGTATTACCAACTCATATCCGGATAAAAGATGCATCAACATCCAAAGCATCAACTATTAAGGCACCTGCTAAACCACATGTTCTTGATGGGAAACGCAAACCTTTGGATCAAAAGTATGATGTATTAAAACACATGGCCCATGTACTAGCCAGGTTATCAATTTTGGATGCCTTGAATTTATTAAAGTATCTTTGGGAGGAACTCATTGAGGCTTTATCAAGTCCAGAAGAGTTTGAAAATAAAATTTCTATAGTTGAAGCATACCATGTTGAGAATAATCCTGTAGAATGTCATGTAGTGATATCTTTCACAGATGAAGATAAAGATGATGTCGTGCATGGAAATATTAGACCTTTGTATTTATCTGGCAAGGTCAATGGTGTAGATATCCAAAGTGAATTCATTGATAATGGTTCAAGAGTCAACCTCATCCCCATTCATACAATTCATCTATTGGGCCTCAAGGAATCTGAATTATCTCCTTCTACTATGATGTTACAAGGATATGATAAAAATTAACAAGAACCACTGTGTGAGATTACACTTAGAACTCAGTTTGGATATATTGTATCTAATTCAGATTTCATGGTTGTTGATCAAGACTCAACCTTCATCATCTTTCATGGAAGACCATGGATACATCAACATGCAGATATCCCTTCATCATATCATCAATGTCTCAAATATTGTTTCGATGGTCATGTTCGTACATTTTATGGTGTTAAATCCCCATTCAAGACATGTGAATCTCAATACATTGAGGCAAAATTCTATCACATGAAGGGAAAGGAGAAATCCACAACAAGGGAGATTACCAAAGATAATACCCCATATGGTTTGGAAAATATTCCATTAAACCCATTTACACATGTGAGTACAGATTATGTGTTGCCTATCAGTCAAATTGACAGGATAGACCCAAATCAAATACTCTTATGGAATCTTCCATAATTTCAATTACGGAAATCAAGAAAGACAGCAGGGGATAAATTGGTGATTCACCAAGAAATGATGAAAGCTGAAATTGGGATGTCTTCATTTCATCTACAGAAATCCCACAAGTCTATACTTCGCCAACCCAGCGAGAAAATGTTATAGCAATGCCAGAGGCGAATGATGATGTCGACTCTCAATACACCATCTCCACTAAATTACCCATGGAAGACCCGTCATCATAAATTATATCATAAATTGAAGCTTCTTCTTCAAGATGTTCAAATTTTAACATCTCTTCAGATAATGGAAATTCTACTTCATCATATACTATATGAGTAGTAAAAGAAGATATAACACATGTTAATGAAGAAGAGGAAGATCATAGGGATGCTCCCCAAGTATTTGAAGAGGGTATCTATAACACTATAGATGAACTTAGAGAAATAAATCTGGGTACAAAAGATGATCCACACCCCACTTTAATTAGTGCGGACATGTCTCTTGAAGAGAAAGAGAGGTATATTTCTTTTTAAAGAAAAATCGAGATATATTTTCTTGGAACTATAATGATATTCTAGGTCTTGATCATAATTTTTCTACTCATTGTTTAGGTTTTCCAAAAAAACATCGAGGATTCAAACATGCCGCTAGAAGAACGCACCCAACCTATGCTTAAAAATTTTAGGATGAAGTAGATAATATTATCAAAGCTAACTTCGTTAGAGAAGATCAATATCCCAAGTGGTTAGATAACATTGTCCCTATGAAGAAGAAGAATGGAAAAATTAGAGTTTTCATTGATTTTAGAGATCTTAATCGGAATTTTTTTAAGGATGATTTTTCAGTTATGAATACAAAACTATTAATTGAAGCAACTACTGGATATGATGCACTTTATTTCATGGGTTGATATTCAGGATATAATCAAATATTAATGGCTCCAAAATATGAATAATCTATTGCCTTCATGGCCCCTCGGGGTGTGTTCTACTATCAGGTAATTCCCATTTGGCCTAAAGAATGCGGGCGCAACATATCAGTGTGATATGCATCATATATTTAATCCCTTTTTAGGGATGTTTGTGGACTGCTATGTGGACAATTTGGTGGTTAAATCAAGTCAACGTTATAATCACTTGGCTGATTTTGAAGTCATATTCCTCTAACTTCGGTAACATAATTTGAAGATGAACCCCTTAAAATGTGATTTTCGGGTAACCTCAGGAAAATTTCTCGGCTTTTTTGTACGCCATTGTGGTATCAAAGTCTATCCTGAGAAGACCAAGTCAATCCTTGGTATGTCAACTCCTCAAAATTTGAAATAATTGAGAGGAATTCAAGGACACATATCCTATATTCGGTGTTTCATCGCCAATTTGGAAAGAAAATGTTTACCCTTCACCAAGTTGATGATGAAGGGAGTCACATACTAGTGGACTGAAGAATGTCAAGAAGCATTCGATATTCTCAAGAAGTATCTCCTGATTCCACCGGTATTAATGCAAACTGTTGAAGGAAGACCACTAATCCTCTATGTGACAGCTTTAAAGCGATCATTGGGTGTCTTTCATGCTGAAAAGTATGATGCTGGGAATGAAAACAGCCTCTACTATCTCAGTCGGACTATGCTGGAAGCAGAAACTCGATATTCAAATATTTAGAAGTGCTTCCTAGCATTAATTTTTGCAGTTCAGAAGTTGAGACACTACCTGTAACATCATAATATCCAATTGGTATCATGCAATAACCAGCTCAAATTCATCCTTAGCCGTCCAATGCTTACAGGACGTCTGGAAAGCTGGGCAGTTATTTCGCAGCAATTTGATATTCTGTATGTGTCTCATAAGAAAATAAAAGGCCTAGATCTAGCAAATTTCTTTACTGGACACCCTTCAATGGAAGATACATCTTCAGATATTGATCTTCCTGATGAATACGAATTCATTATTCAATATTATCTTCAAACATTGGAAATGTACATTGATGGAGCTTCCAGAAGTCCAATAGGGATGAAAATGGAAAATCCTAAATTCAACAATGTTGGGATAGGAATTGTGCTCATTTCTACGGAAAAGGTAGTGTTATCCTATTCCTTGTCATATTTGGTAGGCGGTACAAAAAATGAAGTGGAATATCTAGCTCTCATTGCAGTATTGGAATTGGCGCTTCAAGCACAAGTGAATCACTTAAAGGTGAAAGGTGATTATGGCTTGGTAATCAAACAAGTCATTGGGGATTATGCAATCATAAAATAAGAACTAATCCATTTGTATGATTATTACAGAGAGTTAATGGAGTAATTCCCTTCGGAACAAACATTTTCTTATGTCGTTAGATCACAAAATGCCCAAGATGATGTGCTGGCTAATATAGCCACAGCTCTGAAAAATCCAAATCGGGATGAGGCAATCATCAGTATTGCCCACCATCAAACAATTATACCTTATGATCAAACCATAAAAGAGGAAATCAATGAAATTAGTCCCATTCCTGATCCACATGGTCATACTATAGGATGAATGACACATATGAGGGAATACCTTCAATATGGAACACTTCCACCTGATAGAAATGGGAAAGAACAAATCTGGCGATGTGTGGTCAATTTTATTCTTTATGAAAGACCAGATCACCTAGAGAAAATTCTCTACAAAAGAGGTTTTGATGGAATTTTCTTCCGATGCATTGAAGGTGAAGAGACAATGGCTATCATTAAATAAGTGCATGCAAGAGTCTATGGTGCCCACCAGTCTAGACACAAACTATCGAATCAAATTCGAAGTCTTGGATACTTTTGGCCTTCAATGATACAAGATTATGTTGATTTCACAAAGAAGTGTCATTATTTCCAAGTACAGGCCTACTTCATTCATCATCCCCCAGAGTTTCTTTATACCGCTAAATACTTGTGTCCATTTGCCACATGGGGAATGGATTTAGTGGGACCTTATCCTTCAGCCACATCCAAGAAGTTTAGGTATATTATTATTGCTACTGACTTCTGTTCCAAATGGGCAGAGGCAATACCCCTCAATGAAGTCAGTTCTAAATGCATTGTTAGCTTCATCAATCTAACATCATTACCAGATTTTGTGTCCATCATTCCATATTGACGGACAATGAAACCATCTTCTGTTCATCCAAGGTGAGGAAGTTGTATCAAGAATACAACATCAAATTCAACCATTCTTCTCGGTATCATAGAGCATCCAATGTCTAGATAGAAGCCTTCAACAAGACTATATCAAATATACTGCAAAAGATGGTAGATATAGATAAGAAATCTTGGCCTGGTAAACTAATTCATGCTTTATGGGCTTATCAAACCACCACCCGAACTACAACATGGTCAAATCCATATTCATTGGTATATGGGACTGAAGCAATCTTGCCCATTAAGGTTTAATTACCATCACTCAGAGTATCCATTTGTGATCAGGAATATATAGATGAACAATATCAGAACCGATTGGAAGAATTGGAATGATTATATGAGAAAATATTGTGCACCATGCATCACTTGGAAGTCTATCAGAATCAAATAGCACGATCTTTCATCAAAAAAGTTTGTCTTCATTCATTCGTTCAGGTAAAATTGGTATTAGTTTTTAGAACTCCAATGATACCAGGAATGAAACATCCCATGATTGAGCCAAAATGGGAAGGAACTTACACAATACATAAGGTCTACTTCAAATGATCTTATTCTTTAATCTCAGTTGATGTAGAACTCATCACGACTCTAACCAATGCCAGATTTTTGAAGAATTATTTTGTATAAACACAAAATAAAGCATCAATGGTCCATGCATACGAACATATAATATTCACACCATTGTCCAGCAAGACGTTAAACTGCACCATCAACCGTCCATGCATATGACCTTAAACTGTTCGCATCATTTTCTAGCATGACGTTAAACAGAACCATCAACGGTCTATGCGTATAACCATAAACTATTTGAATTTCTCTTGTCCAACATGACGTTAAAATGTATTGTCCTTACTTCAAGACATTAAACTGCATAGTCCCTCACGTCAAGTAATATGTTTAACTGCATAACTGTCATCCATACTATATGATGTTAAACTGTACAACCCTTCTTAAGCCCTTACTGCATGACTTTAAACTGCACAGTCCATTCTTCGTCCAACATGACATTAAACCATGATGTCCTAGATACTTTATGCTAAACTATATTGATTTCCCTTACGTCCAACATGATGTTAAACTATGCCATCATCTGACATGATGATAAACTGTGAAAAAATCCCTAATATGTCCATCATGACGTTAAACTATGTACTCTTTTGTTCTTACTGCTTGACATTAAACTGCACAGTCCCCCTTTTTCGTCCAACATGACGCTAAAATATATTGTCCCCGTTGTCTTAGCTACAAGACCCTAAACTGTACAACACCCTAATTGTCCAACATAATGTTAAATTGTATCCCTATATTTTGTTCTACATAACGTTAAACTGTATTTTGTCCCTGCTACATGACATTAAACTTTGCAGTACCAAATGTCCTCACTGCAAGACTTTAAACTACATAGTCCCTTCATATGTCCTACATGACATTAAACTGTGCAACGTTAAGGTTATTTCTACCTCTTGTTTTTCACACCGAGTATGACTCATGTGAGCTTAGAGTAAAACTTCTACCATGACACCCTTTCTAGGCCGCTAACCATGCATAAGTCCCAACAACTTTTTTAGGTCGTTGTCCCCAATAACAACTTGATCACTAATTCATTCTTAAATTGAAATACTCATACTTTTACCTTTCCTTCTAGGCTGGGTACGTAGGAAACCTCCCATGGTTTAAGACCAAAACCAATCTCTTCACATTGGTTCACTTCCATCACATTTGATGTTGATTCATGAAACCACCCCCAGAATCAACATCTTTACATTGGTACACCTTCTTCCTTGCTATATGACGTTAAACTGTACAATATATTTTGTCCTGTATGACAATAAAATACAATATTCATTGATACCCTCACCTGGGAGGGAATCATTATTCACATTGATTTCCATTCATGTTATATTCCAAATACTACGTGCATACATGGCAATTCCTAAGCCTTTAATCTTGGGTCAAACCATCATTGCACTGAAGTACCCTTTCACCCTTCACATGTACGAACCAAATCTATATGAAGCGTATTTCTAGAAATATGAGGGTTTGATTCCGATTCTTATGGGATCCATAGGAACGTTTGAGTGTCCCTCGAATCCAGACCCATGTCATTGGGCCTAACCCCAAATTCCACCTTCAGTCTCCTGGATGAGAAGTCCCTATGAAAACACACACTGTGTATTCATTATTATGGTCTGAGCTCTATGACCCTAAACTAAGATCTCTCATAATTTCATCCCACATGAAGTTAAACTATATTTCATGAACTACGTATGGCTTGATTCTCATCTTTATGGGATTCGTAGTGAAGTCCAACATTTCAATTCGGGACCCATCCACAACATGATTATGATTAGCATTGATCTGGGCATATCTATATACATTGGACAATACCCATTTTTATGTGTTACAATCCTAACCTTAAATATTTCCAGATATTCATAACCCTTTTCTCGACCTCTGGTCACAAGATGACCAATTTTTTAGAGTTCTTTTTCCTGACTATGCAGTACGTGCCCTAAGGCGGCCTTGCATAAGTAGTATACATAACAGACCTGTCAGCCAAAAGATACTATTATTTGACTATGCATGTAACAGCCCGAGATTTTATGAAAAATATTCTTTTTTATTTCACTAATGTCTTGTGTTGTACGCTACACCAAAAGGAGCTTTCACAACATGTATCTTTGAATTTCCTTGCATTACACGCAATAGCAACCTACCTCGATAGCGTGTGTAGTACGCAATACTGAGTTTCACAAAACAACGATATGCTATTAAAATATTATTAAAACTAGTCGTTATGAATAGTAATAACCACCTTTTAAAATTTTAGAAAATTTAGCTCTCAAAATGGACTTCATTTTTGGATTCGGAGTATCGAATTTAGCCTAACGTGAAATTTTGGTACTTTTCGGATAACTTTAATATTCTGATGAATAGTGAAAATTACTAAATTATAATTAAAAACAACCTTTTTAATCAAAATAATTAATAGTGATAAATTATTAATTTGAGTGGTTTTAAAGTATATTTAGAATATATTTTTACAATTTAATACAATATTGGTCATTAGATGTAATTTCACATTTAAACCAGACATAAACAAGTGTCAATCTTTTGATAGATATTGTTTCTTAAAAACACGCTATTTGTTTTAACAGCGGGATTTAATTATAAAATTAATTAATGAAACTTCTATGTTATGAATTTGAAAAAATAGACTTCATTTTTGAATTCGGAATATGAAATATAGCTTAGGATGAAATTTTGGCATTGTTCTGAAAAACATCAATTTTTGATGAATAGTGAAACTACTAAGTGGTAGTTAAAAAAGTGAATTTTTCATAAAACATAATTTTACCGCTTCTGTGAATGGAATTTCAAAAATCTGAGAGACACGGTTGATGTCATTAAGTAAAATGTGGTTCAATGAGATGAAAATAATTTTTGGTGAATAGTAACTTTTTACTTTTATTTACCACGGTTAAAAGTAAATAGGGTAATTAAGGGTAAAAATGATATTAATATTACCCTAACACATGTCCTAATCCTATTGGACAAGTTTATCTAGACCAAAAACAACCTTAAGTGTAAAATATTATCATTTAGACCCACTTGGATTAGATTAGGACATTTATTATTATTTTTAAAAGAAGAGTTAAAAGAGTGAAAATCAAAGTTTATTTACTAAAACATTTTTAATATAGGGATATACATAAGATAAATTCGATTGTAAATATTCATTAGAAAGATAAAAAGATTTCCTACATAATGGTATTTTATTTGTAATTTTTAGACATCAAATAAGTTAATATATGTATGACACAATGATGATGCAGTAATTATCTTATTTATGAAATATTGACATAATTGATGTTATAAACACCAAAATAAATGTAATTTGAGACTTTTTATGAATTCCACCAATTTTATAGGTTACTATGATATATTAGTGTTGCTTTAATAAACTTGGTTCGAACATATAATTCTACTATGACTTTTACAAAAATCATATATCAAATAGTGTCAAAATTGACACAAAATAGTTTTTAAATAAAATATTATATTATTAATTGTTATTTTGTTCCTAAAACTCTAATATTCGGCCAAATGACTTAGATAAGGATATATATATTAACAATAAACAATTTGGGGTTCGTTTGGCATGTTATAATAAGTTTATTAACCATATATTGAAAGAAAACAAAAAGACACGGTAAAAGTTAAATTATTTAACTTAGAGTTAAATCTAATTGATAAGGTTAAAATAACACTCTAAACTTGTCTAAATATTATTGGTTGATATTAGTTCGACCCATACCCACTTTATCTTCGAAATAAGACCCTTTGGAACCATTATAAACCGATTTTGACTTTAATATAAAATAATATTTTGAGATATTCCTAAGGTGCCCCTCTCCTCCCTTATAAAAGGGCACCTCCTCCCCCTCCTCCTCACACCAATTTGAGCACTCAATATCGGCCAAAACCTGCCATTTTCTCCTCTCCACTTCCCTATAATAATCCTAGAGGTCCTGGTCTTCTTCAAAGACCAATCTTAGTTCCCTAAGTGGAGGATTCAAAGAGGCGTTCCAAAGAAGAGGTAATATCCATTTCCGATCTTTTCAAATTCTTTCTTCTTCAACTTATTCTTCTTTAGTTGTTTCATGATAAAGTGATAACATCAGTATTAATTACATACTGATATGTTATTATAAATATGAAACAACCCTACTTCACCTTATATCCATCCTACGGAAAAATGAAATCACCGCGTGTGCGTACGTACGGAATACCATCTCCACGCCGTGGTGTAATCTATTTTCCGCCACCACCTTAATTGGATGGGTATAATAGTGTAATGAGTAACTATAAATGATTATTATAAAGTGATATTGATACTGAAATAGTATACATACACTTCAACACAATTCCACGACCATGGGAACGATATCATCGCTCGTGCGTACGTACGGACTACCGTCTCCACGACGCGATGAGATTCATTCTCAATGATTAACCATTCATGAATGATTATAAAGTATATATAATAAGTACTAATGAAATATATGACCTAATAATGATACTGGAATTATTTATATGTATGTCATCTACTTAATTCCATTCAATTCAATAAGGAAACGAAAACATCATTCATGCGTACGTACGGACTACCGTCTCCATGAACGGTGTATTTCTTTCCATTTACTGATTTATTATATATGTATATTATCAATATATATATATATAAATTATGTTTTATATTCTGGAATTAATTAATCATGATCTAAGTAATCATATGAATAATTACAAGTTAAAAACATGAACGACAAATGAGACGATTTTACCCAAAACGCTACTTTAACATGAATTTACAAAAGAACGGGTAATATAAAGTCATAAGTGGACCATATGTGATATAATAACAATTGAATATGATTCTGGAATAATTAAATAACATGATTTAAATCATTATACAGAAGGTTCGGACACTTACAAAGCAAGTCGGACCTAAGGTAAGGGAAATATCACAATCTCATTTTTATCCGAGATTGTTTATTCATAAGTATTTACTGGGGTGTATTTTATCATCCACATCCATGTTTAATCAATATTTAATATTATTTCCATCCACATACAATTTTTTAAATCCATTTTTACCCTTTGGTGAGTTTTTAGTAATATGTATGAAAGGAATCGTTTGTCGTTTTTCGTACGAGGTACTTTTTGACTTTTCCGACAAAAGTACGAAGAATTTTTTTTTTAACTTATACGGCATGAATGGATTTTTAACAAATTATTTCCAAGAAGATTCCTTTAAAAGTTTTCAAGTTTATTTTTAATCAGCTTCTTTTATGTTAAAGTTGTATGACATGTTATGAAAGGAAAAATGTTTTTGAAGAAGAAAGGATATTTTCCTCAAGAATGGAGTTCAAGTATTTTATCAAAATTATTTTCCATCTAAGATAATAAAAGGGTTCTGTTTTTATCCCTATTATTACATTGGTTTGATTATGATGTGATGGAAATATTTTTATGAATTTATTTATCTTATATGAATTGTTTTATGATGTCATGTTGTTTAAGAATCCCATTTTTATTACATGGGTTACGCTATGATGTATGGTTTATGATTATGTGGCACACATAAGAAAGGATTCATTATGAGATGGGTGGGACCTATATCTCCCTCCAATGCATTGGGTAGAGATTTTATATCTCATGAGATAGACATGGCTGGAATGGTAGGTTATACCGGTTCAGTGAAACAGGACTGGAACGGGGGTGACTCGGTTCAGAAAGGGACTTTGTCCACTAAGATAGTCTTGGCAATGAGTCATGACTAACAAGAAATGATTTTCCATGATTATGTGTGCATGCCACAAAGTTTTAAGTTTCATGTTATGATTATGGGGATCTCATTTTCACTTCTATGATTTGTTCCATGTTAAGATATTATGATCTCTTTTCCAGGTTATGATTTTCAAAAAGATATTATATGATTTTTATTTTATTTATTTTCCCTTGCTGAGCATTTGAGCTCACCCTTTTATGTTTTCTTTTCCCCAGGATATAAAGAAAGGTTTTAGGTATAAAAAAAAGGAAGATCTTTATGGGAGATATTGAAGATCTTTCACCACAATTAGAAGATTACGTTCCGAGTTTCCAAAGACACTAAACTATTATGATCCTTGTGTGTGTGTTTTTGTTATGTACCAAGTATTCCGCAAAAGTAATGTAATGTCCATGTACGTCAGGCTTAGGGTCTCTACAGTTGGTATCAGAGGAAAGGTTTAGTCAACCTTTGGAAACTAGGATGCGAGAACTTTAGTGAGATCCCTAGAGATATTTCTAAGGTATGTCTAGGGATGTCCCTAAGGTTAAGTATACGTATAGGTTATAGTACTAGAATTATGCTAACGATCATAGAATTAAACCTAAGATGTTAGATATTGAAGGTACTCCCCCTTTATTATGTTGTTTTCCCTAGCATGATTTTTGCCTCTCACACTATTCTTTTTGGGTTTTAGACGATGGCTGGAACCCGAAGGAACCATGTTGATCAATGCAATGGACAATGCAATGATTGTCCTCCTGAACAAACAAATGTTATGGGAGATGGAGTGCAAAATCTTATTGCTATACTTACACAAGCTATGAATCATTCTGGACTTCCAAATGAGCAGAGAAGGGAACAATATTCTATTGAGTCCTTCATGAGGAAACGTCCACCTTCTTTCAGTGGGACTTCCGATCCACTTGTTGCTGAACAATGGATCAGTACCACTGAAAAGATATTTTCAGTTCTTCAATGTTCTGAGCATGATAAAGTCATCTTAGCAGTATATCGTTTGGAAGGTGATGCTGATCAATGGTGGAATCTTATCAAGAATACGAGGCAAAGAGATGAAATTGAGTCCATGGAATGGGACGAGTTCAAGAACTTGTTTTTCAGTAAGTACTTCCCTCGTATTCTTCGAACAAAGATGGAAAAGGAGTTTCTTGAGCTGAAGCAGAAGGATAATGAATCTGTTGGTATATACGAAGCAAATTTTACAAGACTTGCAAGGTATGCATCTGGCATTATCATCCAACCTGAAAGTAAAGTTGATCGATTTTTTAGTGGCTTAAAACCAAGTCTTCGAAGGTCATTAGCTATAAGAGACTTCAGTAGCTATGAAGAAATTGTGTGTTGTGCTATCAAGGTAGAAATGGAAGTTGGTGTTACATATCCATCTCATGGTTTTGACAAGAAACGAAAGATGGAGTTCAAGGAGAAATTTCAGAATAATGGTGAAAAGAATATGAATGTTTCCTTATGCACAAAGTGTGGAAATAAGCATGGTGGAGATTGTCTTAAAGGGACAAGAAAATGTTTTAAGTGTGGAAAAGAAGGTCATCGAGCAGCTGAGTGTCGAAGTAATGGAAAAAGGGTTTCTAATGATGTGAATAAAGCAAACACTGCAGAGAACGCACCACCAACACTTCAATTCTTCAAGTGCAAGGAAATGGGGCATTATGCTAATAAATGCCCTAATCCAAGGGTTAGTGATGATCGACATGAGCAACCTCTTAAGGCAAAGGACAAAGGGAAGTCACATGCGATCACTATTGGCGATGTTGAATATGACAACGATGTGGTGGAATGATTAAGTGTTTATGTAATGGGATTCCAAAATAATGTTGTATCATAAAGTATTGGAATATTTATGTAATGGTCTAATGTGGTATTCAAAGTGATTGAGATATTTTTGGAAATAAGATGATATGAGCATAATGAAGGGAATATGAGAAAACGAAATGTTTAACAGTATTCATGAGCTCATGATTGATATAAGGACTAAGTGATATCATAGTTTGAGTATATAGAATTTTGAGGATTTTGGTATGTGGAAAGTGTTAAATTTTAACTGCATTCATGTTTTCACTAGGGTATTCAAGAGAATACATGATTAAGGACTTTGAATGTTTGGAATGTGACCAAAAAAACATATCTTATGATATATGGGGATCGACGTTGGTGTTAAATCTCTGGTAATCGTTTTCACTATGTTATGAGAGTGGACTGCAGTATTATGGATAAGCCTAAAGATTGGAATGGATTATGTTGGACATAAGTTAGTATTGTTTAAGGGTAGAATTTTTCTCGATATTATTGATGGGATGTTATAGTAATATAGTTTTAGAAAAAGGACAACCTTCAGGATGGGCGACAACCCATCGCGTCGGACAAGGCTGTAGGAATCGAACCCACAACCGAAGTGTGACTGGCCTTTATCGCCTACCACTGACCTACAGGAAGTCCATGTTTAGTAGAAACTAGTTTTATTATATTAATCAGTATGATATGTGAATAATAAGTTCATTTTAGGAACCATATGTGATTAATCTCACTATAGAATGACTTATGTATATTTAATAACTTTTTGCTAACCTTTTGTTTGAGACAGATTGAATGACCCGTCATTCTCTCACAAGATCATCTAACACTTCACGAATAACAAATTCATCTTCATTTATATAAGAGATGAAGTGGAAATTGTTCAAGGCACGAACAACAGTGAGATTGTACCAAAATAAAGTATGTATTTATTCTAATTCAAATTCTTCAACTTTAGGGAAATGATCTTGAAAACCAAAAATGTTGTCCTAGTGATCTTATACCTGATGAATCAGATGGTACCTTAGATCGTCACAAATTTATGGATTTGTGATTACTGGATTTTCCATAGCCATGTTCTCTACCACTCTCCATCAGAACATGATGGTTATATTTCTCTTCCATATCCATATTTTCACCTATGTGGAAACCCATTGATTAGTTTATTTGGGTAATCGTTACATTTCATACTTTAGTTTTTAAAGCCAAGTTTTGGTATTCCTTTTTACGATGTGGGTTTCTATTAAGGAAACTTTCGAATAGTAAACCATTTATAACCCCGACGAATTTCGAGGGTGAAAGTCATTTTAAGGGGGGTAGAATGTAACAGCCCGAGATTTTATGAAAAATATTCTTTTTTATTTCACTAATGTCTTGTGTCGTACGCTACACCAAAAGGAGCTTGCACAACATGCATCTTTGAATTGCCTTGCATTGCACGCAATCACAACCTTCCTCGATAGCATGTGTAGTACGCAATACTGAGTTTCACGAAACAACGATGTTCTATTAAAATATTATTAAAACTAGTCGTTATGAATAGTAATAACCACCTTTTAAAAATTTAGAAATTTTAGCTCTCAAAATGGACTTCATTTTTGGATTCGGAGTATCGAATTTAGCCTAACGTGAAATTTTGGTACTTTTCGGATAACTTTCATATTCGGATGAATAGTGAAAATTACTAAATTATAATTAAAAACAACCATTTTAATCAAAATAATTAATAGTGATAAATTATTAATTTGAGTGGTTTTAAAGTATATTTAGAATATATTTTTACAATTTAATACAATATTGGTCATTGGATGTAATTTCACATTTAAACCAGACATAAACAAGTGTCAATCTTTTGATAGATATTGTTTCTTAAAAACACGCTATTTATTTTAACAGCGGGATTTAATTATAAAATTAATTAATTCAACTTCTATGTTATGAATTTGAAAAAATAGACTTCATTTTTGAATTCGGAATATGAAATATAGCTTAGGATGAAATTTTGGCATTGTTCTGAAAAACATCAATTTTTGATGAATAGTGAAACTACTAAGTGGTAGTTAAAAAAGTGAATTTTTCATAAAACATAATTTTACCGCTTCTGTGAATGGAATTTCAAAAATCCGAGAGACACGGTTGATGTCAGTAAGTAAAATTTTGTTCAATGAGATGAAAATAATTTTTGGTGAATAGTAACTTTTTACTTTTATTTACCACGGTTAAAAGTAAATAGGGTAATTAAGGGTAAAAATGATATTAATATTACCCTAACACATGTACTAATCCTATTGGACAAGTGTATCTCGACCAAAAACAACCTTAAGTGTAAAATATTATCATTTAGACCCACTTGGATTAGATTAGGACATTTATTATTATTTTTAAAAGAAGAGTTAAAAGAGTTAAAATCAAAGTTTATTTACTAAAACATTTTTAATATAGGGTTATACATAAGATAAATTCGATTGTAAATATTCATTAGAAATATAAAACGATTTCCTACATAATGGTATTTTATTTGTAATTTTTAGACATCAAATAAGTTAATATATGTATGACACAAAGATGGTGCAGTAATTATCTTATTTATGAAATATTGATATAATTGATGTTATAAACACCAAAATAAATGTAATTTGAGACTTTTTATGAATTCCACCAATTTTATAGGTTACTATGATATATTAGTGTTTCTTTAATCAAGTTGGTTTGAACATATAATTCTGTTATGACTTTCACAAAAATCATATATCAAATAGTGTCAAAATTGACACAAAATAGTTTTTAAATCAAATATTATATTATTAATTGTTATTTTATTTCTAAAACTCTAAGGTTCGGCCAAATGACTTAGATAAGGATATATATATTAATAATAAACAATTTGGGGTTCGTTTGGCATGTTATAATAAGTGTATTAACCATATAGTGAAAGAAAACAAAAAGACACGGTAAAAATTAAATTATTTAACTTAGAGTTAAATCTAATTGATAAGGTTAAAATAACACCATAAACATGTCTAAATCTTATTGGTTGATATTATTTCGACCCATACCCACTTTAGCTTCTAAATAAGACCCTTTGGAACCATTATAAACCGATTTTGACTTTAATATAAAATAATATTTTGAGATATTCCTAAGGTGCCCCTCTCCTCCCTTATAAAAGGGCACCTCCTCCCCCTCCTCCTCACACAAATTTGAGCACTCAAGCTCGGCCAACCCCTGCCATTTTCTCCTCTCCACTTCCCTATAATAATCCTAGAGGTCCTGGTCTTCTTCAAAGACCAATCTTAGTTCCCTAAGTGGAGGATTCAAAGAGGCGTTCCAAAGAAGAGGTAATATCCATTACCGATCTTTTCAATTTCTTTCTTCTTCAACTTATTCTTCTTTAGTTGTTTCATGATAAAGTGATAACATAAGTATTAATTACATACTGATATGTCATTATAAATATGAAACAACCCTAATTCACCTTATATCCATTCTACGGAAAAATGAAATCACCGCGCGTGCGTACGTACGGAATACTGTCTCCACACCGTGGTGTAATCTATTTTCTGCAACCACCTTAATTGGATGGGTATAATGGTGTAATGAGTAACTATAAATGATTATTATAAAGTGATATTGGTACTTAAATAGTATACATACACTTCAACACAATTCCACGACCATGTGAATGATATCATCGCTCGTGAGTACGTACGGACTACCGTCTCCACGACGCGATGAGATTCATTCTCAATGATTAACCATTCCTGAATGATTATAACGTATATATAATAAGTACTAATGAAATATATGACCTAATAATGATACTGGAATTATTTATATGTATGTCATCTACTTAATTCCATTCAATTCAATAAGGAAACGAAAACAGCGTTCATGCGTACGTACAGACTACCGTCTCCATGAACGTTGTATTTCTTTCCATTTACTGATTTATTATATATGTATATTATCAATATATATATATAAATCATTTTTTATATTCTTGAATTAAGTAATGATGATCTAAGTAATCATATGAATAATTACAAGTTAAAAACACGAACGACAAATGAGACGATTTTACCCAAAACACTACTTTAACATGAATTTACAAAAGAAAGGGTAATATAAAGTCATAAGTGGACCATATATGATATAATAACAATGAATATGATTCTGTAATAAGTAAATAACATGATTTAAATCATTATACAGGAGGTTCGGACACTTACAAAGCAAGTCGGACCTATGGTAAGGGAAATATCACAATCTCATTTTTATCCGAGATTGTTTATTCGTAAGTATTTACTGGGGTGTATTTTATCATCCACATCCATGTTTCTTCAATATGTAATATTATTTCCATCCACCTACAATTTTCTAAATCCATTTTTACCCTTTGGTGAGTTTTTAGTAATATGTATGAAAGGAATCGTTTGTCGTTTTTCGTACGAGGTACTTTTTGACTTTTCCGACAAAAGTACGAAGAATGTTTTTTTAACTTATACGGCATGAATGGATTTTTAAAACATTATTTCCAAGAAGATTCCTTTACAAGTTTTCAAGTTTATTTTTAATCAGCTTCTTTTATGTTAAAGTTGTATGACATGTTATGAAAGGAAAAATGTTTTTGAAGAAGAAAAGATATTTTCCTCAAGAATGGAGTTCAAGTATTTTATCAAAATTATTTTCCATCTAAGATAATAAAAGGGTTCCGTTTTTATCCCTATTATTACATTGGTTTGATTATGTTGTGATGGAAATATTTTTATGAATTTCTTTATCTTATATGAATTGTTTTATGATGTCATGTTGTTTAAGAATCCCATTTTTATTACATGGGTTACGCTATGATGTATGGTTTATGATTATGTGGCACACATAAGAAAGGATTCATTATGAGATGGGTGGGACCTATATCTCCTTCCAATGCATTGGGTAAAGATTTTATATCTCATGAGATAGACATGGCTGGAATGGTAGGTTATACCGGTTCAGTGAAACAGGACTGGAACGAGGGTGACTCGGTTCAGAAAGGGACTTTGTCCACTAAGATAGTCTTGGCAATGAGTCATGACTAACAAGAAATGATTTTCCATGATTATGTGTGCATGCCACAAAGTTTTAAGTTTCATGATATGATTATGGGGATCTCATTTTCACTTCTATGATTTGTTCCATGTTAAGATATTATGATCTCTTTTGCAGGTTATGATTTTCAAAAAGATATGATATGATTTTTATTTTCTTTATTTTCCCTTGCTGAGCATTTGAGCTCACCCTTTTATGATTTCTTTTCCCCAGGATATAAAGAAAGGTTTTAGGTATAAAAAAGGAAGGTCTTTATGGGAGATATTTAAGATCTTTCACCACGATTAGAAGATTACGTTCCGAGTTTCCAAAGACACTAAACTATTACGATCCTTGTGTGTGTGTTTTTGTTATGTACCAAGTATTCCGCAAAAGTAATGTAATGTCCATGTACGTCAAGCTTCGGGTCTCTACAATGCAGCCAATGTCCTTAGGTGGCCTTGAATAATTCACTCCCCTAATGGGTTTGTTAATTAGTGGTAACTTAATTCTTCCCAAGAAAACCTCTTTTTTCCTTATTGGTCTTAATGGCAATATTTAGGGATCTGCCAAAATAGCCATCCTTAACATATTTTTCCCATATTCTTTTTCATGATCTGATATTATTCAACTCTATGGATTATATTTCCCTTCCCTAGGCTTGGATCAGTCCTTCGTAGGAGTAAAATTCATCCAGTTATTAGACAATCTTGTTTGGAAATATCCTCTCCGTATTCAAGAACCTTTTCCGTATAGAAAACTCTTTGCTTTTGAAAATTTGAATCTCCATAATGTTTCGTTGGTTTTTTAGTAGTAGAAATGTAAAATTCTGAGAGTTCATTTTCCTAACTATGCAGCTTGTGCCCTTAGGCGGCCTTGCATAAGATGTCTACATAACAGACCTTTCAGCCAAAAGATGCTATTATTTGACTATGTAGCCAATGCCCTTAGGATACCCTGTGTTATTCAACCCCCTAATGGGTTTTTAAATAGTGGTAAATTCATTCGTGGGAACTACTTCTTCTAATGCATTTTAGTCCTTTTTCATGTCATTCCTCAGATTCAAAATTTCTTAAGTCATCGTTTACATATTTTCCCTCATATTTGTGTGTGGTAATATGTTTTCAAACAAATTTTCAAGGAATTTATTCAATTTTAATCTACTCGGTCAAAGCTATTTTGACCTTAAACATTAGCCTTTTTATGTTCGACATGCATGACATTAAATTTCCCAAAAAAGACAAGGGAACTCAGAACAAAATTCAAGTTCCAGTTCACTAAACATACATTTTGTATGATTTAGTTAATATTGAGCAATTACTAGATTCAATGTTTATAGGGTTATTTATAATAATCCTAGAAAAAATCAAACTATGCTTACTAGGCCCATTGGCTTAGGTAAAAATTTAAAGAAGATAGAAAAAAAATGCATGCACAAATGATTGAAAATGAAATCATTTTTCCAATTGATGTACAATAATTAGAAGGACATCCACATACTGGAGTCTCTTCTCTTTTCCAAGAATTACAAAAGGCTTTCAACATAAATCTTCACTTGATTTATAGCATCCCGAGCTTCATCAGCAGCCACTTGAAGCTCATGCACTCGACCAGCTTCACTCTTTTCATCTTAATAGAGTGCTTTCTTAGCATCTGCAATGGATTTCTTACCATTCATTTGAACTCCTTCAAATGAATTGTTAAGCTGGTCAAGTTCCCTAGTAACAGCATCTAACTATTTCTAAAGGTGTATTTGCTGGACAACTTTCTCCGTGATCTTATGCTTCAGCTCCTTCAACTTGGCAGCATGATCAGCCTTAGCTCAGGACACTACAACCTCAAATTCGTTGATGTTGACTGATAGCCTCACCCTGGTCAAATCCCGATGTCACATTTTATCCTACTCCCTCCTTAATTTGACTTGTTTCACTACCACATGGATCTCCTGATATCCAAAACCACCAAGTCCCAACATGAAAAATAGGGATGATAGTCACGGGATCTTCGATGATAGATCTTCTAAAGGAACTTCAGATATGATCTTCCATATGTTCTGACATTCCTTGCGTCATGAAAATTGAAGCACCTTTTGTACCTCCGGATATCACTCAGCATCATTGTCATAGGGGAATATAATCCGAGATTAATGCACTTAGGGAAGTTCCATGTTCTACTCCTCCCCCTGACCTGTGTTTCTTCACTCTCTATTCCCGTTGGGGCGGAGGCTGAGGATTCACCTCCAGATTTAGCAACTGAAATTGATGTACTTGCATAATCAGGTGAGATATTGGGTTAGATTAAAATAATAACAAAAGTTGATTCGTTGTCTTGCAAATTAAGTATAGTGGAAAAAAATTATTATCCCTTACCCAATGGTTGATTAGTAACTTGATAAGGCTCCTCCCCATCTTTCCTAGCTTCAATAGGATTTTCAGGATGATTTTGAGGAAGCTCTATGAGGTTCAGCTCCACTTGGGAAAATGTCTCTTCAATAGTAAGGTTTTCTGTACACCCTTCAAGCATTGGTAGTTCAGCAGCTTGCTCAGATAGAACTACACATTTCAGCCGATCATCATCTGACATTTAATAAGAAGTTATTTTTAATAGGAAGAAGAAAAACACTCATGTCCATAATCTTCTAAATTACATGGTAATTTGACATGATCTAAAAATTCTTCAACAGATGCGCCAAGTTCTATCATTCTATACAATGTAATCTTATAATCCTTGTTAATCACACTAGTGGGAGCATTTTATGTGTATTCTTGGCGACCTTCATCCTGCGGTCTCTGACCCTAGACATCATCTTCAGATAATATAGTGGCGTCAGTGTCAATGGCCACCAAAAGTTCTGGCGCAAGGGTTAAACCTAAAATATCACAGAATGGAAGTCAGTTTATGTTTCATTCAACATTTTAAGAAGCATTTTTAACATACAAGAAGAAGGTTCTTCTCTTCTTTCTATAGCAGCAAGAGGGGTAGTGGGAAAATACGTTGGCTCTTCTCTAGGAGTATCTAAGTTAGCCTGGACTTATGATTGTGCACCAGTACCCTCTGTGGTCCTCAAAGGAGGGCCAGTTCTCTCCCTCAGAGGCGAAATTGAAAAAAAACTCTGCAATCCAAAGGAAAATGAGAAATATTTTCATTGATTAAGACTCATGATTACCGAAAGGACTTACCACTACTAATGAAGCATTTATCTATGGACTTCTTGCTTCGTTGATATTTCTTCCTTGGACTTTTGGGAGTGATGACAAAATCATGTACAGGTACATGAATTGGAGATTGGAAAGCCATGTTCAACTCCTCATTCATGGATTGCTGGCCTGGAGATATCTCTCCCGACTTGTGAGGGGATTCATTAACCCCAATGGCAGTACCACCAGGGCTATTATGTGGTGAAGGAACTTTAGCAGTTCATTTCTTCACAACCTGTCGGATGAACAAAATAATTTCTTTTAGTAACAAAGCATTAACTAGGATCAAGTTACAAAGCAAATAACGAAAGAGACTTACATCATTAGGATCCACGTAATCGTGCCACGCCTCATCTCCAGAACAACCAATCCCCTTAGTGACACCACAATCAATCATTTCCTTCACCTGATTAGTGACTAGAATGGAATCATTAGTGGCATATATGAGCATTTCCAGCTCTCTGATGTGGGTCCGCATTTCTTCGGGGTTATCCTTTTAACGGATATCTGTAGAATCCAGAATATTCCATATTCTAGGGAGGTGTATCCCCTGGCACAAATCCAGCCAGGTAGTTTCAGCACCGTAGTATAAACACTGCCTTTTCTGGATAGCCTCTGGTAGTAGATAATCAGTATGTGTACAAGAAGGCTACATGGATGGTCCTACAATCTTTGACATCAGCTTCTTCCCAGCTCTTGCAACTACAGATATAGAATATGAAAATAAGACTTGTTTCTCTATAAAGTAATGGTGATTAAATTTACACTGTGAAGTAAGTCACCAGGAGTTGATGGAGTGGGTCTTTTGATTCTGACAGGAGGATTATGTCGGGCACAAGGCCGCTTTTTTCTTTGTTATGCCTCATCATCCCCATCTTGGGAATCAAGTGAGTCATCCCTATATGAGGAATATGGTGAATCAGCTACAGGTGGGGAAGTGTCACCTTCATGAGGAATGTTTTCTTTCTCCAAATTTCTCTTCCTTTTCTCCACCTTTAAAACCGGGTGATTCGGCACCCCTCCAGGGTATGATGTTATCCAGTTATCGACATACAAATTAGTCTCGTTATTTTCTACTTTATCAACTCGTAGATCAAATATTTCCCCGGTATTCTCCCTAGATTTCCACAACCATAGTTACTGAGCAACCATTGGATGTGGCTCTGACCTGAAATGCACTGGGGGAGATACAACAGTCTGTTATAAACACCAGAATTGATGTGAATATCTTTATAGAGGATTGGCCTCACATATAATATCTTCATTAATCCAGGTGACAAGTACACCATCTCTACAGGCCAGTATGTATGCCCTCAAGTCTAGGCTGGCTGTTCCATCATCAAGAAACCACCCGGTTGGCGGATTTCCATAAGGAAAAAATTTAATTCCTCATGCATGCTCAGCCTCACCATCATATTGTAAGAAATGAGAGCTAGCGGAGAAATTCCAAAGAATGCTTGCACTGATGGCCTAAAAGAACCTCCGAGAATCTATACTTTGTTCTTTACATTATACATACAGATGTGAGTGGTGATCTATCCCCAAAAAACATGGAATGGACCCAATATTCTCAAATGAGACTTACCCATGAAGATATGGAGTAATCTCTTGTGAATCTTTGCTAAAATGGGGGTATCCAACCCAACCATTTTCCCCTCAGCCAACATGGCTGCAATAACGATGGTCCCATGCCTGATGCTTCCATTCGAGTCCCTGACTAGAAAAAGATAAACACTGAGCCACAAGGCCAAGAATCCTTCCAAATGATTCTTCTTTGGGATTCTCTGATTCACTTCGTATCCCCACTTCTCAAATTCTCCAGCTTCCATGGTCGTCAAGAATTTTCTTGGAGCACCCCTATTCTCTGTTTTGGGGCAGGTAGTTGGATGAGTGGGCCCCTTATCCTTGGGCACCTTCCCCTTCAAACCCTCCTCCTTCAGCTCTTTCTACTACTTCTTGGTGAGAAACATATTCGTCCACTCCTCTGGATGAATATCCTTTCTAGAATGTGTTAAGGAGGTCTCTTCACTCTTGATCTTGTGAAATATTTTCAATAATTCCTGAGCCAAAGCCGGGGTCTTCTCCGAATCATTACATGTCACCTTGAGGGGAATGCAATAATCATACATATCACCCAAATTTGGAGACCCTGAGATCTTGTGGACATCCCACAGACTGATTCCTACTTCTCCATGAGTCAGATGGAAAGAATTGGTATCTGGGCTCCAATGGATGTGTACCTTCAGCACAAAGTCATCATTCCTGTAAACATATGTTTTCCCAGCCCAGATGACTTCATATATTGTAGCTCCTTTCCAATCCTCAACAAACTCGGTGAAGGTTTGTTGCACCCAGTATAGCAACATCCAAGTTGGCTTCACACCACCTCTAGGAAGAAAGTCCCAACACTTATTCCAGCCTTTGAATTGATCCATCTGAGAGTTTCAAGAGATTGAGGGATAACAATTTGGTTGCAGCTCAGGATTATGAGGTTTCAGATCTATGGTACATGGGCTATGATGCATTATGTAGGCCTTCTCCACTATTCCAGAATTTACAAATGATCCTCCACTTGAGATATTTGCTGATGCAAAATTGATGTAATTATAAAACCAAGGCTTTGGGAGATAGTTCTTTGCCTCTGGAATGATAACTTCTCGTAGATGACCATATCCATAAAAAGGTAGATAAATTATTTGTGGAAGTCAAGATGAAACTTCTTCAGGTACTTTTCCAAATCTGGGAGAGTGATGTCGCAGATGATATAGTAATCATGGCCAATGATGTTCATTATATCATCAACTCACTTGTTATCCAGTTCATCACCTTTTCCAATTCAATTTGGGAGCCATTGAATCTGCAGAAGATTTGAATAAATTAACTCTTTAATGGGTTGATTTTTCATAAAATTTGTGACGAAATTCGAAAAAATGGCTATGGTATTATGGTGCACAAGTAAAAAATTTGGCACGCAAGTATGAATTTGGCGCACAAGTATGAATGTGTCGTGCCAGTTTGAATGTGTCACGCATGTATGGATGTGTCGCGCAAGTTTTTGGCATGAAAATATCACCATGAAAGTTCAAATACATTGACATCAGCACGACAGAGAAGAAATAGTGTAAAACATGGTAACTTGCGTGACAGAAGAAACTTGCACGGCGAGAGCTCCAAAGCATGAAATTCGGTGCTTTGTGTGAGGAATGAAGGCGTATATATAGGCCAGGCCTCACCCTTGCATGTCGCCCTCTGCATGATCAACACTTGCGTGCATCCCTCTGTGCTCTCAACACTTGTGTGCCGCATGTTCATTGGTTTTCTTCTTCTCCTCAGAGTCACACCCTTATTTCATTCAGATCCAACTATGAGGGGGGACTTTTGTTAATTCTATTTTATGTCACAGAGTCTAATGAATTGAAAAGGGAAATACCTTGAACCCAAAGTGATTTATTCTTTGAAGAAACATAAAAATTTGACAAAGGAATGAAAAAATATTGAAATGCACTTGGGTCGCCCATGTTCCACCAAGGTCGCGCAAGTATACGTGCGCGCCTCCCATTGGTTGCGTAGGTGACTTGCGTGCCCTCTTTGAAATTCGCCCAGGGTCTTCTACAACCTATAAATACACCCTGTGGTCCTCCCATTTGGGGGGGGGGGATTTAAAAAGTTTGATTTAATCTCTGGTCGCCCTAGTCTCTGCTCTAAGTCTTCCAGTCATTTCTAAGGTAATTTCTTACATAGAATGGAAGATCTAGACAGGGGAAACAAGGACTAAGTGTTGAAACTCAACAACACTTGCACACCTAAGTAGTCTTCCCTTAAGGGAAATGAAAACACTTGCGCGCCACCTTACTCCTTCACCAGAACAGGCATGCCACCATCTTGAAATCCTATATGGATAATAATAAGGGCTTGATCCAGGTCTCACCCGAGTATTACCATAAGGATTGACCATCACAAAATGTACACATGTGACGCGTAGGTACACCTGTGCGAACAAGACTTTCGTGGTTACTAGGACTTACGCGCACCTCCCTTTTTTGGTGCCCTTCCTGCCCATTTAAACTCTCTTAAGCCTATCCAGCTATCCTATTTAATATTTAGCCTTCAAACCCCTCTTCAAATCCATTTATGGCATGGTTCCTTTTTTGGATTCCTTATCTAAAAGGAATTCTGTGGAACATCTTTCAAAACCTAGTGATTTACACATCTTTATGTTACTAAGGTTAGAAATTTCATTCATTCAACCTCATACATTAATGATGAGAGAATCCTAAACCTGGGCCTCCTATTCAGGAGTAAGCCCTAGTCTAAAATCTCTTAATTTGGGCATCATCCTTAGGAATAATCCCCATGTCCCTTAAACTGGGCATCCTATTTAAGAGTAAGCCCCAGTCATAATTTCCCAAATATAGGCTTCCTATTCACGAGTAATCCCCAGTCATTATTCCCTCAACATGGGCATACTTTTTAGGAGTAATCCCAAATCTTCAAGTTCCCTTAATTTTGGGAATCCTCCTCTAGAGTAAGCCCCATGTTCCCAAATTTTGGCATCATCCTTAGGAGTAAACCCCAAATTCCAATCTCCCTTAACCTGGGCCTCTTTTTTAGGAGTAGGACCAGTCATAAATCCCCTAACCTAGGCCTCTTTTTCAGGAGTAATCCCCAGTTCTCAAGTTCCGTTAACATGGGCCTCATTCTCAGGAAAAATCCTCAGTCATGATTTCTCTTAACCAGTCTTAATTTCCTTTGAGTTGGGAATCTTCCTTAGGAGTAAGTCGTAAGTCCCCTCTTAATGTGGGCATCTTTCTCATAAGTAAGCCCCGTGTTAGAGTATCCAAATCTCCATAAAAGCACATATACCATAATGGACCCTGTTCCCAGGTTTATTTCCTAAAGTAAATTCTAATCTTCATCTATCTGGGTAGTAATACATACATAAGCCCCACATCATTTTTTATGATTGCATCTTTTCATGGAATAATTGTCTGTTTTTTACCAATTCCTGTTGTTTCTCACACTGAGCATGACTCACATGATCTTAGAGCGTAAAAGTAATTATGAAATCTTTTTTCGATCCATCAATTATACATAAACATCATACTCCCTTTCTCAAACTATGTGGGTTAGGATTCCTTTTCCAAAAAAAGGATACGTCGGTAGACCATCTGCGGGTATGATCCCTTCTCCGAAAAAATCCATTTACTTCTTAATGATAATAAACATCAAGTGCCCCACTGAGTGTCTTTAAAACCGAGAGATCTATATATAAGGTGTCGAAGGATACTATTGACTAAGAATCTGTAAAAAAATACAGATTATTCTCTATCAATGAAGAACCTCTAATACATATAAAAGATTCTCTAATTAAACTACATATCAGTCATTGATTTTCAAAACTAAAGTAAAACTCATTTTATACTTGGTAATTTAATAAGGATTCACGAACATAACATAAATCTATAATGAGAGTCCCGGAGTAGATAATAATTCCCCTAAAAAGGGTGTGATGAGTCTGACCTCCCATCCTCTCGACCAATGCAAATTATTAACCCTTATCAGTTCACAGCTAATGAGTACCTAACCTTATAATGTAGGTCCAAATGGATATAGAATCATCGGATGTTTGTGGTTCTACGAACAAACCTGTTAAAAACAACTTGGAATGTTTTATCCTTAAATAAACGAGGACATCCCCATTTCCATAGGAAACAATATATTAATATTTATAATTCATTAATGAATATTGTTGCACGTATTTGTATGGTATTGAATGTAATCCTATATATAAATATTGTTGGATTAGAAAATTAACTTATAATATCATTAAAAATATAAATTCAAATCTAACATCTAATATGATGTTCTTTCGGTATGTTTTAAAAGTAATAAACTCACCAAATAGTAGAAATTGAATTATCAATTTAAAATAATGGAATCCTATTATGGAATAAAAATAATAAACGATATAGATGAATGAAATGAAATTTATTTAATAGTAAAACATTATAAAATAAAACATCTTGAATATTTTGAATAATTTCCAATGTTATTCAAAAGTAAAATCTCTACAAAACTACATTAAAACCTTAATAATAAGAGTAAAACAATTTTTAAAACGATATTATGCAATATTTTATCCATTGATATGAAAATAAATGAATGATTAGAGTGAATATGGATATTAAACAAAATGTAGTATATAAAAGTCATCAAAACTATTTAAGAGATGATTCCAAATAAAAATCATTATGACTATTAAAATAAAAAATAAATTAAATAAATAAACTGATATGGTATATAAAATACACTAAATATGATGAAATTCATGATATAATATGTAATATAGGTATTATATACCCCATATAAATGAATGTGGTTTTGTAATACTGAATATATAATAATGAAGGTATATGTTGATGGAAACCCATTACCTAAGACATTTATTTGGTTAACACACACTACCACCAATATATTTAATATAGATTTAATATACCTAACATTTGAACAATATTTACATTCATATTATTATGTATTGATTACATATAATTAAATGTATCCCATTTTCAAATAATAATTTTTTTGAATCAATATTTTTTTTGTCCTATTTTGTTTTCCATGAATGTTATAATTTAGTAGTCACATCCCTTACACCTACTTCATTTTTTCAGTATATATATAATTTTATGATTGTTTTATATCATGTTTGATATTTTTTTTGTTTTTTTTAATTTCATGGAACATATATTAGTGATATTCATGGAAATCATAAAAAGATCATATTTTTGAAATTTTTATCTTCTAAAAATAAATTATTCCTAAATGAATATATATATAATATTTATAGATTAATTAAACAAATTATAAATCATAATTTATTCATAAAATACCAATTATATAACATTAGTTATCCATTAACTACATGAAAATTATAACAACAGCCATGTATTAGGTAAAAATTCCCTAAAAATAGAATGTAAAAATGATTAAATGAGTAAACATAAAGTACTTGTTAATGATAATATCACATTTAAAAAAACAAAATGATTTAAAAAATATGAATTATGTTATTTAAATTAAATATTTATCACATGGATAATTTATATAATAAAAATCAAGAACAAGATAATAATTAGCATGATACCATGAATCATCTCATGAATTATGTCCTAGAAATGAGACATTTTAAAAAACATCTGCATACTAGAGAATATCCAAAGTGTAGTAATTGTAAAAGGTGTATAATATATGATTGATTTCAAGATAAAATTTATGTAATTACATGGTTTTATTTGGGGATAGAATTGATCATTTTATAATATATAGGGGTTCAACTTTGGAAAAAATATATCATCATAAAATTTTATAAATTTTATTATCATTGGAAAGTATTAAATAATAGAATTTTTTTTATTTTCGATATGAAATTGGTTATATCTCATAGAAATCAATGTATAAATTATATTTTGATTCCTTTGGGCCTATTCCATTAAATTAATACATGTTTTAATCCTTTTAACCATTCTAATTGTTAGAATATTATATGAGTGTAACTTATTATGACAAAAAAAGGAAATGAACCATATTACCCATTATGACTATTTTTATTTAAAATATAAATTCCATTTTAATGGATTCATATTATAACAGGGGTATAATTTTATTACAATATTAGTAAATATGGCATATAAGACCATTTTTTATAAACATATAACATTAATCATCAAATTGGATTTACTCTTATTTCATGCCACATTATAATAGTTTAATGAATGTTAATTTATTTTCTCATATATAATATCAATAAATATCATTTAAAACTTTCATGATTAATGATTAATTTAATTTATTGAGATTAAATTATGTTTTACACTTAAAAATATTTTTCATGGATTTTTTTTCATTCATATTAATTTATATTAATTTTCAGCTAATTGATAAATATTTTATAAATGATTAATAATTTATTTAAACAGAAAAATTTAATATTAAAAAATATAAATATCTATGTATGATTAAGTTTTCATTTTAATGAAAACATAAAAAAAATTTGTTAAAAATATTGTTTTTTACATAAGATTTATTTTATTAGTATTACTTATAATTAAACAACTTTTTTGTTAATAATATTAATTTATTTTTAGTATTAATGGGAAATATCCGAGGTCCAAAATTCTACATTTGATTATTACTTTATGACATTTTCATAGGATACACAGGATATCATTTTGAAGGACCGAACTATTATATAGTCTTCGTGAACCATATACATACATGATTCACATATTACATTGGAAATATAAAATAAATTTTATTTGAAGAATTCCCTTTTCCTTAATATTATTCATAATATCCATCCTTCTGTCATATGAAAATGATAGTAATTAATGGTTACCCAAAATTCTCATTAAGAGATACATATAATAAAATCTATCGTGAGTAAATAATTAAATTCAATACGAAAATCAAAATTACTGAAAACAAATTCCATTGAATCAATAAATGGATCACTTAATAAATCCTTGGATAATATCAATAAATAAATATAATAGATTTATATAACTGAATTCTCAAAAAATGATATGGTTAGAAATATAAATAATGATCTAAAATACCATGCCATTTATTCCATGAAGACCTTATTCCATGAAATCTTAGTTTATTCGGATGTGTATACCATAAAATCAATTACATAGTACCGACCAATAGGTTTATCAATAGAGAAATGTCAATGTATTGATGGGATATATAATCACATACCCCAAATTTTTGTTCATGTCCATTTTTTTACTTATATAAAGAATGATTATATTAATCCGTAAGCAATATTCATTATCAACGAATATCTATATTTTATAAAAATAGAGAAAATCTATTTTGACCAATCTAATAACTTAACATTCATGGTAAAACACTATATTCTGAAATAAAATACGGTTTGGGAAATAAGTATATCAATTATATAATGAATATGTAAATTTTTTAAAATTTAATTTCTAATGAAGGATTATTACAATATTTTTGTGGTTTCATGATATATATTATGAACATAAAATTACACATATGATGATATATGACCGTCAAAACTATACATTTCACTGTAAAATCAAATATTTTAAATAATAGTGGAAAAATAGAAACATAATATTTGGAATATATTTTCATAATGATTTTTTATTGTAAAATAATTGAAATATTATTTAATTAGTTAATGTGTTTAAAGTAGTTATGGATGTGAGAGAGTCAGATATCATCATATTTGTTAAAAATAATACATTCCATTTTACTATTTATAAAGTAAGAAAAAATGATTGATTAAAATAATATTATAAAAAATTAATTTAAATCAATTTAAAATGGAAAGGATAGTATGAAATTTTCTTGTTAAATCATTTTTTTGATAAAAACAACCTTTTAATGAAATTTGAAAATATTACGCATGGAAGGGAAATATACATGATCCAAAAGTGTAAAAATATCAGATTTCAATTGAAATTTTTAAATAATTAAATAAAAATAAAATTTTAATAAGAGGTGTAATAGATTTTAGAAACTCATTAAATATTAATAAGATAAAAATGTATTTAATTATAGTGGATAGATTATAAGATTCTTTATATGAAAAGAAGATAAACCCAAAAAATGATATTGTAAAATATATTTTTAACTCTATGGCAATATATTAGTTATATCCACAAGAATGATTCCAAGCATATTTAAATTTTAGTCATCAGAAAAAAATATGTAATCATTTGAAATAAATCAACATGAAATTATAATCACCACATAATATTAAATAGTTTCCTAATAAAAAATTAATCTCAATTGAATTGTAATTGGGATGAAATATTATACGAAGATGAACTCATTGATGAGAGGATTAAACAATGAATTGATATATGTAAAAAATAAAATATGCATCTAATAATTGAAAATAAAACCTCAAATATTCATTGTTTATTTTACACATAATCTTGACAAAATACTATCAATTAAGATGTCATACTACACAATAAAATTAAATTGTGTTAAGAAACCCCAACCTAAAGTTTGAATCTCTTAGTTATTGTTTTCGACATGTTTTACAAGAAATATATATTAATTATAATTACATATAAGAACAATATACATATCTATAATATCATATACAATCAATTTATTATATTTTATCTATATTTTGTAAGAAATATTTTATTATTATCAATATTTTTCATTTTTAGTGTTTAATTTTATAACATCCTAGCTAAATAAAAAATATGAAAACATCATACTTATTAATATTTTTGAATAAAATGTTGATATTACTTTAAAGGTAATGATATGTTCGATGGCGTACCTAATACGCAACAACAAGTTTCTTTGAAATCATATGTTGCACACCAATAATATAATAATATTATTTTAAATGGTAGTTATGCCTAGCCATTGTAATAGTGGGAATAGAAAGAACTAACTAAAAATGTATATATATGTTTTTTAAAAATTTTAACAATTACCTAATAAATGATAGAGTCTTAAAATGCGAATGAATCCAATTTAAAGCATAAATATTCGAATATTCTTTAAAATGTCTATTAACCGTCTTTTGTTGGAGAATACTTTTTAAAACGACTTTTTTTCAATTTTATTTGTTATATTAGGCAGTATAATTTTTTTTTTAGAATTGGGACATCAATATTTACCTTTTGAAATTTTTTGTTATTTTTCTGATAAAGTACATTTTTAATGAATAGTGAAAATGTTGTATTTTCATTCAAAAGCTTCATTTAATTTAATTTATTTATATGGATAGATTATCTGTATAATTTGGTTAAAAGTTTAGTTAAAATATATTTTTACCACTTAATCCAATGATGGTCCTTCTAATTAATTTCACATTGAAATTGGACATAAACAAGTGTTAATCTTATGATAGATATTGTTTCCTAAAAATAAACTATTTTTTGACAGTGGGAATTAATTATAAAATTAATTAATTAATCTTCTATGTTTTGAATTTGGTAAAATTGAAATCATTTTTGAATTTAGAATATCAAATTTACATTGGATAAATTTTTGGTATTTTTCTGACAAATGTTCATTTTTATTGAATAGTGAAAAATACAACATTTTACTTCAAATCTGCTTTTTCATCTAATTTAATTATATAGATAGACTATAATTTTAATTGGTTTTAAAGTGTATCTGAATTATTTTTTAATAACTTAATACAATTTTTTTTATTTGATGTAATTTTACTTTTCAATTGGATGTAAAAACAAGTCAATCTTTTGTTAAATTTTACTTCTTAAAAATTCATCTTTTGTTCTGACAACAAGAATTATTTTTAAATTATTTACTGCAATTTTTTTGTTTTGTATTTGGTAAAATAGATTACAAATTTTTAATCATAAGGTCCAAATTATTTAATTAAGACTCTTTTTGTTACATTATGAATAGTAATGATTGTAATTATCTTTAATTATCGCGATTAATTAGTAACCGGGTAGTTAAGGGTAATAAAATAATATTATAATAATATAAAATGACCACAACCTGTTTCTAAATCCTCTTTTTTGATTCATGGACTACCATGGGTAGATTTTTTCCGATCGTGGGGGGCCCATGATATCACATGGTTGTAATAGTGACATTTTTGACATTCTTTTTAAAAAGAAGAGAAATATAACAAAGGTTTGTATATCATAAGTAAAAAACAATTTAATTTTTTTTACATAAATGATCTATTAGACTATAAAAAGTAACTGTAAAGCTAAAAATATTACCTACATCATGGTATTTTTTTACAATTGTTAGACATTAAATAAATAAATTTATTTAGGACACCATGATGATGTAGTGTTTACCTCATTAATGAATGATTTAAGTAAAATGAAACGATAAGGTAAAATATAAGACTTAAGCTTGTCTAAATCCAATTGGATGGGTGTATTTTGAACCCTTATCACTGTATCCTCAAAATATATCATTGTGGTACATTTAAAATCCGAAAATCATTTTATAATAAATTAACATTTAAAGACATTCCAAAAGTGACCCTCCTCCATCTTATAAATGGACCCCACCTCTACACCCTTACCCACACCTATCAAGATCATAGATCATAAAACATATTTTCATATTTTTTATCCACATACCTTTCTTACTCCTAGAAGCCTCTATATGGGCAGAAGCCTTTCCAAGGAATCTATTGGCTCAAATCTAAAAGAGTTTCCCGATTTAGAGGAAGTATCTTATCTCAAGTTTCTTTCTTTTATTTTCCTTCTTCACTCACCACTATCATCTTATTATTTGATCCCATAATAAAAACTGTATCCCCATTGTCCTAGGATTTTTTTAGGATAAGGATTCTACCTATACTTACTCACACCTTCGTCTAATGGTTAAAGAACAAATTGTGTATGTTGGTGGAGAATTATTGCCTCACGAAACGATGATTGTTAAATCATATATTAACACCTCTCATCATGGCCATTATGATGGAACTATATTTATATATGATATATATTATATTTATGTCCTCTCAATTCTTTTGTATTTTATATTTAATATATAACATTATGCGTTGCATGTTGTGAAAATGTGATAATTTTATATGAGGAAGTGTCGACTACCGCCCCCTCATGTGATGTGAATCGTTCATGCCAAAAATGGAATTTTTAAATAAGGTAGTAAATTAACTTATGTTACCTATAAAACATTCTTTTTATACTGGAATTATAATATATCTATATATAATTTAGTTTTAAAGTCCATTAATATGACAAAAAAATTAAAGTAGCATTAATGCGTACGTACGACTTACCGTCTTCATGAACGATACATTTCATTTATTATCTCCAAACTTTATTGAATACAATTTAATACATATATATGTGATATATATGATATTTAAATCATGAACATCATTCCATAGATGATATACTTATAACTAAATGGACAATTCTATTCAAAGAAGTTCATTGTTGACTCATGTACCGAACATCGACAAAACATATGATATGAACTCACACAATTAACTAATTATTATAACATGATAATATGTGATATTAATTGTATAATAAACGTTTAAGGATGTTATTAGGAATATTTAAATTCATCAATGTTTATTATTCATGAATATAATGAAACGAACAAGACAAGCCGGACTTGAGTTAAGGGGATTTTATATCTCACTTTTAATTCAGTGAGATTTCCATTATTCACCAATCATTTATTGAATGTGGTATATTTTTTCCTTAAATTTGATATATATTACAATGATTCTATTTATATTCATGGTATTATGTGATTCATTTGGTTCTTATTATCTTTTGGTCATATGACTCGATTTATTACAACGAGATAAGCGGGTTTATATCTCACTATTTATTCCAGTGAGATTCATGCTATATTTCTCACTATCTCCATTGAGTGGTGTATGTAATACCCATTATTGTACTCTTTGTGTAATATACATTCATTTATGGGTATTTACATCAAGATTGTATAGTCCTTCATTTATGGGGTGTATGTTTGGAATGTTACCCAAATCGATAAGGGAAACTTTCACCCACCACTTTTTAAAAAGACTTATTTTTGTTAAGTATTTTAATTTACATCTTTCTATGTTGGGATATGTTATTATATATCCTTATTGCTATTAATTTTATTTCCATGTTATGAGATTCACTTTTTATATCTCATCTACTCATTTTCTAAATTTTAATGTGACGTCGTTAGGCTGTCGATTTTCTGTAATCGAACTTCTTAACCGAATTTCAATTCTTTGGGTTAAACCTCTAAATCATGATTATTTCTTACTATGAATATGTTTAGATGACCTATGATTGTTTAAAACTTAATATCCCCTTATATTGGGTGTATTTATACTTGTCACACATAATTATATAATTGATTTATCCTTAACTAAGGATTCCATTTTAGTATGGGACTTCGTCTCAATTTCCATTCATTGAGCCATCTTTTGATTTCTAAATGAATTTATTTTATATGGTCTATAAAACTCTTTTGACTTTTCATTTCATTAAAAAGTAATCATTTTACACGAATCGTTTTACTAAACGAAAAAATTATTTTTTTCCTTACGTATGTAGTGACGACTACTTCTCCGCCGCCATGACCATTATTTGAGTTTCGGATTTCTCTAAAATCCATATCTTTTTTAAAATGAAAAATAAATACCATGTTTTAATTTTCTATTATTTTTGTATTGAAAATTTTTTTGATAATTTTTTCATTATATCAATGAGTTGTATTGATATCTTGTGATTGAAATATGGAAACGTTATGTTTCTTTTATGCATGTTTTATGTGATGCGAATATGTTATTGTTCATGGGAATTATTTATGATGTATGGTGGTTCTGTGATAAAGTAATGGTGGGTGAGCCTAAGATAGAAATCTAATGAATTGGGTAACCTGAAGGAGTTGAATTCTAAGGTTTCTCCGAAGATATTTATGGAATATACTTTTATGTGTATTCTAAACGTAACCACGAGAGTAACTCTCTTGGTAAGAATGTTATGAATGCCTTAAGTTACCATTACATTTTAGGATTTATATGTGAATTTAAAAAATATTATGATTTCATGAGGTATGTTAAAAATATTATGTTCTGTATATATTGATTATCTAATATTTTCTTTCATTGAGAATACCTTACTCAGCTTTTAATGCTCGTCCCAAGTTTTGAAATGTATTTCACATGACGTAAAGTTGAATATGCTCAAGGATGGGATCAAGGAAATGTCATCACTACTAGAAAATATAAATATACTGACAGTTTTGCTTAAAACCATGCGCATTGGTTTTCCTTATACCCATGGTTTTCCAAAACCCTGGGTATAGGTATAGTATACGGAGCTATACCCACGGTTTTTGGAAACCATGGGTATAGGTCACCTATACCCACGGTTTTGGGAAAACCCATAGGTATAGATTTTTTTGAGGACCTTTACCCACAGTTTTGAAAAACAATGGGTATACGAGTTTCTATCAAGGCCTATACCGATGGTTTAATGAAAACTCTGGGAATAGGTTTTTATTTGAAGACCTATACCCACAGTTTTAGAAAACTTTGGGTATTGCTGGAAAACCTATACCAACTGTTTTCCCTTCTATACCCATGGTTTAAATTAATATATTAAAGTGAAAAATATGTTTTAGAAAATAAAATATGTAAGCCAGTTGGTGAGGAGGTGTTTGTTAATTCCCATGATCCGTGGTTCGAATCTCACTAAGGGTTTTTTCTGATACAATGAGATATATTATTATATTAATGTAAATTTAGTTTTATTTAAAGAAAAGCGGTATATATGGGTTGGTTATTCATGATTAATTTCGGGAGAATGGTCTGGGATCAAAACCCACCGAGATATTCTTTTCATGATACAGAATGAATTAATATATTTAACAAAATCATGATATATATAAACAGAAGTGTCTTAGGTTAGTAGTGGAACACATCGGCTGAAAGGAACAAGTGGCCGAAGTTGCAGTTTCAAAACCTAATGTGCACATTTTTGTATAATTAATACCAACGGTTTTAAAACTGTGGGTAAATCTGTTTACAACATGGAATAGTTTTGAGTATTTTACAGCATGGAAAAAAAGATATACTGATGTTGTGTGAACCCGTGGGTATAAGATCGGGACCTCTCATGACACCTTTCCAACCCAAGGTTCAGAAGACCGTGGGTATAGACTATACCCACTATTTTAGGGGCTATACCCAAGGTTTTGAACCATGGGTATAGGACAATTTTCCAGTAGTACAAGCTATCTAAAACAGGGATCAATACATGACTCTTTCGTTCAATAGTTTATATTTTGTGAAAAATGGAAACTGAGTAGGTGTGCTCACTTTTCAGTCATTGAGATGTAATAGTTATGTCCTAATTCTCTAAAACTCAAAACATGAAAAGATCATCAATGTGAATTATTCATTTAATTCAATATTATGTAATGTTTTAGGGTCGGGTCCTTATAGTTCGTATCAAAGGTTAGTTTAGATAACTTTATAGGTTAGGGTATTCTTTAAGCATACGTGACACTACCATAATGGATGGTATTTCAGAAAGATTCATTGTTTATTTAGATAAAGTGAATGAGTTTAAGATAACTTGATTACATATATCATTGTATTATATGATTATTTTATTGATATAATCACACTGACCATTTTGGTTTATTAAATGGATGGATCTAGCAGGCACCAAAGTAATAATGGATGTCAAGAAAACTATAATGATTTTCTGAACGAGTAACAGAATGATATTGTAGATGCTATGAGAACTTTTGTGGTTTTTCTCAAACAACTATCTGGATCCTGATTGACCACCTGAACCTTAGTGATTTATATAAGGCTTCATATTTGCGAGAAACAAATCCCTACTGAAGTTCAGGTAATAATCATTAATGTAAGAATGTTCAAAAACCTTATGTGTCAAATATGTGCAAATAAACAAAGAGGAAAATGTTTCAAAGGGATATACCGATGATATAGATGTGGAAATGATTTTCATTAATCAAGAAACTACCTTGCAAAAAGGGATCATCCAATTGATTCTATGAAAGTGAAAGAAGTTCTTTCAGAAGGATCAGTAGAATGTTTTAAATATGGAGTGCATGGTTATTATGAAAACACATGTCCTACGAAGATGTTTTAGTAATGGGATCACCATGATCGTACAAATATTCATTTACCAATACCTAATTCCATTCTGATCGAGGATGAATAAACTGACAATGAACAACGAACGTTATGGATTATTTCGTAACATATGTTTTCCTATTATTGAAATCGTATGATATGATTCATGATTTTGTTTGTAGGAAAGAAGTATTTCAGAATAAGTTGGAAAGGAATGGTTAATGGATCATGATTAATATTTAATGAGTAAGATGTCAAAATATAAGAAATTTAAGAGTTATGGTAGAATTTAGGATAGTGAAATTCTTAACAGTATTAATACTCTTTTGATGATGAGATTACATTAGAATACTTTTTATAGTATGTGTAACCATGATGTTTGATGTATGAAAATTTTATTCAAGGAATAATTATCTTTTATTTTATGGATATTGTTTAAAGAACCATTTAGGTTTATATGATCCGTGAATTTTATGTAATTACCGGTTAATACATTTTGGGATGCAACAAGAATGTTATTAGATAAACTTTGTGGTTAAAATATGTTATTGTTATTTTTGATTAATTTATATCTTTTTAAGAATGATATAAAATTAAATATTTTTTAAAAGGGACAATACGCTGACCATGTGACAACCCATCACGTCAGACGAAGCTGTGGGAATCGAACCCATAACCAAAATGCAACTAGTATTTATCACCTACCACTGGACTATATGAAGTCCATGGTTAGTACATGATTTTGGGTTATCTACAGAAATTATTAACCTATCATGGAGGTTTTGTGATTTGGATAGTTACTTTTCAGTATGATACTTTATGAGTAATTGATGTTATTTGGAGATAAATGTTATGATTTACCTTGGATGACCATGTGATTAAATTATTTAGTGATTTGGGGTTCAATCATAGTGTGGAATAATTTGAATAATTTTATGGTTATCTGTTTATTTAATAGTCTTTCTTTAACCATGGGATCTTTTTGTTGAATTTTGGAGATTAAGAGTAGTATTTCTTCTTATAAAGGATTATCCTATTGGGGATTATCTGATCTTGTACTAACAATTTTTGTTTCGATTATGGTCTAATTACATGGAAAATATATTGTTCATTTTTTTGGATTATGTGAATCACTCGACGTTGATTATAGTGCTCTTAACATGAACAAGTCATCCTAAATACTCATCTTTTGGAGAAAATATGAGTTTGTGTAAGGAATATAGCAAGAGATCAAAGTCTACATGACTAGTAACTATGTTTCCTTATGATTTAGTTAAGCTCATAAATAAATTCCTCAATGAAAAGTAACTTAATTTTTTTTGTATGTTATCTTTTCCTACTGGGGAATCAAATACCATTTAACCCATCACATGTTTGTAATTTTCTAGTGGTTAACTTTCTTTTAAACATGTTTTCTATCACTCTCCATCAGAACATGACCATTTGTTTTCTCTTTCATATCCATGTTTTCCTGGAATCATAGTATCTGTTGTCACTTGTGACCTTTGTACTTTTCTTTCCTTCTTTTAAAGTGATAGTATAATTTAATACTTTTTTGATGCAGGGCTTTTAATGATGTTTTTAAGTCGAATTTTAAAACTACGAGGACACAATTCCCAAAATGGGGGAAGGATATAACATTCCAGGTAAATAAAGAAGACCAAATTTTCATATTTATTAATATTTGTGAATAAAAGTTTAATATTACTTTTAAAGTAATGCTATGTTCGATGGCGTACCCAATACGCAAAAACGAGTTTTTTTGAAATCTTACGTTGCAGACTAATAATATATTAATGTTATTTTATATGGTAGTTAATACCTAGAAATTGTAATGTAAGAAATGAACTGAACTAACTAAAAAATGATTATATATGTTTGTTAAATATTTTAACAATTACCCATTACATGATAGAAACTAAAAAATGAAAATAAATCCAATTTAAAGAATAAATAGTTTAATATTCTTTAAAAGGGAAATTAACTGCCTTTTGATGGAGAACACTTTTTAAAACTACTTTTATCAATTTTATATGTTATATATGACAAAATAAAATCATTGTTTATAATCAGGACATCATAATTTACTTTGTGTAAATTTTTGATATTTTTCCGATAAAGTGCATTTTTTAATGAATACTGAAAATGCAGTATTTTAATTCAAAACCTTCTTTTAATCTAATTTATTTATATGGTTAGATTATATTTTTAATTGGGTATAAAATGTATTTAAAAAATATTTTTACCATTTAATCAAATGGTTGTCATTGTAATTAATTTCACTTTGAAATTGGACTTAAACAAATGTCAATCTTTTGAAAGATATTGTTTCTTAAAAACACGCAATTTGTTTTGACAGCGAGAATTAATTATAAAATAAATTAATGAAACATATATGTTTTGAATTTAGTAAAATTTAAATCATTTTTGAATTTGGAATAACAAATTTACATTGGATAATTGTTTTTCTATTTGTTGACAAATGTACATTTTTAATGAATAGTGAAAAATACTGCATTTTACTTCAAAATAGCTTTTCATCTAATTTTATTATATATTTAGATTGTTCTTTTAATTAGTATTAAATTTTAATTGAATTATGTTTTTATAGCATAATACAACTTTGTTCATTTAATGTGATTTCACTTTTTAATTGGATGTAAAAACAAGTAAATCTTTTGATAAATTATATTTCTTTAAAACCCATCTTTGGTTGTGACAACATGACTTATTTTTAAATTAATTAATGAAATTTATGTGTTTGTTATTTGGTAAAATGGATTCCATTTTTGGAATCAGAATGTCCAAATTTTGAAATTAAGACTCTTTTTATAAAAATTATGAATTGTAATGACGGTTATTATCTTTAATTATCGTGATTAATTAGTAATCAGGTAGTTAAGGGAAATAAAATAACATCATAATAAAATAAAATGACCCCAAAATGTTTCCAAAACCTCTTGTTTGATTCATTACCGAACATGGGAAGAGTTTTACCTAACTTGAGGGCCCATGGAGTCACATGGGTGTAATAGTGACATTTACGACATTCTTTTTAAAAAGAATAGAAATATAACAAAGGTTTGTATATCCTAAGTAAAACAATTTTAATTTTTTTTACAAAAATGATCTATTATACTATAAATACTCATTGGAAATATAAAAATCATTCCTACCTAATGGTTTTTTTATAATATTTATACATTAAATAAATTTATTTATTTATGACATCATGATGATGCAGTGATTACCTCATTAATTAACGATCTAAGTAAAATGAAAAGACAAGGTAAAATATTAGACATATAATTGTAGAAAACCTGTTGGATGGGTGTATTACAAACCCTTATATCCATATACTCAAAATATATCACTGTGGGACCATTATAATAAAAAAATCATTTTATAATAATTTAACATTTCTAGACATTCCAAAAGTGACCCTCTTCCCTCTTATAAAAGGCCCCCACCTCTACCCCCTAACCCACACATCTCAAGAATTTCGCTCATCCAACCATTCATCATATTCTCTCTCCAAATCTCTCTCTTACTCCTAGAAGCCTCACGTTTTGAAGATGTCATTCCACGGAATCCTTTGGCTCAAATCAAAAACAGTTGCACGATTTAGAGGCAATGTATTCTCTCGAGTTACTATCTTTTATTTTACTTCTTCACTCACCACTATATTATTATTATTTGATCTAATAATAACACCAGTATCCTAAGTATACTAGTATTCTATTATGATAAGGATTATACCTACACTTACACACACCTTCGTCTAATGTTTAAAGAACATACTGTTTCTGTGGGTGGCAAATTACTACCTCACGAAACGACGATTGTTCAATCTTCGTTTAACACCTCTCCTGATGGTAATTATGATGGAACAATATTTATATATGATATATATTATATTTATGTACTCTTAATTATTCTATATATTATATTTAAAATATATCTTTATACTTTTCATGTTGTGCAAATGCGATAATTTCTTATGAGAAAGTGTTGACTACCTGCCCCTCAAGTGATGTGACTCGTTAATGCCAAGCATTGAATTTATAAATAATGTAATTAATGAACTTATCCTACCTATATAACATATATATTATACTTGAATTATAATATAACTATGTCTAAATTATTTTTAAAGTCCATTAATATGACAATAAAATGAACGTAGCGTTCATGTGTACGTACGACTTACCATCTCCATGAACGGTACATTTCATTTATTATATCCAAACATTATGGAATATTATAGAAAAAATATATACTAGATATATGTGATATTTAAATCATGAACACCACTCTAGATATGACGTATTTATAACTACAATGACAGTTCTCTTCAAACAAGTTCATTATTAACTCATATACCAAACATCGACAAAACGTATGATATAAACTCACATAATTAAATAATTATTATAACATCATAATAAGAGATAGTAATTGAATAACAAACATTAACGGATGTCCTTAAGAAATTATAAATTGACCAAAGTTTATTATTTAGGAATATAAAGAAACGAACAAGACAATTCAGACATGAGGTTAGGGGATTTCGTATCTCACTTTTAATTCCGTTTGATTTCCATCGTTCCCCAATTATTTATTGAAAGTCATTTACATTGTAAGTACATTTGATATATGATATAATGATTCTATTTATATTCATGGTATTCTGTTATTAATTTGGTTCTTATAATCATTTTGTCATATGACTCGATTTATTACAACAACTTAAGGGTTTTTTATCTCACTATTTTTTCCCGTGAGGTTCATGCTATGTTGGTCACTATCTCCTTTTAGTGGTGTATGTACTACCCATTATTCTACTCTTTTTGTAATATACATTCGTTTATGGGTATTTACATCGACATTGTATAGTCCTTCTTTCATGGGGTGTATGTTTCGAATGTTAACCAAATCGGTAAGGAAACCTTTCACCCTCCTCTTTTTAAAATGACTTATTTTTTATAGGTATTTTAATTTACATCTTCTTATGTTGGGATATGTTATTATATATCCTTATGGAAGTAAATATTATGTCCATGGGATGATATTCCCTTTTTATATCTCATCAACTGAATTTTTGAATTTTAATGTGACGTCGTTTTGCAGTCGAATTTCTATAGGGGAACTTCTTAACCCAATTAAAATTCGTGGGATTAAAACTCCACATCATGATTATGTCGTAATATGAATATGTGTGGATGACCTATAATGTTTTTACACTTAATTTCTACATATATTGGGTGTAATTTTATTATTTTCACATAATTATTTAATTGATTTATCCTTAACTAAGGATACAGTATTTATACGGGACTTCGTCTCAATCTCCTTTTATTGAGGAATCTTTTGATTTCTACACTACTGTATTTTATAAGATGTATAAATCCCATTTGACTTTTCATTTCATTCAAAAGGAATCTTTTTACATGAAAAATTTTACCAAATGATAAAAGGATTGTTTTTTTGTCTTACGAATGCGGCGACAATGACTTTTCCACCGCCGTGACCATTATTTGAGTTTCGGCTTCCTCTACAATCCATAATTTTTATTAAATGAAAAATAAAAATCATGTTTTACTTTTATTTTATTTTGGTATTGAAAATGGTTTTGATAATGTTTTGATTATATCAATGTGTTATATTGATATATTGTGATTGAAATATTGAAAATTTATGTTTTCTTTATGCATGTTTTATGTGATACAATTATGTTACGGGTCTTGGGAATTATTTATGATGTTGGGTGGTTCTGTGATAAACTAACGGCGGGTGAGCCTGAGATAGCTCTTTGATACATTGGGTAAAAGCGAAGGAGTTAAACGATAAGGTCTCCGATGAGATTTAGGGAATATACTGTGATGGGTATTCCAAACGTAACCATGAGGGTTACTCCATACGTAAGAATGTAATGAATGCCTCAAGTTACCTTTTTCGATTTAGGATTTATATGTGTATTTCACAAATCATATGAATTCATGAGGTATGTTAAAAAGATTATGTTATGTATATGTTGATGATATAATGTTTTCTTTATTTTCTTATCCATTACTAAGATTTTTATGCAAATCCCAAGATTTTGAAATGTTTTTCACAAGATATAAAGTGGAATAGGGTCAAGGATGGGATCAAGGAAATGTCATGCTGTCTAAAACATGGAACTAGACATGACTATTTTGGTCGAGAGTAATTTTTTTGTGAAAAAAAATCAAAACGGAGTATATGTGTCTACTTTTTAATCATTGAGATGTAATATATATGTTCTAATTCTCTAAAACTCTAAACCTGAAAAGTTCCTCAATGTGAATTATTCAATTAATTCAAGATTATGTAATTTTTTAAGGTCAGTTCCTTATACATTTTTCATGTATGTCGTTATTTAGTAGTTTAGTACATGAAACATTTTAATTTTTACATAATATCCATATTTTAAATTATTATATAAATATAATATGTATACATAAATTTTAATTTAATGTTATCCATATATGATATATATAAAAAATGAATTATGATCTTCATGTATAAGGTATTACATACTTACACATAAATGATTCATTTACTATTCGGTGGAAAGAAAAAAATATAGCTAGATACTAATTTAAATGTATATGATAATTATTATATAATATATATATATATATAATATTTTTATTAAATTAATCTATATTAACATCTATTTTAAAAATATAAAAAATTCATTACATAACATCAATGAATTGGTAGTACACACATAAGCATTATCGACATTATTATTTTATTATATATGGGACTTAAACGTGGTTTATATGATATTATAATTATAAATGTATTATAATAATCTAAATATGACATATATAAAATATTTCAATTATTTATAACCACCCATGTATATTGGTAAGGAAAAATAATTTACACCACCTTGTGGAGATGCAATTTCAAAAATATGAACGAGCGATGATTTTCATTTTAATTGGATGGAAAATAATTTTAATAAGGTCGCTGAATATTCATAAAAACGTATATGTAATTTTAATACACATTATTTAGTAATTTATTATTTTCAATATATATTTATAAGAGTTATAAGAATAAAAAACATCAAAGAGCTTGTAAATATGATTAACAATTCTATAGTGGACTTCAATTATATACAATTGTTAGGACCATTATAATTGTCTACTGAAAATATATGAAACCATAATTCAATTATATCAAATATTTAAAATAAATTGTGTATTATTTTTCTGACATTTGTGTCTCAAAGTTGAGTAAGGGAATGAGATAATGGGTTTCCTTTTATAAGTAATGTGGGTCGTATTCATGGATTTTCTTAAATATTTAAATTAACATAAATTTTTTTAAGTATAAAAATCAATAAATATTTATAAATTTAAAATATATGATCACAATGTGTTACAATACAATTATCCAAATAGAATAATGAGTCATTTTTATTCCATTTTTAATTATATGTTAGTTTTATCCCCATATTATCCCATTTGATTATTTCCAAAAAATAAAAGTTCTTACCATATGTGTCAATAATGATTGAATAAAGGGTAAAAGAACAGATAAATTAACCACTGTTTTTTATCACCATATAAAATTATTTTTTATGATAATATTTTTTATTGATAAATCATTAAAATTATATTAATTATTATAAAGACCATTAGTGTTATTTTTTATAAATAAATTATGTATTATAATACAATAGGTTTATAAATCATCTCAAATGGGTAAAAATGACCTTTATTAAAATATTAGGACTATATAGTCTTAATTAATTCACTCAATAAAAGTTATATATTTTTAAAATTTATTTTAAAGAAAATCATTTGGTTTAACCCTTTTGTTATGTAATTTTAAAAATATATATAGTAATGAATATAACAATATTAATGGGCTATAATATTAAATTATAACGAAAAATTTTGACCATAAAAACCTATTAGATGAAATTTTAAATCAATTATCTTCCTAATTTTCTTATTATATGAGTTTATATTTTTTTAATTAAATATAATATATTTATTATATTATAATATCAAAGATATTTTGAGAACTATAAACATAATTTTACTTGAAAAACATAAAAGTAATTTAATTTAAATATAAACCATTAAAAACAGAAATATGATATTTATATTTTAAAATCTTTTAAATGATTGAGTCTCCCATAAATTAATATTTATATAGTTTGAAATTCATTAAATTGTTTTTTATTTAATGAACATGTGTTGTGTCGCCATTACACGAGAATTTAAGGTAATTATGTTATCATTATAAATTAAAAATAATTTATAATGATAAAACATTATTTGTTTTGAGTATAACTATTTATAATGTAAATATTATTTTCGATTCCAACTCAAAAAAATTATAGATATTTAATGAAATGGATTGCCCTTTGAATCCTTGTATAAACATTAAATAATATATATATTTATATATGTCATTTTCGAAGAATCAAACGAATTTTTTTTAATGAATTAGAATATTAGATGAGTATTTTCTAAAATAGTCATAAAATATGTTAAATTACATATTCTGTGTTTATTTTCATATAAATTTATTTTTATCCTTATCTTCTAGATTTACCCTTACTTTGGAGACAAATATTTACTATAGTACCTATTCCTATTAATCAAAAATAAATTTTATATTTTTTCCATATTCAAATATGATAATTTGAAATAAAATTTAAAATTTTATTTATTAATTATTTATATGTTTATGGAATTTATTTAAATAGAAATAAATTTAAATATTAATGAATAAAATACAATAATAAACCTTTTTCTTTAAAATGTGTTATAAATCATAAAAATAACCATATATACAAATAATTAATATTGATTTTTCAAATGGAATTAAATATATTAATATAAAACAAATGGATAATATTTCAATTTTATTAAAAATGACAAAATAATTGAACATATAATTTACTTCATATAGTATTAATAAAAATGAGTATTCACAAAATCTGTAATTTTTTGAATTTATTAAAAAATCATTCATTTCATTAAAAATTATGAAATTTCACCCAAATCTAATATTGAAAAAATTTAGTAATGATTTATTTACAATTTTTAAAATTTAAATTATTAAAGTTTATAAATATATAATAAATTCTACAAAGATATTTTAATGATAAATATTTTTGATGAAAATATATTTTGGATGTCAAAAAAAAGTTTACTAAAAATTATTAACATATTTTATATTATCCAATAAATTATATTGTTCATTTGAAAATATTTTTCATAATATAGTAAAAATTATTCGTTCCCACATATATAATTTATAAGAAAATACCTTTACATTGAATAATAATTTTCTATTTTTATATCATGGTTCGCTTAAAGCTCGATGTTTCATGTTAAAAAATGTAACAATCATATGATTTTAAATTTACATTGTGTTACAGTCTAACCAAATTAAATAATTTTTACATTGATAATTTTAAATAGATTAAAAATTGATCTATAATTTAAAATACATTTTTTCCAAACCCATGTCATATAGGTTGATAATAATTACAATTTTTAAATGGAAAGTGAGAAACAAAAAGGTTAACACATAGCCAACATTCTAGATAAGGGGAAATTTGGGGGTTATATAAAATATAGTTTTATGGGATAATTCTAATTTACATTCAATAAAAGAGACTGATATAGAACTTGTTCATGATAACTTACCAACTAAATAACCATAAATCTATTATGGGTGAATTGACCATTGATTCATGAAATATGATGGAAAAACTATAACATTATCATTTCAAGATCCTTCTCTTAAATATTAGGAATAACATTAGAATAAATACTATAATTGTTTGTAAATATAAATTATTTACAAGTTTAATTTCATTCATTATTTAATTTCCACTAAAATCTCATCTTTTTCTCCAAATAATGACAATTCATAATGAAATTTTCATGCTTGATGTTGTTCAATTTAATATTAATAGATAATTAAATCCATAAAAGAATAAAAATCAATTTCTCTCTTCTATACAAAAATAAAAATATTTTCATAACTTTAAAAAAATACAAAAAGTGAAAAATAATAATATAATATAATTATAATGTAATCTCTAAAATTTATTAATAATTGAAATTATTCCACATATATATCTGAATAAAAAAATATCCAAATATCTTAAATAACCCAAATAAACATAACATTAATGGAATTTTCAACGCCATGTGTTATCTTATAACATCAATATTATGTCTCCAAACACATAATATCTTTCTTTCAAACTAACTCTTTATATTAAACAGAAATGATATATATTCATCAATAAAACATCTTCTAAAATATCATTAATCACCCCAAAATCGCCTTAAGAAATCAAAAAGATTTGATCCCATAATTAGAATCCAAAAATAATAATATTTATAATCTTAAGAATATTTTATATTAATGATAAATTTCCTAATAACCTGCACATCATTTAGTCCAATGGTAGTTGTTTCACCCGTATTGCAATTCAGTTGTGGGTTCACGCCCCACCGATATTATAGATGTGATGGGTTGGCACCCAACCCATGTGTTTTAAATTTTATAAGACATTATTTATATAATCCTATGAATATATAAAAAATAATGTGCATCCTCAAATATATCATTATATTTCAAATCACTCTTTAACCGCAATGGCTTTCTATAGATCCTTTTTCAAATGAAATTCTAATAATATTACTTATCTATTATTATCTTCTGATCAGTGGTCATATTAACCTAAAATATAATAAATAACTATAAAAATATGATAGAAATATATAATAGAATTATTTACCCTATGACATTATCAATAAAACATATACTAATCCAATTGTTTATATTGCTCAAAAGGTTTCGTGAAATATCCTCACTATTGATAAATAGTTATAAAATAAAAATAAAATTATGATGTATGATACATTAATTATAATATATATCTTATACATATAATAATGAGACACATTAGGATTACTTGAAATCAATATGTATTATAATAGGTCTCTATATTCTCTATTCTCACAATCATCATTATGGTTCACTGAGAAAATGTGAATAAACTCATACTTATACCGTGGAGTATTAAATCATGTGACTAGTAAGAGATCATTCACCATTAATTATAAGTGTGAATAGATTATACCCCACCAAATCCTTTATATTTTATTGAACCTAGATACATATATGAAAAAGGACATTAACTTGTTGAATAATATGATGGATTTATTTCTAAAATACCCACTTAGTATCAACCTTAAAAAATACTTGTGCTAATATACTAAAATTAGATATATCTTAGAGTTTTCAGTATGGTTTTATTGTTTAATCTATGTTTTATTGAATAAAATTACAAATTAATACACTAAAATCTAATTGATTCAAAAAATAATGACTCTCATTTCTAAAGGCCACACAAAGTGTTTAAATTAATAAATTGGAATAAGATACATGGGATAACATCACGAAAGACAAACTCATTTTGTAGTCTTATATATATATAGACACACATGATTCCAATTTTATATTAGATGTATATAATAAGTTGAATAAGAATAATTAATTCATCCATGATATTATTCATAATATTCTTCTATCATATTATATGATAAGGTAAAAAATATGGGTGCACTCAAATCCATAGTAAGGGTTACAAATGATTGAATCTATGAATATTAAATAAGGAAAAATATACATGTAAGGGTAATTAATGTAAAACACATAAAAATTAATTATAACTTGAGTCTAAAATGCATCCACTGATAATATGATTTCAAAAAAACACAAGATGTTAGTAATTGAATTCTCAACAAAGTTCATATTTACTATTAGATGTCATATTATCAAAAAAAATTGACATCATTACTATAAAGAACATGCACCATGAAAGATTAATTGATGGGTCGGTATACACCATCAAACCCATTTAGTAATGATAAGTAACTAGTTTATCTCATTTGAAAATTTGTTTCAATTAGGGGATGTATAACTCTGGCCCCCCACCCATAACATAATGTCAATGCATTTTTCATATATTGAGTGATCAATTTAAATTAGAAACATTATTCAAAATGAAAACATATATGTAATGACTAAAAAATATAGTATACAAATATTTCTACTTTAAATTAAATTAAATTTATGATAGAACTAATAATATATAAATAGAATAGGATTATTGAAATAATAATATACATTATGAAATGAATGTGGGTATCTAAGAGAAAATTAATTTCATATAACAATTATCTTAAGAAAGTGAATGATTCAAGAGAATGTTATTCATCACAAAATGACTTAATATATGACGGATAACCATTATAAATGTATATTTTAATGTAAAATTGGTATTTTATTGAATAAATTAAAATGGAATGATAAATTTTAAAATTAATTTTCATAAATGTTTTTCATTATAAAAATAATGAAATCTTGTAGATGAATCCGATAGTGTTTAAAATGGTTATGGAATCAATAAATTTCATTAACATAATATAAGTTAAAATAAAAAAAATTATTTTCACTTATGATAATGAAATTTGAAAATTAAACATTTATAAAACATTAGAATGATTCCATTCATGAATTTATATAATTCAAGGATATCATCAACTTCCCTCGATAAATCCTTTTGGTAATAAATTTTTTTTGTGGAAATAAATTTTCAAAAAATAAAATGGAAGAAAGATATAACAAATCAAGAAGGTATATATAATTGGATTTTCATTTAATAATATTAATTCATTATTGAATTTCCAATGAAACAAAATTCTCGAAGAAAATATTCAATCCATTTAAATATTTTTTTGAAAATAAAATAGGTAATTTTTTTGAATGATGGGTAATATTATATCGTAAAAAATAGCAGTAATCCAAAAATTATGATATAATAAAATAAATGATTAAATATTTTGTAAATTCAATATTATCAGCCATTGTAATATTATACATGAATGTAAATGTCAAAAATCATGAATAAATATGTTTTCATGGTAAAATCATTAGAACATATTTACATATTCCAAAAATGGTAATATGTACATAATAACACCAATGTACCAAAGGAGTGGAAATAGAAATGAAATCCATTTTAATGATCCTAAAATTGATGTGATAATTAATAAATGAAGTTTATATGTTTAAAAAATGTCAATACAGTTCTTTAAATTGGATATAAAACCAAAAATAATTATTGATTAATTTATACATATTATTGAAAAAAGAGAATCTATTGTTAGGTGATAAAACCTAACAAATTTTTTTGAGATCTTTTATATCATGTTCTCCTTTCTTCATAATTTCATATAACCAATTTTAAAATAAATTATGATTTATTATACATGAATTCAATAACCATATATATATATAATCAGATGTGTTTCAATTATAATATTTTATCTTTTTCAAGTAAACAATGATTTATTATTATCATTAATTTGGTTGTTAACTCCACCCTTTTTAATTTTGTATTCTTTGTTCATGAATCATGATCATAGTTCCACTATCACCTAATTTTATTTGGAATATAAATATAATATTTTTGAAATATATCAATATTTATATTTATCTATAATATATAGTGAAAGATAAATTAATTACATAATTCTTAGATATGGTATGTTGTACGTATGAATAAATGTGATTTTATGTTATCGAGTGAAGAACAGAAGATCCAATTTATTAATACACCTTTATAGAGTCATTTATATTTATATATATTACATTTTAATAAAAAATATCATTACCCATGTCTATAGAAATCAAAAATGAAAACAAATCACATCACATCATGGAGAAGGTTGTCTACAAGTTTTCTTCAAAGACATTATCATTTTACAATAGATTTAATAGTATAAGGTATATATGATATTAAATATATATAATCAAATTATGAAATGAATGTAATATATATTAATTATTTTAATATATATAACCATCCATGATATTATGTAATAAAAAAATATAAAACTTTAGAGAGACTATAATACATACTTACGTATGAAGAATGAATTCATTTCCAAATAGATAAAAATGATAAGGAAAATGGTTTCCCAAAAATCATTATAACATATAATGGTATTAATGACATAATATCCATTATTTTAGTTTGGTTATAATTTATTTATTGTAATTATAAGAATAAATGAACATGAAAGTGTCATTAAAGAAAAATACATATTCATCGATAGGCTTCCTCTCGATCTATTCTTATGGTCCCTTAGAATTTAACATTAAGAAGGATAAATACACTAATTAATTTTCTATGGATGTGGAGAATGTAATTGGATATGTTTTAGTCTATCCAGGATTATCAAAATGTTGTTCAAAAATAAGGAAAGGGGGTTCCAATTGTAAATAATGGGAAGTAAATTCATTGAATTTTTTAATATATTAATTAAATATAAATTATTTTTCATGAAAAATGGATCCATAATTATTTTATTCTACAATATAATGAATATGTATATAAATAATCTCATTAAAGAATAATTTCATATGTATTGGGTTTGTTTTGACCTATAACTTTTATTTTTAACCTAATGTAAACCCTATTGATAGTTATAAAAATTTTGATGTTTCCAACCATTTTAGATCCCAGAATGTTTTAATAAAAGGAAAACTAGTCAATAAATTGAATTTTTTGGATATTTTCAATCATATATAATAGTTTTTTAGTGAAATATTTTATTTCATTTTAATTCATTTAATAAAATATTATTTATCACATAATATCATGAATTTATTTTTTTAATACATGAAATATTATTATATCATATGTTTATAACAATTGTAAAACTGTTATAAATTGTCATAAATTAATAGTTATGGAACATATGTTCTAAAAATAATCATAAAATAAAATTTATATATGTTTATATATTATTGAAAACCATTTTTTTGTTTAACCCCATTCTTGATGAAATTTAACTTCAAGTGTGGTAATGATTTTCTAATTATTATTTGGTTATATGATTATTTAAATGGTAATAATTTTCTCATTATTGTATATGTGATAAAAAAATTATATCAATTGACATCTAAATTAATCACTTTCTAAGAATTTATTATTTTTAAATAATTTAATTATATATATATTGTTAATAAAATAATATTAATGTCAATTGAAGAACATTTAAAATAATTTGACATTTAAAAAACAAAAATGAAATCAATTTTGAATATAATACATTAACACATCTACGATATGTTATATTTATCATAAAAATATTTGGACAATATAAATCACATAGACAAAAATGTTTTTATCATTTTTTAATTCGTTAATATGATTTTATTACTTCTTAAAAAATAGTCTATTATGATCCATTCCTTTTCCTGGTGCATACCTCATGGGGTTTTCAATAAATTCCATTCATTGGGTTTTCCAATTTCTTTAGACCTTGGTTTATGAGTCTTGTTTCTAATGGTGTTCCATTTCGGTAAACAAATGACCTAATTTTTAGGGACATATGTTTATTTGAATTAATGGAGTCCTAGTATCAATGTGTTAAATTTGATTATGATAATTTTCACCGAGTTTAGATGGCTTAAGATGTGGTTACCGCACCTTCAAAGAATATGGGTGGAGAACTATTTTATGGATAATTACACACCATGTATATGAAATATGACATGTAACTTCATTCGGACACATGTCATGAATTGGTTCACTCCATGAAGTTGTTACACTCCATGAACCTAATTCACATCCTAGAAACATCAGTTATGATAAATATTGAACTGACATTACATGTCATATTTTTGTAACATAAAAATAAGAAAATACATAAAATGAATGTTTTAAATCGTACGTACTCATCACAAAAAATATTTTTTTTGAGGCACGCGTTTAATTATTTTATTTTTTCTATCAATTCCTTTATCTCTCAATGCTTAGTCAAATTCCAAGAAATTTGTAGTATCTTTCTCCATTATCAGAATATTTTTTTCGCAAATTCTCCCTGGTGAATTACATTACATATGAATCCATATTCTCTCAAGTGATTTCTCAATATTTTTTGTATAAAAATCATGTACGTGATTTGTTTTGGGTTTTCATCATTCTAGGGTTTATTTGGGTTCTTATTATAATCATATATTCCTTCATCAATGTTTTTGTATTTCTATGGATGCATTGTCTTCATCCTCATAAATATATAGGAGGTCAAAACATAACCCTATGATATTTTTATTTTAGAAGTATATTGAATATTGGGATTTCTCCAATGTATTTTGAACTTTAAATAATCATTTTATTTTTGTTAATTTATTGTTATAAAAAATTTATTGGATCCCCTTAGTTTCATGGAATGTGCAACATGACATATGAATACCCCATACGTGAGAACAACACAATGTAATAATTATATGGCAAGATGTTTAAGGCGTATTTATCATGAAAGAGTCCTTAGGTGATTACATGATATAGAATATACTAGAACTTGAGTAATTTTTATTGATACAAATATTGATCATTTTAGAAATAAGTTTTAGTGTTATCAACTAACAAATGGTAATTTTTAAAATTAAACATCAAGTATCATGATGTGACATTGGGAATGTTTTTTTTGTTATGAATTGATTTGTTTTCATATTGTAATTATTATATTGTGACTCCACTACCCAATCATATAAAGTTATACTTATATTGAGTGGCTGCTACCAAGTCTAATGTTTTAATGCTTATATTGATTCGGTGCTTTCCACCTCTATGTTGTAATTATTATATTGAGTGCGCTATGTCCAGTCCCATGTTGCAATGCCTATATTGATTGGGTTAGTCAAATTACCATTTTGTAATTATTATATTGAGGGGGATCTACCATGTCTCGTGCTATAATTATATTATTATGAAAGATCTACATAGTACATTTATGTAATGGTTATGATGAGTAGGATTTTTCAAGTCCCATGTCATAATTCTTATATTGAGCATGTTATATACAGTATCATACAGGAATGATTACATAGAGGGTTATGTCAACTTGATGTATTTTCACTAGTATATATATATGGTTGGAATGGTTGTGTTAAAATCTCATAAACATTCTACTATGGTACAGAAGTAGTTTGTTGGAAGAATGGAATTAATTTATTAAATAAATGACATATTATCACTTTATTTCATACACATATTTATAAATCATTACTTATAATAAAAAACGGTTTACCTACTATGTTTTTCTCAAAAACACGTCTAGACAGCATTTTATACCTATGTAGATTACCTAGATGCTGTTTTGGATAAGGATAAGGTTCCTTTTTGATGTTTTTTTCATGAAGAATGGTCACATGTTTTATGATAACATCAAAATTGGGGTTTTACTTGTTTATTTTTGGTTTGATAAGAGTCAAATAATTTTTTTAATTTATTTTTGATTGATATTAGATACATATCATCTTTTAATTACATTATTCTTAATTATGGGTTAGTAATTCCTCCATTTTCCCAGTTTAATGATATAGTATTTCCTAATATTATTTATGATACAATGAAATTTTGTGTTACATATTTATTTCAACTGTGTTGTACTCTATAATAGGTGGTATAGTCTCTCTACTATCCATATCACATCCAATATATTGATTTTAAGCCTCTGAATATTGAATTGTGTGCTTGAGGTATTGTAACAAACACGTTTCAATCACGTGGGAGAATATGGAAGTATGAGACATTATAAAATAGTAACTAATCGATAGATTTTTTATTCCATTTTATTAATATTTTTGAAAGGTTAAATAGATTATAGGATGTTTTTTTCATGGTAATGATTTCTTTAATGTGATTATCAAAAAGATGCACATGGGAAAGTCTGATTTCATAGGGATGTGAGTTTTTATTGTAGTTTTCTTATTACAAATGATGTTATTACAACTTGTGATATTAATAAGATGTTTAAGGATTATTTATTAATGATTTTAATATTTATTTAGGATTCTAATCATGGATTAATATGGGAATGGATGAGTATTAATTTGACATGATTGGTACACACAAATATCTCCCTACACGCATTGTTCATGATAGTGAAATATTTATAAATGTTTTATATATTTTTATGTTTGAACTATGGTATGAGATACCTAATATATTTTAAAAATGAAAAATAATAATAATATAATTTCATTCTAGAATAGCTCTATGATATTTTTAGAAATACATGAAGTGGTGGTTATTTATTTTTTTCACCAGTTGATGTTGATATAATTTTTATCTAGTGTTTTAAGGAGTGACATTACATTATATAGTAAATGCATCCTCTATATTTTTGAGTTTTTCATAAGAGAGTTCAAATAAGAATTATACTAATTCCACTGAGACACATCTTATCATAACTCTTTAAGATCTAATTGATGTTCAACCTCCAAAAATCTTCTTGAGTGTCATACAATCAATGATAATTGATATTTCTATTACCATGACTTTGATGCATGAGATTAAAAGGGTGTTTCATCTATAGAATAATCCTATGACCACAAGGGATTTAATCAACTATGATGATGAGTTATTGATTGAGTTAGTACATAAGATCATCATGAACCATGAGATGCTCACAGATATGAGAGTGGTATTGATGGTTATATTATCCATCGACCTTCCATGGATGGTGGGACATTCTATACAATGACTAGAACAAGGAGGAGTTATCATGAAATAAAATTACTGAGTTGTTCTTGATCCACCACTATAAAAAGAAATTGACAGATAATAATTCTTTTGTGTTCTTGCATAAGTAACATGAGGGAATGTCAATGATGGAATATGATGAATAATTCACTAACCAATATTACATTTCACCATATTTATCTTTTGAAGTGATCTCCAAGGTGTAGAATTCTCATGATGGACTACTCTACGATATGAGGTCTTAAGTGAATTTTTATTTTATGAGTATCACATTATATTGGATGAATAAGTAACTCATCATGGAGGTAAACATAAGGGAGTACCAGAGTAGTGGGCAAGTTGTTTTATTAGGGAAAATTGAGAGCTCATCTTATAGTGGTAACAAGATCCATTATGAATGTTATCACCAAGGAAACATTTGAGGGAATACTCATGGAATTGGGAAGAGATCAAAAGATCATTTTAAATTTCAATTATATTAGTTTGGAATGTTTTACTATAATAAACATCACTGTATATACCACTCATTGGAGTGTTGATATTCAAGTAATATGGGAGACTTGAAAAAGTATTGTGGTGGAATGCATTAATCAAGCTGTGGAGAGGGATTAGGAATGGTACCAAAGGCTCAGAATGACTCAACTTGACCTCGGATGAATGGTGGATTGAGTTCCATCAGACGTTTGGGTCGGAGCATGTTATATGATACCTCAGTGTAGTATGAGATGCGTTATATTGAGTGAATTGATCAAGGGATTTGGTATAGAGCCTAGGTGTGAGGGGATGGACATAATCACATTATGCAAACTACTCTGACTATTTTAGATAAAAGACATTCTATTTTCATAATTATGATTCTTGAATCATCTACTCTTTCTGAAATTTTGTTTGTTATAACATAATAAAATTCATATAAATAAACTAATTTATCAGTGGTTTGGTCTTAAATGTGGATATAATGAAAGATTTTTGGACCATCGTCATGTCGTTGGGAGTGTGGGAAGATAATATCAATGATTCAAATAATGATATCTAGTTATCAGATCCACCAATTTCATTTAGGAAAAATTTATGCTAGAAATTATATAATTCAATTTTATTATTTTATGAAGTAGTTAGCCCTACTCAATGAAAATTTTGATTTTTATCAGAGGATAATTACCATTATATCTCTATGATGAGGTAGTATATCTAACATGGATGAGTGGGATATTTAGGCTATACATACGTAACCAAATTAGTGCATATTGGATTTTCTAACATCCCAGATGAAATACTAATTATAGATGATGGGAGAATACATAAAGATTATTTTACTCCACTGTTAAACAATATTCAATATTTCATAACTGATGTGTTCTATGGATTACCACCATATATTGAGATCGATTTCATGATTAGGTTGTTTTCAGGAATAGAGCATGTTTATATCACACCTTACAGAATCGTAATAGAAGATCTACGAGAATTGAGAGTTAATTTTGATTATATCTAAGATAAAGTTTCCATATAGCCGAGTATTCCTCCGTTTGGTTTAATTTTTCACAAAAATATTTATTGGTACATTATGGTTATGTGTGCATTATCAAAGATAGAATGAAATGATGGTCATGAATTCGAATCATCTTATACACATCAATGGTATATTTGATCATATGAGAGTATATTTGAAATTATCCACCATCGAATTGAGATTAGGATACCCCTAGTTGAGTGTGATACCATCAGAAAGAACATTGATTTTTTATTTAAGATGGTATGTGTTGTGTGTGATTATAACGCTTAAATATAGTTTTGACTGATACACTAAAGGTATTCATGTGTTTTAAGAAATAGATTATACACCCTTTTCTAGACTGGTGTGTGGTTTATTTGTTAAATACATTTTAGTTTACTCTTATTACACAAAAAAATAATTTCATACATTCTAAAATCATCTTGAGAAACATGAGGGATTATCATATTTACACAAATTTAACAAAATGCAGTTTCTAGATTGATAAAGTGTGATTTTTTGGGTCATGTCATCCCAAATGATGGACTGTTTTTAGTCCCTGATAATATTTCTTCCATTTAATATTGGGAGAGGTATAATTATTTAACAAATATTTTTTTTACTAGATTTATTTGGTTATTTTCAATGGTTTCTCTAGGACATGTCATGTATGGCAGCATAGATGTCTGGGATGACCCAGAAGTGAGTGATATAAGAACCCATACCATTACATCACTTTAGTACATGAATTATTACATTATATTAAACTTAATAAACCCCATTATATTGAGGGATATATTTCCTATATTAATTAGGTGCATTGCATACCAAGTTAATATATAAAAAAACATATTTGTTGGAAACATCCATAACATGTTGTCTCTTAAAACAGAATTAAAAAACATGGGGACATACATTAGAAAGGGGTGAAAAATAATAACTATCATGGAATAATCATGGAATATCGTGATTTAATAAATATATGATATAAAAATAGGAATAAATGAGATAGAATAGTAAACATAAACCAAGAGGCATGTTTTAAAATGATAATCATAATGGGAACATGGAAATATGGTAATAACATAAAATGTTGCATCATAATTATAGTTCAAGGATAACTAATAATACTTCATGATGGAATAATAATCATAAAATAATTAGTTTCACCCCCATAAAAACATGATTTTTCAAGATATTATCATCACTAAATGCATTTGAGCATTATATAATTGCGGTTGCACCCATCAGTTGCATTTCAATCTCATTCTTAAGTGTTCCACATAGATAATATGATATGGATTAATTCCACATTATATTTAATTTAATGATAATTTAGTGTGAAATAAATTCATGTAGATATAATTTAAAATTATTTTTAGTGTATAATGGTGAATCCCTTAATAAGAAATGGGAATGGTATTCACCGCACAACTGTTTTGGAATGGAAAAACATTATGAATTCTTGGAGGATTTATGACGTCAATTGAAAAATCATAAAATTTAGTTAACGAGATATATATTGGTTTATCAAAATTTGAAAAAAAATAGAAGTAATAGTGATATGGGGTTACTTATCCTAACATTAGGAATTTTAACTAGAATGAATAAGATAAAAATGAAACATGAATAAAGAATACAAGGTGAGGATCACTTACTTGAGTGTGTGAGGTTAAATTCATTGGATGAGCATCATGTGACCATTAAAATTAAATAGGAGGACCCTAGAGAGGGGAGGGTAGATTAAGAATTTTATACATGATTTTTTACTGAAGATAAGTGGTATATTTTGCGTGTTTAAAAAGGAAAAGAGAGGGGTTTCGTTTCATATTTCTCAATCTATTATTGTGGTCTATATATAATAACAAAAACCCCACACCATCCCATATTTGATCCCATGGTATCTAACAAATGGGATTGGTTTCTGTTATATGAAAAATGGATGAACATAATAAAATAATACCCATTCTTATGTGGAGGTGACTTATTCTTGTGATGAAATGATTTTAAAACCGTCAATATATATTAATGCTTTTGGAGGATTCATAATGTATTTATAAAAAAAATTACAATTATTTTATTTATAAAAAATAAATTTATTTGGATAAAATCTATAGCATTTATGACTTAACTTGTGGGTTGTTATGATGTCATAATACACACCGTAAATTTAAACAATATTAAACATTTTCCAAAAAATTCGACTATCTAAAAAAATTATGAAAAATTCAGAATTGGATAATTTTGATGATCTAATTCAAAATATAATATTTATATTTTATAAATAATTTTCACAATTTTTTATTTTCATTTATAAAATAATATTGAACGTTTCCTTGGTAATTTTGGGTTTTTTGAAAATAATTTTTTTTATAACTGTACTAAAATAAATTTTAACATCATAAAAATTAAAGGATGAAGAATATTTGATAATAATTATTAAGTGAAATTTTTTATTAATATATGATTTATTTAAAAATCACATTAATTAATCAAAATAAATTAATTAACTAAATATAAATGTCACTCAAAAATAATATTTTTTTATTGTATAAAAATACATTTATAAAACATAATAATAGGATAAATGTATATCCATTATTTTATTAAAAATTTTAATAACCATATTTCTAGGGACTCCATATATATACATTTATGAACCCATGAAACTACCTAAGAGTAAGGTGTAAGATGGTGAAATTTTCATTGGGTGGTCCAATAAACATTGTTTGGGTTTTGATAACGATGAGCTTGAACATCTCAAAAAATCATTTCTCTCATGCCTAATTTATTTGATCTAAACTTGGGATAAGTCAAGGCAAAATCCTAGAGATGTTATATCCTTCATATGTTCCTATAAATGGGATTAATATCGTGTGACACTACATGTTGATTCCACCACATCATTTTTCATTTTCTATTTTATTTTTTAAAATCGCATATTTAGACTAATCCTATGATCATTGTTCATCATCTATATTGTCAATGAAAACAATGATTAATGGTATTTTAAATTCAATAGATTAATTACAACAAGTTATGTACATGTGTTTTCTATAACCATATTATATAATAATTCATTTAATTAAATCAAAAATGGAATTTTTTTTATAATAGTAATATTCGTAATAATCTTCCTCACATTCAAATTTTCACCCTCGGAAATTTTTATTCAAGCTATTAAAAAAGATGATGGTAACTATTTTTCATCACCTCCTTTGGTTCCCACATCACTCATACAAACACGTGTTCTTTCCACAACAAAATGATAAGCTTTATTGTCTTATTTAATAGTTAATTTTCACAAAGATATATGAATTTCACTAGATACTCCTCATATGTGTAGTACCACAAATTTGAGGTATGTGGACTATTAATATGCAATTAATTGTGTTTAAAGTGCATGGGATGATTCGGGAAGAGGTTGGGAGAGTTTGGCATGGTTTTGGATGTGTTTGGAGGTTTTTAAAGGGGTGCACGGTTTGAGCACAGTTAGTGTAAACCGTGTGGATGCTCCAGGAAACCGTGCAAGGGGAGACTGTAGGCTATGCACGGCCTACACACGGTTTTCCAAACCTTGAGAGGAAACTGTGCAGACTTTGGGTCTCGAGGCAGTGCCATGTAGAAGGTTAGCACATGGTTTGACAAACCGTGTGGCCATTTAAATTTAGGGTTTTAAAACACGGGCTCACTCAAGATTGCCTCATTTCACTCCTCTATTCCTCCCACTCTATCCTCACTCGGTATTTTCAGTTCTCAAGGGTTGGAGGGGCTCTCCCACATGTTTGGGAAGTGATTCAAAGGGGTTTCAAGGTGGATTCAAGGTGATTTCTCCCAGGTAAGTATCTCCTCTAGTTTCTCTTGTGTTTTCCACTTGATCTACATCCCTCTCTTTCTTGGTTTTCTAGATTTACACTTTTTGTGTGTAGATATAAGGTTGGGGTTTTCTTGTATGTTAATATTAAGCCTTGTGAATGTTAGGGAATGGGATCTAGAGGGGTTTTTGTGGTGCGTTCGCTGGTTGTGAGGTGCGGTGGCTTGTGGGTCGATTTCTCGGGAACCCTAATGTGTGTGGCTTCTCTATTGACTCCACCTGGTTAAAACTAGGAGTTACATGTTTTAATTAATTTTTTGTGCTTGAAATTAATTGTATGTTGATGTACGAATTTTGGATGAAAGTCCATTTTGGTGGTTTTTGGGAAAAATGGGATTTGTGATGCACTGATATTGTTGTGAATTTTAAAATGGGAAATTTAAAATGGAAGGATATGGTTGATTTTTTAAATGATTTATGGGAAATGGTATCCAATAAAATTGTTTTTTTATTGGAATTAGGTTTTGGCATGGAAAATGGTTTTCAATAAAATGGGTGATGTACTGCAGTGGATTTATATGCAATGGAATTTCAGTGATTGCATGATTTTGTGTTCTTGGTGGGTCAGATGCTTGGGTGTGAATGTCTGAAATGTCATGTGGAAGTGGGTGATAAGTACCACTATAATGAATGGGGATGGATAGTGGATGAAAATGCCCCCCATCAAAGGATATGTGCACGGGAAGAGCCACTCGTTGTGAATGGGTGAACGGTTGGACATAAGAACCACCTTTTTATTGTTTTGGTTATTTTGTGCATTACATTGTAAGATGGAAATTCTGGTGCTAATGTGAAATGATGAAACAACTTGTGGCATGTTTGGTTTGATTTCCCTTGGATGCTTTGTTGTGGCATGATGTCTTGGTAACGGAATGTTTGGCTTATGAAAAATGGTTGCACTTTTGTTTTATTTTATATAAATTGTTTTACATAAATGTGCTAATGGTTTTATCCTAGTGCAATGTGTAGGAATGTCATTTGGGAAAAACCTACTGAGTTTTACTACTGACCCCCTGCTTTGGCACTATGGTGTCTTTGCAGATGTTGTGTACCGTGATGTGGGAAAAGGTAAGGCATCTCCCTCCTATAGTGGATCATTGTGATGTCGTGGTGGAGCCTGGAGAATGAATCTTGGTAAGGATCTGTGGTGTTTTCATGGCTTGTTCGTGTTTGGATGTTTCATTTCCGCTTTATACTCTGATGTGTTGTGGATATGTCTACTTTTATTGGGTTTAGTTTCCATTGTGGAACAAATTGGTTGTTAGTGGATGGTTTGGTTGGGTGTGTTAACATGCATCATATAGTTTTTGGATTGTTTGGTTGGTATTGTCTTAAGGGAAAATCATTCCCCAATATTTTCTCAGAGCCCTCGGTATTTATTTCCAGCCTTTGGTGCCTTGGGAACATCTCTTAAGATCAAGTAACCCTCACCGCCTCTTCAAGACAATGAGGTGGGGGCGGGGTGTTACAAGTGGTATCAGTTTGTTCGGTCCTTTGGAGTTGATTCTCAGATTTGGTGTTGACATTCATTATGGTACATTCCTTGAGTCAGGATGGTCTCAAGGTGTAGGAATGTCCGAACTTGGAATGTATAACATAAAAGGACATATCTAACCCTTTTATTCTGAAATTAAAGTTACTAGGGAGTTGGGTACATAAGTATTTTGGAGACACTTATAGGCCTGGGATTTCACATTGTCATGGGTGTATCCAATGAGATGAGCACAACATGAATGATAGGAATGACGTCCCTCTAGGATGAATATTTCATTGGGGTATAAAGATTTATGATCTGATAAGAATATGTGAAAATGTAGTGTGAATTAATTGGTATTTTGAAAATGGTTTGGTTTTCAAAATGATGAAACTTGGAACATGTGGAAAAATGTGAACTGGTGGAAATCCTTGTTGTGATAGTGTTGTGTAATGTGATTTGAAATGGGATTATGTGATGTCTACAGATGTGAGAGTCACAGTTGTTTGTTTTCTATTTATAGAAATGGATCCAGGTAGGCGACGTAGAGTCCAACCAGAGGAGGCTATTGAGAATGTGGTTGCACCTGATCCTCAGGTGAACCAGCAGCTAGTACAATTTATAGTGGAAGCTTTCCAAGCTGTGGGAAGTGGGAATTAAACAGATTAACAAAGGTATAGATTCCATGCGGTTTAGTTTTAAAGGTATAATCCACCCATCTTCAGGGGTGATTCAGAGCCAGAAATGGCAGAAGCATGGTTGAATAGAATGAACAAGAACTTTGAGTTCTTCAGAACACCCGTAGAGCTGAATGTGAGGTTGGCCACGTATATGTCAGAATATCATTCCATTCAGTGGTGGGAGATGGTAGTCCAAGCAGGGAAGAACCGGGTTATGACTTGGGAAGGCATTGAGGTGTTGTTTAACAAACAATTCAACCCACATACATTTAGAATTCATCGTACAACTGATTTCATCAGTTTGAAGCAAGAGATGATGTATGTGACTGAGTATGCAACTATATTTATGAACATACTGCAGTTTTCACCTGAGGTGGAAGGTATCACGTCATTGAAGGGAAGGATCTTTGAAGCCAGGTTGAGGTAAGAAATTCGTTCAAAGATAGCGGTGCTCTGTATAGATGATTACACGGAGATGGTGAATAGAGTCGCGGTGGCTGAGCAGGATCTGTTGGGAACTCCAGCCGGTGGAGTCATGGTGGTACCCTTTGGGAATAGTGGGAACTCTAATGCTGGGTTCAAGCGAAGGAGGGACACTTATTCTCAGGGCGGGAACATGACATATAATTCGATGGAAGGATCGGTAAATCTTCTTCTGAATCCCCAGAGCAAGTTGGGATGTTTTCAGTGTGGATCAACAGGCCACATCAAGCGGTATTGTAGGACACAACCTCGAGCATGTCATAATTGAAAGTAGATGGTGCATCTATGGTGTTATTTTCGGAATGCTCCATGGTCGGGTGCACGTGATAGTCATCAATGATCACAGATGTCATATGCGTATGGGATGGGGGCAGCAGTATACCCCTTGGAAAAAGAGTAAAGTGGGTCATGGTGATTCTCAGAATACCATGAATCCTTATCAAAGAAATAAAGAGTAGAGTGTGGAAAGCAGACATGTGTTTGGAGCTGAACAGGTTATGGTGGATGATCAGTCAAGACCATCCATGGTGCGAGGTACTATTCTTTTAAATTCTACCTTGGTGCAAGTGTTGTTTGATACGGGTGCATTACACTCTTTTATTGCTGCACATGTGGTTGATTTTCTGGGTTTAAGGGTAGAAATGATGCCCCCTATTTTGAAACTTCAAACACCTCTAGGATGAAGAGAGTGTTGAGCCTTATTGTGAAGAAAATGTTTTATCATTGTGGACGAGGTTGAGATATTGTGTAATTTTTCGATGCTTGAGATGGGTGGGTATGATATAATCCTGGTAATGGATTGGCTGGTGCCTTTTAAGGCCGACATCGACTGTGATGCACAAGTCGTGGCTTTTACAACACACTTTGGAGTTAGACATCTCTTTTGAAGAGAGAGGCATGAATGACAGGGTGCAACAGGCTTGTTGGCACCAGCAGTGGGTATGTTATCGAATAAGTTTGAAGCATTTTCGTTGAAATCATTAAACGGTGTTGAGCAGAGTGTTCCTCTGGCAGTGGTGGACTAGTTCATGGATGTTTTTCCTAATGGATTCTCTGGGTTACCTCCCATAAGAGAAGTAGAGTTTATGATTAATATCCTTCCGGGGACCCGTCCTATCTCACTTCTGTCTTATCGGATGGCACCAACTGAATTGTGGGAATTGAAAGTCCAGTTGGAAGAGTTATAAAGCAAAGGGTTTATCTGACCTATCACATCTCTGTGGGAAGCACCAGTGTTGTTTGTGAGAAAGGAAGAATGAACATTGAGGCTCTCTGTTGATTATCGTAGACTTAACCAAGTTACAAAAAAGAATAGATATCCACTTCCACGAATTGATGATTTGTTCGACCAGTTAAGGGGAACCCAGTGGTTATCCAAGATCAACCTCAGGATTGGATATCATCAATTGTGGGTGAGGAAGGACGATATTCCAAAAACAGATTTCAGAAGTAGATATGGCCATTATGATTATGTGGTTATTCCCTTTGGTCTAACAAATGCGCCAGCAGTGTTCATGGCATTATTGAATTGGATTTTTTAGAGATATCTGGATTCATTTGTGGTGGTGTTTGTAGATGATATTCTGGTGTATTCAAAGACAAGGTTGGAGCATGAGATGCACTTGGGGATAGTTCTAGGGATCTTGAGGGATCATCGGTTGTTTTCCAGATTGTCTAAGTGTGACTTTTGGATACAAGAAGTTCGTTTTCATGGTCATCTGATTTCTTAAAGTGGTGTTTCAGTGGATCCAGAAAAGATAGAGGTTGTTACCTCATGGAAACCGCCAAATAATGTGTTTAAGATATAGAGTTTCCTTGGTATAGCTGGGTACTATCTGTGTTTTTTTTGTGATTTTTCGCATTCGGCTTCGCTGATGATAGCATTGACAAGACAGAATTCTCCATTCATGTGGAATGTACAGTGTCAGTAGAGTTTTGAAGTGTTTCGGGGTCGTCTTACATCAGCACCAATCATGGTTTTTCCAGAACCATGAAAAGGTTACATGGTGTATTGCGATGAATCGGGGTCAGGGTTGGGGTGAATTCTCATGAAAGGGAATCATGTGGATCTGTATGGCTCACAGCAGTTGAGAGTGCATGAGAAGATCTACCTAATTCATGACTTGTAGTTAGCAGTAGTGGTCCATGCATTGAAATTATGGCGTCATTATCTCTTAGGTTAAAAATTCACGGTATATACAGATCCTAAGATCTTGAAACACATTTTCTCACAAAGGTATTCAAGCTTTCGACAAAGGAGATGGATGGAATATCTCGATATGTTTGATTTTGACTTGATGTACACACAAGGTAAGGGAAATTCGATGAAAGATGCATTAAGTATGAAATCATATGGTCATATGGTGAAATATACATTGCACCAGTGGCAGTTGATGTCGGTTATAGCAAATATGTGGATAGAATGAGAGGACCAGGGTGATAGAGTGGTCTTCCATCCGGTTTTGTTGATTCCTGACTTGGTTGGCCTTGTTAGAGAGTCACAGAGATCCAATTCTGAGTGTTTGACGGTGTGGTCAAGAATCAATGGTGGGGATACCATTGAGGGATGGAAACTAAATAGAGATTCAATTTTGTGTTTTCAGAATCGGATGGTAGTACCAGTTTCCAATCAGAAGGATCTTCTCATGGCGTATCATCATTCCAGTTGGACTATTCATCCTATAATTCAGAAAATGTATAAAGCATTGAAAGTATAGTTCTAGTGGGCTGGTATGAAAAGAAGTGTGGCAGAGTTTGTTTTGAGATTCTTGACTTGTCAGTAGGTCAAGGAAGAGCATGAGAGGCCAGTAGGAATGTTGCAGTCTTTACCAATCCCTGTTTGGAAGTGGGAGCAGATAGCGATGGATTTTGTCACAGGTCTCCCAAGAATGCTCCGAAATCACGATGCCATTTGGGTGATAACAGATCGGCTAACAAAGTCGTCCCATTTCATCCCGATTCGTGAATCTCATATGGTGGAGGATCTGTCCAAAATCTATATCTGGGAGGAGTTAAAGAGGAATGGTGTTCCAGTTTCGATTATATCAGATATAGATCCGAGGTTTACATCTCGTTTCTCGAAATCCTTACAGCAAGCCCTTAGAACCCAATTGACGATGAGTATGGTGTATCACCCTCAGAAGGTGGTCAATCTGATAGGACGATACAAACTCTGAAGGATATTGTGCGGGCTTGTGTCAGGGATTTTTGTGGCTCCTGGGAGGAGAACTTATCATTGATTGAGTTCTCTTATAATAACAGTTATCAGACATCCATACATATGGCTCTGTTTGAAGCATTTTATGGGAGGCCGTTTCGTTCTCCACTATGTTGGGTGGAAACATGTCAGTCTTCAATGGTTGGACCGAGCCTTATCCAGGAGTCTACAGAGAAGATCATGTTGATCAGAAAAAGAATGAAGATGGATCAGAGTCATCTGAAATCGTATGCATATCACTGTCGATGATCATTGTCATTCGATGTGAGTGATCGTGTTTTCTTGAGAATCTCTCCTAGGTTGGGACTTCGTCAGTTTGGGAACTAGGGAATGTTATCTCCGATGATTTTTGGGCCTTTTGAGATTCATGAGTAGATTGGTGAGGTGGCTTATCATTTGGTTTTTCCACCATGGTTTAGTTCAGTGCACAATGTGATTCATGTGTCGTAGTTGAAAAAGTATCACCAGAAAGTGACCATGTAATTCGTTGGGATCATGTTGAGCTAGAACCGGATGCTTCGTTGGTGCACATGCCTGTTCGTGTTGTGGATAGGCAATATAATGTCATGCATGGTCAAAACATTATTTTAGTTTGTGTTTTTCGGAAACATGGTCAGATTCAAGAGGTGACTTGGGAGCGGGAGAATGAGATGGTCGAGCAGTGGCCCGATCTCTTTCAGCAAATGGCGGGTTCACTACTTTCTGAGGATGGAATGTCGAATGGTTGGGAGAATTTAGTACCCTCGGTTTGAAATATGTGGCCTTTGTTTTTGAATTTTTATGTGTTTAAAGTTCATGAGAGGAGTTGGGAAGTGGTTGGGAGAGTTTGGAATGGTTTTGGATGTGTTTGGAGGCTTTTAAAGGGGTGCACGGTTTGAGCATGGTTAGTGTAAACTGTGTGGATGCTTGAGGAAACCGTACAAGGGAGACAGTTGGCTTTGAACAGCCTGCGAACGTTTTTCCAAACCGTTCAAGGACACCGTGTAGTCTCTGGCTCTCGAGGCAGTGGCATGCGCACGGTTTGACAAACCGTGCGGGCTAACCGTGCTGCCACGTAATGTTAGGGTTTTAAAACTCGGGCTCACTTGAGATTGTTTCATTTCACTCCTCTCTTCCTCCCACTTGAGCCTCACTCAGTATTTTTGTTTCTCAATGGTTTTAGGGGATCTCCCACACATTTTTGAAGCGATTAAAATGGGTTTCATGGTGGATTCAAGGTGATTTCTCCCGGGTAAGTCTCTCCTCTTGTTTCTCTTGTGTTTTCCTCTAGATCGACATCCCTTTGTTTCATTTTTTTCTAGATCTACACTTTTTGTGTGTAGATATAGGGTTTGGGTTTCCTTGGATGTTAATATTAAGGCATGTGAATGTTAGGTAAAGGGATGTAGAGTGGTTTCGGTGGTGTGTTCGCCGGTTTTGAGGTACGATGGCTTATGGGTCGATTTCTCGGGAACACTAAAGGTAGGTGGCCTCTCTCTCGACTCCACTTGGTTAGAACTATCGGTAACATGTTACATTTAATTTTTTATGATTGAAATTAATTGTATTCTGATGTGAAAATTTTGTTGGAAATCCATTTGGGGGTTTTTGGGAAAAGGGGATTTTGTGATGAAATACTATTGTTGTGAATTTTAAAATGGAAAATTTAAAATGGAATGTTATGGTTGATTTGTGAAATTATTGATGGAAAATGGTATCCAACAAAAAGGGTTTTTTTATTGGAATGGGGTTTTGGCATTTAAAATGGTTTCCAATAAAATGGTTTATTTACAGCAGTGGATTTATATGCAATGGAATTTGGTTGATTGCATGATGTTGTGTTCTTTGTGGGTCGGATTCTTGGGTGTGAATGTCTGAAATGTCCTGTGAAAGTGAGAAGGAAGTACCACTATAATGAAGGGGGTGTATAGTGGATGGAAAGTCCACCATCAAAGGATAGGTGGATGGGAAGAGCCACTAGTCATGAATGGGTGAACGGTTGGACGGAAGCACCAACGTTTGATTTTTTTGGTTGTTTTGTGCATTTCATTGCAAGATGGAAATTGTGGTGCTAATGGGAAATGATGAAACAACATGTGGCATGTTTGGTTGGATTTCCCTTGGATGCTTGGTTGTGGCATGATGTCATGGTAATGGAACGTTTGGCTTGTGAAAAATGGTTAGACATCTATTTTATTTTATATAAATAGTTTTGTATAAATGTGCTAATAGTTTTATACTTTTGGCGTGTGTAGGGAAGTAATTTGGGGAAAACCTACTAAGATTTAGTACTCACCCCTTTCTTTGGAACTATGGTGTCTTTACAGATGTTGTGTATCATGACGTGGGAAAACGTAAGGCATCTCCCTCATGTACTAATTCATTGTGATGTCACGGTGGATCCTGGATCTTGTAGCTAGGTATGGAGCTGTGGTGGTGTCGTGGGTTGTTGGTGTTTGGATGTTTAGTTTCCGCATTTTACTCTAATGTGTTGTGGACATATCTAGTTGTATTGTGTTTTGTTTTCATTTTGGAATAACTTGATTGTTAGTGGATGGTTTGGTTGGGTTTTTGAACATGTATCATATAGTTTTTGGATTGTTGGGTTGGTTTTGTCTTAAGGGAAATCGTTCCCCAATATGTTCTCAGAGCCCTCGGGATTTATTTCTAGCCTTTAGTGCCTTGGGAACATCGCTTAAGGCCAAGTAACCAACACCACCTATTCAATCCAATGAGGTCGGTTCGAGGTGTTACAATATGAGTGATCATTATTCAACGGTACCACATATGTATTGAGTACATGTGAAGTTTATGGTGTGACCATTATCAAGTGGGACACATTTAATATATCATGTACATGAGATAGGATAAGTGTGAGTTGTTGTCAGATAGTTACCACTTCGATGTGAACATGATTATAAAAGGGTTAGATTTATCTTGGACTAAGATTTCCATTCTTCCAAAATCATACAAATTTCATCCAGGGTGATATTATTTGTATTACCATGTCTCCACCAAAAAAGTATAGATCTATTAAATGATTTTGATCATACATCTTATATTTTCTATCAGAAACCATGATGTTCTACTGAATGGTCTTACCATTTTCGACAATTTCATGATCCATTTTAGGACCTCATTGTTTTTTTCCCATATTTATCTAATCATGTTGGTGTTCTGAACCTCTTCCTATAAAAATAATTATAACGATAAAATTGTTTTATTGAATGGAAGTATTTGATATAATAGAACATAATCACAAGTAATTTTTTCCCATACTCATTTGAAGTCCATAGAACAAGTTCTCAAACATGTATTCCAGTTTATAAATAGTTTAATCAGATTGTAAATTAGTTTGAGGATTGTAATTTGGAGATATGTAAATCTACGTATTTATATTATGATAGAGATTTTTCTAGAACATGCAGGGATATCATATATCTCAATCAGACACAGTCAATATTAGAACTCCATGCAGCATCACTACTACAATTGAAATATATTTGTGCAAGTTGGTCGACTGAGTAGTACTCCAAGATTTCAATAAATTGATTTACATTTTTAAGATCATCCAAAATGAACCATATCAATTTAGTTTCTCTTGGAGTCTTTTGATGTCCAGTGACAATGTCTATGCTAATGTTTTCCATTTCTATGTTGGTATGCATAATCGTTGTATCATCTTCTTAGGATTTTTCCTTTCTTCATTCACTTGATGACATAACAGGTTGTTTAATGTGTATTCAGTGATATCCTTCTTCATATTTTCCCACGAATAGTTATCTAGGAGTTATCATTACATATTTTTGATACCTAAGGGAATATACCAGAATTATCTATGTCGTTAATTCAGAATCCTTCTTTTTATCCATTTATTTCATTGTAAACATAGTCATGACCTAAATATTTATCCTCCTTCATTAGCATTGAAAATTGGGAATTTCAGTTTTCTAATAGTATCCAGTTTCTTGTGAATTCCCACATTCACTCTTTGATATTCCTTTATAATTTCTAAAAGATATGGTTGATAAGTAATTTGTGATAGGATTGGTGATTTTTATTTCCTTATCATTCCATTTTCAATCGTTTCCAAATATAAGAATATCATATCACTCTCATTTCTCATCAATGATAGAATTTTTAGATACATTGTACATAGATCATCTTCAACATTTTTGGTCTCCGTAGATGGTAGTGAATTGTAATTTCATAGTCCTGGATCAGCTCTAACCATCTTCATTGACACATATTCTTCTCTTTCTATTTGAATATATACTTGGAGGTTTTGTGATAAGTATATATTTTAATCTTCTCCTCAAATAAATAATGTCATAAAAATTTATAAGTGAATATCATTTAATCTAACAATAGCTTAGGTCTTTGGTAGTTATTTTAATAAATAGTCACTGACCTTCAATAATAGGCTATGAATATTTCATTCTAAATCAACACATAACCCAATCCCATTTTCAAAACATTTGTGAATACCATGAACAATTAACCTCTTATGGGTAGTATGAGAATAAGGGAAGTGATAATCCTCCATTTTAGAACCATGTATCTATCTTAAAATTCATATTTCCATGAAAACATGACTCCCTCAAAAAACAACTTGGTTAGAGGTTTTTTGAATCTTGAGAATTTTCTCACAAATCGACGATAATACCCACCTAATCCAAATAATCTATGAATATAATTAATAGATATTATCCTCGAACATAATTTAATTTTTTCTATTGTGGATGGGTCCATTGATAACCAATTACTAATGATGATATTACCTTTGAATGCGACATCCTTCAAGAAGGAAACACATTTGATGTACTTTTCTTATATCATATCCTTTAAAAAGTCACTAAAATAGTACTTAGATGCTCCTCATGCTCTACCTTTCTTTTGGAGTATATTAGAAAATCATCTAGAGACACCACCACACATGTATATTGGTAATATATGAATCCTCTATTCATCACAAAAATGAATATTGTAGGGGGATTAGTGAGTCTTAATGAAATTACATTGAACTCATAGTTCCAATACATTGTACAATAATGTGGTCATGGGGATATTGTCCTTATTCAAAATTACGTCATTATAATTCAACTGAATGTCCATCATGGAGAAGTATTATTCTCCTTATATCTGATTGAACAAGTCATCAATACATGGAAAATGATACTTATTCATTACCATGATCTTTTTTATCTCACAATAATGAATTCAATGGAACATTGACGCATCGATCTTCTTTACAAAGTGGGATGGTGCCCCACATAGGGAAGAACTTTGGAATATTATCCATTTATGAAGATTATATTATTATTTTTTCTTCATCTCCTTGATTTCCAAAAAATATATTCTATATAGATTCTTGGATATCACAAACTCACCTAGTATAATCTCGATTTAAAATGAAACATATCATCTAAGTGGAATAGTAGACAATTCCATAAGAAAAACATCAGAATATTCTCTCACAATGGGAAACTCTTTGATGGAGATTTTTTCCTTATACTAAATAATATGAGTGAGATTATATTTCTCATAGGGAAAAAATATCTATTTTTTGAGATGTTGGTGCTAAATAATACTCATTATCAACCTTAAACTAGTACAGAATTTGTGGAAAATTCCTGATAGAGAGAGTGAAATCCTTCTAACAGAAATTTAAATTTTCTCTATATAGGGAATGCCAATCCATGTCCATAATTTCATAATATTCTAGAAAAGGATTGTGATAAGGATCACTAGGGATTTAATTCCACAAATGTTTATAGTGGATGAGTTATGGACACTGTGTAAAATAATTTCCCCATTTTCCATTTTCACTGGCATCTCTACATCCATGATTTTAGGTGGGTTTTGAATTGTTATACTTATATTTTGGGATATAATAGAATTCATAGAACTAGAAGAAAAAGGTACATATTAAATTAATTAATTAATATTATGCATACAATATCCATTTTTTTCAGGGATTTCCTCAGTAGTTATGATGGAAAAAGAATTCCCTCTCTCCCTTGGCGGTTCATTGGTTGTCTTCGAAAACCCTTCACATTGAAAATTAGTTTCAAAAGTTCAATGGTTCTTTGTAGCTGAATAAATGAATAATGAGCTATAGGATGACCAGATAATTTCCATTACACCATATCATTAGTGACATTCTATTGTCAAAAATAAATATCTACGTGTCATCCTATTCCACACCAAACATATTTACTAATCCCTATGGGAAATTTATAGGTTGATCCATTCTACACAACTGATAGGTGAGATATTTCCATTTCATAGTACTATTATATTTCTCCCTTAGACCTCCAAAATTAAAATCAACTTTCCATTTCTTATCCACGTGATACCCTTGATAATTTCTGATATTTGCATTGACCTCAAGGGAATATCAATGAATTTTCTCATTGATATCAAATTCTCATATCTCCATTGATTTTAACTAACTAGGTTTTATGTATTTAATGAAGTTGTCAACCAAGAATTTGAGGGTAATGTGGAAGGAAATGAGTTATTATTTAATTACTTTGAATTTTTCCTTGTATTTCCCAATAGATTCATAGAATTTTTTCTAGTGGGAAGAGAAATTCATTTCCACTTTATGTTCGAGTGATTGAGGAAAATAATTATCAAAAATATATTTCACAAAATTCCTTCCACCAAAAATCTTCAATCTCCACCTCACGCTTTGTATTTTTAATCATATTCCACCATTTTTCATCTTCTACCATTGTATGATAAATATCCAGTAGAACATTATGTTGTTCATAACATTTATGGATGGAGAATATCCCGTCAATAGAGTTGATATTAGTTTTCATGATTAAGAGATATGATGATCCACTGAATCTCGAGGTCATTTGTTGCATAAATGACTAAATTATAACATGTAATTTCATTGGGGGATTTCGTAACTACTCCAGATATGTGATTCTATGCAGAACCTGATTAATAAAAGAGAGTTTCATCATAATAATTGTGATTCACACTCCAACGGGTTGGGCATCTCGTAGTTGGATGATATCAAATATCCCATCACATTTATTATTTATATGATTCCTTTTAATTGTGGCCATTATATAGAATATAAGGAAAATTCGGGATCATCATTATAAAACTAATAAATTCATTTATTGTTAAATTTAGGAAATTAACGGGATAACATATAACATTAATTTTCCCCTTAAATTATGAATTTTTAGGTTTCAATCTATTTTATCCATGTGGTTTTTCATTTCAAATATTTTTATTGGAAAATTTTTTCCCTCAATAAAGGTTAATAACAAGAATTTCATTTTACCAATTAAAATACCCCAGGAGTTTCAAACCTGGTTCCCTATAAGGATCATTATTATGTACCATGTTATGAAAATTCAGGTATGATACCCCTTTTCAGAGTTAATTCCCCTTGGTTAATATATTATAGAACCATTTTCACATCTAGTATCCTTATACGTATTTATATTCATGATAAAGCACTTAGTAAATGTTTACTCGTATTTTTGGATTTTTTCATATTCTTAGTTCTATGCCTAATATATTAATTATATATTTATAATCCTACTACTAATAATAAAAAAGCATCTCTATGATACTAAATGTAACAACCCTCCTATTTATTTCACATTAATAAATAATTTATTACATAGGGTTACATTTAATAAATCATGGAATAGATATTATTATACTTTATATTAAAATTTGGTACAAAAATAATAATTTAAAACATGAAAAACAATATTTTCTCAATGATATCCTTAAAATGGTCCCAGATAAAACTATATAGGATTAACTGGGGACATACATAGGAAATGATGATAAATATTCCCAGTAAGGGAATAAAAAAGTAATATAGGGAATAAATTAATAAATACTAAATTGTAGTCATAATGGAGTGAGAATAATAAATCTGATCAATGTGTCATGATATAGCATGATAATCATACTGGAAACAATGGAAATGTGTCAAAAACATCAAAATATCATCAAAAAAATAGGTCAAAGATAATTTCCATTATATAATGATGGGAAAAGAAGGGAAAAAGTATGTTTACTCCCTATCCCAACATGATGTATCTTGAGACTAATCATTACCAAATTCAGTGGTTTGCTTTATAATTTTGAGTGCATTGGACACTTTCATTTCATTCTCATGGTTATGTCTCCAATATAGATCATACAACATGGATCCATTCAACAACATCTATTATTCCATGATTAATATGTATATAAAACACAAATATGTGTCCCAAAAACAATAAGTTTATTTGTATAATGGTGAACATCGTTGATATGAAATTGTAATTGTATCCACTACATAATTGTTTTCCATGGAAAATCATAGTGAAATTTTGGAAACATAATAATAATAGTTATTTATTTTATAAAAAAATTGTTGATGAGAGAGAAGGTGGTATGTTATAAATTTATTTTATATAGTATGTAGATGGTAATACATATTCTAACATTAGGAATTGGAAGTAGAATGCATAATATAATAATGGAACTTGAATAAATAAGAGAATGTGAGCATCCGTTACATGAGTTTTTGACTCCAAATGCTAGTGGGGATCTGATTGAGAGAATAGAGAACCTTGGGATGACTCTATAGATTAGAGGGTACAATATGTACAATAAAAATGTATATTGGGTGAAGATAAGTGGTATATTGGGTGGGTATATATTGGAAAAGAAATGTGATTTTGTTAATATTTCTCAAACATATATTTTTAACTATATATAATAAAATATCCAAAACCACAAACCATACAATTGTAATTACAATCTATTTCATCCAAATTGGAGTGTATTATTTTATTAGGGAAAGATAAATCTTAATAATATAATACTATTTATTATGTGTAGGTGAGTCATAAATGCAATGAAATTATTTTAAAACATTATGATATATTAATTAAGTTGAAGGATTCATAAATGATTTATAAAATTAATTAAATAAATTTAAATTCCCATTATTTTAATTATTAAATATATAGGTGGTCTTGGAAACCCATTATAGTATTTACTACCCTACTTTTGGGTCATTATGATGTCATAATACACAATCAATATGGTATCTATACATATTCCATAAATACACCCTCAAATTCCATACGATAAAGGTGTGTGATGGTGCGCTTCTCATGGGTTGGTTTGGTGAACATGATTTGGGACGTTATCTCAATGAGGTTCAACTTTTACAATAAGAAGGATTTCTCAATATTACATTGATAGATATCATCTTGGGATTAGTTGTAATTAAATCCAATATATTATATCTCTCTATAAATCTTAGATAAATGGGCTTGATTTGGTACGATCCTACTGTTTGAGGCCATCACTTCTTTTTTCTATTAATTGGATTTTTAAAAATAATATTTTTTATATTAATAATTTAATCAATGTTTAATTGATATATTATCAATAGAAAATATTATTAATGTATATTAAATCCAATTATAAATAATTAATCCAAATAATTTCATGTGTTTTATATAAACATATTATATAATTATAAAATTAATTAAATCAAAGGGGTATTTTTATTTATAAATTTTTGGGTCATTATAATTGATTTTTTTTTGACTTGGAAGCTTGTGGGAGATCCATTATGGAGAAAAACGTAATCCAGACCTCATAAATTATCTTTATTTTACCTAAAATAGTTAAATCATATACTATGTACAATGATTAATCTAGAATTTGACTCAGAGTAGTTCTAATGTTGGGGGACAAAGTTGTTCTTACAGATCCAAAAATGATGTCGTTTTACAATACTAAAGATATAATGTTATCTATTATGGTACATTACATGTTAAGTTGGAGGAAAAACATAGGAATAAGAGGATTTTGTTATACATAGACTACATGATCCTCGTGTACATTTTTCTTAGTATGACCAGATACTTTGGTAGAGGAGGTGTGTTGAGTATTTAAGGTTTTTTGAATTCATGTTGGATTTTCTAAACTGGTTAAGGGAAACATCATTTTTTATTCTTTGATATGAATGATAAAGATAGAGGTAATGAAGGTTTATTATTATGAGTGTTATATTATGGAATTTTTATATATAGGAATCTATATGTTTGAGAGTCCTAGGGATGAGTTTCTCTGAATTAAACATCTATTATACCCATTTTTGGAATATTATAATGAAATAGTAGTTACTAATCCTGAAGGATTAGTTATGAGATACTAAAAATATGTTGGGGTTATACTATCAAGATGGTCACTTGACTTTGAAAATTCACAAAATTTTCATGGTCAATTATATTATTCTATAGTCCTGTGTGCGGAGAATATGAGGGAGCTACATGATTAAATATGGGTGATGCATCTTAGGATTAAAAATACATGTCCTGTTCTCTAGTAGAATTATTGTTGTTCCTAGATAATGATGGGGTATAAAAACTATCCATTTTCTAGAGGATATGATAATAGATTGATTTTTCTATTTCAATGGTTCATGGAAGAACAATATATTACTCATAGAGATTATATATAGTAATTGTTTCTATCTACTGATCTCTATAGAATTATTTATAAAATTGTATGGAAGGATGTTCTGGTCACATTTTATTAGATATAGGTGATTCATCACATGTTGGACCTACTATTGAGAATGAGACTTCTGAGTGTGTTTAGCTAATCAGTAGGAGGTTGGTTAACACAAAGGTCAGGTTGAAATTTTACAATTACTATTTTATATGACCTTTGGATTCATGGTTAGTCATCATGTATTACTTCAGGTGTTGCCTATGATAGTGAACAATTGTATATGGAAACAGAGAAAGCTGTCACCCATGTTTGTTGGGACATTTAATATTTTCCCTAGATTCAGTTTAGTGGAATGTGGATTATGCCATCAACATTTCTATCACTATATTCAATGCATGTTTCATCTATCACAACATCAAAAAATATTATCCCTCCCCTTTACATGTGTTTATTAGAGATTTTTTTGAGATTTTTTTATATGTGCCCTTTAAGGAACGTAAAATATTGATTGTGGACCATCTTGAGATGTATTTAAAATGTAGGATAGTAACTATATTTTGTGTTCAATGATAGCATGGTATTTTTTTAGTATGATTCCTAGGAGAGGGAGTATGATTTCTTAGTAAAGTGGCCATACATTTTCTCTGAGACACACAATTGATTCATAGAGATTCATGGGGATAGGATTTTATATAGTGGGGAGGTTTTAAGATTCCTTCTTTTGCGAGGTATTTCCCAAAATGACTTTTTCAATAATGGGCATTCATTAGGGTTTCCATTTTATTTAATGATTGTTGGTTTTAATGACCTAACTTCTCTCCAAGGTATGAAAGATAACTTTTTAGGTCTAGTTTATTTATATGGAAATAAATTTGACACTAAAAAGGCTGATACATGCTTCATAGTCATTTGGGTCTCATTAAAATCCCAAAGCCTAGAACAAATGAAGTAGTCTAGGATACATGGTTTGTCTGAATCCGTGTGGCCCAAGGTTCATGTTCATGTGAGTGTTATTGGTTTTGTGACAGTGAAAGTTTTTATTGTTTATGTATGGTTAATATAATTGGGCATGAAATCATGAATTTTGTTTATATAGAAGTTAATGGTGCACAGTTGGTGTTTAGTTTGGCTAACCCATACCAAGTTTGGACCTTTTTGGATGATGATGTTTTTGGATGAACAAATTATTTCCTTTTGATTTCATGGAAGTATGAGAAGTAAATAAATTACTTCAATTTTTATAAGTGTCGTAGGAAATATAGGAATGTTAAAATACTTTCCATGATAAATATGATGATTCTTTTATGATCTTTATTTCACAAAGTTCACATGTTTGTAGGAGAACATGTGATGCAAGGATTATGAAGGAAATGGGGAGAAAAGATGCAGTCAATCAGTATGGTTGTTATTGTAGAAGAAGGTTTCTATGGGGGTGTATATTTTCAGTGTTTCAAAATATTTGGGGTCCAATAAATGGAGTCGGTAAAGAATTTCTAATAGGTTATTTCCAGGAATATGAAATCAAAATATTGATAATGCATTAATTTCATCAACATGGGATTCATGAAGTAGATTTCATGAATTCAGGAAGAATATTGATGGTGTTCTTCATGATTACAACTTGCATTGAGAATTTCTGAGGAAAGGAGGTTTGTAGGTGACCACTGCGGTGCATAAGTGAAGGGAATTTGGGAAAATAAATGGAAGGAGGAGCATCATAGAAGTGTAAATATTTTTACGGAATCATTAATGATTATGATGAGCATTGTGAATCCAGAAAATATCCATGGTCCTTCATGAAACAAAGTGAACTTCAAAATAAATTTTAGAGATGGTTGATTTGGTGCTAACATGGAGATGAGGTCACTTGAAGGGTCTAGATTGGGTGAAAAATTCATATAAATAGGCCTCCACCCTAAGAGAAACGTAGAGAGACTAAAAAAGAATTCAAGAGCTCTCACATTGTGATAATGGTTCACGGTGAAAGTGAGCTCTGTGAAGGAACGAATATTTTCAGTGAGTCGTTGAACTTTTTGAATGAAATGAACTTCAAAAATAAAAATTATTTCTATAAGAAAACAGTGAGATCTAGTGAGCTCAGTAATCTAAAGAGATTTTCTATCTAGATTGATTTGTTAAGATGGGTTCTTTGTGAAGGAGGTCTATGAGATGAATAATTAAGTACCCAAATAATATGAGAAGTGATGTCAATTGAACTAAAATATGACTAGGGTATAAGATTATTTAGTATTATTATGTCAATGTAGCTCCTCTCAACTTCTTTATAAGAAAGAGAAGAGTTGTTTTCAAAAATCAAATTTTTTAAATTCTGTCAAGAAGCACAAATATATTGCATTACCCTATTTGTTCTAAAAGGCTGCACACACTTGAGGATTATCTCGCAAGTGCTACATGAGTGTAATGGTATATCCTACTCATTGTACTCTATATATAAAAAATTTAATTCTATGGATTTTGTGGTACCAGATTTTTTTTTATTACCAAGGACACGTCTACACTTTTTGAGTGGTGAGCCTTGTAAATATTGTGTTCTCGTGGTTGTGTACATTAATCATGGAAGGGAATCTGTAACAAGAGGTGAAGGTTGTATCAGAAAAGGAAACATAAAAGAAAAAGATATCATTGATTCATCTCTTCCCCTTTCAGTGAAATTTGGATCCTGACTAGGTAAATTCATACATAGTATAAAAATGGGAGAATGAAATAAAATAACCTATTAAATGATTCAATCAATATAATTACTCATCTTTTCTTTTTTTCTAGTGGCCTGGTTCTTGTCCTTCACATTTAATCGCTCACTTCCTCTCAAAGAATGTAATCAATGTAGAGACTATGTTCGTCATTTGATTCAAACACCATTAGATCCATTGGAATGCTATAGGTATGATTTTTGATCCACTCTAATCCCTATAAATGTTTTTCCTACATCCATTTTATTATTTGGGTTCATTCTTAGTTTCCATATTTTCATAAATTTTGATTCCTTCATTGATTTCATCCATCCAATCTTGAATCAAACATTTATACTAGACTAGGGACGTTCTATAAGGATATGGTTAGTGTTACATACCTTTTCCTACCATTGAACTACATTGTATAAATTATGGTATGGTCACACACTCCAGGCCTTATGGTGGTGACCAAAAACTGCAAATTTATTCATTCTGTGTTGTTTCAAAGGAGTATTATATTTTTAATTTCCATTGAATATCCTCCGAGGGGGGTCTCTTTGGCTTGTGCCTCCCCATTCAGATAAATATACCATAGATTCCCTTTTTACCATATTATAAAGTTTTTTAACACTCCTTGAGCATTGTCTTCATATACTCAATTCCTTTGAGTTTGTAATGAAATTTTATAGGGTGACACACCTTGTGGAATGACTATCAAAACCATCCCATTTTAAATGGATGAGATAATTTAAGGGGCCTAATGCCTTTTCCTCGTACCATATGACATAAATAGAGATGGATAATGTTTAATACATCACATCATGCATTATTTGACATTAATTATTAAACTAAATTCTAATGTGAACTCCGGATTGGTTAATTATAAATGCAATTCATGTTTATTGAATTATCATAGTTGTTGACGATGAGTAAATTGGTATAGACTTAATTTTCCCTTAGAGTAACTCCAGTGCCTTATGTGATAATTTTTCCCTAATAGTTGTCACATTAGGGAATGACACCAGCTATGCCTGGTGTCGGTTTTCAGAGAATTATTTATATTTACATTTACATGAGTGACATCGGTACCCTATTGTAGACAATTTGGACATGATCTAAGGAAATATTGGTTCTACTATTCCCTAAAAGATACTCAATCCCCCATGTGTTATACCATGTGAAGACTTGCAAGTAAGTATGTGACTCTTTACCATGATTGGAGTGAGACATGGGACATCATCCTTAGGTTACTATATTCGGGCTCATTACCATTGGTAATGTGATGAGCCCCTCGAGTGATACATGGAAAGACTTCTTGTATTCTCAAGGATGGGATCTAGGTGTGTCACTATGTTCTAAATTGTATTTTTCAAAAAAATAATAAAGGAAGAAAATTATTTGAAAAATATAATTGATCATTTTTATTATGGATTTATGCATAGGTGCTCAATGTCCACGATCAGCCATGGGGACAATCCACCTTATGTCACATTATTATCAAACTAAATTTACCATTTCAAGATCCCTTCAATTCAAACACACTAAATGAGGCCAGTGAAGGAAGATTTGACATTTTTTCGATGGTTTTCATAGTCTAATGTAATTATCTACATATTTTTAACATTTAAATTATTATTGAACAATTTCACTTTTATATTAATGAAATTGGAAGGCCTGGACACTGTGGGTAATAGAATACTAACATTATGTCTCACACCCTACTTGAGTGTCATTGGTACATGAGTGGACTTTTTTTGTGATGTGGAAAATGGGAACTGTCCCTCATTCAATGATAGAATTATTTTTCATGGATTGAGTTAGGATCCGAGGATCGATCTTAAGCATGAGATGAAAGTTGTAGCATTATTTGGCTTATTTTTTGTTTCTTTCAGAATGATGGATATGCTTATATCAAATTCAATAATCATAGTAATTTTGTATAGCCACATGGAATAATATCATCATTAGTTCCTTCTAATTAATTATTCATATTACACAATTAATTTCATGATCATTCATGTTTATGACTTTTTTTTCTACTATAATAGATATATTGTCATCACTTCTGTTGTTCCGTATAAATATTTACTATCTTTCTGTACTATTATCGAAGAGGGTATAGTCACCCCATAGAAATACAAAATGCACTCACTACAATTCATCTGCCTCTGGATTTTGGGGAAATGTTCTTTAGGTCTTGTAGATAATCATCACGAGGCACTATTGAGTAGCACTCTGGGAGAGACAGTACAATGTAATATCAGATGATATTTTATTTTTTTTCTATAGATTGGTTTTAGTTATGAGTCTTGGATGAAGTATTTTGTTTATTAGAATGGGTTTGGATGAAGATACACCATGTAAAGAGAAATACCAAATTACATGGGATGGTTAAATGATTCAATTTTTGCTTCTTGTTACATTTTCAATAGATTTCACCAAAGAGTGACAAACTTTCATTGCATTTTTATTCATTGATATAATATAAAATTTATATCTTGATTAAATGTGGGAATATTAGAAGAATGAATCATAATAGTAATGATAGGATTTAAAATTCTATGCATTATTCTATGTCTTATCTACATTCCTTATTACATTTCCTGTATTGCATGTGATTCCTTTTCTTCCATATTTGTAATGCTTTGCAGTGTGTTAGTACTCTCAATGATGGAATAATTGTTTAAACTGACCCAATTATTTCACATTAGTTGTTTTGATTGATAAGTTGAAATTGTAGATAATTCATTCAAAACACAATATATTGCTTATAACACCCTTTTCAAGTGAAAATGTTAAGATTCATTTAGTCAACACCCTAATTTTAATTTATTTGGTGTATGGGTCCTTGTGCATTTGAATTGGTGAAACAATTAAATAGTTCATGATGTTAATAACAATATAAATTTAAATGTGTATGATTCTTAAAATGAAATGGTTAAATTATATATGATACGTCGACCCTATTATGACTAGGTAGTGTGTAGTAAGACATGTATCTATTGGTTTCTTTTAGTCACGCGATCTTATCCCCCAGACTTGTCTACTAGTTCAAGAAAATAGTTATCCTTTTTTATTAGAATATAATTTTTCATATCCTTTCATACATTTTTTTTATTTTATAATTTATTTATAAGGATATCTCTTAGAATTTTTAGAACTATGCCAATATGATGACCTCATGATATGTGTAAAGAAGGTGGTGAAGAGACTACTCATGAGGTTCTGGGAGCTGAGCCAGCCCTGATACCACATATCATTCTACCAGAGGAACCTCCTCAAGATAATCCATTGGTTGTTAAATTTCAGTTCTATGATATCTTTATTCACTTTATGGACTTAGTTCAAGGTGCACCGTGACCTTCCCCTTGAAGGGAAGATCAGACCAGAGAATTTTAGCAGCAACACCATCCCAACTTCCTAGGGGATTCTAGACCTCAGCATACTAAATTATAATTGTAGGATATGTTATCAATCCTTGAGAACATTGATATTACCTTATAGGGGATGTTCAATCATGCAAACTATATTTTACGTGACATTACCAAGAATTAGTGGGACATTAAAACTGAGGATTGACAATATCGGTGTATTGTCTTGGAGAATTCTGGGAATCTTTATTAGACTATTTATTTCCTTATACCATGAGAATATATTGTGTTTGAAAATTCATTCATAATGAAAAAGTTAACCTTTTAGTGATGAAATACATAGATCTCTACATTGAATTGCAGTAATTTCACGGAATTTTACTTGTGATGCGCTAATTATTATGGGGAATTTTTTAGATGGTATTTATTATGTGACCTAATCACATTTCAAAATAATTTGGTTGGCCACTATTTCAGTTATAGTAATCCAAGCCCCCATGACTGAGCTTATCATGATGGAATTAGGTGACATGATGCAGTGAAGTTCATCATAAAGGAAATGTAGTGGCTTATCTATCAGCAAAAAAGTGATACCCTGAGGGTATATTCATGTGAATTAACTACCATGTGGCCCAAAATGACATCCTTATTATGTGTCACCATTGTGGTAGGATATGCCTTAAAATACATAGTGATCAAGGACCCCGATCATTTGATGGGCTCACAGCAGGATGGGTCAGCTATAACATTTATTCCAAAATTTTCCTTCACTACTGAGTGAGTATAGATATATGTGAGATTAAAATTTAGGTTCAAGATTAGTGAAACCTTGTCAGGAAATTAACTAGACTTATATAGTCCATTCAAGCTAAACTTGTGGTTGAGTCCAAGATTGTTAGGATTTAGTGTTACATATTTCGCAAAGTGGACCTACTCAGCAAAGTCATGCATCATCTATGGGCTATATATTATTCCATATAAATTATTTTCAGTCTATTTCATAGGTGTAATGTCCAAGGACCTCTATATTCATAGGTACTATTTTGGAAGCCTCTACTTTACTATCTGTCTTATTCACCATTGGGGGATCATTTTCCTTTTTATATTCTAAAAACATTGGTTTTCTGGGATTAGAAATTGATTAATTTAGTGGTGTTATGGTTGTATACCAAAAATTTATAGTTATAGATAATGTTATACCCTAGTTCATGGAGTTCCACCATATAATAAGTTGTTATCCTATTACATTGATTTTCATCACTGTCATGATGATTTAATTTGAATTCATTCTCAGAATGGATTTGATTATGCTTGTCACACCAAGGTGGATTTATATCTCTTCTGAGTGTCATTCACATCATAGAGGGTAATATGTATGTACAAAATGAATAATGGGGTCTCTAGTATTATTGAATTGGACTCAATAGTAATGTCTTGTGAAAAATGAGAGCCCATATGGCTAGTATATTTATGAGAAACCATAGAATACATCTCTTGAAATATCATGATGTGGTGGATCATTTCTAGGATTTCACCCTTGGTGATTTTTAACATTCCTTATGAGGGGGAAATTGAGTTCACAGTTGATCTACATCTAGTTGTAGCACTAGTGTCTATTCATATGTATAGAATGACATCTACATTGCTCTATAAACTGAAGATGAAACTTTAATACCTATAGATTAAGGATTTTATAAGGCCAAACACATCACCATTGAATTCACCAGTCTATTTCTCCATAATGCTAGATGGTACCCACAGAATTTTCATATATTAATGCCAAATGAACTTTAATACATTGAATAACATGAATCCATTTCCTTTTTTAGATAAACTCTTCAACAATATCCAAAGAGAAAATATTTTTTCAATGATCAATTTGATGTTAGACTACCATTATTTTCCTATGAGGATATCAAACATACCATGTAAAGTGCTCCATAGATTCTATGTCTTGTACGGGTATTCAGTTATGTATTTTGGACTAATGAACACACCTAAAAATTTTATGGATCTGTTTAATATGGTGATCCATGAATATCATGATTAATTTTTTCTAACTTTCAAAGAATACATCTTAGTGATTTCATAATCACGAAATGACCATTCCTATCATTTTTATATTGTGTTGAGTACAATGAGAGAGCAGAACATATACATGAATCACAGTAAATGAAAATTTTTTATAAGCATGGTTCACATTTTTGGGTCATATCATATCTGAGGTAGTCGTATTAGTCGTCATAGTGAATGTGATCACCATTTTTTCTTTAGATCATCTTTTGAATGTGTTTTACACACACACAATTTCTATGGTATTGTTGTCTGTTATAGGAAATCCATTCAAGACTTTTCACGTCAAGCAGTGTATCCTACATGAACGACCAAGAAGGTTGTAAAATATCATTATATTTAATTTTTTAAGAAATATTTTAAGGAGATAAATGAGAGAATCACCTAAGTGCTTATTTTTATTTTTTATCACGATACAATCTATAGTGTTTACTATGATGCATCATGAATCATGATAGTTCATTTCTTATTCAAGATGATCGAGTCGTGGAATAAGTATCCCACAAGATGAGTCCTTGTGAGTTGAAATATCAAATGCTTGACCTTGAGCTATCATTTTTGGTTCATGATCTTTGATATTGGAGTAAATAATTTTTTTTGATGGGTTTCACATGTATATTGACTATAAAGTCCCAAATACATCTCCACTTTGTGAGAAAAAAATCAAAGTAAAAACACATGGGTAAAAAACATGCAGTCATTTGAAATTGAGATTTCACACACAACATGAATGTGTAATGAATTGGATACTTCCATGAGTTGGTAAAATTGGACACAAATAGTCAATGAGTCCAAAAGTGGGTGAATGTTTATGGATTTGTTTTTTAGATGCATCATTAGGTTTATGAAAACCATAGGAAATTACTTTTCAATACACTAGAAATGATTTTCTATCTCCTAGAGCAAGTATGTTTTAGAAATTTATCTAATTCGAGGAGAATCCTCCTGAGAGAATGCATCATGAGAGAGTAATCCCCTCCTGGGTTTTTTTATCATAGTGAAATTATACTCATCAAATACCTGGTAGGTGTGGCTATTAAAATACATGAAGGGTTGATGAGGGAAAACATAAAATAGTCTTGGAATATCACCTCAGGATTACCAAGATGTAAAGAGATATGAATTGTTAGTATTTTTGGACAATGATTTAGAGGTATATACCTAGTTTCATCAATTTATTCTCCACCTAAAAATAGTTGTAGTTAGAGCCCTAGTGACCTTCTGGACTTCTACAACCTCTATAAATTAATTCATGAAATGGATCGACATCATTATGGATATGATGATGGGGTTTCCAAGAACGAATTAAGGTAGAAATGGTATTTGGGTGACCATTGAAATGATGAACAAGTTTTCACACATCCTCCATTTCAATGAGTCCTTAATTGATGAACATAGAATCTATACATCAATAAGATAATGATATTTCATAGTGTTACCCATTCTAGCATTTTGGACATTGATGCCAACATTACATGACCATTATAGAAAGGGCTGGAAAAGGAACTGTGATTATAGTTTATCTTCCGTAGACATATCACACTCAAACAGACAGGAAGACTGAGAATATATCTTGAGTTTAATATGGTATGAATCATGCATGTATCCTATATTTTGGACGTTCATGGGATAAATATATTCCTTTAGAAGAGTATTAATATAGTAATAGCTTTAATTGAAGGAATTAGATGGCACCATATGAGTACCTATATAGAAGAACATGTTGTTCACCTCCATGCTGTCTTGAGGTAGGTAAGATATCACTATAGGATCTTTGTCTCATTTAGGAGACTATAGATAAATTTAGGATGATTTAGAAGAACATGGATATAGATTAGTCTAGGAATAAGTTTTATGTTGATCCACATTTTAGACCTCATGAGTTCGTGGTTGGACGTCAGTTGTCTCTGTATGTATCGCCTAGGTCTGATCATAGAGGAATTAAGAGATATGTAATGTTATCACCAATATATGTTAGCGATTTCGAGATAATGGAGATAGTTGGGCCGGTTCCCTATTAGTTATTGTTACCTCAGATCTAATGATACATTTGTGACATATTCCATGGATTTCTATATTGATATTATCATTTCAACAGACCTCATTAATTTCACCTTGATGATATCAATCTGGAAGTGGATGTGTACTTTTAGGAGAATCCAATTCATATATTTGATCATATCAGAAAGGCTCTCTTAGGTGGGCTAGTCCCTATATCCTATGTTCTAAGTAATCATCGAGGAATAGGGGATGAGACATGGGATCATGAAGGTTATTTACATGCTCTGTGGTTAGAACTATTCTTATAACACATTCTACTACACTCGGAAGGGAATCATTGGAATGAGCTAACGTAAAGAGGGTATGCTGTAATGTCTCGAATTTTCTCCATGGTAGATAACAATATTTTTTAATTCTAATTACATTAATTGGATTTAATTTTTATTCCAAAAATGTTCTAGATGGATTTGGGGTGTTTAGGGATCGTTCAAAGCCCAGAGCTCAAAAAAAGTAGACTTGGTCGTACTGTTTGATTGAAATCGTGTGACCCATAGAACATGACCATGAAAGTGTTGTATGTATTGTGACAGTGAAGTGTTTCATTATTTTCACAAGGATTATCAAAGCATTTATAAAACAATGTGAATTTTTCCTTATAGTACTGAGAGGAACATGGTTGGAACATGATTTTTCCAAACAACATTTCCAAACCATACATGAATTAAAAAATGGGTGAAAATACTAAAGTATACCTCTTATGTAATTAAAACCAAAGCCTCTCACCTATATTTTTCCTACAATCGATGGGTTCTCCTCCATCATGTTGAGACCCTAAAATCCTCTAAAATGTAGGAATCAACGTGGAGCCTATGTTCATTGTCCAACTCAACTACCATGAGATCTATTGTAATACTGAAGATATAATCATAGATCATGTCTAATCCCTTTCATGTTTCTTCCTCCATAAAATGCACTATTTGGGTGAATGGTCACTTTCCCTATTTTAAGGGATGTTTTGGATTTCATAGATTTCTTCCAATATAGATCAAATCAAACATTGATAATAGACAATCGATTGTTTACAAGGTTATGGTAGGTGGTCCATTAATTTTCTATTCACTTAGTTGAATTTCATAAAATTTGTTGTTATTTAGCCCACTGATACATTCTGGTGAAGCCTCTAAAATGACAATTTAATAATTCCAGGACGTTTTTCGCATAAATAATGATCCTACCTAAAGGTGAATCAACTCAGTGGTGTATCTCCATGTTTTGAGCCTCCTCTTTGGGAGATTTAAAACTCAAAGGCCTTATATTACATTATTCTAAGATGGGTTAACACCACTTGAGGTGTGCCATCATGTAATAAATGCCTACAATATTTAATAGAATTATTTAGAGTGATCAACCTAGTAGATATACCTAGAAGACAATTTCATTTTAAATGGTTGATATAATTCATGTGTCCAAATTATTCATCCTCATACCATATGAGTAAATGGAGATTATTGATGGGCATTATTTGAACATCATTCCTTATTTACTAATAATATATGAACAAAAATGAAATGGTACCTACTAGTTCTACAATTAGAAATGTATTTATTGTTTAATTATTTTTCCTTATTGATGATTTTGAATTAAGGGGTTCCTAATTTGGGACCCATTGGATGGAGCTTCGATCCATATGTGACATTTTTTATGGTTAGTAGAAATGCTAGGAATTACACTAGCTATTCCTAGGATTGGATTTCCAAGAATTATTTATATTTATATCTATAAGAGTGATGTAATCTCTATAGGGGAGACCCCTTAGACTGGATCTATGTTATGATTGGTTGAACAATGTATATATAGAGACTCAGAGTCCTATGTTTGATGCCCGGTAATGACATATATGATATTATTTTTCTTTTTACCCAACATTAAGTAAATCATGGAACTTCATCCATGGGTTACCATCTCCGAGCTGTTTATCATTGCTAATATTATGACCCCATCAATAAATATAAGAAATTCTTTGTAGATTTTTTGGGACATACTCTTCGTATCTCACTTTTTTATATAAAGTGGGTTTTAAAATAAATTAAAAAAGAAAAATTGTTTTCTTAAAAATAGAAATGATACATTATATTAAGAATGCAAGGAAATGTCTTCCATGATGATGAATAATCAAGGGGACAGCCCATCCCCTATAACATTAGTATTTCAGCTAATTCACAATTTTAGGATCCATGCATTTCAAACACCTTGGATTAGATTGAAGATTGTAGATTGGGTTTGTGTCCATGTCGATCCCCATCAAATGTTATAATTTAATATTATATTTTACATTTCAAATATTTTAGAAAACAATCACTTTTATATTACATAAATGGTAATTTACCTGACACTTTGAGTGGTTAACTTCTAGAGATATGCATCACCCCTACTCAGGTTCCATTAGTACCCTAGTAGACTTTATGTTTTAAGGTGTACTAAATGTAATGAATCCAACATCCAGTGCCTTGTTTACTATTTAGGATTGATTCATGAGTAGTTGACATATAAAATTCTAAAAATTCAAGATATAGAATTATTTAACTATTTTATGTTGTTTCATCATCTTGTGTATGATTTTATCCCCTTCCCATTTCATTGAAATTTTGTATATACATAGGACATACTATAATTATTAGTTTATTCTAAATATTTATTATGATTCCATAATTAATTTTACAATATTTTATTTCTATGAATTTTTTTCCACTACTATATAATTATTATAATTTCTTCTATTATATATATATATATTAACTCTACTAAGGTAAATGAAGGAATTTTCAACCAATGTACTCAACCAGGGCCCTTTATACTAGTTGGAATCCTATGGGGTTTGGAGATATCCGATAAATGTATTGTGACCAACCGTTTTTGCGTATTGTTGAGTGATGCTCGGTGCAGGATCCTACAATAGCCAAGTCATGTTTGGATACGAAGAGAGTATTTTTTGATAAATTACATAATTGTTATGTATGAATTTTTATTTCAATTAATGGAGTATATGTATACAAGTATAATATAATGTTATATGGGGTTTGATTGTGTTTTGAATGCTTCAGTAGTGGTTTACAAACATTCATATTAGTGTGGATGATAAATATTAACTTGAAAATATTACAACATTTATATGATACACGTCATGTATCTTCTCCAAGGAACATAATGTTAATTGGTTCATTAAGTGAAGTGGTTACATGCTATGATCTTAATTAAAATTATGTAAATATGTATTTGGCTGAATATTAATCAAAGGTGATGGGTTAATTTGACATAATTATTAAATTTGGAAATACATGACATTGATGTATTACAAACCATTTATTAATTAGACACAGAGATATTAAGTGTTCTGTGCATATGATCCATTGGTTGTTTTGGTGAACCCCTTCCTCCCCAAAACTACGATGAAACCTAGTTGATTTTGGAGTTTCATCCTCCCTTCCAGACATCCGATTTTCACATTTTATCCTTGGTGAGTTTCATTCCTTAACATTTACTCTTCTCTCATGTGGTTCCACCGTCATTGTAGTGAAAATATCATTAACTATTTTTTTAATTTTATCTTGAGACGGGATTGTCTATGTTATTCATGTGATATATTGGGTTGTCACCATTTTTGGATCTCTCTATTGGATGCATTTTGAAGATCACCAAATAAAGGTAGGGGTCCAAACCTAACCCTACGGTATATTAAATTTAGAACTATATGAAATATTTTTTATTGAGAAAAAGTAACATGTTCAATAATTTATTGGTCTACTTATGGTTAAAACCTTAATTGGAATATTGATTAGATACCTTTGGAGTCAATCGTTGATGTAACATGTTTCATAACTAACTAGTGGGGGAGAAAACCATTGATTAATAATAATATAGATAATGGTTTAAAGTGCGTTTATCATGAAAAGATACCTTGTGTGGTTCATTGTATCGAATCCATTAGTAATGGATTATTTTTTATTTATATGAATATTTATCAATTTAGATATTAATTATATTCTATTGGAATAAAAAATTATAATTTTCATAATTAATCCATGGGTCTTATGATGTTATATTGTTATATCATTACTATGATGAATTCTTGTGTTATCATGTTGTAATTCATATATTGTGAGGGTTTTTCCAACTATCTTAATATAATTAGTATATTGAGAGGGAACATCCTAGTCCAATGATGTGATTCTTATATTAAGATAGCATTTAACTGTTCCTTGTTGTAAAGAATATATTTATTGGGATTTTCCCCTCCCTTGCTGTAATGATTATATTGAATCGGATCTTTCTAATCTAATACAATACTGCGTATAATGAAAAGGCCCTACCATGTACTATTCTATAATGAATATATTTAGTGGTATCCAGCCAATCGTATAATGTAATGCTTATATTGAAAAATATATTCCTAGGATAATGATTTAATGTGTATTTTTAGATGGTTCTTCCCCATCCAGTGATTATATTTTTATAAAGAGTGTTGTGCCTGACTATTTTTTTCTATGGTATATGTATATTGTTGGAAAAAAACATGTTAAATGTTTAGAGGCATTTATACATGGAACTGAATATGCGTATTGGATCTTTTGTATAAATTGATTTATTAATAAACATGTTTATCACTTTATTAAATATAATTATTTATCAGATTGGCTTTATTTAGACATGGGTGTTTCAACAAATGAATATTTACTCAATTTTTATAAGATATCCATTTATTACTTGTAAATATTTAATAAATTAATGTTTGCACTAGATAAAGTTTTCATGTTGTGGAATTGTTCTATTGATGGATGGGATGAATAATGGAGATGGTCCAACATTTATATTAGACTAGGGTGTTTTTTTAATTTAGTGTCAATTGCTTATTTTATTTTTGTTTATTTAATGTTTACAATTTATACATATAAACATTTAATTACCTGATTCATCATTAAGGTTTATTATTTCTCCATTTGATTTCTAGGTATTATAATATAATATTTAGGTAGTTTTTTTCTTTATTATGATATTTAATGTTGTCAAATTAATTATTTTGATTCATACTCTATACTATGGGGTATAGTATCTATATTATACATATTACACATTCACTTATAGTATGAAACCTTTTTTATATGGTGATATGTTCTTGATGTCCCATTACCAACCCATTTTAACTATGCAAAAGAATAATGGATTGGGGAACTTTTCCCATTCTGTCGGCATTGACTAAAAATTTATGTAAATTATTTCATGAACATTAAAAATTAATTTATTAATGTGATTAAAATGAAAATTATCATTTAAATATTAATTTATAATATTAAATAATTTTATTGTCTCCCTATAAGAAAATAATTATGTATTAATACCAGGAGAGTGAAATTTTTTGAAATATTTTTATAATGTGGTTATCCTTATTCATGTCCTACATTCAAACTTATTATTGATAACTATTACAATAAATAATAAAAAAAATTTAGTACATAATGGTTCACCTAATGATTAGTGTTTCAGGGTAATGCTATTAAGAATATCATTTTACATTTTTTGGGTTTTTATATTGTTATAAGAATATTTTTTAATTTATTTTATTAATATCATATCAAAAAATATTAAATCTCTTATAAGCAACTAATTCATTGCAACTATTAAAAATATTGTCTAAATAATTAATTGTATATTACCGACACATGAAACCAATTTTATTTTACAAAGTTATTTATTTCATCAAATTCATTTAATTATATTGAAATGTACCTTTTTATTAAAATTTTATTTTTTTGTAAATAAATATATTCAAGATAATATGTTTTTAATTGAAAAAATATATTAACATTATGGGATATTATATGTCATAATCGTGAAATCCTACCTATGTGGACAGATATATATCATCTGATATCAATTAGACAACCTTATATTTCCCAACTAGTTTGGGACCTTGATGGTTCCGATATAGATAAAATTTGGATATATAATTATTTACTGTAAATGAGATTGGACAGCCCCAATAATAATGGGTAACAAACCTATGTTTTAAGTGGACGCATAGCTATTATCCAATCAAAATAATCATAATATTTTAATCACTTCATGAAATTGTTGTTTACCGAATTTGGTATTGGTTACATGTTGTCACATTTTCAATCAGATCCAATGATTAGATGATTATGAATATTCACACCACTAGGGTATGGTGACAGTTCCAAATATTCTTAATGATGGATTCTAAGTATAGTAAAAAAACCTATGGCTTCGTTAAATGGAATGAAAATTCTATGCAATATTTGTTGTTTCTTATGTCCCCTTCCATCATCTGCTGCCACATAAAACATTTCTTAGTGTAGGAATATAACTACAATCATGAAAACATAAAAAAAATATTAAAATATTATAATTGATCATAATTAATAAAAAATGGATTGAAATCAAATATTCACAGGACCTAATATTACGGCCCAAAACATGTACTACTATAATTAGGTGACTAACACAAAATAATTATATTTATAATATTTATAAAAAATCATTTTACAAAATTCAACAGTCTAAAGAATATAAAATAATATATACATATATAGTGGATCACTCACGTACCTAAGGAAAATTGTAATTTATAGTTTTTGAAAATTTTGATAATATATCACATAATACGAAAGTCCTTATGTGTGTATTTTTAAAAAATAGTGTTAATTTATTTCTCAAATATTAATTTCTAATAATTGTTGGAATTTATTGTTAAAACATAAAAAAATTATTTAAAATGTGGTTTGATAATGTAACATTCATTAAATACCATACAAAATTATTATAGAAACACATTTGTCCATTTCAAGACCAATTGATCATAATGATATTATTTCCTTTGTCTTAATTATCATTTAATCAAATAATCATTCCATTCACATGAAAAAATATTTGATACCAAATTTTTTCATAAAATACTTTATTATGAAAAATTATATATTAACCATGATCTATATGATTTACTAAAAAACATATAACCATAGAAATATTTTTTAAAAAAACATTAAAATTATCACCTAAAAGGGAATAATCATTCTTTTATGAAATATAATTATTTTAAATTTTGATATAAAATTAATTCCATAAGAACTCATTATAAATATTATAAAATTAATCTAGGATACATGTGACTTAATGTTCATATTACCCATAGATGAACCGTTGAATGTGGAATACCCTATGCTTTCAACATCCATCAAAAATATGTAGAGAACAAAATCTTTATCCAATGCATTGGATAACTATACATGACTCACATGATCAAAAAAAATTCTATATAAAATATAATCAAATAAAAATATAGAATTTAATTTCAATAAAAAAATAATAAAAAATATTAAATAGATACGAAAAACATTTTTGGATATTGGTATATCATGTTCCATTCAAAACCATTTTTTAAATTTTAAATACAATGGAAAAATGGAAAAAATCGTTGAATAAACTTGGAAAAATGTTGATTAATATAATCATGAAATATTTTTTTATGGTTTTGTGAAAATACATCACGGTTTTATACATTAAAATATATTTTTTTTATCCTAATGTAAAAAAATCCTAAACACTCTTTAGAAAAGTAGTAATATTATTAAATTCGAAAAAAACATTAAAATAACAAAAAAAAGAACCACCAAATTTCCATTATAATTAATTTATATACCAATAAATATATACATAAAATAATTGTAACAATAGATACATTTGAAAAAATATTTAGAATATAAATACTGAAAATATTAAAAATGAAAGTTTTAAGGAAAATATTTCTTTTTGAATTAATTAATTTAAATCCAATAAAACATTTCTGGAAGGATAATTTAATCAATTTTTAATAAATATAAAATAAATCCATATTGGCTTTTATACATTGAAAAAATAAATCAATTGGGTTAAATAACATAACTGTAAATGGAAGGAAATTGAAACTAAAAATCTATTACCTAAAAAATAATCCATCATCAAAGGATCTATAATTCCTTAATGATAAAGTTTTATTTTTTATTAACATTAATAAAAAACACTTTAATTTTCATTACATTATCATTATCCTTTATATATCATTTATGAGATTACTTATTTAGTTTAATCATCTGTTATATTTATGTTGAAGGATTTGATGGTGTTCCTATAAAAATCCAAAAACTTGTTGGTAGGTTGAATGCGGTAAATGTTTTTATTATACCTACATATAAAGAATAAAAAAATTTAATATATTATATTTTTTTTTATTATGTTTCTCCATCCAAATATGAATTATGTTTTGAAAAAATTAATTATGATACAAACATAGATATAGTCGTTCATACGTATACTTGGGTTATATTTACATTTTTCAAATAACATGTGAAAAATAATGTAAGAAAAATTTGATAGAAATATAACGATTATTATATCAGATATATCACCATAAGAATATAAATAATCTAATATATACCATTTATGCGATGTGGTGATGAATAACTAATCACAATGCTTTGTGAAGGTGGTAGTCATAACATACACATGAACAAAATTATAGTTTTCAATGGGAAGAAATGTATAAAAATATTTACACAATCCCATAAAATAGTTTTAAAATTTTTGTGAAATGTATATATATATATATATATATATAAATTCATAATTATTATGATCCCTGATAGGACGTGATGGAAAATGAATTACAATGGTTAGCCAAGAGAAACTTCACCGTACAGATGAATGATGGTTTCATTTCCCATTTGATGGATATAGAGATTAATATTTGATAATGTATTAATAAAATAAAATCTATGACTATGTTATATAAAAATTTTATGATATAAAAATGTTTATAATAAATTTTATCCATGTAGAAGAAGAAATAAAACTTATGAATTTAGTAAAAAATATACCTCTTTTTTGGAAAGCCTAAATTCCATTATACATTATGCCCTCTAAAATTTAATTATTCTAAAACATTATACACATATGATGAGGAAAATGATGATATTAAGACCATTGGATTTTTATTTGTTTAAAAAATTCTTCTAAATTTTGTAGAGGATTGGATACGGTATAACCAAATATATGTGGTTGAGATGACACACATTGACCATTAAATATAATTAAAATATATAATTTTCTTTATGAGAAAATATGGATCCAAATTAGATCTATTATGAATATTTGATCATATAGGGTTAAATTAAAACCATTCAATAGAATTTATACTTGTTTAAGGTTATTATTTCGATTATTAGATTAGTTTAACCCCCCCAATTTCTTCTTGTTTTCCATAACTATGACAACACATTTTTTCATCATTAAGGGACATAAATGTACTTATAATTTAATCAGTGGTTTATAAATGGTCCATGTATGTAATTTTAAAACAATATCCACTCTATATGTCATATTTTTGTATCTATTCATGTTAATACCAAATTAATATAATTTAATACAACATAAAATATCTTGAAGTTATTTTTAGGATGTATTCATAAATATTGAAATTAAATATATAAATACCTATATATAATTAGCATAAAAACTATTTTAACATATTAAAAAATTTATTAATAACCACAAGATAAGTATGGACCCACAATTATTCAAAAAAATATTTGTAATGATGTATTGAAGAATTATTTATATTAATTTTGCGACATCATGCCAAAACCTGTATTAGAATTGTATAACTATTTAATGAAATTATATAATAACAAAAAATTATTAATTTATTTCAAATTTTTATATAATTTAATTATAAAATATTAAATCACTAATATTGATACAAAAATTTCATTTATCAGTTTTAAATATAAAAGTGTCATTTAAAAGTAAAGGAGTACCATTTTTTATGTTAGATTACATAAAATATTATATAGGTAATTATCAAATAAAAATAATCAAGGATGACATAAACTCAAATTATAGATGGTTTTCGAAACCTAATCTAATCTAATTTGGGAAATTAATTATTTAATGTTAGATTTTAAAACATTTTACCAACTGTTTTAATCTTAATTAACCCATACGACCGTATATTATTATTATACTTATTTTCCATACATACTATTTATTATAACCAAGAATCGAGATGATGATATTAAATTATATTAATTATGCTGATTAAAAATATGAAATCCACAGTATATATTATAATTCATATGAGTGAAGAAGTTACTCTAATAATAAACCATCAAAATGTGAAGAAAATATATTTTCTAGAAAAAAACATCATAATTATAAAATGTTTTTATGAAGAAAAATTAATAAAACTGATTCAAGATTTCACTATTGGATTACTTATGATATGTAATAAAATTATGAAATTATGATTAAAAAATGATGATAATTTTCATATACAAATTATATATTTATTAGAAAATATATTAATAATACATTACTAGAAAAATCTGTAAAAATAGTTATTGGGGTAAATATAGAAATAATCAAAAAATGACAATATTAAAAAATTGATTGATTATTTAAATATAATTAATAGATACATTATTATTGTGTACAAACAGTATAAATATATTTAATGGATCTATTATTCATATTCATATATTCAAATTAATATCTTGTTTACAATTTTTATATTTAAATATTAATATGTTTAAATTATATCCCAATTCATTTAATGTTTACTATTTCATAATAAGAAAGATATTATCATAGGGACTCTATAAAATCGAAATGTGTTGCAGCTAAATAAAATTTAAATATGAAAATAATATTTTTTTTATTTAAAATTACATTTAATCTATTTATCTGATTGAAATCTAACTAGTCTCATTTTATTCCCGTAGAAAATTTCAACATATGGAATATTTTTAATTTGATGATTCCTCATAGACATAATTAAATATTAAAATTATTGAAAATGTAATGATTTACTCTCTATAATAAATATTTCCAATAATAAGTATGAAACTCAAAAACGATTTGTATACATTATTTTATAGTGTTGATTAATTTCCAATTGGATTATTTTTTTTATGATTTTCAGAATTGGGCCTTCGAAATCTATATTCATGTCTTTCTTGTCTAAAATTCACTTAAATTTTCAAAAAAATAAATTTACCATATTTTTATAAAAACCAAATCCATTATTTATATCCTCATTCATAGGATATGATATTAAAATATTATTTTCAAATTTATTTATTTAGTTCATGAATTTACTGATAGAGTACTAAAATGTATGATTTTAATAAATAATGATAAATTAACACCATCGAATATTACCTTAATCTTGGACCCCTTAATCTTATAGGATTATCCCACCAATAATTATCCTTAAATTTAAGTAATATAATTTTTAATTAGGGTTTTAAATTAATAACATCTTTCTTATTACTGAAAAGTAATAATTTCCAATCAAATGAACATATTAAAGAAAATTTTGAATCTATAAAAAGTATAGAAACCCATTATTTAAAATCCAATTATCCATACAAAATTATTTTCTCATTATAAATTTTATTTAATATTTATAAATTCCTCCTCGTTAAATGAATGGTAAAAGTAATAAAGAATCTTATTTTAATACATATTTTACTACTATTTGAAAAGTATCACTTCATACATAAACAATGATAGTAAATATAGGATTTTCCTGAGTCAATATAGATTAATTGTGTTGTTCCCTTTCTCTATTGAATTCAATTTTATTAATTTTCAACATTATCGCCATTTTCTATCATATATGTTATTTTACCTTAAGATTCGTGGATATTTTAATTCAATATCAAGGTACTAATTTAATTTATTTTCATTTAATAAAAAAATCATTATTCGCGGAATCATTTAATCTCTCAAATAAATGTTTTCCTTCCAAAATCAAACTCATTCATACCAAAATGGTAATTATTGATTATTTTAAATATAAAATATGAATATTATTAAATTTGTGATTTTATTTATCTGTAATTATATTCAGTTATAATTATGCATCACATTAATCAATGAGTACTTCACTAAACAAATAAAAATGGATAAGGAAGTATCTATATTCAATAATATAATATTTATTCCTTCCTCTAAATAATTATTGTTGAATAATTTTATCACTATTCGCACCATTGTTATAATGATCAGAAAATAATTTTATTATGATAATAATAATTTTTTGTTCTATGATAGCATTTTACAATAAATGGAAGATTAGTGAAGTTTGGAAATTTATATGAAAGATCCGTCATTAAGGATGAGTCAACACCAAGGATGACTCACCGTTGAGGTTGAGTCACCAAAAATATTGAATCACCATTAGGGTCGACTCACCATTAGGGTGATGTCACCTTTGTAAATGACCTTATGTATTATTGGAACATTGGAAAATTATTGTAATGTCCTTCCAATGAGATCTCTCAATGTGGTCCAGACTCACCACCAGCTGAGTCACCATTTGGATGAATCACTACTAGGGATTGTCTCACCATTCCATGGAGTCAAAACAATGGTTTTCCATTTATTTTGATATAAATGTCTATAATGATATGATTATATAATATAATTCTCAAATATATTTTAATTATTATTCTTAATTGTTTTACATTGGATCATTAAATAACTTTTCTGCCCTGTGTACGTGAATTGTGATAAAACTTATTTCAATAATATTAATTGTTCCTATATGTTGAATCTGGATTAAAAAAGGATGTGAGAGTAAAGAATAGAAAACATATTCTACAGTCAGAACAAATATTTTTATAACACTCTATTATACATCATTTTTTAGAAACACGACTCATGTATTATTTCAAACTACATTCAAGGACACTCAAGATGAAAAAATATTTGACAAAGAATCAATATCGTTTATACACCATAATATTATCTATATGTTTATAATTTGTTAAATTTTGAGAAGTGCGTGTCTTAATATGTTTTTATAGAAAACATTGAACCATGGATATAAACTAGTAGATACTAAATATATTGTTAATCTCACATTATCCCTATTATTTCACTTTGTTCTGGAATAGAACCCTATTTGACCAATAATTATTTATTCTCATGGGAATTTTCGAAGAGGTCATGTGTGACCTAGAAATATTTTCTATAGTACACATGATATAGGTTTTGGATAATAGATTATTTTATATAATATCATTTTTAAGGGGTATTTATATGTGGTTAGGATTATGTATTATCTTGAGGCTGGACCTCTTTAATTTTTTATAAAGGGTTTCTTTGTTGTTTTACTGTACTGATTTATTTCTATATGTTAAACGAAAAACCAATTAATCTATAAAAATTATAATTTTATAATAGTATTAATTAATGTTTATTTTATTTTTTTATTTAGATATATTTTTTCTAACTATAAATGTAGTCTTTCGTTATAGTTTTAACTAAGAATCTATTAGTCAGTGAGAAATATATAAAACTATTGTAGCTTATACTGATTTTCTATTTTTTAGATTGGATATTTTAAATGACTTGGTTGAATTACTCTAATCCTATTTTAGAGAGAATTTTTTTTGGTACACAATTCACACCCCTCTTATGATACTCACTTCATCCAAATTTCCTATCAAATATGTTTTTGAAACTTTTAAAAATATTTTCTAACTATAATTTTAGTTGTAATAAATATTTTAAATTTCTCTTATTTATAAATTTATATCCTTAAATTGTTCATAATGAATAAGGTTCATCTACCAATAGAATACCTTTCTATAATAGAAATAACTATTCTTAGTGGAAAAACAAAATGAAAATGAACATTGAAAGTATGATCAATGAAATTTCTTCTTCAATAGAGGATAGATGTTATTCATGTAAATATCATAGAAACATACAAGTTGGTATATAGGTACTTCAAACATTGTCGTCATGAAAATCACTTTTCAGATGTTATTTATGTAAATCTCATAGAAACATACAAGATGGTCTATACAATATGTACCACATAATCAATTTCCAAACTATTCTTAATTAATATGACATAACTTTTGACTTTTTTCAAGAGGTTGTGAATACAACATGCAATGTAATTAACAGATTCATAATTATACCTATCATGAAAAAAACCCCATATAAAAATTATAATATCGTCAAGACTAATGATATTTAATTTAGTATTTTTGGTTATAAAGTAATCTGTATTAATACTAATGATCATCTTCCATGTTTTACTCCAAAAGAGATGATGAAATTTTCTTGGGTTATTCAACATATAATAAATATAATAAAGTTTTTATCAAAAGAACCATGAATGTGAATGTTTTTTCTGACATAATATTTTATGAGACAGATCCACATCAACCTAAAACCCATTTAGACAACCTTGATGATGATTTATTAATCATGAATTTAAATTATAAAACCTCTGATTATGATGTGAAACATCCATACAAATCATCCAATTCTATGGAACTTCCAGAACTAGAACATAAAACTATATATGAACTTGAGGTCACCGGCCCCCCTTTCCCTAAAAATATTATTTCATTAAAAAACTATCCTTAATATGATGTTTTTAGATACCTATATAGAGGTAAAATATATATATATATATTATATAATAATCATGGTTGTATATCAAAATATTGTGTAATAGTGTAAAAAAGAATATCAATTGTAATGTAAATGTTGAAATTTGTGTAATGGATATGCTTGATGAACATAATAAATATTAAAGAAATATATTAGGGGAATATGTCAATATTACCAATGAATAATGAATATAGGCACTAATTGGGTGTTTATAAACTAGGTTGATGAATCCGTTGTTATAGTTAAGAATATGTCAAGACTATTTTTACAAGGGAATAGTCAGGAAGATGGTATATAATATGATGAAACATTTTGACATGTATTCATACTTGATTCTATTATAATACTGCTCACCGATGCATGTAATATAGACTTTAAATTGTATAAAATGGATATCAAAAGTGCATTATTTACGGTGTGATTATTGAATATTTTTTTTAACAACCCCCTATATATAAAAACCCTCATTTTTCTAATAATGATTTCAAGTTAAAAAATAAATGAATAGTTTGATAAAATATCATAGAGTGTGGAATGATAGGATCAACTCATTTATTATTACAAAGGGATTTTTAGAAGATATAGATAATAATACCGTTTATATTATAAAATTTTAATTTAATGTTTTGGTTTTTCAAAATTATGTTGATGATATTATTTATGGATATAATTAAAAATAATTATGTACTAATTATGAAAATATGTTGCAAAATGAATTTTAATTGATTTTAATGGATGAAATAAAATTCTTTATTGGTTTTCAAATTTTTTAAAATAATTTAGGAATTATTTTAAATAAATGTAAATATACTGATAACGTTTTAAAATTTTAAATTTAGATATAACTAAGATAAGCGGTACTCCTAAAAGTACAACATTTTTCAAGGATATTTATGAAATTGGGAAATCATTGAATAAAATTAGAAACCAAGGTATTTTTAGAATTATTATCTACATAACTACTCGATGATCAGTTATTGTATACATTTTGTGTATGAGTGTGAATTTTCATGAAACTCCAATATGGTTCCACTAATATTTTGTAAAAGGAAATTTCAAATACGTCATGTATGCTACCATGTCTTGATTTTTCTATCCAAGGGGTCTTGAATTTAACTTCAAAATTAATAGGATTATTTTGTTTGTTTAAGATTATAAATAAAAAGAGCCTCTAGAGAATGGCTTATATTTGGAATGTCTCTAGTTTCTGGGGGTCATATGATACCAAATGTTGTTCAATTATCTACTATTTTAGTGAGATAAATAGCTATAGGTAGATATTGTGCATAAATTTTGTGGATATAACACACATCACTATACTATAAAGATCAATTACAACATATCCTTATAAATTACGATAAAAATGATATATACAGTTCTCATAACCTTTTATTTCACTACAGAAAAAACATATTTATGTTATACATTAAATTTTTAGAGACCAATTTAAAAAGGGTGATATAAATACTGAAATCATGGGATTTTGAAAATCAATATGCTAATATATTCATTAAGACATTGAATTATTATAGAATAAACTACAACATAAAATAATTATACTTGGGTAAATTTTGTTAAGCACAACTATTGTTTACTCTCTATTGAGTTTTACTCAATGGTGAGTTTCACCCAGAATAGATTTTTAGGTGCTGTTGAGTTTTACACACCATTGAGAATTAGTCATCATTGTGTTTTTACCCTCCATTGTTTTTTGTCACCATTTGTAATTTATCACAATAAATATTTTATCACCATCGGATATTCCAACCATTAAAATATTCATATATTTTCCATTTTTTTGGTTTGCCATTTTTCAATGATATATAATTTATTCATACGTTTTATTTAGTAATTTAATTATTATATAATTAATATGTTATTTCGATTATTATATTAAAAATCCCTAAAAACACAAATGATATAAAATCATGACATCCATATTATTTAAAATCACTATTTACTAACACATCTTATATTGACCAATGTCGTGAATATTCATCTCTGGACCACATTACTTACATATCCTTCAAATAAACCAACCTATATCATATTAATGGCTAGAGAGATGCAATTTTCTGTTGCTTCTCCAGATAGTTGCATCCTACAATGAATATGAAATTTGAGATGAGTTGTCCTACTGTAGTTGATATAATGTATGCTGAGAATTTGAAGCACGTTTTCATTCATTAAAAAGAAGTTCATAATGATTGGTTTCTTTCAGGTAGATGTGTAGTTCTGAGAGTTTTTCATGATCATGGATGGGTTGAATGGTTCTATTCCAACAAGATATATTTATATCCTAGGTTGGTATAATATTTTGACCATCTCTTGGATTATAATTTTGATTCTAATTAGTACTGGTTGAGAAAAACAAAAAAGGGTCATAAAATAGTTTTATAGAAATTTCACTGGTGAATATGTTTAAGATTTTCTCATAATGGTTTGTTTAATGACTATCAAGTAACCAGTATGGATGAAAGTTATACATTTTCCAATGAATATGCCTTTATTAAGTTAACTAGTGATGGAATATCTAGAATAGAAGTTACCTCTAAATAATATAGTGAATACATGTTTCTTTTCAAGTTCATTCAGCATATGCTTTGTGCGAAAATTGGATAATTTTCTACTATAACTACAAGAAAAAGGGTTTATTGCGACAACTTATTTGCGACGGGATATATTCCCATTGCAAAAAGTCTGTCAAAAGGCTTCTTTGTGGAGTTTTGGTGTGGATTTCACGACAATACGTGGGATAAGTATTTGCGATGGGAGGCTACTCCCCATCGCAAATACCCTGCTGCGGTAAATACTATTTGTGACGGGTAAAGTCGTCTGCCACTAATATAATGTCGGTCCATAAGTATTTGAAACGGGCCCGTCGTAATAACCCTTTCAGGGAAGAGGGTATTTGTGACGGTTCGTCACAATTACTTATCGACATACATAACATTAGCGGCAGGCGGCTTTCTTGTCGCAAATAGTAATTGTGACGGGACCGTCGTAAATAAATAAACAGTAGCAACGATGGATTTAACGGTCGGAAATAGTATTTACCGCACTAGGGTATTTGTGAAGGGAAACTCCTCCCGTCGGTAAAGTTATGTCGGTAGGTAAGTATTTGAGACGGTTCCCGTCGCAAAAGCCTTTTTAAACACCAACTGTAATTAATGCGGGTGATGGGAATTTGCGATGGGTCCCATCGCAAATAATAAAGTCTCAAATAAGTTAACCTATATATATCCCCAACCTTTTCAGTTTTGATAACATTCAAATATTCTTCTCCTCCTCTCTTCTCCTTGAAGATTTAGTTTTAAGTAAAAAAAATCGACTCTTTTTGGGAGACCGTCGTAAGGTAATCAAAGGGGTCCATAGCTTCAAGATTTCAATTTTATTTACGTTTAATGTAATCTTATATTTATTTCTTTTTTTATATTAATTTTAATTATTGTTCTAATTAAATTAGATTTTAATTAATTTATTATTTATATTTTGTGTTATTAATAAGATGATATTTTTATAAATCATTTTAAATAATTACTAATAATTAGACATAATTAATTCTGTATAATTAGTAGTTAAGTATAGTTTTTGGTTTATCAATCAAATAAATCCTTGTCTGGATACGAACAAGTAGAGGCGGCTCTGGCATAGATGTACCTAGAAGTGAAAACTCTGACAAAGAGTTTCGGTCTTGACCCGTGGTATCCTGGTACACGTCAATGGGTCTTGCTGCACTCTTCTTTTGACACTCCCGGGGGATAATTATTTGGTAATAAATAGATTTAATTAGAAATTTGAAAATAATTAATATAATTTGAAAATATTTAGAATAATTAGATTTATTTAAATAATTAATTTTATTCAGATAATTAACAAATAATTAAAATAAATAGCGATTTAATTCAAATAATAAAAATAATTACCAAATAATTTAAATAATTATCAATTAAAATAAATAGTGATTTAATTCAAATAATTAATTAAAATAATAAGAAAATAATTAAAATATTTATCAAATAAAATAAATAGCGATTTAATTCAAAAAATTAGGAATTAAAATAAATAGATATTTAATTCAAATAATTAAAATAATTATCAAATAATTAAAATAATTATCCAATTGATTAAAATAATTAGCAAGTGATTAAAATAATTAGCAAGTGATTAAAATAATTAGCAAGTGATTAAAATAATTAATAAGTTCTTAAAATAATTAGCAAGTGACTAAAATAATTAGAAAGTGATTAAAATAATTAGCAAGTGATTAAAATAATTAGCAAGTGATTAAAATAATTATCAAGTGATTAAAATAATTTTCAAGTTATTAAAATAATCATAATGTGATTAAAATAAAAAGCAAGGGATTAAAATAAAATGTGATTGACCACTCATCCACCTCAATTCTCTTCTCATCTGTGTGTTGATGCTTGACAAGAAACTTTTGTCTCTATATGTAATATTTTCATTCACTGTCAAAATCAATCTGTATGTTAATGTGAATATTAAATGTGGAGATATAAGTTTCTTTGAAGTGTCAAAACATAGAAGAAAATAGAATTGAGGTGGATGATTTGTCAATCACATTATTTTCCATTGAATGAGTGGTTAATCACCTGGTCTCTGCATATATTCCCATTACTAATTAGTAACATAATTAGTATATAATAAGTATATTTTTAGTAACATTTGTTTTTATTATATGATTAATATTTATGAAAAATAATATTTATATTTAGGTCATGTTCAATAAAAATTTTATGTCAGCCGTGTCCAATTTAAACTCTATAATTGTCATTGCTTGGTTGATCACCTCGTAAGAAGCATTTCAATTAGACAATCAATGTCATGTCTTTCTCATCAATAATAATTATATCACATGACCCTTTCATGCCATTGTTCCTTGAAAATTTAAGGGATTAAATTTTTAAGGAAAATGATCTATGTAAATGGTAATGCGAGATGATTCTTAGGGATGTGAACAACATGACTTGGGTTATCTTATTGCTATGCTACATGCGAGGTGATCAACCAAGAAAAGAAAATTATAGATCTTACATTGAACATGGATGACACAAACTTTTATTGAGTATGACCTAAATATCAATAACTCTTTAAGAAATGAACCTGTTAAGAATAGATCAAATCATGTTTCCAATAATTATCAATAATTACCAATAATTAGTAATAATTACCGATAATTACCAATAATTAATGGTAATTAGAGTGAATTTTACTGAATATTGTGTCGCTCGTAAGTATTGGTAATTATTAAGATGTAGTTATAATATCTTCTCTTTTTGGGTATTTTTCTAAGTTAACATTGAACACAGCTGACGCAAAATTCTTATTGAGCATGACCTAAATATTAAAGACCCATTAAGGTTTGATCATGTTAAATCAAATCATGTTTTGAATAATTATCAGTAATTACCAATAATTAGTAATAATTACTGATAATTACCAATAATTAGTAATAATTACCGATAATTACCATTAATTAGCATTAATTAGCAGTAATTTCACAAAATATTGTGTCTCTTGTAAATAGTTGTAATTAATAAGAAGTAGTTCTGATATCTTCCCTTTTTGGGAATTTTTCTAATACAAAATTATTCATAACCAGTAATTTTTGAATGTTTTGTAAAAAAATATGGAAGAAAAAAGTTGGTAACCGTCATTATTAGAAGACCGCGTATGAATAAATCAATGTAGAAATCAAAACGGTTCTAGTTTAAATCATGTATATATTGAGGGTGTAGAGACATTATTATCATTTACATCATCAAATCCATAATTTGTTTTAGAAGGCACAATAAAACATCCTTGTAAAAAATGGGCACTGAGAACGTTTGACACATTTGATAAAGTTTGAGGGCATCTCTTACGTTTTGGTTTTCAACCGGATTATGTTTTTTGGTATCAAAACGGTGAACACAGTTCAAGATAAGGTGATTCTAACTTGATTCCGGATCCATTTTGGTTTCAAAATTTAGTACATGATGTTGCAGGTCCATCTGTTCAACATACCGAAAATCAGGATGATATTGATTCAACTCCTGAGTTGGTACCTTCTTAATTTTATGAGTTGCTGAGGTCTACTGATGATGCATTAAATCTCGGTTGCACGATAAGAAAGTTAGAAGTAGTTGAAAAATGTATGGTTATCAAATCCAATAATGGAATGTCAAAAAACTGTTTTGATCAGATATTTTCTTTGGTTAAAACACCATTACCCGAAGGAAATGTTTGCCTGCATATTACTATGAGAGTAAGAGGCAGGTCCAGAATTTGGGACTTAGTTGTCAGAAGATTAATGCATGTTCAAATGATTGAATTTTATATTCTGTTGAAAATGAGTCGTTGGATAGATGTCCCACATTTGGACAACAGAGGTATAAAGAAGCTCAACATGGGAAGTCTGGCTTGATTCTTGTAAAATAGTTGAGATATTTTCCACTTACATCCAGACTGCAGCGTATATTCATGTCTAAGTATACAATGACAATAATGTCAGGTCACAAAACGAATATTTCAACCAGTGAAAGCTTAAATCATCTATCCGAAGGTGATTTATGGAATCATTTTGATAGAGTGCATCCGTAAATTTCTTTAGAAGCTCGAAACGTGCGATTGGGTCTTTCCACTAATGGTTTCTGTCCGTTTGGATCTTATAGTAGTCCGTATTTATGTTGGAATGTCTTTAGAACTCTGTAAAATTTATCTCCTTGGATGCTGATGAAGGATCCCAATATATTTTTGACCTTATTAATCCCAGGACATCCAAAGAAGAATATTCATGTATATTTGAATCCATTTATTGAAGAATTAAATTTATTGTGGAGTACTGGTGTCAATACATATGATGTTGCAGCGAAACCAAATTCCATACTAAGAGCATCATTGATGAGTAAAATTACTGACTTCTCGGTATATGGCAAGTTATCTGGATGGAGTAAACATGGACCGAAATTATATCCTTACTGTATGGGAGAGAACAAAGAATTTATGTTTTTCCATGGAAAAAACCTTATTATTTTGATAGTCATCACAGATTTCTTCCAACTGATCATCCTTTTCGGAGGAAAAAATCACATTTTAGAAAATGTAAAATTGAAATAGATGGTCCTCCTAAAATTATTTCAGGTATGGAGTTAATATCATTTATATTTTCATTACCTCCCATCTCATTTGGACACACAATAAACCAGCAGAAAATTTTCGTCTTTGGGAAAGAAGACAATTTGATAAAATGGAGAATTTTTTGGGATTTTCCATATTTGTCTGATTTGTTAGTCCGCCACATGCTGGATTTTATGCATATTGAGAAGAACTATTTTGATAATTTATTTCATACAGTTTTGGATACACATGGTAAGAGAAAAGATAATGTAAAGGCGTTACTATATCTTGCCTGAATTTGCAGGCGCCCAGAACTCGAACTGTTTGAAAATGTCAGAACACAAAGGTTAATGATGCCAAAAGTAGCTTATACACTGTCCAAAGAATGTTGTTTATTATTTTTTCAATGGATTGGAGATTTGAGACTTTCAGATGGATGTGCTTCCAATTTGGGTAGATGTGTAAAGATTGGTTATATTAGCAGATTAAAAATTCATGATTGTTATGTTATAATTGAAAGAATTACGTAAATTGGATTAATAGGTCTATTGAATTCCATGATATGGGAGTCGATAACAGACGTGTCATATTTCTTTGGAGACATTTGTGCCGCGACAGCAGATTACGATGTTCTAAGAAAACTTGATGAAGATGTTGTTGTAATTATATGTAAACTAGAAAAAATATTTCAGCCATCTTTCATTGACTCAATAGAACATTTGATATTAAATTTTCCACATGAAGAAAAGTGTGGAGGTCTGGTACAATTTCCATTGATGTACCCATTCAAAAGATACATGCATAAGTTGAAAAAAATTATGTAACAATGAATTTTTTGAAGGATCAATTACAGAAGCTTATATTCAAGAAGAAATATCTTTTTTCTGCTCTCACTATTTTGAATCTGAGTATCCATCAAAACAGAACCTCATGGGATGGAATGAAGGGAATGATGATGATGGAATGTACAATCAATTATCAGTTTTTAATCAGTCAGAGCTTGGTTTCGGTGGAGTTCATGAATGATGTCTTTCAGATGATGAACATCACAGAGCTCATACGTATGTTCTCCTCAACGGTGAAGAGATGACATCATTTGTACTATATGTTATTCTATCACTTATTCTATCATTTATGTTTAATATGTAACTTTTTTTAGGTTATATGATAATCATATCAAGGAAAAACTTACACAAATTACAGCAGCTTCTCTCGAAGAACGCCGGTAGAAAACATTTTCTATGTGGTTCCAAAAACCGGTAACATAAATTCTTCATGTATTAACATCACATTTAGTTTATTGTTTATTATATTGATAATTATTTTACAAATTTTCAAGTGTCTCAACATACTGATTAAATTGACAAACGTCGGTGTATATTGAGTAACCCAGCATCCTATATTTATAAATCTTATAATACATATTTGGTGAATGGACTTCGATTTCATACACATGCAGATGGGGAATAAAAAAAACAATGAACAGTGGAATTTTCTTGAGGGGATCTCATCATAGAGAAAATGAAGTTTACTTTTATGGTATGTTTGATGAAATTATAGAACTCTGTTATCTAGGACAGCATTACATAATGATGTTCAAATGTCGGTGGTTGGATACTGAGAGAGGAGTTCATTTTCATCCTACTCTTGGAATCATCGATATTAAATATAAAAGTCTTATTGCAGTAAATGAGCCATTTTTACTAGCTCAACATGAAAATCAAGTTTATTAGGCAATGTACTATGATACGTCAAGTGACCTGACTGATTGGTGGAGCATAATAAAAATCAAAATTCGAGACAATAATTTTTCTCAATGTGAAACTTGTTTCACTAAAGTTCAAGGAATTTATGTGTTTCCAGAGACTACTCAAAATCCATTTTTTTCATTAAGAAACATGAGTATCGATGATGACATCCCAAAATTAAGAATTGATAGTGATGATGATGTTAATGATGTCACAAATGAATTTGAAATGGTAAGAGATGATGGAACTGAAACTCAAATGGATATCGATGATATTGAAGAGGAATATGAAGATGACATCATCAGATATGAAGATAATGATGAGGGTGGAAATTAATACAATTCAATGCTATTTATATATAATCATAACTTATATATATGTGTATATAATAGTAATTTTTTATTATTTTCTGACAACATTCATTTTCTGTTTTAGATGACTGATGAGCTATTTCGTCAGTTGTCGGAGGATGTCCTACCATTGGATAAGGATGATTTTGGGTCATCTGACCCTCAACCTATTAGCGATTCGGGGAATACGCTGAGGGGGTGTGGTCATGCATGAATTACGATCATTGACCTCATCCCTGAGCGACGTCTGCGTCTTGGGTTCAATCCATGCATGCGGAGGTATGATAACCTGGGCATTTTATTATGATTTCATTAATTTATTTACATAATAAATGTTCGATTATTTTTTTTTACAATTTTCCGCATACAGCAGTCGGACATGGCGGTGCTATTTTGCGTAACTATTTTTCTCAGCCATGGATCATGTGGGAACAGATTCCTGCTGATGTGTAGCAGGCCATGTTCGGACATTGGTTGGTACGTAAATAAATATTTTTTATTTTGAAATTTATTTCATCTATAACTTGATTTTTTAAATTATTTGGAGGGTTTATGTTATTCGATCGTTGATATAATGCGTGACGCCATCCATGTGGAATGGTAGGTGGTGATGCGTCAGCGATTACGTCAGTTTTTACACAATTTATGAAAAATGACCATGAAAAAAGCTGGAGTGACCGTGTTTGATTAGTCCTGTAGAGCCCACCGACCAGAGTACATTTAATCCCACATATGGGATGGATAATGTTCACACTGTTTGAGTTGTGGCTTTCAAAGGAGATCATCATTAGGGAGGCAGAATCAGGGGAGATAGGAGGTTACTCATCGAGGTGGGAGTCGTACATTCAGTAAGCGTAGACAGCATCTAGTATGTACATTTTTTAAAAATATTTTATATAACTTTAAATATTAACAGTTTATTTTAAATTATTATAGGCTGTCGAGCTTCCCGATATTACAGAGTTTGACGTATATCTGAGAGTGTATAGTGATCCAGTAACTGGGGAGATTAGAGGTGATCACCAGCATCAGACTGTGGTCAGTATTATTTGTTTTTCAGTTTTAAAATTATTTACATATAATATATTCACAATTTATATTTTAAATTGCAAATGAAGGTGTCATATGAGGCCACGACATCACAGAACCAGGCTGAGGTTCAGGCCGAGACATCTGATCAGACTAGTGGCCATCATTTTGATAAGGCCGCATGGATGCAGGCTACCCAGTATGGCTTCGAGAAGGGAAGAGTAGTGGGTATCAGCTCTCAGTTGACTCATACGTCTTATTATGGTAGTGTTGCGATGTCGGCGTCAAGCTCGAGAGGAGATTGTGCATCATCTTCTGCATCACAGTATGAGGATCAGTTGAGATCACAAACTAAGCTGATTGAGAGTCTCTGTAAGGATCAGGAGGAGATACGTCAGCATCAGCAACATCATGAGGAGGAGCACCGACGACAGCAGCAGGAGTACGAGGAGTAGATGATTCGATGGCAGCAGCAACATCTGGAGCAGATGGAGTACATGCGCCGTCTGACTTATGCATTAGGGATAGAGTTTCCTCCACCAACTCTTTCAGATCCTCTAGCTCCCCCCTCCTTCAGACCAGTGACCAGCTCCCCCCTCCTTCGGACCAGTGATTTATTTTGATGTTATTAATTATTTTGAATTCAAAATATGAATTATTTTCTATTTATAGTTTCTGTCTTTTTTATATTGGTGTCAATGTGGCATTATTTAATTCATATTTATTTTTAATAGTTTATTATTTATTATTAGTATTATTTTTTTAATTTTTGTTAATTCTATTAATAATAATATTACTCTTACTATTTTATTATTATTTTATATTTTTTTGGTTTCAAATATTGATAAAAAATAACTATTTTTATTTATTAAAAAAATTATGATTTAATATTAGTTTTATTTTTTTAATCTTTTTATATTTTTTTTGCAAATAATGATAATTTTCATATTTTAAGTATTTTAATAATATTAACTATAGATTTTAATAAATATTAATAGTAATAATAACATTATTATATTATATAATATTATATTTTTTATATTATAGTATTAATATGATTGTTAATATTTATTTATATTATTCAAATTTTATTATATTAAAAATTTTATATATATTTAAAATTATAATTAATTATAATGTTTTAAATATTGGAATTATTTTTTATTTTAATATTTGATTGAATTATAATTTTACTACTATTATTAAAATATATATTTTTTATTATATTATTATTTCCTTTTTTATATGTATTTACGACGGGAATAATTACCTGTCACAAAAGGTATTTGCTTCGGGCCCGTCCGAAATAGTTATATCAAAATAAATATTTGTGGCAGGAAAAGAGGCATGTCTCAAAAGGTATTTGTGACTGGGTCGTCGCAAATAATGTTTTTCAAAAAGGTAGTTGCGGCAGGAATAGGAGCCCATCACAAAAGGTATTTGCAACAGGCCCATCGCCAATAGTTATTTCGAAATAACTATTTACAGCGGGCAAAGATACCTGTCGCAAATTTTCTTTAGGACGGGCCCTTCAGAAATAGGTTTTTTAAAAATAACTTGAGATGTATTCACGACGATAATCTTTCTCGTCACTATTAATATTATTTGCAATGAGACCGTCGCTACTAGTTTTAATTGTGACACTATTTTCCGCGACGGGTCATTTGCGACGGGATCCCATCACAAATAACCCGTCGCAAATACTTCGATTTCTTATAGTGTATGATGTACTAGGATGTGTATTTTTTGTGTCTTATGATAAGATGTGATAAGATCAACATATTTATATATCTAATTCTCCATATTATGGAGATGTGTGATCATTCATTGAGACAAATTTTTATGATATATATCAGTTATATTTAATGGGTTTAGGTGATGAAAGTGAAAAATCATTAGTGAAATTTGGAGTTTTGTACATCAAAAGAGTTATCTGTATAGGGATTAAAATGATTCTAAATCTAATGAAGAATATGTGGGAAAATGAGGGAGAAGGAAATTATGTTGATTTTAATATAGATGTGTATGCTTCTAGACTAAAGAACCTTATGAACCCCAGTTTAGAACTAGATGATGTGGTGGAGTATTATGAAGAGGATGAAGACACATATTCCTCTTGTAAAAAGAAATAAGAATATCTAGTTGATAAAGGATATGAACGCATTCAACCTCTATGATGTCATACTATAACCTATGCTTCTTATTTCCCTCCTATGAAACTCCCTATTAGAAATATACTCCCAAAAGAAGGAAATTATACGGAAGAATCAAAAGTTTCTAATAAAGAATAGTTTAAAATTACGTCAATTTACTCATATGAAAATTTAAATAATGATAGTTTTGATTAAAATTAAGAAAAAGAATAAGATGGAGGTGATGAAGAAGAAAAAGGACATATTGAAAGAGATAATGATGATGGAGTATCTGAAATCGATAGCCTTTTTAGCCATGTTTTAGTTGAGAGTGTTATGATTCCTTAGGCTCATCCTTATTCTCAAATATTATAAGGTGTTTATTGATCTTGAAAGAGTCCCATCCAGGTTAATGATTTAAATCTGTGTGCTTGATTAAAAAAGGGAACATCAATTATTGGGGGATACTTCCCCATTTGTGGAGAGTCATACTATTGATTATGTTTTTGATGGTGATGTAGATTATGTTGATAAGACTATTGTTTGTCACTAAGTAGGTAAGAAGATAATGTTTGTTGTATTTGCTGAAAAATAATCAAATTAGAAGATGAAATATGAGCTTACCGTTGTTGAGAAACTAGTTTCTCAATAGATATCAGTTGAGGAGTCTGTTGTAGTATCATTGGAAGGTATTTAGATTCATTCTAGTTCTCCTTGTGGTATATCTCTTACAAAGCCTTGTGTTTGTTAGATGGACCCAATGTTTTTGGAATTAGATTTTTTAATTTTTTTTCAACAAAATAATGGTAGACCTTATATTCGAGAAGCAAGGGATCCAAAAGGTCCATTTGATAATCTTTATGGTCATGCTAGTGTGTTGTAAGGATTGATTCTGAAATATTTGATTCTTTTGAAATTCCTCGAATTATAGAGGATTTTCCACCCGAGGTGATTTGGAATCCTCTAGCAAAGGGATTCTACTTTTTTTATGTCTTTTGTTATGAAATCAAGAACATCATGTCACTATGATAAGTGAAAATGTGTAAAGATGTTTCTTAAGCTAGTGTTACATCATATTCAGCCAAAAAGATGTATCATTTCAAGGAAATGGAAAAAAAATAGAAGGATTGAATATGTGTTGGAATCATAAAAATCCACATTAGATGAAATGAGCTCATTATTTGTTGATTACATGGTATCCGAGCTAGTGAGGGTGGATGATATTAATTTTACAGGTTCTAGCTCAAGTGATATTCTTATATGTTTTGATGTTTATTTGATCATATCTATATTAATAGAATATCTTAGGAAATCTTCCAAATCTGAAAAATCCATACCTTTGAAAATGTTGAGGAAATTTGAGCACAATAGTGATCATATGAAAATTATTCACAGATAATTCCTGAAAGAAATTATATATGAAAGGGAGACCATTAAAAAATAATTAAGTATTATTTATCATAGATATACATTGGAAAAGTGATGAATTATCCTTTCATGTAACATTCTAAAAATATGAAAATTCCCCTAGACTTGCACGATTTTAAAGAGATTATGGGCCAATTTAATATCATGACACCAGTTCTTCAAAAATTTATGGAATATAAAAAATATTCCTCTAGTTCAATGATGAGAGGATAAAATGTCATCTTTGATTTCTAAAAAATAATAAAACTGTTTCAACATGTTTTTTCAACTTTAGTTGTGGCTCAGGATTCTATAATATTTATTCCCCATCTAATTCCTCTAGAAACTAATGTAGTGTTTGTTATGCCAAGAGTTACCAGAGATCCTCATTTACCCATTCCATGTCATTTCCATCCCATTTCACTCTCTCTAAGAGAGGTCTTACATCACCACAAGCTGATCATTATCAGAGAGACTATTTTATTTCCATCCACTCCAAAATTAATTACTATAATTCCTTGAAACTCTAATGTTTATCCTTCTTACATTTTAATATGGATGGGAAAAGCACTATTGATTCCTTGTAGATATTTAGAGAAGTGTAAATGAATATACATTGATTATTTGATGTGGATGATTGTAATTTAAATTTATTATAAAGTATTTAGGATTTATTTGATTTAATTATCATTATAACTTCTCTTGTTATTCATATTCTATTTATCTGAATATTTTATTTAATAATCACTTTTTAATAATCCAAAAAAGGGTAGAATTGATACTCTAGAATTTAAATTTATTAATTCATAAAATATTTCTCTTTAATATAATTCTTTTTCTACACCTTTGATAGTAAATATCAAATTCATATTTTCATATAATATTTACTATGATCTAATATTTTTTGCATACCCCGAATACTATTTCATATTACCCTCTCATTGATACCTTATGTATCTTAATTTCTTCTATTTATACCATTTTTTCTATTAAATTATATTTTATACCATGTCTATAAAATGACATTGTTTTCCCGTAAAACTATTTTCTAAAAATTCGATTACTTTTCATCATAAAAATGACCGAAATTTTTAAAATCATTGTTTTAATGTTCAAAAAAGGCATGTATTTTATTATATTAGAGAGTTTTATATTCTATAATTGAATTTTAAAATATAAATAAGGTTGTAGAAAATTGGATAAATATGAGATAGAATCACCAATTAGGATGGGTAACCAACAAGGTTGAATCAAAATTGAGGTTGATTCATCGCCACAAATGACTCACCATTAATGAAAATTTAACCTCATAGTGAAGTCACCAGGGTTAATGAACATCCATCATAATTAAAATTTGGAAATTTTTGGAATGACCTAATAGAGATATATCACAATGATAGAGAAACTCACCACAAGCCTAGTCACTATTAGGGCGACTCAACACCAAATATTGTCTCATCATTCAATGCAGTAACTGCCACTATTTTCTTTTTATTTTGAATTAAATACCTCTAATAGCTATAATATAATGTTTAATGCTAAAAACTATTTATATGGTTGTTCTTAATTTGTTTTATACTGATGCATTAATGAATGTGTCATCCCACTATATGAGGATGAAGTATATCAAGATGATTGTTCTCCACATGAATACTCAATAATATTTATATTAAAAATAAGTGGAAGTATGAATTATTAATATAAAAGTGGGTAATCTTATATTCACCTGAATAGAGCGACATATGTGAAGTGAGAAGAACCTCCTTAATAGAATAAATTGAGTTCATAGATGTTGCATCATTCTTAGAATCAATTATGGGAGAATAGAATATTGAACATACATATCCTATAGTGAAAAACTAGTTTATGACACTCTCTTATTCAATAGTTTTTAGATATATGCCTCAAGAATAATTTTTAACAATATTTAGAGATTCAAAATATGGAAATAATATCCAATAGCGAAATGTCATCCTTTCAAAACCCTTTTTTGTCTCTATTTATAATAATTTACATTATGACTAGTGTGTGACTTACTCTTGTTTTATAAACACACACACACTATCTTCTGGAAATAAATTGACTGATACTAAATATATTTTTATCCTCTCTTTACAAATATTTTACCACAGTGTTGTCGGTGAGGTCCTTGTGTGATATATAGTTGTTTATACCGATGGGTATTGTGGAATATGTCCTTTGACATTTTGATATATACTTTTAGCACCCGATCTAGGTTTTGGTTTATCGATTATTACATATAATCTTCATATGAGTGGATTATTTCCACGTGGAGAGGATTATGTCTCCTATAAAGTATAAACCTCTAATATTTATTAGGTTGTGTGTCTTTTTTGTAACTTTTTTTGATTTATATATCTGTGATAAAATGAATCTGATTTAATCTATAAAAAATAATTACTTTTAAATTTATTCTTAAATATTATTTATGTAATGATGTGATTTAGTAAATTTATTTCTAATGTTAATACAGTTTTCAAAAGTGTTTTAACTCCGACTTAATCAATCATTGAGATTTTTTTAAAATATTAATACTTATATGGATAAATTTTTTTCCAAATGGGATGTTTTAAATTAATTGGGTGATAATATCTATATCTATTTTAGAAAAACAATATCAGTAATTCAATTCACCCCCTCGTGAGATACACACATTGACAAGAAATCTAATTTATGGGGTCAATTATTGAGTTGACTGTCATTAAATTATAGTGAATTCATTTTTTAACAATGTAATATGAAATTAATGTAGGTTTTGGAATATATTTATGATAATTTCAGTAAACTGTACATAAAATCTTTTTGATGACTTCAATTGAATATTCCATTCATTCCTTGGACCATTCATTAGCAATTGGAATATTCATAACCTTTAATAACTACCCAGTAAAAGATATTTTAATATGTATTATTTTGGGTTCTGAATTTTTTATCATCTGATCCAATTATCCAATGATACTTACGGGATACATTATGAAAATTTATCATAACACATTTTATTTCAAAGGGTAATTTAAGAAATGGTGTATGACTGATATCAGGGGTAACACATTTCACAGGTTAATCATAATATTATAGGTTGAATGAGAATTATATATCCCTATATTACATCTCATGAGACTTTTATGCCATGAGACATGGGAGGTTATCATAGTAAAATATATTACACAAGTATATGATATGGATTGACTATTCCATAATTATACGATGCTCTTGGAATAGATACAATACATGTGGTTTGATATAATATTGTTATGATGACTCTCATTAGATTTTAATATCTCCATGACTCATGAAAATGAAAATGATTTATATTATAATTATATTAAGTATTGAATGATTCCATTATGTTTTGTTTATGGTTTAACATTCTCATTTCATGATCAATGATTATTCTATTAGGTCAACATTTAATGTTATATAACCATAAAAATAGTTATTTCAATAATATTTATTATTAATCACATTAATATGACATACCAGTTAAATAAAACTATGATTTTTCAATTAATGGATCCTTGATCCAAACTATTTATTATAGGTCCTTATTCCATTGAAATATATATACTATAATATATCATGGACACAATATTCAATGAAAAACTTTATCTTTATTTTGAATAACTATTGTGTTATAAAATCCTTTTATATATAATATAAAATAAATTTATCATTTAGGTTTTAGGAGTGTATTTGAATTATGAGATTAAATTTATACCATATCTATTAACATATATAAAATTTTAAAAAATAATCCACTTTATAGTAATATGTGAACCAAACTATCAAAACTGTTAATTAGATAGAAAAATCATAAACACACAATGAAATATAAATAGATATATCCATTTATGAATCATAATACGACTCCATAAAAATTAAATGCGTGGAATGGGTGATAAAAAAATTCAACAATCAGTTTCTAAGTACTCCCATACAATCATCTACTTATTATTTTCGGTCTTTTGAAATATAGTAATATTTCTATTTTAAAGACCTAATGTATATTTTTTCATGGGATAATTTATCTTATAAAAAATAGAACATTTATATTTGCGGTTGAAATCATTGATTACCTTTTCAATGATATTATGATTATGGATAATGTTTTCTTAAATACTATTAAATTGATTCTATAATCATACATAATCCTCCCTTTTATTCCTAGCGAACAAGGATTTATATGTATTTTTTAGTATTCTTCTAGTTTAATATTTAATGGTGCATGTTGAACTGTATTGAATTCCTCAAGGGAATCCTTACCAAACATATAACATATAAATTTGAAATTTTTACGGAAATAATGGGGAATGGGAAATTCATAATGTGAATATCTGTCTAGGACAATCACACTGCATCATTATTGAGGACTAGATTAGAAACAAACACTATGCCATTTATACTAGAAAAATGATCGAGTTCTTCACATGTATGTTTAAATGTAGGTAGTGAATGTACATATATATTTATAATACCTTTTATAGTTTCCTCTAGTGACATAAAGCTATTAACAAGATCGAATATATGATAATTAAACTAAATGATTGTCATATTTAAAAATTTCTTCAATGATGTTGTCATCATTTTATTTAGAAAATAAAAATAATCATAAATATTAATATAATTGTTCCAAAATTACAATTGGTGTCCCCCAAATCAATAAGGAAATTTCCCCCTTCAATCAATAAATTCTAAAATGGATTTTTAATGTTGAGACTATCCCCATCTGTGGAAAAATCATGTTATAATCAATGTAACTACACTCTATCATCCTAGTCTGATTGATTCTTCATCACATGCACTTCTTTTTTATACATTTATCCATCCTTAGGAATATATATTATATTTTAAATATGATTAATAATTTTTATAATTTAATCTGATTATATCCCGAACTCTTGGTTTCTAGAAAACCCAACTACATCATGGAGGTCCATCCAAAAAATAATGACACAAATAGATTCATATTATAGTTCATTAATATTATTCCTTTAAGGATTACTAATTAATATAATAGACATAAAGTAAAGAATTATAGCTACTATAAATAAATATATAAATGAAATTAATTGTAGTAGGCAGAGATACCATCAATCCATGACTCATAAAAAATAGATTTGTATGACACTACACTTCAATGATTTTAAAATATAGGAATTGAAATGTAGGATTTGAAATATAAACTTCAACAAGGATGTGTAGATCAATGGTAAGAAATAAAACATAGTTTATGAGAATAAGATGTTGGAATCATCCAATGATGTTATCTAACATATGAAATTGTTTTGACTTTGTAATGATAATATTAACCCTTGGTGGAAGATCCAAATTACGAATGTCCAATGATCTTAATTCTTGTACAATGATAATGGATATATGTAGTGTTGTTTACAAAATTATTTGATAGAATATTTGACTAAAATGCACCAATATGGTTCAGTTTGAAACATCACCCATGCTGACCCGCTAATAATGGAATGTCAATAAATAAACCACAATGTGTCTCTTGAGTAACAATAAAGATACTGGTAAATAGATTAAACAGTTATACGAGAGTACATATAAATGATGTATAAAATATATATTAAAACGGTTAAAATGAGAAATAATATAAGGAAATATAAAGGTGAAGTCTCTAAGGGACCATATATAACAAACATAAAACCCCACTATCATAATGAATACAACGAACATATGATGTATATAAATATCACACCCTTCTATTTACTCGAGTATAGTAATACCTTACCTTCATATAACAAAATACTTATTAGGGTTTTATTAAATACCCATTATTACACAACCATTAATTTATTCAATGTATATATCCCTGAAACCATTGGTTCTAGATTTATTTCGAAAATATATTATAATGAAATTTTATATGAAAAACCCTTTTTTTAAAAACAACTATTAGATTAATTTTTTTTCATATAAATCTATGATATTATAAGAATATGAATGTTTATATAATGAGATAAATAGAAATCTAAAACTAAATTCCATTATATAAACATGTGGGAGTTGGATATGAAATAATACCGTCCAATTAAAAATCAAGAACAAGTGGGATCATAAATACAATTTTGGGATCTCAAAAAATTAAAATTACAATAAGGTAAGAATATCATGAATTCTAATAATTTCATGTACTTCCACAGTCTATCCAAATTATAAAATTTGATTCTAGCATTTCCACACTCAGTAATTTTTTCTTATGTCCATAAACCAACTCACCCATATGGTGATATTGTTTTACATTTTCCAAATATTTTAGATGTCAATTTCTTAAATTATATAAAAATATTCACATCAGTGAATCACACCTAATATTCATCAAAATGATTTTTTATAAAAAATATTCAATATGTAATTTCATCACCAACAAAAATTAAAAAAATTTAATTAAGTAAAAAATCCATAAAATCCCCATTTATTTTCCACACATGTCGACTTACACAAATAAACTATAACTTATACCAATTAATTTTATATAAAAATAACAATAAAAACAATTCAGATGTAAAATTTGTCATTCAAGTGCTAGAACCATTTTATATTAATACCAACCTCCCAAATGGAGGACAACTAGTAAATTTTTAGAACAATGATTGGAAAAGAGTGGATCATGTGCAAAGAAAGCTGGATTCCAAAGAAACATATTTAATTCCACATCGAAACCTCATGAATCTAGAAATAAAAAACTATTCTACTTTTAGTGGAATTAGGAATGGAGGTCATGTTTAGATCTATATAAAAGAGTAAATATCAAATATAAAATGAAATATACCCTTAAGAGACCCAATAATAAATAAATGAAATATACTATGATCTATAGATATAACCCTTAAATTAATTGAAGAGATGATAACTGGATCCTAAGAGAGATTAGTGAAGGATTGTGCTTTATAAAAAATAATATAATCAAGGTATTTTTCCAATTTCATTAATCCTATCTATGGGGTAAAAATTTATTCCTTTTGGTTTGGAAAAATATTTATAAATCATGCAATATCAAATTCCCAAAAAAAATACATGGTTACCTAGATATGGTATTTGGGTTAGTTAAAAAAATATAAATCAATGTGATTCTACTAGTCCAAAACGAATTCAAAAAAAATATTTTTTACAAATCATGCATTTATAAAATCCACTCTAAAGCCATTAAAATCAACATGGAAAACATAGCCAATCCACAAACTAGTTTTTCAGTGGCTCGCATTGTTAGAAAAAAATTATTAAACACTAAAAATAAGAAATAGAACTAAAAAATCCATTTTTCGTCTATATCATTTGGTTTATACTATCCTCGTACATACCAAATTCCTAGAAATTTTTTCTCAGTAAACAAATTATGAACCCTGTCAACAGAAAAAATTTAAAACTCTATAAGGTATAAAAAATGATCAAATTAAAGTAGCACGGGTAAATATAGGGTGTTAAAATTCTCCCCATAATGAATGTTTTCTTCCCCCATAAATCACTAAAGATTCCTTCAATGAAAAAAAGGATTCCACATTTAAATAATCATATATTCTATCCCCCATGCTCGATGTATATCTCTATCAAACATCCATAGTACAAGTTCCAATTTAAATTTTATACAATGAAATAAATTATCAGGGAGATATATAATATGAAGTGATTATTCAACCACTCTAATGTTAGTCTAAAGATAAATATCCTCCCATTCACACTCATGAGATGGGTCAAAATCAAACCTCCTATGTTCATATACAAGAAATATATCATCATTATATATCATTAGAGATCATAGGTACAAATGATAATCTGTAATTCAAGGAAATTTAATGATATAAAATTTGTAAATAAGACATGGTTACAACTTGACCTGCTCACCCATTTGATGATGTCCAAGGTGAGGTGTATCTTTGAGAAAGACCTGACCACCAACATCAATTTATAATGGTTGATGATGATGGTCAACATATTATTTTCAATGAATTTTACTACTCATTAACATTCTAGATCAATGATACATTTTTAATTTGTCATAAACAATTCTCATCAAAAATAACGATAATTATCTAATTTCATCCCAAGATAGAACATTTTTTATTGGTCTATCAAATAATTATTCAAAATTATATATTTTAATATAATATTTATAAAAAATTTTATATGAAAATTGGGATAAAGTAATATTTTCATCCATGGAAACCAAAAATCATTGATTCATTCCTAAATCATATTCTTATGATTTTAAATGATATTTATGTCTGAACATCCGTATTTGGTTAATATTAAATTATAAATTTCAACTGGGTTAGAACTACAAATTGTAATCCTTTCTAAAACCAGCATGTAAACCTGAAGGCATGGTAAAAAATAATTATTGAAGTAACTCTATGAATATTGATGGAATCTTAGATTTAAAAAATTATTCAGATCATCTATCATCATCATCTATTTAATATAAATAGAATTATCCATTTTCATAAGTAGATAAATTATAACCCATGTCACATCCTTCCCATTAGGAGTCCAGGGTTAATTAATGAAAAATTATATAGATATATCACCCCACTTATAAACTCAAATGGGTAAATATTGAAAATAACTCATAAAACTATTATTAATCAACGTTGATATTTTGGAAAGAAAATAATCATGACATGATGTCTATATTCAACTTCCTCAACCCCAGAAACCAATATCGACATTCAAAATCATGATATCATCATAGTAGAAATAGGTTGAATAGTCAAATAATACTAATTTCTGCTACCAATCAAATATTTACTCTTTGTATCAATAGTATCAACAAGTCTATCTAACACAAACACCACCGGGTGAAAAATGACATAAAAGTAATGTCATTCCATTATTATGGATTATACTAAAAAATTATAATTCAATTTCAATTAACTATTACAGAAAAATATGATATCTAATTAATGACTCATCCTTCGTATATTCTAGTAACACCATCCCACCATCCTCATTCATGACAATTCCCATCTCCTCAAACAATCCCATTAGGGACCATTCCTCTATTCATTATTTTAGGTCTACTGTGAGAAACATTCTAGCCAATAAGTCATTTAGTACATAAAAATATCATGGATTATATGAAATTTATAAAATTTAGGTATTAAAAAACACAACATATAATAATAATAACATTCAAGGATCCCTATAATTAGAAATATACATTGTATTCTATGATTTGAATACATTATTACTAATTTTATAGAGAAATAATAGTGAAATATTTTTATAGAAAAAATTATTCCTTCCAAATCAAGGGAATGGGTAATATTTTTCTTCTCATAAGGGAATAATTAGTGAGAGGAATATCCTTCCACCTATTTCCATCGTACATCAAAAAATATCAATCTTATAACTAACGCATCATAGAAGAAATAATTTCCCAATCATGGTTCCTAAATAATCAACAATAGATCTGATGTCAAATTCACATTTAGTTTCTTGTATAATATATAAAATATATCATTCCACTAAAACCTAATACCCTTATGGATCAATAATATCCTCAGAGGATCGATCATTGATAAGTCCCGAAAAAACCACAAATTTGTGCTTGATAATTAAAATAATCATTGAATTTAAATAAAATTTCAATGGTTATCCCATTACATCACAGTTGGAATCATTACAGGATCTACTATGATTTATATCATGGTTGTAACATGGGTAAGAAATGCATCTTATTGATTACATTATTCATATTTATAAATCGTACAATACATATGATGATCCCTATTGATTAGAAAGATGAAATAAAATTTTTCCCTAAATACATCCTCTAACATTTAGTAGATATAAATATAATAAAAAATGAATATTAGTATAGGGTCTAATAACAAATAATAGATATAGATCACCAGTTCTATAAATACAACATAATAATTATCTAGACAAAATGAGATGACTTGAATACTAAAATTCTCATATTATCTTATAAATAATATCATTATTATATCTTATTAACAAACTCATAACTGATGGATGCCTCATCCTAGGTAAATCTTACAAAAATAAACTGATTATTAAAGTTTATCATAGAGACTATAAATCTTATGTAATGGGTATTTTTTCTAATTGGTCAGCTAATTATGATTTCACAAATCGACACAGAAAATTGTAATTCTTTCTAACTTTTTTGTAATGATAAATACTAAAGCCCAAGTTTTAAAAACAATGATGAATAAATAACATGTCTTCATTATCCTAAAACATAACATCAGAATCATTTTACAATAGATGTTCCATTTGATACTATGAAATAGAAATGCAAATCATTCTGAGAATAAGTTAAATAGTTTACATGTCCTCTCTATAGAATAGGTACATAGATGAGTCATATGTAAATACCGTAGGGTATTCACTATTAACAAGGAAATTTATACTTCTCAACATTTATCAATGTATTCATGGAAAATCTACTAAAATGTTAATGATGTCACTCTTTCATAAGAGATAACATGTCCCAATATCCATAATCATGAACCCCACCCACCCAAAATTTAATGCGGTAACTAATTTAGAGATTAAACCTAATATTAATGATATTAAATTATAATATGGTTCTTAACAATGATCATCTTGTACATGAAAATAATAATCTTGAATATATCAAATTCCATAAATCATCTTTGTTTTCAATCATCATTTTAAACTTGGGATGTTTAAAACATTATTCTATCCAATTTCCTTTGTTTCTAGAAGGATAAAACATAAAAATAATAATATATTATCAAATTTAACAAATATTATTAATCATAGACGATATAAAATATTTATTGTTTCCTAAATAAGACAATTATTGAATAATAAAGGATAAAATGAACCCCATGCCTTCTAGAGTGGAATTCCCTTCCTCTAATTCCTCTGGTCAATCCTATAATATAAGAAGTGGTATACTCTCATTTTCACCCTTGGTTTTATTCAATATTTTTATATTACAAAATGAATGGGAGTGATATACACCACCCATTATGAGATAAAAAATAGTCTGAGATCCCATGGTGATTGTTTTCCAACCAATACTACCCTGCGATATTTTTTTATTTAAAATCTTATGATGAACAAATTTCATAAAAATGATGAACTCTCCTATATTAGTTTAAATAGTTTATGTTAACATAAGATGTAATCTTAAATAGATACAAGACTACCATTATGTGTGCTTTAGAATATGTAGAAACAGGTTAGGTTTTTTTCCATGAAACCGTAATCATTAATTTCTATCAAGATGATACTCCATAGATAACAACATTAAAAATGATGGATAAACCTAAATAAATTCTCCAAGTTCATTCTACCTCATCCATATCAATAATTTCAACCATATCGCAGAAGTTTAATAAGAATTATGGTTTTATTATCATTAAAACATTCGTCCATATAAAAATCTAAAACCTCTAAGAATTTAAGTCGAAATTAAAAAACCTAACTGGATTGATTTTCTGACATGGTGAAACTAGTGGAATATTGAATAAAAAAATTCTTCCCTCACTCCAAGGTCATAATATCTTATATATCATTCACCCATAATGATTCATAAAAAATCAACTACATGAATATCGTATTAAAATATCTCCATGTGTGATCCTTTTGTAATATATCTTTCATGATGGAGTCTCATCATTTACATCTCATCCCTTAAAGCATGTTATTATAAAAAACAACAGTAGTGTCATCTATATATTTCACTAAAAGTAACATAAAATCAATTATCTCAAACCAATATTCTGATTACTAGTTTTCCTTATCTTCATGAAATATATATGAATCTATATGGTAAATTTCTTGTCATGATCCACTTATCATCACTGGTTTCTGACACTATCATAACCTGTAGTTTTGGTTTTTTGGATAACAGCTTCCACCATCAAGGGGTCTACTAGAGGATTAAATTAATTTACATGTCTTGTTGAATCATCTATCTACCTTGAAATATAACTTACAAAATTAAGTTTATAATAAATCAAATATTCAATATAAAATTAACATAATATAATGTCTATGAATTTATATATTAGTTAATGAATTCACATTAATGATTTCCAAAAACGAATATTTTCAAAAAAAATGATTTAATGAATTTCATAGAAGTACCTTGAAATAGAAAAAGTCCATCCATTTAATGAAAAAAATAATTTTCATGTAAATAACCTCAAAACAATGCTCAAAATAGACTCTAATTCCTTACCAAATTTAGTAACACAAGTTCTTACGTGTATGTTACCAGGTCGGACCACCTTCAATACATAATGTACTAATTCCAATGGTCATAAGTCCTTTCTACCATAGACACTAAACAAATCCTAGGTACTTACATCACATATCATGCTATGTATTGGCTCTAATAATGTATTATAATGATCTTAGTTAGGTTATAATATAACATCACCATATAATACTGACCAATGCGGAAGATCAACACATTAACAATAAAAATTATCATGAGTTACTTTAATAATATAGATAAATGTAATAAAATATATGAATAGTGTACAAAACTGTAAGTCATAAAACATCCAGAAAAAAGGACAATATTGAAAATAAAACAAAACCGGAAATTAAATCCTATTCTACTTGTGTCCATCCACCCACATTATTTAAAAACTACAAAAAAATGATTACAACCAAGAGAGGACTTGAGACTAAATGAAACACTTCCCTTTAACTATATCCTCAAAATTGAGATTTTTATATCCGTAAAAGGATATTACACATGTAATAAAAAAATATAAATGGATACCACAATGAATATAAAATATTTATATCTCCATGAGACAATTAGTTTTTCTTTTTAAATAAAATCATTTTAGAAATAAAATTCCATTGAAAACCCATGTTTTTTAATAATTATTTCATTTCTATAAAATAATTTTATATTAATATAATCCAACAATATAAAAACTAATTGAAATACTGTATAATGGAGAAAAAATAGAATATCCGTGGAAATATTAAACATAAATATATGTTTATTTAGACATGATACAATTTTATCATCTATAAAATGAAGCATATGTTGGTGGTTGAATATGAGAATACTCAATCGATTATGTGATGAAATACATAGTATATAATACCTTGAATCGTACTAATATCATTTCCTTACACTATCTATAAATATCAAAATAATAACCTCTAGTTTCCCCAAAGTCACTTATGTTTGAGAATGTCCATAACTCAATGTACCCAATGGTTGTCTTGTGTTATGTTTTCAAATATAGCTTAATTCACATACATTTAATTTATTAAACAATTCATTGAAAATAATTACCTCTACCATGCAGTAAAATATTTTATACAGTAAAAATATTCATTGAGGGATATCATGGAACCCATAATGTCCATAATGTAGTTTTAATAGAAACCCACCTTGAAAAGAGATTTTTCATTCAGTCTATGTTGAATTACAAAAAAACTCTTTCATATTGAATATATATATTTAAAAAACCAAAAAGGATGAATTTAAATTAAATTTAAGTTATTAAGTTGTTACCACCATTGTATAGGGACATATACCCCACCAAAAAAGGAAAATATATCATCTTCCAGAATATTTTTTTTAAAAGGACGATGATGTAATCAGAATTATAAATTTTCCTGATATAATATTTCATAAATGAAATTTCATTTCCAAATGAATAATTTTTTTATTATGTAATTCTTGTATGGAAAAAACAACAAATAATTTTTTTTGTTTTAAACTATTTTATATTATAACATGTCAAATTTATATAATTTTTAATCACTATAAACATTGAAAATATAGTCAATATATACATACAATTATGATTAGTATATATTAATGGTTATGATAAAATCCAATTAACAAATTTTGAATATTTAATGACCTCAACCATTAGGAATATACCAAATTAAGTCCATTTTACAAAGGATAATAGAAAGTTATTATTATATTGATTATCCTATAAACAAGATCATGTTAAAATTAAATAAATAATGAATAAATAATAATTTATTGGGGATTCTCAATCTCATCAATATCATGATGTGAACCATACTCCCTAAACAACCCCAATTAATTGTCATCAAAGTATATCATTCTTAGAGGATGTATGATGGTGTGATAAGTGGTAATGTAACTAGACCCTAGTAGTTTGAATTTTTATATTCATTTTTCAAAAAATTTTATGTTAATATTTAATAATTTTATTCATTAAATTATATTTTTAATTTTATATTAGTTGATGATTATTAGATTTTGTTTATAATAAAATATAATCAGTTTTAAAGAAAATATTTTTTTTAATGTTTTCTTATAAATCTATGAATTTATAATAAATAGAATATTTTTATATTGTCTTTATTAAATAATAATTTTTTAAGTAGATCATAAAATAATTTAATGAACTCTAATATGTTATTCACAAGGGTTAGATAACTTTTTTTGTCATAAAATTAATGTTTTATAATAAATGGGATTTCTTATAAAAAATAGACAATTCTTATAAATAAAAAATTATATTTATATTATAAAATATTATTTTTATAATCATGATATAATAATTATCCAATTGAGAATATTCATAAATTTATAAGAAACTTTTTTTGTTTAAAAATTATATATGATATAAATATACAATATGTTTTATAACGTAATAATAGACCATGGTTGTTTAATAAATACTATAAAGGGGATAAATGATCATATATAAGTTTCCCATTTATAAATATACTTTATTAATTTATTTTTTTATTTTTATAAATACATAATGAATTTTTCAAAACCATTATAATATTTTTGGGTTTTTAAATCAATACATTATTATCAGAAATCACTTTCAAATCACTATTGATTTTATTTTATTGGTTTTTGTTTGTATCCCAAAAAAATTGAACACCACTAATCAAATGTATAATCCATGGGGAAACACGAGGGATTCTATGTGGTTTTGTTATTTTATCATACAGATTCCAAAACCAAATTGTAGAAATTAATAATGAATCTCCAATCTATTTCTAAAAATACCCATGCATCCATGTAGAAATATTTAATAAAAACACATTGAGGAAGAATTTTATTTCACAATCCCTATCTAATGCCAAAAATATTTTTTTGTGGCTCTTACATAGCTTCTCCACTACTATTTAAGGAAACCTCTCATTGTAAGGGATATCTATCAATTATTTTACATAGGAAACTATTCTATGTATTTATCATTTAAAATACAAATTTAATATGTTTTAATACATCTATAAATATCCAATTAATGTACAATGGATGTTGTATTAATGAATTTTTTTTTCCTATCTTGTTATAATAATAAAATATTTCATTATTAGTATAATTTATGGGATATTCTTGTACTATTATTTATTCAAACAAATTATTTATGTTATGCATTCTGTTTTCCTATTTATCATGATGGAATTTGTTTTTACACATCTTAATTATTATATGTTTGATAATAAAGTAATGATAGACACCCATTATATCTCATTAAAACGTCTATAAATCATTATGTTCAATAGTTATTCTATAAATATTATATTATGATCATAAAGTAATAAATTTTTTATTAAATAACCATCCTTATTTCCACTCAAATGTATAAAAATTGTTATAGATATCCATAAAATTTTTTGGAAATCCATGTATGTAACCCATATTCTTGAATTTTGGGGTTAATAGTGACGATGAACTCTCTTATGTTTTATTATCTATGTGGAAGACAAATTATTGTATATGATATTATGTTAATAGGTGGGTTGAGATTTATATAACCCATAAATGCATTGGGTAATGTTTTTATCTCATGATATACAATTTATTTTGAGTGGGAGTTTACGCTAAGAAAACTATGATTTGAAATCTCAGTGGATAGCCATGATTATTATTAATGATGTCATATTTTTTATTTTTTTTAAATTCTATATTCATCCTTGTTGTTAACATATTATATCATTATGATTTTTACATTTTTATGATTATCACTCTCATTATGTTACATTGATTTGACTCTCAACTCAGATGTACTACATTGACTAGGATATTCTTTGATTATTAGCTTACTAATATTAATATCTGATATGTTTCATGAGTATATACCCATATTATACCATTTAGTATTAGAAGATCATAAAAATATAATTGACTCTTAGGGAGTTATCAAATAAATTTTTGATACCCTTGTTCAACATTATTAATTATATATATGTAATTTCTCAATGGCACTAGGACTCATAATATTTTGGGATTGTTCATATATCTCGATGTAAAAAACCATCAATTATAGTGTATTAATGTATGGGTTGTGATAGTTGGTGTCATGGTAATGTGTATCTATTTTTGAGTATTATATTTATAAAACATTATTTAATATTATAATATTATGTCTTAACATCGTTAATCATCTATAAAATTAGTAATGTATAGTATAATTGGTTTCCAAGGAAATAAATACCTATCCAGAATGTGCTAGTTGGTGTGGCTCTGAAATAGTTTCACCTAGGGGTAATAATCCCAGAAAGGATGAATTGTAATTTTTTCTCAATCACCAACTTGTGTGTGAAAAGGATCCTCATTATATGACAACTTTCACACTCAATGGTTATATTATTATATACATTCATAATATCCTTATGAATGATTATTTGGAGATGAAAAATTCACATAAGAATTAATTTTAAGAAAAATATCACAGATAAATGTTATTTAATCCAAGAAATTCATTTTTTGAGGAATCTATACCATTTATTAGTTTTACCATTAGTGTTTATTGATTAAATTTTATTTTTGTATTATATATAAAATTTACATATTTTATATTCCATTTATTTACTCTATGACATAAAATTAAAGAAACTAAGTCGACAACTTATTTGAGAGGCAATGTGATGACCATACAAATGAGATTCAAAAACTCAGGAGAGATAGATCACAAAAACTCCAACACTACATCCAAAATTCACACATGTTATTAATAAAAATATTAATTTTGGTAAAACCTAACATCCTCATAAGAGATATAAATTTATAATTGAGTTCATTATAGGAAATTGGAATTCTACATTTAGTGTATATTTCTATCCATTGATTAAGAAACACTAGATCAACTACATTTAAATGATATTATCGATACATAAATATTTTGAGTATTAAAATTTGTGATGGATTATTATCTTATAGAAGTGTAATATGATCTATCATTGGAATATATGAAAAATACGATTCCTGATGAAGTGATTGAAGAGATTGAGTGAAATGAATTATGGAGAATACTTTTTGAAAAAGGGTGTTCTCATACTCATTTATATAAAATAGAGGGGGATTTACATTTTCCTAGGAAAATGGCTGATAAAACCATCAGTGTGTATAAGTAAAAATACACAAGACATTTATGATATTCTATTATATGTTTGATTGATCCTAAATGGATTGGAAATTTGAGATATTTATAGTTTGATGAATTGACTAATGTGCCATTAAATTAAAAATAGAGAACATCAAACATAAATGATATCACATGTAAAGACATAGTGTGAGAAAAATTTATTATAATTTTTTCGGTGTGGCAGAGAAATTTATAGATGATAAAAATTCCAACACCTCACATGTCAAGTGTTTCAGATAAAAAAATAGTAATTTACTAAGAGGGGAAATATATTCATGAGGTATTGGAAGGAAGTGAACCTATTTGATGAATGATAATGATATAATGTCACCAATATAAATAATGAAAGTAATTATCCATTAATCCCACATTTTATTTAGTAATAATTATACAATATTAAATATGGGAACTATGAAAATCAATGTATTGAGCTAAGGGTTATCGATGAAACCGGATGTTGACAACCATTAAGGCCTTTGGGGAAAGGGTTATATTATTTCATCACTACAACTGTGTTATTCTCTAAAAATGAAATTTTTATTGGTTTTTTAGTACATATTTCATGGGTATAAAACACAAAATTCGATTGTTTTTTCCAAACATTATTTCATATCATGCATGTTTTGTAAAACAAATCAATCCCTACCTCAAAACATTGATGTTTTTTTTATTCAAAAGAATGAAAAATGGGTCATTTATTTAATCACATGTATATAAATGATACCATTAAATAATTTAATTAATGAATTTTAAAAATATATTTGAATCACCCATTAGTAGAATTTGATTCAATTCTAGAAATTGATTTCCTTCCATTTTATAGATCCATCAACAATTTTTGGGTCATTAAATTCACCCTTAGTATAATGAATCACCCATATGATTAAACTAAATTTCATGGATGAGGATTAATAAAAAATGGAACCATCATCATAATCATGAATATTCGTCTATTATAGGAAATTTTACATACATAAAATTATTGACACTATGGAAAACATCATCATTGATGACAAACCAATTATAATGGAATTCACTGATGTGTTTCAAAAATAATTTCTTACTCTTATCCTATGTTTATTGGTTCTGTTATCTATAACTCTTATACCATAATATAAACAATATTTATGATTCCTTATCAAATGGAAAGTATTTATATTGATGATATAATGAATCAACTATAATATAAACTAGATAAATAAGTATTTTACACTATTTTATCACCATGGGTTGTACCTATCATTTTTATTAATAAATATTATTGTTCAATAAATCGATTAATTTTTTTATTATTAGTTCAAAAAAGTCGTGAAATATAATAATAATCATATTTATATGATTAATGAATTGATTTATCACCTATGTGGATTCCAATCCTAATTTATTGGTGATTTTTTGGAGTATTATACTCTACTGGTTGAGAAGGAGGATATCCCCATAACTACATTTCGTAGATGGTCTGAGAAAAATGATTCCATAGTGTTACTTTTGGAATCAATAATTCTATAAAATCTATCCCCTCCTCATTTTCTTGTAAAGAAAAGTGGATGATACGTGGACTTAAGTGATATTCTAATGACACCAGTTTTTAGGAATAAATACTGAAGAGATTCAACATATGTGGTGGATGATTTTTCCTTTTAAAACAAGAAAAAAACAACAAAACTAACCATAAATGAATAAAAAAATACATGATTAATGATAATAATGAAAGAAAACTATCACATTTAATTTATTTCAAAACAACTAAAAGGGTACCAATGCAGATGACTAAAAACAACCAAGTGAACAATGTGAGACAACAAGACCAACCAAACCCAAATACGACCACAACTCTAATGTGCCACATGGTCGATGATCCAAATCCACAAAAACATACCACATACCATGAAATATTACTAATATAATTGTGGTACTTATCCATTTTCCCATTTATCAAAAAATGATATCATCAAATGAACCAATCCTAAAAAGTATAGGTGAGTAAAACAACTCAATTGGATTTAACAAAAATACTTCCTTACTCACGCCTCTAGGATAACTATTTTTATCACATTTTATGAAACTATTTATATAAAAAATCTCATATATGACATCATGAAATAGATTATCAGAAAAACAAACTACTTTTAACAAATTTCTATCCCAGAAAAGAAAAATATTTTCCATGAACATAACCAAAAAATATCATTGAAACCATTTTATTTTTTTCATTTTTTGGCATATCCCTTTCCAATTCAAATATCCACATATCCACACATCTACACATGAATTAACAATCATTAATTATCCATACTCATGAATATTATCTCATAGATCTACGAATTATTTACAGGGTAATTATATCTTAGGTCCATTACCCATTTGGCACTGAGAACAGGGTCATGTTTCAAGCATGCCTTATAATGCAATATGAACACACACCACTAAGTGTGAAAAGTATCATTTCAATTCCAAAACCCCATAAATACAAAAACCAATTCAATAAATATCATTTTTTATTTGAGAATATATTGCCTAATAAAAAAATCACAACAATTTTAAAATCACAATTTTAAAATAATTTATCAATGTATGTTACATAAAATTTCCACATTTTCAACCAAAATCCAAAACCATCACTACAGAAGGTTTCAACAATGATTTTCACACTAATTTCACTATCAATTTCATTTATTTGAATCAAATTTTAAAAAAATAAGATTATTTCTATAAATATTAGTTAAGTGTTATGACACTTATCTTGGTTTTTATGATGAGAATCATGAATTTCACTTAAACCCCAATGAAACGAGGTTGAATATTCCAAAACACTCCACATATATCTTATCTTATCTATAGAATATCTAAACACAACACTATTTGGAACCCATAATGATATATTTATCCAAATATTATGTTAATATAAGTAACTGAAAAATATAGAGAATATAATCTATAGAAAACAACCATGAACAACCAAGAATGGAGACTTATAGTAAAAATATTGCGGCAAAACACTAATAGAAGCGTTCATATTGCCTATGGATGAATGCTATAATAATCTGTAAACATTGAGAGGAGATAATATCGAGTTAGGGATAATATGGAGTAAATAAAATTGGATTTGCTGTCAAAACATATGAGATATATAATTTTATGATCTCACTTTTAAACCTTATAGGGTTAATCACACAGTAAGGAGAATAGTGCACTAACAGTAAGACTTCTTTTGAAACATGAAGGAACCCCATGGGATTGAATGACATGTTATCCAATTTTTTTGAGTCAAAATCACACTATATCATGATTTCCCCACTTATCATGGTTTGTACTTGGTAGACACACATTTTGGGAATGTTTTGTGCAACTCATTTGCCTTGTCTCTTCGCCCTGTCTCACTGCGCATGGTTTCATGAAGGCATTTCACAGTTTTCCAAAACATCCCACCAAAATTGATCCCATACAACATTCACAAAATCAATCGAAAAAGTTCCCAAAAATATAAAAACATAAGATAATCATTTTATATAAATAAAATAAATAAAATAAGGGTATGTTAAATGATAATGTGGGGTTATAATTTTTCAACTCCATTGAACCATCTATCCAAAGAATGTAGAAAACCATCAATTTTGTTAATTTTTTATATCCATTTCTCTTCCATTTCATTCATTCATTACTATTTCTCTTCATGGATCAGGCAATGCTTCCACAAAACCATCACTTGACATATTATTTTCCCAATAAAGACATTTTTATGAATATCCATACTCTGCAATGAGTTATCTACCAATAAATTATATGGATCTAGTTCGACATGATCCCAGAAATCCACTTGGTCGTGATCATGGTGACACTTTCCCAATTAAGATACATGAAAAAAAATTTCCACCACCCTGAACCGTTGTGGCAATGTAAGCTAATATCCCACTTCACAAACTTGTTCATGTATCTCAAAAGGGATTATATATTGAGGAGATAACATGGCCTTATTTACAGAAAAATGATGTAAAATCCATAGAAATATCATCAATAACACATAATCACTAATTTATAATAAAAATGACCATTGATGATGATCCATAAATTTTTTTTATTGAATCTGATATTTATCTATCAATTTCCTGATTAACTGTATCTTATCCATTGTTTCTTGTATAAGGATAATCCAAACTAGTGATGTCTCAAAATTTTCCACCCAAGAATGTGTAGAATGATAATGATACCAACATAATGATTCAAATGTATCTATATTAATTGAGTCATTATATATGATATTCTAAGAGAACTCCACAAAATGAACATTCTCTTCCCATCAGCTATCAAAATCCATTACAGAAGCCCACAACATGTCTTCTAATGTTTTTATCAAGATTTTGGATTTATAGTATATATTAGGATGAAACCCCATACTCATAGTCAATTATGTCCCATGTTATGTCTATATATATTTATATAAATGATACATTATCTTTGGATCATTGTCTGATACGATTGAGAGTGGTATTTCATGTACTTTTAGAACTTCTAGAGTATATTTTTTTATGTTTCTCCACCATTTGAGATTAACAAATAGGGATGTAATAGGTTGAAATTATGAGATAATCCACCATCACACATATTTAATCATGTTTCCAACCATTCATGGGAGAACTATTAAAAAATCTATAGCTATCTACTCCCATTAATAGAAAAAAGTTGGTAGAGACTGCAAAATACCTCTTGGCTGTTGATTCCCTACCTTAAAATGATTAAAATTTAAAAATCTATAAACAAACACCAAAACAATCATATTCATGTCGATCCACAAAAAAAATACTTTCAACATCTTATAAATATTTTTTATTCCCTGGTGAACATCGCAACATGAATCTCGGTAACCTTGTATAATATCATCCAATAAATACATAGGTGTGGCACTCCGATTTCTTCACTACAACATTGTACTGTCCTTAAACATCCATCACTAAATAATCTCTAACCCATTGATTTTTTAACTCCTAATGACATATTATTAATTAGATGACTGTGAATATTTATCAATCCTTACAAAATCTGGGGTAACCAAAAATAGAAATAGTGTCACAAAATCACCTCGATCTTCACATTCGACATGCATGTTAGATAGTATTGATATCAATTTCCACTTATATATAGACTATTTTTACAAAATAGAATATTAATTTCTTTTTAATTAATTATCCCTCAAATTTACTATACATTGTTTATCCCTAGATTCAATGTCAAACAATTCCAGATATTCAATAAATCTTCATTGTCATAGATTCAATCCCCTTTGTTATAAATTATTTTTCAAGATCTAATTATACATAAAAATAGTTAATTTCTCACCAAAGAGTTTATGATTCCATATATTCACATTATGGAATATATAATCTAAATCCAAATAATGTGTAAGGAAGCTATTATCATTCACAATTAACTATATTGTTCAAAAAGAAACATCATGATTTTTCTACAAGATAACATGTCCCGAACTAGATCTGGAATCATCACAATACACCACATACCCTTTTTTTGATTCTGGAAAAATAATGTTTTGCATTGATGTAAGGTAAGTATTCATCTCCTGAATGAATTTTTTTCATTCCTTGATCCATTGGAATGGAACATTCTCTTTTTTAATGATTCAATGGGAAAATATAGCCATGATATATCTTGAAAAATTAATCAGTAATTACCATCCAATCCAAGGAAAATTTGTATCTCAAATAATTTATTTATTTATTTCAAAAATATAACAATTTAAATATTTTTTGGATCCACAAAAACACCTATTTATGAAATATCATTTCTATCAACTCATTCAACTTTTATTTAAAAAACATCTTTATTGATTTTCATATAACAAATGATATCTCAATATTCCCAACTCTTTCAAAATGTTTTTTTCATGCTCAACTATTGTCCTCGAATACAAAAATATGTAATCCATAAATACCTCCATTAAAGAATTTTTATTTCTCTAAAAAATATTATTCATCAATTAAATAATGACCACTATTACATTTTTATAAATGAAATCCATTACTGCATATCCATAATGGCCAAATCAATTTTTGAACGGTTTCTTTCAAGTATGCACATTATGATCTCATAATTGGTGATATCATGATCGCAAGTTATTTTTGGACAACCACTAACCTCCACTAAATTTATCGAAATAATCATCAATTCATAGAAGTAGATATATCTTCTTTTACATATCTTGGTTTTTCTTAATATTATCCTCACATAGACTTAGAGTTACCTCATCCTTTTTCACGAAAAAGACCTATGTTTCCCACATAAATGGGCTACCAAGAATGATTTTAAATCCAAATCTTTCACTTAAAAACTCAATTCCCTTAATTAAGACTTTGAATTTTGAAAATATTGATGTGGGACAAGAAATTTCCCCAGGAAGAGATCAATTGTAAACTATAATTCTCTCATGAGTGGAATCCCAAAAAATTATCAAAAAAATAATCTGGAAATAGATCTACAACTACTAGAAAACTATTATTATTAATATATTCCATGGATCCAAAATTCATGGCTACCAATTGGTACATTATAATTCCATCTTATGTTTCCAACATGCTAGTTCATCCTATTTTTGTATTCCAGCCTCCTCTGAGTTGATGCTTGATGCAATCATCTGTCGTAATATTGGCCTTTCAAGTATAACAGTTAGTGCGACACTTTTACACTATCATCCAATCAATACCAATAATTATATCAAATTTATTGACCTAAAAAATTTAGAAATCCCATTTCATCTCGGCTCCGTCAACCATTATGGTACATTCTATACACACAAAGGATTTATATTGTTTTTGACTAAGAGGATTTTGATGTTTTACCATATAAGGTGCATCCTCAACATGCAAATGTAACAATTGAACAACATGAGAAACAATAAAGAAATGGGATTCAACTATATCTAATAAATATTTCATAATAGTAGAAGAAAAAAAATCTTACCCCTAACCATAGATAGTCTACATTGATCATCCACAATCACATTCTGGAGGAGTCATTTTATTCTAAGAATCACTATTTCTAGCTTTGTTCTGGTGAAATGTGGGATTCTACTACCCTTATCCCATTTAATCATATGATGCATATAACTCCTAAAAAGTGCCTCGAACAACTCACATTAGAGAACTCTCGTTTTTTTGTAATTTTGTCCTTATCTAGGTGGTGTCAAACATTATTGCTCCATGTGGTCAAATGAACTACATTGGAAACATCCATATTTTGTCATGGGTCTTGGTGGAAAATTCACTGATCTAGCCATCTGATCTTGACTCATGATCTAATATTGGAAATAGATGTCCCTCTTCAACTTTCTCACAGAATTTGACATCCCACTATTTCCTACGGTTATAAACATCATTCAACCCCCATAGCACCTGATTTGTCTCATTTATTCATTTTCACTCTGTTGATAATATGTGTATAATCCATGATATAGAGAAGAACAATAATTGTGAAAATATCTTGTCTCATCCCCAATTAAAACATAAATCCCATGCCGGATGCAGTAGTGTAGCCTTAGGTTAATTGTAAACTAAATGCCTGAATTTAGTAGGATACTCTGTGATACAGAAATTTTCATTATTTAAGATGTCGATGTATGTGGTTATTTGAATTATGAACTTGTGAGTATATAATTTTTTGTTGATGAATTCCTCAAAATAATCCAAACCAAGTCATTGATCCACATTATCCTTCAGAGATAGATCCCTCCACTGGTGTTAATGTTCATTCATCATGTACACCACCATCTGGACATTCAGTTCTGCTTTTGTGCCGATGAAATCAAATATATGATTCATCCTAATCATCCACACCTATAAAACTTCTAGTTCTAAATCTTTCAGAAAATTGTTGGATGGTACTTCAATAACAAGAATGAATGATATAATTTCCTTATCTAATCCCTCCTATTCCTTGTTTTCACATCCCAAAATTCTTAGGTGATACTCTGAACCTATTGTAGTTTCTCCAATGGCATAGGTGAAATCACATTCTCTACAACATCATCCATTTGGTTTCTAAAATTTCTACCAAGATTCATAATATATTCATACAACAAACTCTATAAGGCTCGCTATAAATCAATTGATGTATTATAAATTAAAAATCCACCACATCATACTATCACAATAATTATTTCCCGAATAATTATTTACCATGATAAACCATTTTCAATAAAATTATAAAATTCTTTGTAAAATCAAATCATTTATCAAAATTCCAAAACAATAATCTTATCACTATATTCCATTTGTAAAAAAATTCAATTTTTTAAAAAATAAACATATTCCACCAAATAATATATCAATACGCAAAATGAAATATATACTCCTAGTGAGAATTTATTTCAACAATTCGTGTCATGCTCATCTCCTTGGTTAAACCCATGATAATGAGAATTCAAAATCCATAATTTTCTCCAAAGCATTTATTTACTCAACACTGTGATAACTCAAAGTTAAACATTACATGATTATATATGTCCTTTTATGCAATAAAGTTCACATACAGAAAATCCTACTCCTTTTTATGAATTAAACCGAAAAAACATATCCAATAATAGTTCAACACTGAGACTGATAAAATGATGACTACTTCTTAGGAAAGGACTGAACATTCAGATATAACCTATTTGACAAAAATAATTGCAATGACCAACAAATGGTACCAGTTGTAACATACCATGCCCCTAATTTGATTCAAAAGCTGGAGGATGTTACTCGGCGTTAGGAGAATTCCCTAAGAAGTCGAAGGATGGAAATAAATTATAAAGGGATTTAATATAAATCAGGGTTGGTTTTCCCATTGAATATTAAAATGGAAACAAAACTAACCATAAAAAAATAAGACACTGCACTATGGATGATAAAAAATAAAAAAACTCACACATTTCATTTATATCAGAACCACCAACAGAGTACCAAATAGAATGAAAAAAATAAACTACCTGCATAACAGGAGACTAAAGAACCAGCAAAACCCAAAGCTGACCAGAACTCAAATTCACCACAGGCTCCAAGCTCCAAATACACCAAAATACTCTATTTATCATGAATTACTTCAAATTGTTTGTGATACCAAACCATTTCTTGAGTATTCGTAAATGATATATGAAAAATTAAAAAATTCCAATGTAGGGGTGAGTAATAAAACTCAATAGGATTTTCCCCAGATAATTCCATAATCACAACATTAGGATAGATATCATAATCATAATTTATAAAATAAATAAAAAAAATATTTTCCATTATAGGAACCATAAATGATCTTCAAAACCATTTTATGTTTCCGTTTTTTATCATAACCAATTCCAATCCAAATAACCACATATCCATACATCTACATGGGCATGCTTTATTATGAATGATACATACTCATTGGTAGTTTCTCATCGATCTACAAAATTTTAATTAGGTAATTATATCTCATGGTGCATTACAATATTGGAATCGAAAAAATGTTCATCTTTCAGCCAGTCCTCATAATTAAATTCAAAAAATAGCACAATTTATTCCCAAAAAATAGATCAATACCCAAAAAATTCAATTCCAAAACCATTTCAATGTTACAACCGTTTGTATTGAAAATGGTATCCCATAAATTGAATCCATTAACTATTTTATAATATAAATTTTAAAATCATTTATCCACAAACATTTCAAAATAATTTCACAGTTTAAAAAATTTTAGAAAACATCAGAAAAGATGGTTTCATCCATACTTTAAAAAAAATTAACAATTAATTGCAATAAATTTAATAAATTTAAAACTCTTCTAATATTTTCTACCAATAGGAGTTAAGAGTAATGCCTTAGACCATATATTTTATTGTAAAAACAATGACCAATAATTAAATTCCAATGAAACATAGTTGAATATCCTAAAATCTAGATTATATATCTTCTCCTATCAATAAAAAATGCAAAGATAATAATATTTGGAATACATTAACAATGATCTATCTGTACTATATCTAGAAATAAGAAACTGATATATATAGAGGAGAATATCTATGAAAAATAATCATGAATAACCAAGAACAATGAATTACCGCAACAATCTAAAATCAAAAAACCAAGAGAAGCTTTTATATCACCTCTAAATTGATGGGAGAATATTTATTAGGCATTGGAAAGAGAAATTGTAGAGTGATATCCCATAGGTGGATAAATTGGTTTCTTATGGGTCAAAACATGTGAGATCCCCAATTTTAGGATCTCACATTAAGCCCTTCATAATTAGCTGTATGGTTTCACAAACTGGGAACTAAACATTTTCCATCATCTATCAAAATAGAACATGAAATGGTTGGGTTGAATAGTTTATAACCATTTTTGCAGCAATCACAAATCCCATTGTCACATTATTTACCCACATATAATGTCTTCCCCTCGATAGATGAACGGTGTGGAGAAATCATGAGACATCCATGCACCTTCCATTTTCCCCATGTCTCTCAATTCACTATTTCCTGTTGATGTTACATAGTTTTTCCAAATCATTCATGAAATAGGATCTTGAATAAAATCCCAAAAAACATTGAAAAAGGATACCAAACTCTCTCAATCATAACCCAAACACGTTATATACATAAAATAAATAAATAGAGGGTTACATACATATATCTTATGGTGTTAAAAATTCAGTCACTATCATCATCGACTCAGTGAATAATGTATTTAGAGATTACCATGAAATTTTATTCAGTATTTTTAGAATAAAACATTATCCACTATAAACTAAAGGAGAACCATGATAGGAATTTTAGCGTTGTAATGAAGTCCTTGAAAAAAGAAAATATATATGTAGTGTATGGTAAATACGAGTTATGGATATATAATTTTACTTTTTAAGAGAATGTTATATATGTAAAAGGGATATATTGATGTCATTCAAAAAATAGTGGAAGTTAAAATCTTGAATAAAACAATATCTAAAATATAAATGGGTACTTTCCATAGATTATCTAGGTACTAACATTAATTATTGTTAAATTTCTCACAATTGTGAATCCCACAATCCAATATAATTCAAGATGGATTCCGGATTTTTCTAGACTATTTAATTTGAGGATATCAATAATGAGTTAATGAATTGTCTTTTCACTGCTCATGTACTCACATTACCCACCAATGGTGAATGGGTCATTACTATAGTGATGACTCAAATAAGTTAATGGTTTGTATACTCATCCATGATGTAAATATTATATACCGTGAATCCCTCTAAATAATGATCCATGAGAATAATTACCATAACCATGGTATATAATTGGATGGAGTGATATTTTCATGAAATATTTATAGGAATCAACTCTTTGGGGAGTTGTCTGACATATATATGGATCATAAAATCCTAACATATATATATACCCAAAATTATAACAATATGTTAAAATGATGGTGTTTATAATTGGTTATGGATTATGATATTTCCACCCATTACAATAATGTTAATTTCGACAACGAGGATGCTACTACGAGTTGATGTTATCCTTCTACCCTATCCATAAAGTGGACTTTAAGGGATAAAATCCTCTATTATATAATGATGATGAACATGGTAATAAGAAAATTATCCTCATGATACCATTCTCAAATAACTCTTCAATCATCCATTCATGAAAAGATCACAGAGGAAAAAATCTATGATGATATTTCATAGAAAAACATTGGTAAATTCCAAAATTTAAATTTTTTGAAGATATGGTAATATGATTAATACACCACATATATATCCCATCAAAACCATTTCTAAATACATATATTAATGATGATGTAAATATCAATTCCATCATTATTATTTAAGGAAGAACCATGATGTATATGTATATGATGAAAAAATTATGGTGGGATGACATGAGGTGAGAGATTGTAAAAAATAGACCAGGATTCTTTGTATGTCAACAAGTAATTGATGAATGATATAAGTCTATTTTTATGATGAAAAAATTTCATAGAATGGTTTGGAAATGTGAAAAAATAACCATGTATTTTTTTCATAGTACACCCTATGAAATCTAATGTAAATAATAATATTAGTTTTTTTCTATTTTTTTTGAATGTATTTTAATTTCATTAATATCGATGATGTTTTATATCTTGAAAAAATATTTAAAATATTCAAAAGGTATCTAGTAAGAATTAATGGAGGTCCACATTCCATTTTGGCTAATCAAGACACATGGTTTACATTGAGGTTTTGTATAATCCTTCAGGATTTTATTTTTACATTAAAGAGTTTAAATACTTATTATACCTGTCAGATGGATGGTATATCTGAAATAACCATCCATAATCTATAGTTTATGCTGAGATCTGGGACATTTGTTTTCAATCTATGTTGGGATCAATACCTTCTACCGTAGGAGTTCTCGTAAAACAACATTTCCCATTATAGAAGTCAAATTAATCATTATGAGGACATGTATGATAATAGTTGTTAGAGTATTAAATAATTGGATTTATATAATGATTTTACTATTATTTGACATTACCTTATCAATGATATATAAAATATGGTTTAAACAAATCTTTGAAATAAATACATTTAAATTGGAAAAAATTAACTGTGGATAATACTTGATGAGACATAGTGTTTTATGTCATAGATAATGTGTTCCATAGTATATCAATGTGGATGAAATCCATGTGGTTATAGAATAATGGAAAGAACATTAAAATATTCTCTATCACCATTGATTTTCTTGATTGTATTAGAGATATGGCCTATCATCTTTCACTCCATCCTAACATATCAAATGTGAATGATGTGTCCCATATACCCCACTTCATGGTGTACATGATTTACCTCGCACACGTAATAAATATATATGTGTTAATTGAGTATAATTATATTTCATATGAGGATAATCCAATGCAAATCATGGATCATAGAATAATAACTCTATGAAACGACATATGTTCGTCAATCAAAATGTTACAGTGTAGCCATGTGTTTAATGATGTAAAATTGGAACAATAATAGGAGAGTAAAAAAATATTCCCTCATGATTTTTAGTGTGTGAAAATAAGGTTTAAGGGAAATATTTCATAAGGGGGAATTATTTAATGGCATGAAGTTTAAAAAATGAAATGTAGTTTTCAAATTATTAAATTCATTATTTTGTAATGAAGTTATAGAGAAATCCTGGACTTAATTATATATTTTGGACTACTCTAAGTAATAACCTTTCTGATATAAAATAATATTAAACAGAACAAGCACTGATAATATAGAATTTTTATAGTCACCATTAAGATAAATATATATTAAGCATTATGGAAAAATCAACTGACAAATATGGATGAATTAATGACCTCAACTAATATAACTCTACCCTATGAAACCCATTTATTCGATCTTCAAAATGAGTTGGAATAACTAATATTTTCCATTGAAAAATCACATACAAGGAATCAATGACTAAATCATAAAAAATGATTTCTATAAAAATTTCATGCATTACAAAATCATGTCCAATTCCATGTTCATTGAACCACAAGAAAAAGGTGTCACTATGACACACACTACCTATTGGAAATATTCTTATGCAATAAGGGGTTTTGTATATGGACCCTAGCAGTATAAATTTTATTAATTATTATTAATTAAATAATTAGCATATATATCCTATTTCATCATTACATTATATATAAAATTATATGAGTTAATGAAAATTATGTTTTGATATGTATATATTAAAATGGTATTTTTTTAATAATATATGGATTTAATCAAAATTAAATCATTATTTTATGAATTATGAAATGAAATTTAATTTCAAAAATTACCTATATTCAATAATATATGTATGTATGTATTTATAATTTAATAAAGTCATATATAATCATTATAAGGGTTAGGAAACAATTATTGTATTAAAATAATATTATTTTTCTACTAATTTTTATATTTATTTAAAATAATAAATAATCATATAAATAATATTTTTTCATGATATAAAAAATATATAAATTAATCATTATTAAATTATACTACGATTAATTTTTCATAAATTTTTTACATAGATGAAGAATGTATATAAAAATTAAAGGTGATATAAATATAGAGAGTGTACTATAACATCCTAGTATACCAAAAGTGAATTTTTTATTTCTATAATGGTGATCCATGAAAAATTAATGTTTTATTATTTAAAATATTATACATTTTAGGTTATTTTGTTTATTATAAAAACCCCTAATGAATCTTACAAAACCTATGTCATATTTTAATGTTTTAAAGTCATTTTTTAGGAACATTATTTATTTGCAGCTCAATAATTGTAATATTTTAATGACTTCAGTTCAATTCCATATTAAATATTTAATCACATCCTTATTTAATAGAAATCATATAAAATACCCATGGGTTTCATTTTTTTTTTATATATTATAATATTGGTTCAAAAATCTATGTTTAGAATATAATAATGTATTCCACTATCTTTTCATATAAATACCAAGCCATCCCGACCCTCATCTTTATGAAATATTAATTGAAAATGAAGATACATTCCCACTCCCTTTATATAAGCATTCCTCTATGTTCTCAATCACTTAAGAACCTCCTTAAATGATTTTAAAATATCTCTTTTGTGGTATTGTATCTCTAACTCTTGCAGTCCATTTAAGAATATTATTTTTTTTAACCATTTTAATCCCAATTAATTATGTTTTTATTCATATATAATCATCATAATACAATACATTTTAGCTTATAAAAATGATAGGTCATGTTTCAATCCCATTATATGCTTTAACTATGTTATTTCAATTCAAATGTTAGTAATCCTCTCCTCCCCATACTTATTCAAGAACTTTCTTTGTAAATTTCCTTTGTGTTTTCAATTTTTCTTATGTAATATGTATTAAACATCTATCATTATATCCTTATGATTTACTACTACTGAGAAACTCCCCTTTACTATCATTAAACATTTCATTGAATAATTATTTTAATTAATATTTTTCCAAAAATATTCGATTATTCTCCATGTAAAACTTTTTTGTAATGAATAACCATCCAAATTTCAACTCAAGTTTTTTAAACTAGATATACAAAACCATAATTTATTTGACTGTTTCATATATATAACCTATTATACAAATTAATTATGTTATAAGTGATGATTTTTTTCATAATTTTTAGGATCATTGCTGAAAAGATGAAAATTCATTATATGAATAGGATTGATGGGCTTGATGATTTATATAAATTCAATTCACTATGTTTACTTCTCGTTATTATGAGATAAATTTTATATTTAACTGGATGTTATACATTGAACACAATGATATTATGACTCAAAATATGTCCTTGATATATGAATAGGATGTCTTGTTTTATGTTGTTTCAACATTCCTTATGATTGATTGATGTTATTATATAATATCATGATTTGATGTTATTCATATTTTGTCACACCCATTATCCAAACAATATATTCAAATTGACTCAAATTTATTATTTCTACCATGTTGTGATATGATTATTGCCTTACTATTCTTTATAGAACACCCATATCTTATATGCATTTCCAGGCATTCCCACACACTATTAGAAGATCAGTGGAATATAGTGGAATGTCTTGTAGTTTTTAAATAATGTTCATATACCATTGTAAAATTTTATATTTTAATTTACCTTATAAAAAATATAGTAGGACTCATGATATTTTTGTATTTTATTATGTGTATATTTGTATAATTAATGATGAATTTATGTGTATTAAAATATGGGTTTTCATATAGTTTCATACAAATCATCCCTAATTCCCCATCAAAACCTCTATATTGAATAGTAAAAACGTATTTATGTTCAAAAGGAACAACATGGAAGGAGATAATGGAGAGATATTGGAATAGGAATAGATATCATATCATAAATAGAATATATATTGAATAAATCCACAATTTACGAAGGGAAATAATATACGATATAGGAAGGGAAACCACATGGTTGTAAAAAATAGGTTAGATACATCCTAATAGGGATTAGTGGATGATTAGAGATAAAAACACTAAAGTAATTTGTGTAAATTTATATGATTACAAATCCTATATAGGATTCACTTTTATTCGTTACGATTAGAAAAACCTTGTGCTAAAATTGTGGTAGATACATACCCTTGTAAATAACCTTCAGGTTTAGATTAGAATTTCGAAAAATGTTAGTAAAACTCTGTTTAAGCCCTATGAAATCCATTGGAACAATAACAACACACCTATAATGTTTTTTGGCTACACGCATGATTAGAGAAAATTTACTAAGACTTTGTAAATCCCCATTTGATCTAGAAACCATCCACTACCAAGGATTTTTTGGTGACTCATACATTTATAGAAACAATTACAAACCCATTTAATCATTAATACAACCATAATATAAATTTTTTCTATTCACCTAATGGTTTCTCCAATCAGTTCTTGTATATTGATTTATGAAAATTTATAAATTTTTATAGACAATAGTTAACATCTTTTTGAACCTTACAAGTGATAATCCAAGACCATATTAAAGCATAAATGTTACTTATTTGTATACATAGTGCTTCTATACCACTTATGATCTCACAAAAAATATTTAAATTAAATGTTATTCATTAATTTCTGAGTGTCTAATATTCCAACAACCACATATTAGATAATTCATATCTTTTAAATTCAAATTTTAGTGACTAAATTATTAGAAGGGAATTACTGAATGATGCTAGGAAAGTATGTTGATGATGTATAGGTAATAGGCTACAAATAATTATACTAGGATGATTTTATGTAAAGGGCCCATATTATAAAATCCAACTACCATCATGTAATGTAAAAAACATGGGATGTCAATTAATATTGTTGAGTCTTTAATAATAATTTTATTCTATTCTATATATAAAATATCCATAGGCAGCCAGCCAATGCAAAATCCCCTTTTCCGTATTCATTTATTTTATTTTCATCTACATACTAAATTTTCATTACTTTCCATTTACATTTATCATTCCTAAGAAATTATGGACAAGATAGAGGGACCACCCCATTAGTAAATTCATGAAAGAATGAAATTGATTTAGAAAATATGGAATCATTTCTTAGTTTACTCTAAGGAGGTAGATCAGTGCGTGGTTACAAGGTAAATATCTTAGATTTATGCTTCATAATTTACCACAATGTTGTAAGGAGGTTTTATTATTTTCCTCCATAATCAATATTAATTAATTATTTTCTTTTTTTACATTCAATAATGTATTTTTGGGAACCCATTAAGGATATTTATGCTGTTTTTTTGTGTAAATCCTTTATTTTTATCAATTTGAAAATAATTACATTAGGTAAATCGTATTAATAGAACAACTAAATAATTTATAACATGTTGTGTTTTCAAATTTTCTGGAAGTTTTTTGAATATGAAGTAAATTTGAAAATTTTGTTTTTTCTTGAACCAAGACAGGGTATCATCCAACCTGACACCAGATAGAACCCATGATATGTCCTGATATGCATTCATGATCCCCACAGGTTGGAATCAAGTTCATATGAACAAAAAATACACTGTAGGAATAGATTAGCCGATTTATATAATCATAAACATCCAATACAAATTAATATCACATAACTGATAAACATAAATAAACATGGTACACAATCTTTCAAATTCTATGTTTAACCATAATATCCAACAAAAAACTACAACAATACAATATAAAAAAAGATACCTAAAAACCCACCATGAAACAAGAGAGTTATCACACCAAATCCACCACCAACAACTTTTACACGAAGTGGAACACTCAAAACAACATCCACCACCACAACCATGATGCATCATTCCATTAACAGGGTAAAACATAACAAAGTCTAGATACATTTAATGGTGTATTTAGAAAGTGCGCTAACGACCAGTAGGATGCCACAAAAATGAATTATTACATTCCAAAACATTACAAGACAAATTAACATTCACCATTTAATAAAAAACATGAAAATGTTTCCTCGAAAAACATTTTTATAAAATCAATCTAATGGAGACAATTTTAGGAGAAGAATTTCTCAAAAGAAATATTATTTGTTCATAAATGTATTCATTTTACACTATATTTTTATGGATAGAACCAAATCAAAATAGCATCATCTCACAATGAAAGAACCATGAATAATTCATACAGAAAACTAGAACACTTGGGAACCATGAAACCATGTACCTTAGTGATGATATCCTTTAACCAATACCAACAATGTTCTCTTGCATGTTCCATTATTGGGGAATGAATCCCAATGTCCAGTGGAATCTGAATGATATACCAATAAAATCAATGTTCGTATGAAATATTCAGTCAATTGGACCCAATACAAAGGTCTAGTGGGATTCTATCATAAAACCTGTCTATTTAGTGTTATATAACCACACATTCTGGAAGAAATAATACCTTAGTACTACTAAATAAACCAGTGTACTAGTTCTAGATCTCCTTCCTAGATTATCATGATACCCATTTTCCAAAAATCTCATTTAACAAATTACATATATAATCACATTCACGTACACATTCCATGCATCATTAAAACTAAAGGAAATTTACTCTTTGAAAGTACACGCTAATTCATTGATCAAATATCTCTTGGAAACCATCATTTTATATAAAAAATGATAAATTTTAAACAAACACACTAAAACCATTTGGAAACACATTTATCACAACTTCCACAATTCATTAATTCCATTTTAAATCACTACAAGAGATGTACAAATGAAGTACAACTATCTCCATAGTTGTAGCTGCTTTCACATCCATACATGCCCCAAATACATTTCAAATAGTTATTAACACCAATTTAAAAATTTGAAACCGAAATTTAATGTTGAAAACATAGTTTCCAACATTAAACAAAATACATTTCTTTCAGAAAACCAATATTCAATACATTCTCACCAAATGATCTTTTTGAAAATAAAAATTCACCTGTCCCACAAGGTAGAAAACACAATTAAGAAGAACCACAAAAAATAACACATAAATTATAAGAAAACTCATTTATAAAATAACATTTAATCCCATATTATTCTAATAAAAATTCAAAACATAGCTTTAACCACATAATGTGTCCATATAACATAATTTATTTAACCAAATACATAAGACAAAAGCATATAATAATGTGAAATCATAGAACCACCTACCTTAAGATTCTATTCTACTGGATACTAGTGTGAAACCATAGACACAAATCAATAAGACCATATAAAGTCAATATCGAAAAACTAACATCATTATTTCACCCCACAACACAATATTAACCCCTAATTATGTAAATACCCTCTATATAAATGTAATCCTAAACAAATAAATAATTGAAAGCCTTAATGAATGGAGAAAAAATAGGAATTGAGGAAAACATGATGATTATTTGATGATTCAACACTACAACCACAAAAATATCGAGGTTCCATATGTCAAAGGAGGTGTGTACGAAGCGTGAAGGGCATAAAATACCATCAGGTTCATTTTAGGTGTGATTTAGGGTAAAATATAAAGGTGGGTAAAGTGTAATTTTCTATTTATCATCGACCTAGACTAGTCAAATTATTTCCATTATTGGTTTTCCAAATTGTGTGGAAACTGTATATCCCTCAAATTCCAAGAGTAATTAAGACACCCGATTTTTTGGGGGATGGAACATACCACTGTGCTACGATTTACAACCTATATAGATCCACCAACCTTGAAACAAGGATTCCATTTGGATGGCACATTGTTTCCCTTAACCATATGTAAATTGTGAATCACATTATACCAAGACTAAAACTATAATTTCAACAAAAATATCATGGGGAACCCATGGATAAAATATAAGAGACAGATTAAAAAAAGTAATAACTCAAAATAAAATAATTGATATGATGATTATTTAAGATATTATAACTCTTATTCCCTTCAATGTCAATACATTGATAGATTAAAAAAACAAAAACAAATACTCCTTGTCACGAACCAGCCTGGGTCGACCCTGAACCGGTCACCCGAGCCTGTCCGCGGCAAGTCCCGAGGAGCGTTCCCGATCCCCCCGGGATGGCAACAAGTGCCGGGCATTGAAACTTTAATCGTTGGGAACGATTTCATCCCAAGCTAAAAACAGGATCGAAAGAATGAATATAAACTAAACAAACAAACATACACTAAAGACATAAACAAACCTACACCATGACATACCTCCACGTGACCTCGCGGTCACCACCCAACTACAACCAACGTCGCTCCCACACTGAGCGACTCAAGCCAGAAAAACCTGAACACAAGGAACCTGCAACTGAAAAGGTAAAAGATAGGCGTGAGCACAAAAGTACTCAGTAGGTGAGCCCAACAACAAATCCCAAAGCACTGCCAGTAAACAAAGAATCTACCTATTCCAGGTTTGAACTACAATGTATAAAAGTATTCTTTTATAATGTTTCACTTGAAAAACTAAACACGAGCCATTACCCTTATTCCTTTTCAAAAGTTGAAATTCTTTTCATTGATTCTAAATTCATTCTGAACGATAAAGAAGTGTTACATTTTCAGTTTTACCACACAAGAGAAAAACGCATTTTTTTTATTTGAAAGCCATTTCCGCAAGGCAACCAGTACAAGCTGTAAAGAAGAACAGGATGTAACATGCAGGAAAGAAAACAAGTGCAAGTAAAAGTAAACAGGCATGGAAAAACCAAGTGCAAGTAAAAATAAACCAGAAGTTATCCGCAATAACCATGGGCACACACACACACTCACACACTCACACACACACACACATACTCACACACGCACACACTCACACCCAAGTGGTCCCCCGTATGCCGACGGAAGGCACCACGCCAGAGATGGTAGAGCACTATGGGTAAATCCCCTAAGGATCATCTAGCTCGCGTGGGACCCTAGAACCTCGTGTCTCGGTGAAACGTGGCTTAGAAGGCCACGACCCTCAGAAAACGTGGCTTAGAAGGCCACGACCCTCAGAACACGTGGCTTAGAAGGCCACGACCCTCAGATATCATATGTTTAGTTAGTGTTGCAATCGTCAATCCAGCTAAGTGAAACATGGACGACACCCATCCGGCTCACTAGCGCACTAGTTCTAGTCTGCCCACCTAGATACCCAGGGTTTCCCCGTGTTCTCAAACAAGCTTCACATTCACATAGTATATTTATTCCTCATATCGCAGGCCAAACAAGATATCGCACCCAAAAGTCACCATTTCCACACACAAACAATATTTCAAAACTCACGCACGTCAAAAATACCTTTCTGAAAATATAATTTTCATTACCTAATCATTTCGCAAAAAACCCCTTTTTGGAAACTCTCACACAAGAACATAAACAACTTTCACAACATAGAAAGCATTATTTTTAATAACACAACAAGGGAAAACATCTTTCGTCAACCAAGAACCACACGTAAAGTTTCCAAAAACAATTTCAAAGGGTCACACGACGTTTTCTCTAATCAAGGTTATAAGAAAACACCATTTTCCATAAACAGTACATTTACTAATTTACACATTCCAAAAACATTTCAAAACCCAATTCAACATGTCTTTCGTTACTCAGGAAGAACCATTTAGCGTCATTACTATGAAATCCCACAATTGAAACCAAGAAAACACTTTTAATGAAATGCTAGAATTAAACAGTTTGCATTCTCAGCAAATCACCACACTATAAAAACTACTTAATATTATTTTTTAAAATTTACTGAAATTTAATAAAAGGACAAGGAATAAATAAATCCTTAATTTAGAGGCAAGTGCATAGGGAGACCTACCACAAGATCCAAGCGCGACGGAGAAACGACCTTGGAACCAAGGCGCGATGACACGACATGTGTCCGAAGCCACGTGATAAAGTCCAACACTCTCGAAACTGAGGCGCGGAGACGGCAGAACCTCGGAACCAAGGCGCGGTGATGGCGCTTTCTCGGAAACGCCCTGCGCGGGTCCCTAAGTTTTAAACCTACCAAAAACAAATATAAATTGATGAAGAAAACCCCTAACAAAGCACAAGTGAGTGCCAGAGTAATAATAATATAATAATAATAATATAGTAATACAATAATAATATTAATAGAATAAAATTAACATAATAATAATATAATAGTAATATAATCACAATAATAATAATATAATGATAATAATAATAGTAACATAACCATAATATAATAATAATAATAATAATAATAATAATATAATAAGCTTAATTATAATATTAACGTAATTATAATAACAATAATAATATAATGTTAATAATTAAAATAATAATAAATATAATAATAATAATAATGATAATAATAATATAGTATTAATAATAATAACATAATAGTAATTTTTAATAAAGATATAATAATATTAATGATAAAATTAACATAATAATACCAATAATAATAGTAATTTTTAATAATGATATAATAATATTAATGATAAAATTAACATAATAATACCAATAATAATAGTAGTATAATAATAATAAAAATAATAATAATAATATAATAATAATAATAATAATAATAACAAATAAAATAATAACACATTATAATAATACCAATAATAATAATAATAGAAAAATATTAACATAATAATAATAATAATACAATAATAGTAATGACATAATAATAATAAAGTAATTATAATATTATCAATATGATAAAAATAGTTAATGTTACCAAATAAGATTAATATAAAAATAAAAAAATAAAAAAGAAAACTCATACCTGAGGGAAGGGGATGCGCCGGACAGGGGGAAAGGGGGCCGGGACAGCGGCGAGAGGGGCGTGGAGGTCGGGGTCGGCGCAAGGCGAGACGGAGGAGCGGGCTGGGAGCAGCAGAGGGGGGCCGAAAACAGGGAGGCCGGCACGACGGGAGGCGGAGGCGGGAGCCGGGACGGCTGGGATGGAGAACGGGGACGATGCGGCTGGGTGCGGCCTCGAGACAGGGAGAGGGAGCAGGGAGGGCGGCGCTGGAGGGGGTGTGTGCGGGTCGGCCGAACCAGGATGGGCTCGGGACAGGGAGAGGGAGCAGGGAGGGGCAACGGGGAGACACCGGAGGAAAGGTGCAGGGGAGAGGGCGGCCGGGCGCGGCGGCGGTGCGCAGGGGACTGGTCGGGCAAAGCAGGGGGTGCTGGAGGGAGCCGCAGCAGCCGGAAGGGGAGGAGGCCGGCGGTCAGGCTGGCGAAGGAGGGTGCGAGGCTGGTGGGGGTCGCCGGAGAGGGCGGGAGTTTGCGCAGGGCGAGGCCGGAGGAGGTGCAAAACCAGCGGGGCGCTGGTGGCCGGGACTGGTTGCAGGCCGCGGTGAGGTCGGGGGAGGATGGAGAGAGAGAGAGGTGAGGGGGGTGGCGGCTACGGGGAGGTAGTATTAGGGTTAGGTTTATAATATATATATATATATATATATATATATATATGCTAATACTAATAATAATAATAATATATAAATAATGAAAAAGGAAATAATAATAATAATACTAATAATATGATAAATTAATTAAATAAATAAAATCAAATCTTAATAATAATAATAATAAGACATTATAAAAATAGTAAAACTTTATAATAAAAATAATTATTATTATTATAACCAAAATATTTTAAATAATAAAACCACTTTAAAAAAAAAATCTAACACACAAGTATATACATATATACACATATATATCTATATAGATCCATAGATATATATATATAAATATATATACCTATATACAAACACATCGACATAGACACGATAACCATATATCTATATACTTATATAGACACATGTATATATATACATACATATAAAAATGTATAAACATATATACAATAAAAATAACTACAATAATAATAACATAACTCAAATAGTAATAATAATAAAAAGTCAACGTAAAAACTTTAATATTTAAAACGTCGGGTGAACACATGGTCACCTGGGCCGAACGCACGATCACCGCTAGCGATGCGATGACCGCGCACCGGTGCGAAACCGCCAACGCAAATAGTCTCCGAAAAATTTAAATCGGGACCAGAAAGAAGAACAATTACGGACATCCGCGGTCGGGGTGTGACAATTCTCCCCACCACAGACACTTTCTGCCCCCAGAATGTCACCAGGCCAAAAGTCGGTCAAGATTTAAGTCCATGCCCCAACGGAACTAAAGGAAACAGAGAGAACTGAGAATCTCAGGGATGACCTTACTCTGCACAGGTCGCACCCGACCGATTCAAGAGAAAACTGGGGTCCGAGATTGAGGGGAGAACACGAAGGGGTTCTCCCCACCACAAGAACTTAACTAGTGCAGAAAAGAAGACCATTTAAATAGACAACCCTAGAGAAAGGGGGGGTCAACGCGGGAACTCCCAACCGATTCAAACCAACTCTCATAGCACGATTAAAACAACACCTCCGTCGAGACTTTGAACCCACGACTAGAGTCAACAACCTTCAACACCAGGGAAAAACCATAGAAAACATTTAACCAACATCAAATTGGAGACATGATCCACCGAAGTCCACAAAACATAACCACATTTTAAACATAACTAAAACGAGGTCATCCCACGCGAGAGTCAAACACACTTTTAAGAAGGACACACGATTTAGAATATTACCCCCACACGACAAGTCTGCTTAGATTATCACAGAACAAATCCATTGTCACTTTTTAGAAAAACAACACATTTACAACGCTGTTGAAACTTCTGTAGCAGGGAAACAAGTACTAAAAGATCTTGATTGTTCCACTGCTAACATGGAACACAAAATCTGGACCAAGGCTTCACAACCCTGGGAACTCCTGACTGTGCGCGAGCTTCACCCCGAGACTTGTGGCTGGGGCTCTGATGGCTGAAGCATCTTCTGCCTCACAGTCAGGTACTGACATTCTCCCATCACAGCGTCCTCTTCATGCGACGCTTCTTGCAAAACTTCTCCAGATGACCCAGACAACCGCATCGATGACACGTCTTCGGAGGGTTGCAACAAGACGGCTTTAAATGCCCAAAACGACCACACTAAAAACATACCATCGAACGATCTAATGAACTGGAAGCTGGGACCAAAGGGGATAACTCATTGGGGACAGGTATCTCTGGCGCCTTTTCCTCACCAGAGGGGGAACTCTTACGAACGACAGGGGACGCTGAAGGATTAACCACATGCACACCGGAAACCAACTCAGCCAAGAATGCTTCCTCTACGAGCTTCTCGAAACAAGGGTCTTTAGAAGGGAGGACTCCCTCCTTGATCTCTGGACGCAGACCCCCAGTGAAAAGAGAGACCTTCATGAGCTCATGTGACGCTACATCTGGAGAAAAGGAAATCAGTTCCTTGAAATGGTCAACATATGCCTTCACCGTCCGTTGGCCTTGTTGAATATGCACTAACTCTCTCTTTTTCTCCAGCTTCACTTCCTCGGGTACAAACCATTGGATGAAAACGGTTCCGAAGACATCCCACGTCATTTGACCTTGCGTTGACGGTGGGGTAACCATCCTCCACTGGTCCAGAGCTGGACCCTCAAACAACTCCATAATTGCACGGATCTTAACACTATCGGGAGTTCCCAATATTCTAAAGACATGTTCCACTTCCTCGAGCCATTTCACTGCTTCTAACGGACCCTGATCACCATGGAGAATAGGCAGAGTCTGAGGAGGACTAAAAACTGGGCATGACGTATCCGGATCCTTAGAGACCTTTCTGGGCGGCATTTCCCGAGCGATATATAAAACACAAATCCAAAACCAACATCAAACCGAAGCGACATCAATAAAAGTGTCTTCATCAAAACAAGTAGCACAAGGATCAAACAAATACAACACAACCCAAAACAAAATCTCCTCTTTAAAATTCCCTTTTCATTTTTGATTTCAAAACCACCCTTTTTCAAGATCACTTTCTAAAAACCAATCCACTTTCAAACCAAAAACTTTCCAAAACCATTTTCATTTAAAACCAAATATAGAAAACAAAGTCAAGCCTTTAACATCAAATACACACCCAGGTAATCTCATGAACCGTTGCACATGTCTTCATCCACATTCCATTCATACGTGCATCAACACACACTTTCCATGAATTCTCACACATGTGCAAACGTTCATAAAGAGGAACTGAGGTTTCACCCCAAATCATTCTTAACCAATTCCAAGAAAACAATAGATTTTCAAATCAAGAGATTTCAGTTTCAAAACCCATTTTATACATTTAAAGTCCTTTAAAAGAAACCAGTCCAACTTTTTTTTCAAAAACCTTTTTCATTTCCAACTATGCACTCACACAGAACAAAACGGAAACAACATCCAAATTTGCATCAATCATAGAAATGAGGGACTAGTAGTCACACTCAACCTGGCGACATGGTAGTGGGCCATGTCCCAAGTCAGCGTCGACCACTAGGAGGAATTCAAACCACGTACTCGGACTCCACATGGGTCACTTCTCCATGTGAGATTACGATGTAACGTCGGCTTGCCTCCATTATCATCTCTCAATCCAAGACAAACAAGGAAATACAAGGACACAATTCCCGAACTACCCCTGGTAACTCGAGGATCAGTGCGGGCAAGAGTTCGCGACGCTCTTCCCATACCGACCCCTCGAGTTCCGACAGTCCTAATCTCCTTCTACCGGACAACCCAAATAACAACAACCACCTCTGATACCATTTTGTCACGAACCAGCCCGGGTCGACCCTGAACCGGTCACCCGAGCCGGTCCGCGGCAAGTCCCGAGGAGCGTTCCCAATCCCCCCGGGATGGCAACAAGTGTCGGGAATTGAAACCTTAATCGTTGGGAACGATTTCATCCCAAGCTAAAAACAGGATCGAAAGAATGAATATAAACTAAACAAACAAACAGACACTAAAGACATAAACAAACATACACCACGACATACCTCCACGTGACCTCGCGGTCACCACCCAACTACAACCAACGTCGCTCCCACACTGAGCGACTTAAGCCAGAAAAACCTGAACACAAGGAACCTGCAACTGAAAAGGTAAAAGATAGGCGTGAGCACAAAAGTACTCAGTAGGTGAGCCCAACAACAAATCCCAAAGCACTTCCAGTAAACAAAGAATCTACCTATTCCAGGTTTGAACTACAATGTATAAAAGTATGCTTTTATAATGTTTCACTTGAAAAACTAAACACGAGCCATTACCCTTATTCCTTTTCAAAAGTTGAAATTCTTTTCATTGATTCTAAATTCATTCTGAACGATAAAGAAGTGTTACATTTTCAGTTTTACCACACAAGAGAAAAACGCATTTTTTTTATTTGAAATCCTTTTCCGCAAGGCAACCAGTACAAGATGTAAAGAAGAACTGGATGTAACAAGCAGGAAAGAAAACAAGTGCAAGTAAAAGTAAACAGGCATGGAAAAACCAAGTGCAAGTAAAAATAAACCAGAATTTATCCGTAATAACCATGGGCACACACACACACTCACACACTCACACACACAGACACATACTCACACACGCACACACTCACACCCAAGTGGTCCCCCGTATGCCGACGGAAGGCACCACGCCAGAGATGGTAGAGCACTATGGGTAAATCCCCTAAGGTTCATCTAGCTCGCGTGGGACCCTAGAACCTCGTGTCTCGGTGAAATGTGGCTTAGAAGGCCACGACCCTCAGAAAACGTGGCTTAGAAGGCCACGACCCTCAGAACACGTGGCTTAGAAGGCCACGACCCTCAGATATCATATGTTTAGTTAGTGTTGCAATCGTCAATCCAGCTAAGTGAAACAGGGACGACACCCATCCGGCTCACTAGCGCACTAGTTCTAGTCCGCCCACCTAGATACACAGGGTTTCCCCGTGTGCTCAAACAAGCTTCACATTCACATAGTATATTTCTTCCTCATATCGCAGGCTAAACAAGATACCGCACACAAAAGTCACCATTTCCACACCCAAACAATATTTCAAAACTCACGCACGTCAAAAATACCTTTCTGAAAATATAATTGTCATTACCTAATCATTTCGCAAAAAACCCCTTTTTGGAAACTCTCACACAAGAACATAAACAACTTTCACAACATAGAAAGCATTATTTTTAATAACACAACAAGGGAAAACATCTTTCGTCAACCAAGAACCACACGTAACGTTTCCAAAAACAATTTCAAAGGGTCACACGACGTTTTCTCTAATCAAGGTTATAAGAAAACACCATTTTCCATAAACAGTACATTTACTAATTTACACATGCCAAAAACATTTCAAAACCCAATTCAACATGTCTTTCGTTACTCAGGAAGAACCATTTAGCGACATTACTATGAAATCCCACAATTGAAACCAAGAAAACACTTTTAATGAAATGCTAGAATTAAACAGTTTCCATTCTCAGCAAATCACCACACTATAAAAACTACTTAATATTATTTTTTTAAATTTACTGAAATTTAATAAAAGGACAAGGAATAAATAAATCCTTAATTTAGAGGCAAGTGCATAGGGAGACCTACCTCAAGATCCAACCGCGACGGAGAAACGACCTTGGAACCAAGGCGCGATGACACGACGTGTGTCCGAAGCCACGTGATAAAGTCCAACACTCTCGAAACTGAGGCGCGGAGACGGCAGAACCTCGGAACCAAGGCGCGGCAATGGCGCTTTCTCGGAAACGCCCTGCGCGGGTCCCTAAGTCTTAAACCTACCAAATACAAATATAAATTGATGAAGAAAACCCCTAACAAAGCACAAGTGAGTGCCAGAGTAATAATAATATAATAATAATAATATAGTAATACAATAATAATATTAATAGAATAAAATTAACATAATAATAATATAACAGTAATATAATCACAATAATAATAATATAATGATAATAATAATAGTATCATAACCATAATATAATAATAATAATAATAATAATAATATAATAAGCATAATTATAATATTAACGTAATCATAATAACAATAATAATATAATGTTAATAATTAAAATAATAATAAATATAATAATAATAATGATGATAATAATAATATAGTATTAATAATAATAACATAATAGTAATTTTTAATAATGATATAATAATATTAATGATAAAATTAACATAATAATACCAATAATAATAGTAATTTTTAATAATGTTATAATAATATTAATGATAAAATTAACAAAATAATACCAATAATAATAGTAGTACAATAATAATAAAAATAATAATAATAATATAATAATAATAATAATAATAATAATAACAAATAAAATAATAACACATTATAATAATACCAATAATAATAATAATAGAAAAATATTAACATAATAATAATAATAATACAATAATAGTAATGACATAATAATAATAAAGTAATTATAATATTATCAATATGATAAAAATAGTTAATGTTATCAAAATAAGATTAATATAAAAATAAAAAAAAAAATAAAAAAGAAAACTCATACCTGAGGGAAGGGGATGCGCCGGACAGGGGGAAAGGGGGCCGGGACAGCGGCGAGAGGGGCGTGGCGGTCAGGGTCGGCGCAAGGCGAGAGGGCGGAGCGGGCTGGGAGCAGCAGAGGGGGGTCGGAAACAGGGAGGCCGGCTCGACGGGAGGCGGAGGTTGGAGCCGGGACGGCTGGGATGGAGAACGGGGACGGTGCGGCTGGGTGCGGCCTCGGGACAGGGAGAGGGAGCAGAGAGGGCGGCGCCGGAGGGGGTGTGTGCGGGTCGGCCGAACCAGGACGGGCTCGGGAGAGGGAGAGGGAGCAGGGAGGGGCAACGGGGAGACACCGGAGGAAAGGTGCAGGGGAGAGGGCGGCCGGGCGCGGCGGCGGTGCGCAGGGGACTGGTCGAGCAAAGCAGGGGGTGCCGGAGGGAGCCGCAGCAGCCGGAAGGGGAGGAGGACGGCGGTCAGGCTGGCGAAGGAGGGTGCGAGGCCGGTGGGGGTCGCCGGAGAGGGCGGGAGGTTGCACAGGGCGAGGCCGGAGGAGGTGCAAAACCAGCGGGGCGCTGGTGGCCGGGACTGGTTGCAGGCTGCGGTGAGGTCGGGGGAGGATGGAGAGAGAGAGAGGTGAGGGGGGATGGCGGCTACGGGGAGGTAGTATTAGGGTTAGGTTTATAATATATATATATATATATATATATATGCTAATACTAATAATAATAATAATATATAAATAATGAAAAAGGAAATAATAATAATAATACTAATAATATGATAAATTAATTAAATAAATAAAATCAAATCTTAATAATAATAATAAGACATTATAAAAATAGTAAAACTTTATAATAAAAATAATAATTATTATTATAACCAAAATATTTTAAATAATAAAACCACTTTAAAAAAAAGCTAACACACAAGTATATACATATATACACATATATATCTATATAGATCCATAGATATATATATATATATACATATATACCTATATACAAACACATCGACATAGACACGATAACCATATATCTATATACTTATATAGACACATGTATATATATACATACATATAAAAATGTATAAACATATATACAATAAAAATAACTACAATAATAATAACATAACTCAAATAGTAATAATAATAAAAAGTCAACGTAAAAACTTTAATATTTAAAACGTCGGGTGAACACATGGTCACCTGGGCCGAACGCACGATCACCGCTAGCGATGCGATGACCGCGCACCGGTGCGAAACTGCCAACGCAAATAATCTCCGAAAAAATTTAAATCGCTACCAGAAAGAAGAACAATTACGGACATCCGCGGTCGGGGTGTGACACTCCTCCCCAACCCAATACTTTTTCTCACATGTCTCATCTTTATCATTTCCATTCCACCAAATTGCATGAATCAATATAATGGGAATCCAATGAATCGCTTTCTCCTTAGAATACACAATCTGTACTGGATACTCAAACAAATACAAATCATCATCCAACTCTATCTCTTCCAAATTAAACTCAAGGGATATATACACATTATACTTATTATTCGGGATACATGTAACACATACTAGATTAATGTCAACTAGGAAGGAAATGATAACATGTATTCCACTATATAAATCCTCAGAGTGATATCAAAGGGTCCAACATACATTCATGTTATTATCCCTTTCTTAACCAAATTATGGCGACCCATGCGAGGGGACACTTTTAAAAACACCTATTCACCCATAGAAAACTCCAGATAATGATGCATATGACTAGTATAATTCTTTTAATGAATATATTCATTCAAAAAACACTTCGTGGTCATTATAACATTTTCAAATGTTTCATGGATAGGTCTTTGTCACAACAATGAATTCTCACCCACCTCATTATAACACAAAGCCGACTAACTTGGCCGACCATAAAACACCCCAAAAGGATCTAGTCGAATTGAATTTTGGTAACCATTTTTAAATGAAATCTCCACAAATCGCAAATGGCTATCCCATGACCCTTTAAAGTACAAAATATACTCATAGTGAATTTCATCCAAAATCTAATATGCCCCCTATATATGAGAAATATTTTGATGGTGAAATTTCATAACCAACATGACCTATGGGCCCATCTATTTTTCATGTCATGACAAAAATAATGAGGTATAAGAATGGTCCCAAAATGAAATAATTTTCATTGGAACACCATCAAGACACACTATATCTGAAACATACAACTGACCTAGAAAATCAAAATTGTATTAATCCATGATCGAGATGAAATAGACTGATGGGGTCTGATTGTTAATCACTACCCCAATAGCATTCAACCCCACGAGTTGTATGAGGTATTACAATAATAAAATCCATGGAAATCATGTAAAAAATATAAATAGGAATGGTAGTGGATTCAACAAACAAGGGGTCCTTTTATGATCTTATTTAACTCGATCACATGAATAACACCAATATAATTGGTTGTCATTATAATACCTCATACCCAAAAACTAGAACTACCAACAAAATCATTAAAAAACATTTTGAAACCTAGATGAATGGGCCATTGAGATTGGTGGCTATCCTACATCACTACCTTTCTCAGTGACAACGGATCCAACAAATGACACCTGCAGAAAAAAAATCCCCCAGTAAAAAATGAACAATAAAAAGGAACCGCTTCACTGTTTAGGATCTTCATACACTATGACAACAAATAATCACTAGGATTTTCCTAAGGGATCAATTAATGAAGGGAGGTTCCAGCTGAAAACTACGTATGAAATCACCTCAATCATTCTCATTAGTTTTTAGACGCAATTATTAAAAATGTGCATCATTACCCACTCATTACTGGACTACATTAACTCTTTCACTTGTAGTTTCTTGATCAAATAATCTACTACCATATTACCTTATCATAGGGTATCAATGATGTCAAAATCAAACCCCAGAATGTAATAAACCCAACAACACTTCCTCAAATTCACTCCTTTCTATGAGAGAATGTATAGTAAGATATTATGATATGAATAAACCAAATATTTATCCCCATAATAATAATAGTTCCATGAAATTTATGAATGAATAACATTTTCTAACTCCAGGTCATGGTTTGGGTTGTTCTTTCCATGCATTCAGAGTTGTAGAAAACCATACAACACAACATGGTCATCTAGCATTAATAGACACCCAATACCACTACCAAAAGAAAAATCATTGACCATATACCAATTTACAGACTATAGAATGACCAAAATGGGATCTTTGGACAACCACCACAGAAGACACTCAAAGGATTCTAGACACTATGGACACTATTTGAACCACGCCTTTCAGGTGAATTCTGTCTTGGATTATGTAATCTTGATGAAATCCTACAAAAATATCTTGTCATACCCATCCAAGACGAAAATCATCTTATATGAAAGTTGTTATTCAGCTTCTACCAAGATGTCACTACACATATCTTCTCATAGACCACCAAAACCCATCATTTTGAGATCATGTGACCCAAAAACGTCACATACCTGATCCATAAGGTTAACATTTAAAACATCTCATAGAAATTGTGATCTATAAGGGTTCCTAACATAGTTCTCAAATGTGGCTCATGCTACTTCTTATGTCCCGAAATAAACCATGATGTCAAAAAAATACCATGAAAAATGAGTAAAGATGGTGATGTAAGACCATATTCATAAGTTACATAAATACCACTTGAACATTGGTTTTCCTAAAGGCATGAACGAATACTCAAAATGGTCTTACCTTATTGAGAATGCTGTTTTTAAAACATCCCCAACTCTAAACCTATCCTATTGATACTCAGAATATATGTCAATCATATTTAATACCCTTTACACCTTAAGAATATTGAAAATGTCATCAATATTGGAAAAATTATACATGTATTTTATTGTCAACATATTTAACTTCTAGTAATCAATTCACAAATAGAGAGATCCAAATGCTTCTGTTGAGAGAAAAAACGCGACTCCCTATAGAAAAAACCATGATGAAATCTTTCACCACAGGAGGTAATCCGTCCACATGAGTACCATCATCCTCCTCCAAAGTGAGTTATGATATCTGACAAATGAGGTTGCAAAATTATCAAAGTGGAAGTCTCATACATCCTAACCGAGGATCCAACACACCATAAAAATCATGTTAACTACCATCATGTTCCACAAGTAATACTCTCCACTAATAAAAATCAAAGTGAACCTAAAAAAACCATAAAATCCATATTAATTATTATTTCAAATAGCTCCATATCCAAAACAATGAATTACCATTCCAACTCAACCCTTGACATAGTGAATGTACTAGATGAAACCCTAAATACATACTCTTGATTCTTACTAAAAAAATTAAAATTAAAATTTCATATGAAATAATCATGGTGAGAATCTTAAACAAATGAAAAATACAATAAAGAATTAAAGAAATAGAGGAACTCATATCAATCAGAAAAATAGATAATGATGCTATTATAAGAAGCATACCTCGAACTGTCATAGGTTATGTATTTAATTCCACTAGAGTTCAATCGACCTTAAAAAGTTTCATCATCATTTCCTTAGAATAATAGGGACCACCGGCTTTTAGATCTTCTATTGACTAACACTTTCTAGAAGATGATCTATCAATGATGTCTGACCTCCTTCCCATGATCCCAATGTCCTGGATAGTTCTGACATGGCTGAAAGGCCTTTGGATCCAGTAGATCATCCACAACAATGATATTGGTTCACTACATTGAAAAACACTACATGTTTACTAAGGTTACACACCAATGGAATGTATTCATTGGAGAAAAAAATAATTAACACATGTCTCATTCCTTCCAATACTGATGGCATATAACTGACCCTTCACCTGAAGCCACTTACAGAGAAACCCAAGAACGATTCTCTGAACTACAACCTCACCTCTTTTATGGCTCATCATGATTCCTCTTCTAATCAGATGAACAACCAATTTATAATATTTAAAATACACTATATAAATCATAAATTACTTTATGATCAATTTATTCCATCATATCACAATCAACCACCTCAGCGTATGTCTTAATCATGGACAAAAATAACTAGGATTGGATTTTTGGATGCAAACCCACCATGAAAATCTAATTCATCAGATTATCATTAGAAAATAACTTGAATGAAAAAGTATCTAGATATATTAAGGGGTTATCATAATCCCCCTAAGTCATGTCTATAACACTATATGCTTTTTGGAATTATTTTTTCAATTAATCTAATTTTTGGATATTTTTCATTTCATGTGACACTAGTAAAATTTAATTATATATATATATGCACAAAAACACTAATTAAAACACCCTTTTCACATGGGACAGACATGGCTTGTGCTACATGCTATACCTACTTGGCATGCACTACATTCAATACAAACATGGTTTGTGTTACCCACAACACTGACATGGCATATATTACTTGCAACAATAATGATTCTATGAAACATAATTTTATTAAGTATTTAAATGTTAATATTATACCCTATCCATTAAAAAAGTTATTTTAATAGTAATAACTAATTTCCAAATAATAATTATAATTTTTATATTTAAATGAATCCTATTGGTAATGAAAGATAATATTTTTTGGTAAATTATATTTTTGATTAAAAACATTGTTTTCTTGAATGAACCTATTCGCAAAACGGAATTAATTTTAGATTCATTATAAAATATAATTTTATAAAATAAACTACATTTATTAATTTATAATTTAGAAATTATCATATGGTGAATTTTTTGGTTTTTTCTAAGAAACATCGTTGATTGATGAATAGTTAAAATTATACCTTTTAGTTAAAAACATCATTTTCATTTAAATATAAATAAATTTTAAATTATATTATTCATTTCGGTCACATTATAAAAATTATAAATTTAAAAATAGAATAAATTTAACTATAATGAATTTATCTTTTATGTAAAATATAAAAACCTAATAAACATTTGAACTTATGTACACTTTATAAAATAGTAATTTCAACCCATCTATGAGATTAGAATTAACCACAATTTTCCCATTTATATGAATTGATTTTCAAAAAATAGAAATAATAAATTATAATCAGTATATTATTTAGAGTCTACTAAGATCAACGTAATTGTTTACCAAAAAGATTACTAAAAATGATTAAAAGTAATCACATCGTTTAAGGTAAAATTAAGATTATTTAGGTAGTAAACCGTAATCAAATGGAGGAAATGTCCAAGAAACTTTCCCAAATCCCATTTTATGTTCGTATTTCATCCATAAACCTCAAAATGGTTATTTATATTGGTTTTTAATTACCTTTTATAGGTAAGGTCATGGGAACATATAACTGCTTTTCCATAATTCAAAGTGAGTCATTTTACTTCCCTATAAAACGGCCACCAACTTTCCCTCTTCTTGAATCCACTAAAACCTATTAGGATTGGACAAGACCATTCATATAATAATTCATGAAATCCTTACTTCAACCTAGATTCCTTCTTATAGATAAGAGACAATTCATTGATGTCTTTTGTAACATACCAGAAAGAGTTACCCAATTGAGAGGTAACATCTTCTCTAATTTCCTTTCTTTTATATTCTTTTTACAACCCCATAAAAAAAATATTTATTAAATGTATATATAACAACAATAGTATCCTAAATATACTTTGATTTTTAATGAAAATTATATGACTTACACTTACACAAACACATATCTAATGGGTAACGAACCTAAAGTTGATGTGTATGAAAAAATAACACCTCACGAAATGATGATTGTTCATTATTACATTACATCCTATGATGGTGGAAAATTTAATCAAAAATCCCTTTATATATTATATATATTATATATATAATGTCCTTATTCTTCATTATTTTTTATTTAGAACATTATTTTATGCTTTTAATCGTATTTAAATACAATAATTACATTTGAGGAAGTGTAGACTACCACCCACCACAAAGAGATATGATTCATTCGTATAGTATGTGGATTGTATTAAAGATGGTTTTAGTAAATATATATTAAATATATGATATAATAATGTCACATTAATAATGATATATATATACTTATATATCTTTTACATTCATTCTCTAAACATGAAAATTAAACAGAAATGACGTTTGTGCTTACGCACGATCTACCATCTCTCTAAATGGTGTATTATATTTCATAATAATATATTATATAGATTATTAAAACATAAACATAATAAATATAAATTATATTTACATTTTTTCTTACATTCTGGTTCCATGATACATGTCTATGGGCGAACAGTGTAACAAATTAGGACTAATACAAAAAACAAAGTGAACATTACTTGAAGTGAAACCTCAAAATAGGATGGTTAAAAATTGGGTAATATAAGGTCATTATAAAAACTTATAAAATATTAGATATATGATTATGTTTCTTTAAAATATATATTATAAATTAATATTTTTAATACAATTAATTTTAATGAGTACGAAGAGAGTCAAGACATATTGTAAGGGGATGTAATCTCACATTTTATTAGGGTGAGAAACAAGCTATGTTCGTCACTCTTCCATTTTGTGTGTTGTAAATAATACCAATGATTTTATTATATGTATATTATACAATAATTTATTGGTATTCGCATATCATTTCTATGATATTTCTTTTATGGAGTTTTTTCTTTAAAAGATAACAAATCTATAAAAACAATTTTTCTCAATTCGATTACTTTTAGACTCGTGTTTTGTTATTAAACTAAAATAAATTTAAAATTTTATATACTTTATTTTTACATTTAATATCTTGAATTTAATTTTATTTAAATATATTTTAAGATTCATTTAATTTTTTTTTTTTGATAATATGATCCCAAGTTACCTAGTTATAAAAATTTATTAGGTCAATATCATCACTTTTAAAGATTATTTATTTTTATGATTACATTGATAAAATATTACATCCCATATCTCAATATGTTCATGAATTAAATCTCATTGGGTTTTTCATTCAATACTCTGTTATTGGGACCATATTTCCACTCTTTTGTACATAATATAGTTATGGAAGTGTTTTTATGAAATCCATACATTACCCACTCTTCGGTCGAAAAACCATATTATATAAAAAGGGTCTACAAGTGTGTTCTAATAATATTATAATGTCATTAAATGTTATTTTTCCTCTTTTTTATCAATGAATTAAAAAGAATATTATATAAATTTTTAAATGAGACAAATTTCTAAATTTTTTACATTGAAAAAGGTATGTTATTTTTACCTCATATGATATGTATGGATTTATCTGGTGTTATTAAACTGATGTTTTCTTTTCATGTTTAAAGGATATTTTTTATGAATTTTTTTTAAAATTTTGTTTTAAATGATTTTTTTTAAAAACAATATTCATAATACTTTTAGATGTTCTATGGGAATTTGTTTTAATTTTTTTTTTCAAGAACTCTTTAAATGTTTTCAATGAAAATGTATTCATAAATATTTTAAATGAATTATTTATAATATTTCATTGTTTATTTTAATGAAAATGGTTTTCAAAAGTTATATGTTTTAAATATAATTTTTTAATATCAAAGGATATTTACCTCAATAAATGATTTTAAAATATCTTTCAATGTTATTTTCCATCTATGATGATATCTGTTGATGATACTCAATCCCTTATAGGATATTATACAAAGGTTACATTCATATTCTCTCTTGAATAGTAAATTGTTTGATGGAAAGATGCTTATGAAACCCATTTCCATTCCACATGTTTTATGTTATTGGAAACCTGCAAAATTTCATGGGTTATTCTTTCATGATGTGATTATGAAACCTATCTCTTTTCCATTGGTTATGATGTGAGGAAATGTTATTGATGACCATTTCATTTCATGTGTTTTGATTTGATGTTTATAAAAACTATCTCTAGTTATGTGTTATGATATGATGAATGAATTATTATCATGTGGAATGTGTATGAATGAATTTATTATTAGATGGGTGGGACCTATATCTCCCTACAATTCATTAAGTAATGTTGGATGACTCATGAGTATAAATGTTATTAGTGAACCTGATTACATGTTTACTATTTGTGCAGGAACCTGGTTTCGTGTCCATAATTATATAACTTAACCTGATTAGATGATCAAAATGTTATGATTGAACCTTATTAGGTGTTACAATTGTTATTGTTTTACCTAGTTTCATGTTTATAGTTTTATGTGTGGACCTCATTACATGTTCAAAATTTTATGCGGGAACCAGACTAAATTTTCACAAATTAATGTATGGACCTGGATTATTGTATATAAGGTTATTTGTGAACCTAATTAGATGATTAAAATGTAATTCATGGACCTTTTATCATTTCTATATTTTTACAGGGTCAGGATTTCATGTCCTTAAAATAATGAGTGAACGTGTTTCTACTTATACATGTTCATAATGTTATAAACAAATGTCAATGTCGCAAATTCCATGTATTATACATACATTATGCTTTCATGAAATATGATCTTAATAATCTTATGATCTATGTATTTTTTAATTCTTGTATTTATTATGATATATAATATACAGGGTATGATTATCAAATATTTTTCTCCTATGTAATACCCTTCTGTTCATGTTATGCAAAGGTGTTTCTTTTATTTACCGTTATTGGGAATTTGAGCTCTCCCCTTTCCTATCTTTCATTTCCCAAGGATATGATGAATGTTTTTATGAAGTATAAATATATGTGGAGATCTTTGTGGGAGATGTTAAAGATCATTCACCATGGTAGAATATTTTTTCCATGATTCTATAACCATTAATCTATTTTGGTCCTCTGGCATGATTTTTTGTAATGTACTTAGTATACATCTAAAATGATGTAATATCCTTGTATGTTAATCCCGTTTCACTATAGTTGGTACGAAAATAAATTTTTATTCAATCGTTGGAAACTAGGATGATAAAAATTTATGCATATACCTTGGTATATTTATATGTATATTCATAGGGATGTCTTTTTGGAAAATTACATGGATGAGTTAACATTTACGAAAATCTCCTTGAATTTGTGTAAATGGTATCGTGAGTGGTTTCCAATATATTATCCCATATATGGATACTACATGTGGATGTATATCTAGAATATATATACCTAGGGGTAAATTTTTTGATATGATGTCTTATTCTTGACTCGGTGTAATCAGCAACATTACAATAGGACTTTTTGCACACCTAGATAGACACCCAAGGGGTTTCGATTTGAGAAATTCCCAAAATCATCTAGAAGTATCATTAACGATATAAATTGAAGTTGGCTAAGAATAACCAGGGATAATCCTAAGGTGTCATGGAATAAAAAAAGTATCATACTTTAGACAACATATAAGTATATTTCATGATTCTGGTGTTCCTCATTATTTTAACTCTTTCATACTCAATGATTTCGGTTTTAGAAAATGTCCAGAACCTGAAGGAACCAATTAATGGTGATAGTTATGGACAATGAAATGAATGTCATCTTAACTCTCTTAATGATATGGGGTGTGGAATAATAAAATGCATTACTATATTATCACTGTTTTCACAACCTATGGATTATATTGATATTCCAAATAAGAAAAGGAGAGAAAAAATCTCTGTTGAGTCCTTCATGAGGCACCATCCACCTTCATTCAACAAGTCATTTAATCCACTTGTTGATGGAAACTAGATTTGTAACAATGAAAATATATTCATTGTTCTACTCTATTTGGATAGTGAAAAATTAATTCATTTTATTTATTGATTAGAAGGTGAATCATAATAGTGTAGGATTCTAATCAATAATACTAAGTAGAAAGATTAAATTAAATATGTGTATTTGGATGAGATTAAGAACATATTCTTCAATAATTACTTTCTGTGTGTACTTCGTATGAATATGGAAATTGGGTACCTTGATTTTATGAAAAGGGATAATGAATCTATCAGTACCTATGAGGGAAATTTCACAAGAAATGATAAATGCGCTTTGGGAATTATCATCCATCCAGAATATAAAGTTTATAGGTTATTAAGTGGATTACTTAAAAGTCCTAAAAGGAGTCAACCATAGAAATGTTGAAATAGTGGTTGTAGTAACTTATCAATCTCATTATTTTATCATGAAGTTGAGGATGTAGTTAAAAGGGGAATCTAAAAACAATAGAGATAAGAAGACTATTCAAAATCCTACATGCCAAAATTATTGGAAATATAATTTCGGAGAGTTTGTGAAGTGAAATATATGGTGTTTCATGTGTGGGAATCCTGGAAAATGGGAAATATTTTGTATGACTGATGAGAAGAGAAAACACAATGAAACATGTTGAGAGAAATCTCAATAGAATGAACAACCCACACTTCAGTGTTTTATGTGCATGTTGTTTGGGAATTTTTCAAATCAATGCCCCAATCCAATGACTAATGTCAATGAAAATCCCCTAATATATCTGAAGAAAAATGATAAAGGTAATCATTATGGGATCACAATAGATGATTTGATCAAATATAATTAATAATTACTTGTCCATACCTCTATATTTAAGATTTTTTTGAATAATCACTATGAAAGTCTTATTATTCATCCTTTGGTGTGATTTTATGTTCTTACAATTCCATACATTTATTATGGAATAATTAAATCACATTGGAATTCTATCAATACATGTTTGTACTCAAGTACCTAATAAAAATGTTTATGGTTTAAGATAAGAACTTATTTAATGAATAAATGATGAATTATATTTTGGAAGGGGTTTAGGGTTAACCATTTATAGAATGTATATTTTAAACATTAGATGAAGTCAGTAAAAATAATGTTTTATCTTTTTATATGAGGTTTTATGAATATTGAAAAGCCTATGTTAGGGTTAACTAATGAAAAATGGGATTGAACATCATGAGTCTTGTTTCCTATGATTACTTCAAGAATGAAAAATTGACCATCCCTTTTTAGAGAAAAATGTGAGGAAGATCATGGAATAACAATGGGAGAGGATTTTATGATATACCAAAACAATATATTTTTATGAAAATTATTTAACATTAGGCTAAAGGATCTTGAAACTACAAATTTTGTTATAATACATCCATTTTAGTTGAATATGATGGTCTCATAGTTTATCACATATTTATAGCATCCAAATTATATACATTCTACTTACTTTTTTCTCTATCAAACTCCCTCAAAACATGAATGTTATATTTTTCACCAATATACATGTTTTTACTTCAGATATATGTTCTCCTATGTTGAAGCCTAGTTATTTGTTACTTTGGGTTACCGGTATGTTTCCCACATTATTTTTTAATGATGTTATAGTATATGTTATTTTGATGTGGGTTTCTATGAATGAAACATTAATATATTAAAACATTGATAACCTAGAAAAAAATTTACGTTGAAATTCATTTTAAGGGGGTAGAATGTAAAAGATTGTTATTTGTTGAATTATTTTTTCAAATTATTCGATATTTTTGTTATTTTTAATTTCACATGACACTGGAAGTATTTCCTTATATATATATATATCATATGTGTTAAAACACAAAGTCAAATGTTTCTTTCACAAAAAACATACTTGTCTTGTGCTACATCTAATACCAAAATGGATTGCTCTACAATCCATACTGACATGGCATGCACTATGTGCAAACAGACTTGGCATACATTACACGCAACAAGGATGACTCTACGAAGCATCATTTTATTTAATATTTAAATGAAATAATTATAAATATGTTGATAAACATAGTTATATGAATAGTAATAACTAATTCTAAAATATTAATTATAATTTATTTATATATATATAACATATTTTGTAATAAAAGATATGATTTTATGTAATGTCCTTATATATTTAAAAACCGAATTTTATTGAATGAACCAATTTTAATAATAAATTTTTTTTACACATTCAGAAATTTAAATATATAAAATAAAATTTATTTATGAATTTTTAATTTTTTTAAATAGATTACAGAGAATTTTTTGGGTTTTCATTGAATAATCATTTTTTGATGAATACTAAAAATATAGATTTTTTGTTAAAAGAGGGATTTTCATTTAACAAATTATTAATTTAAAATTATATATTAAATTTTTTATACAGTTACATTATATCAATAATACATCTATTAATAAAATTATGGTTATTATAATCAGTTTCACCAAGAAAATTAATATAAAACCATAATAATCATTTGAACTTCCTTCTACATTAAAACCCGTAAGTTCATCCAGTATGAGGGATTAACAAAACTATAATTATCCCAATTATTTGAATTCAAAATAAGAATACTTACAGAAAACATTTTTATCAGTATAATATTTTTTTATTTAATAAGATAAACACAATTTATTTCTAAAAAAATAGCCGAAGTGATTAAATTTAATCATAATTGTTTAGGAAAATTTAATTTAAATTATGGACTAAACATTATTCATAGAGGCCCGAATGACCTTTCTCATTGTCAAAAACGCATCGGATGGTCCTATTTCTTCCATAAAGCTACAATATATTTATTTATGTTTATATTTATGACTATTCCAGGTTAAAAATATGGGTAAATATGTATTTTCTTTAAAATTCCATTTGAGTCTTTTTCCTTCCTTATAAAAGGCCATCACCTATCCCTCTTCTTCCCACCATTAATAGCTCTTAGTTTTGTCCAATACCTAACCAATACACTTTAAAAAAATCCCCATTCAACCTATAATCCTTCCCATGGGTAGATGTAAATTCATGGAATCCTTTTGGCACAACCCAAAAGGATTTACACATTTAAGAGGTAAGGTCTTCCCTCATGTCATGTCTTTTGGGTCCCTATCCACCCACTCCAACTCTATTTATTCTATGATTATATAAAAATAGAATAACCTTTAATATAATAGAATGTTTTTTATTAAATTTTTCAACATAAACTTACACACACCCACATCTAATGGGTAATTAACATATTGTGTCTGTGTGCGGTGAACTGGTGCCTTATCAAACAATGATTGTACATTTTTTCATTACCATTTATCATGGTGACATTTTGATGGAAAAATTGTTTATATATGATATATATTATATTTATAATGTCTCTATGATTATATAATTTTTATTTATAATATACCTTTATTCCCTCCACCTTATGTTAATATGATATTTTAGTTTGAGAAAGTGATGACTTCTACCCCCTCAAAGAAGAACGATTTGATCATACACTGCCTGTATTGTATTGATAATGATTTTAGAGATTATATGTGATATTGAAGATATAATAAATATACTATAATAAATATATATATTCCTTTTACTTTTACATTCTTTCTCTAAACATGATAATTAAACATAAATAGCATTCATGAATACGTACGGCCTACCACCTCCATGAAATGTTTATTTTATTTTATACTTATATATAATATATGATATTATAATACAAATATAATGTATATACATGATATTTATATCATGTAATACATTTGGTAATCTCGATATATTTATAAGGACAAACAAAATAACAAATTAAGACACAAACAAAAACAAATTGAATATTACTTGAAGTGAAACCATAACATAAGATGGTAAACAAGTGAGTAATATTATGAAATAATCACAACACATATGTTTTTTAAATATAATAATATGGTTATTTAATATTCTTCTAATAAATTTATATATATAATACTTGTGTTTTGAGCGAGTATGCTGAGGGTCAATACACAAGTTAATTGAAATTCATCCCACTTTTAATTTCTGTGAGATACATGCTATGATCGCCACTCTTTACTATTGTGTACTGCATATACTTAATATGATTTTATTTTATTTTTCTTATATGTAAATATATGGGTATTCTCATATCCATTATATTATATTTCTTTCATGGTTTTTATTTTTCAAAAGTTACCAAATCTGTAAAAATGTTCTATCTCAATTCTCCATCTTTTAAACTCCAGTTATGTTATCAACCTAAATTATCTTTTGATGTGTATGTACTTAAAATTTACATATTATACCATGAATTTAAATATGTTCATGTTATTTTTATATTCATTTAATTCTATTTCCTAATATGATGAGTAGGATCCCACATTACCACATTATAAGTGTTTATTGAGACAATCTCATCGCTTTCAAAGTTTGATTACGATTGTCCTTCCATTGACAAAATACTATACCCCATCTCCTAATACGTTCATGAATTTTCTTCCCTTATGTCTACTAATGTTATAATCATGTATTGGATACATGATTCTACTCTTTGGTATATACTATTTTTAATAATGTGTTTTTATGATAGAATGACTTTACCCGCTCTTCGGTTGGAAAACCATGTTCTATAAAAAGGGTTTACAAGGATGTTATTATAATATCCTATTATCATTAAATAAAATTTTTTCCATTTCATTCTATTACTAATTATTTAAATGTAATATTTTTCCCTTTCAAATGAGCAATTTTTATAACAATTTACCCGTGAAAAAAGGATTCTCTTTTTACATCGAAGGACAAGTATAGATTTATCAGCCTTAAATCAGTTAAGGATTCATTTTCATTATTATAGGTTAATTTTTATGATATTTTCTAAAAATATATATTAAAATAAATTATTTTAAAAAGGATTGTAGTCCCCTTTTATATTGTTTAATGGAAAATGGTTTTCAAAACATTTTGAAGCTCAATTTATAAAATCAAAGAAAAAGTTTCCTAATGGTTTTAATAAATGCCTTTATAAGATTTCATATTTATTTTCAAGAATATTTTTTTCAAATGAATAAATTTTTTAATGATACTTTGGAAATAAAAATCTATATTTACATTAATAAATGAATTAAAAATATCCAATTAGGTTATTTTCCATCTAAGATGACATCCATTGATATCACTCAATACCTTCTATGAAATTATCCAAAGGATACATTCATATTATTTCTTGAAAGGTTAATGTTTTTATGGAAGGACTATTATGGCACCAATTTCTATTCTATGGGTTTTATGATTGGGAAGACTCACTTATTTTCATGGGTTACAATTTCATGAAGTGGATATAAAACCTATAAATATTCTATAGGTTCTGATGTGAAGAAATATTATTGATTCACATTTCATTTCTTGTATTATGATATGATTATTATAAAACCTATCAAATTTTAGGGACCATGATATGATGAATGTTTTATTATATTATGGAACATGTGTTAATGATTTTATTTTGATATGGGTGAGACTAATATCCCCTTATAATGCATTGGGTAAATTTGGATGAATCTTGAGTATAAATGTTATCCATAAACCTGATTACATATTCACAATGTATGGATGGACATGGATTCATGTACAAAATAATATTCATGAACATGATTACATGTTCACAATTTTATGATTGAACCTTAAAATGTGGTCACAATATTATTCATGGACCTAATTGCATGTCAATATGTTTAGGCGTTAACCTAATTACATGATTACAATGTATTACGTGAACCTGATTACATGTTCAAAATATTAGGCATGGACATGGATTCATTCCAATAAGGTTTATTGTGAAACAAATTACATGTAGAAAATTACATGCATGGACCTGGTTTCACATTCATACATTGATTCTGGGGCCTAATTTCATGTCCTTAACTTAATTAGTGAACCTATATCTTCTTAAAGATGATCACCACGTTATAATAAAATGTACATATCATAAGTTAGATTTTTATTCCTATGTTATGATTTCCTGAACTATGATCTTGATCCTATTATGATCTATGAACTACAAAATTGCCACAATTATTATGATCTATAATATGCACGTTATGATCTCCTAATTTTATGCTCATGTTCCATAGCATTTTTTAACATTATGCTTAGGATTTTCCATTAGTTACCTTACTGAGAATCTGAGCTCACTAATTTGAAATATTTTCTTCCCCTATGTTACGAGGAAATGTTTTAGGTTGATTTTATAATGATTTAGATCGTTATGGGATATGGTAAAAATATTTCACAATGATATATGATTTTGTTTCTATGTTTCCAAAGGAAATGGACTATTAAAATCCTTAGGAACATATTTTTTTAACGTACAAAGTGTAAATATAAAAACATGTAATATATGGGTGTGTTATGAGTAATTCACTATAATATCTCCCAAGTGATATACCGAAAACTCCCAGTACCTGGAGAAGAAAAAAATCTCAAGTCAATAATACTCATGAAATACAATTGTAAATCCTTCCAACACAAAAACTCATGCTTCCTAGCATGAACTACTGTGTCCAACCACTTATGACCCTGACCTTCCAAAATTAATGAGGAACACATCACTCTAAATAACTTAGGAGTATCATGAAACTAAAAAATCGTCTTTATTATCAATGTCCATCACTCTACTAACTAGGGACCCATTATACCTCATAATTAAAGAGGCGTGTTCTTGAGGAACTCCTTTGAATTTTCCATTTTCGGACCTAGTTTAACTTCGCTATCTAGAGCAGGACCAGATCCCTTTAAGGACCAGGATCGATTTGTCTATTTTTTTTAAATCCAACATTCAAACCATTCTCACAACCAATTGATTTGTGAAAATGTCTTTCACACATTTTACAAAAGGTATAAAACATATTTTAGAATCATGAAAATGATGTACACATAAAACATAACCACTTTCATATATAAAATTAAATTTCATCAAATATTCATCTCAATACCATTTATAAAATATTTTCCACTACATAAAAAATCCATAGAAAACAATTATAACACTAAGTAATCAATAAAAAGACATATAACAATTTAAAATAATGTAAAACCCTACATCAATCATGGAAATATGTGAAAAAAATTGTGAAACCATAACCACACTTCATCAAGACACTATAAAGTCAAGATCAAACAATAACCATATTGATTTCACCCAAATACACAAGATCAACCCCTCATATATGAAAACAACCTGCTGTAAAAAGGAAAACACAAGAATTAGGGAATGGAATCTCTAAAAGATGAGTAAAAAATAAGGTAAAAAGGCTTACTTGATGACTCATTAATGAATAATAACACAAAACAAAATTATTAATGATTAATAAGACCACGAAATTCTGAAGGATGATCCCAAGGCTACAAATCCAAATACGTTCAGTGTACATGTGATTATGTTGTAATCTAAAGGGAGAAAAGAGTAATTTTTCACATTTTATGTACATGGATAGGCCCCACATATTCTGGGTGGATTTCTCTCTCTCTCTTCCACATAGTTCTGTGGCATGGAAATTGCCACTATACCAAGCACATGGTTTCCTTCATGTTTTAAGATGATTTCCCTTAACTCTGCTCCAACTTTGTTCACCTACTACTATTCCCAAAAACACCATTTTATCTATAAACACAAGGGGAACCAAATAGAAAAATTAAAGAAAATAATTAATCAATGGAATAATTTCAAAAAATAACAAAAGTGATATGTTTGTAATGAGTTGTGTAGATGATAATTTGGTGTGTTTCTGGGTCCTCATCAAGAAAACTATTCCAACATCTAATTATAGGAGTAGTGTGCATGTCCCTAAAAATTCCATGTACATGGATAATGGATTTTTATAATAGTAATCCTAACAATATATGGGGTAGATTTCTAGGAATATGGATGGGTACAACATTTAGATGACAAAAAGTTTTGTGGATGTACACACAATGTCATTTGGGAAGTAATCATTATACTAGACCGACATACACAGACTAGGATGATGTTTTTAGGTACAGACCATGGAATGATTTACACACCAGGTAGTTCTCTATTTATGATGTTTTCCTTTTTTTCTCACTTAGAAGATAGAATTAAAACTCTGACTAGTGCATTATATGTGCTTTTGTGTACATATTAAGTTGGTGAAACCCTTTCATCATGGACTATCTTCAATATAGTTTATAGTAAATGGTATATTTTTTTTGTGGGATTTACATGAAATTTTTATTCAATATCCTTAAGTGTGATGGGTTGTGATGTTCCCTGACTGATAGATGGTTTTGAGACTATTTGATAACTAATGTTATAAAAAATATGTCAATATGGTCTGAGGGTCTTTCAGTTGATTTTTACATGGAAGGAATGTTCATTATCATTGAGAAGATAATAGAATTTCCATGGAACATGGGAAATATTTCTCATGTTTGGATAAGTTTAGTTTTAGATAATATATTCAAAGATCATATGTGATGGAACCTTTATGTCTTGTTCATTTCGGGGAATGGATGGTATGACTACGTGTCATACAGTAGATGTTGATAATTATTTTTTGATCGCTCAAGGATTCCATTATGGTAGGTTTTAGGTAAGTTATTTTCAAATTCCATACATAGCTATAGGGAATTCACTTTTTTGTATATTGACTCTTTTGGATAAACGTATCATTGTTCATTTAACTGAGGATCAGTTATTGTACACTTATTTCTACATTGAAAAGTCTCTAATTTTGGTTTATCCACTATTTAATATTTGATGTAGGAGGCCATTTTTATCTTCCATGTTTTATGTTTTTACATAACTCTATTTTTATATTAATAGTTTTTTTTATAGTTTTTGATCCATCATCCGATGATTAATATATAATGTGGTCTTAATGTCTTGGGATGTATTTGATCAAGGATTCTATAGGATCAAAATTATTTGGTTAAAATAGTGGAAGGTCAGTAATTATACTACGTTAGTGATGTATATTATCTATTTATAACACTATGACTCATGGTGATATCCTTTTGTGGTAATTCTAGAATTTCAAGAGATTGTTTTATCCCCATGATTTGGTGATCATGAGATTATTGGTGTAGATGTTTCAGAAGATTTGATTATATGTTTATGATTTGATCAACCATTTTATGTTTTGAGTTCTATGGGAAGAAATACATTGTTTCAAATCAATATTGTCCATTGAGGTTATCCATTTGGATTTCATTAGACATAGAATTATCCCTATGATTATTATATTATGTGTACAGTCATATTTATATTTAAAATTGGAATATGTAGATAAATTATTATATATAAGAGTGTATCACTCCCTAAAACAAATAGTTACATACCCTGTTAGGTTTTTGGTGTTTAGTGAGTTTGATGGCATGGGTTCGTGTTTAGAATCATTATCATACTATATTTTAAGGAAGTAGTTTATTCTAAAGGACCATTGTGAGTTAAATTTATTATATCACTTTGAATATATTTATTTTCATCAGATCAGATAATTCTATTAGTGACCAAGAGAATGATATATTTTAGTGTTTTTTTCATGGATTCCTCTGGTTATACAATGTGATTCTACATTTATTCATGTTGTTTTGTTGGACTATATAGAGATCCTTTTTGATATAGTTGGAATTTATAATGTTGTTTCATTATGAGAGCCTCTTTCAAAAAGTCATATGTCATATTACAATGTGTGGGTAGATGTAACCCATGATTTAGGATAGATCATGGGGATAGGTATTTTATTTTCTTTTGTTTAATCATCCTTTTTCTTTAATATTTTCTTATTTTTTCATCTATTTTAGTTTTTTACTATGATAGGAATTTCATGTGTCAATGAACATGTTTCATAAGAAAATTATAGGATTAAAATTTTGGGTGTCCTTAGGAGGTTTGTTTCCCAATTCCGACATGTACACCTCAGTGTGTATTCTAACCATATGTCTACTTTAATGTTGATGATACGATGCATAGAGGAACTAGAAAAGTCTTATTGATACATGGTTGAAAAGAGATAGTTATGTGGAGTTTGAGGATATAGTTAGGGAATTTTCACCATTTTTTAAATTGAGTATGTTAGAATTTATATATTTATAATGCAAACTTCGATGTTTTATTTTATTTTATTTATTAATTTTTTATGTAGTGATCCCATTATCTAATTAGTTTTAGATTATTTTTAGAATTGATGTGATATTGTTTGACTATTTTAACATAATATAATATTATTTAATGTTTTTATTATATGTATTTATATTGTGTAAAGTAATATATATGGATTTTTTGGGGATATATTATTTCTATTGTTATTCAATCTAACTAGATTGTATAAGCTCCCAATCCGATGTTTTTGTCCATGTCCACTAGTTGGAAACCTCTACTATATATAAAGGTGTTCTTGAGGATATATAATAATCATATTGGGTAATATTTTTGATAAATCTAGGCTTCTTCATTAAAAATTAGTTTCAAAAGGAAATATTTTAGTATTTGGGTTCTTGGTGGTCAAGTTTCATAAGGATGTGTCGAAAGTTATGATTGATGGAAGGAAGATGTTTCTTGAAAACATTTATCGATATAAAGTCCATGTATTGGTGAATGTGATATATATTTTAATTTTTGGTATTTAGGTTGTATGATTTCACATGCTGACATACACATTAGATTTTTCATATATGGTTTTTTGATGTTTTTGTATCATGGAAAATTGGAAAAATCCAATGTTCAAGAAAAATTTGAGTCTTGTAGGATCCAAATGACAAGGACAAGTAGTTTTCGGTTTTCACTAATGATGGATGTTATGAAATTTAATGTGTCCCAAATAGACAATTTGGTGTATTTCCAAATAGATCCTTTAGGTCATTCTACTCAACTGAACCAAATTTATTATCTTCTAATGGAAGGTGATGTTTTGTTTTCATTTATAGGTGCTCATATGTGATCGATGTGAAGTACCAACAACATGATTTTCATTTAAACCCTTCTATGTCATTGTAGAAAGTGTATTTCCCACTAATACTTATGTTGTATTAATGATGGAAAGTATTCCGAACGTGATTTCCAATTTTTAGTGGGTTTCCATCTGGTTTAGGTTTAAATGAATTCAAATGATTCTGTGACTGGGAGAGGCAGCCTATTATTTCATTGATTTTTTTTTCATTTTTTATTGTGGAGGCCAATGTTTATGCTACCTATTAGGGGGCTTGAATGGGTTTTAATTTTATTAAATTGTTTCAAGGACCATACAGATCTACTATCATCATGTGAAATTATATATCAAGGATACATTGAGTATGTCACATGTTTGTAATATGGGGTGGTGGGAGTTCTCCCTAATTTGTTCTAGGATGTAGAGGACATGTCATGTTCATTTCATTGTCCTATGAGAATTATGTCTTCATTTTGGTGGCGAGATGAGATAAAAGGTTGGATTATATGGATTTGTATTGAAAACACAATAGAGGGTTTTCATGGGAGACTGTGTTTGTTTCTATGAGAATCCCTCTTCCTTTATGAGGAGAGTGGTGTTTGGTGATGATTTTTGGTATTAAAAATAATTATGTATATAAATTTGAACACGATTTGTTCACGGTGTAAGTTGTGTTTTAATTTCAAAAAATTGCCAGGTTTAAGAATATTTATGGTTGTTTGAGTCATGAGGAAACCAGAGTGGTAAAGCCATAGTGGATCTATTAAGTTTAGTTCTTGATGATTAGTATTGGATAAAAATTTTATGGGTAGTCCCTTAAGGATGTTGCAGGATGAGATCCTCATTGTAAGAAATATTTTAATGTGTCTTGGCTCTTATGTCGAAGTGGGGTATCAGATCGAGAATTAATGTTGGGTAGTGCAAGGATCTTGGGATATAAATGGTGGATGTATTATTACGGGGGAAGATAAGGATTCTATTATGGTAGATATTATAAGATCATTAATAGTTCAATGTCAATTAAGTTAAGTAATTTCTATCAATTAATGAATTGATTAGTTCATGGTTGAGATATCATGGGTTTAACCATTTATCATGGGTGAGGGAATGTGTAATGTTGACCAACAAATGATTATTTTTGGTAAAGATAATTATTTTGGGAGTTTGTAATGATCCACATCAGAATGTGTTGATAAAATATGGTGAAATTTCAATTTTTTTCAAGAGTTAATCAGGGGAAAATAGTAATTTAACCAATCTAATAATTATATATGTTATTTGAACATCTCTATTGGCACTATAATTGCATTATTATCTTGGATATGGGTCAGGTGGAATACCGAGCTGTTAAAGTTTTCGTAGAATTAATAATATTGAATTAATTTAATATAAATTTTTGTTTAATGTTTAAATAGTCGTATATTTTACATGTATTTTGTAATTCGTTTTCCAAAACTATTGCTGAGTTTTTAATAAGGATTAATTCTGATTATATCCCTAAACTCTTCATATGAGTCATGTTATGTTCTGGGATGGGACTATTTTCCTTTTCAGTTTTTTTCTTTTAGTTCTATAATTTTCTCAATTCCCATTTATTATAATCTCTCCAAATAATTTTCTATATACAAGAAGATCCACACCATTTATAGTTTTTATATACGATAGAAATAGTGAGTGGAAATAATAAAGACTCATAAGAATTTTTTTGATTAGATATATAGATATACTATAGCTACGTGCTTTGAATTCAGGATTGAATATTTGATAATTATTTCCCGAGGTAGGATAATTTTCCACATCAATCACCAAAGATAATTTTTTTGCATTTAAATTATTTTACATATTTCTTGTGACACTTAACAGAAATTATGGGGTTTATTTAGAAATTAATCATGAATATTTGTCTAATTATAATCTATTTTTTTGGAAATACTAGTCAAATTATTTTTACATTAAAAAATATGCACCATGTGTTCTTCTTTTTGTGAATTTGGTGATCATGAAAAACAAATGAAATGTTTGTTTCAAAAAACCATTTTTAGTCAATAAATGTTGTGTGGATGGGTCTTAGGCCATATATCCTATTTAGGAACACTTTTTTAATTGGATAACATGACCAAACCCATGTGTGGTACATATCATTTGGTTGTGTCTAATAGTAAGCCATAACCCAATTGGGGTACATGACTTCGAACATGTATAATTCACTCTTGAGGGTGAAACATTATGTAAAAGTATTATAATAATTTTTATAGATATGTAAATTGTGGGTTAGACAAATGTACATTCAATGGATAGATGATTTAGGGTTACTTTTGTCTACATGAGGTCAAAATTGTGTAATTAGACAATATAAGAAATTTGACTATTTAATCACACATGATTTTGAATTAGCCCAATGATAAATTCATTCTGTTTTTTTATGTATAATGTGATTATAACAACCAAAGCTTCCATGGATACACTTACCTTTGAACAATACATTAGATTTCATTGTATGCAACTTTGAGTTCTATCACACCACGACCAATAAAACTTTCTATTTAAGATTCAGTTATAAATATTAATACACAATTTTTTAAATTTTATAAATTTTATTCATTTTTTGATTCTGAATATCAAAATTATTTTAGGGTGAATTTGTTTCACATTTATGATAACATTCATATTATGATAAATAAGGAAAAATACAAAATTTTAATTAAAAAATAATTAATAGAAATAGTTTATACTGGTAAATTATATATTTGATTGGTTTAAAAATATAATTATATTATATTTTTATCATTTAATATATTACATGTTATCAGATGTAATTTCACATTATGATGGTACATAAAAAATGTAAATATCTTGATAGGTTTTACTTCTAAAAGGCAAATTTTTGGTTTTGACGACATGAATTAATATTAAATTAATTTCTGAAACATCTATTTTTTTTAATTAGAAAAAATGGATCCCATATTTTGAATCATGTGTTCTGAATTGTGTAAATAGGTAACATTTATTTTTATCGATTAAGAATTGTATCTTCAGTAAATATTTTTTTACCAGGTTTAATGGGTAAATCTGGAAAATAATTGTAAAACAATTATATTATAATAATATCAAATTACCCTATCACGAGTCCTAAACCTATTGGATGATAAATTTTAAACCATGGGAATCCTTGAAATGATTTTGGGTCCCCATTGAGCCACATATATGTGAATATGATACTTTATAAAAATTAATTTTAATGAGATTTCCCTTTATCAAAAAGAATAAGAGGTTGATGATGTTGATCATCATCACTAACCCTTGGGTTTGGGATGTTGTTATTACATTGTCCATTATCCTTACACATGTAGAACTAAATCATGGGAGGTTTATTATGTGAATCGTTTTCACGTTAATCATATTGAGAAAACATCATCCGATAAAAATGACAATATATTGCATTATGTCTTTCACCATCACACATAAAAAAATTATCAGACCCCTAAGGAAATTTCCTCCATGCTTCATCACACACTTATAGAATAAAGTAAAGTTTATCTACTTTCTTCCATTGTTCATTTTGTTACTGTAAAACTCCAGCTTTCAATTCTTGTCAAATACATTAGATTTATACATCAATCCAACCTCCAATTCACCTATGATTTCACAATGATTAATATCTTGGTTTCTACTAATGTATCTTATGACCAATGTCATTTTAAGAGTTGACATTTATCCAAAAAAGAACATATGAATGTTACTTTCAGGGTTGGTGATATTTCCTAAATCATATTTCAAATGTCATGTGAAGTTAGCCTCATTGTTACTGGAAGATTCATCATCCATTTTCATCAACTGAATGACCTCTTTATCCATCTTGGTACGAATAATTTGAGTAAATTACATTTTAAAAAATAATTTCTTGAACTCATACCAAACCATGGATTCAATATCATCATGCAACCTCATATTCTTGTTTAGAGTCCACCATTGATCTACTTCACCTTCTAACCAATAAACAGCCAGAATTACTTTCTTATGATCAGGCCACTAAAGAATAGATAATATCATTTATGTGGTACCAATATATTGTTCAGAAAGAAGTGGATCAGAAGACCCTCTGAATGAAGGTTATCATTAACTCATGATAGTCTCAACATAATTTTTTCCCCATATTTATTCATTTGGATGTACACCATGATTAATATCTTGAGAAAGCTGTGTGATCATAATAACAAGGTTCTTTATTCTATATCCCATTTCATATAGTTTCATTAGAGGAAAATCATTACATTGTCTATTTCATTCTCCATTAACATGGTTCTATCGGGTTCCATCCATTGTCTAAAACCAAAAGAATATCATAAGAAATAGGTATCATAAGGGGTAACCACATAATCATGAAAAATCACTCATATGGAATCTAACATATGACACCATCCATAAGATTTGAAAAAAAAATTATTATCCTAGGTTATTAATGTCTAGCCAATATTTATGTACTTCAATTTGGTTCATGAAGAGTTTGTTCATTCCCAGAGAATATCCCCTGGGGGTGTCAAACTAGGTGTGAAATAAGGCACATAGTCATGTATAGTATTACCTCATGTCAAAACTAAATCTTCTTGTTAGCGGTATTACCCCTATGTATATCTATTCTAGATCCACACACACCTATAGTATCTAGAAATAGATTTATTTATTGTAATCCACTCTCTCTATACTTCATCAAAATTCCACCACATTTTCCAATAATTTGGCTGAACCCTATACTTATGCTTATACATGTCCTTATAGTTCTCACAATGGTTTTCGCATCCTAGTTTCAAAATTTTGACTAAATTTTTTTTCTATTACTAACTATAGTGACCTATAAAATATTAAAATTACATAACTATTTAATAATACATAAACATTATAAAAATAGATGTGAGATGAGTGAAGTATTATAGTGGATTTGGAAATATAAAAACAAATTTTTTTCATAAAATAGATAAATTATCTCCCACTATATTCTTCATGATCATATCCCATAATAGACTTCTCAAACATAATATATATATTCAAAACCTGGGGAAGGAAACATAAATAGTGCTGGGATCAAATTTTCAGTATGAGTAAACATTGTTGTCATGTATGTCACGAACCTTCCCCCAGGACCCATGCCGTGACTACCCCAATCCCTCCTTCCATAGACCAGGGGTGGGACTAGCACCGAAGGCGTATTCACTATATCTGGGAAGGCATTTCCATTATAACCTGTAAGAATAGACAACCATGCACAAAACAATATACGAACTCAAGTAAACTAAATAATAAACATAGTGAGTGCAGTATGTAAAATGGGCTAGAATACAATCCCAACTGGAAGTACATGTACAACTGAAATAAAATACGACTGAAGAAAAAGAAAGACAACTATTGGGTTATCTTCTGAGGTTCCAACATGAACGGTAGGTACAAATCACCTCATGAGCACTCCACATCCATCTGTCTCTTTTACGTACCGACACCCCTAATGGTCCACCTCCGAGCATTGTCCAGTCCTGTTACTCTCAGCATCGATCAATGATGATATTAGTTTTCACCAAACACAATGAGGTGTGGGCATAACCTATGCAGGGGTAAGTATAACGATATTCAGTAGGGACCTGAGACCCTCAAGGTCTCCAAAAATCCACCAAGGATAAACCACAATGCATGAAATCAACTATCAAATCCACATAGGTATATGCTCATACATATACCTGTGTTATCAAGTAAGAAATCCCAATCATGCGGAAAACACAGAGTCCAACTCCAAATCCCCTAGCTCAACTGTTCCACAAAGGAAGGAATACCACAAAGGCAAGTACCAAACATGTACGCCACACTGAAGACTACCACAAAGGTATTATCAGGAAGGAAAGTACCACACATGTATGGACTCATATCATATTGGTATAAATTAGGTATGATAGTAAAGATTAGTAGTTATAACTACTGAATCATTATACTCTCTTAAGAGGTAGACTCACATAGGATCTCTCGGTGTTGACCCGCACAGGACAGCACGGTGTTGACCCACACAGGATTGCTAGGTGCTCGCCCACATAGGATCACTAGGTGATGACCCACAAAAGATAGCTATATGGTGACCCACAAATTTTCTCTAGCTGCTGACCCACACAGGATCACTCGGTGCTAACCCACACAGGATCAGTCTTCGTTCTTCACGTCATAGCCAGCTACATGGTTCCCGCACTATGCTCGCTTATTTCCAAGAAGGTTTACTCCACAATCCGATTTTTGATACTCCATCTTCCATGAAGTCTCATGATGAAGTATACAAATGGACCACTGCATCATAGGGGTCTTAATGCAACCCACGGTGCATCTATCGGACGCCCGATTTGTGTGTTATTAGCATTTTAGTCACGGGGGCCCGGTTGGATTCGTGCTCGATCTAACATTACCATACCCCATCATAACCCAAATATCCAGTGGGGTATAATCACAAGGACCTTATCACTACAAGGATCTGATCACCATTTTTTGTTTGTCAAGCAGATGCCCAATGCCAAAATTATGGCCAAAATAGCATAATTGGGTCGTAGTGGGTCCGGGTCTGGTCTGACCCGGTCGGACTGACCAGGCCTTGCCCGACAATGGCCAACCCAGTCTTCATCGACTCGGAATGACCCAGAATGGGCAGGTCTGGTCTGTGTCGACCCGGACAAACCCACTGGGTCCGACACAGCCCGCAGGGTAGCCCGGCAGAGGGGTGGCAGATGCTGGGCCACGGGGCGGCGACTCGGTCGTGGGCGGCGGTGACCATAGGGTGACTTCGTTGCACCATCACCCTAATAGCGGCCAGTGGCACTTTCAGCTACCATTCTCATGCACCACCATGGTTGGAAGTCATTCCTCCTCTGCGATCAACAATTAATAACGAGGTTTGCGGAGGGGATGGGCCATGTGTGTTTGGCCCGAACTCTCTGTGTTAGAGTGTTAGCAAGTAGCTATAATTATTTCTTGAATTACAATGATATATGATGAATGGAAAAGGAGAATAATTTGAAACTACCACCCTAACTCATTCGTTTGATTAGATGAAGATTGTCTGCGGGGAAGGAGACGATGTCATAGGGAATGGACGGACGTCGTTGACATCGACGTTTCCCCGATCTTCAGTTCATTGACATTGAATACGTTCTTCATCAATGAATGATCCATGGAAGAAGTCGGAGTCAATGTTGGCATTCATCATTGCAGAGATTTTCCCCCAAGGCTCATTCCTTTGCCAATACATTCCCCCAAAATGAAAATAGGCAACTATTGTGTTTCCCCATTTTTAATTGTTGGCACAATATCAAATTGAATAAATTAATTACCGGGTTTTGCATAATAAATTAAATGGGGTGGCACCATTTAAGTGGGGGAAGAGTAAGAGGCCTCCACGAACTTATGAGGGTCTTCAAGGGTGTTTTGTCTCCGGTGTTCCCGCCACCATAACCTCTCATGGGAGGTATAGTTCAGGTGGTCCCCACATTTCATCATCCACATAGGATTATGACTAAGAATAAAAATGTTACGCAATTTTATTTTTATTTTATTCTCCCACAAAAAACCCAATTTAAATCATTCACTCTCGACACACCGCAATTGAGGTGATGGTCTCTTTAAGAGAATACCAGTTTTGTGAGTTCAACGTTGCCCTCAGATTTCAATTCTGAGCACCGGTTCAAATGTTAGAAAAACCCGCTCATACGTTTTCTCCTCGTACTTGAACAAAAGTTCATAAATTATTTTTGGGAACTCTGTTCCTCGAAATCATGAGCTGTCAATTTTTGAGGACCCATAAAATTCCGATATATTTAAAAATATATATACATGTAAATTCTCGGTCATTACATTCTCACCACCTTTGGGATTTACATCAACATAAGGCACAACAGAAATCTGAAGAAACAAGTTGGGGGTACTGAGCACGCATATGAGCCTCCCACTCCCATGTGGCCTCTTGGAGTTTCCCAAACTGAAAATGAATGAGCAACAGATTTATCGACCGCCAACGAAGGACCCACTCCTGTCGATCCTCAATATGAACCGAAAAATCCATAAATTTCACCCCATCGTCGACGTCCAGATCTCCATGGTTGATGAGGTGGGAAGGTTCATGCATGTATCACCTCAGCTAGGACAAGTGGAAGACTTCATTCACCCAGTTCAACTAAAGTAGAAGAGATAAGTAGTATTCCTCCTCACTAACTCTACTGAGGACCTGAAAGGGTCCAATAAATCTCATTGATAACTTTCCACCTCAGCAAAATATCCACAAACCTTGTCAAGGTGAGACTCGTAGGAAAACATGCTCGCCGTCCTCGAACTCAAGAGGTCTTCACCTCTTGCTGGCATACGACTTTTGCCTGCTCTGTGTAGTCTTCATCCACTCATGGATGATCTGCACCTTATTTGTGGTATTGTGTACCATCTCTAGTCCCATGATTTCTTGACTCCCATGGGTCAGTCCTGCAGAAAGGAGATCTACAAGTTCCCTTGTTCAACACCTCAAAAGATTCCCTCCCAATGGTGGAGTGACAGCTGTTGTTTTGTTAAAACTCCACCAAAAGCAATTGATCCTCCCAGATACGACTGAAGTCGAGGACGCAAGCACGCAGCATGTCCTCACGGGTCCGAATGGTCTTATTAGTATGTATATCCGTCTTAGCATGGAAGGTGGTGCTCAAACGAAGTTGCATACTGGAAGCATACTGCAAACCATTTCATAGCTGGGAAGTAAAACGTGAATCATGATCAGAGGAAATTGTTGACGATACTCCATGTATCCGCACAATCTTATGCACATAAAGGCTTCACATGCTCTCTTTTGAACCCTGATCTCAAATCGGTAGTATGTGGGCCGACTTGGTGAGTCAGTCGATGATCACACAAATCGAGTCGTGTACCCTTGATGTATGTGAATGACCCACCATGAAGTCCATGGATATCACATCCCACATCCACTATGAGACCTCTAAAGGCTGAAATAATATTCCTGGTACCTGATTCTCGGCCTTCACTTGTTGATAAGTGAAGCACTGAGAGACAAACTCTGCTACTAGTTTCTTCATTCCTGGTCACCAGCATTATCATCAGAGATCCTGGTACATCTTTGCCACTACTGGATGTACCGCTAGAGGGGAAGTGTGGAACTCCCTCAACACTTCGTACTGAAGTGACACGGGTACCATGGTACTTCCTCTTATGAGGATTACATGATCCCCTCCTTCAGAAAATCCATCAGGTGCTTGTCCAGTGGATGTCTGAGCACGTCTTGTCTCGCAGTCAGCATCTCCACACTCCGCCTCCCTTACTCACTCACGAAGTGAGGGAGTGACTGTAAGAGACTGTAGAAAAGCTGATCCACCTCGATCCACAATGGATATCTGCAATACAGCCATATTCTTTGTCACCTCACCCAATAGTTGTAAACCTGACCTCTTGCAGAGTGCATCTGCTACAACGTTCCCCTTCCCAATATTATTGACTATATAAAATTCATAGTTTGGATGAGCTCAGGCTAATGTCGTTGTCTCAAGTTCAGGTCCTTTTGAGAGAATATATACCAGAGACTCTTGTGATCAGAGTAGACTGTAAAATGTTCTCTGATCAGATAGTGTCACCACATCTTCAAGGAGAAGACCACTTCTACTAACTCCAGGTCATGGGTAGCGTAGTTCTTCTCATGATATCTCAGCTATCGGGAACCATATGTGATTACTGGTCGTGCATGCATCAGGACACATCCGACCCCGGTCCCTGATGTGCCGAAGTGGACTACATACCCTACACTCTCCACTGGAAGCCTCAAGATGGAGGCACTAGTTAGCCTCTGCCTTAGCTCTTGAACGCACTTATGGAATCTCTCTGAACACACGAAGGGTTTTCGCTTCTTCATCAATACTGATAGTGGTGCTGCAAATCTGGAGAAATATTGCACGATCCTCTGGTAGTAACTGGACAAACCCAGAAAACTCCGTACCTTCATTACATTATTGGGGTTTTCTCAAGAATGTATAGCCTCAATATTTGCTGAATCCACTGCAAATCCATCCTCCAAGATGATATGTCCTATAAAGTGAACCTCTAGGATCCAGAACTGGAACATTGAGAGATTACCATAAACTTGGTGCTCTATGAATGTGTCTAGTACTACTCGCAAATGATAGACATGCTCCTCCTCAGTGGTCAAAAAGATTATAATGTCGTTGATGAAGACTACTACAAAGAGATAATTGTATGGATAGAAGATCGTGTTCATGAGTTCCATGAACACCGTTGGGGCATTGGTCACGCCGAAAGGAATATACACAAACTTGAAATGGTCATACCGACATCTGAAAGTCGTCTTCTGCATATCCTCATCTAGCACACTGAGCTGGTGATAGCTTGATCTGAGGAATATATTCCAGAACCACCATTCTCCCTTCAGCTGATCAAATAGGTCGTCAATCTTCACAAGTGGGTACATGTTCTTCTTAGTCACCTGGTTCAGGAGCTTATAGTCAACACAAAGCCTCATGCTACCATCTGCCTTCTTGGTGAACTAAATCAGGACTACCCAAGGGGAAACACTGGTTGAGATTAATCCCTTCCCTAGTAGGTCCTACAACTGTACCCGTAGCTCACGAAGCTCTGCGAGAGCCATCTGATACGCTGGTGTAGATATCAGTGCCCTCCCGGGGTATATTTCAATATAAAAGTACACCTCTCTATGTGGAGGTAGACCCTAGAAGTCATCAGGGAATCCTTCTGCATACTAGGCCACCACTATAGGATAACTCGGACTCTCCAAGTCAACCACTCCGAGGGTAAGACTATCCAACTGATGACTGATCGACTATACATTTTTACGGGTAAGTCCATCCAATGCTACAAAGGCTATGTTCTCACTGTTGAATATAATCCTAGTCCCATCTATGTGGACACACCACACATTTCACCTAATACAGTAAATCTATGCACATACTATAGATAACCAGTCCATACCCAAGATGAAATTGTAAGGCCTCAACGCTAGTACTGGGAGATCCGAGCCATAGCTCTCGCCTCCTAGAGTATGCTTACACTGCCAAAACTAGTGTGTAATTATCGAGTCTTTTCCCTTAGGAATATCTTGCCGTAAATATCGAGACAACAGCTCCATTGGAATCTTCGAGCTCTAAATGAGGTCAGTGGAAATCAAAAAATGGCTACCACCAATGTTTATAAGTATTGCAGATAAGATGGTGTAGACACATATTGTACCTCGTATCATATCCAGAGCATCATGATTGTAGGCCTCAACTGCATGTAGATGAGATCACCACTATCCACCTGCTCCATATGGTTGGGGTGGACCACCTGGCGGTAGTGGGGGTAACATCTTGAATCGTCGCCCATCGCCAGTTGCACGACCATCTCCTCTACCATGTCTGACTACTCCCTCTGGACCTCCTCGGTTGAAACTCTGTCTCTTCCGGGATGGTCCTTTGACCATCTACTGATCATTCGTACAATGGGTCGGACTTTCATGAGCCATGTGACCCTTCCTTATGCATGAATAACACCTCCTCTCTTTGCATGACTAGTTCAACCACGTGTTCCATTCACAACCAACTCTAAAACATGCGGTCATCCACACGTTGGTCTGGTCCTCGTGGACCTCTACGACATCTGTCTGCAGCTAGTTATGGAAGACTCTGCTACGTGACGACGGGTGGTGGGTCTCGCTATTGGTTACTTCTCATCAAGGAAACTCTCCACTATGAGGGCCCACTCTAAAACCCCCTCCAACGTCGGTATGTTGAGTGAGATCATCGAAGCCGTGATCCCTTTCCTGAGCCCCTTCTCGATGTCCCGGGCCATAAATAATGTGTCTCGCATCTAATCATTGGAGTAGCGTGAGAAGTCAGTGAACGTTGTTGAGTACTGATCCACCATCATGCTCCCCTTCTATAAATGAAGAAGCTCATGTATGCGCACTGTGTGAAGAGTCGCAAGGACAATCTCTGTCCAAAACAGGCTCTTGAAGTCTACCCAGAGAAGTGTTACCTCATTGTGAACTTGGAGCATCAAACTCGACCATCTGCCTACTGTTGCCTATAGAAGGCCGGCAGCATGGATCACCATGAGGTCAGATAGTGTCCCTACCAGTCCAAAAACCCTCACTACGACCTCCATCCAATCTTCAGCTACATGTGGGTCTGTCTCCCCCTAAATTTGGGTGGCCTCTGGTGCTGGAACTCGTGCAACACGCTCAAGCGGCTTTCACCCTCTCTTACTGAGTCCGGTAGTGAAACAGCAGAGACATTTATACGAAATATTTTGTTTTTATGTTATATACATCATCAAAGAAATCTTTCACTACACACAACACTAGCATGGCTTTCTTTACACGCAATCACAGCCTTCCTCGACAGCTTGCGTTGTACGCATTACAGAGTTTCACTAAACAACGACATGCTATTAAAATATTATTCAAACTAGCCGTTATGAATATTAATAACCAATTTTTTAAATTTTTTAAATTTTATTTTTAAAAATGGACTTTATTTTTTGATTCGGAATATCGAAATTATCCTAGGGTGAAATTTTGGTATTTTTTTGAAAACATTCAATTTTTGATGAATAGTGAAAACACAAGGTTACTATTTAAAAACAGACTTTTTATTTAAATAATTATTTATTTCATTTAAATTTATTTAAGGTAAAAATTGATACATAATACCTATATAAGTTCAATTCAATTAATTGGAGTCATTTTATAATAATTTATGATATATTAAAATTTTATTGAACTTTTCACCGTCTTTTACCCAACTCCTAGGAGAATTTGTAAATTTACATAAAAAATAATTTTACCACTTCTGTGAGTGGAATTTCAAAAATCTTAGATACACGATTTATATCAGTATGTAAAATGTGGTTCAATGAGATGAAAATATTTTTTGCTGAATAGTAACTTTTTACTTTTATTTACCATGGTTAAAAGTAAAAAGGGTAATTAAGGGTAAAAATGATATTTTTATTACCCTAAAACATGTCCTAATTATATTAGATTAGTGTAATTCGACCAAAAACAACCTTAGAAATAATATATGACCATTTAGGCCCACTTGGATTTGATTAGGACATTAATTATTAATTTATTTAAAGAAGGGTTAAAATAGATAAAATCAAAGTTTAATAAGTAAATCATTTTTGATATAAGGTTATTAATAAGATAAATTCAACTATGAATAGTCATTAGAAATATAAATATATTTCCTACATAATTGTATATTATTTGTAATTTTTAGACAATAAATAATTTAATTTAATTATTACACAATGATGATGCAATAATTATCTTATTAATGAAATATTGGCATAATTGATGTTATAAATATCCAAATAAATGTAATTTGAGAATTTTTATGAATTACAATAATTCTATATGTTAAAATGAAATGTTAGTATTGATTTAATAAACTTTTTTCTAACCAATATTTCTGTTATAATTTTCACAAAACTCAATTACCAAATAGTGTCAAAATTGACATAAAATAGTTTTTTAAACAAATAATATATTATTAATAGTTATTTTATTCCTAAAAATATAAGGTTCTGCAAAATTACTTAGATAAGGTTATATATATTAATAATAAACAACTTGGGGTTCGTTCGTCTTTTTATAGTATGTTTATTAACCTTATAGTGTAAGAAATCAAGAAGACACGGTAAAAGTAAAATTATTTAACATAAAGTTAAATAAAAATGATAAGGTTAAAATAGAAACCTAAACTTGTCTAAATTATATTGGATGAGAGTATTTCAACCCATCCACACCTTATATTAGAAATAAATCAATTTGGAGCTATTTAAAACCGAATATGACTTTATAATAAAATAATATTTTTAGTTTTTCCAAAGGTGCCCCTCTCCTCCCTTATAAAAGGGTACATCTTCCCTCTCTTCCTCACACAACTTTGAGCCTTCAAGATCGTACAACCACTTCCAATTTCTTCTCTCCACTTCCCTAGAAACATCCTAGAGGTCTTGGTCTTCTTCAAAGGCCAATTTTAGTGCCCTAAAAAGAGGTCTCAAAGAGGCGCTTCAAAGAAGAGGTAATGTCCGTTACGGATTCTTTCAACTTTATTTCTTATTCCACTTCTTTTTCTTTATTTGTTTCATTATGAAGTAATAACATCAGTATCACTCATATAATGATATTTTATTATAATTATGAAACATCCTTATTTCACCATCTATCCATCCAACGGAAAAAGAAATCACTGCGCGTGCGTACGTACGGAATACCGTCTCCACGCCGTGGTGTAATCTATTTTCCACCACCACCTTTCTTGGATGGGTATAATGGTGTAATTAATAACTATATATGATTATAGTAAATTTATATTGATTCTGAAATAGTATACATATACTCCAATACCATTCCACGATCATGGTAACGATATCATCGCTCGTTCGTACATATGGAATACCGTCTCCACGATGTGATGCGACTCGATCTACATAATCTTCATTTCATAATGATTATATAAATTAATAGAATGAATTAATATGATATATATTACACTAATACTATTCTAGAAATGTGGTATCTATAACCTAAAAATAATAATATGAATTTATTCGACAAAACACGCATAAGAACAAAAAGTAATAAACACCCGAATAACAAGTAGCAATGAAATATTACTAATAAGAAGCTAAGAATATGAACATATATAATATCATAAAAATTTGTATGATTCTGGAATAAGTCATTGACATTATTTAAATCATTATACAGGACGTTCAGACACTTACGAAGCAAATCAGACCTATGGTAAGGGAAAATCTCGCAATCTCAATTTTTATCCGATATTGTTTATAATTCAGAATTTACTGCGGAATATTTATCATCCACATCCATGTTTCCTCAATATGTAATATTTATATCCTTATACAATTTTTTATTTTAAATTTTACCCTTCGATGAGTTTTTAGTAAAATATATGAAAGGAATATTTTGTCGTTTTTCGTACGAGGTATTTTTTGACTTTTCCAACATAAGTATGAGAAGAGTGTTTTTTAAACTTATACGGCATGAATGGATTTTTAAAATATTTTTTCCAAGAATATTCCTTTAAAAGTTTCCATGATTAATTTTTTTATCAACTTCTTTTAGTTTAAAATTTTATGACATGTTAAGAAAGGAAAATTGTTTTTGAATTAGAAAGGATATTTTCCTCAAGAATGGAGTTCAAGTGTTTTATCAAAATTATTTTCCATCAAAGTTAATATAGGTATCTGTTTATACCCCTATTATTAAATTGATTTGATTATGTTGTGGGGGAAATATTTTTATGAATTCCATTATCTTATAAGAATTGTTTTATGATGTCATGATGTTTAAGATTCCCATTTTTATTACATGGGTTATGCTTTGATGTATGCTTTATGATTTTGTTGTACACATAAGAATGGTATCATTATGAGATGGGTGGGACCTATATCTATCTCCAATGCAATGGGTAAAGATTTATATCTCATGAGATAGACATGGATGGAACGATAGGTTAATCCAGTTCAGTGAAACATGAGTGAAACGAGGAGTGAACTCAGTTCAGAAATGGACTTTTTCTGCTAAGATAGTCTTGGCTATGAGTATTGACTACTAAGAAATGATTCTATATGATTATAAGTGTATGCCACAAAGTATCATGTTTTAAGTTATGATTATTGGGAATACATTTCACTACTATGATTTATCCCATGTTATGAAATTATGATTTCTTTTGTAGGATAAGATTTCCAAAATGTTATGTTTTTATGAATATGATGTAATTGATATTTCTTTTTTTTACCCTTACTGAGAATTTTAACTCACCCATTTGTATGTTTTCATTCCCCAGGTTAGGAATAAAGATATTAAGTAATATATTTCAAAAGGTACTATAGATATGATGAATAAATGGGATACAATGTAGATGTTTTATGGACCAGTTGCTTATGTTTCCCAGTTTCTAAAGACATTATACCTATACGGTCCTTTCCTGGTTTTGGTATATGTTGTAATAAGTGTGCTTCAATTTTTAAGTAATAACAATGTATGTAAAGTATGGGTCGTTATAGTTGGTATCAAAGGAAATGTATAGTCAACCTTTGGAAACTAGGATGTGAATGTCTTAGTAAGAACCCTAAGGATAAGTCTAAGCATAGAACATGATCATAGTGTTTTAAAAATGGCCATGAAAAACCTATGATAAGTCCTTAAGTGTGAAATATTATTCATGATTATGTGTTTTTCCTATTATAATTAGTGTTTCTCACACTATTCTTCTTGGTTTTAGTCAATGGCTGGAACCCGAAGGAAATATGTAAATGAGGAATGCGACAAGCAATGCAAAGAATGTTCCCCTGAGTAACCAAAGGTTATGGGAGCTGGAATGAAAAATCTTGTAGCCATGCTCACACAACTTTCTCAAGCTATGAATCATGTAGAACATCCAAATGAGAAAAGGAAGGAGCAACATTCTGTTGAATCTTTCATGAGGCATCATCCACCATCATTCAGTGGGTCTACTAATCCATTAGTTTCTGAACAATGGATTAGTACTACTGAAAAGATATTTTCAGTTCTTCAATGGTCCAAACATGATAAATTCATCTTAGCAGTATAACGTTTAGAAGGAGATGCTGATCAATGGTCGAATCTTATCATGAATACGAGTCCAAGAGATGAAATTGATTCAATGGAGTGGTATGAGTTCAATAGATTATTTTTCAATAAGTACTTTCCTCTTATTCTTCGAACAAAGATGGAGGAGGAGTTTCTTGAACTAAAGCAAAAACATGACGAATTTATTGGTACCTACGAAGCAAATTATACAAGACATGCAAGGTACGCTTCTGGGATTATTATCCAACCTGAGAGTAAGATCGATCGATTCATTAGTGGCTTAAAACCAAGTCTTTTAAGGGCATTAGACATAAGGGACTTCAATAGCTACGAGGAAATCGTTATATGTTCTCTCAAAGTTGATATGGAAATTGGAGTAACCCATCAGTCATATGGGTTTGATAAGAAGAGGAAAATGGATTTCAAAGGAAAATTTAAAGATCACACTGAAAAGAAGATGATTTTTCGCTTATGCTCCAAGTGTGGAAAGAAACATGGAGGGAGTTGTCTTAAAGGGACAAGTAAATGTTTCAAATGTGGAAAGGAAGGTCATCGGGCATTTCAATGCCGCAATGATGGGAAGAAGATGTCTAGTGATGAGAACAAAGAAAAGGATACACAGAGTGCACCTCATACACTTTAATGATACATGTGCAAGGAAATGGGGCATTATGACAATAAATGCCCTAATCCAAGGGTTGTTGATGATGATCGACGTCAACAAACTCTTAAGGCTAAAGACAAAGGAAAGTCACATGCAATTTCTATCGGCGATGTGGAGTACGATAACGAAGTGGTGAAAGGTACACTTACCATCCACTCTAAAGTAGCAAATGTTTTATTTGATTCTAGATCCACCCACTCTTTTATTTATGAATAATTTTCTAAGGGTATCACCATATTACCTCAACAATTAAATGTTGAGTTATCTGTGACAACCCCTAATGGAACAACAGTCCCATAAAAAGTTTATAATTCTTCTCCGATTGAAGTTTGTGGGAACATGCTTCCTAAAAATCCTGTGATCCTTCCTATAGTGGAATTTGATGTGATTCATGGTAGGGATTGGCATTCTCTATATGGATCTCATATCAATTTCCAAAGAAGGGAAGTCATATTTAATATTCCAGATCAATCAATGATCGTCTATCAATGCAAGGATGAACATAACCTTCCAGTGGAAAGTTCTTCCATCTTTTGGGTCTTGATTCCACTAAATGAAGGCTATTTATCTCAAATGGTTGGTGAGAAACTCACGATTAAGAATATAGACATTTTATGATAGTTTGGTTATGTATTTCTAGAGGAATTACCGGGCCTTCAACCAAATCGTGAAGTTGAGTTTTCAATAGAACGCGTACCGTGTGCTTTACCTATTTCAAAGACACCTTATAGAATGAACCCAATTTAGTTGCTGGAATTGAAGAAGTAACTCAAATAGAATATTGATAAGGGGTTCATACGCCATAGTGCGTCACCTTGGGGAGAACATGTACTATTTGTTAAGAAGAAAGATCGATCAATGAGACTCTGCATTGATTATAGAGAACATAAAAAGATCATTATCAAGAATAAATATCCTCTCCCACGCATTGATGACCTATTTGACCAACGACACGGAGTTCAATACTTTTCCAAGATTTATCTTCGTTCATGGTATCATCAATTAAGGGTACAAAGGGAGGATATTCCAAATATGACTTTCTGTGCAAGGTATGGACACTAGGAATTTATAGTGATGCCATTTGGTCATACTAATGCTCCTACTATATTCATGGATCTAATGAATAGTGTCTTTAGAGACTACCTTGTTCAGTTTGTATTAGTCTTTGTTGACTGTTTCTGACGCTTTCTCCGGGGCACGCGCATCCGTCTGCGGGGAGGATGCGCTGCTTGTTGCCCTACATTTCCGCTTTCCAAAGGCGGGCGACATCTATTCCTTGTTCAGGGACATCTGCTCCTTGATCGAAATCGGGATGATGGGATGTCGGTTCTTCCTTCCGTGGATTCCTCCTCGGATCTCATCACCTAGTCTAGGTCTCCCTCATAGATTTAAGACGTGCTCGTGAATCTCGTTCCTAGTGCCATATCTTCATTGACGCCGGTTAATTACACTACTTCTGCCTTGACATTCCATGGGGTCCTGACTTGGTAGTGACCTTCAGTCGGAGTAGACGGCAACATCAGGCATGTCGAGGCATCTCTGGGTGCGTGGACAAAGGGAAACCGGTATTCTTCCTCATAAGAGGGAATCTCAAGGGTGAAAACCCCAAGGCATCTCACATCAGATGCGGGGAATCATACGCCATCTAAGGTTTTCCTCTGAATCCCATGTTTATCACGGGGAATGCCGTGATTTTAACGTCTTGCGGAGACGGTTACGCCGAGGGCATGTCTTCTGAGGATTTCCTCAGGCATCTCATGTTCAACATGAGGTAGGCCGCGAGTTTAACATCTTGCGGAGACGGTTATGCCAAGGGCATGTTTTCTGAGTTTTTCCTCACGCATCTCATGTTTAACACGAGGTAGGCCACGAGTTTAACATCTTGCGGAGATGGTTACGCCAAGGGCGTGTCTTTTGAGGTTTTCCTCAGGCATATCATGTTTAACATGAGGTAGGCCGTGAGTTTAACATCTTGCGGAGACGGTTACGTTGAGGGCGTGTCTTCTAAGGTTTTCCTCAGGCATCTCATGTTTAACACGAGGTAGGCCGCGAGTTTAACATCTTGTGGAGACTGAATGAGAGTGATCAGAACGTCCCATAGAGATGGATCATACTGGTACATCCCAAGGAGGGAACACATGGAAGATGAATGGATCAGGATGCCCAGTGAGGACAGATCTAAGGTGGTGCGCCCCATGTAGGGGAGAAGTCACACCATGGCTGATCTGAACGCCACTCAGGGCATATCAGGGAGAGTGCACCCTAAAATGGGAGACACCAGGGTTTACCATCGGATGGGATTGAGCCTCATGGAGGTTTCCTATGTACCATGTGTAGAAGATAGGGATCAAACCCCACACAGTTCAAAGGGATGATGGTCCGGGGTGTACACAAAGGACAACGACCCAGAGACATGTCGGGGCTTACGCATAGATAGCTGCCCGAGTGCCGTAGGGAGCAGCACTGGTGGATGAATGGCATGATCTCACCAGGATGTGGCGGCTCGGGTAAGAATCAGGATGGGTGGTGGATGGATTAATGAAATGGAGGGGGAATGAAATGGGACCATCGCAAGGGAGATGGTGTAGTTGGGCTTGAGCATCAAAGAGGCTTCCTACGTATCCTCGTGGCAGGGAATCAAAGTCCACGTAGTTCGGGATGGATTGGGGCTTACGCAAGGGTGCTGCCCATTGTGGATAGTGAATCGGCATGAAGAGGTCGGAACAACTGGGTGGTGGTCTTGAACCTCGTGGAGGCTTCCTACGTATCCCCGTGGCAGGGAATCAAAGCCCACGTAGTTCGAGATGGATTGAGGCTTACAAAAGGGTGATGCACGGGTGCCGCTAAGGAGCGGAAATGGTGAATGGGGCATGTGCTCTAAGGCGGCCCACAATGGTGGTATGGGACTTATGCTCTGAGGCGGCCCATTGTGGTATGGGGCTTATGCTCTGAGGCGGCCCATGGTGGATATGGGGCTTACGCTCTGAGGCGGCCCAAGGGGGCATGGGGCTTAAGCTCTGAGGCGGCCCACGTTGTATGGGGCTTATGCTCTGAGGCGGCCCATGGTGGATAGTGAACCAACATGAAGAGGTCGGAACAACTGGGTTGTGGTTTGAACCTCGTGGAGGCTTCCTACATATCCCCGTGGCAGGGAATCAAAGTCCACGTAGTTCAGGATGGATTAGGGCTTATGAAAGGGTGCTTCCTAGGTGACGCTAGGGAGCGGCAATGGTGAATGGGGCATGCGTTCTGAGGTGGCCCACAATAGCGGTATGGGGATTATGCTCAGAGGAGGCCCATTGTGGTATGGGGCTTACGCTCTGAGGCAGCCCAAGGTGGATATGGGGCTTACTCTATGAGGCGGCCCAAGGGGGATTTCATGGTCGATGCGCGCTCTAAGCCCACGTGAGTCATGCTAGGTGTGGGAAACAAAAGGCAGTAGGGACCAGACGATCACATCGCGAAGGGTGCATCCGTGGGAAGCGGAATGGGGCTTACGCGTTGAGCAGCCCATGGTGTCTTCCTCATGTCTGGCCATGAGGGCAACCCAACTCAATGGTGGGTTGAGGTATGCACCTATGCGCAAGTGCACAAGCAGGATAATGCCAAGGGAATTGGAATCTATCCCCACAGAGGGAGATAAAAAGTGTGAATCACGTGACCAATATTCAGAACGTCGTGAGATTAGCGTGTTGATGGAGGATAACTGTTGACTGTGGCGGAAACGCAGAATCCATATCACGTTAGCCAGAAATGAGGACAAAAAATGATGGTTGACCGTTGACCATGTTCGCAACACGGGTCCTAACTAAAATATCGTCGATCAGTCTTCCGGAACATTGGCCCAGGACAACAGGCAGACCATAGGTCGAGCATCCATACTGTTATGGGGTCCCTCCAGATGTGATCAGTCATCCGGGGCGTTGGCCCAGGACAGCAGGCGGACCAAAGGTCTATTATCCATACTGTTAGGGGGTCCCTCCAGACTTGGAAGTGAGTGACGATCCGAATGAAGGACACGCAATGCGTGATGTGGAGTGATGGGATTTTTGAATGGATTCCAACGCTCTTGAAACTAAGCCACTGTAAATATGGCATTAGGTATCTTATGCTTGGCGCACAAGGAATCTCTTATTTGGAACAAGAGGCATCCTATGTTTGGAGCACAGTGTTTAATACAGTTTATAGTCATATAGATAGGACTATTGGCTTCTCATGCTTGGAGCATAAGGCATATCTCGTATAGGGCAAGAGGCATCCTATCGTTTGTTAGATATGGAGTACTACAGTTTATAGTCATGTAGATAGGACTATTGGCGTCTCATTCTAGGAGCATGAGGCATATCTAATTAGTAGCGAGAGGCATCCTATGATTGGAACATAGGTATTACTACAGTTTATAGTCATGTAGATAGGACTACTGGCATCTCATGCTTGGAGCATAAGGCATCTCTCGTTAGAAGCGAGAGGCATCCTATGTTTGGCACATAGGGATTACTACCGTTTATAGTCATGTAGATAGGACTGCTTCCATAAGGCGCCTAGAAAGGCTGGTGTTGGGTCTTACGCAAGGGCGGCCCATGCTGGTTCATCCTGACATGAGAGCCATGGGATAGGGTTTGACGGAACTTCTTGAGGAATGGTTTGACTCAAGGTACTCGGGGAATTGATGATGAGAATCTCAACTCACGACACGTGAAAGGGACCAAGAGGAATATGTCGACTCAAGGTATTTCATGGTGTGCAGAGGAGTATCTCAAATCATACTATTCCATAGGTGGAAAGATGATGTGCATAAGGGCGCAATAGAAAACCTCGACGTCCCGACCGAAGAAGTTCGCGGTGCGACTCTCCATTTTTCATGGGGGTCTGTGAAGGTTGTGAAGGGATCAGCCCGAAGGACCGGGACCGTAGCCCGGCACTGACCCTGAGCGGGGGTGTGGGTGCGCAGCCCCCGTGGTATGGACCAGCGGGTGTGGGCCTGAACACTGTTGCGCAGGGCAGGCATGCGCGCAATTGAGGCTGTTGCGCGAGAAACAGCTGGTCGGCACGCAATAGGTGCGGCGGGCACGCAATAACGGATTCGGGCGCGCAATAGGGTGTGGCGCGCGCAATTGCGGCAGCGGGCGCGCAATAGGGGCGGCGGGCGCGCAATATGCGGCGGCGGGCGCGCAATATGCGGCGGCGGGGGCGCAATATGCGGCAGCGGGTGCGCAATAGGACCGGTGCTGCACTGGCGTGCAAAAAAACGGGCTCAGCGGCACTGTTGAGCGCAAAAATTATGAGTTGCGCGGAAAACTGGGCAGGTTGGCCCTTTTCTGCGCAAAACTAATGGTTTGCGCGCCGGAGGGGAGTCTTCCTTGTGGGCGTGGAAACTGCTGACTTACGTGCATCAGAGCGGCGGCCGACCTCCGGGGGGTCTTTTTCAAGGGGGGGGGGTGCCCTGGTATTTATAGGCGGAACCCGGACACCGGTGCGCGGAAAATTCCGCGCGCGCGACGTGTTTTCCACGCGCCAGGCGCCACGCGGAGAATTCCGCGCAGGCAAAGGCGGTGCGCGCAAAATTGTGTGCGGGCAAAGAACTGTGCCTAAAATTCAGCGCACGCAAATATGGGCGCGTAATATTCCACGTGTGCACATGTTTTTCCGTGCGGAACTCCTTTTTTACGCGTAAATCCATACTTCACCCTGAAACCGTCCTGGATGGCCATCCCAAGTAGTCCGACTTCAAACAGCCATAACTTCTGATCCGTAACTCTGTTTGGGCACCACGACCTGTCAAATCGAAGCTTGAGAGACGAGCTACGCTCCGGGATCATCTATAGGGACGTTTGGAAAATTTGAGACGCGTTTTAAGGTGTCAATAGATGCCACCCCTAAGAACGGGGTCCAACGAGGACGAGGGCGAGGCAGACATCATTCTGAGGAAATGACTGAGGAAAATGTGTGCCTCGGGGTCCATTGTACCTCGATAGTATTAGGGAGATAGTGGACTAAAACTCTATGCCCACATGAGCCTTTCTCGGTGTGGGAAACAAGAGGTAATAGGAGGTCCTATACGAGAGTACTAAACAACGGATGGTGTGAGGGGATCAGCAGTGGGCATTGATCGCCATTTAGGAGATTTTTGAAAGAGAAGGGTCACAACTGGAGAACATAGCTCTCTGGATAGCCGACCTGCTTCACCAACTGTGTTATGGCACACAAACGGGGCAACACCAGGGGTGTTAGAATCAATCCGAACAAAGGGGAGTGGAAGGTGTGAGTCACGATACCCAAAATCTGGAACACTATGGGTGTGGCGTGACGATGGAGGATAGCTGTTAGTCATGGCAGAAACACATCATCCATATCACATTGGCCTGAAATGGAGGGACAATAAATGAGTGATGACCGCTGACCATGTTCGCAACACGGTGCCTAACTCAAATATCGTCGATCAGTCTTCCAGAACGTTGGCCCAGGACACCAGGCAGACCACAGTTCGAGCCTCCATACTGTTAGGGGGTCCCTCCAGATGTGATCAGTCTTCTGGAACGTTGGCCCAGGACAGCAGGCGGACCATATTTCGAACGTCCAAACTGTGAGGGGTTCCAGTCAAACATGACCAGTTCTCCGGACTGTTGGCCCAGGATAGTAGGCAGACCATAGGTTGAGCATCTATATTGTTAGGGGGTCTCGTCAAAAATGAAAAGAAATGAGTATCCCAATAAGGGGGATGCAAAGCGTGGAAGGTGGAGTGGTGATTTGTTCGAATAAAGTCCAGCACTCCGGAAATTGCGCCACCATGGCGAGGGCGCATTAGGCGGACACACCGACTTGATCACGGTCGCCCCAATTTCCAGGCAGGACCTCTCTGGTGAGAGAACATTTGCTTCCCATTATTATCAAGGGGCATACCAGGCCTGCTCGGGTTAGATGTCCTGATTACACCACTTCCCATGGATTCGGGCTGAGGGGCCGTCAATAAGGAAGGATAGGGTTCAGCAATCCCTGGGGCTAGACCCAAGACGAGATGTCCGTGCGGTACTACGTATCCCATAAGGATGAGAATCAAGCCACACGTAGTTCTTGAAAATATAGTATAACGTCATGCGGGATGAAATACAGTTTAACGTCATGCGGGATGGAATACAGTTTAACGTCATGCGGGACAGAATATGGATCTTAGTTTTAGGTCTTAGAGCTCGGACTGTAAGGATCTTAGTTTTAGGTCTGAGATCTCGGACCATGAGGATCTTTCGTTTAGGTCTTAGAGCTCGGACCGTAAGGATCTAAGTTTTAGGTCTTAGAGCTCGGACCGTGAGGATCTTAGTTTTAGGTCATAGAGCTCGGACCGTAGGGATCTATGTTTTATGTCTTAGAGCTCGGACAATGAGGGTCTTAGTTTTAGGTCTTTGATCTCGGACCATGATGATCTTAGTTTTAGGTCTTAGAGCTCAGACCGTGAGGATATTAGTTTTAGGTCTTAGAGCTCGGACCATGAGGATCTTAGTTTTAGGTCTTAGAGCTCAGACCATAAGAAAAGTGGAGAAACAGACACATGGAAAGGCAGTTACAAAACCCGACGTGAATGAGGACCTAAGACCTACTTACCATGTGCTCTCCGGGGAAATTCTCGAGTCGAGGGACCGAACACAAAGGTAGGCAGGCTGGGCCCACGAGGAAGTACCCTGGGCGCTCCTACATATCTCATAAAGATGAGAATCAAGCCATACATAGTTCTGAAACATGACACGGAAAGATACCAGTGCCAGGGAAAAGGGGAGTGCGGTCATGGACCATGCACTGAACGAAGCGGAATTTGATAAATTATGTTTGTCCTTTAAGGTGGGTGGTTTTTTGGTTGTGAAGCGACAGACCTAGAGTAGTAGGCCATGGTGTCGCCACAAACATCAATCTGTGATAGGCGTTGAAAAATGGCATGGAACAAGACCAATACCCAACGTGATGTCCTCTACAACGAGGTCACCACAATGCAGTGCCGTTTTTCGTCATGCGACCAGGATGATAATGTCATAGTTTAGGGTCATGTGATAGGACCAGAAACACAGTTTAAGGTCATATGGTTTGGACCAACAACACAGTTTAAGGTCATATGGTTTGGACCAAAAACAGAGTTTAAGGTCATATGGTTTGGACCAACAACACAGTTTAAGGTCATATGGTTTGGATCAACCGAGAGAGGATCCTCGGGCAAAGAGGGCCTACGAGGGTTCAACAATCAGGGAGGGGCAAGAGATGCTAGCTCCCAGGTATGTTGGGCCCGACACGCAATGTTTGGGAGACTCCTCACTCCCCATGGGGATGAGGGTCAAGCAGCATGCAACCCGTAAAGAAGAGACCCAAGCACATACTCCAGTGCTCAGATTGCAGGAGCCCCGAGAGACCGTTACGCAGCTCGGTTCATCCGATGTGCGGGGGTGTACTGAGGGTTAGTACAAGGAGTGTCGAGATTCCAGCTTGACACAGTGGGGCGGAACATGACATGAACCATGCCACCAACATTCAGGGCCCATGGAAGCCGGCATGATGATTGAGGATTACTGCTGACCATGTTCGCAACGTAGCATCCTGTCACGTTAGCTATGGGACAAATAAATGAGCATCAACTACTGACCATGTTCGCAATGCGGAATTCGTATCAATTTGTTGTCTGAAACCCTCAGGGGCGTTGACCCATGACGGTAGGAGAGCCCTTAGGCGTTGTATCCAGGCCGTTCATGGGGGTCCCTCCGGGTGTTGGGTGCCCGAATGAAGGGGAACACAAAGCTTGGAAAGTGGATGGAACTTTCCTAAGTCGAATCTGGCACTCCAAGTCCTAGACCGGAGTACCCTGAGCACATCGGCCAACCACTGAAAGGGTCATAGGGCTCAGTACGAGAGCGGCCAAAGGATGGAGGATCCCCGGAAAAAAGAGGGGGCGTAATGCCAATCACTATAGGAACCGAGAGATCGTGGGATCTTCTAAGAGAAGGGGATGGACCTGACATCTATGTGTTCAGGAGGTCCTACGTATCCCATAAGGATGGGAATCAAGCCATACATAGTTTAGAACGTATCTTCTAATGCCATTGGATATAGGAGGACTAAATCCTGAGGACAAGGTGCGAGTGGTGCATCTACTGCAACCCCGACGTGAATGAGGACATGATCTCACACCACGCCACGCGATCCTATGGTTAAGGTCCTGGAGGCGAGACAAACACGACGACGGACCTCAAGCTGGACCCAAAGTCGGAAGTTCTGGGCGTTCCTACGTATCACATTAAGATGGGAATCATGCGAGACGTAGTTCTGGCAATACAGTTTAACGTCATGTTGGACGAAATATGCATCGTAGTTTTAGGTCTTAGAGGTTGGACCGTGGAAAGGGCAAAACCAAAATAGGATCCTAGTTTTAGGTCTTAGAGCATGGTCCGAGGATCCCAGATGTAGGGAAGAGTGTTGTTTAAGGTCATGCTGGACCACACAGTTTAAGGTCATGCTGGACCGCACAGTTTAAGGTCATGCTGGACCGCATAGTTTAAGGTCATGCTGGACCGTAGAGCCCAAATGTTTGGAAAAATGCAGTTTTAGGTCATGCTGGACCACACAGTTTAAGTTCATGCTGGACCGTAGAGCCCAAATGTAGGGAAAAATGCAGTTTTAGGTCATGCTGGACCACACAGTTTATTGTCATGCTGGACCGTAGAGCCCAAATGTAGGGAAAAATGCAGTTTTAGGTCATGCTGGACAACACAGTTTAAGGTCATGCTGGACCGTATATCATGGAGTGGGATGGGGTGGCATGATCTCATCGGGATGTGGTGGCCCGGGTAAGGATCAGGATGGATGGTGGAGTGAGACATGAGGCTTACGTTCTAAGACGGCCCAAGCGGGGGAATACAGTTTAACATCATGCGGGACGAAATACAGTTTAACGTCATGCGGGACACGATCTAGTTTAACGTCATGCAGGACGGAATACAGTTTAACGTCATGCGGGACGCGATACAGTTTAACATCATGCGGGACGGAATATAGTTTAACGTCATGCGGGACGTGATACAGTTTGACGTCATGCGGGACGGAATACAGTTTAATGTCATGCGGGACGTGATACAGTTTAACGTCATGCGGGATGGAATACAGTTTAACATCATGCAGGACGCGATACATTTTAACTCCATGTGGTATGGAATATAGTTTAAAGTCATGCGGGACGTGATACAGTTTAACGTCATGAGGGATGGAATACAGTTTAACGTCATGTGGGCAAAGGCGGTGCGCGCAAAATTGCGCACGGGCAAAGCACTGCGCCTAAAATTCAGCGCGCGCAAATATGGGCGGGTAATATTCCGCGCGCGCACATGCGTTTCCGTGCGGAACTCCTTTTTTACGCCCAAAACCATACTTCGCCCACGAAACCGTCCTGGATGGCCATCCCAAGCAGTCCAAATTCAAACAGCCATAACTTCTGATCTGAAACTCCGTTTGGGCCCCACGACCAGTCAAATCGAAGCTTGCGAAACGAGATACGCTTCGGGATCATCTATGGGGACGTTTGGAAAATTTGGGACGCGTTTTATGGTGTCAACATTGACGATATTATTGTCTATTCAAAGAGAATGGAAGAAAATAAAGATCACTTGAGAATTTTATTGAATACCCTGATAAAGGAGAAGCTTTATGCCAAATTTACCCAGTGTGAATTTTGGCTTCAAAAAGTTTCATTTTTGGGTCACATAATCTCAACAGAGGTTATCGAAAGATGGTCGATACAAACAACAGTATCTCAGATCCGAAGTTTTCTTGGTTTGGCTGGATATTATCGACATTTTGTGAATGATTTTTCACGATTATCTAATCCACTCACCATGTTGACTCAGAATGGAGTTAAGTTAGTTTGGACGGAGGAATGTGAAGAGAATTTCAAGGAGTTGAAAAGAAGGTTATCCAGTGCACCTGTGCTCACAATGCCTTGTAATGGAGAAAAGTTTTTGATCTACAGTGATGCATCCAATAATGGATTGGGGTGTGTTCTTATGAAAAATGATATGGTGATAGCTTACACCTCACGACAGTTTAAAAACCACGAGCAAAATTACCCAACTCATGATTTGGAGTTAGCTGCCGTAATCTTTGCATTGAAGATTTGGAGGCATTGTCATTATGGAGAAAGGTGTGACATTTATAATGATCATAAAAGTTTAAATTATATTTTCACACAAAAAGATCTGAATATGAGCCAAAGAATATGGTTGGAGCTGATTAAGGATTATGACTGCTCAATTCATTAAGTTGGCAAGACCATGCAAGCTTATCCATGATGAGGATCACAAAAGATCCAATATTTATGGATTTAAAAAGGATGGATCTAGGAATTATAATGGAAGGAGAAAAATTATATCTTTCTCAAATGAATGTTCAACCATCTATACATTTGAAGATTAAAGAGGCACAGAAAGAAGATGTAGAGTTACAAAAGAAGGTGATAAATGTTCCTGAATTCAACCTTGATTGTGATGGGACAATAAAGTTCAGGAATCGGGTTTTTGTTCCTCCCATCCTTGAATTAAAGAAGGTGCTGCTGGATGAGGCTTATAGTTCTTCATTCTCTATTCATTCTGTAAGCACGATGATGTATAGGGACCTGAAAGAGTACTTCTGGTGGGATGGAATGAGAAGAGATGTTGATGAATATGTCTCTCGATGCTTGGTTTGTCAGCAAGTTAAAGCTGAGAGACAAAAGTCTAAGGGGATGTTACAACCATTACCCATATCACAATGGAAATGGGAAAACATCACTATGTACTTTGTCATCGGACTTCCTAAAACATCCAAAGGCAATAATGCTATCTGGGTCATAGTTGATCTTCTTACAAAGTCTGCACACTTATTTCTATTAAAGAGGATTCCTCTCAAGATCAGCTTTCCAGGATATATGTAAAGGAAGTGGTAAGATTACATGGAGTACCACTTTCTAATATATCTGATCGGGATCCAAGGATTACATCAAATTTCTGGCAAAGTCTTCAGCATACTCTGGATACAGAGTTGAGTTTCAGCACAGCTTATCATCCTCAGACACACGGTCAGTCTAAGAGGAAGATTCATACTCTAGAAGATATGTTGATATCTTGCTCTGTGGATTTAAAAGGTGGTTCGGATCAACCCCTACCTTTGGTGGAATTTTCTTATAATAATATCTTTCACTCCAGTATTCAGATGTCTCTTTATGAAGCTCTCTATGGAATGAAATGTAGTACTCGAACTTGCTGGGATGAAGTTGGGGAATAAAAGCTATGGGAACCTGATCTTGTTGATGTGATGGAAGAAAAGGACCGATCTATTCAACAACACATAAGAGAAGCTCAGATTCAACAAAAAAGTTATGCTGAAAACCATCGAAAATTCATAGAGTTTGAGGTGGGTGATAAAGTGTTCTTATGAATATCTCCTTGGAAGTGAGTAATGAGATTTGGAAAGAATGGAAAGTTGGGCCTTAGGTATATCAGTCCTTTCGAAATACTTGATCGTGTTAGGAATGTAGCTTAACGATTGGCGCTTCCAACGAATCTCTCCCAAGTTCACGATGTGTTCCATGTATCTCTCCTGCGAAAGTACATACCTGATCCTTCACATGTACTCAGCTCAGAAGTTGTACCGCTCAGGCAAGATCTTTCTAATGAAGAACAACCGATAGAAATTCTGGATCGTAGCGAAAAAGTCCTACGGAACAAGACCACTCGCTTGGTGAAAGTTTTATGGAGGAACCATGAATTAGAAAAATCTACATCGGAGCTTGAGGATATGATGAGGGAGAGTTATCCTCATCTGTTTGTTACAAAATGACGAATTTCGAGGGTGAAATTAATTTTAAGGGGGGTAGAATGTAACACTTGAGACTTTTAGAATAAATATATTGTTTTTATGTTATATACATCATCAAATGAATCTTTCAGTACACGCAAAAGTAGCTTGGCTTGCTTTACACGCAATCGCGGCCTTCCTCGATAGTTGTGTTGTACGCAATACCGAGTTTCACTAAACAACGACATGCTATTAAAATATTATTAAAACTCGCCATTATGAATATTAATAACCACTTATTGAAATTTTGTAAATTTTATTTTTCAAAATGGACTTCATTTTGGATTTGGAATATCGAAATTATACTAGGGTGAATTTTTTTTTATTTTTCTGAAAATAATCAATTTTTGATGAATAGTGAAAACACTAGGTTACTATTTAAAAAACAACTTTTTATTTAAATAATTATTTATTTTATTTAAATTTATTTTAGGTCAAAATGGATACATAATACCTATATATGTTCAATGAAATTCATTGGAGTCATTTTATAATAATTTTAGATATATAAAAATTTTATGGAACTTTTCACCGTCTATTACCCACCTCCTAGGAGAATTTTCAAATTTACATAAAACATAATTTTCCCGCTTCTGTGAGTGGAATTTTGAAATTCCTAGAGACATGGTTGATGTCAGTAAGTAATATATGGTTCAATGAGATGAAAATAATTTTTGGTGAATAGTGACTTTTTACTTTTATTTACCACGGTTAAAAGTAAATAGGTTAATTAAGGGTAAATATGATATTATTATTACCCTAACAAATGTCCTAATTATATTGGATAAGTGTAATTTGACAAAAAACATCTTAGGAATAAAATATGACCATTTAGGCCCCCTTCTATTAGATTAAGACATTTATTATTAATTTATTTAAACAATGGTTAAAATAGTTAAAATCAATATTTAATAAGTAAATCATTTATAATATAGGGTTATAAATAAGATAAATTCGGCTATAAATATTAATTATAGAGGTAAAAATATTTCTTAAATAATGGTATTTTATTTCTAATTTTTAGACAATAAATAGTTTAATATATTTATGACAGAATGATGATGATGTAATTATCTTATTAATGAAATATTGGCATAATTGATGTTATAAATACCCAAATAAATGTAATTTGAGACTCTTTATGAATTAAAATAATTTTATATGTTAATATCACCTGTTATTATGGATTTAATTAACTGTTTTCGAACTAATCTAGCAGTTATGATTTTCACAAATATAAATTACCGAATTATGTCAAAATTGACATAAAATAAATTTTAAAAAATATATTATATTATTAATTGTTATTTTATTCCTAAAAATCTAAGGTTCGGCCAAATGTCTTAGATAAGGTTATATATTTTAATAATAAACAACTTGGTGTTCGTCTGGCTTGTTATAGTATGTTTATTAACCTTATAGTGTAAGAAAACAAGAAGACACAGTAAAAGTAAAATTATTTAACTTAAAGTTAAATCTAAATGATAAAGTTAAAATAGAAACCTAAACTTGTCTAAATTATATTTGATGAGAGGTTTTCGACCCATCCCCACCTTAGATTAGAAATAAATCAATTTGGAGCTATTTAAACCCGAATATGACTTTATAACAAAATAATATTTTTAGTTTTTTCAAAGGTGCCCCTCTCTTCCCTTATAAAAGGGCACCTCCTCCCTCTCTTACTCACCCCACATTGAGCCTTCAAGCTCGGCCAACCCCTGCCAATTTCTCCTCTCCACTTTCCTAGAAACATCCTAGAGGTCCTGATATTTATCAAAGACCAATTTTAGATCTCCAAAAGGAGGTCTCAAAGTGGCGCTTCAAATAAGAGGTAATGTCCGTCACCGATTCTTTCAACATTATTTCTTCTTCCACTTCTTCTTCTTTAGTAGTTTCATTATGAATTAATAACATAATTATCACTCATATACTGATATGTTATTATATTTATGAAACAACTCTATTTCACCATCTATCCATCCTACGGAAAACGAAATCATCACGCGTGCGTACGTACGGAATACTGTCTCCACACCGCGGGGTAATCTATTTTCCACCACCGCCTTACTTGGATGGGTATAATGGTGTAAAGAATAACTATATATGATTATTGTAAAGTGATATTGATTCTGAAATATTATACATATACTCCAATACAATTCCTCGATCATGGGAATGATATCATCGCTCGTGCGTAAGTACGGAATACCGTCTCCAAGATGTGATGCGACTCGTTCTATATGATCTTCATTGCATAATGATTATATAAATGAATTGAATGAATGAATATGATATATATTACACTAATAACATTCTGTAAATGAGGTATCTATTACCTAAAATGAAGAATAAGAATTTATCTGACAAAACACGCATAAGAACAAAAAGTAATAAACACCCGAATAACATGTAGCAATGAAATATTACTAATAAGAAGATACGAATATGACCATATATGATATAATTATAATGATTATGATTCTATAATAAGTCAATGACATTATTGAAATCATTATACAGGAGGTTCGGACACTTACGAAGCAAATCGGACGTAAGGTAAGGGAAAATATCGCAATCTCAATTTTTATCAAAGAATGTTTTATACATCAGAATTTACTGGGAATATTTATCATCCACATCCATGTTTCCTAAATATGTAATATTTATATCCTTATACAATTTTTTAAGTCCAATTTTACCCTTCGGTGAGTTTTTAGAAAATTATATGAAAGGAATATTTTTTGGTTTTCGTACGAGTTATTATTTGTCTTTTCCGACATAAGTACGAGAAGAATGATTTTTTAAACTTATACGGCATGAATGGATTTTTAAAACATTATTTCCAGGAATCATCTTTTAAAAGTTTTCAAGATTATTTTTTTATCATCTTCTTTTAGTTTAAAAATTTATGACATGTTAAGAAAGGAAAAATGTTTTTGAAGTAGAAAGGATATTTTCCTCAAGAATGGAGTTCAAGTGTTTTATCAAAATTATTTTCCATCTAAGATAATATAGGGTTCTGTTTCTATCCCTATTATTTCATTGATTTTATTATGTTGTGATGGAAATATTTTTATGAATTCCTTTATCTTATATGAATTGTTTTATGTTTTCATGATGTTTAAGATTCCCATTTTTATTACATGGGTTATGCTATGATGTATGCTTTATGATTTTGTGGCACACATAAGAATGGTATCATTATGAGATGGGTGGGACCTATATCTCCCTCCAATGCAATGGGTAACGATTTTTATCTCATGAGATAGACATGGCTGGAATAGCAGGTTAATCTGGTTCAGTGAAATAGGACTAAAACGAGGAGTGAACTCGGTTCAGAAATGAATTTGTCTGCTAAGATAGTCTTGGCTATGATTCTTGACTACTATCAAATAATTCACTATGATTATGTGTGTATGCCACAATGTTTCATGTTTTATGTTATGATTATTGGGATTACATTTCACTACTATGTTTTATCCCATGTTATGAAATTATGATTTCTTTTGCAGGTTAAGATTTCCAAAATGTTATGTTCTTATGAATATGATGTAATTGATATATCTATTGATTAACCTTACTGAGCATTTGACCTCACCCTTTTGTATGTTTTCTTTCCCCAGGTTAGGAAGAAGGATATTAAGTAAGATATTCCAAAAGGGACTATAGGTATGATGAAATAAATGGGAGACAGTGTAGATGCTTTATGAACCAGTTGTTTATGTTTCGCAGTTTGTAAAGACACTATACCTATATGGTCCTTTCCTGGTTTTGTTATATATTGTAATAAGTGTTCTTCAATTTTTTAGTAATAAAAATGTATGTAAATTATGGGTCGTTATAGGTGGAATCAGTGGCCCAACAGATAATGATACCATTGGTGCCTCTACTGGATGTGGGCCCTTCATTGAGGCCTCATCACTTGGTGGGATATCAGTGCGTAATACTCTTAGATCCCGGGCCAGCTATCTGCGTGGAGTAATCCTGAAAATAAATTGGAGTTCCAAACTATTATTGTTGATAGGTCGGACTCCAAACCAACACTGGATTCCCAAAATTGATAACCACAATCACTACAAATAACAGTATTTTTGTTAAAAGGAATGATCTGAGTCATATGTTCTATGCTAAAATCGATTCCACTGATACCAATTTGTCCTGACCAATCCCCCGGGGCTCGTGCCGTGACTGCCCCAAGCCTTCATTCCATAGGCCAGGGGTTGGAGACTACCACCAAATTTGTATTTCCTATATCTTGGATGGAATTTTCTTTTATAATATGTATGCACACACAACGATTCACACATCATGATACAATCTCAGTTAAACTACACAGTAAATAGAGTGAGAGCTGTAAGTAAAAGGGGCCAGAATATAAGATCAAATGGAATGTACAACTAAAACTGAAATACAAAATGACTAAAGAAATAGAAATACAACTACTTGGTCCTCCTATGTTTTCCCTACCTGAATGGTAGGTACAGATCGCTTCCTTAGCACTCCAGGTCCACCCATCACCACTATGTACCGACATGCCGTATATTCCACCTCCGAGAACCATCTTGTCCTGGTACTCTCAGCCTCGATCAGTTTTATTAATCGTCTGCACCAAACACAATGAGGTGCGAGCATATCCCTTGCATGGGTGACTATAACAATACTCAGTAGGGAGCCAGAGATGCCCAAGGTCACACAAAATCCACCAAAGTTGTACCTCAAATCATGAAATCCACTGTCAACCCCACTTAGTTATATGGACATACATATACCTATGTTATCATGTAAACTCATATCAATCATGAGGAAAACATAGAGTCCATCTCCAAATCCCCAATATCAACTATTCCACAAATGAAGTAATACCACAAAGGAATGTATCACACATGTACGCCGCACTGAAAAATACCACCGAGGTATTAACACGAAAGAAAGTACCACACATTTATGGAATCATCTCACACAGGTATAACATAGGTATGTAGTAATGATTATTAGTTATAACTATTGAATCATCTTACTCCATTAAGAGGAAGACCCACAGAGGATCGCTCGGTGATGACCAACACATGATCGCTTGGTTCTGACCCACACAGGATCACTATGTACTGACCCACATAGGAAAGCTAGATTCTGACCCACAAGTGATTGCTAGGTGCTTACACACACAAGATTTCTAGCTGATGACCCACACTGGTTCGCTCAGTGCAGACCCACACAGGACCGCTCTTCGTTTTTCATGTCACAGCCAGGTAAAGGGTTCTCGCACTACGCTTGCTTATCTCTGATAGGGTCTAACCCACAAGGCACTGGATGATACTATAACTTCCATTAAGTCTCATTAAGATGCTTCTCAAAGGGCTGCCATGCCATTGGGGTCTCAACGCAATAGACGGCGCATCAATCAGACGCTCGGTCTGTGTGTTATTTTCTTTTTTGTCCCGGTGGCCCGGTTGGATTCATGCTCGATCCAACCTGAACATACCCCATCCTAACCCAAATCTATAGTCGGGTATACTCAGTGGTACTGTCTTGCTCCAAGGTTTCTAGTGTCACTGACGGTTCATCAAAAAGATGCACAGTACCAATGTTATGGCTAAAACAGAGTAATTGGGTCATAGTGGGTCCGAGTTCGGTCCGACCCGGTCGAACTGACTCGACCCAACCCGGCCCGGGATAATCCAGTCTGGGTCAACCCAGCTTGACCCACTGGGTTCGGCCTAGGCCGCTGAGTCCATCCCGGCCCACGCTGGGATTTCTGACCCGCTGGGTCTGGACCTGCACAAGCTAGGCGGCCTGTCAGGCCATGAGGGCCGCGAGGGGGCGTGGAGTCCATGACCGCTATAGGGGTCAAGATGGAAGCTCAATGCCACCGGGGACCGCGAGGGTAGCGTGAGGCCGCAGGGCTGCTAGGGCGGCTAGGCCGCGGGTCATCTCCTCTATGGGGTCGCTCGACCGTGGGGCGGCTGCTCGGCCGAGGGCAGTAGGGGCCATGGGGAGGTGTCATTGAGTCGTCACCTTCATCACAGTCGGCAGTTGAGCTAGCCGTTGTTCCCGTGCCCCACCATGGTTGGTAGTTATTCCTCCACCGTGATCAATAATTAAATACAAGGATTTCAGAGAGGACATGCCTTGTTATTTTTACCCACACAATCCACGTTAGAGCGGTACTGAGTGGTTATAATTCCATCTTGAATTACGACGAAATATTGAGAACATAAAAAGAGATGAATTTCAAACAACCACTCCTACCACGTTCGTTTGATTCTTTGAATATTGTCCGTAGGGAAGGAGACAATGATGTTGGGATTAGACGAACGTATGTGTTTCCTCGATTGTTGGTCCGTTGAGGATGAAGACATTCTTAATCAACGAATGTTCTGTGGAAGAAGTCAGAGTCGATGTCGGCGTTCTTCGTTGGTGTTCTTCGTTGGAGATCATACCTCCCAATACTCCTCATTTTGCCAATACATTCCCCCAAAATGAAAATAACCAATTTTTGTGTTTCCCCAATTTTAATTGTTGTCAGAAGTTCAAATTGGATAAATTAATTACATATTTTGGCATAATAAATTAAAGGAGGTGACCCACACTTTTGAGGGAGTTCAAGGGGGTTTTCCTTAGGTGGTCCCCACCACCATAACCACTCATGGGATATTAATTTAGGTGGTCTGCACCACCATATCCTCTCATGGGAGGTATATTTCTGGTGGTCCCCACCTCTCAACATCTACATGGGATTCCAACTAAAATAAGTTACACAATTTTATTTTTATTTTTTTCTCTCAGAAAAACACAAATTCTATCTTTCACTCTCGACCCACTGTGGTTGAGGTGAAGGTCTCCTTAAACGAATACAGATATTCTGAGTTCAATGGTTCCCTCATATTTCAATTCCGAGAATCGGTTCAAAAGTAAGAAAAACCCGCTCACACGTTTACTGAACGTACCTGAACTAAAGTTACAAAATTCATTCTGGGCACTCCGGGCCTCGGAATCACATGTAGTCAATTTTCACAAACTCGTAATATTTTCATATATTTTAAAAAAAATTATGCGGAGATTATGGGTTTTTTCATTGTATTTATAAACATGGTTATAAGGGTATGAGAATGTGATTAGAGAAATAGAAGATCAGACTCATTATAAAAAATATTATGGAATAAATATTGGTAGATCATAATACATGAATCATAATGAAATAAATAGAATAGTCCATGAAACAATAATATATTAATAAGAAATGGAATTTTCAAAAAACATAAGCATATATTGATTCCCATAGTAACCAAGGCATCACTGCCAAGACCATCTTAGTAGATATGGTTCATTTCCATGTCCATCTTAGTAGAATGAGTTCACTCTTCATACCACCATAGTAGTCATGGTTCAATACCAAGGTCGTATTATTAATAAATGATAAATTCTATGACCATATTAGTAGAATTAGTTCACTCCTTATACCATCATAGTCTATCGCATGAGATATAAAACTTTACCCAATGCATTTCAGGGAGATATTGGTCACTTCTAGAACATAATGAAATCATACATACATGATCCAAAATATCTTAAATAACCATATAATAAACCATGAAATGAAATGGGTATCATAAACATGTAAACATATCACAAGCTGTGTAATTATAAAAGTTTCATAATAATTTCAACATAACCCTAATATAATAAAACAAGCTAGTTTCAAAAGCATATAATCTGTGAAAGATAAAAGGGTTTCATAACATCACTATACAAAATCATAAACTATTCAAAGGAAAAATATTAATGGAATAATTAAATCAATTTACCATGAAATCATGATAAACCCCAATGGATGTTATCTTTTTTGGGAAATAATTTTGAATGATCTTTTAAAAACATTTCTTGAGGAAAATATCCTTTCTCTTTTTTAAAATGATTTTTGTTACATAAAAACATTTGAAACCCAATTTCATTGAAAATATATTAGAAAACATATATGGAATATTTTAAAACATTAAATTATTTTTAATCTCTATTTTTCCTTGACAATTATCATCCATGATCTTTTGAAAACATTTTCAAAAACATGTTTTGAAAAAAGTAGATTTTCGTCCAAAGAGAGTGGTGGAAATATTTTAATAAAAATATTATCATAGATACAAAAAAGATTGAGAAAATGGAACTAATAAATAAGTATATCATGTATAAATATATAATATGAAAAATCATGAATTTTATTGATTTATGTATCATAATATTCATAAATAGAATTATAATGATAAACAATCATGAAAAAACGAGTAGTTTGTCTCAATAAAATCATATAACATGGTGACATGGGACCATACTCTACATGAATGAAAATTAAATAAAATTAATCTTAAGATATCATTAATATAAGTAAATTCATCTTATAATATTTAAAATGCAGTTATATTCCCCTATAGAAAATATTTTAGGTTCATAACAAGATATGAGTCTCAAAAAATGAAAAATTGAGACAAAAATGTTTTACTGATTTCGAAACTTATAAAAACCCAGTACCATGAAATAAGAATAATAGAATAGATATATCAATAACCACATATTTTTAAATAAGTACATAAAATTTAATCATGGTAATATCTTAAACCATTCAAATGTAATGATTGAAGAACATAGATTGTATCTCCCATAAATTAATAATGAGATGAAAATCCTCTACCTTGTGTCTTGACTATGTCAATTCCCATAAAATCAACCTATATAAAAATATGTTTAAAATAAATGATTTATAGAATCATATTCTTATATCTATTACCATATTTTATTTATTATGAAATTGTATTTCCTTCTTTTTAAGCATCCTTTGTTAATGTTTCACTTCTGGAAATATTTTCTTTGTTCTTCATAACTGTCTTAATTTGTTATATAAATTATTCCTTGTAATTATATCCCGATTAAAGAATTTATAACATGATAAAATTATCAGGTATATAAATTTTTTTTAAATTATAATAATCTATTTAATTATTATTTATGTAATGGAAGACACCATTCAAGAAGACAGTAAGACGTTTGTACTCATGGATGTTGTTTTCCATTTTAATTTATGTATTGAAAGAACGTTCATAAATGTCATTTATATACTTATATGTATAAATATAATTATTATTATATAATAAAAATATTATATATAACATAGAATTTCATTAAAAATATCATTAATATATTCCATGTTGTGTGTGAATGAAAAACATCACTTTGAGTGGGTGGAAATTCACACTTCCTCAGACAAGATTTATTTTATTAACACAAAATGGAAAGTAAAAAAAGATTTCTGTTGCATAATGGAATAAATAATGATAAATAAATAATAAATATAATAAATGAAATATTAAAATAGTGATTCCATCATCATGGACACCATGATTTGTGGTGAAGGAAAATGAACAATTATCGTTTTCCAAGGTTGTAGATCTCTATACTCAAAAATAGTTGTGTGATCATCCATTAGATGGAGGTGTGTGTAAGTATAGGATAAACAATTTTCATTAAATCTAACTATTATATTGTTTATAGTGTAGTTTTTACACAATAATGTAAAAAAGATAGTGGAGGGTGGGGAGTATCAAAATAAAATAAATACGCTTTAGAGAAGTCGTTACATCTGAATTGGGGAACTCCTTTTGGTTTATGCCAACAGAATTATTTGAAAATATTTATGACCAAAGAGAGGCTTGAATGTATAAGGGATTATTTTATAGAGGCTTCTTGGGAATATCTTTCACAATATTAAAAGGTTTGATATGTCTGAGAAATGGGTAGAATTGGTGGCCTTTTTTATAGAAGAAAAATGACTCAATTGAATTGTTTTTGAAACAAGTAATGTGTTAACATGTTTTCAACTAAAACAATTAATAAAAAAAATAATGGATGGTTTATGGTGGATAAATGGAAATAAAATTGATGTTGGAGAGGTATATATGTCAATTGTGGCCTAAATATTAACGTTTACTCCTTAACTAATCTTAATTTGGCCATAACCACAGGAATTAATTTTAATCACTTTTACTTATCATTTTGGTCAAAATATAAAATGGAATTATTAGACACTAAATATCATACATAATAATTTGGTTTATTTTTTATTGTTTATATTCCTATGAAAGATGCTAGAAAATTAAGATTAGTGTTCATCTCGAAGACACGACCAAATTACATGGTTTTAATGTTAGAAAATGATCAAAAGTTTGTCATGATTTTAGATTCAGTTTCAATGTATTATTATTATAATTAATTTAAATGTATTAATATATGTAATATTTATCATATTATATAGTAGAGAAATTATAATACCATTTTATATTATTAATTATTTGAAAAAATTCAGTTTTTAACTAATAATTATTGTTTTTCACTATTCATAAAAAATGATGTTTCTTAGAAAACTCTCAAATTTTCATCCTAATCTAATTTATACATTATGAATTCGAAAATTAAGTTTATTTAAATAAATTAAATATCAAAACATTCTCTAAAATCTTAATCATTAATATAATAAGTTAGTTTGAAAAAAAATATTTTTAAAAATAGAAGGACTTTACAAAAAATCATATCTTTTGTTATCAATATGTTTTATTTATTTAAAAATATTTTAAAAAATATTTATCAATTGTAATTACTGCTCATATTAAAAATCATAATAGCTGGTTTATAATTGTCTTATTTAAATAATTAAAATAATTAAAATTTATGTTAGGTATAAACTCAATGTGGTTTTATCATACGACAACTGAGTGTTGCATGGATCGTAATCCGAGTTAGTGTTGGACGTAACATAATCCAATTCAGTGTTTCATGTGATGTGAATATTTTAATTACTTCTTTTCCTGATATAAATGAAAATCAAAATTTATTCACAAATAAATAGGTCCATAAAAAATGGGGTGTTACACATAATATACCATATAGAGTCGTGAATAATGTAGTGTATAAAACTAAATAAATAAATATTACAAAATTTTATACATGACAAATAACATTATGATGAATTCAAAAATTTTGAAACAATAAATTTAAAATTTTTCTATAAATAATGGCTATTAAATAATTAAATAATCATAAAAAATATTTATTTATTTCCGATTTAAAATCCTCCATATTATAATTATTTTGAATGTCAATATAATATATTATATTTTAAATATAAGAATTTTACATTTTGTATCCATTAAGAGAAAATTTAACATAATTATATTATTACATAATTAATATTATTCAATCCTTTAACATTTAATTTATTGTCATTACATTTGATATCGATCAAATATTTTCACAAATAAGGCCTTTAATTTTTAATTTTTATAAATAAATATCATATATAAAACTGATTTCAATATAAAATCCATTATATTATCCCTTATTTTTTAAAATTTATAAACATGATATAAACTACATAAGAATTATTATACAAAAAATAATATCAAAATTTAAATTTTTGTGATATAAAATTTCATTATGTTAAAATTTATTATTTTGGATATTCATTTAATATATGTTCCAAAATTTTAATTAATTAATTATAAATATTCTATATTTAAATAGATGTTAATCACTTTATAAATTCTATAAATGTTGGAACTATCTTTTTCTAAAATTTTATATTATTTTATAAACTATGAATTTAATCACAAAATTAAAGAGATTGTAATAATATACTGTCTATTTAACAATGATCTGATGAATATAATTCATTTCTAAGAAATAATTAACACATACTCTGTCAATATAAAACAAATAAGAAACCCAAAACCAGGTCCCAAATGTTATGAAAAGAAACCATATTATAATTTAATTTATCAACAAGTGAACATTGCACCGTCTAAGGCCAATAAGACTATCATTGAATATATTTGTAATGAAATACCCTGAGAAGTAGCCAATTAACCCTTCTATTAGGGTGAATTCATATTCATACCTGTATCACCAAAAAAATTTGTTGGATCCTCCTCAACTATCATGTTATTTTATTAACTCATTAAATAATGAATGAAATATAATGTTGTTGTTTGAGTTGAATTCAAAGAATAATCTTTAACAATATTTTCATAGATTTATCCGTTTTAATAACGGAAATGGGGATAATCCACAACTATTATATGAATGTAATAAATTATTAATAATATTTTATAATTTTATATTATTATAATATTTGTAACCCTTAGAAAAATAATAATTGATTAATTTATAACATAAACACAATAACATGTCTTGTAACAATTTATCATATGAAATGCACATAATGTAATCCTCACATTGATGGATTTTGGGAAGATAACTCATAATTTTTTTATCTTATAAATTCTAATGTTCTATATGAGTTGTACAATATGACTATTTAAAAAAACATTGTTATAACAAATAAAAATCTAAAATATGATTGACATATGTAGATATGTTATGATATCATTTTATATTAAGTAATGATATCAGAAAATGAATATATTATTTAATTTGATATATATATTTATATATGTTTGGAATATACTACAACTTACTAATACTATGGGATATCATATAATGAATAACATCATAAAATTTATCTTTGAATTAGGGAACATATTCAGGAGGTAAAACATATGATTAAGATTAGGGATATTTATGTATAAATAGAATGGGTGGCAACAAAAGATGGTATTCCTTGTATTTGGATTATTTAATATATTTTTTAAATAATTACTTATTTGTTAACTGAAATAAATAGGATTTACATCCTTTTTATTGTGATATCATATTCTTATTTTCAAAACTTCCTAAACTATTGAATTCCCACAAAGGGGATAATAAGTTTACCCACGTTTATTTATCAGGTATTTTTTATTCTTTTTGAGATTAATAATTTTTAATGAGCTAAAAGTTGGTTTAGTTTAACATTTATTTTACCAATGTTTTCTTATATTCATTACATTAATTTAAATATAATCACTATTTAATTCATCTATATTTGATGGGAATAAAATTCTCAATTAAATGTCATTGAAAATATTACCCTACATTTGAACATAAAATATTTACATTAGTTTCTTGGTTGATCAAAAGAATATGTGTTCATTAAAAAACCTAATTTCATATTTAAAATTGTGAAATAAAACCTTCATATTTATTAGTATGTCATATTCAAAAATGGACTATCTTATTGAGCTTGGTATAGTGTTTTTACACATGGGTAAGTGTTGTGTTATTTTATGGTCACATTAGTTGAATATTCATGAGTAAAATTTTATATAAATAATGTAGTAAAAATATATAATAATATTTATCTTATTTATTTTACATAATTATAAAATATATAAACATATTTTAATTAATTTTAGCAGGAGATAGGGTTTATAAAATTAATGCAGTATCCATAGGGTATTATCCTTCACCGATTCTCAGAATAACATGGTTTGAGAATTTATGAATTTTAAAAAAAAATTATTTTTTATTATAAAATATACATTCTAACAAGAGAATATAGATTCTTATTTTTATATTTATATTATATATATTAGAATAGAATTTCAGTATGTAAATATTTATATAATAAAACTTACAACACTATTAGAATCATCCTAATCTGATAAATGAATTTTTAGGTAAACATGTGATAATTTATATGTAATTATTAATAAATTTTTTATTATAGTTTTTCATTAGTTATATGATTCAAAAATAACATAATGGAAACTCATAAATTGGATGAATATATTTAATATTATTTTTATATATTTAGAATTATAGTTTATAAATAATATATATAAATATTTTATTTTTTTCACCAACCCTCTAGGATTTTAGGTTGATATATTTCCAAATCATTGAAAAATGAAAACAAATATAGAACCATGTGTATATAAAATTATGAGGGATAATATTATATTTTTATATTAGGTGGAAAATGATGATCAAATTTTTTAAATGGTACCAAATTTGATTCATTCAACAGTGATGGTGAGGGATATATTCCAATGTGATGGAATTCGTCTCATCTAATATTAAACATTGGGGATAGTGGACACATGATCCTTATCATGAGGTCACATGTAAAATATAATTATATAGAAATGATTAGGCATTTATCATGAATAGATGGTGAAATTTTATCAATTTTATCGATATTTTTTTGAATCTTTTAAAATTATATGGACATAGAACAATCATTCAATTTGGAAGATTACACGATTACGTTGTAAGGGTAAGGAACACAAAACCCAAAAAAACCATTCTAGGGTCGTCTTATCATTTTATAAGACAAAATGGGATTATAGTGTGATGTATTTGGATAAAAATATATGTTTTGGTTTTTGGAGTTCCCCATAGAACTCCATAAATTGATTATTCTTCAAGTGATTTTATGATTTTTTGGTGTCTAAATTGGACTTTGAAAATTCAATTTTTTTTAAAATTACAGACCTAATAAAATACAGACTGGGTTAGAAAAAAATTCAATGTTATTTATAGACACAATATCAACAATGAATATTTTTATTTTCTAAACAACTCATTTAAATTTGAATTCATATACAATGACGTATTGGTTTATAATATTTACTATGTAATAATATAATTATTACTGAAAAATAATAATATTTTTGATATAATAGAACATTAATTAATCATTTAGTTTAGAATCATAAACAAATGATGTAGCTAAATATAATATATTTATGGCCTTGGGGTTGTTTAATGTCTGTAATAGCGGAAGAGATGAAATAATTATCCATGTATTGATTTACCATTAGAGGTGTGCCTAACACATATAGTGAATATAAATTTATTAGAAATGGTGAATATTATATTGTATTCATATGTAGGAAAAATAAATGCGAATTATTTATTAGAATGAATATAATTATACAAATATAATATATTTTTCAAAATATCAAATTAAATGGAAATATAAGGAAAAAATTACGGATGTGGTTTTATTAAGAATTTGTGGATTTTTAAATGTATTTTCTGGAATGGGACTATGATTATTTTTTTATTCATTAAACAAAAATCTATTATCGGACTTAATATAATGGATTTTATTCGATAGTTAAATGAGGACTATTTTATTATAATATATATTATAACAATGGAGACTAATTTCATAAGTCAATGATTGGAATTAAATAATTATATAACATTGAGGATGAGGAAACCCTCAAATGGTGAGACATGGTCATCATGGAAACAGATGAATATAAATATCGATTTATAGTCTATGAAAAAAATAATAATGGATTGTTAAATATAACATTAATTATAAGGTTGAATTATCATTATTATTAATATTTATATTTCTTATGATAATGGTTTGTTGATTTTTATTTGAAACATTTTTTAATTGAAACTATGTTACTAATGCCCATGTGATATAAATTTTTCCCATCTGGTTATGACTATCCTAAGTGAATAATTTATTAATGAATTTTTTCATTATATCATTATTATGAATAATATGTTATAGGATGTGTATATATATAGAAATTTTAGATATTATAAAATCCCATAATAAGGTATATGGAAGTCATATTGAATGGGTTCTAATGTGATTAGATGATTAATTCAATAACAAACCATTATCTATTATAATATTATCATACTAGTTATATGAAAATAAATAGTGGGAATCCTCTGACAGTGATTTTTTTATCACTATGTTTATATATAGATTTCTTAAGAGAATAATAGTTGGATCCTTTATTATGTATGAGGATAATAATTGTTTGAAAAAACACACACTAAGATGTGATTCAATATATTAAATAAGCATATTCCTGGATATGGGATTCAAAAGTGGATCTCAATTAGACATAATATTTTATTTTTTTATAGTGGGAATAAAGTTTCCATACACCATCTGACCAAATTATCTACTAAGTGACTAGTAAATTCATGTATATGTATCCTAAAACTCTCAACAAATAATCTTGAATGGTAAATGATGTATATTTCAAAATGAAATTTCGAATGGATTATTTCAACCAATAACTATAATATGTGTTTTATGCAGAATGTTAATTCCTATATTATCCTTAGTATGTAAATTCTATGGGGGATTTATGGATATTAGAAATAATCCAACAATATAACTTCATTAATATAATGAAGTGTAATTTAGATGAATTTCAATTCCCCTTATCTCTAGTAATAGGGAATGAGAAGGAATTTGAAACACCCAATAGTTTCTCTCACTCACCCAACTCTCTGGAATATAGGTTGTCCATATATATATATATATATATTAATTTTCTTAGAGATGGTAACATATCCTAAAATTAATATATACAAATTTATCTATGGATATGGGTTTCTTGTCTATAAAAGTACAAAAACTTTCCACGGAATATGTTTATTTTAACTAGTACATTAGATATATTTTTAGATGTGTATTTCCTATAGTAGAACATCACATATATATATGTGTGGATTTATTATAGTATATATTGAATACTTATACTATATTTAATTAGTTAATGACAAATATATTATGGTTTGTGAGATTAAAAGGTATTTTTATTTTAGAAAACTTTTTTGTTTCATTATATAAGGAATATTAATATTTGTTGACATGATGAATAAGATATATGTTTTAACTAATTTGGTAAGAGTTTGGTTATTATAATTAATTATATTCAGTAATGGTATATTATATACAATTATAAAACAACTGATTCAGACATACACTATATGTTTATATGGTTGGTTCACTAATAGGGAAACCATAATGGATATTATTATAATCACCACTATTTGAATTATATCATGTTTTCTCATTGTTTCAAAATATATTAGATATAAAAGAGTTTAATGGGCTATAAAACCAAGATATAGAAGATTTTTATAGGGAGAATTAGTGATATTGATCCTCTAATTATGGCTGCTGTTGTGTTTTTATTATTTGGGATGGCATGTGTTTGTGATGTGATAGTTGTAACTTGTGATTAATATGTACCAAATGTATGGTCGGTGACATCATAATGTTATGAAGGTGATATAATTTAAGGTATCTCATGATTCCATTGAATAGTATCTGTAATCATATAAATTATTTGATATTAGATGATATGATGAAGGTTTTTCAACGGTGACGACAGACTCTGATGGAAGGGATTACTGTAGATTTGGTCTAAAGTGACGATTCAGATGTGATGTGACATGGTTCACTCCAAGAGGTGGGTGTGTGAATAAAATTTTTCACAAAACGTAAGGTGTAACTTGGACCAAGATGGAATGTATTATCATGTTGAAGAATTATTCTGAATTTTTAATTATGAAATTTTTCTATGGGTTACCAGTCAACCATAAAGCAAGTTCGAAATAAATTAAAAAAACGAATTTCTTAAAATTGGGAAATATATATATATATATATTATATTTTTAAATTTATATATCATTCAAATAATTGTATATGTTGACTTTTTTTAATTTCATATGTCAATTTAGTTTTATTTCTTCTCATGATGCAAAGATACCATAAAAATACTCATAAACAACAAGAAAAATAGTGGTATTAATGGGGTATGAACTTATTTTGAGTTTAAATACAAATAACTTTTTTATTTATTCACAATATAGGACATTAAAAATGGTGTAGTAGTATCAATATTTAAAAAATGTCAGTTATAAATTAAAAATTTCTGGTTCATTGGTAATTGTTAAGGATTGTAATGTGAGGTGTATGAATCATATAGATACTGGTTGAGAATTTATGAATTTATGATTTATTTTATTGCATCTCTACAATGTACATGTGGTATGGAATGATAATGATAATATCCAAATCAACCTCATTTTCATTTTTTTAGGATTAACAATATATATTACAGACAAGGGTAAATTATTTTTTATATTTTTTTAATATATTTATATTGATAATGAACTAATATTGATATAATATATGAGAATATTAATCATAGATCTGGAAAATGAAATTTCATGAAATCTACAAAGAGTATGATATTTCTCATTTCGATTTATGGTATTGACTACCTAAGTTCTAACATTTAAATTCAATATTATTTTCTTACATTATCTATTTAATGTTATTAGTTTATTGAATACTCCATTCACTATAACTAATATATCAATATTTATATTAGATTCAGTATAAAGTCGGGTGTTCTATCACTATGTTTGCTCCAATTTGTGATATAGAAAAATATATTTTAAATTGTTTTTATCCATTTGGTCAATGTAGTATAATGGATTATAACATGTATTTAGGAACTATTGGGTTAAAATATGAACTTTTATGGCTTCCTCTTCAAATCTATATTTAAAATTTTTAATAGATATATAAAATATTCTAACAAAATGAAAACATATTATTTATTCTCATATTTTATATTATAAATCTCCATTGGAAATGCCATATGATGTATCATATTTATTAAAATATAGTCTACGGTTTATGGAAAATATATTTTTTATGAAATCAATATATAGAGTAGTCTGGGGAAGTAATGTATATTGATGATGATTTACATTAAATTCTATTTTGAGCCCCACTATTTGAGTATAGATAAAATAATGTCTAATATAGACTACATAGGGTATTTTTTCATATATAGTAGAACCCATTTCAAATGATTATTTATTCTTCATGATAAATAGATAGAAATTGTATTTTGTGGTTCAGAATAGAGTTTAGAGATGAAAGATCACACTTTACCATGGGTTTTTCCACAGTATGACAATGAAATGATCTGATAATTATATGTTTATTGTGAAAGTTCACACTAACTAGTATATGTGGGAAATTATTCTAAAGGATGTAATAATGGATGATGTTATCATGAAATAATGATCATAAATTTTTATTAGGTGATGGTATTAAATAGATGTAGCCCTTATTTTTCATAATTGGAATGGTAAATGTGCCACAATCATGCTTCATAGTGGAAATATGGTGATAAGTATCCAAAAAAGATTAATTTATTTAAGAAATAAAAAATAATGTATTATAACCTTAAATGGTTATTAGTGGATAGCTAGGATTACCGAGGTGATTAATGAATTATAGTATAATGGAATTAAAATTTTAGAATGGAAATGTATTAGTTATATGAGAAATGGTTGAAGAGATATTTAAATGGGAATTAATTAAATTGTTATGTAATTATTGTGGTCCCTTGATAATGGGATTCATCATTAGGTGTTTATTATACATGTTATCATTATTGTATATTCCTTTTCTGGACTTAGTGGAACACATAGACACTATTTTGTATTGGTTTTGAATGAGGATTTGTTTTTAATGTATTGTATACTTTGATATAAGAGATATTTTTTTAATTACTTATGATATTGTGAAATTTCAATTCTTGATCAATTTAAAAAATGAAGGATGAGATTTTTATTTGTATAATCATGTGAACTGAGAAAATAATATGGTTAGAGATTACGTGGGTTCATCAATTCTATTCCATTTCAGTGTTGATAATCACTGATTTTAAATGATAAATAAAATATTGTTTTTATAATAGTGATTGGTTGAAATTAAACGTATTATTAACATAACTTTATTAAATAATTTATTTTTGGAAAAATTAATCCAAATTATTGTGACATTTATTAAATTTTGATGAGTTATATAAGAATATGTTGTGTATTTATCACCCTATGGTTTAATGTTGTCTAAAATATTTGTATTTTGATGATTCATTTATGAAAGTTGACTCATTTTTTGTAATTTGTTAGTAATAATGTATTTTATCATTATGTTTGATTTTCTATGAATATATCATGGTGTTTAGGAATTTTAGGTCTATTGTAATTATTCATGGGTAGAATATTTTTTCGTTGAGAAACTTCATTATATGGTTATCTCATTATGTAGAGATATTGTTGTATTATTTTGTTGTCTTGAGACTGTGGTGTGTTTTTATTTATTTCGGGATTACTTTTAGTCTAGTAATAAAAATTTATATAAATTTTTCAATATTTTAGATGTTCCAATTAGATGTGTAAAATTATGCATTAAATTTCTGGGATATATGTAGTTGGTATCATTTATAGGATGATTGATTTTAATGTGTTGGTGAAGTAATTGTATTTGAATTTACTAAATAATTACATTTTTAATTATCTTGATTCATGGTTTAATGAATGGTTTAAAAAATTAATTCACTCATGTGATTTTAAATGAGGTTCTTTTGTGTCCAGATTGATAACTATGGGATGATTCGTGAAAATATTTTAATTATGTAACAAAAAAGAATTATATGGTAAATTCACCATTCATGATAATTTTTATTTTAAAGAGGGATATCGTTTTAAAATTTTAGTTGGGTATTTTCCCAAGGATTTATTTTGGGAAATTTATTAGTGAAAATATTTTAATGTCCAGTGGTGGTTATATGATTCCAAAATTTATTAAAAATGATTATTGATATAAATTATATTTTAATAACATTATTCGACAATATGTAGGAAAATTTTCTGAAATTTACTGGATTCAATTATTTATATGATGGTGTATCCCACTATATAGGGATATGAATTATTATGATTGAAATATCATTGATGTAGGATCAAAACATCAATTAAATTGGGTATGGTTCCCAAATTAAAATTCAAATATTTCAACATGTTATTACCTCTAGTTTTTTCTAACTGGAATCATGCAATAAAATTTTACTATCCATACAATTTTTTAATTTAAAATCAAATATATTTGGTTTCATAAATATCAAATTAATGAATTTTTATATAAATATTAGAGAATATATCAGGGTAGTTTTGGAAAAATGTTGATAATATTTTCATTTAAATAGATCAGCAAGAATATCATACCATTTACGATAGCTATAAATGAAAAGAATATACATCCCAAGTATATTCTCCCATTAATTTCATTGATAGGAATAAATAATTTAGGTAAATTTTATATGTTTTCGAACTCTATATTATTTTACATTCTTGGAATAGAAATATTGAACATATTTGTGTTGATATAGAATTATGGGGTTATAAAATGATTTTTCATGAGTTTTAGTGATCATCAATGTTGGTATAATATTATTAAAAATAGATTATTATTGTTGGTATTAATGTTATTTTTAATATATCATGTAATATTTGGTTATGTGATGGAATTTATATAGACAATAATAGGGTGAGGGGGAACATGGCTATATAGAACTAGTCACATGGTATCAAATGGAATGATAAATTCTATGTACGACTGCCTAAAATAAATTATTATATGATAAACAATTGTCCATATTACATCTATTTTGGTTTAAATACGTCTGATGTGATGGATGTTGTTCTGCAATTCAATTAGCCATATTTGACTACTTATGTGTAAAGGGGGAAATGATGTGACAAAAACTGTACATTAAAATATTATCCAATGATAAAATAGAAATGTTTTAAAATAAGGGATTCCCTCTTAGTTCTGTGTGATGAAAATAAAGGGGAACCACATGGAAATGTATATTGTTTTAATTCTTCCACAATAGAGTGAGTGTGTGTTGGGTAATAAATTAACCGCCAAAAATTATATCTGACACCTTCTGTCTTCCCGGAAATAATGGAATCTATTTTGGTACATAATATAATTAATATTTAATGTATAGAAATTGAATTAACAGAATATCTGTTAATTATGTTAATATAAAAATTTTAATGTGATTTTCCTAACTAGGATGTTTGGGATTCAATATTTTTCTTCTTATTATTAATATTACTAAACAATAATAACAATATTTAGAAAATGTGAGAGCATGAATGAATCAATGAGTTTAGAGTATTAATCATTGGAAGTGGTTAATTAGGCTTGGATGATAAACCAATGATTATGTTAACTAGATCATAGAATATGATATTAAATTAGTAACATTATAATGATGTCACGATAAGGTGTATCTCACACCTATGATAATATGAATTCTTTTAAAACAATAAATTTTCAATAGTGCTCATAAGTATTAATAATATATTATAATGGGGTGAAGGAATGAAATGAATTTATTTAATTACAAATTAGATTCCAAATATGAAATAATAGTGTAATTTAATTATATAATTTAAGGCTTTAGTTTTAATAATATGTGGTATATTATTTATCTGTCATATCAAGAATAAAACTCTATGTATTTTTTATATACATATAAATGAAATATTTTTTATCAATATATGGAACACCATTTATTGGAGTGATATATATAGGTAATTTTATTTTATATTATATATTGAAAATAGTGATTAATGTTACAATTCAATGAGGGTAATTTAAAATTGATATAATTTGAACGATGTGAATATAATATAGTCATTTGACATGATCAATATAAGAAAATTTGTAACCAATGAAATTAATGTAATGTATGAAAAATATAATAATGAGTATTAATGTGATCATTCAGAGATAAATAAGTGGAACCTTCCTTATAATGATATAGTTTTTTCCCAAATAATGTTTATTTATCTATATTAATTATTATAAATGGACTCTATGTAAAGGTATTTGTACAAACATAGTTTTTATGTGCCTGACTGAATAATTTTAAATGAATTTTTATCATTATAAAAATATTATTAATATAATGTCATGCTATGTGAATGTGGAAACTCATTGGTGATTTTACAGATTCTAATGATGAAATTTTTTGATATAATATTGAAATGTTTTTGATACAAATTATAATATAACACAACAACAAACATTAAGATCATAGTGGATTATTATTATCTATCATTAGGCATGGAAATTTTGAATTTGGGTATAATCATAATTCATCTCCATAATACTAAATTGATGATTAGTTAAACTACTAAAGGGTTCCATGATGGTGTATGATTTTATTTATTCTATAGACTCATATGCTCTGAGATATGTCATAGAATATGACAGGTAGATATTTATGTCGATGCGATGTGAATGTGGATCTACTTTATTTCTGTCATCTAATTTTGATTAGAGATGGATGAATATGGCCATAAAAATTCTCCCACATTATTCTATGTGGACAACAATGATAAAATTTTTATTTAACTTTCACCACTGACCCAATACTCTATGATAAGACATGCATGATATTTCCTAGTTGTAGTTTGAGATGAGTAATTCCTCTAACAACACATGTATGCGACAGATGTAAATTTTTCATTAATTAAATATAACCAATATGAGAACATGATGTAGGGATGGGAAGAGATGAATTTTTCTTCAATAATCTCAATTATAATAATATAACGGACAATAACTCGTATGAATTTACAAAACCCCAATCCAACACAGCTTGGATCAACATAGATGATAATGAACTATGTACCATCTCTCATTATCCCACTAATATAGGATTCAGGGGGATCACATATGTATAGTATCATAGTGGGACATATATTTCTTACATAACATTCAACTATATATCATTTCTAGAAGGCTTGTATTTATTTATACATCAAAGAATCTATAATCACCTCGTTTTATTTTTTTATTTCTTCTAGTTCATGGAATATAGTTTCAGATACGTTTTTAGTAAAACACTTTCAATATATGGTTTGTTGATTATTTACAATAAAAACTCATGATTATAGTATATCTTATTATTTTACAAATGATCAATATTTTATGGATTCATCTCTTTTATTTTTTTATATGGGAAATGTTATTTTTAAATTTTTCCCAAAAAAATTCTTATTAAAGTGAATGGAAAAGGTGAAATACGTATATATTATGTAGGAAAGATTAATGTTATTCTTTTTTGTGGTATTTTGTGATATCATAATTTTTACATGTCACTCTATTTTTATGTACATAGACACTAGTTATTTTTGGGGTGGAATTAGTTAATGGAATGACCATATTTGATATTTTCCTACTCACTCATTCATGACCACTTATTCATTAACTACTAATGTCCATAAAAATTAGCTAATATAATGGATTGATATTCAGGAAACCATGTGATTAATGATTCGTATATATTTTTGGTATAGTGGAGATATAATAATAAAAACCACAACGTGTCATCAGTACAAGGGGTGGAATCTATTAGGGGTGTGACAATTATACATGTTGATTTATATGTGTCATTTAACATTATATCATCTGGTTCTGGTTATATATATGTGTGTGTATATGTTATATATTTAATTTTATATTTACTTAATAAAATAATGGATTCAGATATATGATATTAATAAATATATCATTTTTATTGAATTCCACTTGTATTATGTGGATAACTCTATGTATAAAGATAACCATTGGTTTACATTGGTAATGATTAGAGAGTGTAAATAAGGTGAGATGATATGCTTCATTATTTAGTGTTGTGGAAGTGTATTCAATCTCCCAATACTCATGTATTGGATTTTAATTGAACACATATTAGAGTGAGGGTGAGTTGTTTTCACAATATAGTGATGTTATTTATTCAATAATTCATCATTTATGTGTTTCCACTCTTTAACCAAAGGGATATATTCTTGAAATTATGTAGATTTATATTGTAATATTTTTTGTACACCCTATTAAAGAAGAAATAAAGATCATATAAATGGTTTAGGTATGAACATATGGTTAGATTACACATTATTTTTTAGAGATAGTGAGGATGTTTTATGTTAGTCATCCATGGTTCTAATTTCCCAAATTTTTGTGTTCAGTTTTCATTTATATTTTAACCTGGATATCATACTTAGTTTCATGGTCAACGAAACTATAAATTAAATTCATAAAAATTATTAATAAGTGATAGAAATGAATGACAGTGAGTTAGAAGTATGGATCGTTATGGAAAATCCTTATTAAACCATTCTACTACACATTGGGATTAAATTGAATTAATCATGAACCCATCAAATATATTGATCGTCAAGAGATTACAATACATGAATCTGAATATAGATTTGATAAATAACATTATCCTTTATTTCATAAAAAATATATTCTTAAAATTTTTAGAAAAGAATTTAAAACCTTATGATATTCATTATAAATCAAAAATTGAAAAAAATGAAAACCAAATAAGGTATAACTAAAATGAAAATAAAATTGACTCATGTATATTATTATTAAAACCATTATAGAAGAAATTTAATATAAAATATTAAAAAACCATATAATAACATATTTATATTAAAAAATAAATTTTATATCCATCAAAATATATATATTTTAGAAAATGAAAAGGGAAGTTTTTTAGTGAGAATAATTTAATAAAAAAATTACATATTTATATTTCAAAGAAAAGGAAATTTATATACTATACATATAGTCAGAAAAGACTCTCTAACATATTATTACATTCTTATTAATTTAAATATCTATTAACCACAACATAATGTTTAATTTTCCTAGTATATCAGGGATACTAGGATGATAAGAAAACATCATAGATGAAAAGTTTAATATAATTATTTTAAAATCCATAATGTTCCCCAATATTCTATTGATATTATAAAAACATATCATATCATTTAGAATACATAAAATAATTGTTGAGTTATAAATTCCATTAAGGGAATAATCATGATAATTAGACATGATGTATGAGTAAAATGTCACAAAAAGATATCACAAATGAAAAGGAACAAGAATAATAAAAGGATGCATAAAAAAATAAGGTGATAACATATTATAATTGAAAAATATAAATCTAGATTCATAAAATAAAATAATAAAAGTATATGTCATGGATAATTTATAAGACAATTTATTAATTTGAAATATGTCCCATAGTGGAATTGGTTTACTCAATAATACCATGAAAGTAATGTCATGATATATGATCATTACAAAACACATTGTATAATTATATTTTTGATATCATTAGGAAATTTATATGCATATTATTCAGAAAATGGGAATAAACCAAAATTATTAATCTTAATAAATACCCATGTAATGTAGTGGGTTATATAATCATACCTCAAATAACAATTAATGGTTTTTTATAATGATTATAAATTGAATAATGAATTAAATATTATGTATGCTAATATTTTAATCAATAAATATGGGAATTTTATATTCATTTCATTAAAAAACATGATGACATGAGGTGAAAAATGTATTTAAAATTTCTCCCTTGAAATGGTGTTTGAATGACTTTGCAAAAAATTAAATAGGATCGTACATGAAATGTTTTTGAAGAAAAAGGTAAATAAAAATTTATTTTCCTATAATAGATCTAATTTTATGATTTTGTTTTATTTTTATATGATAATAAATGTTTTTTACAATAACGGATTATATATGATAGATAGGTTCACCGTAATAAGGTGTAATGATAATGAAGGCTTTATGAAATGTTTGAAAGGAATGTATAACCCCATAAATGAATCATATAACATGATATATATATATATATATAAGATAAATATGTATAGTATAATAAGAGTTAAATACAATAGAATAAAAATATAAATAGTGGTATTTTTAAAATGGTAATACAAAAAAATTTTGATAGTTCAGAGAGTTCCCTTTCCATGGATGAAGATTCATAATTCACATTCACATTATAACATGAATGACAATGTTATACTATATTGAAAATTTTATCAGATACTAATAAGAACTATACGATTTATTATAAATATTTTACATTATTTTATATAAATTTAATAGAAATGAAATATATTTATTTCCTGTCTCAAGGACAATTTTTTTGGTTAAAAGGTCAGGTTAATATTTAGGTAATTAAATGTGTTCTTCTGGAATGGTTATATTTCACAATATGTGTAATTATATGGTGTCAATGGGTATACATATGATTAAAAGGTCCTTGTTATCAAATATTATTCACATATATTCATTATTTAGAGATTATGACTTTTATTTTCATATATTTATGTATTTTGGGTGGTTATTCTGATCATGAACAACATACATGGGTTTATCTTACATTATCACTATTTATCATTTTTATTATAATTAAAAAATTAAACTACTTATTCATCAATTTTTTTACCATAATAATTTAATATTCCCTATATATGAAAGAGTGTGGGGAAAATGATTTTTTCATTCACTAGTGTGGTGAATCTACCATTACGTAAAAATTATTTTCATAATAGTATCCATTGAGTGGAGGGTAGAAATTATGCCATATATAATTATTATAAAAATGACATTTAATTATGATTATAGAGTTATTATTTAAATGTAGATGTAAATAATTTGTGGTATGTCACATATGAAATTAATTAAAATAAAATAAATTAATAATTTAACCTATTCCATTTGGAGTATCCACATAGCTACCCATTTAGGTTGCATGAAATTATCAGTGGGTAATACCATCAAATATTGGGCATTGCATAGAGGATTGGGGAGAGGAATTTTTTTATTTTAGGAAATCGAAATGTCATAAAATATGGGAGGGGAATGGGTCATGATATGAGGTATTTATAAGTTGAAGAAGTGGAGATTTTTAATTTATATTAATTTTTTTATTTATTTTTAACCATGAATTTCAATAGTGGTGTATATTTTCACTATATATTGTAATTTATACATTTAATTTTGAGATAATGCCTTTAGACATTATCCATCTCTCAGGTTTTCCATTATTTATCATAATATATTTTATATCATATTTTTCATAGCACATGATTCAATAAATTCAAATATCGTAGGAAAATATAAATAATCATTCAAAATCATATTTTCATTTATATTCCAAAAATTAATTCCAATTTTAAAAATTACATTTTCAAAAATTAGGAAATTAGTTTTTAAAAAAAATACCAATTAATATAAAATAATTAATTATTAATAAAATTATAAACTTTTTAATACATTAAAAAATTCCTTATAATGCAATAAAATGAAATTTTATTAATAAGGAAATGATATATTATATTAGGAATCCATTTTATTAAAATAATAATTCCTTTAATTTTTTTAGTTATCATAAATGTTAAAATAAAACATTTGTGTTTAAAATTTATTAAAACAATTATTTTATTTTTTTTCAAAAATTTATAAATTTAAACCATTAGATCATTGTCCTTCTGTTCATTTTTTATATAATAGTAAAATACTATTGTTTAATTACATAGGTCATTGTATAATTCTAATAGTGAGGTTAATATTCTTAAAAATTAGAATATTATTGAAATGCTCACACTGTTATTCCAATGGTCTGATTTGTAATGGACATATGGGTTTCCAAAATTATACATGTTCTTCATATATAATTATTTATACATAAAATCTATTTTATATCATGGTTTTGTAATTATGTTTTAAAAATTCATGTATAATTTATAATATTTTTCTTTATTTATATATTTTTTTGGATATTTTGATCATACTATGTGATTGTGAACATCCAACATTTCGATTTATCGTCATATTATTTTCTATTTCATGTCTCAATATAATATTAATGAATTTGTGAGTGTATTTATACTCTAAATATATGTATCAAGTACATATTATAAAATTTCATTCATTATAACATATAGGGCATATGATTTTTATATTAATAAATTAATAAGTATGAAACATTAGAAAAATTAGATGTGATAATTTATTTTTAAGATTAAGGATTGATAAATTCTTCCAAATAATAATTCTCACAATCAAATTTTTATTTTACCCTATACATTGAACATATAAGGGGATGCCTCTATTTCATTTATTCATTTGTTTCCAATATTAACTCCTCATACATGTAGTTTTTCCAATATAGTATATATGGTTGAGTGATATTGTATTGTTTAAAATTTCATATATGGCCCAGAACATTAGTGATTTCCGATAATAATTGATATGATGCTCCAATTTAATATCCTACATATTCTAAATATGTGCAAGATATAATATGTACTTCTACGGTATTTATATATATAACACGTTATATACATGGGGAAATTTTATTGGGAGGTCTAGTCGATAGACCAAAACACCAATGTGATTAGCAAACTCAAAGCATCTTATTGACCAAGGATATATCATTATTTTCTTCCATAATAAAAATTTTATCTTCCATGGGTATTTTTAAAGGATCACATTATCAGAAAAACATAAACACTAGGTCCCACCATTTGTTATCAACATAATTATTTTTTCAACTCTGAACTATACTGAAATTGTGATGAATGATATTAATATTTTATTCCATTTAATTGTATATTTAATGTATTATTAACATCCATTAACAAAATTTCTATAAACACGCATATGTCATACATCTCAAACCCTAGAGGAAATTACATTTTGGAATTTTTATTCTTTACTGAAAGATAATATTGTATGATAACTCTTATAAATGATTATTTTGACCCATTCCTCCATTAAATATCAAAAACCATACTATAAACATGTAATTAATTTTTTTTATTTTCTTCTTAGATTGGATGTCAATGTGAGTGTTATAATTCATACAAATGTTCATCATTTTTATAGATCATATAGGAGAAATTTATATAGATTTGAGGTTATCATAGACTCTTTATTAGATTTAATTGAGAATAATTTTCCATGTGTGCTATCAACTTCAATAATATATATACTTGAAACTCAATTGACATAGAAGTTATACTAACTAAAAACTGAATGTTCATTCTTTGTGAGTTGGATTCCTAAATTCAATGTAGAATTGTACCATGTTTTTCTTATGATTATTCTTATAAAATATGGGGTTCTCTTCTCCCATTTATATAATGTCATGAGTAATTGATACATAATCCATTTAGCCATTTTTATTTCAACTTTCAATTTTTGACATTACAAAAACTATAATTATTATTAGGTAGTCTCCATTTTTACATTTTTCTACTAATATTTACCTCAGAAATCTAAAAACATATTTTTGATCTAATGGTTGATAAAGAATATAAAATATTCTATATCATTCAATGATTATCAAATTATCATAGGAATTTAAGGTAAACATAGTTATTACCCAAATCGTATAGATCCTTTAAATTTTTTTAATTATATGTATTTAAATTTACTTATAGCCTCAACCTTATTCTATATGTCAAAATAATCTATTTTAAAATCCATTTTGTTCTCTACAATAGATAGTTGATAAATCATATGAGCATTCATGGATATAATTTAGCTCCATTTTAAATCCATATCTAACATTTTAATTCCTTAGATGATTGTAGCTTTTGTCAACTCTAAAAATTAATAATGTATAGTGATGATTTCAACATACAACATATGAAACTTCATTGACTTTCCCATATTGATAATGCATTGAGCATTTAAGGTCATTAATATTATATAACCATATTCACATGAATATATTATTAATATTTTTTCGAATATATATTTAATTATTTTATGATTCATAATGTATTTCACAATTCTCCCTATAGTGATAATTCCACAAAATAGTCATTGTGAATATCAATACCTTTAACTCCAGATCAGTCATTGGATAGTGTGAAAACTAGTGAAGTGATATTCAGAGATTTCAATTCATTGAATCTATCACCACATAAATTAGTATAGATAAACATAAATTCATTTTTTGTTTTCATTCATAGTGTATTTTATGATAGAGAGATTTTTCTAAAAGATCATTAATAGTGCGTGGATTATCTAAGAAAACTATGGGTGTTCATTAATGATGTTTTTTAACCACTCCTTAATCATCATTTCCAATGAATGATCCAATAGTATTTCACTTATAGTGACATCATAAACCAATGATTATAATTCAATAATCCAAATCTTTTGTTTACTGTAAATTTCATATCGATTTTCATTTATCTATGTCTTTAGCACACTATTCAAATTCTCTACCCGAGTCTCCATGGTTTTTGGGTGTGTCATTATATAATTTATAATGACTAGAACGTCATGTTTAAGAAAATATTTTAAGAATAAACTAATTATATACATGATAATTTTTTGAGAATTATTTATTTTTATTTTAATCTTTTTAAACTCACAGTTAAAATTCATTTTATAAAAGGTAGAATTTATAATTTATCTTTATTTACATTAATTGCTGAAATATCAATAAAATTTCCACCTTAGATACTCATTTGTCTAATCATATATAATTGAATAAGATATCAATCTATGGAATGGTAAGATTTTTATTTATAATTATATTTGTAGGGTTCTGATAATTATGGTCAAAGTGAAATGATCTACCCAATATATAGATAAAAATGATTGACACACCCCAGACTAAAGTTCAATATTGTATAAAAACCTTCCACACATTCTCTTATTAATTATGAATCAGTTTATACAATTTTATGGTCCTTATTTTCGAGGGAGTACTCTATATAATAATTGATCAATGTGAAATTTCAACTGATGGATAAATTACTCTATCTTGTGGATGCCCCGAAAGTACTTTTGTCAATACATCAGTATACTCTCACAAAATTTTCATGTCATAAAGCATCATTCTATCATTTTTTTATAATATTGATATATATATATATACGCTTACTCATAATGGAATAATTCCAATTAATAAAATAATATTCTATGAGATATCATCCCCTACAAATTTTATAGAAAATGAGGACAATTTCTTAATTTGAGAGTGATCTCCCTTACATGATTGCTGATTTGGACTTTATTAATGAGAAACCAATACATTCCACTTATAATAGCAAATTCCAATATTGTATAAAAATAATTCCATGAACACAGTCAACAAAAAAATACTTGGGATGTTTTATATACACGAGACACATTAAATTATCTATATTCGATTCTCATAGATTACTCAATATCCATATTTTGACTACTATTTGAATAGTTCAAATAATCATGAATGATATAAATAAAAGTTTTTTAATGAGATTGAATGACTACATACTCCATTTTTAATGAATAACTTATACCCCTATCACTAGATCAATAACATAGTCCACCTCAAGAGAATTTATATCATAATTTCATTCTACCTAGTCCTTAGAGATTGTGAACGTTATTTATCTATTAAAACACATAGATTAGATCATTGGATTATATAAATTTCATGTACCTTTTAGTTCAAACACATGAATACATGCTTTATGATGACCACAATTTTCATTTATCTTATACAATTAGTGAGATTCATCATATCTCATTTACATAGATTTGGGTTATTCCCCTATTTTCCACAGATATATAATTTATGAATTCCATGTCAATATTTTCAAGGATACTACATTCAATACATTTGAACTATGGGTATTTTGGGTAAATTTAATCCTTGGGACTTATTAAATTATCGTATATAAATTAATATAAAATTTCTACAATTTATTTCCAAACCCATGACTCCACTATGACACACTAATCCTTTTATTGACCACATGTGAATAATAGAAAATCATTGCATTGATTTTAATGTATTTAAACTCAATTTATTTTATTTTCCATTAATCTACTGATAAATATTTGAGGATTATATTAAATTTTTAAAAAAAGGACAATGGTGTGCCATTTTCTTAACAACCTATACGTATATAAAGAAAATTCCCTTTTAAAAAGAACTAATTAATTATTTTAAAATGTTATTTTATAAAACACATGAATTACATCAGTTATTTTGGAAATTTGTGTTGTCTATCGACTTTAAAGTACCATTAATATTTATAACCATTGAACATATTGAAATTTAATATTTATCATTATAATATGTTTATTATGGGATATTATAAAGTCCAATTCACAAAAAAAATGTGATGACCTCAAATAGTTGGATTTTACCTAATGAATCCTGTTTATCAGAGCATCCAAGAGAGATAACATCACTATGCTTATCCTTTTTCTATGTCTATGTCAATTTCTAGAAAAAAATAGAAAATGAAACCATTTTGAGGATATATTCAAGGTCATCGACATCATAACCCAAACAATGATCACTGAACTTGTAAAGACCCGTAAATTTAATGATTTTTTTTAATTTCTATGGTAATTAATGAGTACGCAGTTTCTAACGGTGCCTGATTCCGAGTCCTAGTGTGCCCAGAATCAATTTTAGAAGTTTATCTTAGGTATATTCAGTGCACGAACGATCAGGTTTTTCTAACTTTTGAACCGGTGCTCGGAATCGAAATCTGAGCGCACCGATGAAACCACATTGTCGTTTTTTACTTAAGAATACCTTTTCTGGAGTTGCGTTTGCTCGGGAGGTGTTGTTAAATAAATGGATTAATTATAGAGTGATATAAAATATGTGTTACAATTTTATTTCAACTCTAAGTAATTACAACCTTTGTGTAGATGTTGGGGTGGGTCCCACTACATCATAACTCCACTTGATAGGATAGTAGTGAGGTGGGGACCACATGAGCCCCACCCCTTATTTTTTCCCTAACTCCTCTAAACCACCCCTCTTAAATTATGTGACTCTCCCTCACATTAATGTTTCCAAATTAGCACACCATTAATTATGACAACTCAAAATTAATTGGTGAATTCAACTTTTTATGTTTTTAATTGTTGGTTTAAGTACATAAAATAAAGAAAAGCCTTATTTTATTTTAGTTTGTATTTTTTTGTGTGAAGAAAAGGAGATAGCCCTTGTGTTGTTCCTTTGAAGAGCTTCAACCTTCCGTGAAGAACAACACACATCGTCGAAGAACGCCGACACCACAAGAGGAGATCGACGCATCGTTCCTTCTCTTCTCTATAGCCAATGTAAGACGTCATTTCCACCTCATATTTCCTCCTTCGACGTATAAGGAGCCACACCATGTGACACCATTTTTCGCTACACTGGATTCCACGAACTACATTGAGGTAGGGGTTGTTTCATCGTTCAAGGATTATTATTTTTGACATTCTTTGTTAATTTCTTTTGGCCGCCTGTTATCAATATAATAGGAGGAGATCAGACTGCACGTACATGACTGATCCTCCTCCTCTTTTGATATTGATCACTATCATGGTTTCGAATGGAGGCGGTGCGGTGCATCAGTACCGCGCAGGAACGAGGGAACCGCGGCCGTAGCAGGCCGCGACGAAGGAGCGTGGCGTCGTCGCACCGCGCCAATGAAGCCAAAGGAAGACACTACCATGGGTGGGCCGCGACGGAGGGGCGTGGCGGCATCGCGCAGTGCCGGTCGGATAGGGGACGTGGTGGTGCAGAGGAGGTGGCCAGACTCAGCTTCCCGCCGGCGCCTCGTGAGCTGAATTTGAGATAGAGAAGGTGGGTTGAATACCTTCAGTCCTTCTATATTGAACCTGCCTATACACCTGGTAAAGTTAATGCAGTAGCCGATGAACTGAGCAGGATGACTCAGATATAGGTGGTGCAGGATCCATTGGTGAGTGGCAGCTTATGGCTTTGTTCTCTGAGATACATTTGGAGGTGCATGATAGTCAGGGTAAAGCCTATCATTCATCTTTAGCTGTGACATCTATTCTCCTGGATAGATTGAGGATGTGACATCTATTTGATTCTGAAGGCCTAGTTCTATAGTAGTCGGTGGCAAGTGATGACCCTTCCTATAGATGGATGATAGGCGATGATGAAATATTGTGTTTCCATGGATGAGTGTGGGTTCTAGGGGATATACGCGAGGATATGAAGCGGGAGTTCCATGATTCAGCTTGGATAGTTCATCCCGGAGATAAAAAGATGTACTGTGACATGAGACATCAGTTCTAGTTTCCAGGTATGAAGAGAGATGTAGCTTGTTTTGTTATGATATGTTCCACCTATCAACAGGTTAAGGCAGAGCATGAGAGGACATCAATACTGTTACAGAAGTTACCTATTCTGGAGTTTAAATGGGATGATGACATGATGGACTTTGTGATGGGGTTTCTGAGGTCACCCTGAGGCAATGATGCCATGTGGGTTGTTGTGGACAGACTCATGATGGAATCTCAAGTTTTGATGATCAAGGACACCTTCGGTGTTGACGAGCTCAAAAGCTTTTATATCTGAGAGGTCGTAAGTCTTCATGGGGTTCCTTGTTCTATCATTTTGTATAGGTATGCTCATTTTACGTCTCATTTCTGGAAGAGTTTGTAGTGGGAACTGGGTACACAGGGGCTTCTGAGCACATCATACCACCCTCAGATCGATGGTTAGTAAGAGCGTACGATACAAGTGCTTGAGGACATGCTGCGTGCATGCATCCTAGACTTTGGGGGATCATTGGAGAAGAATATACCCCTGGAAAAGTTTTTCTACAATAACAGATTTCAGGAAACTATTGAGATGGCACCCTACGAGGATTTATATGGTATGCCATGCCGATCAACTTTATTCTAGATAGAGGCAGGTGGCACATCTTTACTGGGACCACAGCTTGTGAAAGATACTTCTGAGCAGGTCCAGTTGATTCAATAGCATATGTCTACCACACAGTCTCTATAGAAATCATATGATTATCGCCGAAGATGGCCCTTGGAGGTCGTCGTTGGGGAATAGGTTTTAATGCGTGTTTCACCGAGGTTGGGACGCAGACGGATCAGAAGACAGGGTAAAATTTCACCAAGGTATGTGCGGCTATTTGAGTTTTTTGAGAGAGTCGGGTTGGTTTCTTATCGATTGCAGTTACCATAGTGGTACCGAGCCATGCACAAAGTCTTCCAGGTATCTATGTTTCACCTCTATCATTCAGATTCATCTAACGTCCTTCATCCAGAGGAGGTTTATCTTTAGATTGATTCGTCCTTTGAGGAGAATCAGATTCATATCGTTGATAGGAGCACGAAAGTTCTCTGAGGCTGGTCAGTTCCTCTCATATGGTTTCTATGGTAGTATGGCCGAGTGTAGGATAAAACCTGGGAGCAGGAAACTGACATACGTGCTAAGTGGCCAGATATGTTCTGAGATTTATCTTCACCACCCTTGGAAGGGTAATTGAAGGATAAATTGTTTTAAGGGGGGAAGTTTGTAAGAACCCGGTTCTTATTTTTGAGGTACAAGTTTCATCTTTTCTATTTTCCTTTAGTTTTTTTAGTGAAATAAAGAAAATGGGGGTGGGGGAACCCCACATTTTGGTACTACACACCGTGTACTTTTCCACACACAGTGTACTTTGGCCATGTGGGATGAGAACACAGGTTGTACAACCCTATCGACGATGAATGGAGTAAAAACATACTACATGCCATGTTGTTTGTATTTACACGCCGTGTAGTCAGTCGGAAGATAAATAGTAAGGAGGTGGAATCATCCTCCATCTGAGTGATAGTACACGCCATGTATTTTGGAATACACGTTGTGTACACATGTCGACGGATGAACAATGCAGTGGTGGTAAATGTAGCCTCCAGAGGAACAATTAAATGAGAAAATTACACACCATGTAGTCAATAGTACATGTCGTGTAGTATGTTTTTTTCACTTAAAATGGGAAGTAGCCTCCCCTGTTCACAGGTAAGGCATAAAACCGGAGGAGGAGTCTGGAGAGATGTTCAAACCTTCGAGGAGATCTAGATCGCACACCGGGTATCTATTTCCACCTCTGTCGATCTCATTCGGACCGTACGGCTAAGCCTCTCCTTCTCCTTAAGCCGTTCTTACCAATTCTTTCCCGTGGTGATGTTATTTATGTTTTAAAGTGTTGTTGTTTTTCCATGATCTAAATTATTCTTGGGAGTTTCTGGAAGTGAAATTCACGTATACCGTTCAGGGGGGTTTCAGGTTGGTGTCTAGTTGTTTAAATTCCAACTTTTGTGTGTTTTTGTGTACCATTATGCTATGAACCCATGTTGGGGTATCGTGTGGCTGAGGCCATGGCTGTTTGAAATACATAGAACTCGAAAGGTAATTAAATGTGATAACAAACTGTTGTTTGGGATCACTTCTTGGATCCAGGACCACCTCGGGGGTGTGTACCTCTGTTTAGCCGTTTGGCCAGGATACCCGATGGTATGCCATTTTTACTTTATAAAATACATTTTCCTTGAATGGAATTGTAAATAATTGCATGATTAAATGTTTTTCATTTCCCGGTTGCTGTATATCCTGGTGGCATGGTTACTTGTTTAGCCTGAGGGAAGTGATATATTAGCCTGAGGGAATTGTTGATTAGCCTGTGGGCGTAGTTCTATTCGCTTGTGGGCAATTCTTGATGGCAAGATTCTGATTACATGAGGGTTTTGTTTCGGTTTGTCCTGAGCGTAAGATTATATTTTGCCTGAGAGAAATACCTAAGGGCAAGGTACTGTATATCCTGAGGGAATGTCTGAGGTTGTGGTTTTACTATATTAGCCTGAGGGTGTGGTTTTACTATATTAGCCTGAGGGCGACATTCTGGTGGGCATGAGGGCTTGGTTCTGTTGAGCACATAATGTTTTTAAATTGAATGGTTAAAATTAATAATAAAATGGAATTATAACTAGCAAAGTTAGTTACTTTTGAGTACTTCTTAGATTATTAGATTTTACTTCTGCACATGTTTGTTGCATATTTTTCAAACAGTTGGGAATGGGCCTTTGGTGGGTGCCTACTGGGATTTATTTCCCACACCCTGTTTGTGTCATGTCTCTATCCCAAACAGATTATGTTTCTACAGGTGTTTACAGTGGCTAGGGTCCTTCTACAGGTACAAAATTGTAGCAGAAGAGTTGGGGAGCATGAGACCGAGCTTAGGCTTGCGATTCTGTCGGATGTTTTGTTTCGTTCTATTGTACATTTACATTCTAATGTATCATGTTGTATTGTTGTGTAACATGTTTTGGCTATTTTCGTAGAACATGATACATGTTGCATCATTATATATATATAAGTGTTGGTTATATTTTTTTCTTCAGTTGTTCATTTTAAATGTGTATGGTTTATTTCTTCCGTTATTGTTGGATGTTGTATATTTTATTCCACTGCACTAATTTTTTTCAAATGAGGGAATATTTTCCCTAATATCAGACCTAGACCCTTACTGCTAGTCAGCAGCCTATGGCGTTTGGGGAAATGTTCTTGAGGTCATGTGGCGAACTGGGTTCGGGGAACCGTTGAGTGGCACCTGGACCAGGGACCTTACAATTTTTTAAATTTTTTAAATATTATTCATTATTTGATTCATAATATCAAAATTAGCTAAGGGTTTAATTTTGACACTCTTCTGATAACATTTTGATTTTAAAGAATATGGTAAAATCCTAAATGTTAAATAAAAACAACTTTTTTAATTGAAATAATATATACTATTAAATTATAAATTAAAGTGGTTTTATGATATAATTATATTAGTTTTTAATTATTTAATTTAATATAGGTCATTGGATGTAATTTGTAATTTAAATTATACATAAACACATGACAATCATTTGATAGTTTTTTACTCTTAAAAACCCACTTTTTGGTTTTGACAATGAGAATTAATTTTTAATTAATTCCTAAAACATATATGCTTTTAATTTGGAAAAATGGATTCAATATTTGGAATGAAGAGGTCAAAATTGTGTAAATAGGAAACTGTTAATTTTTTAAATTATGAATTGTAACTTCATTAAATATTTTTTTACCCTATTTAATGGGTAAATATGACAAATAATGGAAAAAAATAATATTATAATAATATTAAATTAACCTAACACATGTCGTAACCCAATTGGATGATATCTATATGACAATGCGAATCCTTAGGTCGATGTTTTGATTCCCTAGAGCCACTTGTATGTGAATATGACATTATAAAAATTAATTTAAACTAAAGTAAAATTTAATATAAACATATGTCTTTTAGGAATAAATTTTTATATGTGGTTATATAATTAATAAATCTGACTATAAATAGTAATTATAAATCTTAAAGGATTTCCAACATCTTGATATTTTATTTATAATTTTTCGACATTATAAAATTAATTTTATAAATGACACAATAATAATGAATTTATTTTTAAAATTACTTGATGAATCAAAAAATGATATTATAAATATTAAAATAAATAAAATTTCAATGTTTTGTGGAAATAAAGAATTTTATAGGTGAATATGAAATGGTATAGGTGATTCTATGTATTTTTTCGAGGAAGTCATGTTGTTATGACTTTTACAAAAACCAAATATTAAATTGTTTGAAAATAGACATAAATGAGTTCTTAAAACAAATACAATATTATTAAATGATATAATATTCCTAAAAAATAAGACACTGCCAAAGGACATAGATAATTTTATATATTTCATAAATTAACCACTTGAGGTTCACTTGGAATATTATTGTTATTTTATTAACCATATAATATAAACATACTAATAGACATGGAAATTTTCAAAATATATAACTAAGAGTTAAATTTAATTATAAGGTTAATATGATGATCTAAACCGGTCTAAAACCTATTAGTTGACATGATTTCTACCCATCCCCACCTTATCCTATAGATAAATCCATTTTTCAGTATTAGAAAATGAAATAGATTTTAGATGAAATTAGTATTTCACGATTTTCCTAAAGTGCCCCTCACCTCTCTTATATTAGTGTAATTTTTATTCTCTAGAATTTTCACTTCCAAAGAAATTTTGGATCATACAAACCCTAGTAAAATATCATCCCAACTACACTAAGTTCACACTATAGGCCCTACATTGATTATAAATCCATCCTATGGAGATATTTTGTACCAATCAAAAAGAAGAACTTGAAGAAGGGATAATTATTCAATCACCTCTATCAAAGTTTTTTTCTTCATCAACATCCTATTTATTTTTTCTTTCAAAAATAATTCTAGTAACATCTACATAAGGATATGTTATTATCTATATGATACAACCATATTCATTAATCTATCCATCCTATGAATGAAAAAGTCAGCATACATCTGTACATACGACTAACCCTCTCCACATTTTGGTGTAGTTTGTTAATAAAAATATCATTATTTAGATCGGTTTAATAATGTGTATAATTATAGTAACTTATAAAATTAAAATTTTAATTATTTTTTATATAAAATATACCATCCAATTACATATGATTTCACCAATAAAAAAATAATATTGTCGGTTTTGTGTACGTACGACATACCATCTACACGATGCGATAAGATTTCATCCCCTATCATAACCATTGAAGAATAATGTTCATTTTATTATTAAATATAATTTTTAATAACATAATATCATTATTTAATATGAATCAAATATATCCTATAAATTAAAAACAAGACTTACATAACAAAACATATAAACTAAAATGAATATGTTAACACATGAAACAATGATACTACTAAAATATTATTGACAATGCTATATTAGAGGATCTTATATGATATAATATTTATGTATTTGGTTCATTTATAATATAATGAATATTATTTAACCATTATAAATGGGTTTATCTAACCCTCGACTATGGAAACATACAAGGTAAGGGTTAATTTTATAATCTCTTTATTATCAAAGGTTGTTAATACTTATCTACTGGGACTTTTTATCATCCATATATGTGTTTCCTAAAAATGTATTTCAAAAACATTTTACTATTTAAAAGACTATGGTTTGATGTTATGTATACCCATTTTCTAATATTTATAAACAAAATTAAATGGAGTCTTTCCATCGTATTCCAAACAGTGTACTTTATGATAATTTTTGAAAAAATAAAGAAATAAATTTTTTTAACTTTTACGGCGGGTGAGAATATATTCCACCGTTATAACACCATTGAATATTCTCATAAAATATTATATGAATATTTTAAAAATAAAATTTTGTTTTTATAATGACATGAATTTGAAGTAATTTCAGTATAGAAAGATATATTTCTCTCAAATTGTTTTGATTTCATCTATTTCAACATCCTTTGATATATTTTAAGCTTGTTTGAAGTTGATTTATTATGGAACAATTTTCCATATTCTATTGAAAGTTTTATGATATATTTGACAGTGGATTATATATTTCTATACAATTCATGGTTTATAGTTAATGAATTGACATTTCATATACTAGTTTTAATACGAATGTTTACGTTATGTTTCAACATTTTCATATGATAAATACATTGGACATAGTATGTGACGTGCAGATCCTGCTATAGCCCCTCGATGCATATCTAGGTATCATGATTCAAATTAGTGTCTTGGAATATGGATTTGACAAATGTTTTATTTGTATTCTTGGCATGATTCCCTGACTATGTGGTTATGATGTCTGTCATTATGCATTCCATCATTATAAAATTATTTATTGATATTACATTTGAATATTTAACTTGTAAAATATCAATGTGAATAACTGAATGGAATTATTTGATTTATCATTTCCATATTATACTGAATTTTATGTTTAAAAGGTTCATGTTTTACTCTAATTAATTGTCTTAAATGTTTATGCTAATTTATTATAGTTTCTTCTATATTGTTACCTTTACTGATCATCCTAGATCACCCCTTTATTATGGTTTATTATTTCTTGGATGAGAAGAATTATATTACAATTAACCTATAGGAATAGTTTAATAGATATGAGTATGTTTTAAGGGGACACAATTGTGTTGTTTTTTATTTCAAAATGTAATTTAAAACTAATGTATGTATCTAGATCTTCAAAGGCTACTAATATAATTAGTCTTTCAGGACAAGATCTATTGTGATCGTGACAATGTGATGTAATAATGCACCGACTCTAGGTAACTGGGGTCATGGAATTACATAATAACCATCCAAGTAATGTTGTGGTTAAAAATTGATTGCACCACCTCATAAAGATGGTAATTTGTAAGTACACAACTTTCATGGTTTCATTTTTCATATGGTGGTTAAAAGGGGGAATATGGTCATTCCATAATAATAATAAAAAATTATTATATTGGTAATATTTTATTTATTACTTTATAATGGATTAAAATAATGAATATTATGTAGAAGAATAAATATTTTTGAAATAATTAGTAGTGGAGTTTAGCTCTACTTCGAAAACCTCTCTCTAGATCTGCTTTTAAAGGCACTAGAGATGGTATTTTGAGAAGACCAGAACCTCTAGATTGTAACTAATTAAATTTATAAGATAGATGGTCAAGGGATGGATTATTTTGAAGGATTACATATTTATGAAGAAATGAGGGTGGAGGTTCCCTTTATTGTTGACGTTGGGGGTACCTTTGTAATTACCAAAAATATTATTTTATAATAAATTCAAACCAATACAAAAACATCCAAAATGTATTATTTTTCAAGATGAGTTGATGTAAGGTTTTAATATCATAAAAAATAATAATATTTTGACATTTTTTATGTTCATTAAAACCTTATCATTTTCATTTAACACTTAGTTATTCTATTTAACTTAAACTATAGTGAAAAATATTTCAATATTAAAATGGTGAAATATTTACATATTTTAGGTTAATTATATGATAAATGAATAATTTAGAACATTTTACATATTTAATAATTATTTACTAGTTTTGAAAAAAAAATTCTGATTTTTAAATAATTTAATAATATTGTACATTGATAAACAATCAATATTGTCAATTTTGATACTACACAATTAATCAATTGTTAAAAATTTAAATATAAGAAGTTAAAATAAAAAATTGTTTAATTATATTCATTACAGGTTAAGGAAATATATAATATTCATTGGATATAATAATTATCGCAAGTTATATTTATTTTATTATTTTTAATAAAATTTATTTATTATCTATATTAATAAAATAATTAGAACATTAGTTTGTGTAATGATATAACATAATTATTTTTGTATAAAAATTAAAAATAAAATAATTTAATGAAGATAAATCATTTCCCATTTATAAGAATAATTATATTGGAAAATATCTTCAAAAAATAATATAAAAAAATGTTTTATTTATTAAAAAATTAATGTGAAAGCATTAACATCACTTTAATTGACATATTATAAGCGTCGTAATCATTTTATTATCAAAAAATGATTCATAACATGGCCATTAGTTTAATATGTTCGATAAATGTTAAACCAATAATATTAGGTCAAGTTTTCATGTATTTTAATGGATATTATCATTTCAATAAATATTATTATTTTGTGATTTCTCATCAATTAGATAATTTCTACGTCATTAATGTATAAGCTATTAAGGTAATCATTTATTTAAAAAAATTAAAAATAAATATCATGATAAAGAAAAACATCTTATATCTCAAATATTTATTTATAGAAAAATTTATCTTATTAATAACCCTATATTAAAAATGATACAGTTATTAAAATTTGAGCAAGGCATATTTAATATTTCTTTAAATAATATAAATTAAATGGAAAAATCTAATCCAAGTGGCTTCCAAAATTTTCAATTCGACAGAAGAATGATTTAGGTATAAAAAACTCATCCTATGATATTAGTAAATGTTTTAGGGAAATTTTAAAAAATTTGTGTTACCCTTAATTACCTAATTTACCATTTTACCGTATTAATAAAAATTACTACAGTTAGTACTTATAATGCAATTAAATTAAATAAATTAATTTTAAAAATTTGTACCCACTGATTAAAAATATCGAATCCATTTTTAAAAATTCTAAATAGAGAAGTTTATGTAATTTATTTGAAATGTATATCATTTTGTGAAAAATAAAACATGATTTAATGTTAAAACATTGCAAAATATTGAAAATTTTTTACATTTGAATTCAATGTAAAATTAATAACATTGCCCTAATGGATATTGAATAATAATAATATATTATATTCATAATAAAAAACCAATTAATAATATAACTTATCCATAAAAATTATATCGAAGAAAAATATTGTATTCAATTAAAATTTTGTATATTTTCAATATTTATCAAAACATGAATGTGACTAGAAAATATAAAATATTCATCAAAATTAATTATCTTTATCTATATTCAAAAAAAATTATTATGTATTCATATAGAAATTATTAATGCATCAAAATATAAATTTAAAAAATGGTTTCTATTAAAAAGCATTAAAATTACCATTTTAAAAAATGGTCGGTTTTTATAAATAAAATAATGTTCACCAAGACACTATGACATAAATATATATGTGATGAATATAAAATTATTTTGAAAAATATATAACACATAAATTCCAATTATTTAATTTTCCTAATTTTAATTAACATAATTTATTGATTCAAAAATACATATATTTATTTTACATTTAATTGGTTTATATTTTTAATAAATAATTAGTATCCAAATAATTAACCCAATATATTCATAAGTGTGTTATATTTTTTTCCACTAAAATAAAAGATCATTTATAATTTCCATTTATACCTAGGGGATCTTGTGGGTTTTTAAACTCACAACTGTGTCTAATGAATGTGACTGAATAATTAAAATTATTTCATTAAAATCATTTTCATAAAACATATGGGCACTACATTATTCCACCCTTAAAATGAATTTACACCTCGAAATTCCTCACATGGATATAATGAAATGAGAATACCTCTTCCACATCATGTGCTTGATTTCCAATGTAGCTCTAACAAATTTATCTATCCTCCATTTAACTTTAACCAAGTGAGTGGTCTTGTATTCTATAAATTTTACACTACAATATATAATCTCCATTGGGATTAATCTATAAGAAATGTCATGATACATTATAATGAAATCTGATTTTAGTACATTTAATGGATCAGGTATGTACTTTCTCATGTGAGATTCATAGAACACACAATAAATTTGAGAGTGATTTTGTGGAACTTCCAATCTATAAGCTACCTTCTCAACATGATCCAAAATATCAAAAGGACTGATATACCTATGGATTATCATTACATTGTTTTAATCTACAATTATTTTCATCGTGGGAGATATTCATTGAAACACCTCATCACCAACTTCAAAATCTAGGTCTTTTTATCTGTTTTCAGCATAATGTTTTTCCGAATATGAGATTATCTTATGTGTTGTTTAATAGATCTGACATTCCTTACCATTTCATCAACATAACGTGGTCCAAATATCTATCTTTACCCAAATTTATCCCAGTAAGTTGGATTTGTTCACTTTTTTTTCTATAGGGATTCAAAAATAGACATCTGAAAACTGGAATTAATGCTATTATTGTAAAAATATATACCAAAGGTAGGTATTGATGCAAAAAATAGCTGAAATCCATAGAGAATGCAGTAAACATGTCTTCTGCAGTATAAATTATCCTCTTACACTGACCAGATATCTGAGGATGACATGATGTTCCCAGACATAACATTTTATGAAGAAACTATTAATATATTTTCCAGAACATCGAGGTATAACTCAGATCCTAATCAGATATAATAGAATGTGGTACTCCAAGAAATCATAATACTTATAATATATATTTCCTAGAAATAATATCAATATATAAATCCTATCTAATTAAAATTAATTGTTCCATCTTCATAAGGCGACCAACTATAACCCATATAGCATTATTGACTTTAGATGGTTGGAAAGTCTCAGGAGAAAGTACATAATGATGTTTTCCCATAAAAATTCTCATATATGTAATGGTTTTATCACCCATTTATAATTCTTTCACTAAAAATTAACTTGAAGAAAAACCAAGATCCAAGATACATATTCAATAACATGTATTTTCGTGCCATCATAATAGAAATATTCTTTCAAGTCCCTATAAATCATTGTTCCTCTAGGTTGAAGGGAGAATAACGATATGTGAGACTCGTCCAATAGCCCATTCTTAAATTCTGGAATGGGATGAATGAAAACGAATTTCTAAAACGTATTATTACATAAAATAATAATTTAATTCCGGATCATTTCTCACTTTCTTTTGAATATCTATATCTTCCTTTTGTGTCTCCTTAATCATCTCATGTATATTAGGTTGAACATTGTTTTCAAAAAACAGTATTTATCCCCATCCTTTTAAATTTAAAGATATATCATTCATAAATAAATAATGATTGTATCTTTTGGGATCCTCATCGTGGATATGCTAGCATCATCCTTTCAACTCAATGTATCTACAACCTTGTCCATTTTCAGAGAGTGGTAATGAATCATGAATTAATAACCTTAAATGAAATCCAACTATCTATTTTGTAGAATTTTTATCTCTGTTTGTGTAAAATTATATGTTAAACATTAATATTTATTATAAATATCATACATTTAACCACAAAGTTATTTCGTCCATATCATTAATGAAATTATTTCTATTGCTAACTCCATATCATGTGTTGGTTAATTGTGATCATGGATGTTAAATTTTGTTGAGGGATAAGCTAACACCATATCATTTTTAATGAGAACATATCTAATCCCTTTCATGGATTAATCACTATATATCAAAACATTTCTCTACTAAAATTTAGTGTTAAAATTGGTGCACTGGATAACCTTCTTTGTATCTCATTGAAATTCTCTTCACAAGCCTCCATCCACACGAACTTAAATACATTCCAAGTAAACATGGTGACTGTATTAGATGGTCATGAAAAATATTTACCATAATATATGGAATATAAATATAAACCAAGATCTCTCTGGATCTCAATTACTAGGGTTAGACTCGTCCAATCTTCAATAACTTTTTTATTTGCTAGATTCATATATATATATATATATATCCCATCAATTGAGAATATGTTACCCAAAAATGAATCATTCTCAATACAAAGTTCACAATAGGTAAATTTTTCACATAGAATAACATTTTACAGGGTCTTTAGTACAATTATCTAGTGATATTAATACTATTTCATTCACATTGAATTTTCAATAATATTATATATAAATCATTATAGTCTTTAAATACTCTATTCATTATATCCATGACAATAGTGGGAAAACATTAAGACCAAATGGCATCACTCGAAATTCATAGTCTCCATACCTTACATAGAATGTCATATTTGTTATAGCCTCATTACTAAACCTTAATTAATGACATCATGAACAAATATAAATATTGGTACTGTATTGAGCTCAAACTAGTTGATTAAATCAGTCTTCAATGCAAGATAAATGACATTTTTTGTTGATATTGATCTTATTATGTTCTTTATGCTCAGGGTAGAGCCTCATTAACACGTAATTCATACAAAAAATAGAACATGTTTACACCAATTTGACACACTAGGTAATGTGAATCACTTCTCAATATTATCTTAAAGTTGATTCTTCAATTACTAAATCTCAAATGGGGTCATTCTATAATGTGTATTTGAAAAAGTCATAGAATCTAGAATGAGTAATATTGAAAACTCAACTTCATGTTTATGTGGAAGAAGTGGAAATTCTTCTAGAAAGGCATCAACAACCTCTCATACAACATGTGTATTCTTTATGGTGAGTTTCATTAAAACCATTTGAGATAGATAACCATAATTTAGACGATTAAAGACCCATAAAATGGAATAAATATCCAGTAAAAGGTCATATTCAACCTTATATTAGTAGATTATCATAGATTGATCAATATAATGAAATTTAAATTACCTTCCTTGTAAATTGATACGAGCACTCTATATATAAATATAATACATTATAATAATCAAAACACATTTAAATAAAGGAAGGATAACAATATTTGTAGAAAGAACATTCCCACAAACTAAATATAGAGAATTATTATAAACTTTTGATGCGATGGTCGTGCCATTATGAGTTTTCACAACCAACATAACATATATTTGTTGGGGTAATATGGTGACACAGTTATATAAATATAATATGTAAATGAGTGGATGTATCCAAAATCAAATAAATCATTTTCTACATCATAGTCGATGGTAGTTGAACCTTTCACCAGTTCATTATTTTAATCCACATCCATTATAGTAATCGCATGTGACCTTCCTTTTTCTTTATCCATATGTGTTTTGTCATCAATAATCATCAATAACACTTATATTAGGGAATTTGTGGTCATAATTTTCCAATTCCATTCGCATGTATCATAGAATGGTAGGAGGTTATTTCTATGTATCCTTTTCTACATTAGTATAATTATACATCGTTTTCCCAAAACATCATCACTCTACTAACTTATGGACTTTTCTCCCACACTTAAAAACATTTTATAGTTCTTTTAAGAAAAATTACACCATGTTTTTTATCACATTTATCATATGGGGATACTTATATTCTTTTCATTGTGGTCTTTATAATTTCCATTAAATTGAATTTTTTACTTCATATCAAAACCATTGGACGGATTTTTTACTCCAATATACATCTTTACCATTAGAGAACATAAAAAATATCTTCATAGTTAGTTAAATCCCATATATCTAATACCCTTTAGAGATCTGTTTTTATTCCACCAATGTATTGATAAATTTTACTCTCAGGTTGGATAACAATTCCAGAAGCATACATTGAATGTCTTATGAAATTTTCATAATAGGTACAAATAGATTCATAATCACTTTACATAATATCATGGAACTCAATATCCATATTTGATTGAAGAATATGAGTTATGTACCTTTTGAAAAATATGTTCTTGAACTAATCCCATTCCATAGATTCAATTTCTTCTCTTTACCTCACATTAATTATATAGTTCCACCATTGATCAGCTTCAATTTCAAAATGATAGCCTGCAAATATGAATTTATCAAGATCTAAAAACATGTGAAGTGAAAATATATTCTCAATGGTACTAATCCATTTTTCAGAAACTAGTGGATCAGAATAACCACTTATAGATGGTGGACATTTCCTCAGGAAAGACTCAACAAAATGTTGTTCCCTAATATTCTTGTTTGGAATTCTATGATGATTAATATCTTTAGAATGATGTTCGAGTATAGAGAAAAGATTTTTATATCTATATCTTATAACATTCGGTTACCCAGGAGTACAATCATTGAATTTCCCATCTCAATAATCCTTAACATGGTTCCTTTTGGTTCCATCCTTTGACTACAATGATGATGTATTATGTGACCAACACTAATCATAATAAGAAAACCACATAATCCTGAATACAATTTCATTTTAGGTAACTTAATTTTTTACCCCAGTTTATTAATGATCATTTATAAAACACAAATATTGTAACCTAAATGTTGACATATCCATAGGGTTCTTCCTATTATTTTTGCATCCTAGTTCCAAAAGGTTAACTATATCTTTTCATTGATAATAACTATAACGACCCAATATATATAAAAATATATATTAATTAAAAATTGAGGAATATTAATTACAAAATATAAGAAAACCACAATATGAATGTATGGGATTAGTGTGTTAAGAAGCACAGAAACCTAAACAACATGTTGATAAGACATCTACATTGTCTCCTGCTTATCATTTAATAAATAGAACCCTTTTTACATATCTTAAATAATACCCTTCATCATGACAGGAATTAAAGAAACATAATAATGGGTGAGATCATATTATCATTAAGTGTAAACATGGGAGATATCAATCATATCATAATCATAATAATAAGAACATAACATTAGAAAATATTATCCTACATATAAAATATAATGATATCCTGACATGTGATGATTCATAAAATTTCATAAATAGTTAATGAACATATTCCATAAATTTATAACATAAAACTCAGATGTTGTGAAATACACATAAGCCTAAAAGATAACATCATACCGGTAAAGGCTCATTTCTAGGACCATTGTAGAAGTCAATGTCCAATACTAAACTGTTTACTCTCCTCATAGTATCCCTATATTTTTTAACCATGTTTACTTACCGTTACAATTTTTTTTCTAATTATATATTAATTCATAACCAATCCATTTGAGGGACATATTGGTCCCACTAATCTTATAATGAAATCATTCTTATTTTTTAAAAAAAAAACATAAACCATTCATCATATAATGAACCAAGGAATAAATTGGGTTCTTAAACATCATTCTATCATAACAAAACCCTTTTAAAACAATATTTTTTCCTAAATAACAGTCAATTACAAACATAATAAACCATATAAATAATAGGGATAATAAACATGAAACTTTACCCTATTAAATAATGTCATCATAGACGGAAAAAAATAGAGATTGAACACTTGAAATTAATTTTTTAGGAAAATGCCTTCTATTCTTCAAAAACATTTTCTTTTCAAAAAATTCCACAAAATGATAAATTAATAGAGTTAATTTAAAAATAAAATTGATATATATTATAAGGGAATAATTATGGAAGTAAGTCATTATGAAAATGTTAAAATATGTTCATGAAATATATGTTAAAAAAGAATGTTTTCTCATAATTTTGAAGGATAAGTCCAAAGGTAACTCATATCAAAAACATAAAAAATTATTCCATTCATAAATTTCATCATAAATTCACTAATGGGTAGAAATGATGTTAATTGTTTTCCTTGTAATAGAATGAAAATTTTCAAATATATATTTAGGAATCATGTACATGGATGATGAATATACAAAAATATATACTTACATATAAAACATCTTAGATAATTATGAGATTGGTAAATTATCCCTTACAAATACATAATCGGTCAAATAATATGAATCAAAAAATAAATAGAATTATATGATTTTTTAAATACCATAACCTTCCAAACAAGAATCATAAAAAAAATCATTGGAAGCATAAGCAACACACAAAAGAATTATGTGGGGTGTATGGAAAATGTATCATAGAAATAAAAGTGATACAAAATTATCATTTAAGTGAGGATCCATATCTTTTATATCTATCTGATCATTTGGTATACCGATTTAAATAATTTCATTGATTAATTATATAATAATATTAAATTTTCATTATATAATATATAATCTTATTATCATGCAATTTTTAATAAAATTTCATTATTCCTCTTTCTTCATGTTTTAAAAGTTACATTTTCTTATGATTTTGTATTGAATAAGTTGTTAATATCCTTATTAGGACATAGTTATATCATTATAAAATTTTATTAACATTATATATATCATATTTTTCATTATATACATTTATATAATAATGATTTAATGGAAATCATGTAATATTAATCACATTGCATCATAGAGACAATAGGTTTTACATACGCACAGGGGACGATATCATTCTCAATATTGTGAAATGTTATGGAAGTGGATTGAATTTATTTTCTTCTCAAATTAATAGCTTTTTATAATAATAATTTATAGTAATTATTTACATCACTATAACCATCCATGTAAATTGGTGTTGAAAAATAGATTACACCAAGTATTGGAGACGATGCTTCATACATACACATGCATGGTGATATTTTTAAATAAAATGGATAAAACTTGGAATATGGATGTTCCATAATCATAATAAAATCATAGTGTATAGGTTATACTAGATTTATTACTTTATAATTGACAAAACTAATGATAAGGAAGTAAAATAAGAAGTTAATTTAAAGGAATCAGCAAAGGAGATTACATTTTATTTGATGATATCAATATAGATCTCCTCTTAGGGGAACTAAAGTATGTATTTTGAGAATTCAATCACCTCTATAATGTAACTAATAATGTTTATAAGATAAATGGGTATGGTATAGACGATGTTCTATTGTATAAAAGATTTATTAAGAGATGAGGGAGTAGGTTCCCTTATATAGTTGAGGATGGGGGATCCTTTTCAATTTCCAAAACAATTAATTTATAATAAATTCAAAACACATTAAAAACCTCTAAAATGTATTATTTTTATATACGAGAAGTTATAATATTTTAATTTCATCAATAAATAATTTATAAATATTTTATTATTTCCATTTTAACCATATCAATTTCATTTAACATGTATTTATTATATTTATTTCTAATAATGGTAATAAATAGAATAATATTAAAAAGGTATAATATTTACTTATTTAATTTCAATTGCCGAAAAATGGATAATTGTAAACATTTTAAACAGTTAAATAATATAATATATTTTTATAAATTTTTTATTATTTTTCAAAAGTTTAGCAACACATTCATTTTATAATAATGTGTCATTTTTGATACTATTCAATTAATAGATTATTAAAAACATAAATCTAACAATTTAAATTAAAATTGTTATTAAAATAATATGTTTTAAAGTTCAACTATAAAACTCATCGGATATATTAATTATCCCAAATATTTTTTATTTTAATATTTTTACTAACATTTATTTATTATCTCTATTAATAAATTAATTACAACACTTGTTTTGTGTAAATATTTAAGATACTTATTTGTTGAATAAAATTTATTAAAACAATAATCTGATGAAAATAATTCCTCTATCATACATAATAGTACATATAGTTGAATATATCTTCTGAAAAATCCTTTATTAAAAATTTTATATTTATTCAATCATGTATGTGAAAATGTTCACATCACTTAAAATAAAATATTATAAGTGTCATAATTTTTTCCACATGGTTGAAAATGGCCAATAACTCAACCCTTGGATGAATATGGTTGGTGTATATTAGTCCAATAAAAATTATTCATGTATTCTTTCCTTTTAATGGTTATTTTAATTTTAATAAATTTTTTTATTTATCATTAATTAAATAATTTCTCCATCATTAATGTATAAGGTATTTAGGTAATTGTTTATTTACTAAAATAACAAATAAATTTCCATCATAAAAAAACATAGTATATTTAAAATGATTATTTATAGTTGAATTTTTCATTTGTACATCCTTATATTAAAATAGATATAATAATTTAAAAAATAATAATCCATATTTAACTTTTCTTAAAATAAAATTATTTTAATGTACAAATCTCATCCAAGTGGATTTCAAAAGACAGTATCTGGAACCAATATTGATTTATGATGACATGCACTCATAAGAAGATATTAGAACTAATTTTACTTTTATTTTATAATATTTTTTACATTTAATTACAAGATTTACCCTTTCATAATATTAATTAAAATTAGAAAAATTACAATTCATAATTCCCAAAAATAGAAGAATGATATTAAAAAAATATGGATCTTCTGATTCCTAATATGGAATCCTTCTTTGAACAATAGAAATAAATATGTTATAGTAAATAATTAATAAATAATTTTAAAGTTGGAAAATGAAAATCAGTTTTAAATGTTATAACATTGCAAGAGGTTGAAATGTTTTTAAATATTAAATTAATGTAAAATTAATGCAAAAAACTATATTATATTAAAAGATAAAAACTAATTCTATTTATAATTTTAAATCATTAAATAATATAATTTATCTAGAAAATGTTTTTGTTAATTTTTTTAAATAAATTTTATTATATTTTTACTATTCATCTGAACATGAATGTTATCAGAAAAATATCAGAATTTCTTTCAAAGTATATTTTTATATCGATATTCAAAAGAAGATATTTTTTTACATATAAAACTTATTAATGTGACAAGATATTAATTTAAAAAATTATTTTCATTAGATGGAGGTAAAATTACTATTGTGAAAAATATAGGGATTTTATATATAAAACAGGGTTTATTCATACCATATTAATTAATTACCTCTTTTATGAATATCAAAAAAAATTGATAAAAATATTACATATATATATATCATTATTTTAATTTAAAAATTTAATTTAACTTATTTTCTTAATATAAAAAATAAAATATTCCTTTAAAATTATTTGGTTTATATTTTCATAAAAAATTGGCAGTTAAATAATTCACCATTAATTTTCATAAGGTAGTTATATTTATTCTTAATAAAATAACGGACAGGTTATAATGGTCATTTTACTCCAAGGTTCTCTCATGGTTCATTTAATTTCACAACATCATGCAATGCAAGAAATTGAAGAATAAAAATTATTTAAATCCAATATTTCATAAAAATATTTGGGTGTACAATGTACACTGTGTGAGGAGATGATTTAGGATAAGGAGATGTCGAGATATGCTGTCAATGGGGGTCATCCGGTTAGATCAGGGATGGTTTGGGTCTGTTTTGTGGTTGCAGATAACAGCGGTTTCAGTGGGGGGGGGGGTTGTGTGGTTGTCTACAAGGAGGTCGGGCTACTAGAGGAAGATTATATAGTCTATTTTATTTATTCATTTTTTATCATTATTATTGATGACTCTTTTTAAACTATAAATATATATTTTATATTACATATTTACACACACACACATATTATATATATATATAACTTATATATATATATTTGATATATCATTATTTAATTAAAATTTAATAGAATCTAATATAATTATATATATTTCATTTAATTTTTTAAATTAATAAATAATTAGCTAACTGTAACTCATGAAAACTATGTGATGTTATTAACTCAATAATAATTTTAAATAAATTTTTTATAAGCAAACATTATTATTATTATTATTATTATTATTATTATTATTATTATCCAAGTTTGACTAATCATTTTATATGAGTATCTCTCAAACCATTATTTTTTAGACTTTTTTTATATAAATATGTATATAATTCCGTGTCTATAACATAATAGTTCATTTCTCAATTTAATTATTATATCATTATATATTTTGAGTAAGTGAAATTAATTTAATCTAAAATAACATCATTTCATGTACCACTATTTCATTTTGTTTTTCCTGTATTTATATTAGGCTACCATATTATTATACATATTTCATAGGTTAATATATTAATTATGTAATTTTTTCATATAGTATATTTATTTATTATCATTATATATATATATTATAATTATTTATTTAAATTAATTTTCCATTTTGATTGTATTTTATAAATCATATCACATTTTTTTCCATAAGTTTATGCTTAAAAATAATAAATAATCAATATTTTTTAAATTAAATTATATAATTTAACTACCATCTAAATTCATAATTGTAATAGTCTATAATTATTTAATATTATTGTACTTAAATTTAATTCATAATTTAAATATTAAAAATTAATATATAGAATTTATCAAAAAATTCTTGGATGTTACCTAATTTCACTCTAAAAACCACAGCTGGATACTTCCAATTCTATACATTTGAGGTATTCTGATGAAGAGATATCGTAATTAACCTATTGTTTTTGTTATATTTCTTCACCCACATCCTTCTAATATTATTTAAACAATGAGAACATAAAAAATTACTAAATCCCAGACACTGGGATTTTATTATGTTAATTTATTGACCAATATCCATCTGTCATTCTATAAAATGGGAAATTATATTTTCGATCATGTGTAAGAAATACTGCCACCTCTCGAATATATATAATTTTTTTCAATCACTGCATATCAGGAATTTAAAAAATGATGGATTTAAAGTTTATATATTATATTCATGACATATTTTTAATCTTATTATTATAATATAAAACAAACATAATTACATTAAAATCTATTGGAAAACAATATCATCGCTAATGCCTATGTGTGGACTACCTCCTCCATTATGGGATTTGATATGTTTTGGATATATTTTTACCTAAAAGGTAATGATGATAAATTAAATTAATATTTATGATATATTTTATAAAAAAATAATTAGTTAAAGGTTATTTTATATTAACCTTTCTCTTGTTCCATCCATCGATAAAATGGAATCATTATTCACGCGCACTTACAACCTACCATCAACATGAACAATGAACTTATTTTTCAATATCTATCATTTATGTATTACATTAAATACAAATATAATGAATATATATGATACTTATAACATATATAATATTATTTATATGATGGAATCAGAATATATTTAAAAGGATTGAAAATTCCAAACCAATATATAGAGGAATAAGGAAGTAGTAAATAGATAAAACGTGATTTAACAAGGAATTGTTAAAAAAAAGTAATGAATGGTGATATTTAATTCATATAAGTTTTGATATAAACTTTTCGGGTATGGAATACATGTATAATAAATCTAAATTTGTTATATAGTTGTTTTTAATTTGTAAGAAGAATGTTTTTGCATGTGGAAATGGATTTCTAGTATATCATTTATTTTAGGGAGACATCTTCCATGTAATTTCTAAAAATTGCATATTTTTTATTCCTTTTCCTCTGTTTATATACTCATGATTCCAAAATAATATGTTTAAGAAAATATAAATTTCTATTTCTCTTTGGTCTAAAATTATTTTTATCCATATCCATGATTTTTGATAGATGTATTAATTTAATTTTGATTTATAATTTTGTAATTAATATTTACCATTGATTGAATATTTTAAAAATATATTAATTTATATATTCTTATTATATGTTGATCAAGGATATTTTGCCTTTTTTAACCAAATAATGAAAATAATCATTATTTTAATGATTGAGGATTAAATATACTTCCCCATCATCAGTCTGAATTAATGACTTTATTATTCCTTTACATGTTATCAGTTTTATATTTAAAACTTATTTTATTTAATATTTTTGAAATTTTTATCTTTTAAATAAATGATTATAATAGGAAAATATCATTTTATTAATGAAACATTTATTGTAAACTCTTAAAATCATTTTCCATCCAATATGACATTCATTGATGTTATGTATGATTTTATCGGGATATAAACAAAATATATCATCCTTGTACAATATATTTATTGTTATTATTATGACTAATAAGATGATCATGGAACCCATTTCGTCTCCCTTTATTATTTTTATGAGACATGTTTCTTTTTCATGGGTTATTCTATGAAATTATAATGAAAGGATAAGAAGCATATTTCTTTTCAATGGGTTGTAATATGAATACATTATTATGAAACCCATTAACATTATATGGATTATTCTATGATAATTTTTTTTTGGTTTAGGGGACATTCTGATATGATTTTCATAAGGTGGGGGTGGGACATATATCATTTTCCAATGTAATGGGTAAAGAATGATATCATATATCACAAAAATGATTATAATGTGATGTATACCCAGTTCAGTCAGGGACATTTTCAACTATGATCGTCTTGGGTGTTAAAATTGACTACTAATATGGTTTAGGTTGTGAATTAATTCAAATATTATAGTCGTGGAAATATTCTTTGAATAATTATTAAAGGACTTTTTATTCATATGTTTTTGAAAAAAAACTATATATTATGGAATTGTAAATTACCATGGATCATGTTCATTGATTACATTATGATTCATGTTTTATGAATGGAGAGTATTTATACCAACACTCGTGTTTATAATCAAGGATATGAAAGATACATTTTTATATTTTATTATCATTTTCTAATACTCGTATGCTCTTCTTTGGGTGATATATCGTTTTCTAAAACTTATTTTTAAAATATTCCCACCCCTTAAAATTTTCAAGTTCCCTTTGTTATAATGAAGGTTATATTGAATGGAATTTACAATCAGGGTTTTAGTTATGATTATATTTTTTTTGGTATGATTTTTTTAAATTATATAACAATTGATTATATGTCTTGGTTACCAAAGGAACTAGATGTATTTTATTCTATAATGGATTGTTATGAAATTTAATGAATATTAATGTATACATATTTAATATTTATGTATGATATGTTTGTTCTATTATATATCCCATTAAATCAAATGTTCCCTCTCAATGTAATGGATCATCTCCTTCAACCCATTATTCAAAAAAATAATTAAATTATATATTTTTCAATGATTTTCTTGATTAATATGTTTTGAAAAACTCCTATTACTATAATTATGATTTCTATATTATGAGATACACCTTTCCCTGTAATTTACTAATTCATGGAACCTTTTGGCATCCCTTTTCTGCTATCAAAATCATTATGCTCTTTTATTTGGAAAACATTTTTAGGGAAATTATAGTCCCAATTCCATTCAACGGTATTTAACTAGTTTTATATATCCTTAGTTTATTCTGTATTTTCCCTTATTGAACCCACAATACATAATATTGTGGTTAAAATTGAAGAGATGAATCCTTTTGAACAATTCTACATGTAAATGATATGGATATGATTTTTAGTCCTGGAAAAATATAGCCTTCTAATGAATTGGGTAATATTTTTATATCACGAGATTTAAAGTGTGGTGTGTGTAAGGAAATCAAACGAGCTCTGTTTTACAATGTATTTGTGGTTTTACATTTCATATGATTATAATGTCAATTATTATGATGTTTCCAAATTAATATTATTCCATCATGTTATTATCAAATATCATACTCTGGAATTAATGTCTGTGATTACGACCCATTTTATTGATCTTTTATATTTTTATTTGATTGCATTTATTACTTTCATCATGATATAATTTGGTTATTACCATTATTGGAAATATAGCTCACCCTATTTTTATATTCAACCACATGTCATCCCAGAATTTTATAGATGATTCATGGAAAATAAGATGAATGATTTTGATTTTTTAATTAATGTTGTTGTAATCATGTTTAATGTTATTATGTAATTTAACAGATCTCCCCAAGATATATGGCCTCACAATATTTTGAGATTTTATTGAGTGTATATTTTTGATAAAATACATATAATAAAGTATATAAAATATATACATTTTCAATGTTTTTTTATTATAACTCCATTGTTATATTTTGGTATTAGGATTAGAAATATTTATTTCAAGCCTTGTGTAGAAAACTATTGATAATAAGACACCCCATAATTTTGATAATAAATATATTAAGTGGTATTAAATCAGATACCTCTATGTATGGATTAAAAAATAGTGTTTTTGTATTATGTATATATTTACCATGGTATGGTAAACCTGCAATTTGATCATTGAGATGGAAATGACCATCACCTTGGTCATGAACAAAATCAATTTATACACACATTTTATGAAACATCTGAGGGATATGATTTGGTTAATTTAAAAGTTCATTATAAACCATTAAAAAAGATAAAATCTTTTAATATTCTATAAAAACAAATGATCATGGATTGAAAACCTAAAATTCATAGATTAAACATTATATGTCATTTTTGAATTATACATTTAATGATAATGTTTTCTGGTTATGGTATGTATAATTTGTAATTTTTCATCCATTAATCTATTTTGGATAAATTGAATTGTTGTTAAATATAATCAATGAGATAAATTAATTATTATCTCCCACGGTTCTATCAATTCATTCATATCATGAAGTTTTATAATAAATCTTCACGAAAGACAAAAATTCATGGCATTCATGTTATTATTAATGATAGAAATTGGGTCCTTTGGTTCATGAAATGTATATAACTTCCCTTATATTAATATATTCATGTTGAGATTTTGAGAAAAACGTTTTTACTCCATTTATCTTAATTTAATGATATTCTGAGCATGGATTGGATTTCCATGTTTGGGACTATATTAATATGTCATATAAATTACCCTTAGCATCACAAATTTCCCTATGATTCTATACAATTAAAAGTTTAATATTGAATCATCTTTTTTTCATCATTTAAAATTATTATATTATTACCCTTGTAGAAACAATATGTTTCTAAAATGACTGAAACAATTTAAAAGATAATCCTTGATGGAATGACAAAATAAAAGAATTTGATAATGTTTTCCCTGGAGAATTTTCAAGTATTCCTCCTTTCCAAGAGAATGAGTTCTCGATCAAAAATATACCTAATTATTATCCAATATCCAAGAATCAACATGAATTATCCATTATAAACATGAGGAGTGAACAGAACTATTATAGGTGATCATTGATCAATGGGTTATATGCTCATGTAACTCAGAATGGGGTGCACTAGTCATCTTCACCAAGAAGAAGAACGGGTCAATGCACCTCTCCATTAATTTTCATGACCCCAAAAAATCATGATAAACAATTTCTATCCACCAATAAAAATTATTGACTTGTTCGGTCAACTATTTTGAGCATTATACATCTATAAAGGGAATATCTGGTCAGGATATTATCATGTAATGACGATGATGGAAATCGTCATAACTAAAATTCATATAAGTTATTGGAATTAAATGTTCATAGTGTTTCCATTTAGACTCACTATTCCTCAAAAAATAATTATCGTTATAATGAATATAGTATTTCTAGATTTACTACAAAAGTAAATTGTAGTTTTATAGAAGATAATCTAATCTAAACCAAATTATAGGAAGATCATATTGAAAATTTTAATTCTATACTGATGATATTGAGAAAAGACTATTAATATTTGATATAATTTAAATACATGTTTTGGATGGGGAAATTACCAATCCCTTTTCAAGGTATCAATAGAAAATTGATATCTGTATATCCTTAAAAATATAAATTAAAGGTTGAACCAAACCAACATCTATGATTCAAATCCATTGTTTTTATAGACTAACAGTTTACTATTGATTATTTGAGAAAATAATTTCATGATTAATATGCCCATGAACCATAATAACTTTGAAGGGTTTCAGGTTTTTATATATTGGTTAATTTGAGGATATATTTAATGTGTTGATGAAGAGGCTTATCGTTGTAGCTGTATGTACATTACCCACTGCTAGTAAAGGAATAGTGATCTATAATAATGCATCTAAAAATGGATTTTGATGTTTACTCTAAAATTATAGTAAATTTATTTCTTATGCCTCTTGAAAATTAAATTTTCATTAGAATAATTAACCAAACCATTATATATATCTTGATTTATTTATCATTAAATAGATTAATTGGGGAAATTACCTTTATAATAAATGGTGACATTGTAGAACATATCATTTATTTATCATGTATATATTAACACAAAAGATGTTTAATATGCACCAATAATGGTACTAATAGGTTACCAATGATTTTTGTTGATTGATCCATCGATATCTATGGAATGTGAACAATATGGATTATGAGTGGAGTTGAAATGACCCCACAACCCTATCAATGATGAGTATTAAATGGGATACAATATACTTGGACATGAGGAGGATGGATATGCGTATAATAAAAGGATATTAATATTACATTTCTCAAATAGATGTTATGGAATCCATTAATGATAGGTACAATGAGGAAAGAAATTATGATCACCTGCTATAGAATAAGGTTAAAAATATTCCAATGTTATCTTTTGAAAATGATGGATTATATGATTTTGAACCTATATATGTGTCTCATGAAAACCAAAACATAAGAGGTAACTTCTTGATGATGTGAATATATATTCTTTATCATTACATTCTAGACTCTTTGTAATATATATAGATTCGAAGAACATATTATAGTTGGTTAAAATGAAGAGGGAGACTTTTGAATTTGTATCACAATGATTGCTATGATATCTACTCATGGATGAATTATAGAAGGATCAATGTATAATAGAAGCATTTCCCATACTATTATGTAAATGGGAGAACATAACCACTGATTTCATCATAGTACTCCCCATTAAATGATTAGGAATAAGTCTATCTAGGAGGTAGTCGATCACTACACCATGTAGGGGAATTACTCATCCATAATTTTTGTTTTGATACTTGATGAAATCACTGTGATATACTTTTGGGATTTGAAAATACTACATGGTTTTCAACTCACTATTGCATCAAATCCTGATATGAGGTTTTTCTGAAGGTTCTGGTGAATCCCTCTTGAAGTATTTGATTTAGAGATAAACCTAAAAAATTATTATCACCCCTAGACAGATGGTCAATCTAAATGAATAATTCAAATACATTATGACATGTTGAGATATTTTTCAATGGATTTACAACGATATAAAAATCATCCTATTACCATGGTGGTGTTCTCATATAACCAGGGTTACCATTCTAAACATCAAATAGAACCTTATGAGACTATATATTAGAATATATTTTAGATTCCAATGTGACTGTATGATGTTCGAGTGATTAAGCTAAGGTTAACTGATTATAAACAACATAGGACATAGAAGTGTCAAACCATTCAACACCATATGAAATCCACAAAATTTTGATAGAACAACTATGGAATGTTATAATAAAAAATGTAAATTATAGTTGCAGATAATGAATTCCTTCATACATAACCATGGATGAAATTCAAGAGGTTTTTTAATGATAGGATTCTTAGTCTATGATACATCACCCCCTCCAGATACCTGATTTCATTTGACTGATATCCTATCAATGAAATATACCACCTAACCTATCTTAGTTACATGATTTGCTTGAGGTATCCCACATTAGGAAATACATACTTGATACTGCACAAGTAATCAATATATAGTATCTCCCTTTGGAGTATGATCATTCACATTCGGATCAAAGGATGATGATGATATATCATAGAGAAAAAGTTTAAAAAAACAATATTAGTTGGTCAACATGTTATAAAGGATCTACAAGCTTTAATAAGTAGCATTGAAAAATTTAGTAATGAGGATAAAATGTATGCCAATATAATTTAGTGTTTGGAATGAAAATTTTGAGTGCGTAATTTATAATGGGGGATGAATTTAATTACCCAAATATTGATCAATTAAATATTCTATCTGAATGAATAATAAATTATTAGGTGATGTAGACATATTAAATAGAGGAAATTATTCTATAATTTTGGATTGATATAGTGTATTTTAGATTAAAATAATAATAAAAATTGATAATATATCAACTGTAAAGTGACCATTAATTTTAATATATTAAATGATATGATATTCTACAAATGATTTAAACAAATATGTCAATATCCATCACCGGTAGGGTCAAACACTATGAATCCTATTTATCTAAGATTCTGAGGAGAATTTTATCACTGGGATATAACTTGAAAAATAAAAAGATGAGATAAAACAAATAAATAACCCGATGAACTATTTAATGTATACATTCATTCTCACCGATATAATGGATCAAACCATGTACATAAATCCACTCCAAGAAAGTGTCACTATCTCACACCATCAGCATAGGGTATAAGCTGGAATAATGATGTACTTTTTATCTAGACACCAAATGTATGGATTTTTACAATTTGTTCAAATAAAAAATTATTATATTTATTCGATTTTATTATTACATTTTTATATATTAGATTGGGAGTTTGATAAAAATTGTATTTTCATATAATGAAACACATTTTATTTTATGGGAACATATATATATTCAATGAAGAAAATATTTTTGATATGTAAATTAATTTTAAATCAAATATTATATTATTAGAAAATATAGTCATTATATTATATTTATTTTAAATAAATGATAATATATTTTTATGAAGTTAAATGTAATTTCATAAATTGCAAGAAAATTGTTGATGTCAAAAAAATGTAATTTTCATTAAACATCTCTTTTTGATTTCAATGTCTAAATTCTCATTAAAAGAAAATTAGTTTGAAAAAGTAAACATTATTTTTTAAAACAATAAGTCAATTGTAACCAATATTGTAATTTCAGTAAATTGCAATGATATTCAAATAATTAGGTCACTATTAGTATGTATTAAGACCTCATAAAATTCCATGTTTTTTTAATAAATTCAATAAATATATGCAGGAAAATATTAATTTTTCCCTAAAAATTAATTTGTTTTTTATATTTTTTTATTCAATTTATAAACCTTTATTTAATCCCCCAAAACACATATTATACATTAAGGTTTTAAGTTTTTAATTTTTATAAGAATGAATAACTTATATATCACCAAGGTTATAATTTTATTGATATATTTTAATGGACATAAAAAAGAATTAAACACATAATTAGAAAGTTAATCGATTATCAAAACCATGGAAGGTATTTGGTTTTCATTAATTGATCATATAGGGTCAAAAACCTATGTTTAGAAAATAATTTTCAATTCTAGTCTATTATATATATAAAACCACCCTTACTTACATTCTATTTCACATAAAACTCTTTTATAATAATGTTACTTTACACTAACCTCTCTAAATACCTCATAGGGTTCCCCTATTTTATTAACAATTACCTAGAAAGTGTATAGAATCACACTCTTAACATATGTATCCTTTTATTTAATTTATTTATTCAAAAACCATTTTCAATTCTATTTTTTTTAAATTTTTTATTTTGAGATATTTTTTACAACAAACATCCTAATATTCTCATTATTTCCTATTGATTTGAAACCCCTTTTAGTCATATTTGATAAATCAATGTATCTTTTTTACCCTTATTATAATGATAAAATAATCCTTTTATTTTCTATTCCAAACAATTTCAAAGTATAATATCATTACCATTACAACTAAATTATTTTCACCATAATTTACATATCATTCATTGATTAATTATTTTCTTATTTGTAACCTAAAATCCTTAATAGTGGGTTTAAAAGTGGTTAGTGTCATATTTATGTTGATAAATCTATTTGAAAACTTATATACGTAAAATATATAATAGTGATCGGTGGGACTAGATTTATATATCCCTTAATGATTTCAGTAATATTTTTATCTCAAAAGATTCCATGTATGGTTAACAGGTGGTTATCCAATGAAAACATTTTTTGGATTTCATTGATGTAATACATGAAATAATTTATGATATCATGTTTTATAAAATTTCCAAATTCATAGATTTCTATCATGTTATCATTCTATATAATGATTTGATATCCCGGTTTTTGAGTGTCACTACATTATTGTCTGCTTGATATAACAGTTCACGCACATGTATTACTTTCATCAATTTAATCATTTATTATACAATTAATTGGTTTTATAGATAACTGTATTATTATGTACAACCTCTAGTTTCCAAATATAGTTTTATATGATTCAAGGATTATAATATATTTTCTTGAGTTTTTGAATATTGATTTTTAGTACATGTTTTTAATTATTATGTAATGTACCTACTCATAAATGGATAATAGGACTAATGATATTATTGTGTATTATGAAGTGTACTATTAGGTAATAAATCAAGAAATAAATTGTATTTATGATATGGGTTTTCATAATGAAGTCCCTATGAAGTTAATTTGATATCCATATTTGAATTTTATTCCATTTTCATAAGTATATGAAAAAACAACTACTTCTATGATGGACATTTCATGGAAAAAATTTGTAGAAAAATATTTCATTCAATTCTTCTCATCACATGGATTATTTTTCCTCTGTGATCTTTGTGTTCATGATTAGTTTCCAATATTTATCAAGATAACAATATATGAAATTAATATAATGTATAACTTTATATAAATCATTTAAACTAAGGATATAAAATATATTATCAATAGGTTCAATCAAAAATACCAAAAATGTCATAAGGGGTATGAACGTTCCCCATAATCGGAATCGACTTGAAATATGGTATTGAGAAATCAATGTGTGAAATATATAACCATATAAAATAAATATATATTAAGATATGTACATATTTATGAGAATTATATATTTAATTTTTAATAATTTAATAACATTAAATCGATTGATAATGTAATCTAAAGTCAAATGTTCAAAAGAAAATAAAATTAGTGTTTTTTTGAATGTTCTCTAACCATGTGTCTAGATTCATTATAAACATCGATATAATTCCCTAAATTTTAGAATTATATTTTTTTAAACTATCAACATGAGAATTATTTAAATATATTTAATTTTTAATTTCATTTTATGTTATTTTTGATTCATTTAATTAGGATGCCAAGCCTATATTAACTGTCCCAATATTGTTCATTTAGTGAATCAATGGTAATATTAATCTCTAGGTAATGATGATTAATCTTATGTAATGGTTCTATGACATAATATGTGTATCTTTTAAGTGCTAATATATATACCTGGGTTTGAAATGTTCGTAATATCAAATAATATTCATCAATATACATTATTGTGTTAATTGGAAATTAAATTCACCATTCATGGGGGAAGAAAAACAAACACAATAAGACAAATTAATCCTTATAGAATCTATTTAAGTATGGGTCAGAAATTAAAATTACATGATAATATTAAAATACTAGAACTTTTAATAAATTATTTCATGTTGGATGAAATTTATTTTTTCAAGGAAGAATAATAAAATAACCAAAAGTATGTCGATTGATATTTTTACCTTTTCTATTAAGAGTCTCCTCTAGGCTTCCACATAAGGATCCTTATAATTGTATTTAATTAAATCCTGCAACTTGGTATCATGGAGGAGAAGGTTGGGGAGACAAATTGGAAGATTTTGGGATAATTCCTTGCAATATATAGATGATAATAAGGTTTGGTGGGGTTTGGTATTTATAAGAGGATGATATGAGAGTTTTTAAATATAATATTTATTCAATTATTAAATTTTTCCTAGACTATCAATAGTAATGTTTATTGGGGATATATATAGTATTTTTAACATTTCAGTTTGATTTAATGGATTCAAAAAGAATCCATGATTCATTTATTGATGTATTTAACATTTAATGTCAAATTCTATATTATTCTTATTTTATTATTCAAAATAATGATTGTTATTTTGTAAAAATAGAAAAAATTAACCCAAACCATTTTTACATGTGCCAGCAATATCTCAATATATAAACTATGGCCAAAAGGAACAAGTAACACTAGCACTAAATGAGTTAGAAGTGTCCAAGATATAATGTATGTGTGGTTTGAATGAGATATAGCACATTGGGCTACAATCTACACCCAAAGACTCTAGTGTATGATAAATGGTGGATGAAACATAATCAGTTAGGAAAGATAAGGATATATATCATTTCTTAATTAGAATCCATCATGCATGGAGGAATAAGGGAGTGTTTTAGTGAGTTCCAAGCGAACGAAATTACAATAAGAGAAGAATTGAGAAGACCCTTGGACAAGAACCAGATCAGACCCAAAAAATTTGTTCTTCATTAGCCTTATGTCCATAAATCAATTACACTCCATTTATGGTGAATTCAGTTTCAAAAATTTCATGGTATCTTAGATATAATATCGATAATGAATTATAGGTTTCGAATTATAATAAGGAAGCATTCCCATGATGCTAGTGACACCGTATTCTCTTGGATGCAGGTTAATATTTTAAATTCAAATAGTGGAATGAAAATATCCAATAAACATTTTTTTCCAACAATTGAATGTTTTTAGTGAGTTATGATAAATATTTAAAATTTATTTACAATATAAAGTCAATATTCATCAGCAGATCAAGGGATCATAGTAGAACATTCAAAAATAAAGAATGTTCTATTATTAATTGATTTAGACTGTAAGAAATAATTAATTAAGGCATTTTCCCTTCACTCAATGTAAAATAAATCTGGATTCAAATACATGTTTTGTTTTATTTATTAATGTTTCCAGAAATAGAGTATTTAAAGAGATTTTTAGACCATATATAATTTTTTAAAATCAATTAACTTATTTCTGTGTTAAATAGCTAGATCAATTTATTATAAAAAACATTTCTTGGTTAGTCTAGAGATATGTAAGATTTCACACTATGACTTGGAGGGATGAATGAAATCACCTGATTAGATGTAAATAAATATAATAGCACTGACCATGTTTAATCATTGATCAATGATATTATGTTTAGTGATTGTGCACCTTTAAGGGATAATAGAATGATTGATCTTGGTGGAACATGGGATTTATCATATCCAAATCAAAGAATGAAGCATTACAAATTAGTCATAAATAATTATACTTCTACAAATCATACCCAACTACCATTTTATTTCAAGGACTCATATCTTTCGGTCATGACTAGTTGGTACTAGAGGAATGAAATAAATCATTAACTATTGTAGAAAATTTCACATCATTAACAGAGGGATTTGAATTAGGATAATATATTATTATACATTTTATGGTATTAGTTAAAGATTGAGGTTCAAGGAAAAGGCGGTAGCTCAATTTATTGAAATAAAACAAATAAGTAGATTTAATACTCTCTCTATATTCAATTAGTTTTAAAATAGATTGAAATGCAGATTTATGGTCAATATTTCCAAGAGAACAACCTAGTCAAGGATAAGATGATTGGATTTCATGAAAAATACGGATTAATGGGATAACAAGATCATATTCTGATTCCTCCCCACATGTTGGAAATGAGACATCCCTCTTCCAAATACATTATTATAGAAGAGATTCATAGAATTAAAATAACTAGATTTCTATATACTAGAACCCTTCTATAGATAATAAATAAAAATAAATTAGCTAATTACTTTGAGACTTCCCAACTCCCTTTACTAATAATGGCTCGTGTGGTGAGTGATTATTTCGTTTAGACTATAGGAGTTATAATTTGTTGATTCGTCAATACCAATTGTAACAAAATCTTAATCTTTATGAACTATAAGTTTTATATGATTTTGTCTCATTGGAGTAGTTGAAATATAAAATTAATAGGGAAAGAGGGTTGGGGATGTACCCAATATTGAATGTGAATGAATAAGAATTTGAATTTCCTAGGGCTATTATGTAGACCATGGTCTCATCTCCCTTGAAAGGGTGGAAGATTATACTCTTTCTATAGTGTTGTAAGATCTCTATAAATTTATAGTCCAATGCAATGTTACCATATTCATTCTCATGATCGAAATATTTTTAGAAATCAATGCTATCATAGATAAAAAATAGTTTAGGGTGTGTAAAATGCATAGTGTACCCACAATAGTTAATGACTAATCTTTCATTTTGGGAATGAACTATGATCATTAATTGGTCGTATGGGAATTGGAATAAGAAACCAATACCTTCTAAACTTAATCAATTCCTATCCTTCTCCAAAATGATATCCTATAATTTTTAGTCCCTTTGTTCACCCTCATTTACTTATTATAGTGTAGACAGAGGAATCTATTTAAATTATGTAATAAAATGAAAATTTTACGGAAACAGAAAAAAATACATTCATTATTACATTATATATGTGTCTATTTCTACTAAAAGATAATGGTATCAAATATTCTACCATTAATCCAGGCTTTACTGGGTGAAAATTATCTCTATTGAGTTGGGACCCTAACATAATATAGGACATAAACCTCCAAGGAGGCCTATAACTAATCTATTCATAGTAAAATTTAGGGACATGATTTACTAGATAGGAGGGGAAATAAAAACCAATTGAGGAATAAAAATCAGTTACATCATGATATTATTATCATGTATATTTTTTTATGGTATGTTAGGAAATTATTGATAATGGAATTTTATTCTCGTACATCGAATGATTTATTAAGTCAGTTATCAATCAATACTTTCCAATATTAAGCTATTAGATCAGTCATTTGGTCAGATACTATATATCTATTACAGAAAAACTATATTTTACATATTAGATTACCTAATTTTATGAATAATTATACATCAAAATATAATCTAAGGATCTTAATGTTAATCGTCTTTGAAGACTAGGTACATAAAACTGAAAACATGGAACTAAATAAAACATTTATTTAAATAATATCAAAATTGATCTACTATGTTTTATTATTCTCAAACATCAACATTGGGTACCCTTGGTAACACATGAACAAATGGATGAGCCGCATCCTTCTCCAACTAGGCCGGCCGATGAGCATGCTGGTTCGCCTATTGAAGAGGCTCGCTGAGTGCGTTCTGTGATTCTCTATTGCATGGTGCCATGGGGTGCCACGGTTCTACCAGCCTAGCTGGCTACGGCAGACCGGTTCTTCTTCGGCTGAGCGACATGCAGAATAGGGCCGTGATTCCTCTACAAGTGGCCGGCATATGGCCTCCACTTTCTCCGGTCGTCGTCACCTCTTCTGTCTGTGTTGCCATCAAATAGAACAAGGATCAACAGAGGGTTTTCAGGTCATGTTCGTTCGGCCCGCACCCTCTATGTTAGGTCGTATCATATAGTCGAAGATAAAACATGGTTTCAACAAGAACAAAGATCAATTTTATTCAATAAATATTGAAGCAAACCCCATACCTCATAATTGATGTCACACGTCATCGAGCCGTGGAAGACGAGCGTCACAATAGTCTAGTGTCATGGAAGGACGGTGTCGTCCGGTCAATGATGGAGGAAGATTCATTGTCATAGGTTACGCTTCTCACGAGTAGTGTCTTCTCCCTTGATGCGGAGGAAGAAGAATATAGAAGACTTCGTGGAGATTTCTTCGCCGAGAGAGGATGAAGATTCTTCGTGGAAGAATAAATCTCTCCTATAATTCTCCAATGTCTCCCCCCCAACATATTTTCCAAGGATAATATTATATTAAGCATCTCAATTTTTAAAATAATTGTCATGCAATTCAAATTGTTTAAAAATGATATGTGCCAATTAATTAATGAAGTAATTAATTGGATGGGGCGGCATAATCAATTCTTGGGAGGTGGAGAGGCTCCACAATAACGAGGGGAGGAGTTCATTAAATAAGGGGGGGTTTATGGGAGTTAGGGGGAGATGAAAGGATTAGGGATCGTGTGGGCCCCACCACACTAAATCCTCTCATAGGAGGTTATGTGGGTGTGGGACCCACCTATAACTCCTCTAGGGAGGAACTAACTGCCACTAAATAAAAAATTGTTTACAATCAATTTTATTAATTTAGTATGTATTCCTCAAAATAAAACTTTTAACCCGCATAATATGCAACAGCGGTGAAGATCCCCTTAAGAGAATCCAAGCACTGTGAGTTCATCAGTGCCCCTAGATTTCAATTTTGTGCACCTATTCAAAATATAGAGAAAATTTCACATACGTTTACTGAACGTACCTGAACAAAACTTCAGAAATTGATTCTGGGTACACCGGGCCACGGAATCAGGGGTCGTTATAAACCACGAACTTGTAAAATTCCAATGTATTTTCGGAAAAAATTTCCATCAAATTTCTGGTTCTTTACATTACCCCCACCTCAAGGAATTACATTCTCGTAACGCTACAACACACACTAAGGAAACAAATGAGGGTATTGAGCATGAAACTGAGCCTCCCGCTCCCAAGTGCTCTCTTGGAGGTTCCCATGGTGCCAGCGATTGCACACAAGAGGAATCGACCATCCACGTAGGGCCTGCTCAAGTCGATCCTCGTTCTCTACCAGGGCCTCAATTAATTTCTCCCCGTCATCAATTTTCAGCTCCCCATGGTCGATGATGTGTGACGGGTCATGCACGTATCTCCTCAACTGAGATACGTGGAATATGTCAGGCACCCGATGCAACTGAGGTGGAAGGGCCAGACGGTAAGCCATCTCACCAACTCTACTGGGGACCTGGAAAGGTCCCATGAAAAGCGGAGATAACTTGTCGCCCCTTCCAAATGTCTATAGACCTCATCAAGGTGAGACCCGTAGGAAGATTTGTTTGCCATCCTCGAACTCTAGTGGTGTCTGTCTCCTATCATCATAGGACTTATGTATGCTCTGTGCAGTCTTCATCCACTCATGGATGATCTGCACCATCTCCATCGTAGCCTGAACCATCTCTGATCCTACAATTGCTGACTCCCCTGGGTCTTTCCAACACAGTGGTGATCTATGAGTTCGTCCATACAGTGGCTCCATGACTCGCTGAAGTAGTAGAAATGTGACCATGAGGGACTATAGAAAGGTTGCTCCATCCCTAACCACAAAGGATATCTGCAACGCGGCCTGCTACTCTGTCGCCTGTCCCAGCAGCAGAATGCCCAATCTCATGTTTAGAGCATCATCTACAACGTTCCCCTTCCCTGGAGTATAGACAATCTAAAATTCATAGTCCTGAAGGAACTCAAGAAAACAGCACTGTCTCAAGTCCAGGTCTTTTAACGAGAACACACACCTAAGTGTTTTGCGATTAGATTAAACCATAAACTATTCGCTCAATGAACTATGGGTGTGGCTAGCCCTTTGTAAATAACACTACTAATCCCTTTTTTACTTACGTCCTACAAGAGCTTCTACGATAATTCCTTTTCTGAAAAGAGAAATTCCCTCTCATCCACTGGATGAACCACATTATTTCCTAATACAGTCAATCCTGACATGAAAGGTACTATTTCATGCCATGGATGATGTCGTAAGGCCTTGACGCTACTACCAAGATATCCAACCATTTCTCTCACCTCTAAGGGTCGAGTCACACTGTCGGAAGCAGTGGGTGGTCACTGGGTCTCCTCCTATAGGAATCTCAAATTTGAGGGTCAAGTTAACATTTTTAACTGAAACCTCTCAGTATCAACCATTCGAAAAGATATGAAAGAAAACATCACATGGAAAAGTTCCTTTTATTACCGAAGCTCAAATTACAAATACAAAAAGAAACCTAAAACAACAAAATCAACAAAGATATAAGCATCATGAATTATTTTTTCCATTCCTAGAGCTAGTCCCACTCTTGTACACCTAATCCCGTTGAAATATGGTCATAGGCCTCAGATCCCTGAAGCTGAGCTCTCCCATGTCCACATGTTCCCTGCAGTCGGGGTGGTCCTCCTGGTGGTGGTGGTGGTAGGGCCTCGAAACGTTGTCCACCACCAACTGCTCAGCCAGCTCATCTACCACATCTGCCTGATCTCAGTGAAACACCACGGTCGAACGTATGCCTCTTCCTGGGAGGTCCCTCTATTGCCTGCTTCTCATCTGCAGGACATGTCGTGCAGTCTCGAGCCATGTGACAGTTCCTGCCGCATATTGCCTTCTCCTCGTATAGTTGCCTCTATTTCAGGTGCCCCGCAAAATCAAACCATTGCCCTGAGCTCACCAAAATTTTTTCCTAGTATACATGGACTTATGCATCAACTGTCTACTGTTGGATATAGAAGAATCTGCTACGTGTCGTCCGGTGGAGGGTCTCGCCGCTGGTGACTGCTCAGCGAGAAAACTCTCCACTAAAAGGGCTCTCCCCAGCACCCCCGCCTGCATCAGGATGTTAAGGGAGATCATCGAAGCTCTGATATCATGTCTGAGTCCCTCTAAATGTTTTGGGCCTTGAAAAATAGGTCTCATACAATATCTGTGGAGTATCACAATAGGTCAGTGAACCTAGTTAAGTACTGAGATACTGTCTTGCTGCCCTGCCACAGATGAAGTAACTCCTGAATCTGCACCACATGAAGGGTGGTTAGTAAAAAATATTTCCGAAACAGGCTCTCGAAGTCTGTCTAGAGTAGAGATGCCTTCTCATGCACCTCAAGAATTAGGCTCCACCATCTCCCTGTCGGGGCATGCTGGTGACTCGTGGCAAGGATCACCAGGAGGTCGGCTGGTGTCCCTACCAATATAAAAACTCTGACGATAGCCTCCAGAATATCCTGAGCTGCCTGGGGGTCCATCTCTCCTTGGAACCTAGGCGGACTCTGTATCTTGAACTCGTGATACTCTCTTAGGCTTTGTTCATCCTCTACTGCTGGAGCTGGTGGTATCCGTGGACCAGCAGGTCATGGTACGACTGGTGCCTCCACTTTGATGGGGCCCTTCACCGAGGCCCCGTCGCTCGGTGGGATACCATCTCGTACGTAACCCGATTCCCAAGCTGGTAGCCTTTGTGGGGCCATCATAAAAAGGAACAGGTGCCCCACGGTCTAAACAATACACATGGTGAGCTGAACAAAATTAATATGGAGAATACTTTTTCAAAGGAAACACACACGCAAACAATGTTTTTGTGCACTATGTTGGAATTTAGAGATCATGGTCCTGGTGAATGGATATGTCGGCGACTGCACCAACACAGGACTCCCTAGATTGGGAACCACACTCAATACTCTTAACAATATTGCTTCACAGAAAAGAATGACCAGAGTCCTGAGTTCTGCGGTAGAACCGACTCCTCTGATACCAATTTTTCACGACCCATCCTCAGGGCCCATGCCTTGACTACCCCATGCCCGCCTTCCGTAGGGAAGGGGCTAGCGAATAGCCCCAATGGTGTAAATACCAATACTTGGAAGAAATTTCATTTATAAAAGTAAAAAAACAAGAGAGTACACAACTGAAGTAAGCACTAAGCAGAATTATATACAAAAGGAAGTTCTGAAAAGAGAATGGGTTGAAAATACAAGCCCAACAGTATGTACCGTAAAACTGAAAAGCTAGTACATCAACATTAAAGTAAACTACCAACCACAGAGTAATCCTTGGGGAATCCCACCTGAAGGGTGGGTACAAATGGTCTCCTCAGCACCTCAGGTCTGTTCGTCTGCTCTGTGTTCGTCTCATCAAGTGGTCCACCACCGGGTACCGTCCAGCTCCAGAAGTCTCTACCTCGGTCAGTGATGTCTATCTCCTTCATACAACACAATGTAGTGCAGGCATAGCCCATGCTGGGGTGAGTATAAAGATACAAAGTAGGGACCCTGAGACCCTCAAGGTGTCACAATATCCACTAAGGATAAAGAAGAAGTAAGATACAAAACACGGTTCATCAACCAACCCTACTTAAGTATATGCCCATACATATACCAAATTCATCAATCCAGTTCAGCTCAAACACTCGATCCCATGAATAACTCAGTCCACATTGGAAAGTAAGTCAATCACATATATGATAATGATTGAAAGTCAAGACTCATCTCACACATGTATAGATCATTCATAAAGCGATAGAGATGATCATATTTGTCAATGATTCTTCTAAGCTGTCAGCCCCACGTAGGATACTTGACCAACTAAGATATCAGACCCACGTAGGATACTTGACCAGCTACTCTGTCAGACCCACTCATGATACAAGTACAAAAGTCAAACTGTCAGACCCACCTAGGATACAAGTACAGTAGTAATCACTTTCAAACCGATGGAGGATTCCAGTACAGTTGTCATCGCTGCTAAACCCAAGGAGGATTCCACAACAGTTGTCATCGTTGTCAAACCCATGGAGGAGTCTAGTACCGTTGTCATTGCTACCGAACACACAATGGATTATAGTACAGTTGGTGTCACTGCTGAACCCACTGAGGATTTGAGTACAGTTGTCGTTGCTGCCGAACCCACAGAGGATTCCAGTACAGTTGTCATTACTACTAATATCACATCAGATTACAGTACAGTTGTCACCTCTATCGAACCCACGGAGGATTCTGTTCGGTCTCTTTGTTATCGTACCCATGGAGGATTCAGTCCAGTCTCATTGTAGTTGAACCCACAAGGGATTCCAATACAGTAGACATCGCAGTCACAGCCAGCTCTAGGGTTCCTGCACATAGCACACTCGATTCTGGGAGGTTCTGCTACTCGAGCCAAGGTGGTTGATAAATCAAATATCATGAAGTCCTGAGTTGATGTATCCAGAACTTATGTCTCATCATAATGAACCCAACACAATAGACGGAGTGTCAATCGGACGCCCGGTCGGAGAGTTATTAACTTTTCTTTTATAGGGTCCTGGTTAGAATTTGGGTACAATCCATCCTGGCCATACTCCAATCTCATTCGAATCCTATGTAGAGTATTCCAAAAGGATCGTTGCGTCAAAATTATACCAATGTAATTGACGGAACTTCAATCAGATGTATGGTCCTTATGTTATAAGTGTTTCTGCTCTGAGGGCTTGGTTGGTTTCGAGTCCGAAGCAACCAAGCCATTTTCCAATTTCATCCAAAACTCACATAGAGTAACGCAAAAGGACCACCTCATTTGAAGGGTCCCAGATCCACAGACATCATGTTGATCAGACACATGATTGTGATGTTATTCGAATTTATGCAAAACGGGCTCGACCCGTCAAGCCCAGTGGGATGGCGGGTTGGCCCATCCTGGCTCGGTGGGTCCGACCTGGCTAAGGTGTCAGCCAGACCCGATATAGCGTGGGACAACTCTGTTAGCATGGCTTGACTGGCTGTTGGCCGCGGCTCGGCCAGCTTGCTGAGCGATGCGGAGCAGGGGGGGAGGGGAGGAGGGGCGTGACACCCCGTCTTCCCGAACCGGTGGCGCCGAGCGGAGCCGCTCTCCTGTCCGTCCAGCCGATGTCGGCCGGTCATCCCGGTGAGAGTGGCCCTTTCAGGCTGCTCTCATCCCATGCGGCACGTGTGGGTTCCATAGCCTTCTCCAAACCGGTCAGCTGATGAGCTGTCCGGTTCACCCACTGAAGTGGTACGAGGAGCATATACCGTGGTTCTCCATAGTGTGCCACCATGGGGTTCCACGATTCCACCAGCCTAGCCGGCTACAACCGGCAGGTTCTTCTTCGACCACGTGGCCCACGGATGTGGTCCACGGTTCCTCTCCCCACAGCCGACATAAATCCATCATTTTCTCCGGTCTCCGCCACATCTTCCATCTATATTGCCATCAAATAGAAAAAGTATCAACAGAGGGTCATCGGGCCGTGTTCGTTCGGCCCGCACCCTCTGCGTTAGGTGGTATCATATGGCCAATGATAAAACATGGTTTTAATGAAGATCAAAGAACAATATTGTTCAATTAAAATTAAAGAAAACCCCTTTCTTCGTAATTGACGTAGCACGTCGTCAAGACGCGGAAGGCGAGCGTCGCGGTAGTCGGGCGTCGCAGAAGTAAGGTTTCATCCCGTCAACGATAGAGGAAGAGTACTTGTCATTGGCGATTCTTCTCGCGAGTGGTGTCTTCTCCCTTGACGCAGAGGAGGAAGAAGATAGGATAAGTCATGGAGCATTCTTCATCGAGAGAGGATGATGTTCTTCGTGGCAGAATAATGCTCTCCTCTAATTCTCCAAAGTTCCCCGCCCCCCAAAATATTTTCCAAGTCAAATATTATATTAAGCCTCTCAATTTTTAAAAGAATTTCGCTAGAATTCAAATTATTTCAAAAAGAGATGTGCCAATTAATTAATGAAGTAATTAATGGGTTGGGGTTTCATAATCAATGCCTGGGAGGTGGTGAGGCTCCAAAATAATGAGGGGAGGAGTTAATTAAATAAGGGGGTTTAAGGGAGTTAAGTCGAGATGAAAGGATTAGGGATCCTGTGGGACCCACCACACTAAATCCCTTCATGAGAGGTTATGTGGGTGTGGACCCCACCTCTAACTCCTCTTGGGTGGAAGTAACCGCCCCTAAATAATAAAATTGTGTACGAAGAATTTTATTAATTTAGTATGAATTCCTCAAAATATAAATTTCAACCCGCATAAAAAGTAATTACGGTGAAGGTCCCCTTAAGCAAATAATGGCGCTGCGAGTTCATCGGTGCCCTCATATTTTAATTCTGAGCACTGGTTCAAAAGATAGAATAACATGCAGATACGTTTACTGAATGTACCCGAACATAACTTCAGAAATTGATTTTAGGCACACCGGGCCTCTGAATCAGGTTCAGTGAAAAACCGCGAACTCTTAAAATTCCGAAGTATTTTTGAAAAAATGTTCCTTGAAAATTTTGGGTCTTTACATGATAAGATAAATTATTATTGTAAATGGCTGTTAGGGTAACCTGATGAAACAAATTAGTTCCTCGTAGAATCCCTTACGGATTATCGGCGTTGTATCATGTGTACTTAAGGGGGATTAATGAGAGAGAAATGGTCTTCTCATCAATTATAAATCATGATAGATATATGGGATAGGATATAAGTCATAACCCATCATTATGGATTTCACATAAAAGGGAATAACTTATAGGAAACTATTGATTAATAGTAGATTAGGGTGGACCCCTTACCTTAAGTCTGATGGTGTTCTCCACATGATTGTAATGACATGAATAATCAAATTAGGTTAATTCGTTAATAATTAAATATCCACTAATATATGTAAAATATTTATTATACATTTTTTATGTTTATTTATGTCCTTTTTGATGGGTTAAGTGTTTTGAAATCATTGTTCGGGCCCCCTTTGTTTTCTTTGTTTTAATTATCTGTTGACTTATATTCATATTCAGACACCTGTGTATGGTGAGAGTGGTTTCCCATAATTGAATTTATATGATATTTAGTGAACAAATGGAATCATTAAAGGTTATAAAATAATTGTTTATAGAGAAGTCGAATCATTGTGAGAAACATTAATATTAACACTTGGAGAAATTTAAATATTTTGGTCAAAATTAACTAGTTTTGTTTTACTATTTTATATCATTTGTGAATAAGGACTACAGAAAAAATAAGCTACAATTTATATTTAATATCATTTTTCAACCATAACATTGATTTCATGACTATTATTGATGATGATAATAGAAAATTGATAACCTATATACCTTGAATGTTATATGTTAACACATACCGGATAGTGTTTTCATTTGTTTCATATTAAATAAGGGGAATGTATAGATGAAATAAATAATAAAATTAGCACAAAAAATTAGATTACATATATGTTACTAGATTTTTTATAAAATTTGAATGAGGATATGATAAGAAATAAAATAGAAAAAGGAGCATGAAATGAATTTGAATGAAAATAAAAGAGGAATTTAGCACTTGAATTAATATTCCTTGAGAGCCTCTTCAGGATAGAGGATTTTGTATATTTAGGATAAAGGGGCTACTAGATGTGGGGGAGGAGCTTTGATAGAGGTATGGGTTTAATTTAGCTAAGCCACAAGGATTTAGAAGAGCTAATAGAAGAGTGGTGTGTGAGTAGTTTGTTTATAGAGGTTGGGGGGAGTTTTCATAATATTTTCATGATTAGTTTATTATTTTTCCATAATAAAAGAAATAGTAACGATTCATGTGACCATAATTAGTAATATGTGCTTGTTAGTTTCAGACACTTTCCATTTACATCATTCCTGACTTTTGAATGACGCAATAATTTAGGTTTTAGAATTTATTGTCAATTATCGTATCTTAATATTCATAAAAAGTTCTTGTATTTTAGAAAAATCCTAAAAATTGTCCCTAAATTTTTTTCAACATGTATTATCCAGAAATAAACTCCATTTTTCAAAAATAATATTCTAAATATAATTAATTAATTTTTATTTAATATCACAATTTACATGATTAATACAGATTTTGAAACTATAACCGATTTTATAATGTATTAAGATTTTTCTTAAAGAATTATAAAATAATCATAAGACTAGAAGACATAAAATTGAAATCTTACTAAAACGTTTTAGGAAATTACATATTTATTTAAACTAATTAATTAATTTTAATTAATTATTTATCGGATAAAATAATACCAATACTTTTACTACGGTCATATTATCACCTATAAAATTCTGAAATTTTATTTATAAACTCATGTGTCAGGATCATATTATTTTTGAAGATTTAATATTAATTAGGTACATAATATAATTCATAAGGGTTACATTACTATTTATATGGTTCATTTAATCTTCACAAAAAAGGTATGATTGTCTTCTCGGACCCCAAACATCTTACTGATGGAAACCGTGTATGTCAGATTTTTGAATTTCAAATAACAAAAGTGACAATATTGGTTTTAATGGTCACATTTTACTTATTACTCTACTGGAAAATATGTTTATACCCACGGTTTTGCAAAAAACCGTCGGTATAGGGTACCCCTATGCCCATGGTTTTCCAAAACTGTTGGTATAGGGATAGTATGTGAACCTATACCCCCGGTTGTGCCAAAAACCGTGGGTATTGTTTTCTTTTAAGACCTATAACAATGGTTATGGAGAAAACCGGAGGTATATGGTATTTTCCGAAGACATATACCAACGATTTTTCAAAACCGTAGGTATTGAGGTTTTTATTGAATACCTATACCCACGTTTCTCTAGAACTATGGGTATTGCTTTCTCGAATTATGGGCGGAGGACATTAGGCGGGACATGGAAAAAAATTGGAGGGAAGACATTTTATCATGAATCATTTTAAAATATTTAAGCAGATGAATGTATATATAACAAATAACAATGTCAGCTCGGTTGGTACCTTACTGAAAAGCAGCGTTGAGGCTATTTGTGAGATGACTGTTCAAATCTCCATAGACACTTTTTAAATTTAAACACCTTTCATATTAATATATATTTTCAGCTATATGACTATAATACAGAATAAATTAATAGCTCGTCTGGTCCGCCATGGGGCGCTGGCGCGACGCGTAGCCGGAGGCGCTGGTTTGAAACCCTGAGGCCACGATTTTTGAATACGTGACGTAAATTATATTAATATATATCTGCTGATATATATATATATATAATATAAAATTCCTAACTCGGTTGGCCTAGGGACTTTCGGTAAGGCGTACCGTGCAGGGTTCAAACCATGATGAGCACAATTTTTTTATAATTAATTGAATATATTCCCCACAGTTTGAAAACCGTGGTGTAAGTTCCATGCCATTGTACATCGTGGTGTTGGTTTATGACACAACTATACCCATGGTTCTACCAAACTTTCGTTATATGTCAAGACCCCTATACCGATGTCGTTCCAGCCCATGGTTCCATAAAATGTGGGTATAGCCTATACCCACAGTTTTGGGGGCTATACCCACGATTTTGAAATGTGGGTAAAGGCCCTTTTTCTAGTAGTGGTAGTTAATTGTGTTTTGATTTTTGGTGGTTATATGAAATAATTATGAGAAAAGAATTTCCATTAATACAATGTGGTGTTGGTTTATGATACTCCTATACCCACGGTTCTACCAAACCATGGGTATAGGTCAAGACCCCTATACTGACGATGTTCCAGCCCACGGTTCCCAAAACCGTGGGTATATCCAATACCCACGGTTTTGGAGGCTATACCCATGGTTTTGAACAGTGAGAATAGGCCCTTTTTCCAGTAGTGTTAGTTAATTGTGTTTTGATTTTTGGTGGTTATATGACATAATTATGAGAATAGAATTTCCATTGATACAATATTGGGTTGTTATATTATTACCGCATATGATATTTCACCCTTGAAATTTTGTTTTACATTCTATTCCATAAAACGGTGTGGGTATTTATCATTAATTTATTCCATGAGACTCTATATTTCCTCTTCATACGTATGGTTTGTCCATAGATCATTAACACGCTGTGTATTCTTGTTACATATTACGGTACCTCTATTATCCAGTAACATCAGTAGCTTATTCACATAAGAATTATCATCATCCAATTGTACCACCTCTAAAGAAATTAAATGTGATAGATTTGGTATGTTCTTCTATAAGATGGATACACAGAATACATTATGTACTTTGGACTTTGTCAGTTGAGGTGCTAGTTGATATTCCACATCCTCAAACCGATCAAGAATATCGAAGGGTCTAATGTATTGGGGACTTATCATTCATATCTTCCCAAAACACATGAACTTATTCTGTGGAGATAAGCGTAGAAATACCATATCTCCATCTTTGAACTTAATGTCTCACAGACAATTGTTTTCATAACTATATTTTCATCTTTGGGATGCAATGATGTTATGTTGAATGGTTTTCAACTTCCCCTCCATTTCATCTACCATTTTAGTTCCTAGAAGCCTACACTCACTAACATCATCCTAACACACTAGTGTTCTGCACGTTTTCCCATTAAGGTATTTTTAAGGTTCCATTTAGATGCCCATGTGGAAAATATTATTATAGATGAATTATAATAGTGTAAGATGTTGTTCCCATCCTTCATTAAATTCAATAGAACATTATATTAAAAAAATTACAGTTAAGAATAGTTCACTTAAATTGGAACTTAGTTTGAAGATGGTAAGCCATACTAAAGTTCAGTTCAGTGCTTATAAAATGTTGGATACTTATCTAGATCATCTTGGTAAATCATGGATCTATAACAAATACAATATATAATGTTACTCCAGGAATCCTTACCATCTCTTTGATATATATCTTTTCACATTGATAAAATTATAATCCCTCTAGAATCACAATAAAGTATGCTATATTTGTATGATGATCCACAATGATCGATATAATATTGTTTCCACTTGATGTCCTAAGAAGTCCTGTAAAATTGTCCATGGTGATGTCCTCCCACATCAATGTTGGTATGGGTAGTGGTCCCATCATCCCTATATACATCTATCTTTCAAGATTCAATTGTTGACATACTAGAGACGTTGATGTATATTCAACAATATCTTTCTACATTTTGTCCAACAAAATATTCTATCAATGATTTCAATACAACTTTGTGCTCCCTAGGAAAATAGATAAGGTTGAGTTATGTGTGTCATTAAAAAGTCCCTTCTTTATCTCTGTATCATATGGTATATATAATCTTTTCCCAAATACTAAAACTCCTTCTTTATCAATATTGAACTCATAGGACTTCCCATTTTTTATGGATTCAACACATTTTTGAATTTCCACATATTTTCGTTGAGCGTCATTTGTTTTTTCAATGGGGGGAGGGTTGAGCAATAATATGAGATAGGATTGATGATGTTCCTTGTGTAATAACTATCATTTACATCATCAAAAAATCAAAGAAAATTAGATTATTTTCAATTATCATCATTGATAACAATGATGGATCCTTTCTGATTAGTGAATCTACCACCTTATTTTTCTTACAAGGATGGTAGTGGTTAGATCAGTCATAATATTTTTTTAGATCTATATATATTCTTTGGAGCATATTATGATATTTTTTTGTAATAATATTTTTGAGAATATTTTAATCAGTATATATATCACACTTCTCTACATAGAGATAATTCCGAATGATTTTTAATGAAAAGGCCGCAACTGCTATCACCAAATCATGTGTAGGACAATTTTCTCATGGATTTTCATCTTCATTGAAATGTAGTCTATCAGATTATCATTTATCAAAAGAACACTATCTAATTTATTCTTTTAAGAATCATCGTTAACCATAATGTGTTCTCCAATTGTTGGGAGTGTATGTACTAGTGTAGTGATTAGCCTTTTTTCAACACCGTAATACAATATTCACAATCAAGAGTCTACACAAGAATTACTCCCTTACGCGTCAGCTTGGTTATTGGGTTTATTAATAATGATAAGCTATTCAAAAATTATAGATAATATAAGGATAGACCATTAATTATATGGATCTTCATTATAGATGTGGGCCTGGGACACTCTTTAATCGCCATTATCTTGAAAGGGTCCACAAATATCACATTGATTATGATAAAATAACCCAAGAATGATACTTCCTCCATCCTAAACTCTAATATATTGTACCTTTCATCCATCCTAAACTCTAATATATTGTACCTTTCATACAACTTCTCTGTTCACAATGACTTTTCCATACTATTCAAATGATCCTCAAGTTCCTACATAATCTTGAAGTATATCAGAATATCATAAATAATTACTAACACAATTTTTTCATGGTATTATCTATAGAAAAATTTCATTAAATACATTAAAATTTATGGATAACTAGTTAGTTATAATGGAATGACTATGAACTCATAGTGTAAACACATCGTTTGAAAGTGAGTATTGGGATTAACTTCTTTTCTCACCTTTAATTTTTGATATCCTGACTGAATATCCACCTTAGAGAAATAACTTGCCCCAAAAAGCTCATCAAAGATGTCATTTATCCCTGGTAGAGGATAAATTTTCTATACCATAAATTTATTGGGATCATGATAATAAATGTCGAGGCGCATTGATCAATCATTCTTATTGATGAAGATGACGGGTGTACCCCACGGTGAAGCACTCGGGCATATAAAACCCTTCTCCAAATTATAATGTAACTTCTTATTCATCACTTCCAGCTCTATAGGGGCTATTATATAATGTGTATTTTATATAGGCAGAGATCTAGGAATATGATAAATTGAGAACTCATCCTTTCGATCTGGAGGAAGACTATGAAACTCTTCATGGAATACATCAGTGTAATTCCTCACAGTGGGAATGTCTTCAAGCTTGAATCTCTCCATTGTATAAATCATTTGAGCAAGACATTCCTACCTGTAACAGATTAATATCCACACTTGAGGAAATTAATATAAATAAGATTCATCTTCCACCTTAAAATTGTCATGAATTGGAGGTTTCTTTAGGATGAGAAGAGTGATCTGCATTTCCAAACAGTTGATGTTGTCTTTGTATAAAGATAGCCAATCCATGCACAAGATAGTGTCAAACACTACTAAAAGAAGTATTATTATATTTTTTGGAGGTTTAGTCCATAAATTTTAATCAGGGAAGAGTTATAAACCATGGATGCAATAGTTTCCCCATTCGTTGTTCTCATAGATAACTTGTGTTTTAAATTTTGAGGTTGTGTTTGAATAGTTCTACTAAACATCCATGATATGTAAGAATGCATAGAACTATAATCATTTAGTGCATTTACTATTCATGAATAACTAGATTACTAATCGCAACATCATTTTATAGATCCACCTTAGTAGTAGTGATAGAATTAGCCCTTCCTTGTTTCCATGGAGGTTTTTGTTGATTACCTCCAACAACCCTCCATTTAAGGAATTTTTTTTCATAATTCCCATGCTCCTTTATGTTGTAATACTGCACTAAAAGCTATGTTTTGATCTAAAACTTCAATTCGTCTTCCACATTATCACGATTCATCAAACCCATTGGCATTTTTAGCAATATTTCCCCGCATTCCACATTTGATGCAATAGATGGTTCCCTTAAACAGTTTCCAAGATGCTTCTTCCAATAATTGGTACATATTAGATTATCAAGATTCGTTCCATCACGGAATTTATTTGTGGGACTACCCACATTATATTACATTTTCCTCTTCTTGTCACCATGTACACAATACCACTGGGAGTATCCAATATGAATTTAAACCTTTTGGAAAAAAATGAACAATATCCTTATAATTTTCATTTTCTCGAATCTCCAATGCTTTCCATAGACTCAGATTTAGTCAACTAAAGAAGCGATAGAAATTACATCTTGTAATAGCCCAAGCTTCCATGATATGTTTCCCTTTGAATAATGAAATAGCTTGCATTTTACACAACTTCCAGATTCTGACACACTACGACCAATCAATGTAGCAGTTATGAATAGTAATATACACTTTTTGAAATTTTATAAATTTTATTACTCAAATTGGACTTCATTTTTTGGATTTAGAATATCAAAAATATATTAGGATAAATTTTTGGTATTTTTAGGAGAAAATCCAATTTTTTTTTAATAGTAAAAAAACCAAACATTTATTAAAAACAACGTTTTTAATAAAAATAATTTATAGTGATAAATTAAACTATTGAATGTTTTAAAAGTATAAATAGAATATATTTTTATCATTTAATGTAATTTTGGACATTGGGCATAATTTCACATTTAAACTGGACATAAACATCTGTCAATCTTTTGATAGTTATTAAATTTTAAAAACACTGTTTCTGTTTTGACAACAAGAATTAATTTTAAAATAATTTATGCCACTTATATGTTTTGAATTTATAAAAATGGATTCAATATTTATAATCAAGAGGTTAAAATTGTGTAATTAGGTTAAATTATTTTTTAGTTATATTGAATAATTACTTTGGTAAATATATTATTTACCATGGTAAACTGGTAAATCCGGTAAATAAGGGTAAAAGAATTATATTATAATAATATTAAATTACCCTAAAACATGTCCTAACCCTATTTTATGATACATATCCGACCATTGGTATTATTGAGGCGATTTTAGGACCCCATGGAGGCACTTGTAAGTGATAATGGCACTTTATATTAATTAAGATAAATTAAATACAAAAATGACATAAGCACATATATTTTATTAAAAAAAATAACATAATGGATTATATATGTTATCTAATAGACTATAAATATTCATTATAAAGATAAAATTATTTCCTACATAATTTTATTTTATTTCAAATTTTTATACATTGAACAATTAAATTTATTTATGACACGATGATGATGCGTTATTTTCCTTATTAATTAAGGAATAAATAAATGGTATTATAAATTTTAAAATAACTATAATTTGAAATATTTATGTCATACAAGATTTTTATAGGTTAATATTACATGCTAGGATTTATTATATTAATTTAATTTTAATTAATAATATTTTTAAGACTTTATTTAAAATCAATTACTAAATAGTGTCCAAATCGACATAAAAGTGTTTTTGAAAAAAAAAATATTATTAATTGATATAATATTTATAAAAATCTACTGATTGACCAAATTACATATATAATGATAGGTATATCATCAATGAACAAATTTGGGTTTTCTAGGCAGTTTATATTATGTTTATTAACCATATAATATAAAAATACAAGGAGACATAGTAAATGTCAAACTAATTAACTAAGAGTTAAATAAAAAAGATAAGGTTAATATAGTGACCCAAACCAATCTAAAACCTATTAATTGAGAGTATTTAAACCCATACCAACCTTATCCTTGAAATAAATCGCTTTGGATACATTAGAAACTGAATATGATTTTATTATAAAATAATATTTTTTGTTTTTCCTATGGTGCCCCTCACCCCTCTTATAAAAGGGCACGCCCCTTCTCTCAGTGTCACACCTTCATAGCCTTTTGTCTCAGACAAACCCTACCCAAATATCCTCCCAATTTCCCTCAATTAAACATAGGGTCCTTACATTGGTCATAAATCCAACCTAATGATCCCTTTTGATCATCTAAAAATGAAACTCCTGAAGAAGAGGTAATAATTTCACCACAATCTTTCAAGTTATTTTCTTCTTCCACTTCCTCTTTCATTATTGTTTCCATTCTACAATAATAACACCAATATCTTCTATATAATATTATGTTATTATAAAAATGGTACATCCCTAGTCATTATTATATCCATCCTATAAATGACAAAGTTATATACGTGCATACGTAAGGCTTACCGTCTCCACGTCGTGGTTATGTTTGTTATTCAAACACTTCATCATTTGGATGGGTATGATAATGAGTATAAATGATGTAAATAATAAATATAAAATGATAATTATTCTTTATATATGATATACTCTCCAATTATATACACTTCTACTATCAAAAGAATGATATTATCGCTTGTGCGTACGTATGGATTACTGTCCCCATGAATGCGATGAGATTCATTCCTCACTGTATCTATTCAAGACTAATTTTCACATGATGGTTAAAAAAAATTTAATGAAAAAATATAATTTCATCCTCTAATCAAATTTATCCTATTCATAACAAACATGGCTTACATTACCAATAATATATGGGAGAACAAATCATCTAACACCCAAAACAACGAAAATACTAAAATATTATTAACAATGAAAATATTAGAACATCATATATGATATCATATTGATGTATATGATTATTTTATAATTTAAGAAAAATAATTTAACAATTATACATGAGGTTAACCTACCCTCAACCATGGAATAGTACAGGGTAAGGGGTTTTCATCTCACATTTCATTCTCGTCAGATCCATGATATAATTGCCACTATTTCCATTAGTGTGGTGTATTTACTACCCATGATTTTATTCTTCATTTAATATACTTTATCTTATGGGTATTAAAATCTTCATTGTATTATCCTTAATTCATGGGGTGTATGTTTCGTAAGTTACCAAATCAGTAAGGGTTACTTTCACAATCTCTTTATTATCTGAGTTTGTTTTTACGTAAGTATCTACGAGGACCTCTTTATCTTCCACATCTATGTTTCTAAATATGAAATTGAATTTTTTTACTAATAATGAGAAAATGGGACAATGTGATTTATAATATTATTTTACCATATATGTTTTGGAAGGAATCATTCCTTGTTTTCCAAAAAAGGTACTTTATGACCTTTTGACAAAATTAATGTAATAATGTTTTTTTAACTTATATGAAAGGTGTGGATATTTTCCTAAATTATAAAATCTTCGAAACTTCCCATACAATCTTATAAAAATATTGTGAAAATATTTTTTTTTATAATTATTTGACGTTACATAATTTCAAAAAAAAATCTGATATTTCTCTCAAGTTGTTTGGATTTCATCCATGTCAACATCCATTGATGGATTTTATACTTGTTTGAAGACGACTCATTATGATAAAAATATTCCATATAGTATTGATGTTTTTGTGATTATTTTGACTGTGGATGTGCTATTTTTATACCATTAATGGTTTATGGTAAATGTATTGACATTTTCTATGATAGTTTTAATATGAATGATTATGTTATATTTCAACATTTTCATATGAGGAATGTATTGGACATAGTATGTGATAGGTGGAGCCCACTATAGCTCCTCGATGCATCGATAGGTCTCATGATACAATTAGACGTGGAATTGGCTGTGGCTTTTCCCATTTTGATATATGGTTTTGGCCATGGCCTAAATCACTTTTTGTTGTCTTTGTTGAGGCCTTGACTTAATGTTTCAGAATGTCCTAAATTATACATTCCCTCATTATGGAAAGAAAATTGATGGTTCATGTGATCATTCAACTAGTATAATACCCAATATTATGTTTTATTATGGAATTATTTAGGTAGCCCATATTCTTTACATAAAAGGTTTTATGTTTATTATTTGTAAAGGCAAGTATTTTCAATTATTCACCAAGATAAATATTTATGTTATCTTATGCTGTATTTTTTTCCATTACTGAGCATTGGATCTCACCTCTTTCTTATGTTTCATTTTCCCAAGATATAAAGAAGTTAGTTATTCGTGACCTTCGAGTATAATCTAGGATTCATGGATGTTTTAATGGAATAAATTAGTGTTATATGTTTTCATGTTGCAATGTAGAACTTATGTATGAATCTTGTTTCCAATAATACTAAACATATCAGTCTTTAGGGAAATTATTTCATTGTGATCATGAAAATGTTATGTAATAATGCACCAACTCTAGGTAATTAGGTTTGGGGCGTTACAGTTTGTATCCAACGAATTTTAGTACAATCTTTGGAATCAAGATATAAATAAACTCTGATTAGAGTACATTACCCTAAGATAGTCTTTGAGGATTTGTATAGAAGTACATCCTACAATTTTAGTAACATAGAGATTTTGTGACTTTTCCATGAAATACATCACTATCTGAATATGAGAAGGTAGAGTCTGCTCTGGCACGAATGTACCCAGGGGTATAACCCGAAAAAACCTCTTTGACCTAGACTCAAATGGGAACTGGTGAACGACAATGGGCCTCATTGCACTCTTGGTTACGAATCTCCCGTGAGATATGCTTAGGTAAATTATCATTTTCATTACAAACCACTATTAAGGATTTATATTTATATACCTTCTCAATGAAAACATATTTATGATTATATATTATATCCATAAACTGTTCAATTTATGTTAAGTTTTTTAAAAGTTTGGGATTCTGTATTGTGATTCATAAACTAATCTAGTGTATACTATTGTTTAGAAATGGAACATATTGGAAGGAAAGGACACCATATAATTGCGCATAATCAATTTTGGGATTTCCCTCCTACTCCAGATAATTATGTTGGAGCCGGTGATGGAACTGGTGCTGATCAGGGTATCACTATACTAGGACATGTCAATAAGGTTATTATTAATAACCTTACTCGAATCGAGCACCCTGATCCACAAAAAAGAGGATAAATTTTAGAATTATTAATGAGTAATCAAACACAAACATTCAATGGGAGTACAAAATCCATTGGTAGTTGCACAATGGATAAGTTCCCAAGAGAAAATATTTTAGTATTTGGGGAGTAGTAAAAGGGAAAAAGTTGTAATGGTAGTTTATCGCCACATTGGAGATGCTGATCAATGGTGGTCATTGATTCCAAAAAAAATGGGGGATGAAGAATTATAATGTATGGAATAGAGGGATTTTAAAGATATTTACATAGAAAAATACTTTCCCCATGACCATCGAGCAGATATGGAAATACAATTTCTCAGTTTGAGGCAAAATGAGGATGAGAATGTTGCAAAGTAAGCGGATAACATTACAAGGATAGAGAGGTATGCTGTAGATTATATAACTAAGGCAATAAGTAGGATTGATCAATTCATTGATGGGATTTTTATTTAGAGTGATACCTCAAATAAAGGACATGGTTGTGTCCTTATGCAGAATGATAGGGTTTTTTCCTATGCATTAAAATAGTTAAAAATTCATGAGCAAAACTATCATACTCATGATATTGAGTTATATTCTGTAATATTTTCATTTAATATATGGATACATTATCTCTATGGTTAAAATTATGAGATATATACCGATCATAAGAGTTTGAAGTATAGTTTATCACATGGAGAATATAACATGAAATATGGCTTGAACTACTCAAGGATTATGATTTCACGATACACTACCACCCATGGAAGGAAAATAAGGTGGAAGATGTTGTGTGAAGAAAAAATCAGGGAGTTTTGAACAGGATGAGAGTGTAATGAGATCCTATTTTCATGGATATAGTAAAGATGGATATGAGAATAACCATGGAAGTAGAAACATCAATGCTATTTCAAATGGTTTCCAAACCATCGTTACTAAAAAGGATAAAATGTTATCAGGTTGATGATGAGGAATTTAAAAAGAAGAGTAAATATACGAAGGATGATAAATTGACCGACATCGTATATGGAGATGGAATTTTTAAATTTGGGAAGATACTTTGTGTTCCCGATATACCTAATCTAAAAATGGAATTTTTGGATGATGCTCATAGCTCCAATTTCGTTATACACCCTAGGAGCTTCATTTTGTATATTGATTTGAAGGAACATTTTTGGTGGGACAGCATGAAGAGGGAGATTTCTGATTTTGTTTCAAGATGTATGGTTTATCAACAAGTTAAAGCTGGAAGGAAACACCCCAGTGGAGTCAGGAAACCTCTTCCCAAACCTGAGTGGAAAAGGGATAATATTACAATGGACTTTGTCATGGGACTACCAAAGAATCTTAGATTGAATGATGTAATATGGGACATTGTAGATCTTTTTACCAAGTCTGCATATTTATATGCTATAAGAGAATATTTACCACTTGAACTTTTATCAAGACTGTCTCTTAATGAAGTTCTAAGGCTTCATATAGTACCCCTATCAATTTTTTCTGATCATGAACCCCATTTTACATCATGGATCAGGAAACATATTCACAAATCCCTAGATATTGAACTTCTTTTGAGCACTTCCTACCACCCTCAAATTGATGGAAAATTAGAACATACTATTCAAAACATAGAAGACATGTTGAGATCTTCCTCGATTGACTTTCAAGGTATGTGGGATAAAGATTTACCTCTGGTAGAATTTTCTTATAACAATAGCTTCCATTCAAGTATTCAGATGGCACCATATGATGCATTATATGGAAAGAGTTGTCACACACCAACATGTTGAGATGATGTTAGTGAATGTAAACTCAAAGGCCTAGAACTTGTTGATGAAACAATGGAAAATGTGAAGTTAATACAGAACCATATCAATGCAGCTCAAAGTAGGCAGAAGAGCAATGCAGATAATCGAAATAAGGATTTGGAATTTCAGGTAGTAGATCTTGTTTTTTATGTTATCTCCACAGAAGGGAATTATATGATTTGGTAAGAAGGGTAAAATAAGTCCTAGGTACATTGGACCTTTAGAAATTCTAGAAAAAATTGGGGTTGTAGCTTACCATTTAGAAATGCCTCCATGTCTATCCAATGTTCATGATGTGTTCCATGTATCGCTATTGAGAAAATACATGCCTAAACCAACTCATGTACTCACCTATGAGAAATTAGAACTGGTACCCGATCTGTCTTATTTAGAAGTTCCTTTCAAGATTCTGGATAGCAGAGAACATGTGTTGAGAAACCGGACGACTCGTCTATTAAAAGTTATATAGAGAAATCATAAGATGGAAGAGGTGACGTGGGAACCCAAGGAACTTATGATGAAGAACCACCCAAATCTCTTTATTAAGTCATAATCTGGAAATTTATAGGTTGAAATTATATGAATGATGGTAGAATATACCACCCCAGGCTTATATGGTACGTTTCACTTTGAATAATTAAATAGTTTGTATTGTACGCAGCTTCGAGATTCTAACAGACCATGACCAATCAAAGTAGTCTTTATTAATAGTAATACCCACTTTTTGAAATTTTATAAATTTTTTTATTCAAATTGGTCTAAATTTTTGGATTCATAATATCAAAATATGATTAGGGTGAATTTTTGATATTTTTCTAAGATCATCCAATTTTTGGTGAACAGTAAAAAATATACTAAACATTGATTAAAATTATCTTTATTAATATAAATAACTTATAGTGCTAAATTATAATATTAAGTGGATTAAAATTATATTTAGATTATATTTTCCACCATTTAACCCAATGTTGGTCATTGGAGGTAATGTCACATTTAAAATGGACATAAATAACTGTCAATCTTTTGATAGTTACTATTTCTAAAAAACACGCTTTTTATTTTGACAACTAGAATTAATTTTAAAATAATTTCTGACACTTCTATGTTATGAATTTATAAAAATGGATTCCATATTTATATTCAAGAGGTATAAATTTTGTAAATAGTTATATTTTATTTTTAGACATTTTCAATAATGACTTCGTTAAATATTTTATTTACCATGGTTATAGGGTAAATCCGGTAAATTTGGGTAAAAAATAATATTATTATAATATTAATTACACTAACATATGTCCTAACACTATTTTATGATACATATCTGAGCATGGGTATCCTTGGGTAGATTTTGAGACCCTGTGGATCCAATTATAAGTGATAATGAAACATTAAATTAATTAAGTTAAAGTATATACAAACATAACATTAGCATATATATTTTATTGAAAAAAATTACATAGGGTTATATTTGTTATATCTTCAACTATAAATATTAATTACAGAGATAAAAATATTAACTATATAATTATATTATATTTATAATTTTTAGATATTGAATAATTAAATTTATTTTTGACACAATGATGATACAATATTTTCATTTTCAATGAATGAATAAAATAAATAGTATTATAGATGAAAAAATAAATATAATTTAAAAGTTTTGATTCCATCCACTAATTTTTTAGATTAGTATGACATGTTTTTATTTATTAAATTAATTTAGTTTGAATTAATAAAGTTTTTAGGACTTTAAAAAAATCAATTATTAAATAGTGTCAAAATTGACATAAAAGTGTTTTTAAAACAAATATTATATTATTAATTGATATAATATTCCTAGAAAAATAATGTTCAGAAAAGGGACTTATATAATAATATTTATATTATTAATTAAGAACATTGGGATCTCTTTTCAGTTTATAGTATGCTTATTAACCATAGAATAAAAATATACTAAAAGACAAGGTAAATGTCAATCTAACTAACTAAGAGTTAAATCTAAAAAATAAGGTTAATATAGTAACCAAAACCCCTATAAAACCTATTTTTTGATATTATTTCGACTCATATCCACCTTATCCTCGAAATAAATCTCTTTGGAGAAATTAGAAACCGAAATTTATTTTATTATAAAATAATATTTTATGTTTTTTCAAAGATGCCCCCACAACTCTTATAAAAGGCCACTCCACATTCTCTCAATTTCCCATCTTCATAGCAATTTGGATCGGCCATCCCATGCCCAAATATCCTCCGAAAATCCCTACCATCATCTTAGAGGCCTTACATTATTCAGAAATCCTACTAATGGATCCCTTTTAATCAACTGAAAAAGAAACACCTGAATAGTAGGTAATAATTTCACCACCCTCTTTCAAGTTCTTTTCTTCCTCCAAATCCTTTTTCTTTTTGTTTTACATTATAAAATAATTAATCCATTATCTTATATATTTTGTTATTTTTTTATAAAAATGGTACAACCCCAATCATTATTCAATCCATCCTATAAATGACAAAGTCACCACACATGTGTATGTACAGCTTACCGTCTCTACGTCGTGGTCAATTTGTTATTCAAACACTTCATCATTTGGATGGGTATAAAAATGAGTATAAATGATGTAAATAATAAATATAACATGATAATGATTCTGTATATATGATATACGCTCCAATTATATATGCATTTAATATCAAAAGAATGATATAGTTGATCAGGCGTATGTATGGATTACCGTCTCCACAAACGCAATGAGATTCATTCCCCATCGTATCCATTCAAGACTAATTATCACATGATGGATAAAAATAATTTTTAAATACATAATATTATTCAGTATATAAATCAAATATATCCTATTTATAACAAACATGGATTACATAACTATGCATATAATGGATAACAAATTAGTTAACACAGAAAACTACGATAATACTAAATTTTATTATCAATGAAATATTCGAAGATCATATATGATATCATATTTATGTGTATGATTCTTGTATAATTTAATAACAATTAGTTAACTATTATACAGGAGATTAACCTACCCTCAATCAAGGAAAAGTACAAGGTTAGTAGTTTTCATCTCACTTTTTAATCCCGTGAGATCCATGCTATAATTTCCACTATTTCCTTTGGTGTGGTGTATGTACTACCCATGATTGTATTATTCACGTAATATACCTTAAATTATAGGTATTTACATCTTCACTGTTTGATCCTCTTTTAATGGGGTGTATTTTTCATAAGTTACCAAATTCGTTAGGGTTAATTTCACAATCTCTTTATTATCCGAAGTCGTTTTTACATAAGTATCTACTGTGACCTCTTTATCATCCACATCCATGTTCCTAAAAATTTATTTCAAATCATTTTTACAATTTAATAGAAAATGGTTTAAAGTAATTTATACCCTTGATTGACCATATATGTTTTGGACGGAATCTTTCCGTAATTTTCCAATGAAGGTACTTTATGACTCTTTGGAAATAAATAAGGTAAGAATATTTTTTTAACTTATACTGCAGGTGCAGCTATTTTCTGCCTTTATATCATTATTGAAGCTTCCCTTATAAGATTATAAGAATATTTTCAAAATAAATGTTTTTTATCATTACATAACATTAAATGATATCAAAAAAGAATGTGATATTTCTATCAATAAGTTTTGATTTCATCAATGTCAACATCTTTTGAGGGATTTTACAATTGTTTGAAGACGATTCATTATGATAAAAATCTTCCATATTGTATTAATGATTTTGTGAAATGTTTGACAATGGATGTGTAATTTTTATACCATTCATGGTTTATGGTCATAGTATTGACATTTCATATGCTAATTTTAATACGAATGGTTTTGTTATATTTCAACCTTTTCATATGAGGAATGTATTGGACTTTGTATGCGATTGGTGGAGCCCGCTATATCTCCCTGATGCATTATTAGGTCTCATGAGACAATTAGACATGGAATTGGTAGAGGCCTTTCCCAATTTGATATATGGTTTTGGCTGAGGCCTAAATCATTTTTGGTGGTCTTGGCCGAGGAATTGAAAAAAAGTTTCAGATTGTCCAACATTATACATTACCTCAATAGGAAAATAATATTGATGGTTCATGTGGTCATTCGACTAATAGAATACCCATGGTTATGTTTTATTATGGCATTATTTACTCAGCTCATATTCCTTGAATAAAAGTGTTCTTGTTTATTTTTTGTAAAGGCATGCGTTTTAATTATTCACCATGCATAATATTAATGTTATCTCTCATTGTATTGTTTACTCTTACTAAGCGTTTGATTTAACCACATTCATATGTTTCATTTTCCCAAGAGATGACGAAGTCAGTTACGAGTGACTTCCAGGCATAATCTAAGAGGCATGGCTATTCTAATTGAATAAATTTGTGTTATATTTATTTTCAAGTTGTAAAGTTGAACTTATATAAGATTCTTATTTCAAATAATACTAAAATTATCAATATTTTGGGACATGATTTCCTTGTGATCATGCCGATGTTATTTAATAATGCACCGACTCTGGATAACTGGGGATAGGGAGTTACACATCTGGTATTCAATACAATGCATGTGGCATACCATGAAATCTTTTTGATGTTTTCTTTATATGCCCAAATGGAATCATCTTCCTTCTACTTGAGTCTGAGTAACTCTATTTCAATCATGACATTTAGGGTTCATGGAAAGTATTTATGAAAAAAAATCTCTTGATTTCCTCCTAATCCATTGAATAAATTTCTCCATGTGGCATCATATTCTTGATCGGTGTCCACCATTGATCAGTATTCTGATCAAAACGATAGACCACCATTATGAAATTCCCTTCTACTGATCACTAGAAGAAAAATAATATCATTTCAATGGTGTTAATCTACTGTACCACGAGGATGAGATCATAAGATCCACTAAACCTGGAACTCCTTTTCCACATAAAGGAATCAATGAAAACATGCTCTTTCCATGGTAGAGGTTTGTGTTCACACATGATTCATTTTATTGTTCATAAAATGATCTTGCTGGGCTTGTACTGACATGATGTGTTTTTCTTTTGTTCCCATCACACTAGGCATGTTTTTTAGGAAATTTTCTCATTCCCAGTCACATTTATTATTTCCATGTGTTCTTCTATTTCCATCCATTAACTACAAATAATAGTACAAATATAGGGCAGGGATACATAGCTATTTAGTATAAAGAAAATACTTTGATCATAAGAGGATAAAATTATAAGGGAGAAGTATATCCTAAATTTTGATTATATATGATTTAATATTGTTTTTCCTTGACCTATTTTCTAAAATATATTATTATGGGATAAGTTTCATTACATTATTAATGGTTTGAACCTATCTCATGAATTTACCATAGCGTATCCCTCGGGACTATCAAACCAAGAGTGAAGCATGTACAGTTTCCATGCACCAGTTCTTATTCATGTCTATCTCAAAGCGTTGCTTTCAAGTTTTATCCTTGGATACATCTATGTTGGAGCCACCTCTACCTATTTGTATTGAAGCATGCATATAGTGTCCTGATAAACCACCTACTATATAATTACCAAAATTTAGGGATCTTTTATAGTTAGTCTAATACTTATGTTTCTTAATAAATATCTCTATTCTTAATCTCCAAAAATAACTAGTCATACTATGATACCAACTATAGAATCCCTAAATTTTGACATAAAACATTACATGATTTTATGTATAAACATACATCAGAGTACAAGACAAGGATCGTAAAGTCTAGTGTCTTATAAGAATATGTACTTAAAACTGAATACATCGATGTGAATAAAACATTTCATTATGTAATCATCAAAATGATATCTTAACGTCCACTGTCCTAATCAATCTACATAGGGTACCCTAGGGAATTTATGATCAAAGGGATGAGATAAATATCCCAGTAGGGGAATAACCATAATTACAAAGCATTAACACATGGGATAGAAGGAATGACATGATGATTTAAAAAGGTATGTAACATAAGAAATCATATCATACAAAAATGGAATCATAAGAACATGGAGTCATAGTAATTTGGTAGTAGCATAAAAAATAAGTTTAGAAAGATATTAGGCTAAACTCCATGAACAAGGAACATGTTAGCATAATTCGAGGCTAACCGCCAAGACCGTCATACATGGTAGCGCAAGACCATGCTATGGGCAAAGACCGTCGCACATAACATCTCATGAGACTCTAATGTTTCCAATGCATCGGATCTATATATTTTTAACCCATATTATTATTTCATGAATATTTTTTCCACATATATAATCATACAGAATAAATATTAAATAAACCTAATGGTTACCCATGGAAATAATTGGGTACAACAATCATGTCTTAAAGAATAACCAATAGTCATATCATAAAAGTGTTCATGAAATAAATGAAATAAAATATAAAAGAAAATTAATTTGATAATAAAGGCATGTATCATGGTAGGTGATGTCAGATATAATTAAAAATATGTAAGAAATGTATTTATGAAATTTTAGCATTAAAAATGTATTGTACAGTTTTGAGGAAAATACAATGCATCCTTAATAATTGATAAGAGACAAATCATTTATATGAATTCATAAGTTAACCAATATTGTTTTCATAATAAAAAAGGATGATTTTATAAAGAGAATGCTTTATTAAAAGAAAATATATAGTGCACTTGAAATCAATTATGAATTTGGGAAGTTCCCACAAAATCGTTTAGCTTGTTGGGATGTATGGAGGGAATCAATACCAAAAATGTATATACCTGAAATATAATGATGAATATTTATTGATAAAATAATTTTTCAAATGTAGAAATAATTTATAATATTAACATTAAAAAGTTATGATAACATCGTTTTGGTAAACTTGATGGAACAATGGGGTTTCATATAAAATACCTTACGGATTATGGGCATGGTATCATGTGTACATAAAGGGGATTAATGAGATAGAAATGGGTTTGTAATAACTTATACATAATGAGGCAGTAAGGGGAAGTGCGAAATCATACTATGTCCTTTGGGGGTTAAACATAAAAGGGCATAACATAGAGGATATTCTTGAATAAATGTTGAATAGAGAGGATCCCTTACCTAATTTGTGAGGGTGTTTCCATTTGATATTAATGAATTCAATAATAAAATTAGTTCCATTAATTAATAAGTACATAAAATAATAAATCTATAAAATATTTTTCGTTCCCTTTTATGGTCATTCAAGACCATTTTAATTGGTTAAGTTGTTAAATTACATTGTTTGGGATCATTTGTTTTCATGGTTTTAATGATTAGTTGACATATATTAATTTTCAGACCCACATGTATGATGAGAATGGTAGTCCATAATTGATGTTTTATTACATTAGTGAATATAAAGACCATTTAATGTTTATAAAATTAATTTGGTTATTTTTAGTGAAGGTGAATAATTTTACAAATCAGTAATGATAAACGCTTTGATTAATTTGGTGAATTTTCTCATAATTGAGTTATTTTGTATTATTATCTTACATCATCTATGTAAAAGAATTTCAGAACTAAAAAAAATATAAAAACATATTTAATAGTCTATTTCAACAAATGAAATTTTTTCATTACCATAATTGAAGATTGTAATTGAAATTGAAAACCCATCGTCCTTGAATTTGATAAAATAACACATCTCGGACACTGCTTTCGTTTCATTCATATATAAGAATGGGATAGGAGAGATGATAATTACTTATCCCATTAGCTTAAGAAATACATTACATGTATGGTATAGTATTTTTCATACAATTTGGATGATGATAGGTTTGGAATAAAAATATAACAAATGAACATTAAGAGAAAATAAATGAAAGGAAAAGAAGAATTTACATATTCATTTAATCATCCTTGAGAGCCTCTTAAGGGGAGACTATTTTGAGTTTCTAATATACCAAGTTCTTCTAGATGTGGGGGGTATTGGGGAGTGATTTGGGATGAATTATTAAAGGCATAATGCTTGAGAGGAGTTAAGAGAAGAGTGGAGTGTGTGTGGTTATTATAGTGGAGGGGATGAGGGTTCTCATAGTATTTTAATCATTAGATTCTTATTTTCCAATAAGACTGGAAATATTAATGATTATATTGACAAAAAATAGTAATATGTTCATGTTTGATCGAAAAAATTTCCATTTACCTATTCAATGACTCAATCATGATGTAGGAATTTAGGTTTTATCATTTATTGTTAATTATCATATTTTACTATTAATAAAAATTTAATTTATTTTTTAAAAATCTAAATTAATTCACCCTGATCATTTTTTGAAATGTATAATCAAATTTGAACTCCATTTTTCCAAAATATTTTTTTAAATATAAATAATTTAATTATTAATTAAATTAATAATTTACTTGAAAAATAGATATTTTAAAACTATAAATGATTATATAATTTTTTTTAAAATTTCATATGGTCTTATTATATTTTCATCAAACTAGATGATATAAAATTTATAATTAATGAAAAATTTTATTAAAACAAATTTTATTTTAATTTAAATAAATATTTTTAATTAATTATTGATGAATTTAAAAATACCAATACATTTACATTGGCTATATTATCAATTCTAAGATGCCTAAATTTTATTTAAAAATTCATGGGTGAGGATAATATTTGTTTGTAATAATAAACTATTTATAAGGGTCATATTTCATTTAATAATGGTAAAAATACCATTCATAAGGGTTAGTTACTATTCTCCAATTATTAAATGTGTCTTATCGGACACTAATAATTTTAATGATCGCAACCATTTATGTTATATATTCAAAATTCAAATCACATAAGAGACAATATAATGTTTAATGGTCACATGGTACCTAACAGTTCATTTTGTTATAATTTCATGTGAGTATATTACCTAATTATATGAAGGTAATTTCAATTGATAACAAATTAGTTCTGTATATCTATAATATATGTGATGCATCTACCTTGTCTCGATTCAACTAATACAACTCTTAGGATATAATTTTAATTTAATTAATTTCTTTGTTCTTCCCTCATTGGACATATATATAGCATAATAGAAAACATTTTATCATTTTCGTCGATTAGTGGAATTGACTTGATCTGGATTGTATACAATTTTTTCATTATAGGGTTTATATTGAAACTTATACCCCAATGTTATTTATTTCATAGGGTTCATGTTCATTCTAGTCTTCGGGTGGTTGTAGGTAGCTGAATAAGTCATTGAGATCCCATAATAGTAAATTTAAATTTATTTCATCTAATGGATGTAATCCTAGTAATCAAACATGGTTTTAGTAATTTCAATATTTTTTATCATATTGAGGGAGACTAGTGGAGATTTGATTAATGATAAAGAGTGTGTCTTCGTTTTTTTGTAATTTAATTATTGTGTTGTAATATAGAGTCCTTCAAACATATAATTCAACATAGCCAAGGTTCTCCTGTTGTTGATCCCAATATCCTTTCTCTTTTTGAGATTCAATGATTGTAATAAAATATAGATCATAAAATACCTATGATGTGTGATTCTGTTATAAGTGGGATAACATTCCATTCTACGTAACAAATAGAAATAAGACAAGGAAATGACCAAAATATGAATGGTAATATTTCTATTGACTCATAGTTAATATTTATGTGATGCTAGTAGTCAGATTATTGAAAATAAATGACTATGGAAACCAATAATCCTAGTGATATTATCAAAAATCCAGAGGGTTTTTGTGATAAATTCATTTATAAAATTATTCATTACTCAGGAAGATATACCACTGATGAAATATTTTGAAAACCCACTTGAAATTTTATTTTAAATTTGGTTCCTCGAATGGGATATTGAATTCCATATTTTTCCTGTCATATCTAAAAACCCTACTTTTGGGGTAATTAAATTTAGTTAAAATCAAACCATATGAATAAACAAAATCACTAATATATGTTTGAATTTATCTATTCCTACATAAATTATCAACATTATTCTATTATGAATTCCTTATTTATATTCAAAAATAGATTATTATAATATAGTATTTACCAAGAAAAAACCCAACTATTAGATGAGGGTATAGATGATATGATAAGGGATTCCACTATGGTTTCACGTTGAGAATATTCTCTTTCGTTTTCATGAATGGGTTATGAAATTCAATCAGGGTGAATACTCTAATACCTTTACTTTTCATGGGTATTCATAATTGATGCATTATTTTTAATTATAATAATGAACTATTTTTTCATAATCATATTACCCAATTGTTTTTAATTTCATTGAATATTACTCTTGATTTTTTCTGGATCTATGAACGTGAGTGGCTGCGAGTCCTTTGTTCATGTAAATAATCTAGTAGGTATTCAAATCAAAATTATTCTAACATAACTCATGTAGAAAAATTATTTATCTAATTCTTTAATTTATGTGAATACTAAAATTATAAATTTTAAACCATTGTTAGAATATATTATCAATTAATCTAAGATTGATACACATATTCTTGAACCATCATTGAATGATTTCACTGGTGACGCAAGGACATGATTCTCACCTTGTTTGATATATGAATTAACCTAGTGGGGAGAGAGTTATTGATCATTGATTCATTCATTACTCTAGAAACACAATTAATCAATAACATTATTCAAATAACTTCACCAAGAATTCAACATCATTTAGAGATTTGCCGAATTGAAAAAGATATTAAGCATAATGTCATTAATAACTAGTAATACATTGTGGATACTTTTAAGAAATAGTAATATATTTCATATTGTTTGGTGTTTTAGATGAGCTCTAAATAATCGAGTAAAAAATTATATCGTGGTACAGTGTCATAGTTGAGTAGGATGATCTAATTAATGGATATTAAGGATATTATAAAGGTTCTCTTTAGGATTGTCCCATTATTCATTAAAAGTGAGTTAAATTATGTTTTTTACAATCTAAAACATAAATAATGGGATTGAATTCCATAATGAAACATGACAGAAATTATATAATCCCACATATTCGGTGTAAGAATAATTGTTAATGAGATGTGTTTGATGTTAAAGACATGTTAAATTGTAGAAATCCTCATTTCATGTATTCTATTTCATATTTTTCTACAGATGTAGAAATGATGAAACTGGATTACACCCAGGTGTTAGGGAAATGAATGTTCCAAAATACAAATAATAATCCATGATTAATAACTAAATTATTATATTTTTGACCTAAATGGGGTGTCACTCCATAATTAAAAGAATTTCAATCTCTTTAATGGTGATATAAAAGAATAAATCTACTTAAAATGAGTTTCTAAAAGATGGTATTCAGACTGATTATCATGATACAAATAAATTACGTATAAGTAAAAGGAAATTATATCTATTTCCAGGGAATTATAAATATATTATATAACATTCAGGGCTTTAATAAATATTGTTTCATAGAAAGATTTATATTAATATTTTATTTAAAATGTTGGGTGAGAATAAAACCCATTTTTCATTCTCTATGGATATGGGATTTTTTTCAATTTTTAAAAATAATGTAACCAACTATAATAATGAAAATTAATTAGATTGAATCCCATCAATTAAATCACCTTAGATGGATATTTAACTTTCAAGAAAGTCTAGTATTCTATTTGACTAATCCTAAAGACTATGATTTTTTTATAACTAAAAAGGTGCCCAAAATGTGATAGGAAGAAGAAAAAATTATTTAGATAGCAATTTATGTCACCCTATTACAAATAATATTCATTCAATTATTTTTGAAGAAGGGTGGTCTCACATAATCACACTCAAAAGTAAAGGTATGAATATATATTTTCTTATCAATTTCCCTACGACTCAAATATTTTATAGAGGAACTATTTCAAAAGTTTGTGAGTTTCTCGATGTGGAAATGAGTTTTCTAATTTATGAAATAGCCCTTGTCAGTTCACATGAAATTAAAAATAAATATTGGATTTTTATTATATATGTTGATTTAAATTTGTTATTTTCGTGTTTATGGGGATGATATATTTTATTTTTTGTTCTTTTGGACAATATTTAGTGAAAATTCATCATGAAATAAGAATAAATTATTTAATAATTTTCTTTAAAGGACAACAAAAATTGAATAAAATCATAAAATATAATATAATAATTTATTTCATGTTAGGATGATCGTATTATTTACCTTCGGTAGGAAGAAAACATCCTTCATTTCTTTATTACAGTCCCCTATAAAATTGGAGAACAGACCCTACTAGATTCATATATTCTATTTAAATAAAAAATGTAATTTTTGACATATATAAAGGTTGTAGTACATACCATACTAACTATGATAATAACTAACATGGATTTAGATAGTGAAATTAAAAAATTCAATAGAAAATGATATAACAAGAAGGAGATCAAAAAAATTATTTCTAAAGGACTAAATAATATTGAAATTGTAGTAACAGTGGGATGGATTTTAATGATCTCAAGATAGAAAATGAAATATAAAAAAACATTTTTTAAATTAGGTTTTGATAAAAAGAAAAACCCATGATTTTCAATATTTTTGATAAAGTTAAACCAATCCTAGTATCATCTAATGAATACAAATGATAAATTTCACCTTATGTATAAAGTTATTGATTCATTTTTCAATCAGCTTCATAGCCTCTATTATGGATAATAAATCTAAAATTTTAATGAAAAAATCGTTCCACAAAGGATAAACATTGTGGATATTGTACCATAGGATGATATCCAAATACTAGAAAATATTTTTTTGAGTCCATGATGTTATTTTTATTTTAATTCCATTGAGTGGTTATTCATTTGACAAGTGAAATGAAAATTGGATATCTCTCTATTAATGTAAATGTGGTGAATCACGTTGGGAATAAACAGTGGTTATATGGATAAAATAGGGGGAATAATGTCTATTGGAATGATCTCTAATTGTAGAGATATGAACTTGAGATCTTAAAGACTATTTTTTTGTTGGAAAATTGTTTATGGTGAATTAATTGAGAGTTTTTTCAATTATAAAAAATCAATATGTATACTAGATGGAAGGAATATTTAACATTATGAGTAGGTTGGATTTATTTTTTATTATTAGTTGAATAAATATATCAAGAAGCTATTGAGGGGAATATTTTTTAAAGGATACAAGGTGTATTCCTTATATGCTTATCTTAATAACCGAAACTACAATTTTGGGCACTCGGTTCAATTGATCAACTGAGAGATAGAAGAAATTTCATTCCTTATCCAATAAAAATAAAGAAAAATATAGATCTATTTATGGTGCAGGTTTGGATGTATATTTGGGAGTATCACAATATCAGATTTATATATATTATGGTGATAGCGAGTTGTTCTCCATAGAATTTGATATAAATATTGTAAAGTCCAGAAATAATAGTAATATTAATTTCACAGAATAAAATGTATCCATTTCTTATTGTTAGTCTAATTTATTGATTTATTTCCATGATAAAGGTATATAGAGCTTCAATCCACATCTAAGAGATTAGATTTTGTTAGTTACAAAGAGTATAGAAATGAGAAAAACACAATTGGATAAATCTATAGGGATATGATACATGGATCTCTTTTTCTGGATGATTTCTTATATGGTAAACATCCATTTATAAATTCTACGATCATAATAGCCTAAAATGGATTATTCATATACTATATACTGGAAGAAGGACTTCTAGATGATTAATTCTCTTTCCTCAACACCATCATGTGGTATATTCCACTTATTATATATTATTTGCATTTTTTATAGTCCGATTGAATAGTGTAGGAGGTAAACAACTGAATGTTGGGGTGTTTAGTATTTCATTTGTAGTGACACTAATTAATATTCAACTAAGTCGTTGGTATATTATTCCTTTCTAGAAGGTTCTCATTCAACCTCTCTAGTTTGACTTTTATATGTCATTATTGATTTCAAAATTCAAGTGATTCATCCATGATGGTTTTATCCCATCCTATAGTCTTATCTATCCATCATTATGAGTGCACATTTAGCTATTTTCGTCACAACACTTGATGTAGTCGATATAATACAACTCACGTCTTCAACTAATGTATATCACATCAGGGGGAGAGAAAGTGAAATTAATCATGTATGATTCAATTAAAAGGTAAAAATGTTTAGTGTGATCTATTTCATATAGATATCGTCTTGAGTAACATAATTGAACTAATGAAATAAGTATATCTCCAGAGTTTTATTTGACTAAATATGATCCTTGCCTTTATATATAGATGAGATAGGATGAAATTCAGGACAAGTAACTTGTGGTATTGTTACATGTCACGGAACCAGTGTAGATTATAGAGTATCAAAGAATAGGTTAACCTGATTGGTTAGAATACAATATTGAGTGAAAAATATTTAGGTTGACCTATGATAGAAAGTATACACTATATAACAATTTGGCAAGGAATATTGATAATGGGACATGTGATATATGTGTTCTACTTTGTAGAGACCCATTTCATGTCACATCATCCATGTAAAAATGTTATGAATGATTATTATTTAATGAAATTGAATCCAAAACGTGTATTTTATGAAAGGATAGGAAGGAGATAACCAGAACAAAGCTCGATGTGTCAAGGTAGTGGATTCAATTGTGAATGATTCATTAGAGAGAGACTGGGTAGAGCATATTTAGCTCTTGATATAAAATAATTTTAGAAAATTCTGTTATGTATAGGGAGATTAAGGAGTCCAAAAACTAATGATGAAAATAGTATTTATAAGATGAATTCCTCTTGAACGAGATTAATATTAATATTTTCATAAAGAATCTTCTTTATCATCTAGAACTAATGAAAGCCATCATCATAGAATTCACTATGATACATAGCTTCCAATATTCCCCCTCAAGTGGAACAAAAGGGGGATATTCATTATTGTGGATAAATTCACTTGTCACGAAATTATAGAGGGTCAAGAGATTGTACACTCCCTTACTCCCTCGTATATTTAAAAAAATCAATAAAAATGAAAGAGAATAGAGTGGATAGAACATTTTTTTCAAGAATAGTTTTGGAAATAGAATATTCGGAATGAATTTTAAATTTTTAGGAAGATTCCACTTATTTATGTGTATTTCCATGTTATGGTATTTTTTATTATGTAGGTAATAATTAAGTTATTAAATAATAAAATAAACGGGAAAATATAAAACAATTTCGGTAATGATTTCCAATACTCAATTAAGAATCATCCAATATGAATCCAAGGGATGGGGAAATGTATAATAGAAGAACTATAAAAATATCCCACTAGGATAAAGAATAATTTATAATTAAAAATGTGTCCTATAGTGAAGCCTTGCGTATTTTTATACACCATTTATAGTTTGGAAAAAAATAATGCTGATTTTTCATTCACAGGTCATCTATTCATTCATACCTTGATCTAGGATTGTCAATATTTATGACAACGAAATAGTCTCTTTCAACCACACCATCTGTCTGAGATAATAATCCAAACATAATCACATTTTATCTCCTTATATATCCCTTTCCCATATTCATTTAGCATAAACTCAATGATTGAATAATTAATAAGATAAAAAATGTTATCTATGGATACTAAAAAATATATATAGTGATGGGAGGTAGGTTAGTAATAGGTGGATTTAGGAAGTCTTTAAATCTTCAACGTCCTATTCATATTCATTTTAGAGATACACCAAAACACTGATACTAATAACTCATGATGGGGGTCTCTATAATGCCACAAAATTTTCAAACAATTATACAACATCTAAAATAGAAGATTATTCATATAATCATTTAACAAAACCACACAAAAACCATTAAGGTTTACTGTCTTTTGAAACTAGAAAAAATAAGAAACTTATTAATAAAACATATATGTCATCTAATACTTATTCCTTTATAACAGAAAAACTTTTTCAAACATCATTCATAATATCAATATTCATATACTGGGGAAAATAAACATAAAAATGGGGTGAGATCAGATGCTCATTAAGAGTAATAATGGGAGTTAACAAAATAATAAGGTCATTTGAACATGAAAATATGTTTTGAAATATATATCAAGAATATAATGGATCAAAATAATGATTCCTTGAAAAAATTATATATTTTAGCAAGATATGAATCATAACAGAATCAATAAAAATAACTCATTGGAGTGAAAAATATGACATGAAATTAATTGATTAACGATGTAATTGAATATCATTTTCATATATGTCATGCATAAAATCCAATAACAAAAAAACTGAAAAATAACCTTAATGAACCTAGTTTAGTACTTATTATAGCCTTGTATTGAATAATACGGATTACTTCTCATTCTTGTCTTACATTAGTAAACCGTGTTCACTACACATTCTAGTACATTCTATCTTATTATATATAAATATTTACCCAATACCATAGAGGAAGATATAGTGGCCAATCATGACATAATGAAAACCATAAATATTTTTTCCAAACTAATATGAATCATTCATCAAATTAGAACCCATGGAATGTAATGGGTTTCATACACAACATTAAATCATTTCACAACACATTTAAATGAAATATGTTTTAAAAATATAGTTCCATCATAAACATAAACCAAAAAATGAATAATTGGGTTATTATCCTTGAACAATATCATATTATATACTATGTAACAAGAAATAATTTTATTATAGACGGAAAATAATTTTTAGAGAAGACATGAAAAAAATTATATAAGAATATATCATTTATCCTTTGAAATGAATTTCTTATTTATATAGTCCCATTACTTTTTAATTGAAATCATTATAATTGAAAATAACCTTGAATGATTATATGGAAAGATTCAAGGAATTCAACCATCATGTAAACACATTCCTTTCATCTCATATATGTTATAAAACATTTTTCTCATACTTTTCCTAGAAAACACATAAAGTAGTTCATTAGGGAATCGAAAAAATACTCCTTTAAATCCATTTAGTGAAAATCCGATAAAGTGAAAAAATAAATTTAAAATATTTTATTAATAGTTCAAATATTTTTTAAATTTTTTTTATGAAAAATGGAAAAGGATGATAAATAATCCCCAACAGATACATACATGAAAAAAATCACAAATAATAATGAGATTGTAAAATTAATACATACCATTGGACTAAATTCCATTTTACTTATCTGAAACTATAGTATAATGGTTTATGCAATTGTATTAATTTATCCTAAAACCATATTCTTATTTTTATATAATATATTTGACTCTAATATAATATAATCAACCATATGCTAAAAATATTTTATTATTAACCATGTTTTGGGTGATAATGGCATCCTTTTCATATGTATTTTTGTTAAATAAGTCTTCTTTCATGTGAATAGGATGTAGGTATGTAATAGTAATAATAATATAAATGGCATAAATATAAAATTTATTCTTTATATAAATATAACTATCCATTAATGGTTATCATGGATAATTGATTACATCATGTTGTGGAGATGATAGGTCGTACGTACCCATAATCGACGGTATAATTCCATTAATGTTGAAATGGGGATGTAGTGGAAGGTATATAAATATAGAATAAATATCATGTTAAAATTAGTATATATCTATATATAATTTCAATCATTAATTTTTTTTAAATAAATGTTTTATGAAAAAACAAATTAAATCGTAGTGTGGAGATAGTATGTCGTATGTATGCATGAATGTTACATTCATAAGTAATTTCATAGTTATTAGATTATAATTTATACAACACATGAAATAATCGTGGAAGATTCGGTTAATAAATTTAATTATTCCTTGGAAAACATTTATTATATCTCCTCTTCGGGACACAATGTGTGGCCTTTTGAGAAGACCATAACCTCTATAATGTGTTTAGGAAATTAAAGAATATAAATTTCGGGGGGATAGTTTTTCATAAAGGCTCAATGAAATGTTATGAAGTGATAATGGATGTTTTACATTATATTTATGGTGAGGGGCACATTTAGAATCTATAAAAATTTGAATTCATAATGAACTAAATATCATTCCAAATACCCCCCATAGTCCAATGGATTAGAAGATAAGATGAGTCAAAATAAGTCATATTTTTCAAAAAAAATAATGAATGTTTTTTGGTATTACATTTAACCTTATCATTTTGATCAATAAATACATAAAAATTATAAATTTTAAATATGGTAAGAGCCTTACATAGTCACTTTTGAAACTATTTATAATTTGGGCTCTTAAAAATGGAAATATAAAAATGTAACATCTATAGTTAAATTTTAATCTATATATAAGAGGTCTTGGTTATCTATAAAATTCGTTGAACAAATTAATTATCTCAAAATAAATTTATTTTAGTATTTTAATAACATTTTTTAATATAACCATTAATAAAATAATAACTGTATAGAAGTTCTGTAATTATTTAGTATAAAAATTTAATCACTAAAAATTAAAAATAAAATATCCTGATGAAGATAAATCATCTATAGTTCATAATACTTTGAATTGTCTAATATATCAATTATGTATCATATTTTTATAAATGACATATTATTTAAAACATGAATGTGAATACGTCGAATTTTTATTATATAAAATATTATAAATACAAAAATCTCTTAAATATGACCCAAAAGTCAGTTATTACTTTATTCAATGGAAACAAAATTATTTATTTCAAAATATAATTTTATATTTATTATCAACATACCCTATACGCAATTTGTACACATAAGGGATATTTATGAAAATAAAAGTGACGTTTTGTGTCATTGTTTTATTTAAACATTATAAATGTAATTGTTTTGGATAAGGGTCCATTAAATGACTAAATTTAAATCCTCAGGTTAAGGGAATAATTTTATACATCCAATTAAATTTGGGAATGTGTTAATGTTATTTTATAGTATTTATTTTTTATTTTGAAGCTATGTACCCCAACTTACACAATACTGTTGTAATAAAACATACAAAGGTTACTATTCATACAGGTAGAAATAAAAAAAGAGAAATTTAATAAATTAATACCACTAAAATAAAATTTTGGAATATCTTTTTTAGAATAAATAATATAAATATTTCAGGATTTAATTTAAAATAAAATTGGTATAGTCACATTTAAAATAGTTCTTCAAATAAATATTATTTTAAAATAGTAAATATTTATGCAATAAATTCATGTAAAATATCATTTTCAAAAAAAAATTATAATTTAAAGTAAAAATTAATTAATTATATTTTAATTTAAAAAATAATAATCTCACCATGTAATGTATTTATAATAATATAAAATTGTAAATAAAAATCAACATTTTTCTTTTCAATAAAAAATAAATGATTTTAGAAAATGTAATTTAAAGGTAATTTTGAAAATCTGAGATACATATATTCAAATTGATTTTATAATGAAAATATAAATTAATATTTATTTATAAAATTCAAATAAATAATTTTTGATTTATAAAGTGATTAAACTAAAATTGTGCGATTATATTATATGAAAAGACTATTATTTTATATTGTGTTGTATATTTATATTTATTTTGTAAATTAGATATTAATATTCATTCCCTATAATTTAATTACTTGTATTTACAGATAATGTCCCCTGACTCATTTAGACTAACCATTTTTTGTCACACAATCTATTTATGAAATAATTTTATTCAATGATAAATATTCCAGAAAAATATATTGGTGTTGCATTCTACCCCCATAAACTATCTTTTGACCTCAATGTCAATTTCATGGATAAAAACATATGAGAAAACATCGTCCTCATCACATCCAAAGTTTACCATGTATCTTTTTCTAATTGGTTGTTCCCTTGTAAAATGGTAACCAATTGAGTGGTATTATTTCTTATAACATTTTCACTAACATCCATAACCTATATCAGTTGTTCTTCATAACAAAGATCTTGTTGTAGTGGTATGACATACAATTTTGGTACAAGTGAAGGATTATGTATGTTCTTTTTTAGCATAGATACATATATCTTGTTATGAACAACATTGAGATTTAGTGAAATCACCAATAGATAAGCCACCTTATAAACCATATCGCAAATTTCAAAAAGACAAATATACGTTGGGCATAGCTTGACCAACTTTTGAAATATAATCACTCTTTTCTGAGGAGATATTCATAGAAATACATTATCACACACTTAAAAATAAAGGTACTGTTGTTGAATTTTAGCATTATGATTTTTCAACACTATGATACATTATGTATTTTTGAATAGATCTATCATTCACTACAATATACCCTAATGGATCAGGTTCAAATAGGTTTTTCTCAACAACATCATTCTTGTATGTGGGATTTTTTCACATATTACTATATATGTATTCATAAGTATCCATCTGAATACTAGAGTGAAATATTATTTTGTACGAAAATTCAACAAAATATATGTGTTGATCCCATCCACCATTAAAATCTATAATGTAAGGTAATAATATTTCTTATAGAGTATTTATTTTCCACATAGTATTACCATATATATTTGTATGATAAGAAGTTTTGAAACCTAACACTATATCTAGAGACTCTATAATACTTCTCCACAACATCAAGGTAAACCTCAGGTCTCGAGCAGATATAATGGAATTTTGTACTCCATAAAATATCACAACACCATTAATGTATATTTAGGTTGGATGATCAATTGTGAAATACTATATAATAGAAATTAAGTGTGCCAAATTGGTAATTAAATCAATAATAACCCATATATAATAATTGTTTTAGATGTTTTTTTGAAGACTGATGATAAGATCGATGTTGATTTTTTCCATTTTTCATTATTTTATGGCTAATGGTTGTAACATGCCAATAGATTTTTTTCTGTCTTCCTTACCTTGGTGAAAACCAAGGATTGGGAAAAAATTTATGCAATAAATTTTTTTATTCCATCCCACAAGAAATACTCTCTCAGGTCCCTACACATCCTTCTGCTCTAGGTTGAATATAAAACGATGAACTATGAGCCTTATCTAATAAATAATTCTTCAATTCTAGAATAGAATGGATAAAATCATCGATTAGGAACCATATTATGCCATCAGATAAAAATTATAAATTGGGTACATTTCTCAAATTCTATTATAACTCTACATAGTCTTTATACACCTTCTTAATCCTTACTTGTGTAGATATTTGATCCTTCATTTCAAAAATATAGGATTTCTACCCTTCATATTAAATTTCCAGATCATTTTTTTAGTAATCCGTTAATATTTATTCTTTCGTGTTCCTCATCATATGTAGTATAGTATGGTCTTTTTGACTGAAATGGCCTTCCATGTTATCATATTTAATGGGTGTAAATTTATTGACTAGTAATAATATTTAATCAACTCTGACATATCCTTTGGTGCATATTCCTCACCTATTCAGTGAAAATATACATTAAAATTTTGTGATCAATATATAGGTCAAAACTGTCTACATATTGATTGTGCCTATATATATTTAATGTAATGGTTATTGAATCTATCTTAAAGTTATTATTTGTGTAATTTTTTTCATTGATTTTAAATTTTAGTTTGACGTAAGATATACCGATATAATTTTTCAAGAGAACACATCACATCCCCTTCTTGGATGCATCATTTTTGATCACAAATGTATCATCGTTACGATGTTTTTTCAGCACAGCTACACCAAATAACCTCTTTATATGTTCCATTAAATTATACACTCATTATTTTATCCACATGAATATAAATCTTTTCCATGTCAACGTTGTGAGTGGATTATATAATAGTGAAAAATAATTCACAAAACATGAATATTTTTTAGCCAAACCATGAAATCATTAGATCTAATTTAATATTGTCTGTCTTGTAAATACTTCAATAACATTGGTATTTTATGGATTCCCAGAAATCCCATCTATAAAAATTATGTGAAGAAGAATTGAAACTTCATTAAACCAAAATTCAAACATGGTAATTTTTTCACAAAGCATCTCCTTTATCAAAGACATTAGTAGAATCATAATATGATGATCACATTCTTCCTTTCTCATTGAATATATTAGAATATTTTCTATAAAAACTAATAAAAACTGATGAAGATATTCCCTATAAAATATATTCATTAAATACATGATTATAGTTGGGTGTTTAGTAATGCCAAAAGGCATCACTATTAATTCATAGTGTCATATCCTTGTAATGAATATTGTATTTTGTGTATCTTCGATATAGACCATCAATTTTTGATATAATGAGTGTATATAAATCTTGTAATAGTATTTAGATCCTTGTAGTTGACCAAACAAGTCATCAATACTGGGGATAATATAGTTTTCTTGTTAGTTTTGTTGTTATGTTCTCTCTAATCATTGTTGTGACTCAAGGATCCATAATTCTTCTAATCAAATAGAATAGGAACACCCCAAGACGATGAAGTTGGGAGTGTGAACCCCATTTCAAGATTTTATTGGTGATAATTCTTACATTCCTACAAATAAATTTGGGCCACATAGTAAGGAATATTATAAATAGACAAATCACCTTGTTTGAGTTATATTGAAAATCCATCTTCCAGTTTTAGTGGATAACCAAGATATTATTCCATAAAAGCATCCAAAAACACCTGTAATCTAGGTTTATCCATAATAGTGAGATTTTACACTGACATATAATATAGATAACCATCATTTATAGGAGTTAAGACACATATGGTGCATTTAATATCCACTATATGTTCATATTCATCCTTTCATCGATATATGGTCATATATTCATTCAAAGTAGGAAATGTGACATTGATTCCATGAAAATTGTTATAAGATACATATATTGAAACCCAATCCATTCAATTAATCACATTGAATTCAAATATATAAAGAATCAAAATATTTTTATGAATATCATTCCGCAAAAATTCAACTGATGATGAATTATAAATATTTGATGTGATCGTTGTATGATTTAGTGTTTTCTGAGATAAATGAATATTTAATTATTTGGAAAATATAGTGATAAACATATAGAATTATTTAGTAATAAAATATTTTGTGGATACATAATAAAATAATAAATTATCTACTTTATAGTGGATGGTAATTGTTCCTTTAACCAATTCATTGTCATACTCCACATTACTAATAGTGAAGGCAAGTCATTTTTATTTTTCATTTTCTATAAAAGTTTTAAAATGTTGATCATTATCAATAAACCTTATATTTGGTAATTGTTTGTCATAATTACCATTTTACTTATACAAGAAGCATTGATTTTTTAGAGGTGAATTTTGTACATCTATTTCACATTTCACATCCTTACCAATATTTTTTCTCTTCAATTCAGAATTCAAATTCATGATGACCATTCATTACCACACATAAAACATTAAGAACATCCTTTAATATTTTTTCCAACATTTTTCCTTCAACACATTGATCATAGATGAAAAATAATCTTAATTTCTCTATGGTATTCATATTTTCCCTTCAATTTAATTATTTACATCATATTGCACAAATATGATTGATGGTAAACTCCAATCTCTATATAAAAATTGAATGTACATCAAAAATTTTCCTATATATACTAAATTACATATTCATAAATCGATTTATATTATTTCTTTTTATCCACATGAAATGTTATTAACCTTACTATGATGTTGGATTAAAATTAAAGATTCATACCTTATAGGTTATATAAAATTTTCCTAATTTGTACTAATGTATTCTTCATCCATTTTCATATGCTTTAGGAACAACTTCCCCATATTAATTAAAATTTTACTAGGATTGTACCTACATAAAATTATTTTCATGAACTCTTCACATTTAATTGAGTCAATTTCATCTCATTTATTATTATTCACTGTAAGATTACACCTTTGAACCCCATTAAATTATAAATGATAGAATTACAAGATGAATTTCAAATGTTTTGAACATGGGAAAACTGATAAAATAATTATAGTTCTTCTAATTAATTTGTCATCCACTAGTGGATAAGAATACAAACTAATGTAAGGTGGATGTTGTCTCATTAAGTACTCAAGAAAATGTTGTTTCATCATTTTCATGTTTGGATTTCCCATGTGATTCATGGATTTAGAATGTTTTGTAACTAAAAAAAATATTTCTCATTTCATATCTAATAACATTTATTTTATCAGTGTAAAATCATTGCATATAAATTTATATTCATCATTAACAAGATTCATTTGGTTTCTATCAATTGAAAAAATCCAAAAATAATAGTGTGAGAAATTATAATCATAGTTACAACTCACATAATCAATGGAAAATAGATATTATATTCTAATTCAAGAGAAATTTGGTTTTTTCATTGGTTATTTGTGATTGTTACCAAAACCCAAGGATTGTATCCTATACATAGACTTATCCATATGCTTCTTACTATGCATTTATCTGCATATTTTTAAGGATAACTAATCCTTCCAAAAATACCAACTATAATGACCCAATTTTTCCTTATATTGATATTACCTCTAAAATAGATGAATATTCATTACATTACATATCAAAACCAAGCCAGAACCATATAGGATTACTGTCATTAAAAACTGGGAAACTAAAAAAATAATTCATAAAAAATCTTCTTCATTTATCGCTTATTCAGTAATGACTAGAAGTATTTTTGATACATCATATATAATAAGTTTCTTTATAACAAGGGGAAAAGAATCAAATGAAAAGGGTGACCTCATATTCTTATTATTGGCAATCAAGGGATGTAACCAAATCATAAGTGCATAAGAACATGAAAATAACATTTGAAAATTATATAATTCATATCGAGGATGATAATAATGTGTTAGGGATTATATTTTCAATGTTCCTAATACATGGCTTACAAAATATTCAAATAATATAATTCAGGGGATTGAAACATAAGACATGAAACTATGGAATACATGTATTCAAAGATTTTTTTTCATAAGAGTAAATTCCCACTACCAATAACATCATTTTATAAATCTTGACTCATGTAAATGAGTTCACTCTACATCTAGCACTTTGTCTCAGAATTATGTTAATTTTCAGTTCCCATGCTATATTACTGAGTTGAGTTCACTCCTCATTGCAGATCTGTCTATCTCATGGGATATAATTTTTTACCCATAAAATAAGATGTAGATAAAATTATCACACATCACATCATAAAAACCAAACCTAAGTGTTCTATAAGAACAAATATAATTCATCATATCATATACCATGGAATGAAATGGGTTTCATAAATATAATTCAATCATAACAAAAGCAATAAAAAATAAATTGGATTCCTGAATATCAATATATAATCAATAAAAACTAGGAACATTAATAATTGGTATATTATCCATGAAAAATATCCACATTTTAGCGTATGTAAAATCAAATAATGTAATTTCATTTTGAAAATAATTTATATAGATGACATGAATATAATTCTTGAGTAAAATATCATTTCATCATTTAAAATGTTTTCTTTTCTTTAAATTCCAGTCTACTTTAAAATAAATCATTTTATTTGGAAATAAACATTTAATATTTTAATTTAATCATGAATATATTAAGGTCTCATGAATTCATAAAAACCCATTGATATTGTATAAGATAAAATAACATTTATCCCATAATTTTGAAGGAAAACATAGAATGTAATTCTTTAGGAGAATGAGAAAATGGTTCCTTTCAAAAAATTTAGTAAAATTTCAAACATTGTTAAATATTATTTTTAAAATTATAGAAGAATAGTGAAAATATTTTGGAATAAATTTATGAAGCAGGTATATGTAAGACAAATAATCCCCAGTAGATATATTTGTGTATACAATCCTGAATAATAATGAGGTTGTGAAAATAATCCTTACCTTTGGATTGAGTTGTTTTATACATTTCTAAAACTCCCATATACTTGATCAATGAATGTAATAAATTTATACCAGAACCATATTCATATTTATGATATCATATATAATCCTATTTTAACATATTATCACATGTTTGTTTATAATATTTCGGTATTACATTTCCTTCATTTGTTAAATGATTCATTTTCCTATTCTTGTTCTATCACATAAGACCCAGTTATTTTCACAGGATGTAATTATATAATATCAAGAATTATATTAAAGTATTGGATATAATATTTATTCCTTATATATATTTATTTAATTATTCCTTAATGGTGAAAATATAAAATGAATCACATCCTGTCATGGAGACGGTCGGCAGTACTTTTTCATGAAAAACTGTATCATTCACTTTTTGGTGAAAGGGGGAGAATAAATATTATATAGCAGTAAACAATAAATATAATTTTAAAATTATCATATATATATATATATATCATTTTCATAATTATAGAAATCTAAATAAAGTGGTGATGAAAAATATATTACCCCATGAGGTGGATATAGAAAGTCTTACATACACAAACATGGTGATTTTATTTTTCATTGTATGGATAAAAATAAGAATATGGTGCCTCCATTAAAATAGTTATACAACATCATATATGTGATACTATACATATTACATTATAGGGGATACAACACATGAATAGTATATAGAAAAGGACCAAAACAACAAAGGGTCGGTAAAGGTTATTATATCATCCTTGGATAAATATCTATATATCTCTTATTTGGGGAATTAGGGTAAGTCTTTTGATAATACCATGATCTATATAATATTTCTTGGGAAACATATAAGATAACTTTCGAGGTTTTTTAAATCTTTAGGGACCAATGTGATTTGATATAATAAAGGTAGATGGTTTTATTTTATAATAGATGTGAGGGACATTTTGGATTTCCTAAAAATATAAACTTATAATAAATGGAATAATAATATAAATACATTCAAAAAATATTATTAGTATATATGATATTATAATGTATTAAACTCATAAAACAATAAATAATATATATGTTTTGGTTCTATTTTAAACTTTTTCATTTTGATTAACCCCTAACCAATAATAATTTTAAATAATGTTACAATATTGTCTATTTTAAGAGGTTATAAATATTTCTTATCTAGTGTAAATTAGAAAATAAATTCCAAATTTATAACATTTTAAACAATATAATAATAAATTTTTTATAAATTTATTTTATTATTTTTATATAATATAATAAACTATTATTTTGATAAAATATAATTAGTGTCAATTTTATCCCTTTAATTATATAGAATTAAAAAATATGTACTTAAGAGTATAATATAGAAAAAATATTTTATTAAATCTATAGAAGGTGATGGTCATCTACAATATTCATTGATCACATTAATTATCTAAAATTATATTTATTTTATTAAATTTAAAAACATTTTTTAGAAATATCCATAAATAAAATAATTACAAAATCATCGTTTTATAATTGATTATGAAAATTAAATTGTCACTAAGAATAAAAAATAAAATATCACGATGATGAAAAATATTTGAACTTTTATATTAATATTTATTTCAAATATATCTTTTTTGGAATCCCAATATTATAAATGATATAATATTTATAACATGAATGTGACATCATTGAATTTTTATTAATTAATTTATTATAAATACCATAATTTCATCTATGTGACCCAAAATGTCAAAAGTAAATATTTATCATGAATATATGATTATTATCTTTCGAATTTAAATATTGATTCTTTTATAAAATAGCCTTGTCCTCTATTGGATACATAAGGGATAATTAAAATAATGAAAGTGAAATTGTAGTTCTTCTATAGATATAAATATTATATATATAATTTTCATGTAAAAGTGTCAATTAAAAGAAATAAGTTTGATCCATTGGTGTTAAGGGTCTAATTTTAGTATTTTAATAAAAATTAGGCATGATTCAGGGACATTTAATAGGATTTATATTTTCATATTTATACTATATTACACAATATACTATTTATTGTGCCAATAATATTTAACAATGTTTCTATTCATATTTTTTATAAATGAAAGTGACATATTGACTAAATTTAGATCATATGACAAAAACAATTTCAACCTTTTTTAAAAATTAACCAAACATATGTTGCAAAGAATAATTTAAAATAAAACAGGTGAAATGTTTTGAAAACAATTTTTTTATTTAAAAAGGATTCTCAGAACATAATTTTTTTTAGTAATGTATAATATAAAATAAATTATAAAAACCATAATTTAATTATATTAAATTAAAATCAAATAATTATACTTTGAAACTAATCCAAAAAAATATCCATGTAAGGAAAGTAAAATAAGATATTGTTTTTTATAAAAATCTATATTTTCACTATTCTTTCAAAAATGGTTTTTCGAAAAATTAATTTGATGTTAAATTTGAAATACTAAAATTACATTTTTTCAAACCATTTTTTATAACATAGAAAAATTATAATTGATTCATAAAAAGAATGAAAGTTTATTTTCAATAATAATGTGGTTTTACTAAAATTGTGCCATAATTTTTTATGAAAATACCAATACGTCCATATTGAGATGGAGAATTATATATATATATATATATATATATATGTAATTAGTTATTAGTATTTATTAAAAAAAATTAATGGATTGTTTGTACTAATACTTCCTCATTATTTATTAAAGCTTGGGGTTGTGTGCGATAAAATCTATTGTATAATTGAAATTATTTAAAGATAAATATTTTGAAAAAATAAAGGTGTTATAGTCTCCCTGTATGAAGTATTCTGTGCATACCTCTCTTATTGGCCACCATTCATGTGAAATTAGATCAGATAGAGACATCTTATTAAATCATTAAAATTAAATATATTTTTCGATCAACCATCATGTGAAACCAAAACAAGAGCCAGCACTAGAGGCTGTTCTTTCCACCTTAAAATAATGAACCAATGAACTCATTCAGAATTTTATTTAAAAAAAACAAATATTTTGGATATAGGGAAATTGTTAATAATGTTCTTCAAGTAATCGAACAAGACATCAATATAGAATCCCAATGGGAATAGTTTTCATTAATCAAAAATCGTGAAAGGGTTGTTTATGATAATCAAATATGATAAATTTCTTGCTCAATGAAAATAATGATCATAGATTGAAAATTCTAATTAGAAGAGGTGGTGTTGGACCTTAATCCTCATATTTTTCTTTAAGGAAAGTCCCATTATTATTATGAAAACTTATATAGGAATGTAATGAATCAATAATCACGTTTTTTTCTATATTGAAGACTCTGAGGGTAAATCAGAATTTTTAATTGTCTGGTGGAGCACTATTTATGGATATATAAGTACATACAAACACATTATAAAGGGAATGAGATAAACTATTTGTGGTTAAACACTATCATTTATAAATAATTATTTCAATAAGAATTAACATAGAGGTTAATGTTCCATTCAATAATCCTTTACCTTTAATATAATAAATCATACTGTGGAATTGAAAATGATTACTGGAATGAATGTATAAGTGAATGAGGCAATGGATGTGATTTTTACTATACTAAATACATCGATACATATCCCATATGTCAACCTTTTTCATGATTGTTCCCCTAGAGGGACCACTGGAGAAACTATATATCTATCTTTGCCTTGTTCTCCATTCCCTCAATATATCCCAATCTTATAATTATTAGAAAATAAAAACCAAAATTATGTTCCCTTATAATGTATTATCCCACATTATATCATTTTATATGAAAAAACTTTCCATTCATTGAATAGACTACTCATTTTCTTTTACCATGCCACCTAATTTGGTTCTTCATCCCAGACTTGTTTTTCACATTAAAATTTTTAACCCAACTAGCCATGTTATCTTCCACTCCAATACACTAAAAGAATGAAATATTTCAAATTAAAATGGATTAACAATGTCAATAAAATTCTAAAACAACTAAATTAGTATCACTTCTACAAACCATAAAAATTATAAAATCATCAAAATAGTTCTATCCCAATACATTTTCAACTGAAAAATAGACACTCTCTTCATTTTCCCACACACAAAATGTCATTCTAAACCATTTAATTCCTATTATTTGTTCTTTATTTACTTCAATCTAATTTTCACCTTATTCACACATGTACTAAAAAAGTTCCTCCATTCAACATCTCATTTATTTTCAGGATGTTGTAGCTAACATCAACAAATAAATAATAGTGAGAAGTAAGAGAATAAATGATCTAATTTTTCATACATACTATATACCTAGAGCATTGACCCTTGATATTTATAGAATTGATCCGAATCAAATCACATGTAACATGTTTTTGTTATTGAGCTTTCTGAATTTTCATAACTATACAAGTGAATAAAAAAATCTCATTAGCATCACATACTCACAATAACTAGAAAAAAAGAAATAAATCTCAAACATCCTATTAGACAGATTTGACGTACAAGATATATTACCCGCAACAAATCATTGATTAAAATCACCTTTTTTTCTCCCTTCCAACATTCCAAAAATTTTATTGAAAACATGAGATATATAATAATTTATTTCACCCTCAACTGAACCAAAAATATGTTATTTCTTCCCGCATACATTGAATTTATAATAACTATGTAATATTAGTACTTTATAACGAACATCTCATATAATTAACACAATCCTATCAACATTCTATCTTCTTACTCAATTATTCATTCAATTTCCCATTATTTCAAACAAATGTGCTTATATCCTAGTTATTGTAGATTGTTTTTCAAAAAGTGTACTATTATTTTAGTGCCACGATACTATAATAAAAATTTGGGAACTTCTTTTTTATCAATACATTTAGGTAATGGGGAATTCTATAGATTATTTTCTATGATAGGGGCCTAATATTCACATCATGTTTTTGGAGTGAACTATTTGATATCTTGGTGTCCTAAATCAACCAATTCTCTGTTCGTCACACAAATATTGATGGGTATATCGATAGAATGAATTAATTTCTCAATAATTTCCATAAACTAATTCTGAACCATGTGGGGTTCATTTTTGAATAATAATTTTATAAATATGAGAATGTTACTTATTCAAAAAATAATTTTTCTTTGAAAATTAAATATTTCAACAGAATTATCAATTTTCTGATCTAATTCAAAATTACATATTGAATCATAAAATTTTATTATCACTCCAATGATAAGTAAAATTATTTTATAATTAAATTATTTTGAAATATATTTAAATTTGTATAATTTTATTTAATAAAAATAATCAAATTAAACATATGTTTATTTTTAGAACTAGAAAAAATATTTTATCATTTTTAATGAATATTTATATATATCAGGTTATAAATATTAAATATATATATTTTATAAGAAACCATATTTTTTTAAACTATATATGTAAATTATATATTATATTACTAACGTTAGCTGAAATTAATATGTTTTTCCATTCATGAAATTTGATTATTTTTAGAAATATTAATGAAGGTATGATATTGGAAAAAATAGAATTTTGCGGCGTAGAGAGCCTTCTATAACTGATAATAAAAATATTTAATATGTCGTATCACATTGGAAATTTTTATTAATTTATTTAATGAATCTTAAATAGAGTCTCAAAAATTATGTGTTGGTGATCGGTCTCCCAATTGGACGGGTGTTCCTGTGAAATCGATAACAGATCATAGTTTGGAGATTTTTCTCCCAATTGATTTTTTTATTCTACCACAACCAGTAATAATAGGTATATTATCCTTGAAAATATCCACATTATAGGATATGTAAAATCAAATAATGTCATTTCATATTGAAACTAATTTTTATATATTACATGAAAAGAGTTCTTAAGGAAAATATCATTTCAACATTTAAAATGTTTTATTTTCTTAAAATTTCATTATATTTTTAAAGAAAAAATTTTATTTGGAAATAAACATGTAATATTTTAATGGAATCATAAATATATTAAGGTCTCCTTAATTCGTAAAACCTAATGATGTTTTATATGATAAAATAACATTTATCCCATACTTTTGATGGAAGACTCAGAATGTACTTCATTATGAGAATGAGAAAAATGGTTCCTTTCAAAATATTTAGTAAAAATTCAAACATTGGTAAAAATTAATTTAGAAATTATAGAAGAATATTGAAAATATTTTGGAGGAAATTTATGAAGCAGGTAAATGTAAGACCAATAGTCCCTAGTAGATACATTTGTGTATGCAAACCTGAATAATAATGAGATTGTGAAATTAATCGTTCCCTTTGGATTGAGTTGTTTTATACATTTCTAAAACTCCCATATAATTGATTAAAGAAGGTAATAAATTTATACCAGAACCATATTGATATTGATGATATCATATATAATCATATTTTAACATATTATCACATGTTTTTTTATAATATTTCGTTATTACATTTCGTTCAGCTGTCAACCGATTCATTTTCTTATTATTGTTTTATCACATACGACCCAGTTATTTTTATAGGATGTAATTATTTAATATCAAGATTTATATTAATGTAATATATATAATATTAATTCATTATATATATTTATTTAATTATTACTTAATGGGGAAAATATAAAATGAATCACATCCTATCATGGAGACGGTAGGCCGTACTTTTTCATGAAAAACTGTATCATTCGCATAATGATGAAAGGGGGAGAATGAATATTATATATCAGTAAACAATAAATATAATTTTAATATTTTTAAATATATATATATATATATATCATTTCCATCATTATAGAAATCTAAATAAAGTGGTGATGAAAATTTGATTTCCCCATGAGGTGGATATCGAAAGTCGTACGTACACACACATGGTGATTTCATTTTTCATAGTATGTATAAAAATAAGAATATGGTTACTCAATTAAAATATAAATACCTCATCATATATGTGATAATATAGATATTACATTATAAGGGATTTAACACATGAATAGTATATAGAAAAGGATGAAAACAATAAAGGGTTAGTAAAGGTGATTATATCATCCATGGATAAAATTCTATAGATCTCCTCGTAGAGGAATTAGCGTAAGTCTTTTGAGAATACCATGATCTATATAATATTTATAGGGAAACATATAAGATAAATTCTCAAGGTTTTTTAAATCTTTAGGGCTCAATGTGACTTGAAATAATAAAGGTAGATGGTTGCATTATATAATAGATGGGAGGGGAATTTAGGATTTCTTGAAAATATACACTTATAATAAATTCAAAAACAATATAAATAATTCAAAAGAAAATTTATTAGTATATATGATATTACAATTTATTCAACTCATCAACCAATAAATATTAGATACGTTTTGGTTCTCTTTTAAACTTTATCATTTTGATTAACCCCTAACCAATAATAATTTTAGAGAAGGTTACAATATTGTCTATTTTAATAGGTTATAAATATTTATTATCTAGTGTAAATTAGAAAATAACTTCCAATTTTATAACATTTTAAACAATATAATAATAAATCTTTTATAATTTGTTTTTATAATTTAATAATCTATTATTTTGAAAAAATAGAATTAATGTTAATTTTTACCCTATTAATTATATGGAAGAAAAAAATATCTAGTTAAGAGGTTAATATACAGAAAATATTTTATTATATCTGTAGAAGGTAATGGTCGTATAAAAAATTCATTGATCACATTAATTATCTGAGATTATATTTATTTTAATATTTTTTATAAATTTTTAGCATATATCCATTAATAAAATAATTACCAAATCATCGTTTTATAATTGAATATGAAAATTAAACTGACATTATGAATTAAAAATAAAATATCATGATGAAGAAAAATAACAGATCATTTATATTAATATTTATTTCAAATATATCTTTTTGGAATCCCAATATTATAAATGAGATAATATTTATAACATGAATGTAAAATCATTGATTTTTTATTAAATAATATATTACAAATACCATAATTTCATCTATGTGACCCAAAATGTCAAAAGCAAATATTTATCATGAATATATGATTATTATCTTTGAAATTTAAATTTTTATTGTTTCGTAAAATAGCATTGTCCCTTATTAGACATGTAAGGGATAATTTAAATAAAGAAAGTGAAATTTTATTTCATTCATAGATATAAATATTATATATATCCTTTTCATGTAAAATATTAAATTAAAAGAAATAAGTTTGATCCATTGGTTTTAAGGGTCTAATTTTTGTATTTTAATAAAAATCTGGCATGTGACATGGACATTTAATAGGACTTATAATTTCATATTTATACTATATTACACAATATACTATTTATTGTTGTAAAAATATTTAACAATGTTTCTAATCATATTTTTCATAAATTAAGGTGAAATATTGACTAAATATAGATCATATGACACAAAAAATTCATCCTTTTTTTAAAATTAACCACACATATGTTGCAAAATATAATTTAAAACAAAACAAATAAAATGTTTTAAAAACTAGTATTTTATTTAAAAATTCATCTAAGAACATAATTTATTTTAATAATCTATAGTATAAAATTAATTATAAAAACCATAATTGAATTATACTAAATAAAAATGAAATAATTATACTTTGAAACAAATCCAATTTTTTTTCCAAGTATGGAAAATAAATTAAGATATTGTCTTCAATAAAAATCTATATTTTCACTATTCCATTAAAAATGGTTTTACGAAACAATAATTTGATGTTAAATTTTAAATACTAAAATTAAATTTCTTCAAACCATTTTTTATAACATAGGAAAATTAGAATTGATTCATAAAAATAATGAAAGTTTATTTCCAATAATAATTTGATTTTACTAAAATTGTGTCATAATTTTTTATGAACATACCAATACATTCATATTGAGATGTAGAATTATATTTATTTTTTAAATTAGTTATTATTATTTATTTCAAAAAATTTAATGGATTGTTTATAATAATAATTCATCGTTATTTATTTATTCTTGGGCTTGTGTGCGATAAAATATACTATTTAATTGAAATTATTTAATGATAAATATTTCATAAAAATTAAGGTGTTACAGTCTCCCTGTATGATGTATTCTGTGTGTGCCTATCTTTTTGGCCAACATTTAGGTGAAATTAGATAATATAGTGACATAATATTAAATCATTAAAATTAACTATATTTTTCGATCAACCATCATGTGAAACCATAACCATAGCCAACAATAGAGGCTGTTCTTTCCACCTTAAAATAATGAAACAATGAACTCATACAGAAGAATATTTTTTAATGAAAGAGAGATTTTTGTTATAGGTAAAGGTTTTATAATTTTATTCATTTAATCGAACAAGACATCAATATAGAATCACAATGGGAATAGTTTTCATTAATAAAAAATCATGAAAGTGTTGTTTAGGATAATCAAATTTGATAAATTCCTTGCTCAATGAAATTAATGATCATAGATTGAAAATTCCCATTAAAGGAGGTGGTGTTGGACCTTAGTCCTTATATTTTTCTTTAAGGATAATCTAATTTTCATTAAGATAACTTATATAGGACTGAAATGAATCAATAATCACTTCATATTCTACATTAAAGACTCTGAGGCTAATTTGGAATTTTTAATTGTCTGGTGAAGCACTATTTATGGATATATAGGTACATATAAACACATGATCAAGGGAATGATATAATCTATTTGTGGTTGAACACTATCATTTATAAATAATTATTTCAATAAGATTTAACATATAGGTTAATGTTCCATTAAACATTCAATTACCTTTAATATAATCATTCTAACTGCGGAATTCAAAATGATTACTCGAATGAATGTATAATTTAATGAGGCAATGGTTGAGATTTTTACTACACTCAATACATCAATACATATCCCATATATCAAACTTTTTCATGATTGTTTCCCTAGAGGGACCACTGGAGAAACCATGGATCTATCTTGTCCTTGTTCTCCCTTTCCTCAATATATCCCACTCTTAAATTTATTAGAAAAGAAAAACCACAAATCTGTTCCCTAATAATTTATTATCCCTTATTATATAATTTTTTAGGAAAAAATATTCCCAACAAAGAATAGCCATCTCATTATCTTTTACCATGACACCTAATTTGGATCTTCATCCATGACTTGTTTTTCACATTAAAATTTTCAACCCAACTAACCACTTGATCTTCCACTCCAATACACCACTAGAATAAAATAATTCAAATTAAAATGGTTTAACAATATCTAGAAAATTCTGCAACATCTAAATTAGTATCACTTATACAAACCATTAAAATTATAAAAGCATCAAAATAGTTCTTTCCCAATACATCTTCACATGATTAATAGAACCTCCCTTCATTCTCCCACACACGGCACATCATTCCAAACCCTATAATCCATATTATTTGTTCTTTATTTACTTCGATCTAATTTTCCCCTTATACAGCCATGTACTAAAAAATTTCCTCCATTTTACATATAATTTATTTTTCAGGATGTTGTAGCTAACATCAACCCTCAAATATTAGTGAGACGTAAGAGAATAAATGATCTTATTTTGGATATATATTATATACCCAGAGCGTTGATCCTTGATATTGAGATAATTGATCTGAATCAAAGCAAATGTCACATGTTTTTGTTATTGAGAATTCTGAATTTTCATACCTATACTAGGGAAGAAAAAAATAGCAATCGCTTCACTTACCCACATTAACTAGAAAAATTGAAATAAATCCCAAAAATCCTATTAGACAGATTTGGAGTACAATGTATATTACACACAACACATCATTGATTTAAACCACCTTTTTTTCACCCCACCAACATTCCAGAAATTTAGTTTTACACATGAGATATATAATAATTTATTTCACCAACAACTAAGCCAAAAATATGTTATTTTGGCTCGCATACATTGAATTTATAATAGATTTTTCATATTAGTAATTTATCACAAACATATCATATGATTAACACTAACCTATCAACATTCTATCTTCTTACTCCATTATTCATTCAATATCGCATTATTTCAAAAAAAAATGTGGTTATATATTAGTGATTGTAGATTGTTTTTCAAAAAAATGTACTATTATTTTAGTTCCATGATTCTATTGTACAAATGTGGGACCTTATTTTTTATCAATACATTTAGTGAATGGGGAATTCTATAGATTATTTTCTATTATAGGGGCCTAATATTCACATCATCTTTTTGGAGTGAACTATTTGAGATCGCGGTGTCCTAAATCAACCTATTCACTGTTCATCAAACAAATATTGATGGGTATATAGATAGAATGAATTCATTTCTCAATAATTTCCATAAACTTATTTTCAACCATGTGGGGTTGATTTTTCAATAATAATTTTATAAATATGAGAATGTTAGTTATTCAAAAAATAATTTTACTTTGAAAATTAAATATTTTAACAGTATGATCAATCTTCTGATCCAATTCAAAATTACATATGGAATCATAAAATTATATTATCACTCCAATTATAGGTAAAATGATTTTATAAATAAATTATTTTTAAATAAATTTAAATATTAATAATTTTATTTAATATAAATAATCTAATTAAACATATCATTATTTTAAGAACTAGAACAAATATTTTATCATTTTAAAGAATATTTATATATTTCAGGTTATAAATATGAAATATATATATTTTATAAGAGAAAATATTTTGTTAATCTATATATGTAAAATAGATATTATAATAGTAAAGTTTCTTGAAAAGAATTTGTTTTCCATTCATGAAATTAGATTATCCTTAGAAATATTAATGATGGTATGATATTGGAAAAAACATAATTTTGGGGCATAGAGAGCCTTCAAGAACTGATAATAATAAATAGTTAATATATCATATTACATTGGAACATTTTAATAATTTATTTAATGAATCTTAAATAGAGTCCCAAAAATTATGGGTTGGTGATTGGTCTCCCAATTGAACGGGTGTTCTTAAGAAATCGATAACAGATCATGGGTTGGTGATTGGTCCCCCAATTTATTTTTTTTAATCTACAAAAAATAGTAATAATAGGTATATTATCCTTGAAAAATATCCATATTTTAGCGTATATAAAATCAAATAATTTTATTTCATATTGAAAGTAATTTTTATAGATGACATGAAAATAGTTCATGTGGAAAATATCATTTCAACATTTAAAATATTTTCTTTTCGTAAAATTCCATTCTATTTTAAAAGAAAACATTTTATTTTGAAATAAACATGTAATATTATAGTGGAATCATCAATATATTAAGGTCCTGCGAATTCATAAAAACCCATTGATGTTGTATAAGATAAAATAACATTTATAACATTCTATTGATGGAAAACTCAGAATTTACTTCTTTAGGAAAATGATAAAATGGTTCCTTTAAAAATATTTAGTAAAAATTCAAAAATTGGTGAAAATTAATTTAAAAATTATATACGAATAGAGAAAATATTTTGGAATAAATTTATGAAGCAGGTAAATGTAAGATCAATAATCTCTTGTAGATAAATTTGTGTATGCAATCCTGAATAATAATGAGATTATGAAATTAATCCTTACCTTTGGATTGAGTTGTTTTATACATTTCTATAACTCCCATATAATTGATTAAAAAAGGTAATAAATTTATACCAAAACCATATTCAAATTGATGATATCATAAATAATCCTATTTTAACATATTATCACATGTTTGTTTATAATATTTCATTATTACATTTTGTTCAGTTATTAACTGATTCATTTTCCTATTCTTGTTTTATCACATACATCCCAGTTATTTTCATAGGAAGTAATTATTTAATATCAAGAATTATATTAAAGTAATGGATATAATATTTATTCATTATATATATTTATTTAAATATTCCTTTACGGTGAAAATATAAAATGAATCACATCATACCATGGAGACGGTAGGCCGTACTTTTGCATGAAAAACTGTATCATTCACTTAATGGTGAAAGGGAGAGAATGAATATTATATATTAGTAAACAATAAATATAATTTTAAAATTGTCACATATATATATACATATCATTTCCATCATTACAGACATCTAAATAAAGTGGTGATGAAAAATAGATTACCCCATGAGGTGGATATCGAAAGTCATACGTACACACACATGGTGATTTCATTTTTCATAGTATGGATAAAAATAAGAATATAGTCACACAATTAAAAAAGTAACAGCTCATCATATATGTGATACTATATATATTAAATTAAAGGGGATATAACAAATGAATATGATATAGAAAAGGACCAAAACAACAAAGGGTTAGTAAAGGTGATAATATCATCCTTGGATAAAATTCTATAGATCTCCTCTTAGGGGTATTAGGGTAAGTCTTTTGAGAATACCCTGATCTATATAATATTTCTAGGGAAACATATAAGAGAAATTTTCAAGGTTTTTTAAATCATTAGGGATCAATGTGATTTGAAATAATAAAGGTTGATGGTTTCATTTTATAATAGCTGTGAGGGGAATTTTGGATTTCCTAAAAATATACACTTATAATAAATTCAATAACAATATAAATACCTTAAAAAGAAAATTTATTAGTATATATGATCTTATAATGTATTCAACTCATCAAACAATAAATATTAGATTTGTTTTGCTTCTATTTTAAACATTATCATTTTTATTAACCACTAACCAATAATAATTTTAAATAAGGTTACAATATTGTCTATTTTAAGGGGTTATAAATATTTCATATCTAGTGTAAATTAGAAAATAATTACCAAATTTATAACATTTTAAACAATATAATAATAAATTTCTTATAAATTTATTTTATTCTTTTTATATAACTTAATAAACTATTATTTTGATAAAATATAATTAGTGTCAATTTTAACCCTATTAATTATATAAAATTAAAAAATATCTTGTTAAGAAGTTAATATAGAATAAATATTTTATTATATCTATATAAGGTAATGGTCATCTAAAAAATTCATTGATTACATTAATTATCTAAAATTTTATTTATTTTAATATTTTTAATAATATTCTTTAGATATTTCCATTAATAAAATAATTACCAAATCATCAATGTATAATTCATTATGAAAATTAAATTGTCACTATGAATTAATAATAAAATATCATGATGAAGAAAAATATTAGAACTTATATATTAATATTTATTTGAAATATATCTTTTTGGAATCTCAATATTATAAATGATATAATATTTATAACATTAATGTGACATCATTGAATTTTTATTAAATAATATATTAAAAATAATATAATTTCATCTCTGTGACCCAAAATGTCATAAACAAATATTTATAATGAATATATGATTATTATCTTTCAAATTTAAATTTTATTAATTCATAAAATAGAACTGTCCCCTATTAGACACATACGATATAATTAAAATAAAGAAAGAGAAATTTTATTTCTTTCATAGATATAAAGATTATATATATCATTTTCATGTAAAAGTCTAAATTAAAAAAGATAAGTTTGATCCATTGGTCTTAAGGGTATAATTTTAGTATTTTAATAAAAATTTGGCATTTTTCAGGGACATTTAATAGGATTTATAATTTCATATTTATACTATATTACACAATATACAATTTGTTATGGTAAAAATATTTTACAATGTTCTTATTCATATTTTTCATAATTCAAAGTGACATATTGACTAAATTTTGATCATATGACACAAATATTTTCAACCTTTTTTCAAAATTAACCACATAGATTTTACAAAATAAAATTTAAAAAAAATGTAAAATGTTTTGAAAACTAGTTTTTTATTTAAAAGGTCTTCTCAGAACAAAGTTTTTTTAATAATATATAGTATAAAATAAATTATACAAACCATAATTTAATTATATTAAAAAATGAAATAATTATACTATGAAACTAATACAAAAAAATTCCATGTAAGGAAAATAAATTAAGTATTGTATTTAATAAAAATCTATATTTTCACTATTCCATTAAAAATGGTTTCTCAAAAAAATAATATGATGTTAAACTTGAAATACTAAAATTACATTTTTTCAAACCATTTTTTATAAAATAGAAAATTATAAATGATTCATAAAAAGAATGAAAAATATATTTTCAATAATAATGTAATTTTACTAAAATTGTGTCATAATTTTTTATAAACATTTCAATACATTCATATTGAGATGGACAATTATATATATATATATATTAAATTAGTTATTGGTATTTATTAAAAAAATTAATGGATTTTTTATACTAATAACTCCTCGTTATTTATTTAAGCTTGGGGTTGTGAGCGATAAAATCTATTGTATAATTGAAATTACATAAAGATAAATATTTCAAAAAAAATTAATGTGTTACAATATCCCTATATGAAGTATTCTCTGTATACCTCTCTTGTTGGCCACCATTCAGGTGAAATTGTATTATATAGAGACATCATATTAAATCATTAAAATTAACTATGTTTTTCGATCAACCATCATGTGAATCCATAACCAGAACCAACACTAGAGGCGGTTCTTTCCACCTTAAAATAATGAACCGATGAACTCATTTAGAATAATTTTTTTTAATAAAAGAGGGAATTTGGATATAGGACAAGGGTTTATAATTTTCGTCAAGTAATCGAACATGACATCAATACAGAATCCCAATGGGAATAGTTTTCATTAATTAGAAATCATGAAAGAGTTGTTTAGGATAATCAAATATGATAAATTCCTTACTCAATGAAATCAATGATCATAGATTGAATATTCCAATTATAAGAGGTGGTGTCGGACCTTACTCTTCATATTTTTCGTTAAGGATAGTCCCATTTTTATGATGATAACTTATATAGGACTGTAATGAATCAATAATCACATTATTTTCTATATTTAAGAATCTGAGGGTAAATCAGAATTTTTAATTATCTGGTAGATCACTATTTATGTATATATAGGTACATATAAACACATGATCAAGGGAATGAGATAAACTATTTGTGGTTAAGCACTATCATTTATAAATATTTATTTCAATAAGAATTAACATAGAGGTTAATGTTCCCTTCAACATTCCATTACCTTTAATATAATAAATCTAACTATAGAATTCAAAATGATTACTAGAACGAATTTATAAGTGAATAAGGCAATGTTTGGGATTTTTACTATACTCAATACATCAATACATATCACATCTGTCATCCTTTTTCATGATTTTTACCCTAGAGGGGCCAGTGGAGAAACCATGTCTCTATCTAGGCCTTGTTCTCCCTTTCCTCAATATATCCCACTCTTATATTTATCAGAAAAGAAAAACCGAATGAAATTTCCCATTTAATGTATTATCCCATATTATATCTCTTAATATGAAAAAACATTCCCAACAAAGAATATCCAACTCATTTTCTTTTACCATGCCACTTAATTTGGTTCATCATCCATGACTTGTTTTTCACATTCAAATTTTCAACCCAACAATACATGTGATCTTCCACTCCAATACACTACAAGAATAAAATATTTTTAATAAAAATGGTTTAAAAATATCAATAAAATTCCACAACATCGAAATTATTATCACATATACAAACCATAAAAATTATAAAAGCATCAAAATAGTTCATTCCCAATATATCTTCACATGAAAAATATAAACTCCCTTCAATCTCCCACACACGCAACATCTTTCTAAACCATATAATCCCTAGTATTTGTTCTTTATTTACCTTGATCTACTTTTAACCTTATACACCCATGTACTAAAAAAGTCTGTCCATTCTACAGCTAATTTATTTTTCAGGATGTTGTAGCTAACATAAACCCTCAAATAATAGTGAGAAGTAAGAGAATAAAGGATCTAATTTTTCATACATACTATATACCTAGAGAGTTGATCCTTGATATTGATAGAATTGATCCAAATCAAAGTACATGTCACATGTTTTTGTTATTGAGATTTCATGATTTCCATACCTATACAAGGGAAGAAAAAAATAGCATTGGATTCACTTACTCACATTAACTAGAAAAAAAAAAGAAATAAATACCAAACATCCTATTAGACAAATTTGACGTACAAGATATATTACACACAACACATAATTGATTAAAACCACATTTTTTTCACCCCTCCAACATTCCATAAATTTTATTAAACACATGAGATATATAAAAATTTATCTCACCCACAAATGAGAAAAAAATATGTTATTTCGGCCCGCATACATTGAATTTATAATAGATATTTCATATTAGTAATTTATCACAGACATATCATATGATTAATAAAAACCTAGCAACATTCTATCTACTTACTCCATTATTCATTCAATTTCCCATTATTTAAAAAAATGTGCTTATATCGTAGTGATTGTAGATTTTTTTATCAAAAAGTGTACTATTATTTTAGTGCCACGATACTATTCTACAAATGTGGGAAAATTTTTTATCAATACATTTAGTGAATGGGGAATTATATAGATTATTTTCTATGATAGATGCCTAATATTCACATCATGTTTTAGGAGTGAAATATTTGAGATCACGGTGTCCTAAATCAACCAATTCTCGGTTCATGACACAAATATTGATGGGTATATAGATAGTATGAATTCATTTCTCAATAATTTCTATAAAATAATTTTCTACCATGTGGGGTTCATTTTTCAATAATAATTTTATAAATATGAGAATGTTAGTTATTCAAAAAATAATTTGTATTTAAAAATTAAATACTTCAACAGTATGATCAATTTTCAGATGTAATTCAAAATTACATATGGAATCCTAAAATTATATTATCAATCCAATGATAAGTAAAATGATTTTATAAATATATTATTCTGAAATATATTTAATTCTGTAGAATTTTATTTAATAAAAATAATCTAATTAATCATATGATTATTTTAAGAACTAGAAGAATTATTTTATCATTTTTAAAGAATATTTATATATGTCAGGTTATAAATATTAAATATATATATTTTATAAGAAAAAAAGATTTTTTAAAACTATATATGTAAATTAGATCTTATAATAGTAATGTTACTTAAAATGAATATGTTTTACCATTCATGAAATTGGATTGTTTTTAGAATTATTAATGAAGGTAAGATATTGGAAAAAATAGAATTTTCTGGCATGGAGAGCCTTCAAGAACTGATAATAAAAATTGGTAATATATCATATCACATTCGAACATTTTATTAATTTATTTAAATAATCTTAAATATAGTCTCAAAAATTATGGGTTTGTGATTGGTCTCCCATTTGCATGAGTGTTCTTGAGAAATCGATAACAGATCATGGGTTGGCGATTGGTCTCGCAATTGATTTTTTTTTGAATCTAGAAAAAACAGTAATAATAGGTATATTATCCTTGAAACATATTTAAATTTTAGTGTATGTAAAATCAAATAATGTTATTTCATATTGAAAATAATATTTATAGATGAAATGAAAATAGTTCTTGAGGAAAATATCATTTCAACAATTAAAATGTTTTCTTTTCATAAAATGTCATTCTATTTTAAATGAAAAAAATTTATTTGGAAATAAAATTTTAATATTTTAATGGAATCATTAATATATTAAGGTCTCATGAATTCATAAAAACCCATTGATGTTGTATAAGATAAAATAAAATTTATCCCATACATTTGATGGAAAACTCAGAATGTACTTCTTTAGGAAAATGAGAAAATGGTTCCTTTCAAAATGTTTAGTAAAAATTCAAACATTGGTAAAAATTAATTTAAAAATTATATATGAATAGTGAAAATATTTTGGAATAAATTTATGAAGCAGGTAAATGTATGACTAATAATCCCTAGTATATACATTTGTGTATGCAATCCTGAATAATATTAATATTGTGAAATTAATCCTTACCTTTGGATTGAGTTGTTTTTTACATTTATAAAACTCCCATATAATTGATTAAAGAAGGTAATAAATTTATACCAGAACCATATTCATATTTATGATATCATATATATTCCTATTATAACATATTATCACATTTTTTTTATAATATTTCATTATTACATTTTGTTCAGGTGTTTACTAATTTGTTTTCATATTATTGTTTTATCACATACGACCTAGTTATTTTGATAGGAAGTAATTATATAATATCAAGAATTATATTAAAGTAATGGATATAATATTTATTCATTATATATATTTATTTAATTACACCTTGATGATTAAAATATAAAATGAATCACATCCTGTCAGGGAGACGGTAGGTCGTACTTTTGCATGAAAAACCGTATAATTCAATTAATGGTGAAAAAGAGAGAATGAATATTATATATCAGAAAGCAATAAATATTAATTTTAAATTATCATATATATATATATATCATTTGCGTCATTATATACATCTAATTAAAGTTCTGATGAAAAATAGATTACCCCATGAGGTGGATATCGAAAGTCATACGTACACACACATGGTGATTTCATTTTTAATAGTATGGAAAACAATAATAATATGGTTAATCCATTAAAATAGCATTACCTAATCATATATATGATACTATAGATATTAAATTATAGGGGATATAACAAATTAATAGGATATAGAAAAGAACCAAAACAACAAAGGGTCGGAAAAGGTGATTATATCATCCTTGGATAAAATTCTTTAGATCGCCTCTTATGGGAATTCGGGTAAGTCTTTTAAGAATACCATGATCTATATAATATTTCTAGGGAAACATATAAGAGAAATTTCCAAGGGTTTTTATATCTTTAGGGCTCAATGTGATTTGAAATTATAGAGGTAGATGGTTCCATTTTATAATAGATGTATGGGGCATTTTTCATTTCCTAAAAATATACCCTTATAATAAATTCAATATGAATATAAATACCTACAAAAGAAAATTTATTAGTATATATGATCTAATAATGTATTCAACTCATCAACCAATAAATATTAGATACATTTTGGTTCTATTTTTGATTAACCCCTAACCAATAATAATTTTATATAAGGTTACAATAATGTGTATTTTAAGAGGTTATAAATATTTCATATATAGTGTAAATTAAAAAATAAATTCCAAATTTATAACCTTGTAAACAATATAATAATAAATTTTTTATAAATTTATTTTATTATTTTTATATATTTTAATATACTATTATTTTGATAAAATATAATTAGTGTCAATTTTAACAATATTAATTATATAGAATTAAAAAATATATAGTTAAGAGGTTAATATAGAAAAAATATTTTATTATAGTTTTAGAAGGTAATGGACATCTAAAAAATTCATTGACCACATTAGTTATCTAAAAATATATTAATTTTAATATTTTTAATAACATTTTTCGGATATATCCATTAATAAAATAATTACCAAATCACCGTTGTATAATTGATTATGAAAATTAAATTTTCACTATGATTTAAAAATAAAATATCATGATGATGAAAAATATTAGAACTTTTATATTAATATTTATTTCAAATATTTATTTTTGGGGTCCCAATATTATAAATGATATAATATTTATATCATGAATGTGACAACATTGAATTTTTATTAAATAATATATTAAAAATACCATAATTTCATCTATGTGACCCAAAATTTCAAAATAAAATATTTATTATGAATATATGATTATTATATTTCAATTTTAAATTTTGATTCTTTCATAAAATTTCCTTGTCCCATATTTGACACAAAAGTGATAATTAAAATAAAGAAAGTGGATTTTTTTTACTTTCATAGATATTAATATTATATATATCCTTTTCATGTAAAAGTGTAACTTAAAAGAAATAAGTTTGATCCATTGGTGTTAAGGGTATAATTTTAGTATTTTAATAAAAATTTGGCATGTGTGAGGGGCATTTAATAGGATTTATAATTTCATATTAATACTATATTTCACAATATACTATTTATTGTGGTAAAAATATTTAACAATTTTTCTATTCATATTTATCATAAATGAAAGTAACATATTGACTAAATTTAGATCATATGACACAAAATGTTTCATTCTTTTTTCAAAATTAACCACACAGATGTTGCAAAATATAATTTAAAATAAAACAAGTAAAACGTTTATAAAACTAGATTTTTATTTAAAAAGTATTCTATAAACATAATTTTTTTTAATAATGTATAGTATAAAATAAATTATAAAAACCATAATTGAATTATATTAAATAAAATTAAATAATTAGACTTTGAAACTAATCCTAAAAAATTCCATGTAAGGAAAATTAATTAAGATATTGTTTTTAATAAAAATAGATATTTTCACTATTCCATTAAAAATGGTTTTTCGAAAAAATTATTTGATGTTAAATTTGAAACACTAAAATTACATTTTTTTCAAACCATTTTTATAACATAGAAAAATTATAATTGATTCATAAAAAAATGACAGTGTATTTTCAATAATAAAGTGACTTTTCTAAAATTGTGTCATAATTTTTTATGAACATACCAATACATTCATATTGAGATAGAGAATTATATATATTTTTTAAATTATTTATTAGTATTTATTAAAAAAAATTAATGGATTGTTTATACTAATTATTCCTCATTATTTATTTAAGCTTGGTGTTGTGTGCGATAAAATCTATTGTATAATTGAAATTAATTAAAGAAAAATATTTCAAAAAAAAATTATTGTGTTACAATCTCCCTGTATGAAGTATTCTGTGTATACCTCTCTTTATGGCCACCATTCAGGTGAAATTGGATCATATAAATACATCTTACTAAATCATTAAAATTAAAAATATGTTTTTATCAACCATCATGTGAAACCATAACCCGATCCAGCACTAGAGGCACTTTTTTCACCTTAAAATAATGAACCAAAGAACTCATTCAGATGAATTTTATTTAATTAAAGAGAGATTTTGGAAATAGGCAAAGGGTTTATAATGTTCTTTAGGTAATATAACAAGACAACAATATATAATCCCAATGGGAATAGTTTTCATTAATCAAAAATCATAAAAGAGTTGTTTAGGATAATAAAATATGATAAATTCCTTGATCATTTAAATTAATGATCATAGATTGAAAATTCCAACTAGAAGAGGTGGTTTTGGACATTACTCCTCATATTTTTCTTTAAGGATAGTCCCATTGTCATTATTATAACTTATATAGGACTGTAATTAATCAATAATCACGTTAATTTCTATATTGAAGACTCTAAGGGTAAATCTAAATTTTTAATTGTCTTGTAAAACACTATTTATGGGTATATAGTTACATATACACACATGATCAAGGTAATGAGATAAACTATTTATCGTTAAGCACTATCATTTATAAATAATTATTTCAATAAGAATTAACATAGAGGTTAATGTTCCATTCAACATTCCTTAACCTTTAATATAATCAATTTAACTGTGGAATTAAAAATGATTACTGGAATGAAAGTATAAGTGAATGAGGCAATGGTTGGGATTTTTACTATACTCAATGCATTGATACATATCCCATCTATAAACCTTTTTTTCATGATTTTTTCCCTAGAGGGACCACTGGAGAAACCATGGAACTATCTTGGCCTTGTTCTCCCTTTCCTCAATATATCCCACTCTTATACTTATTAGAAAATAAAAACAAAAAATATGTTCCCTTATAATGTATTATCCCATATGATATCATTTTATTTGAAAAAACATTCCCAACATAGTATAGCCAACTAATTTTATTTTACCATGCCACGTAATTTGGTTCTTCATCCATGACTTTTTTTTCACTTTAAAATTTTCAACCCAACTAGATATGTGATCTTCCACTCGAATACACTACTAGAATGAAATATTTCAAATTAAAATGGTTTAACAATATCAAGAAAATTCTACAACATCTAAAGTAGTTTCACTTATAAAAACCATAAAAATTATAAAATCATCAAAATAGTTCTATCCCAATATATATTCACATGAAAAATAGACACTCCCTTCATTCTCCCACACACGCAATATCTTTCTAAACCCTATAATCTGTATTATTTGTTCTTTATTTACTTCGATATAATTTTCACCTTATACACCCTTGTACTAAAAATTTCCTCCATTCTACATCTCATTTATATTAAGGATGTTGTAGCTAACATCAACCCTCAAATAATAGTGAGATGTAATAGAATGAAGGAACTAATTTTTCATACATAATATATAACAAGATCATTGATCCTTGGTATTGAGAGAATTGATCCGAATCAAAGAACATGTCACATGTTTTTGTTATTGAGATTTCTGAATTTTCTTACCAATACAAGGGAAGAAAAAAATAGCATTGGATTCACTTACTCACATTAACTAAAAAAATAGAAATAAACCCCAAACAGCCTATTAGACATATCTTATTTGCAAGATATATAACAAACAACACATCATTGATTAGAATCTCCTTTTTTTGTCACCCCTCTAACATTCCAGAAATTTTATTGAACACATGAGATATATAATAATTTATTTCACCCTCAACTGAGCCAAAAATATGTTATTTTGGACGGTGTACCTTGAATTTATAATAGCTATTTCATATTAGTAATTTGTCACGAACATATCATATGATTAACAATAGCTTATCAACATTCTATCTTCTTACTCCATTATTCATTCATGTTCCCATTATTTCAAACAAATTTTCTTATATCCTATTGATTGTAGATTATTTTTAAAAAAGTTTACTATTATATTAGTGCCACGATATGATTCTACAAATGTGGGAACTTCTTTTTTATCAATTCATTTAGGGAATGGGGAATTATAAAGATTATTTTCTATGATAGGGGCCTAATATTCACATCATGTTTTAGAGTAAACTATTTGATATCATAGTGTCCTATATCAACCAAATCTCAGTTCGTCACACAAATATTGATGGGTATATAGATAGAATGAATTCATTTCTCAATAATATCCAAAAACTATTTTTCAACCATGTGGGGTTCATTTTTCAATAATAATTTTATAAATACAAGAATGTTAGTTATTCAAGAAATAATTTTTCTTTGAAAATTAAATATTTCAACAATATGATCAATTTTCTGGTCTAATTCAAAATTACATATGTAATCATCAAATTATATTATCACTCCAATGACAATTAAAATGATTTTATAAATAAATTATTTTGAAATATATTTAAATTTTTAGAATTTTATTTAATAAAAATAATCTAATTAAACATAAGTTTATTTTAAGAACTAGAAAAAATATTTTATCATTTTTAAAGAATATATAAATATATCTGGTTATAAATATTAAATATATATATTTTATAAGAAACAATATTTTTTTAAATCTATATATGTAAATTAGATATTATACCAGTGATGTTAATTGAAATGAATATGTTTTTCAATTCATGAAATTTGATTATTTTTAGAAATATTAATGAAGGTAAGATATTAAAAAAAATAGAATTTTGGGGCTTAGAGAGCCTTAAATAATTGATAATAAAAATATTTAATATATCATATCACATTGGAACATTTTATTAATTTATATAATGAATCATAAATAGAGTCTCAAAAATTTTGGGATGGTGATTGGTCTCCCAATTGGAAGGGAGTTCTTGAGAAATCGATAACAGATCATGGGTTGGAGATTGGTATCCCAATTAATTTTTTTTAATCTAACATAAATAAATGATTTTGAATAATTCCATATTGGATATTATTCCACATTTTAGTTTTCAAGTTTTTTATTTTTATTTCTACAAATATATCTTGTAAAATATCAATCCAAACTCTGAAAAATTTGATTCTCGAGTCATCTGTTGATTTATGTGTTTGTGTATATCATCCAATATTTTGGTACTGATGTTATAATTCCTCATTATTAATTTTAATGGAACAATATTGAGACCCTCCAAAAAAATGGTTTAGTTTCATTCCTCCTATATTGTTTTTTTAATTTCTCTCACTATTCACTTCACAATTTTCACAACAATTTTCTTTGGAATGTGGTTTGCTAAATTTTGTAACATCCCAGATAAAAAGAGAAGTATAAAATTTTCTTATTTATTAATATTTTTTAAATAAATATTATTTTTACTTTAAATGGGACAGTATGTTTGATGGAGTACTCAATACGCAACAACGAGGTTCTTTGAAATCATATGTTTCACACTAATAACATAATAATGTTATTTTATATAGTAGTTAACACCTAGCCATTGTATTGGTAAGAATGAATATGACTAACTTAAATATGATTATAAATGGTTGTTAATTGGTTTTACATTTATCTTATAAATGTTAGAGGCTTAAAAATGTGACTAAATCAAATTTTAAGCATAATTTTCTTTAAAAGGTCGATTTACCACATTTAAATGGATAACACTTTTTAGTTATAGTTTTCTTCCCTTTTATAAGTTCTATTTGAAAAAATAAAATTATCTATTATGATTGGGTTATCAATATTTACTTTGGGTAAATTTTTTGAATTTTTATGATAAACTTTGTTTTTTAATGAATAGTAAAAAATACTTTATTTTAATTCAAAACCACCTTTTAATATAATTTATATTTATGGTCATATTATCTTTCTAATTGGTTTTATAGTGTAATGAGGTTATATTTTTACAATTTAATCTAATTTTGATCATTAGAATTAATTTTACTCTGAAATTGGACATAAACAAGTGTCAATCTTTGAAAAGTTAATATCTCTTAATAACACGCTTTATGTTTTGAGACCATGAAGTAATATTATATTAATTAATGAAACAACTATTTATTGAATTTGGTTAAAATAGAAATAATTTTTTAATTAGGAATATCAAATATATCTTAGGATGATTTTTTAGTATTTGTCTGAAAAATATAATTTTTTGATAAATAGTGAAACAACTAAGTAGTGGTTAAATGGATGACCTTTTCATATAAATGAAATTTTACCACTATTTTGAATTGAATTTCAAAAATATGAAATACATGATTGTTATTAGTAAGTAATATTGGGTTAAAGAGGACAAATGTTTTTTGGAGAATAGTAACTTTTGACTATTATTTACAACGGTTAAAGGTAAAAAGGGTAATTCAAGGTAATAAAAATATTATAATAATATGAAATTACCTTAACACTTGTCCTCACCGTATTGTATGAGTCATGGATGACCATGGGCATTCTTGGGTCGATCTTGGGACCTATTGGAGCACATAAGAGTGATAATGACATTTTATTTTAGTTAACTTAAAGTAAAGGCAAAAATGATATAAACAAATATTTTTTAGTAAATTAATTTTTACCTAGGGTTAAATAAGTAATATATTAAACTATAAATATTATTTTCAAATACAAAATATTTCCTACATTATGGTATTTTATTTATAATATTTACATATCAAATAAATTAAATTATGTATGACATAATAATGATGGAGTGTTTACCTCATTCATAAATGATTTAAATAAATAAGATTATAATGATTAGTATAAAATTAGAACCTTTTAAATTATTATTAAATGTTTTTATTTCAACCATGAGTCATCTTAACTTTGACTTTAATGAATTTTGGACATTTAGAAGCTGAAAATCATTATATAATATAATAATATTTTCACACATTCCTAAGGAGACCCTCCTCTCCCTTATAAAGATCCCTCACTTCTAACCAACTACTCACACCTCTGAAGCATCTTGGTTGAACCAACCTCATCCAAATTAAGCTCCATACATCAATTTAAAAATTCTAGAATCCTTACCTTAGGTAGAAGGCACTCTAAGAAATCTATTTGGATCAAACCAAATTGAGTTACCTGATTTAATGGTAACGTCTTCTTTTAAGTTATTTTCTTTTATTTTACTTCTCCAACCACATAAACTCTTTTTATTTAATTATTTTATAACAACAATAGTATCCTAATTATACTATGTCTTTTTTATTATATGTATTAAAACTACACTTACACACACCTCCATCTAATGGGTAATGAACATAATTTTTATGTTGATGGAAAACTAATGTCTCATGAAACGATGATTGTTAAATTATCTCCTACTAACTCTCATGGTGGAAATTAAAATGGCAATATATTTATATATGTTAAATATTATGTTTATTATTTCGTTATACTTATGTATATTCGTTTTTAAATCATACCTTTATGGTTTCCATTATGGGAAAACACGATAATTTCATTTGAGGATGTGCGGACTACCACCCCCCCAATGTTATATGACTCGTTAATGACATATGTGGGATGTATAAAGGATGAATTTAATGATTTTATAAATATATATATGATACTATACTGTAATTATAATATTCCTAGGTATCATTTTGTTTTTATTCCATTAAAATATGAAATAGAAATGAAAGTAGCATTCATGCGTACGTACATCTTACCATCCCCATGACCGAAGCATTTTAATTATTACCTACAAATGGTATGTACTAGTATAAATATAGGTCCATACTAAACATATGTGACATATATGATATCTAAATCATGAATTTCATTCTGGATATAATTAACTTTTGACAACATGAAAAAATTGTAAATATAAGAAGTTTATTTTTGACTAAAGTCCCAAATATCGACAAAAACACCTTTATTGAAATAAATGATTACAAAATGTTTATAACATAGTAATTAGTGAAAAGAAATGATTAATAAACATGTAATAGTTTCTTAAGAAATAAGAAATTTACTTTAGATTATTATTCAGGAGATTAACTAACAAATGGGTCATGTCAGACATGAGGTAAGGGACTTCATCCTAATCTCCTTTCATTGAGGCATATTTTTTTGACCACTTTATTTTATACTCTATATAAACACCTTTGAAATTTCATATCATTCAAAGGGAATATTTTCCAATGATTCATTTAACTAAATGACAAATAAAATTAATGTTTCTTCTAACGTATTTAGTGACAATGACATTTTCCAGCACAACGAGTATTATTTAATCTTTTGGTTTCCTTAACAAGCCGTAATGTTTTTAAAATGAAAGAAAATACCAAATAATTTTTTACGTATGTTGGTATGGAAAATGGTTTTTAGAATGGATTTATTATTTTAATATGTTGAAATGATATATTTTTATTGGAATTTTGGAATGTTATCTTTCCTTTATGCTTATGTTTTATGTTATGATTATGTTTCAGTTCATGGGAATTGTTTATGTATACGGGTGGTTCTGTGATAAACCTAGGGCGGGTGAGCCCAAGATAGCCCTCAAATTCATTGGGTAATGTGACAGAGGTAAACATTAATGCTTCTCCTAATATAATTAAGGAATATATTATGATGGGTATTCACAATGTAACTCCCTACGTAGCTATGAAAGATACAACGTAAGTATGTTATAGATAACACATGTTGTCTTTATGATTTGTGTTTACTATTTAAATCTTATGATTTCATGAGGTATGTTAAAGAGATTATGTTATGTATGTTTTGATTAACTAATGATTTCTTTATTTATTTTATAACCCATATTCATATTTTTATACTCATCCCATCTCATGAAATGTTTTTCACAGGACTTATAGTGAATAGGGTAAAGGATGAGATCAAGGTAAATTCATGTTGTTTAAAAAATAGAACTAGACATGAATCGTTTATTCAAGATTTTTTATTTTATGAAAAAAATGGAAACTGAGTATAAGTGTTTACTTTGAGATTCAATGAAATACTTATGGACTAATTATCTAAATCATTAAACATGAAAAGATCCTCAATGAAAATTATTCATTAAATTCAACATTATGTAAGGTTTTAAGGTTTGGTCTTTATATTTTGAATTAGATTTCAATTTAGATAACTTCAGGAGTTAGAATATTGTTAAATTAATATCCATAAAATATTTTATGTTAATGATATAGCATTTATGGATTATCTTGTTTCTTTGACTAAGATATTTTTGTGTTTAGTAAGGTTTTCCGCATAGGAAATAGGGCGGTTATGTTGGGACGAAATCAGTCAGAATACAACCTTCCAAATAAGCAACCTGAGATTCTTGGAATTGAAAATGAACTATTTTTTTCAATAATGGTACAGTTGAATTATTCCATAAATGGTGGTGGTATCCATACATGATATCATCATCATCATCCATAGAGGAACATGTCACAAGTTGAACATTTCCTAAGGCAACACCCCCAATAATTTAGAGGATCATCTGAACCTATTGTATTTGAAGGGTGGATTAAAACACTGGTGATGTTTTTTTATGTCATGGGGTGTTCAGAACAACCAAAGGTTATTCTTTCTATTTACCATTTTGAAGGTGAAGCCGATCAGTGGTGGTCGATGGTGATAAATATAAGTAATAGTAAAGATATTGATTCTCTTGATTGGGATGGAGTCAAAGGTATATTTATTGAGAAAAATTTCACTAAGGTGTTTCATCATAGGATGGAAAAATAATTCCTATAATTGAGGCCGGAGGTTAACTCAGTGGCTTTTTTATGAAGCCAAATTCACTCGACTCGAATGGTATGCTCCAAATTTCGTATGAGATATTGATACTAAAATCCACCATTTTTATTAGGAATAAAGGCAATGTATCATAGGGAATTAGCATCTCGTGTGTTCAAATGTTATGAAAAACTTGTTCGATGTGTGGAGAAGGTGGAAATGGAGTTTTCTGATGATTATGTGTTCATTGAAAAACAACTGAATATGAGGTCGTCGTGGCAGACAAAAGGGAAGAACTCAAAAAACATTTGATGGTAAGAAACTTCTGTTTAAAGTTTTTGATAATTGTTGTAAAATCATGCTTCCAAATGCCTTTTGAATTATGGTAAGTGCAACCGATGTGGTAAAATGAGACATAAGGCTCATAATTACACTGAAAAAGATCAGAGTAATGGAACAAAAAAATATGTTTTTCAGTCATTAATATGTTTTATGATTAATGAAATGGGTCATTATGCAAATGAGTGTCCAACAAAGAAATAAACTGAGGGAAAGTAGCCAAACTACAACCAAGAAGGGGTGTAAAATCCTTTCCAACTACTTCAATAGATGTTGGGCTGTCAAATTAAGTGGTATCAGGTACACTATTGGTTTGTTCAGATTATGCCAATGTGTAATCTGATTTAGGGTCTACACATTCATTAATTTCTTAAAAGTTTTCTAGTAAATTAGGAAATCCATATCAAGATATAAATCCTGAACATATGGTAAAAACACTAGGGGGACTGTTTAGACAAAAAGAAATTATAAGAACCTTCATGTCCTTGTGTTTGGAAAGAATCTACCTGCAATCCTTATTGATATTCCTCTATAAGAGTTTGATGTTATTTTGGGTATGGATTGGATTTCTGTTTATTATTCTATGATTGACTAAAGAGATGAAGATGTTTTTTTTCATAATGATTTTTCTTTTGTGTAAAATAGTGAACCCATGCTTTTGATCACATATCAGGAAGATGAGAATCTAGTAAAAGATGGAAACAAAAGTAACGTTACACGTATTGTTGAAAAAAAGTATCTGTTCAGATTAATGATGTACTGGTGGAAATACGTATCTTGATGTTTTTCTAGATTAGTTCCCTAGTATAATACCTTATAGGAAAGTTAAATTTACTGTTGACTTAGTACTTGAAGCTAAACCAATTTCAAAAACCCATTAGCGAATTGCTCAATTTGAGCTATTAGAGTTGAATAAGCAATTGGGGGAGTTATTATATAAAGGTTTCATTCGACCTAGTACATCACTACGGGGTGCTACTTTCTTGTTTGTTAAAAAGAAATATGGTTCAATGAGACATTTCATTTATTATAGTGCATGGGATGACATCAATTTTACGAAAAAGTATCCATTGCTCATATCTGTGATTTGTTTGATCAGTTCTAGGGAGCTTGGTATTTTTCAAAGATAGATTTGAGGTTGGGGTACAATCATTTGAAACTAAAGGAAGAATACATTTTCAAGACCACGTATCTTTATAGATATGGACATTGTGAATTTGCAGTTATGCATTTTGGGTTATCCAATGCACCTTTTTATTCATGGATCTTATGAATAGAATTTTCTGTGAGTTATTTAATAATTTTTTGGTTGTGTTAATAGATGATATTTTGGTTTATTCTAAAATTTATGAAGAGCATGAAAGTCATATAAGGGTTCTGTTGAATACCTTATATAAAAAGAAACTCTGTGATATATTCATCAATTGTCAGTTTTGATTGGAAAAAATTTTATTCCTTGTTCACATTTTTCAAAAAATGGCATAACTATCAATCCTTCTAAGTCTAAATTTGTTGAACAATGGACAATACCAACATATATAACTGATATCCATAGTTTTCTTGTTTTGGCAGGTTATTATCTGTGGCTTCGTGAGATGTTTTCATGGATATCTAGTCCAATACATATGTTAACTTGAAATGGTTTTAATTTTATCTGGACAAAAGAATTTCAATATTGTTTTCAGGAATTGAAAAGAATATTGGTGAATTCTCAAATTTTTCCACCACCTTCCAGAGATGGTGAGTTTGTTAATTACAGTGATGTTTCATTGAAAGGACTTGTTTGTATCCTTTTGCATATTGTTAAGTTAATTTCTTATGATTCACATTAGTTTAAACCTCATGAGTTAAATTACCCTACATGGGATTTGGAATTAGCTGATGTTGTTTTTTCTTAAAAAAATTGGATGCATCATTTTAAAGGAGTAATGTGTGAAATATTTACTGATCAAAAAATATTGAAGTATGTATTCACTCAGTATGAATTGAACATGAGACAGAGGGGATTTCTAGAATTAATCAAGGATTATTATTGAACGACCCTTTACCATCCGGGAACAACAGATAATGTGGCTAATGCATTGATTCAAAAAATTAATGCTTCATTAACCATGATATGTTTGGAACGAGTTCATCTTGTTTGTGATTTGATTAAATTTGGAATAGAAGTTTTTGGTTTAACATATTCATCTGTTTTGTTTCATGAGTTAGTGATATTATCCCTATCAGACAGAATTATGCAAGCATAGAAGGAAGACAGTGAGTTGCAGAAAAAGGTAGAGTTGGTTCAGAATGGTAAGTTGGATAATATTAACACTGATAATGACTGTGTTTTGAGGTTTGGGAAGAGGTTATGTGCACCTTGTTATTCTCAATTGAAGAATGGGTTGTTATATGAACCTCATAGTTCTTCATTTTCAGTTAATCCTGGCAGTACTAATATGTACAAAGATCATCAAGTGTATCACTGGTGGGATTAATTGAAAATAGATATTTCTGATTTTTCTATGAAGTGTTTGACTTTTCAGCAAGTTAAAGGGGAAAAACTGGTACAGGAAAAGATGTTTCAGTCTTTACCAGTGACCTAGCATAAATGGTAAAATATATCCTTTGACTTATTTGAGGGATTACCATAGACATCTTGAGGTAATAATGAAATCTAGGATATTATTGATTGATTAACTAAATCTACTTGATTCCTTCCTATTCAATTTACATTTTCTCTAGATCAAATTTCTCGGTTGTATGATAAATAGATAGTCATGTTATATGGTGTTCCCATCTCCATTGTATTTGATTGTGATCCTAGGATTATCTTTAACTTTTGGAAAGGCCTTTGTATGTAATTTGGGTATGAATTAAATTTTAGTACAGCTTTTCATCCTTAATCAGATGGGCGGTCATAAAGTACAATTCAGACCTTGAAAGATATGTTATGAGCTTTCTCGATGAATTAATAGGGAATTTTGGAGTAACATATTTCTTCGGTTAAATTTTATTATAATAACCGCTTTCATTCCGGTATATTGACGGCTCTATTTGAGGCATTACTAGGGAAGTGGTGTCAAACTCCATATTTTGTGATGAAGTAGTGGAAAGGAAGCTAATGGGACCAGAATTGGTAGAAGATATGCAAGAGAATGTTTAGTCGATTCAGAAGCACATGAGAACAGCTCAGAGTAGGCAGAAAATTTATGCCAAGAACAGGAGGTAGGATCTTTTTTTAGGGGTAGGTTACCATGATTTTCTCAACGTTTTTCCATGGAAAAGTGGGATTCATTTCGGTATGATGGGAAAGTTGAGTCCGATGTTCATAGGACCTAATTAAATCCTGGAGAATGATGGATTAGTTTATTAAAGAGTGACTTTAACTCCATGTTTATCCCAGGTACATAGTGTTTTTCATGCTTCAATGTTGAGAAATTATATTCTAGATCGATATCATGTTATAAGTCTAGAGGTAGATCAGTTAGAAGAGAATCTCTCTTATGATAAACAACCAATATAGGTTTTTTAACGTAGGGATCAAGTTTTTTGGAACAAGGTAATTCACCAGGTAATGTATTTGTGTGAAAACCATATGGTTAAAGAGGTAATGTGGAATTTGAAAACGAAATGAGAGATAAGTTCTCTCATTTATTTGATAAGTTAATAAAATTGTGAGGAGGAAATTTTGAAAAGGGGGGAAGGATGTAACATCCCAAATAATAAGAGAGATTTTTCATTTTCAAATTTATTAATATTTTTGAATTAAATATTAATTTTACTTTAAAGGGAACGCTATGTTCGATGGCTTACTCGATATGTAACAACATGTTTCATTAACATCTTACATTGTACACTAATAATATAATATTAATATTTTAAATGGAATTTAAATCCTAGTCGTTTTATTGGAGGTAGTCAATAGAACTAACTAAAATATGATTATGTATTTTTTTAAAATATTTTTACATTTATCCAATTAATGTGAGAGGCTTAAAAATGTGATTGAATCTAATTTTAAGGAAAATTTTTCTTTAAAAGGTCGATTTATAACTTTTTATTGGAAAACCCTTTATTAATCTTGTCTTGGTCACTTTTATATGTTTTATAGGACAAAATAAAATTTTTTTTTGAATCGGGACATCAAAATTTACTTTGGGTAAATTTTTGGTGTATTTCTAATAAAATTTATTTTATATTGAATAGTGAAAAATATTTTATTTTAATTCCAAAGTATGTTTTAATAATATTTATTTATAAAGAAATATTATCATTTAAATTGGTTTTAAAGTGTCATTAAATTATATTTTTATCATTTAATCCAATGTTGGTCATTGTAATTAATTTCACTTTTAAATTGTAAATAAACAAGTGTCAATCTTTGGTTAGTTAATATTTCATAAAAAACACATTTTGGTTTGACAATGGGAAATAATTTTCTATTAACTAATGAAAAATATATGTTTTGAATTTGGAAAAATAGACATCATTTTTGAATTATTAATATAAAATAAAGCTTAGGCTGAATTTTTAGTAATTTTTTCAAAAACATCAATTTTAAATGAATAGAGAAACCACTGAGTAGTTGTTAAAAAAGATTCCATTTTCATTTAAATGTAATTTATACAAATTATATGAATTGATTATAGAAAATCCGACAGACATGGTTGTTATTATTAAGTAAAACATGGTTCAATAAGATGAAAATAATTTTTTAGGAATACTAACTTATGACTTTTATTTACAGCGATTAATGGTAAAGAGGGTAATTCAATGTAACAAGAGAATAATAATAATAATAAATTACCTTAACAGTTGTCCTACCTTATTAGATGAGTCATGATAGACCATGGGCATCCATGAGTCGGTTTGGGGACCCCATTTTGTCACTTATGATTGATAATGACACTTTATTTTTAATAACATGAAGTAAAGGCAAAAATGACATAAACAAATATCTTTTAGTAAATTAATTTTTACATTGGGTGATATAAGTTATATATTGAACTATAAATACTAATTTTAATCTTAAAATATTTCCTAAGTAATGGTATTTTATGTATAATTTTTTTACATAAGATAAATTACATTATTTAAGACATGATAATGATGCAGTGTTTACCGCATTAATAAATGATTTAAATAAATAAGATTATAAATATTAAAATAATTTCCAAAACCAGTAAAATTATTAATATATGATTTTATTTCGACCATGAGTCATCTAATCTTCTAATTTAATGTTTTTTGGACATTTAGAATCTTAAAATCATTATATAAAAATATAATATTTTGACACTTTCCTAAAGAGCCCACCCTCCCCTTATAAAAAGCCCTCACTTCTAACCAATTACTCACACCTCTCAAGCCCCATGGGTCATCCGTCCTATGCCTAATTAAGATACCTATATCCATTTACTCCTATTAGAATTCATACCTTAGGTATAAGGCACATAAATATATTATTTTGATTCAATCCAAAGGGAGTTAAATGATTTTATGGAAATGCTTATTTTAAATTATTTCCCTTTAATTTACTTCTCCAACACCATAAATTCATTTAATTGCTTTATTTTATAACAAATAAAGTGTCATAAATATACTAGGCAGTTTTTATGAGATTTATTAAAACTACACTTACACAAACCTCCATCTAATTGGTAATGAACATACTGTTTTTGTGGAAGGAAAACTAACACCTCACGAAATGATGATTGTTCAATTATCTCATACCTCCTCTCATGGTGGCCATTATGATGGAACTATATTTATATATGATTCAAATTATGTTTTTTATTTCTTTATAATATTGTATTTCCCTTTTTATATCATACCTTTATGGTTTCCATTATGGGTAAACATGATAATTTCATTTAAAAAGTGCGGACTACAACCCATTCAAATTGATATGACTCATTAATGTCATTTGTGGGACATATAAAGTATAGAGATTAAGATATTATATATATTATATTATACAAGAATTATAATATACCTCTGTATCATTATTTATTAATTCCATAAAAATATGAAATAGAAATGAAAGAAGAGTTCATGTGTACTTACAACATACTGTCTCCATGAACGAGGTATTTCATTTCATACAAAAAAATGATAAGTACTATTATAAATACATTTATATAATGTATATATATGATATATATGATATGTAAATCATGAATATTATTCTGAATATAATGAAATTTTGACCACATGAACATCTTGTAATTATAAGTAGTTTATTTTTTACTGAAATTCCAAATATCAAAAAAACAAAATTTATTAACGTAAATGATTACATAATGATTATAACATGAAAATAAGTGATGCCAATGGAATAATAAACATGAACAAGGTTATTATAAAATTATAAATAATATTTTTTTTATTATTTAGGAGATTAAAGAACGAACGGTTCAAGTTAGACATGAGGTAAGGGACTTCGTCTCAATGTCCTTTCCTTGAGATATATTTTGTTTTATACACGACTTTATTTTATAAGCTATATAAACATCATTGAAATTTCATCTCATTCAAAGGGAATATTTTTCTTTGAGGAATTTTACAATATGAAATAAAATAATGATTCTTTTAACGTAATCAGTGATAGCGACATTTTCCTCCACTGTGAGTATTATTTTATCTTTTGGCTTCCTTAACAAGACGTAATGTTTTTAAAAGGAAAATAAATACCAAATACTCTTTTACATATTTTGGTATTGAAAATGGTTTTGAGAATGGATTTATTATTTCACTGTCATGAAATGATATATTATAATTGCAATGTGGGAATGTTATCTTTCCCTTATGCTTATGTTATGTGTTATGATTATATTACCGTTCTTGGGCATTTTTTACATATACGGGTGGTTCCATGATAAACATCGAATGGGTGAGCCCGAGATAGATTTCCAATGCATTGGGTAACATTATAGAGGTAAATGTGAATGTTTTTACTAAGAGATTTAGGGAATATAATTTGATGGGTATTCTAAATATAACTCCCTATGTAGATGTGAAAGCTAAAACGTAAGTATATTATGGATGCTAAAAGATAACTTATTGATTTCTATTTACTATTTAAATATTATGATTTCATGAGGAATGTTATAGAGCTTATTATATGTATGTATTGATGAACTAATGATTTATTACATTGTTTTATAGTAGTTACTGAGTTTTATATGCTAATCCCATGTATTGAAATGTTTTTCACATGACTTAATGTGAATATGTTCAGGGATGGGATCAAAGGAAAGTAATTCGGTCTAATATATGGAAGTGGACATGACACTTTTTTTCAAAAGTTTTTATTTTATGAAAAAATGGAAACTGTGTAAAAAATTTTACATTGAGATGTAATATAATAGTTATGGCCTAATTATCTAAAACTGTAATCCTGAAAAGATCCTCAATTTGAATTTTTCATTTAATTCAAGATTATATAATTTTTTAAGGGTGGGTCCATTTAATTTTTTTGGTCATGTATTATTTCAAAAACGTTCCTTGAATTATTGGATTGATACCAAAGGTTTTGATTGTAGATTTATGACATGATCTAGTTGTGTAAGTTGTTACGTATTATAAGATATGGTTCCAAAAAACATTGGTTTTCCAAGTAAATGTTTGGGGATTATGGAGATGTTTTGATGTGATGTGAGTTGATTCTCAAATAGATAGGTTGTATATAATATCTTCATTTGTTAGAAATCAGATTGGTTGATCCCAAATACATTTGTTTTGTTTTTATAGTTGAAACTTTCATGGGTGTGGCAATGTGGGAAGGATGATATTACTATTGTGGGGTTTTTATGATAATAAAAACTACATGGTATGTAGAATATCAGAAAAATTCCATGTTGTCTCCTTTGAGTAGCACCTATGGTTTACACATTGAGTGAAATGTCACACATCATATTGTGGAACCAAAACTAATGTGACACTTATATTTCCAGTCAATATGTTCTAGGTCTATTCTCCGAATTTACCATTTTTTGGTATATTACCTATGCAATATGTAATACCCCATGATTTTATGGTATTTTACTTTTAAATTTTTCTTCTTCGATAGATTACATTACGCAGTACACCAACCATAAATAGTTGATTAAAATTAATATTTTATTTTTTGAAATTTATCACATAGCCATTGGATATATGGGAATAAAATATATTATATAAATTATAAAAATACATTTTATTATTGTTTATAAAATTAATTCTTTCATTACCAATTAATTGAAAATGAAAATGAAAATCCATTTAACATAAAGTATATGTCTTTAGAAAGAACTATTTGTATTCCCACAAAGTAATATTAAATTAAATTAATCACAATTATTGAATGATATTAATGAAATTAATATTATACAAATATAATAAAATTATTTTAAATACAACTAATAATCTTGATCGGTTTAATTTGAGAATAAATAAAATTTTATTTAAAACAAAAACTATTTTTTAAAATATATGATTTAATATCTTTTAATGGAGAAAATTTATTAAATTATTTTTTGACCCTTTTAAAAAATCAGTTGAATAAAATAAATAACTTTTTTATAAGAGGAATAAAAAATTATCCTAGGGTGAAATTTTGGTAATTTTCAGAAATTATTTATTTTCATCGGAACAGTGAAAAATCCCAACTTTTATAAAAATGTCAATTCTGTTATATTAATAGTATATTTATTATTGGAATAATAACCTCATATATTAATGTGATGCTTTATTAGATTACTTATAATATAAAATATAATATATTTACATATTGAAGTATATAACTAACTATTTTAAATAAAATAATTTTAGTGTTAGTATTTTCGTAAAAAATTAATGTTTGTTTTAAATTTATTTTTTTTAATAGTTATTTAAATGAAAATTTAGTTTCATAAAATAGATTAATTATTTTTTATTTTGTTGTCTTAATATTATAATATAATTTTAGGAGACCAAAATTAATTTTTCAACGATTCATGAAATCTATTAGAATTTTAAATTCATTATTGTTTAAATAAATGATGATTTAAATTAAAAATTAAATTTCCAATATTTATAATATTATTTTCATAAAATTTATTTCATTTAAAATTTATTAACATACTAAAATTTTTATGTTTTATTTTTCATATTTTTCAAAAATAGTTCATTTTATGATGAATTGTGAAATCTGTTAATTTACAGTATTTCTCATTCGAAGCCAAAAACTAGAATTAAAACAAAATACATGATATATGAAACCAATATTTATAACATAAATGCACTAATTATATTATTTATTCAATATCATCAAAATTATTTCTTGTCATGAGCCAAAGTAATAAACTGAATAAAATATTCAAAACATACCCCTCTAATCCACTATAAATACCACCTCTCACCACCCCTTCTTCTCAAACATCAAAATCCATGAAGTAACTATATATTCAGACAATTTCATCTAACATACCTCTTTCTAGAATTATTTTATATCTGCTATCACCAAAATATCATTTCAAGGTTCCTTAATTAAGTTCTAAGGGATAATAATTCAAGTGGTAAATCCCCTTTTGTTCTTTTAAATTTAATTAAATTTCATATATTATATTATCATTTATTTGAAAACTCAATCCATAAAATCAGGAATACACTAATATATTATATATATGAAAAATTATATTATGATAATGGAATTACCACCATCAATAATTTTCCATTTATATTTTTTCCTAAAAATTAAAACATACTCTATGAGGTGTTGATTCACCACATTCATTGATGATGGTTCTTTAATTTTCTAACACCCCATTCACATATGGTCATAAAACCAATTTCATAGTTAAAACCAAAAATTTTATATCTATTAAAATGTATTTAATGGTTTTGATCCAATATATACAGAAAATATTATCTCAGAAGGCAAAACATGTTCGTGATGATCAAATAAAGGGGAATATAATATAAAGGGATACTGTTAATGATTTCTCTATTTAATCATACATGTATTTGTGAAAAATGATATATAAACCCTTAAATATCATATAAGGTCATTAATAACATTTGATTTTAATTTTGGATAACTATTCTAATTTTACATGAACTTTCATACATGTATAAAACATAACAAATCATGAAAACCAAGGAAAGAAAACTCCCAAATGATGAAATTAAATCATATAGCATATTTAAAAGTCTATAAATTAAATTAATAAAATTAAAATAAATATAATACATGATTAATAGGTTCTGAAATGATTTATTAATGAATCTTACACCATAATCCAAGATATTGTTTAAAAGTGGAAAAGTGTTTTGCACAAAATTTAAGGGATATCCCATCCGAAAATTATTTATATGAGATGTGCCTTATTTAACACTCATTATTGTGTGTATTGTATTTATACATCCCATTTATGTAATATGTCATCAATATATTTATATTAATGGTATTCAATTTCCTGTTTTATGAGCATTAATTTTATGGGGAATATGGTTGGACTGTTTTCATAGTGGTAAGTTATAAGGCCCCACCCTTAAACCTTACTTAATCTTGGGTTATTACAAGATTACACATTGAGGATATTTTTAGGATTAGAGTTTTAGAGAATTAGATCATGAAACTTTCATTACATTCCACATTTAAATAAAGTGGTTACATAAAAGTCAATATTCATTCTTCTCATCTACATAAACATATTTAAAATAAAACACGGATTCTTTCTTGACACATCCTTGACACTATCATCACATCATGTACCTTTCCCTTGACCTGTGAAAAACATTTCAAAAACGTGGGAGGAGAATAAAAAGCTCAGTAAGGGTTATAAAAATATGGAAAGGAAACATGAGTTCATATATACATAAGAATGAAATCAGACGTTACCCATAAAACATAGGCACTTTAACATACCTCATCAAACCATGAATAAATCATAGAAATCATAAGACATAAAGTTAACTTGAGGCATTCATAACATTCTTACGTAGGGAGTAACCCTCTTGGTTACGTTTGGAATACCCATCACAGTATATTCCCTAAATCTCTTCGGATAAACCTTAACGTTTCACTCCTTCGTGTTACCCAATGCATTGGAGAGCTATATCAGGCTCACCCGCCCTTAATTTATCACGGAACCACCTATCTTCATAACAATGCCCAAGAACCATAACATAATATTATCACATAAAACATGCATAATGGAAACATAACATTTCCACCTTTCAATAACATGATATCAATACAAAACATTGATATAAATACATTATGAAAAACATTTTCAATACCAAAATAAGAGAAAAGAAAAACATGGTATTTATTTTTCTTTTAAAAAGAAGGTATGGCTTGTAGAGGAAGCCGAAACTCAAATAATGGTCACGGCGGCGGAGAAGTTGTTGTCGCCGCATATGTACGACAAAAACATTCCCATTTGTCGTTTAGTAAAACGCTTCGTATAAAAATATTCCTTTTGGATAAACGTAAATGTCAAAGGGGTTTATACACCGTATAAAAGAAAGTTGTGTATAAAAAAAATATTCCTCAATGAAAGGGGATTTAGATGAAGTCCCATACAAAGATGGTATCCTTGGATTAAGGATAAATCAGTGACATAACTATGTGTGACAAACGAATACACAAAATATAAGTGGGTATTAAGTGTAAAACAATCAGAGGACATTCACACATAATCATAGAACGACATATTCATGGTTTACAAGTTTATCCCAAATAATCTAAATTGGGTTAAGAAGTTCCCTTGCAATAATTAGACATCCTAACGGTGTCACTTCAAAATTCAGAAAAAGAGTTGATGAGAGAAAAAAAGGGTATCTCATCACTTGGACATAAAATTTACATCAATAAGGATATATAAGAACATATCCCAAAATAATATTATGTGAATTAAAAGACATAACAAAATAAGTCTTTTAAAAATAGGAGGGTGAAAGGTTCCCTTACCGACATGGGTATCTTTCGAAACATACGCCCCGTGAAAGAAGGACAATACAACATTGATGTAAATACTCATAAATGAAAGAATATTACCCAATGAGTAAAATAATGGTCAGTACATACACCACTCAAAGGAAATTGTGGCAAATGTAGCATAAATTTCACGGTAATAAAAGTGAGATGAAAAATCCCTTACAAAAACTCGGCAGCCTAACGGCACCACTTAAAACTTTCAAAAATGGATTGATGAGATCAAATAGTTTATCACATAACATTACAATAAAATGTACAGAAAGAGGAATATAAAAGAACATCCCCCATAATAAGAAAGAGGAGATTAAAAGAAGTGACATAAAGGATAGTACTTAAAGAGAAAGAGAGAGGTTAGATCTCTTACGAAGATTCGACAGCCTACTGGTGCCACTAAAAACTTCCAAAATGGATTGATGAGAGAAAATAGGGTCTCTCATCATATGAACATAAAAATTACAGTAATATTAATATAAAAGAACATCCCAATAACAAGAAAGATGAGCTTAGAAGGAATGACATAAAAGAGTGTACTTAAAAAGAAAGAGAGGAGTAGGATCCCTTACCTCAGGTCCGACTTGACTCGATCGTTTTTTAACATCCTGAATAATAAAATTGAGTTAATTTCCACTTTATTAAGAGACATTTTATAGTTCATTATTCCTTTTAGATCACTTATTTCCATGTTATAAACATTATGTAATCAGTTATATTAATAATGATTGTTTTGTCGATATTTGGTTCTTAAGTCGAAAGTGGACTTCTTACAATTACATGTTGTTCATGTGGTCAAATGTTCATTATATCCAGAATTATATTCATGATTTTGATATCATATATATCATATATATCCAGAATATAAACGTATTTATAATATTACATAATCATTTAGAGGTAAAAAATGAAATGTATCGTTCATGGAGACGGTAAGCCGTACATACGCATGAACGCTACTTTCATTTCTATGTCATATTAATGGAATTAAAACTAATTGAGAGGTATGTATATTTTAATTCCAGAATTATATTAATAATTTATATATATCATTCATCATATATATCCATTATATACATGTACTTATAATAGTACATTACATTTGGGGATAAGAAATGAAATGCACCGTTCATGGAGACGGTAAGCCGTACGTACGCATGAACGCTACTTTAATTTCTATTTCATATTTTTATGGAATGGAATAATAATGATTTAGAGGTATATTATAATTCCAGTATAACATCATATATAATAACGTTAAATCCATCCTTTATACGTCTCTCATATGGCATTAACGAATCACATCACTTTGAGGGGCGGTAGCCCGCACTTCCTTAAATGACGATATCGCGTTTACCCATAATGGAAACCATAAAGGTATGCCCAAAATGAAAAATACAGAAGCTTAATGAAAACATAAACATATTATATATCATATATAAATATAGTGTCATCTTAATGGCCTTCTTTGATGGTGTTAAAAGAATGTTGAACAATCATCGTTTCGGGAGGCCGAAATTCTCCATCCACTGAAACAGTATGTTCTTTAACCATTAGATGTAGGTGTGTGAAAGTGTAGCTAGAATCCTTCTTATAACAACATCCTATTATATTGATGATACTGTATTTGTTACAAAAGAAATTAATAAAAAGAGTTTAGGGGGTTGGAGAAGCAAAATAAAATAAAAGGACTCAAGTGAAGACATTACATTAAAATCGGGTAACTCCCTTTGGTTTGAGATAAAAGGCTTCCTTGGGAAGACTTCTTCCCAAAGTGAGGCTTCAAGGAGTAATAGAGGTAAGTGGAGAGACAAAATGGGCAGAGTTTGGCCGAGCCAAAGGCTTTGGGAGTGGTGGTATGGAGGTAGAGGTTAGGGCCTTTTATAAGAGGAGAGGAGGGGCACTCTTTGAAGGTAAAGAAAAGTCACTTTATTTTAAAATGGTATTCGGATTTAAGAGGTCCCACATTGATGTGTTTCGAGGCTAAGGTGATAAGGGTTCAAAATCCACTCATCCAATAGGTTTTGGACATGTGTAGGTCTTAGATATTACATTATCTGTCCATTTTATTTAAATCGTTAAATAATGAGGTCATCGCTGCATCATCATGATGTCATAAATAATTTAATTTATATAATGTATAAATATTATAAAAAATACAATGATGTAGGAAATATTTTTATCTTTACAATGAATATTTATAGTCAAAAATATGATTTGTATAAACCCATATAAAAATTGTTTTAGTAAAACATTTCATGTTTGTCTCATTTTTACTTTAACTTTAAATAAAAAGCTATTAATGTCATTTTCCAACCAAAGTTGCATCATGGGGTCCCCAAGTTGTCCCATGGGTTATCTTGGTCGTCCATGACACATAAAATGAGGGTAGGACATGTGTCAAGTTCATTTCATATTATTAAAATATTATTTTTACCTTAAACTACACTAATTACCTCTAATCGCGATTAAAAACTTAATAAGTTACTATTCACCAAAAAAAATTAATTTTACCCTGAGCTATATTTGATATTCCGAATTCAAAAATGAAGTCTATTTTAAAAAATTAAAAACATATTGGTCACATTAATTAATTTAATAATTAATTCCTGCTGTCAGAGCAAATAGCGTGTTTTTATGAAACAATAAGTATCAAAAGATTGACACTAGTCTAAGTCTGATTTCAAAGTGAAATTAATTCCAAAGACCACTATTGGATTTAATGGTAAAAATATATTATAATTTAACTTTAAAACCAATTCAAAAGATAATCTAAAAATATAAATAAATTAGATTAAAAAGAGGTTTTGAATTAAAATACAACATTTTACACTATTCATTAAAAAATGATGTTTATCAGAAAGATACCAAAAATTTACACAAAGTAAATTTTGATGTCCCAATTATTAAGAAGAGTTTTATTTGGTCCAAAAGGATATATAAGAGTGAACAAAACTATATTTAATGACAGTTCTCCATCAAAAGGCGATAAGTGGACCTTTAGTGAAAACTAGGGCATATATGCCTAAAATTGAATTCTTTCCGTATTTTATGCCTTGATCTTTTATTGGATAAATTTAAAAACATTTAAAAACATATATAATAATATTTTAGTTATTTCTATCCATTCCCTCTAATACAACGACTACATGTAAACTACCATTTAAAATAATATTATTTTATTATTAGAGTGCAACGTAAGATTCCCAAGAAACTCGTTGTTGCGTGTTGGGTACGCCATCGAGCATAGCGTCCTATTTAAAGTCATATTAATATTTTATTCAAAAATATGGATAAATATGAAAATTTCATATTCTTTATTTACTTGGGGTGTTACATCCTTCCCCCCTTTTGGGAATTGCATCCTCGCAATTTTTAAAATTGAGCTTGAAAACATCCTTGAAAGTCCCACATCGGAACAAGAGTCGGTAAAACAATCACTTTAAAATAAAGGAAGATAAGTACAGAGGTCACCCAAGTTATCCCATATGTAGAAAAACATGGACATGGAAGAAAAAGAAAAGGGTCATGTTCTTGAGGGATAGTGATAGTAAACATGTCTAGGAGAATGTTAACCATAAGAAAATCACAAACTTGTGATGGTTTAAACGGTATTCGATTCCCCAGTAGGAAAAGTTAATAGACAACATTTTTGTTTTATGTTACTTCTTATTGAGGAATTTATTCATAAGGAAACATAATCACTTATCATGTTGACTTTTAACATTTACTAGATTGCTTAATCAAACTCATATTTGTTTTCCAAAAGACGAGTATTTAGGAAGACTTGTTCGCATTAAGAGTACTATAATAAACTTCTAGAGAATCACCTAATCCACCAAAGAGAACTATATATATCCCATGTCTTCTGGCTTTAACCAAAACCAAAACCAAAAAGGTTAGTACAAGGTCAGATAATCCAGAAAAGGATAACCCATTAAAAAGAAAATCTATCCTTAATCTCCAAAATTTGTCCAACAAAACCCAAAGTTCAACGAAGACCATATGATAAACAATTTTTCCATAAAATTTTTCAAATTAAACCAATCTAATATTGAAACCCAAATATTTGAAAGATTTTGTCACATAGTCTTCCAAGTTAAATCGTAACATTTATCTCCAAACAACATCAGTTTCTCCTAAAGTCTCGTATTGAAAAGTAATTAACCTAATCACATATCCTCCATGATAGGTTAATCATTTACATAAATAACCCAAAATCAACTTACTCTTAATTCATAAAATCATATAATTAAAAAGAATCAGTAAAACTAACCAGGGACTTCACGTAGTCCAGTGGTAGGCGATAAATACCAGTCGCACTTTGGTTGTGGGTTTGATTCCCACATCTTTGTCTGACGCGACGAGTTGTCACACGGTCTGCGTGTTGTCCTTTTCCCAAAACTATATAATTCTTATATAATTCCCCAAAAAGAGATAAAATCATCAAAAATGATCATAACATATTTTAACCTCAACTTTATCTCATGCCTTTCATTTTCCAGCATATCATATAATAACCCATAATTACCTCAAAAGTAAGGATCATATAAACTCTAATGGTTACCTTTATAATTATTACCTGAACTTCCACATCGATTGGTCATCACGTACATGATGAATTATAGAACATACCAAGGTTCAAGTGGTTGATCATGACTCCTTGATATTTGGTTTAGAACAACCATGAGTTTCCTCATTGAATCCTCCATTTTATCTATTATCTTAATCAGAGAACCACCACAATTTCCTTCAAACCTGTTGTCTCTTTGGCGCCTGCTAGATCAATCCATTCACTAAAAACAGAAATGTCAGTGTGAGTATATCAACAAAACCATCATGTACTAATGAGGAATGCAAACACTAAGATATACTTACTCATTCACTTTATCTAAAACTAGGACTCTTTCTGAAATCCTAACCATTATGGTAATGTCACTTATTCTTAAAGAATACCCTAACCTCTAATGTTATCTAAATCGACCTATGATACCAAATATAAGGCCCCACCCTAAAACCTTCCATTATCTTGGGTTATTACAAGATTACACATTGAGGATCTTTTTAGGTTTATAGTTTTAGAGAATTAGATCATGAAACTTGCATTACATTCCACATTTAAACAAAGTGGTTACATAAAAGTAAATATTCATTCTTCCCATCAACAGAAACATATTTAAAATAAATCACGGATTCTTTCTTGACACATCCTTGAAACTATCATCACATAATGTACCTTTCCCTTGACCTGTGAATAACATTTCAAAAACGAGCATAAAAAGCTCAATAAGGGTTATAAAAATATGGAAAGGAAACATGAGTTCATATATACATAAGAATGAAATCATAATTTACCCATAAAACATAGGAACTTTAACATACATCATAAAACCATGAATAAATCATAGAAATCATAAGACATAAAGGTAACTTGAGGCATTCATAAGATTCTTACGTAGGGAGTGACCCTCTTGGTTACGTTTGGAATACCCATCACAGTATATTCCATAAATCTCTTCAGATAAACCTTAATGTTTCACTGCTTCGCGTTACCCTATGCATTGGAGAGCTATATCGGGCTCGCCCGCCCTTAGTTTATCACGAAACCACCCGTCTTCATAACAATTCCCAAGAACCATAACATAATCTTATCACATAAAACATGCATAAAGGAAACATAACATTTCCACCTTTCAATAACAAGATATCAATACAAAACATTTATATAAATACATTATAAAAACCATTTTCAATACCAAAATAAAAGAAAATTAAAACTTGGTATTTATTTTTCTTTTAAAAAGAAGGTATGGCTTGTAGAGGAAGCCGAAACTCAAATAATGGTCACGACGGTTGAGAAGTCGTTGTCGCCGCATACGTACGAAAAAAACATTCTCTTTTGTCGTTTAGTAAAATGCTACGTATAACACGATTCCTTTTGGATAAACGTAAAAGTCAAAGAGGTTTATACACCGTATAAAATAATGTTGTCTATAAAACAAAATATGCCTCAATGAAAGGAGATTGAGACGAAGTCCCATACAAAGACGGTATGCTTAGATTAAGGATAAATCAGTTACATAACTATGTGTGACAAACGAATACACGAAATATAAGTGGGTATTAAGTGTAAAACAATCAGAGGAAATTCACACATAATCATAGAACGACATATTAATGGTGTACAAGTTTATCCCAAATAATCGAAATTGGGTTAAGAAGTTCCCTTGCAATAATTAGACAGCCTACCGGCGTCACTTCAAAATTTAGAAAAAGATTTGATGAGAGATAAAAAGGGTATCTCATCACATGGACATAAAATTTACATCAATAAGGATATTTAAGAACATATCCCAAAATAATATTATGTGAATTAAAAGACATAACAAAATAAGTCTTTTAAAAATAGGAGGGTGAAAGGTTCCCTTACCGACATGGGTATCTTTCGAAACATACACCCCGTGAAAGAAGGAAAATACAAAATTGATGTAAATACTCATAAATGAAATAATATTACACAATGAGTAAAATAATGGTCACTACATACACCACTCAAAAGAAAATTGTGGCAAATGTAGCATAAATCTCACGGGAACAAAAGTGAGATGAAAAATCACTTACGAAAACTCGGCAGCCTAACGACGCCACTTAAAACTTCCAAAAATTGATTGATGAGATCAAATAGGATATATCATCACATTAAAATAAAATTTACAGAAATAGTAATATAAAATAACATCCCCCATCATAACAAAGAGGAGCTTAAAAGAAGTGACATAAAGGAGAGTACTTAAAGAGAATGAGATAGGTTAGATCTCTTACGATAATTCGGCAGCCTTACGGTGCCACTCAAAACTTCCAAAATGGATTGATGAGAGAGAATAGGGTCTCTCATCATATGAACATAAAAATTACAGTAATATTAATATAAAAAACATCCCAATAATAAGAAAGATGAGCTTAGAAGGAATGACATAAAAGAGTGCACTTAAAAAGAAAGAGAGGAGTAGGATCCCTTACCCCGGGTCTGACTTGACTCGATCGTTCTTTAACATCCTGAATAATAAACTTGTGTTAATTTCCACTTTATTAAGAACATTTTTCTAGTTCATTATTCCTTTTAGATAACTTATTTCCATGTTATAAACATTATTTAATCATTTATTTTAATAATGTTTGTTTTGTCGATATTTGGTTCTTAAGTCGAAAGTGGACTTCTTACAATTACATGTTGTTCGTGTGGTGAAATGTTCATTATATCCAGAATTATATTCATTATTTGGATATCATATATATCATATATATCCAGAATATAAATTTATTTATAATATTACATAATCATTTAGAGGTAAGAAATTAAATGCATCGTTCATGGAGACGGTAAGCCGTACGTACGCATGAACGCTACTTTCATTTCTATGTCATATTAATGGAATTAAAACTAAATGAGAGGTATGTATATTTTAAATTATAGAATTATATTCATAATTTAGATGTATCATTTATCATATATATCCATTATATACATGTACTTATAATAGTACATTACATTAGGGGATAAGAAATGAAATGCACCGTTCATGGTGACGGTAAGTCGTACTTACGCATGAACGCTACTTTCATTTCTATTTCATATTTTTATGGAATATAATAATAATGATATAGAGGTATATAATAATTCCAGTATAACATCATATATAATAACTTTAAATCCATCCTTTATATGTCCCACATATGGCATTAACGAATCAGATCACTTTGAGGGGGTGGTAGTCCGCACTTCCTTAAATGAAGATATCGCGTTTACCCATAATGGAAACCATAAAGGTATGCCCAAAATGAAAAATACAGAAGCTTATGGAAAACATAAACATATTATATATCATATATAAATATAGTGTCATCTTAATAGCCACCTTTGAAGGTTTTAAAATAATTTTGAACAATCATCGTTTCGGGAGGCCGAAATTCTCCATCCACAGAAACAGTATGTTCTTTAACCATTAGATGTAGGTGTGTGAAAGTTTAGCTCTAATACTTATTATAAAAACATCCTAGTATATTTATGATAATGTAGTTTTTACAAAAGAAATGAATAAAAAGAGTTTAGGGGGTTGGAGAAGCAAAATAAAACAAAAGGACTCAGGTGAAGTCATTACCTTAAAATCGGGTAACTCCCTTTGGTTTGAGCTCAAAGTCCTCCATGGGAAGACTTATGCACAAGGTGAGGCTTCAAGGAGTAATATATGGAAGTGGAGAGACAAAATTGGCAGAGGTTGGCCGAGACAAAGGCTTTGGGAGTGTGGGTAAGGAGGTAGAGGTGGGGGCCTTTTATAAGAGGGGAGGAGGGGCACTCTTGGAAGGTAAAGAAAAGTCACTTTATTTTAAAATGGTATTCGGATTTAAGAGGTCCCACATTGATGTGTTTCGAGTTTAAGGTGATAAGGGTTCGAAATCCACTCATCCAATATGTTTTGTACATGTGTAGTTCTTAGATATTATATTATCTTTCCATTTTATTTGAATCGTTGAATAATGAGGTCATCGTTGCATCATCATGATGTCATAAATAATTTAATTTATATAATGTCTAAAAATTATAAAAAAATATTATGACTTATTAAATCTTTTTATCTTTCTAATTAATACTTATAGTCAAAAATCTGATTTGTATAACCCCATGTAAAAATTGTTTTAGTAAAACATTTCATGTTTGTCTCATTTTTACTTTAACTTTAAATAAAAAGATATTAATGTCATTTTCCAAACAAAGTGGCTTCATGGGGTCCCCAAGATGACCCATAGGTTATCTTGGTCGGCCATGACACATAAAATGAGTTTAGGACATGTTTCAAGTTCATTTCATATTATTAAAACATTGTTTTTACCTTAAACTACACTAATTACCTCTAATCGCGATTAAAAACTTAATAAGTTACTATTCACCAAAAAAATTATTTTTATCCCATTGAACAAAATTTTACTTCTTAATGACAACCATGTATGTCGGATTTTTGAAATTCAAAACACAAAGATGGCAAAATTTCATTTAAACGGAAAAATCAGTTTTTATAAGTACCACTTAGTGGTTTCACTATTCATCAAAAATTGATGTTTTTCAGAAAAATCCAAACAATTCACCCTAAGATATATTTGATATTACGAATTCAAAAATGAAGTCTATTTTACAAAATTAAAAACATATAAGTCACATAAATTATGTTAATAATTAATTCCCACTGTCAGAAAAAATAGCGTGTTTTTATTAAACAATAAGTATCAATAGATTGACACTAGTTTAAGTCTGATTTCAAATTGAAATTAATTCCAACTACCACTATTGGATTTAATGGTAAAAATATAATATAATTTAACTTTAAAACCAATTCAAAAGGTAATATAATCATATAAATAAATTATATTAAAAAAATGTTTTTAATTAAAATACAACATTTTACACTATTCATTAAAAAATGAACTTTATCAGAAAGATACCAGAAATTTACACAAAGTAAATTTTTATGTCACAATTCTTAAAAAAGATTTATTTGGTCCAAAATGATGTATAATAGTGAACAAAACTATATTTAATGATGGTTCTCTATCAAAAGGCGATAAGTGAACCTTTAGTGAAAACTAGGGCAAATACGCCTAAAATTGAATTCTTTCCGTATTTTATGCCATTATCTTTTATTGGATAAATGTAAAAACATTTAAAAACATATATAATAATATTTTAGTTATTTGTATCCATTCTCGCCAATACAACGACTACATGTTAACTACCATTTAAAATAATATTATTTTATTATTAGAGTGCAACGTAAGATTCCCAAGATACTCGTTGTTGCATGTTGGGTACGCCATCGAGCATAGTGTCCCCTTTAAAGTCATATTAATATTTTATTCACAAATATGGATAAATATGAAAATTTCATAATCTTTATTTACATGGGGTGTTACATAAGTGATTCAACCTGAATCACCATTTTTCTCTTCAGGCTATGTTTTCTCTATTTTTATTCCCAATCTAATAAATTGTTTTATATAAGCCATATGTATGATATTTCTATGTTCTAATATCATGTATCCTGATAATTTCATCTATATTTGATGGGGAATTCAATTCTTTATAATGTTCCATTTTTAATTCTTCCTGTTAAGTCGGACCGATTAAAGGGAATATCCCAATTTCGTACCCATTTAATTATAAAATCCATAATCTATATTAATCCATCATTATTTTTATAAAATCAATCATTTTATCCATAAAAAAATACTTTTATCATTTATAGTTTTATAAAAAACATTCCATTTTATGTTTTAAAATCTCATTAGTATTTTACCACAAAAACCATTAAAGCGGTCCATTTATAAATTTTCAAACATGAACTTTTTAAATTTTTTCACATCAGTTGGAAATAATTTATGAATAAAATATAATTTAATTTTCCCTCCCTTTTCTAATATGCAATATATGAGTCACGATTTTTTTATTAAAAATACAATTATTTTTTTCAAAATAACTCTTCTTTATAATGTAAAATGGTTATTTCTCTCATTAATTCCACTATGCTTTTATTACAGTATTATAATCTATTTAAACACCCTATGTTGTATATTATGCTTAATTGGGATTGTTATTTCATGATATTATCAACTATATTTTATTAAATGGTTTGTGAATAGTTTGATTATGGTTGTGTTATAAAGAAACCATTCCCTGCATTACTCATATTGGATGTTGATTATGTTAAATTATTTGGGATACTTATGGAAATTTATTATGTATATTTTATTTATGATTCACCCCATTTATAGGTTGGAAAAATTGTAAATTGTAATTGATAGGTAGGGACCTCTATGTCCCCTCATTGCATCTATAGGTTTCATGAGAAAAAAATATGGACTTGGGAGAGTCCATTCCCGTTTCGTTTTAGATATCGAATTGGATAAGGCCTTAACCATTTATTTTTAGATGTATTGGTTGAGGGATCTATTGTAAGTTTCAGATGTATAAAAATAAGTATTCCATCAGTATGATATAATTAATTTGTAATCATGTCATTATTTAACAAAAGAAATATCTATGGTAATGCATTATATTAATGTGATTATTTATATGGAATTATTCAATTATCATTTATTCCTCCCATACAATGATCTAGTTTATGTCTTAATGGAATATATAATAAGTTATTCACATTTCCTTATTGTTTATGTTTATTTGTGATAGGTTCAACTATATTTCAAACCAATATTAAGAATCTGAGATCACCTATTTATTTTGTTTTATTTCTCTCCATAATGATATGATGTATATAATGAAAGTCAAGTGCAGATTATCTATGACATTATGGGTTTTTACTAATAAATTATTACTATTTTTTCATTTCAATTTGTGATTTAATGTTTATGCCTTTAATTTGGATTTCAAAAGTACTAAACTGAAAGTAAAATTTTTATTTGGGTGTTGTATCTATGCCAATGTATGGGTGTATGACACCAGCTCTGGGATACTAGGTTCGGGGTCTTTCAAGTTGGTATCAGATCCTGGTGTATTATAATCTTTGGAAAGTAGATATATAAAAAATAGATTAGGTAAAATGAACATATTATATTCATTGAGGACCAGCATAGAGTAACATCATTGAAATTTTGTATGGTAGATATTACATGTGTCTCCCTTTAAATATGTCCTTATCTAGATAGTACAAGTCAATGGGGTTCTAACATATATGTACATATTGGTAATAACTATTCTAAGGTGTGGCATGCCAGACTCGGCGTAACTAGTTGATTGACCACAGGCTTTACTACACACCAGTATTGGCAGTCCCTGGTGATATTCATAGGTTAATTCACATTTTCATTACAATCAATTATGAATATTTCAATTAAAAAATGTTCCCAATGGAACCATGTTAATAATTATGAGATTATATACAACTAAATATATCAATTTTTGTTATCTATTGAAATAATTATTGGATTATAATTTAGTATTTATAATGATATGATCTAATCTACTATATATCCACATTTAGAACTGGCACCTCACTTAAAGGAATGAGAACCTCACTAGTTAACATGATACAAAGAGTAAGGGGTCAAGTCCTTTATGGTCTTATTCCAATCATTCAATGGGAACAAGTCTCCTAGACATTCTAAATATATGAAAGCATTAAATCATGTGACAATGAGATATAGAAATAATTCTCAATGATTTATGGGTTTATACGGATGTTCAAGAACAAGAGTGATTCAGGGAAAAAATGTATAAAGGAAATAAGAGAAATAAATATTTTCCATATATGATACATTTATAAAAAATAACCTTTTAGTTTAATAAAAATAAAGGGGAGTTTTCTACAAGTGGGGAAGTAATAGAAACAATTATTTTTTATAAGGAAATGAAAATGGTTACTAATGTAAAATGATTGAACTACACAGAAATTACACACTATGAAAAGAAATGTTTAATGTTTTGAAGGAATATACCCCAAAATAGAATAATGGATCATAATATAACATATACTACCAAATATGAATATGAATTGTCAATATTCATGAGTTTTGATTCAAAAATTATGTTATTTGTGTAGTTTATCTATAATTCTATGATTATAATAATTCAGAGATATATAAGAATTGTATTACATTATTTCTTCTATGCAGAATTAGATGAATATGGTGAATAACATTAGTAATCAAGAGAATTGATTCTGTTGTAAATTTACCTTCTTGATAAAACATGGAATGGGAAATATAACTGTAAATATGTACATGATGATTGAGATAAAAATAAATATACATTTATGCGATAGTATTTTTTACCATGAAGGTGGATATTGAACTGATGGTTTATGGTATGCATATATTATTAGATGTTTGTATTTAAGGAAAACACAGGCTTTTACTCTTAGAAGATGAATGTTTTATAAGTGTTTAGAGGTGATAAAATTATTGATATATTTGGTATGTTACAATAAGAGATACAATATTTGAGAGAACATTATTTTATGTAAATTTTTGGAATTTAGTAACTTTGAATATAAAATTTTTAGCTTTAAATATGGATAAAAATATTTTTGATGATTAATATGTTTAACTACATATGGAATGAATTAATGAAATTATATATTACGATTAATTTTTGATTTATAATATTGGATAACTTGTGATATCAATCTTGGTTTTCATAAAATTTAATGAAATAATGACTGAATAATGGATGTTACGAATCATAAAAGTGATTCATGCATAATATTTTTTCATGAATATCTATCTCAGGTTTTATGAAAGGAGGTCGATATAGATCTAATAATAACCAAAGGATGATATTATTAAAATGAAATGAATAAAGAAAAATTAATTTTCTCATGTTGTTTTCTGGACAGTAAAAACCCCTAATCTCTAGGAAATATTTTTTGAAATAAAACATATTCTTTTTAATTTTCTTTATTCGGAAAAAATATTCTTATAAATGATCACAAATATACCAGTTTCTAATTTTAGAATTTCTAAAGAATTTTTTTTATCACTCCCTATTAGAACATGATATATTAATTTATCTTCCATTGAAATAATTTCATAAATGGCATCCTTGTTTAGAATCCCAGTTTTTGGGGACGTACAGATTTTTATTTACCTCAATTTATGAGGATTTTTTATAAAACCATATCATGATATGGTATTTCCAAAAAAAAATCAAGTACAAAACATTTTTTTGAAGATCAATTATAAATGTCAAGGAAGAGATTTATTTCAAGATGGGATAATGTAACACGCCAATTTTTTATGGTATGCCTATTTTAAAATTTCACTTGATCAAAATTTATCATTAAGAAGAAAATTTTTGTTAAACATATGATTAAATATTATTATTCAACTGTGATATTAATCACATAGTTTGTAATTGGAGATAAAGAAAAAAATAATGTAAATTATGAAAATATAGTTTACACATGTTTATAATATGAATTTGTTGGTTTCCAATTAATTAAAAATGAAAATTCAAAATCAGTTGAATAGATATGATGTGTCTTTATTAAAAAAACTATTTGTATGACCATAATAGAATTCTATATTAAATTAACCAATATAAGTGAATGAATTTAATGAAACTTATTTGTTACATATTTAATAATATTATGTAAAATTTAAAAAATATGTTTGATAGAATTAATATGATAATAATTCCTACTTTACATATATAATATAATATTTTTCTAAACAAAGTTTTAGATCCTTTTAATGGTGAAATTTTTCTAACAAAAAATATTGACACTCATAAATTACTTTGAATGAAATTAAATTCATTTTTAAAAACTGAATTCTTATGTTATCTTATGGTGTATTTTTTGTATTGTTTTGAACATATATTTTTTCAAATGATTATTTTATAACCCCGCCTTTTATAAAACTATAATTTGAATTTTATTAATAGTATATTAATATTTTGAATAACTAACTAAAAAATAACGGTGTAAATAAGATCCTAAAATCTTATAATTTGTAATATGATACTTTTATATCATGGAATAAGTAAAAACCTATTTTAAAAATAATAAATTCATACATTGTATTTTTAAAAAACAAATTTTTTTATCTAAAATTTTATAATATAAAAATTAAATAAAATAATATTTATTTTCAAAAAAATATATTCATAAATTAAAATTTCTTTATCTTATGATTATAATATAATTTTATGAGACCTTAGTTAATTTTTCATTGTGTCATAGAATAGATATAATTTTAAAATTTTCAATTTTCAAATAAATGATTATTTTAATTAAAATTTAGATATTTTAATTACTTTTTTAAAAATTATATTAATAAAATGGACTAAATATTTTAATTCCCCTTGTTGAAAAATTGTAAAGATGATTTTTTTTATATTTTTAAAAATAGATAATTTTTTGTGAATATTAAAATACTTAAATTTTTGGTAGTTATCATTTTATGCAAATGAAAAGAATAAAAACATCATGAAAGATGTTATAAACCATTATATCTAACTCCAATTTACTATTTACTATATTAATTCATAATAATGTATATTATTTCTTGTCTTGAGCCAAAATAATATACAGTTGAATAAAATATTCAAAAAAAAGTCCTCTCCTCCAACATAAATAAAACCCCTTCTCCTTAGATAAATTAATCCTTGAATCATGATTATATTTTTTCCATTTCCCCTCCAATCCATCTCCCCCACATACTGTAATTTCAAGTCTCATCAAAATACCATTCTAATGTTCCTCAATGAGGTTCTAAAGTAGATGAATTCAAGAGGTAAATCCCATTTCTTTCATTTAATTTCAATTCAATTTATTTTATTAATATTTATAATTTTAGCTCCTATATCCAATCATTATTATATAAAATGGAATTTTATTATGATAATTTGATATCCACCATAATATATTTTTTCTTCCTTTTTTGTAATAAAAATTAAAATGTATTCCATGAGGTGTTGATTCACCACCATCGTGGATGATGATTCTGTCATTATATAATACCTCATTCATGGATAATCATAAATACATTTTCATTATTGAAACATATTTTAGTATATATAACAAAACATAATTTATTTTATTTAACATGTATATATACGTAATATAATTTCATAAGAAAAAACTATTTCATGATGATAGAAAAAAATGAATATAATATAAATGGCTATAATTGATGCATTATAAGATGAATCATCCTCAAATTTTGGAAAATTAAATATTGAGAAAATTGAATGAAATTTTTGATCCATTAATAGAATATAATTTCAATTAAATATAACTATTCCTATTTTACATGATCTTTCATACATTTATACTAGTGAACCAATCATTAAAATCAAGGAAAAGAACACTCAAGAATGATAGAATTATGAATTAAAAAATATGAAAATGGAAAAAGAGTGAACCCAATGAAATTATAATAAATAAAAAACATGTTTAACAGGTTCTAAAAAAATTTATTAATTAATCTTGTTTATTTATCCCATACATTAAACATTGGTGATGAACACTTTAGGACATATGGTAAAGGATTTTAATCTCACTTTTATTTATGTTTGATATGCCTTATTCACCACTATTTATTATGTTTGTGTATGTATACTACCAATTTCATTATAATGTAATTAATATCATAATACTCTTGTTATTAAATGACTTATATAATGACCAATAAATTGTTGGGGCATAGAGATTGATTGTTTCAAAGTGGTAAGGGATTCTACCTGAATATCCATTTTTCAACGGGTTATGCTTTCACTCTCTTTACCCAAATCTATGGATTATTTTTATATATTTCATATAAATTCTATTTATATATTACAAACCCAAGTACATAGATCATTTATTCTTTCCTTTGTAAATACATGTTTTATATAGTTCATTTTTCAATTTTTCTTATTTAGCAAGCTCGATTAAAAGGAAAAACCCAATGTATTACCCACATTCAAGTAAAATCCATAATTTTTTTACAACCACCATTATTTTCATAAAATCACTCAATATAACCTTCAAAAATATCACCAATACATTCTAGTTTTATAAAATAAGACTATTCAATTTTTTATACAGACTCCTCAGTTTATCCCGTAAGCGGCTCTAAAATGTCTCATTTCTAATTATTATTAAAATATATTTTTACATTTTTTAAATTATCTAGAAAATAATTTTTCTCATATTAATTAATTTCATTTTCCTCCCTTTTTTTCAATGATATACTTGTTAAAAAATTATTTTTTTACAAATCAGAATTTTTTTCCCAAAAGAACTCTTCCTTCCAAGGTAAAAGGTTATTTTTATAAAGATGTCCTCAATGATTTTATAAGAATATTTTGTCTATTTGTAAACTCTATAATAATTCATACAAATAATTGGATTGATCTTTTATGATATCATATACAATTTTTTATTAAATGTTTTGTGACCAGTTTGACTATGGATGTGGTACCTTGATTCCATTAAACATATAACACAGATTGGTTATTAGTTATAGTCACTAATTATAGAATGTTGTTTAAATTTCTTATGTATAAGTTATTTATGTTTCAACCCGTTAATATGTTGAAGGCATTTGACTTATTAAGTGATGGATGGGGGCTGTTATAGCCCCTCGATGCTATGTTATGTTTCATGAGACAAATAATATATGGAATTGGCAGAGGAAATACAATATTATTTTAATAAATTGATTTAGATGTGGCCATCACAAATTAGTTTATGATTTCTTGGATGAGTCCTTGACATTTTGTTTGATACATCTAACAATACTCATTCCATCATTATGATATTATTAATTTATAATCATGTTACAATTCGACTAAAAAAATAACCATAGTTATGTTTCATTCGCTTGTGATTATTTATTTGAAATTATTCAATCAAAATGTATTCCTACCATATTCTTATCATGATTATGTTTTAAATTAATTTGTTTTTAGTTATTCACCTTCAATTATGGTTTATGATTATTTGTGATATCTTTCACTATATTTCTTACCCGTACTATGAATTTAAGATCAACCATTTCTTAGGTTTTATTTTTCCCCAAAATGATAATATGTATATTATGAAAGACTTACATATATTATTGAGGGGTTATGGGTGTTTTAGTTGGAGTTTCAATGTTGTTTTCCATTCAACTTGTAATGTAATGTTCAAGCATGAAATATTTCTTCCAAACCACTAAATGGATTGGTCCTTTTTTATTCATATTCATTATCTATGTCAATGTATTTAGGTAATGTACCTGCTCCCGGATACTAGGGACGGGGTATTTTCTCATTAGATCACATGAAATGAAATCTAGAGGGTATATATTGGTTTTTATAAGGATTAAACACCACAGAGGCCATTTTTTCCTACAAGAAATATATATTGAGGCACACACCATGTAGTTTAGAAGAAACTAGAGCATGGGGGGTTGATACACATAGAAAATCATCCTTGACACCATATACCGTTTGATGTGTAGTACACCTTATGTATATAGAAATGTGCTGAGGCACTAGAATTATCTAGGGTAACCTCAAAAGTAAATTGGTTTTCGATATAGTACAAAGGATATTCAATGTGGAATAACGTGTTCGAGACCATCATTTAATCATCATGTACACTATGGGACACACTGTGTTTTTTTTTTGAAATGCAGGTTGTGTGAGAATAACCCATTGGATGTTATAGGATTAGTTGGAAATTTTTTGTAATTCTATTAGATAACTATGTACTCTTAAAATTATAGATGAGAGCCTTGATTATCATAGTTCATCTCATATTTTAGTTTTAATGAGTTCGATCGATATTTCTCATCAAGGAACTATTTTTATACAATGTGTTCCATTAGTCCAATTATAGGATGCTACGTTGTGGAATCACATCTTAATTATTTAATATGATCCCATCTATATCATTTTTTTAATGATAGAGTTTTGAAGTTTCTTTATGAGGAACAAAGTGTGACCATTAATCGATATATCATCATAGTTCAGGATTCAAGAATCAATGAGAACAACATAGATGGGTGTGTGATCCCCTATATATTGGGTATTTTAAGAGAAGATCATGAATACACATGTTATAAAGAGTGATCCCCAATATATGTGTTGACATCTATATTGATACAACGTGGCATAGATTTATTATGTTTTTACATTAACTGATTCTATTTGTTTCCTCCATTATTCATCTTGTATATTCCTAAAGAGCATGTTTGATTGGATAAATTCCATCAGTATAGTATGATTATATCAGTGAGACAACTCAGATGAGTACCATTATGGATAGAAAGGATCATGGAGTTATTTATCCAAGTTTATTGTTTATATTTATCCTTTTGTAGAATCATAGTCTTATAGAGAGGTCATGACCCCACCATCCATCTAAGGTTCTATCTTCATTATATATGAGTTTAATTAATATATATTTATATCTACTATTTATATTGAAATTAAATAGTAATGATAATAAAAACACTTTTGATGATTTATACTGGTTTATTTACAAGATTCCAAAAAATTTGTTTTTATACTCCCCCTTACATGGGATCTTCTTACACATGTCATATCTCATTATAATGACAGACTTTTATTGCAGTGTCCTAGGTAGACTAGGAGAAATCATATCATATATGATCATAATAGAATTTGGTCCATAATGAGTGATCATTTTGGGTATCCATCACATTGTTCTATGAGGGTGGTATACATTATAATGTTGGTGTGATTGTATTTTTAATTTTATGTATGTGGTTATTATTGTTATTTTATATGGGAAAAATCAATTTCAATATTCCATAGTATGTGTTTTTACCTTTCATCATTATTATATTATTTGGGGATACTCTCTTGTGTATAGGTTCAATAGAATAAGGCCTCCCATGTGTGTGAAATGCCTAATCAGTGCTGATAACTAGCCCCTAACCTATTATATGTGGGATTGGGATGTCAAATTTTCTTACAAAGGAAAATTTGGGACTCGATGGGAAATTTCAGGTTACTTTGGTATTTGAGAAGTCATCATAGTATAATATCATTTATATTTTCTAGATATGATGTTTGGATAGGACACTAAGGAAATAATCTTAATGTGTCTTGAGTTAATATTTTAGTTTATCTAACTCAGTGTTTTGTGGTGGAAAATGAACCAAATCACTAATACTCTTATAATATTCATGTTAGATGAAGAAATTTTTGAAGTAGTTTCATGGTATTAATTGGTATATGAATCATATAGGAATTGGTTGTTTTTGAATTTCTTTCCTTTTTCAAATCCACAAATATGATATTTTGATTTTGGTTCATATATGTTAACCTTGTATTTTTCCATGGAAACAAAAAGATCATATTTTTTAGTAGGATGAACAATATGATTTTCATTCCAAGGATGATTCATTTTGTATATCTTTTTTAGGAGGTACTACCTTTTCTGAGATAATTTTGTATTTCACCATCCATTTAGATACATAATTATCAAACACTAATGGTTCTATTGCCTTCTCCACATTTTGTTGAATATCATTTGGTTCTAAACTGTCGAATTGTGATTCACTTAATCAAATGGCCACATCATGAGTTTTATAGATATTGATCACCCCGATGTCACGGTGAGAAAAAACCCCTCTTATTATATGGTATAAAAACAAAATTAACATATAGTGTGAATCTACACCATGAATATGACCTTCTTTATAGTGGTTATGGTGGTAAGACTTTTCCAGGGTGACATGGGGAATCGATAGAACCCTATGCTGGTGGGGTCTAACATGAATTCAAGAACATAAAGAACATTTACACTTATCACACCAAGATATATTATTATCAGATAATCATGTCATGTTTGGGCTTGTAAAATAGGAATATAATATATAATTTCAATAATATTTTTATTAGTTAAATTTACTTTTATGTTTTGGGTATTATGATATTCTACGGTGTTGGAATGTGCCTTATATGTGGTAAACATGTGACAAAGGGAAAGGATGTCTTCATGTTGTTATAGCTTTCCACCTACATGATTCAATTTTGATTAGAGTTATGACATGTTTAATAATTATTCCAGATATAGTTTTAGTATAGATTTCCATAAAAATATACACTAAAAGTAAATCCTATTTGAAACATAGACATATTAATTTGGTCATTTTAGCTTCACCCTTGGTTTCAATGGATCGTACAAGAAGTATTAGTTATCCGAAATTTCTACCAATATTCTGAACAGAATCATGGGTGAAAGATATCCCCATATGAAATATTATTGATGTACTAGTGATGCCATTAAATTCATCTCTTCATATGGAATAATTAATTGATTTAAAAATAAATAATGATTATTATCGTGGAGGGTTATAGGGTATCAATTTTAGTGGGAAAAATATTCCTTCATTACTGATATGGTATTCCATGAATAATTCCAAAAGGTCCTCCACATTAATATAAAGTCAATTTCATATTAGCTGGATAGTATGAACATCTGATAAAAATATTCTCTATGATTTCGGTCTCTGAAATTGTTGGAGAGGTATGATGTTATCTTCCATGAGGATGTAAAATATATACCTTCCTATAAAAATAGTTTTTTCTATACAAAAAAATTCCCATGGATGGGTCAATATTGGGGAAAACATATCTGATGACTCAATGTAGCTACGAGTGTAGATGGTGAGGTGGGAGAAATCGATAGAACATGGTAACTCTAATAATTGTTTTTCACTTAGGAAGCCATGTATTGCCTTCCTAGAAGGTAGGTGTGTATTTTATTTTTTACATTTATTAATGTCAGTGAAATAAGTTCACTAATGAAAGTGTTTCTTACCACATGAATTGAATAATTCCACACCAATGGTATAGAGGATATGTAATTCATAGATATTGAACACATAACATGTCTTCACCATATCCATGTTTATGTGGATTATATAGAATAATTGTATCTTAAAATCTAAAATGGTTTCCTTGAGTTAATATTGATACCTATTGTTATGTTGGATTTATAGACATTTCTTATTGAAATTGATTATGGGATCCTTTAATCTGTCTTAAAAAATACAATGAATCCTTCTTAGTTGTGAAACTTTTCTACACGACGTCATTAGTGGTGGCATGTGAGATAGTTCGGGATTGTTCTATACATCATCTAAGGGTGTATGTTTTACAAAAATATCCCAATTTGTTATATTTAGATCCATGATTTCCAATTGATGGTATATGCATTATCAGATAATGGATTGATAGTCAACCCAAAAAAAATTGACATCATGTGAGTTAGAGATTCACCTAAAGGAGTGTTCATTTTATTATATGATTTAAACATTTTTTTCTATCCATTTTTATTTATTTTGGTGATAAAAAATTTTAAATATATGTAGTAGAACACTATTTATGTGGATTGGGTATTGTACCCAAACTCTATGGCTTTCAACCTTCCTCTTACTAAATATTTCATGATTAAAAAAAATGGGGATATCAATAGTAAAATATTTCATTAAATATTCTTATTGGGGATGTTATGGATGGATATTTTGATAAGACGTAAAAGGCATCCTAGTTTGATGATATAAAGTTAGACTAGTTATTCTGTGATTGGATCTTATGAGGTGGTTTTTCAAGACTTCAATGAATAGGTGATCCAAGAGAGATGAATATGTATCAAGAATATTTTCCATCAGGATGGGTAAAAAATAATGTAGTATTTTTTTTCTGAGTTATACACTTGATGTCATGCCTATTAGAAGGTGATAATTGATGTTACCTGATTGAATTGGAAATGTACAATTAGTGTGATTCAGGGGATGGGGAATCAATGATCAACTATTGTTCATGATGTAGTCTTAGTTATCTTATACATACATCATGTTATTATACATTATAAACATATGGGATCATATCATAGTCATGATCTAGGGATTTATTTGTGTGAAATATGTAACCTAGATTCTTGTAATTCCTATTAAAATTGTTTTATACCATTATGTTCAATTCATTTTAGGACCATGGTTAGGATTAAGGAGGAATTTGGGACTGAAATTACATTTATCACAAAGTTTCTACCTAAGATAATTTCCCTGGTGATTTAGGATTTTTTTTTCAAGGGGATATAGTAAAGGATATCATGGTAGTTGTGGGATATAAATATAAGTATCATCTACCATTATTTGAGATCCCAAATCACAAAATTTACTTTATCACAACCAATATAGCATAACATTGGGTTATGTTTGAGGACCATCTTATCCCAAATATATTGTTCATAGATAACGGGAGATAGTTATTATGGTCATAAATTTAGTGTTAGTGATGGTAGTGAAAGGTAAAATTCCACAAGAGTCGCTTGAGGTCTTCCTGAAAATTCTAGGAGTCCTTTCCAGAATTATGTCAATGGCCTTTTCCTATTGAAGTGAATAAAATGTTTTATGATTGGTCTCACGTTTTCATGGTTTATTGATTTTTGTTTGAGATGGATGGTTGTCCAAAAGTATCATAGGACTATTTCTAATTACCAAATTGGGTAGTTATGTTGAATACTACTTTTCATTTTGATGATATCTAAATATAGTGCACTATGAATACTACATGAAACAACTTAGAATATATGTGAAAAAATCGTTCTACTTTACCATCTGTGGTGATCTATAAAATGAATGTGGATTCACATTTTGAATGTGGTCAGGGACCCATATAGTGTTTGTGAATAAACATGAGAAAAGACATCATGAAATAATGTTTCCCTTTCGGTGAATGTTTATTAACAGCATGGGAACCATCCGGATAGCATAATGGAGTGTAAATCCTATTTATGAAAATTCTATCATAACTTGTGATTAGGTTCATTCTTTTTGGGAAAAAATACATGATGGTTGAGATAATTTAATGACTCAATTTTTACAATTAAATTCATTTTAATATTTTAAGGATTCATTTCATTGTTAAACTATATTATCATAGAATTATTGGTCCCAGAGAACCTCAGATAAGTGATATCAAAAAAAATTATTTATATTTTATCATGATATTTTTTTAAAAAAAATAATGTAATTACTCTTTAATAGTATCTATAATTCAAATTCGTTGAATTATATTAAATCCAAATTTTAGTTTCTATAATAGGCGTTACATATCCTTTGTTTCCATTGGTTGTTTTGTTTGGATGCATATAATAGAATAAATTTCTTTATTTTTTTATTTATTATATAAATATGTTTAGCTAATCGTTTCATATAATATCACTGAAATAGAAGAGTCATAGGGATAGCTACATTACCATATAGATTGAGTGAGGGATTCTAAAGGAGATTTCATAGAAAATGAAAATATATTATGGATTTTGTATCGGTGTCCAAATGGATATTATGTATATCAGTAATGATAGTATATTGGAATCCTTTTACATAAATGATCAATTCAAGATAATGTATGAGAGTATATTTTATGTGGATATATCCTAATATTATTTCCCACGTTTTATGTGGACAAAATTTCTTTAAAATTTAATTTCAGGGTCATATTTTTATTTATGTGATTGGTTTTATCTTATAGGGTTTGGGAATTGATGTTATCATTCATTATTCACAGATATAATAGCAACTGGTTGAGTCCAACCAAAAAAATTCAAAGTTTCATTCCACTTATCATGTTTTTTTATTTCTCCCTACATTATTCATGAGTTTATCATTAAAATTTTACATTATTGGTGTTTTTACAAGTTTTCAGTAAATGATCATTTATAATCATTCTTTAGTGAAACCTATTGTTATTTTGAGGTCGGATTTGAGATTGATTGTGAGACCAATATGTGATGGAACATATTGATGATCCTAGATGGTTTAGGAAAAGATTGGTGTACCTTCCATATCGTTTGGAATTATAATCATGAGGTTGTATAGTGGGATGATATTCGTTATTGGATTAGATAGATGTAATCTAATTCTCGGTTACAAAATATATCATTCTATACCAAATCCATGTTAATCAGTAGGTATAGGTGTGGAATCAATGATAGTGGTAGTGTAGGGGATACATGTATAATAGTATGGATTTCATTTGATAAAATAATGACTACAATAATTGATTATAAAAATAATAAACACCATTTAGTACCCTCTGAGTGGAATCTATGGTTTAATAATCAAGTTATATATCACACTCGTTATGGTGGGAGCACACAATATGTTATCCTTAGACATCCATATTAGTAGGTACAACATGTACATTCCGGTCTAGCAATGCATGGGTATATTACATGTGTATCAAATCAAACATTTTGTACACCTTATGGATGTTTACGAATGTAAAGGTAGTACATTAAAAAGATACCATGTGGACCTACACTCTATTTATTGATGGGAACATTTCATGTACATTAGTAGGTTAACTAACATATGAGGTTGAAAAATATTGAGTGATTTCCGGACCCTTACACATACTATGGTAGAGATATCACATTGTATAAATAAGAATGTACATGTTCATGGAATATGTGCACATACATACATAGTATACATGGTAATGGAATATATTACACATGCTCTGAAATAAAAAATGTAAAATTCTATAATGGAATATAAAAACCTTACATCGCTTATGTCAGGTCGTGGGTTTTGATAAATTCATGTCACTTGAGAATACGAAGATAAAAATGAAATTCTTATTGAGAAACACCATATTTCAAAATGTGAAATGACATGTACTCCTAAAAGTTTTTTCGGTGACCATATTAATTTTTAGTTATTCATTTTTCTGATCTTGGTAAGTTCTATCAAATGGTTTTAGAATAGATCTTGTTTTTATATGGCATGTTCCCTCAGTCCAATCCATTGAGGGTATAGTGTGGAGTATGTTAAAAAAAAATCTACACATCAACTAAATTTTTATTAATAAAATATTACCTTATTAAAACCCATAATAACATGAGGTATAGTGTATTTGGGAAGCTAGGTATATTATATTATAACATGAAAATAAAATATGGCATTATTACATGAAAACTCTAAATTGATACCATATTTCCATGGATTATATAAATATTTGTGAGATAACATTGGGATGTACATATGAATTATGTGTAATATAAACCAAATAAAAGAATAAGGTTATCATAGAAAAACTTAAAGTAGTTCATGTGAGAAAAGTGGAATATCAAGGAATATAATAGGGGTTAGTTTCACAATATTTATCAATCATGTAATATATAACCTAATAGAATAAATAAACCTAGGGTTTGTGGAAACATCTGAGAACATGACATCATAAAAAACTCAAAGTATAAATAGAAGGAAAAATACTTATAATTATTAGGCAAACCACCCATGGATTTTATAAGGAATCTAATATTATAAAACTGGACTCAATGAATATGAGGGAAATTTAATTCTATGACCACATGTCACATTCATATCATGTACATATATATGTGTTCCACATAGATCATTTATCAAATCATCATATTTAATGACAAATATTTCCCTAATTATGTAGTGTGGGTTAAATACATTGATTGTCCAGTAAATTATATATAAGTCCATCTAGGTTAATACTGTTGAGTGGAAATGGTGATGGTTATTCACTCCCTAGTTTTTTGGCATGAAAAATCACAGGGTAATTTTAGCAGCATAATGGATGTAAGTGAATAATCATACAAGGGAAGAATGATGGTGAATGTGGAATACAATTTCTTGGAAAAAATAATTACAATAATGGTGTTATATAATAACATAACCTGAAATGAATAATTGGAAATTTTAGGCAATTAAAAAAAGAAGTTTCTTTAATTATTAGGACAACGAGTTGATCATTTACATTGTCGTGAAACTTATAATAGTTTGGGAGGAGCATCATGTATTCATTTTGATGCCATTGGAGGGATCTATAGAGGGGAAAATATTTTTTTATGATACAAAATGATTTTTAGTGATGAGAAACATGATATTTTTTGGGATCATATAGAAAACGAAAAGATAATTATATATTATTTTCAAAACATTGTTTTGGGACTCTATATTATAATGTAATCAAAACCAAAAACGATCACATGTTATTTAACCATGGTCTCTAATATACAGGATTCATATTCATTATTTTATAATGATATGATCTAGATATATTAAAATAATTCTATAGGTGATGCAAGAGTGAGTCATGTTTATAAATAATTTAATTAAAAACACCAAAATACATTATCAATTTTGGGGGATTAAATAGGGTTCTATGTAATTAAAAAAAAAATAAACAAATACATGTTAAAGATTGAATATATGTTTGGTGATTGATAAATTGTATGGAATACATTAAATAAAATTTTTATCGTGATTATGACATAATATATACAAAATAATGTAATGTAATTTTATATTAACCTGAATTTTCTATAGTCTAAGGATCTTTTTAGAAAAATTACTTTTAGATATTTCAAACTAACTGATTTATAAACTAATATTTATTTTATTATCATAATAATCTAAATATGAGAATTTACACATTTAAATCAGAAATCATAATTTATTGAAATTTAATTTTTTGGAAAAGATGTTATCTTATTTGTAGAAATTTATTTTACGACATCATGAAATTATATTATCTTTTATATTTATTAAATTTTTATCAATAATAAAATTTAATTTTAAAATAATTGAAATAAGAAAAAAATTTATTTCATTAATGTTATGGTCTTGATAGATCCTATATTTTTTTTTAAAATAAAATATCTATATCCTCATACCAAAATCTCCCTTTTATTAGACTCATTATTTAATCATTTAGAATGCAATATTAAAAATTCATAAATCTAATTAATTTTTTATAGTATATCAAACATAAAATTATCACTGTTATGGTCCATATAAAACCCCATTTATGAAAAAAGATAATTCCCTAAGGGTCTGATGTTTGATGGTGATATTTTCTTAGGATGTTTCTGTATGCATTGTTTTGGATATGATCACTATGAACATGAACTGTTCCCACAAATCATTTGGTTCATGTTTTACAGTAGTATTATCCTCCTAGTATTAGTCAAGGGAAAACCCCAATGATTCTATGTCACTTGAAATTACTAATATATGTGATTTATAGGATACTATCCTAGTGTTTGAGTTGATGAAATACATTGTCTATATCAAATTGACATTATCATAACCCTTAATATAATAATATAAATATAACTTTAAAATGTCTATATTATAAACCGTTACTATTCTAATTGTATTTTATAGTTGATATAAAAATTAAATTTCAAAAATAAATAAATTAGTGTATGTGTTTCATATACTAAGATTACTTGATATGTAATTTTTTCATTCAAAAGTGAATTTAATTTATAACAGTCTGGTCATTAAATGATTCACCTCTTAATAAGTTTCAACCTATGAAAAATACATTTCATTCCATGAAATAGATTATTGTACATCTATTTCTTCACCTCTTCTAGTTTCAATGTCACTTCCTCAAGCATGTGATTCCACCACAACACTTTGTCACATTTTTTCTTGTATCATATAAATATTTCTCTAAAATCTAAAACGATCAATGGGTGATCCTCTTATGAATAGTCCTTATCCAACAAAACCACCATGGGATTAAATACTTGTGAGGAGTATGGTATTTACCTCATCGAGAAGAGTACATAGAACACATGATGTTTTTTATATTGGTTGTGTGGGAAATCTATTCAATATTTCATATCTTTAATGTGATCAAGAAACTCAAATGGGAAACTTGTAAGTATTCCTCATATAGTCGATTGATTCATTATTATTAAAAATCATTTCAACCAATGTTTTAAATACATAGAAATGATACATTTTATTATTCAATGAAAACCCAATCAATTTACATTCCATAAAAAACAACATTAAATAAAAAACATATTTAATGAAATATTCAAAACCTTCATAAGGATGTCTGATTGTAAATATATCATAAAAACCTACTTTTAGAAAACACCAAACTCACAATAAAGATACTAAAAAATGAAACATGATAAAAGAAGAATAATCAAAATAAAAAATTGGAACAAGTCAAATAACTCATAACAATAATATATATTTGGTAAGTAGTAATTTTTTTAAAAATAATAATATTTAAACCATATATTATTGGTAATCATAACAACATCCGATTAATTTAGGGAGGACACCCATTACATGCTGAGGTAGAACAATTTTGAAGCATATCATTGCAACCCTTTGTCATTAACCAACAACCACCCTCAAATTTCTTGACATGTGCCACTCACATATATCCTATGAACATTAATCACTATATATGATCTAGTATTTCAATTTATGAATAGATTTTTACAATATCCCATACCTTAAATAGACAATTATTATCCCTTGAAAGAAACAACCAAAGAGTGATTGAGTAGCCAACACATATAACATATTTATCAAGGAATTGCAGATTCCATCTGCAATTCCCGTTCCATTTACCTACACCCATGAATATTATTCCCCACACTAAAACAACTTAATTAAATTTTCATGTATGATTTTAATTAAAATATTTAAAAATTGTATTAGGCCTTGAATCAATATAATATTGTATCCTTTTACAAACGTAATTTATATGCCATTTGAAATCCAATTCCATTAGAAAAGACATATCAAATGTTGAAAATGAGACTTATATTTCATTTCATGAAAAAATAGACTTTTTATATCCAATTTCAGTTCAGGTTTCACTTTAAAAAATTAGAATATTGAAACCCTTTTTTATATGAATGATTCACTAGAAATCCCACTTATATTACCCACACATTTTCATATATGAATAAAAATACAAATAAAGGTGTTAAAACACATGAATATTTATATATAAATATTAATGTGAATTACCAAGGAAACAAATGAGGAATATAATTCGATTATATTATGAAAAAAATTTCTTAATAAGGAAACACACAGAAATTACTGAGTAATAGAGAAACTGAATTGAATAATACATCAACAAAAATAATAAATTGATACATAATCCATCAAAGTACAATTTCATAAAATTAAACAATCAATAGACATTTATTAACATTATCTAACCTATCGAATGTAACTATATATTACAAAATAAATTATCTCAATATAGTGCATTTTCAAATCATTTATAAATCCTTTCTAAAAAATGAAAAGTTGAAATATCCTATGAAGAACACATTTAGACAGATCAATCATCAATTGTGTCTAAAAAAGAAAAAAAAAATTATCCAAATACCTCAAATCATGTATGGATTTTTTGAATCAATTATAAATAGAATTGGTGAACCCTAATGCAAGATCCACACTCCAAATCACAATCCAATGAATATGAGGTGTGTGGACCCTAGAATTCATATAGTGTAATAATCCATTATTTTTGAGTTTGAATACTCAATTACGAGATGATATGAATTCCTATCAAGATTTTGGTTATATCAATACTGTCGACGGCTTAATTGGATCCCATAACCTAGCCTTTGGGGTGAAAAAGAAATGGCACATGGTTAGATGAAAATTTGTGGGCTATGTCACATTGTTATTTCTAACCATGATAGTATAGATACTGGGAAACTACATGACACATAGTTGGATAAACTATATGATTTAAGGTGCACACCCATGTGGAAATTTCTATAATTTTGACATAAAAGTTTTTCATTGTTAGTTCATGGTTAGTCAAACCATGTGCAATAAATATACTGGTTATGCCCATCCTATAATGATTCATGCATTAGTGAACTCTGTTTGGATAACCATGATTCCAAATGACGTGACTCTATAATACAATTTAAAAAGACCAAATTTTAGTTATTACTTAATCCTAATACAATTTCCCATTTATTATTATGGATATAAAATTCACCCTTTTAGATCTATTTTGATGATATAAGGTATAATTTGATCACATTCGTCTTTGTGATCTTTGATTCGTGTTTTTGAACATATCATTACATCCAAAATGGTCAGAACATAATTCCTTTTTAGCCTTTATTCATTGTTATTATTAATAATGATGTTATTAAGATGCTTATTGGTGTTCCCAAATTTTATCATTTTTCTTTGTTCAACATTTTTATCATGATTTAAGACTAAATATGAGTTGATAATGAATTATTACTATACGATTGTGATATGGTAGCTATTAAGTCCTTTTCATGTTTGGTTTGGTTTTTTAAGGATGGATTTTTATTGTTTCTCTTATTGTAATTTCCATCACGAGCCCAACATTGAAATGAAAAGGTGAAATAAATTTAATTCGACATATTAAATAATTTGGAATATATTTTGGTGTTTAGTTGAAGGTGGATTCCATAAAAAAGTCCACCCATGGGGTGTTCTAGTTGAATTTCACTTTCTTATGCCTTTTTGAACCACACATGGGGTGAGTTCATGCTTGTATTGATAGAGTAAGCTTATTAGTAAATGATTAGTATTAAATGATATGATTTAGGTAATAATTTCCTCATTTTTTCATGTGATGACATGATGATGTTTGTTTTAAATTGATTGAGTGATTTATTGAGTACTTTTGATATATGAGTTGGTATACTCATGTAATCTAATTGAATGTAAATTGAATAATGTGTGGGTAAACTAATTATTTGTAATAGTAATTCTATGGAATAGTTGATTGATTTTAAAGACACCAAAGATGTTTATCACATTGTCTAGAATGAGGTAGTAGACCCCATTGATAGAGTATGATCATTTTATCTTGATTTTGTGAGATACATTGGGCCATGATTCCCCATGGATCTAGATTTCATTGAATCATGTATGACATATTCAGATGACATGATTGTAGGACTCCAACCAGTAATGTAAATGAGTTTCCATTGAGATTATCCTAGGAATAAATGAAAATTCCTTGGTTATCTATATCTAGTAGTTGGATCATTTATATGTAACACTTTTTATATATAGAAATATTATAGTAAATGTGACATGATTGGTTATAAAAAATAGTTGTGATGGTTTAAAACAATAGATATATGGAATGTCTGTGGTTGAAATGTTATTTATGGTTGTATGGTGAGGTCATTTTATTTATATATATATTTTATATAGCTTCCTTGATGTATTATATTAAAAATTATTTTCAATGAACCTCTTGAGGATATATGGTGTCACTTATAGTACATACATTCCATGGGAAATTAATTTTACTTCTTATTACTAGTTAATTTAAACATTTCATAACTTATATTAAAAAACCTAGACTGTATAGATCTTTTGGGGCTAACCAACTCAGATTGTAACTCACACCCTATTTAGGTTGTGGTTGGGTCCCCCAGTAGACATTTTGGATGTGGGTAGGGACAAGGGAAAGTGACCACAATTCAATGGTTGATTTTATTCCATGCATTGTATCAAGTGAGAATGGGACCTAGCTATAGCTTCCTATTCTATCTATATATATCACTATTTGTTTTGTTGGTATTTTTATTCATCTAATTCATTTTACTAATATGTAACTTTTTGGATGATTTTTACATTCAAGTGTCATCATATTTATCTATTCGATATTCTTTTGGTTATTTTTATACAATCCTTCCTTGATTACTTATCTATTTTATGGTTGTTATATATATCTTCTCAAATTGAAATTTATTTCAATTCAATGATGTTAAAACCTATTTTTGATGATATAGTATCCCCATGGAAACACCCTGTGATCTATCTACTAGTCAGTATCATCTAATACTTGAGGAGATACACCTGAGGCCATGTGGATAACAAGAATCAGGGCACCATTTATAGATATCTATGAGTAGGATGATACAATTAGGGGTCAAGGAATTTTATTTTATGTTATATTATTTAGTTAAAATATACTTGGATTGGAAGGATATGGAATTTGGTAATGTTCTTTTAATGGGAATAGTTATCCCACGTACAGAGGAAATAAATCGTTCCATAATTCAATTTTTTGTTTTCTATAATTTTACTATAATTTTTTATTTGATTCCACTGGTTGGTGATGAACATTAATTATGATGTTATTATTGATATTATTTTGGGTTATATTTATTATAAATATCAAGGATTTGAGATAATTCCATTTCATACATCATTTTAGGAACTTGTTAAAAATCTAATTCCCGAAAATATTTATTTACATAAGGGGTTCAATGTTGATTGCATGTATTTGTTATACATTTCATGATAAATATACCTATTATCGTGGTATTCCTTTGGAAATGTGTTATGGTGTTAATTAGGTGGGAAGGGGGTTCGGGTTCATACAGAGTATGGGCCCTAATGGATAAAAATTTGGTTAAATATTTGTTTTAAAATTTTAAATAATTTTTTATACAATGGATAGGAATATGGAATTTAAAATAAAATTGAAATGATAAATTGATAAATTGTCATAGAACTACCTCTTGGTGGGAAAAGGGCATTGTCACTAGTAATATTTGTGACTGTTTCATCATTCAGTCTTAGAAATATGAGAATATAATGGGTTTGAATTTTTTTATTTGATGGTTTTGACTTTTCCAATGGTTTTAACATACAAATGAAGTTTTTTCCTTTCTATGGAGTGAGTTTGGAATACTAGTGGAATTCCACCATCATGAACGCACGTATTACACAAGAAGGGATACAATAAAAATTATTTAGACATTTAGTCACATGGGAATATAGTGGATACTATTTTAGAGCCAGCTGTGGTACTATTTGATGTTCTGGACACTTGTTTTGAGGTGGAGTTCCACATGGGGTATTATCACATCTTGATGCTTTTCCAAGAACACCGCATCAGACCTTATCTATGGATGATCTGATTCAAGTGGTGTTGTAGCGAAATCTACCCACATATTTTTTATAGGGATGTACATAGGCTATTGGGCTATGTCATGAGGAAATATTATTGGTTTTCAAGCATTTAGAGACTTCTACCAAGAAGATAGTGAAGAATGGAACATATACGGTTTGAGGATGAGAAGCGATCTAGTGGGATGTTATTAAATAGGATGAAAGGATATGAGACATGGAATGGGATTATTTATAATTGAGTTTTTATTACTACTTTTACACTGAGACCATGTAAGAGGATTGGGTATGTGATTTTAGGCATCTGGTATACGATTCTATGATGGTTAGATACTTATCATAAGACATTATAGTGTTGTACAATTTTATAAAAAAAATAACCCAATTTTGAGATATAGGGAGGAAAATTATTTTGGAAAGGTCTCCATAATAATATTAAATCACTGGTAAAAGTGTTTAGATAGACCAATATTACTAAAATTTTGAATCATGTGCACATTATAGAGAAAAACCTGAGGGAATCTAGCGTTGTAGAGTAGAGATGTGAGGTCTATCAACCTAGTCCTACAGTGTTTTTATGAAGGAATTTCCATTCATAAGAATCTTATGTGATAAGTCCTAGTATGCCTATGTATTCTGGAAGATCGATTTTCTATAATCATTGTTAATTATTAGGCCATATGAAGAATAATTTTGATCATAACCCATTTATGTTGAGAGATTGTGGTAGGAAGGGAAATGTGAAACATTTTTGATAGACCATCCCAATAACTATGAGTGGGATGGTTATCTACAAGACTAGTTTTGGGATTTGTTTTCTTATCCCTATGTCTGATAGGGATTTAGAGTACTATTTTTTGATTAAGTCAAGGTAGTGAGAGTTGTGGCTTAGGAATCGAGACACCAGTTACATAGATACATTAGAGTGGAACTTATGTGGTTAGTGGGGATGTATCACATGGATATGATTCAAGTCATATCTATTCAACACAGCATACTACCGAGGACCAGGGTGTTGAACCCTCTATTGTGAGAGGTACAATTCTTGTATCCTTTATGCTATTATCGCCCCTTTTTTATAGAGGTTCATCACACAGTTTCATATTTGTTCCTATAAGAGAGATATGTTTCCCTATTATAGAGTTCCTTGAGGGAGTTATGACACTTTAATTATTATTTTAATCATAATGGATGATAAATGTTATTGAAGGTATTTCCCAATTGTGTTTTTTGGGTGTCAAATCATCTAAATATTTTTTCCATCGACATGTCTGGGTTTCATGTCGTAAATCTGACAGACTAGATAGTGGATTTTGGAGAATATAATGACTATTATAACTAGAGGTTGACATACACATCATTTTATGGTCATGTATATAATCAAAATGGTGTATTATATGTCTATGAACTTTTATATAGAATAGAGAATTGTGGTATGGGATGGATGACCACCAATATTCCTAGTTTCTTTCATTATTATTAGGTAGTGTGATAAGAGTAACATACTCTAGTTTCTGATAATTTTATAGATGTGTTTCAGAATGATTTTTCATGTCCACTATCTAATAGAGACTTTGATTTCCCCAGAAATATAATTATAGTAATTTCACAAGTATCCATTCTTCATAACATAATGGCTATGATGGTGTTGCAGAACCTCAAGAAGAATCTATAGGATTTGGAGGAAAGGGTCTTTATTTTACCAATTACTAATTTTGATGTTCAATGTCCTTTTTTTAGAAAATTAGGATATAACTCTTAGGATATGTGTGGATTATCAGATGTTGAAAGGTCAAAAAATTAAAATTGGTATCCCTTTTCATGGATTGATAACCTATTTTATCAATTATAGGGATATCTTGTGTTCTAAAAAATCCATTTGTGGTTAGGTTATCACTAGGTATGTATTTAATCTATAATCATACATCATTCAATCTATTTGTATCATTGATTTTCTATATGAGTATCAGATTATGTCGTTTGGTATCATGAACATGCCTACAATATTCATTGTTTTGATGAACTATGTCATCCATCATTATATGGAGTCATTTGTGGTGTTTCGAATGGAATATATATTGTTGTATTCTCACAATATACAAGACCATGACAAACTTCTTATGATCAAATTTGATACACTAATAGGGAATAATTTATAAAAAAAACATTGAATGTGAAACTTATGGATTAATCATATTCACTTCACGGGTAATTTTAACATAGAGATAGGAGTATCAGTGGACCAAATGAATGTGATATATATATATATATATAGTTTATTTAGGGAATTCTGTGTATTTATTTGATTTATGGAGTTATTTGGATTAGTTTTATAATATAGATTCTTCATACAGGGAATCTCACACTTTCTAACACAATTGAAGCACTTGGCTACGAAGGTTGTGATGTTTTTATTGTCCAATACCAATGAGACCTACATTAATGAGGTGAACAGGAGATTGAATTCATCATATATCATCATCATAACAGAGTTGTGATGGATCTACCTTTTTTATTGTGTTTCCTTGTGTATTTGTCTTGGGGAATTTCTTTTGTAGGTGGATATATTCATGGAATTTGGGTCTTGGAAGCTGGGGAAACATGAAATGAACTATTTGACCCATGATATATAGTAGGATGAATTTTTTTTCATTATTCTATTAGACTCATTACAAAATATTAATGTGTATTTTTTGGTACACTAACCACAAAATCTATAATTACATATTTACAAAACAAGATCTAAATATGACATTGTGAAGGTTGGTGGAATACCAAAATCCTTATGACATTAAGATTTCCTACATTCTGTAAAAGTGAAATTCAGTAACTGAAATGCTAGGTAGGAAGACATAGATATAGGATGTTTAGGAGACCACTGGAAAGTTGAATCTTATGGATTTGTACTATGAGATGCACATGGAGATGCATGAAAATCAGTGGTATACTTATCATTCATCCTTAGTTGTGACCACTACCCCATATGAATAGAGTGAGGAAGAGGTAACAATCTCATTTAGAGTGATTATTATATTAAGAGATTGAGGAAGGTGAGGTTCCAAATCATGTTTGGATTGTAAGAGAGGATGAGATCCCATATAACAAAGGTCATTTTTGGGTTACAGTGGAAATACGAGCGGAGATGATGCTGGAGTTTAATTCATAAGTTTGGATAGTGTATCCTATTTTTTCCATGATGTTCCTAAACATGCATCATCCGCACTAATGGCTAGATATGAAACATGAGGTAGTTGTTTTTGTATGAGATGTTCCATCTCTCAATAGGTGAATAAGAAACACCAGTGACCTAATATAGTTTTATAGTAGTAATCTATTCCCATGTGGAAAAAGGATGACGTCATTATGGATTTCATTACTATTTTACCATGGTTTACTTCTTGTAGTGATGTAATGTGGGTTTTTGATTAAAGGATCATGATGGTTTCTCATTTATTACTAATCATGGATACCATTAATGTGGAATATCATAGAAGGATGTATATCTATAAGATAACATGACATCATGATATCTTGTGCACTATCATTACAGATAGGTACACCATCTTTAAATAAAATTTCTAGAAAACATTATAGATTGGACTGGGTACACAAGATCATCTGTGCGTAGCATACCAAGCTCAAACTGATGGCTAGTCAGAGTATATAGTAGTGCATCTTATGGAAATATTGTGATAATGTAACAAGGACTTTACGGTATCACTGTGGAGGAATATACAACTAATTTAGTTTTCCTACAATAATAGTTATTATAAATCTATAGAGATGGAAAATTATCATTATTTGTATGATAGGCCATGATAATCACCAATTTTATTGTTAGAGACAAAAAATTCAACATTACGAGGACCACATCTTGTGATCGAGACTTCATAGTAGTTTTGATTTATTCAGAAGTTGATAGCTACCACAAAATCACGATATAAATCATAAGTCGATCACCACAAATGGCCTCCAGAATTAGTGATAGTGTATTATTAATATATACATGTTTCACTGAGGTTGGGACACAAATGAATTTTTAGATAGGTAATACTTCCCTATGACATGATAGGTCATTATAGATTCTATATAGAGTAGGGTTGGAAACCAATAAGTTGAAATTACATTAGTTGTACCAATCAATTCACATTGTGTATAATATATATCGGGTACTATGTTATCATTCAGAATTGTATGATGATTTTCATCCCAATGTGGTTGAGTTATAGGAAGAGGTGTCATTTTAGGGTCATCTAATTTCTGACATTGACAAGAAAATGAAGGTTCTATGATGCCATTTAGTTCCTCTAATATAGGTGTTATAGAAGAATAACTATTTAAAGGATGTGACTTTAGAGAAAGATATTGATATATGTTTTCAATGTCCAAATTTTTTCACATTGAAATTTAGACCACCCGTGAGATGGAAATTTGAGGATTAATTTATTTAAGGTGATAATATTGAACAAACATAGGTTTTTCATGTGGTTCAGATTCCTTCCTTTCCATTTTTATTTCTTAATTAATGCCTAACGTGAATACCCTTTAAATTCACAGGTGTATCATAGTAGTTTGAGGATTTTTTGGATCCAAAAACCAACTAGTGGGATGAAAAATCCATGAATCATGGTAAGAGTAAATTGTATGTTGTAGGCCACATAGTTAATTATAACTACACGATACTAGATTGAGTGGAGCTAGAGGCCACACAATTTGATAAAATGGGAGATATTTGGTTGACATCCATGCTAGAATGTTAAAATAATATTTATGAAAATAAATTTTTTTTAAACTATGTATACTAATTGTGCATGGTGACTGCTTCCTAATGCATTGTGTGCACAATTGGTGCACGATAAGGCCAACTTTGGGGCCAAATAATGAAAAACCAGTATTCTTTGGAAAATTACTACATTTACATTAATCAATGATTAATCATAATTTTTTTATTCTTATTACTATAGATATAAAACTCATTTTTTGAGGGGACCATTGAATCCATAAGGTAAAATTTTCTCTCATTCCTCCATCTGATCATCGATTCGAGAAAATAATATCTTGTAGTATCCGCAAGAGTGCATACAAAATTCATTTTTATAAATAATGTTTTTCTTAGTATCAACAACTCTAATCATGTGTATAATGATTTTCCCTAATTTTATGTTCTTTGTCAATGTTTGGTTTTTATTCATATATATGGACAATTAGGAGTAGATACTAGAAAAAAACTCTACTACTGATATATGATTGTCGGTATATATTATTTCATATTTGATTTGGTTCCTTATTGGTCTATATTTCATTAGGTCACCCAATGGACTTTTAGGTATGACCTACCTAATGGAAATTAATTTATGACCCATAAATTGAAATGATAAATTCAAATAAGTGCAATTGTACCTACTGTGAATTAACAATGGTTCCTTGGTGTTTATTTGAGGTTGTTTCCCCAAAAATGCCATTTAAGGGGTGCTCTTGGTTAATTTCATATATTTATGCCTTGAAAACCCCCCAATGGGAGCAGTGGATGCTTTCCTACTTAGAGATATATTATTAATAAATTATTTTTATTATTTGAGATGTATATGGGCTGGGTTTCCTCTTTTTTCATTTCATACCATGTTGATTTTTGTTTTAAATTTCATTAATTTCTTATTGTGAACATCTTATATATGATTTGGTTTACTCATGTGATGTGATTGAATGTCAATTTACTAATAAGTATATAAACTCAAGATATGGAATGGAATTTTTATTGATTGTATTTATGATTTTAGTGACACCATTGATTTTTCTCCCATGGGTATTGAATGAGGTAGTAGACACATGGGATAGAGTATGCAACTTGGATTTGATTTAGTGGGATGTCATGGGTCATGATACCCCTTGGATTCAGCATTCTTGGGCTTCTGTAAGAATTTTTCATATGAAATAATACTAGTAATACTAAATGTTCTGCAACTGAAAAAGGATATTTAACGTGCTGAAGAGGCCTAAGAGTAAATTTAGGGAAAACCACGATGAAAAATTTATTTTATATTGTAGAGGTTCTCTGAAAATAAAATGAAAACTCTGAAACATAAGAGTTCAAATGAATGACTCCAAGAGATATAATTTTATATATATAAAAACCTATTTATACAATAATATGCATAAAAATTTAGTAACTTAACCATTTGACTATATATATGTGTATATATGTTAATTTAAAGAACTATGGAAATTAACAGTGAATATATTATGATCCATTTATAAAATATTGAGGTATAAATAAGTCATGACTCCAAATTTCCACAAAAATTGTGATACCAAATTAAAAAATAGATCAAACCCATAACATAATCACAAAGAAGACATGGAATACAACACCAACTATTTAAAAATCCAAACCTATTAAGGAGTATTTACAAACATATATCAAATAGCAATATAAATTAAAATTAACTAACAAAATAAAATTTTAATATAATTTCATTATATATATTTTTTAAACTAATGATTGAACGAACATATTTATGGAATCACATTGGAAGAGATGAAGAATAAATATAGTGTGAAAAAATGATAACGAATGGGCCCACCTACCGTGAATCATTTTTGGATTTGATAATATCATAAAACAATTGAGGGAATGATCTAATACATTATTTGTATGCCCTTAAATAAAAAAATAAATCACATACATTAAAAATAATTCCTTGGGGTCAACAAAAAATAATCTATTAAATGAATGAAGATAAATATATAAGATTATGAATGGAGAATATTAAAAGAGGTCATACCCAGAAGACGCTGCATTAAATCAAGATGAATTGCCATGGGAATCCATATAGGGGAAGGTTGAATGAAATACCACCAATCCTAAAGAGGAAACAAAACAAATGATAGTGAATGGATTCCTCTTTATGGTATTAGTTTGAGAAGTAATTTTTTTATTATATTACTAGGGATTCTACGAACTGAAAATAGTTTTTTCCAAAAAGTTCACCATATAATGCATTAAATGTTTACCCCACACTAAATAGAAAAACAGACCTAAACAATTAGAAAACCATGAAACAAACTATCAAAATGGATCTATCCTGATTATTTAAATACTCACATATTTTTTGGATGGATTCTTTTATCCATGTTTACTAATCATAAAAACTTGAAAAAAGTCCCAATAATTAAAAAATTCATAATTTTTCATCAAACAAATCAAGGAAAATATAAAAAATAAATAATATAACAAAATTATTTTGTTAAGAGAGGTAAATATGAGACATAATAAAATACTATGTATTAAATGTATTTAAACAGTCAATTTACTCCCAAAATTTTAATTTAAAATGGGGAAAATGATAAATTAAATTAAATTTTTAAAATAAGAAATTTTTCAAAAATATATAAAAAATTTCATAGTGTTTTAGATTAATTTTTATAAATGTGCATGAATAATATTTTTTTATTTTAACATATACTATGATTATATCCACATCAATAGATTTATAAAGAAATAATATCATGTATATTTCAATAGGAAAAAGATTATTGAATTATACTTACCAAAAAATTAATGTTCATGAATTACCTCGTTTATTTCCATCATCAAATGAAAGCAAAAAACATTAGAAGAAATGAAAATTTTTGAAATAAAAAAGAAATTCGTTGTGTTTATTTTTTTCCTTTTTACAAACAAAATCTATATTTTTTTATATCCCCATAATTATTACAAATTAATTCTAGGACATATTATAGGGTCATTATAAGTAATTTATTATTTAACTAAGGAAACTAGTAAATTTGAAAACCCCTTTTTCCACCCATGGGGTAAATAAATACTAAATAATTCTATTATTTACATGATTTATTAATTATATTTTAATTTTTTGTTAAAATAATTAACAATTATAGATTGGGGCTGATGAATCAAAATATCATTGAAAATCAAATAAATGAAACCACGATTTTGAATATGAAAAATTGATTAAGTAAAGAAGATTTACCTTCGATTGATTTTCATATTTAATGATATTAATTTTCTATTGCCTTATTGACAGTAAATATTAATATTCAATAGTATTCATTTGACTATAATATATTATTTCTCATGAAATTAGAAAAACACATTCTCAGAAACCCTTTAATATAACATCACTCAAAAAATACATCATTTTTCATGGTAAATATCATTCCTTGTCAAAGATACGGCACTCATTAACCAACTTGGATCTATATTTCATTCAAATACTCACTCAATGAACTCCAATATATATTGAGTTATCTGAGAAAATGGATGAATGTTTTATTTATTGTAATAGAAATATCCATATGAAGACATTTGTATATAAGTATGTTATTATACTCCCCCCACAAGACACTATGTTATTATTAATCTAGGAGTAAAATAAGGAATAATAATTTCCGGTTATGAACACAATAAAATTTTTATTGATTAATCATCCATTACTACGGATAGTCTACTAGAACTGTATAATTATTGAACTTTAATGTAAAAAATTTATCATAATAAATGTAGAAAAAAGTGAAAAAAATATTAAAATAAAACAAAAAGAATCCATATCTTAGTGGAGATACCATTGAATGATTTCTTTCATCAATACTAATATTCATAAAAATCTTATTAAACATAGTGATTCTCTTTCATTTTCGTTTATATCATTTTATCATAATCATAAGAGTATACTTTAATAATTTATTATCAACAATATTAGGTCAACAATCATAGATATATGTTCTTATTTCTTTCAATCCATTTAGAACACTTGTACATAATCCTTATCATCCTTATACAACCTTTTTTATATATACATCAAACACACATATCCCATTTTATTAAACATGTTCTCTTCTAACAAAAAAATGGGTTATATCTATTTTAAGAAGGCTTTGATTCCTTCCACCCTTCCTTTCCACAAACATATTAGTTTTTCTATTACCATATATATTGACTAAAATATCTAAAATTACATTTTTAATGGTTTTTACACTTCTCTATTGAACTTTTAAAAACTGGTTGACACAACGTATATCTGATATTTAATTTTAGTTAAAACAAATTAAATGTATAATTCATTGGTTTGTGAAATGTTAATGTTTTTATGATTGAAGGACTTTGTATTACCATATAAGATATCATAATTTATGAAATGGTTTATTTCAACTCACTATATGTACAAAAAATTACATTATATAACTATCATATGATGGAAAATATAATTCTTCTATTGGCACAACCAATTCATAACATATGATATTATGATTTGAAAGGATTTATCCTAGTCTTATCTGATGATCCAATATATCCAAAAGTGTAAAATTATTGTTTTATTTATTTCTTATCATTATATGGGTTATTACATGTTAATAATAAATCAATCATAAAATATAATACAATTATATAAAATTATTGTTCAAGACTTTTAAATGAGCATGATATGTTTATGATATATTATATAATAATATATTATGGATTTTGTGGGATATAATTACTTTTATCTATAGATGACGATATGGTTAGAGTTTTTGTATTAACATTATCTCTATAACATATCACATTCTATCAGAAAACACTGCTATATAATTAACATGTTAATCAAAACACAACTTAGTATATCAGAAGTCATGCATTATTACATATTAAACGGTTACACTTCAATATTATTTCTTCTCCAAATTCAAAAAGTTAACAACATTTCAGTAAATGTTATATTATAATTTCACAGTTACATGTATATTTAAATTGGATTAAATATCACTTTTAGTATGGATCTTAACTACACCACACCATAAACTCAAACAAAATTATTTTTTAACATCATTACACATATATTTTTCCTAGAATAAACTAACCAAGAACTACAAACAACTATAAATATACATATTTACATATTAATGAGTCATAGTTGTGTAAAAAGTTAAAATATCCCATTTTTATCATGTTTCATTAACTCATATATATTGATTACCTATATAATTTTAAATAATAAAAATTCCATAGTTCATGAAACTCATATTATATCACCCAATAAAAAATATTCTCATGGGCGAAAAAAAATATACATCCATGTGTATAATTTTAACATAATTTTACATTAGTGAAAAATAATAACAATGATCATTTCTTATTTAGAAATGAAATCACCATATATGTATACGAAATAACTAATTTTGCCTTTAGATTTGACTCCCAATTTTTGTGTGCCCATATAATGGAACATAATATGTATGTATTACCAAATTATTGAAAATTTATAAATAATCTATATAATATAAATATTTTGTGATAAATATTCCATATTATAGGTGAATGGACTACTCTAAATGAAAAATAGGCTACTAGTATGAGAAAAGTTTTTACCACGATCCCCACATGTAAGACATATGAAAATTTAAATAGCTTATTTTAGTATATGGAACGATTATACAAAATATGTACAGTATTAATGTTGAATTTTTTAACTACACTCCTTGAAGGCTTTATGATTCAATATTTTAAATGTTGTTGTTATTAGGGATTATGTTACTAAGTGTCTTTATTATATGCGTTGTTAGTTTACCATAACATGGTATAGTTAGATGGTTAATCCAGTATGAGATGATGAAAACCATTGGCCTCCATAAATATGTTATACTATAGATTAAAATCTAATGGAGAAAATATTATTAGTGAATTTGAATGTATAGTTTCATTCTTCATGGATATTAAAATCCAATGGAATCATTATATTTTTATACATATGTATATAATAACTAAATGTGATTCCCGAATGATGAAAATTATAAAAACAATGGAAATAAAAATTCCCAAAATTTCTCATACATAATGCATTACAATTATCTTCCTTTAAAAATACTAATCATAATGCTAACCACCTAGATCAAGAATCAAATTCAAAATGTCATGTAAAAAATTTAAAAATATTTTATTATCATAGAATAATATTTTATTTCACAAAATAACACAACAAGTGAAATTTAAATTAATGACATTACATAATATATTATGATATTTTTTTTATAATGAAGAATATATAAATTAAATGTGAAAATTGCAAACAATGTTTCATCCAATTAGAAAACAAAAGACACGATTGGTTATATTTTTTGAAATTTTTTTGATATATGTAAAAGAAAATCCATGTTTCATGTAATATTTGAGATTAAATGTAACAATTAGGGTAATTATATATTTGAAAATTTATTATAATAACATGAAATCATTACTTATTGTTTTATAATCCTGATAAAGGAAATGTTGGGATATGTATATATATGTATGGGTACAAAGATTTTTTATGATTTTAATTCTCATAAATTAATTTTCCTTGAAATTTATTTTGAATATATTTATAGATCACTCCAAAATATAATGTGAATGGTTAAAAATTACATAATATTCCTTAATAATATGAAATTAATTTATTTAACTGCATTATTTTTTAAATGTACCAAAGATCCAAAAAAAAGTCATTAATGTTTTAATTATACAAGTATGTAATGTCTTACAACATTATCCCTTGATGTTTGTTCCTATTATAAAAATATTTATTAAAATATTTTTATAAAATGGTAGTATCTCACATAATTTTTCATGAAACAAAATCATCCAATGAAATTATAAATATTCCATAATGTAATTCATATCATTAAAAATATTTTATCTATTATGATAGGGAACATAAATTCATAAAAAAATTTCAATTAATATATTCACCTTATACCTTCTCTTAATAAAAACACTATCATCTTGTCTGAAATATTAATAGATTCCATATTTGTAAAGATACTTCAATTAAATTATATTATTGATTAGTAGTCACAATGAAAATTTTATTCCTCATATATTATAAAATATAGGAATTGAATGTTTTTTCATAAAATATTATCCAAATGATCTAATATGTGATATAAAAACTAGGACCTTATTCATTTTTTATTTTTATCCATATTTTAATCTTACATCTGTTATTAAATGAGATAATTTTAAAATTACACTTATTTAAATACAAATTATATTTTAAAAAATCTTATGAAATGACACCTAGTGATTTTAGTTCTTTTTTCTTGTTCCTAATTCCCATTACATAATAGTGTATTCTAAATTAATAAGAATCGTTTTATTTTTCATGAAGATAGTGGAATATAAAATAATGAACTGAGCGTTATATATAATCAATCATAGACCAAAAAAATTAATTTGTATAGATTATATAAAAAATATCACCAATCATTTTATATTTCTTCTCCTAGATGTTAATATAATAAAAAATTTGTTACAAAAATTTGTTATATCGATAAATCTAAAAATGTGTCTATAAAAACAATATGGTATAACGAAACTACATATAATGATTGATTATCACTAAGAAAGGATCCACTGATAAAAAATTAATATAAAATAATTATGAAATAAAAAATTTAGTAAATTTATCAAATTTGATAAATTCATTAGATCTGTTTCAATAAAACTATTTTACATAAAAAGTATTATATATCATAATAAATAGTGGTAATTTTTTATATTTGAGTAAAAACAATCCATTTATATCATAACACTTGATAATGTATTATGTCTGAATAATATTTTGTTACTATTGTTTTATTCTAATTGTATTTATTTTCATATTCCTTTAATTTTTCATTTTTATTCATTAGTCTTTTATTGAACATGATAAATATAATTTCAAAATTAAATTAAAAATGAATTCAACGTAGATAAATATGAAAATTTTAAAAATACACACACTATCATTATTAAATAACATAAAAATAATTTTATAGATTTTAATTTTTAAATTTATGATTTATAAAAAATATATTAAAAGCCTATGTATAATGACGACTAAAAATAGTATTTGATCATCTAGGGGGATCTCAAAAATTAATTTACTTTTTAGGAAAAATATGATGATGAGATAAATCATTACCTATGTGTTCAAAGAAATTCAATCTAAAATTGAATATATTAAAAAATATATGTTTAATTTTCAATTATAGTAGTGAAAAATTATAAAATAAAATATTGGGGTTTGATTTATATAATCATTAGTGAATATCATTGTTATATAATTTATGTAATAATTAAATTACCATTGGTATAATTAATTTAAAATTTTATTATATTGATTATAATATAATTAATTAAGGTATATATTATGATCATATATTATATAATGAGTAATATAATTACAAATATTTTATTAAAAATTTTATGGGAGTTTTTTGATTAAATGTCTTGTGAAAATATACTTAATTTAAGTAAATCCATGATATAATATATTATCGAAAATAATTTGATTATGTAATAATTGAAGAAAAAATATACAAATTAATTATAGTTATGAATAAGGTAAAATTCCACAAAGATTAATATGTCATATCAAATAGTAACTATACCTAAACTTATGTAGTTTATAAATAAAAAACTATTGACTAAAGCACTTTTACAACATAAAAGATAATAATATTGATTTATAAGTTTAAATAAAATTTTATAGGAAAAAAGGCATAAATTCAATTTTTATTTAATTTATAATATAAGAATGATTATTCGATTTATTAAATAAATATAAAGATGAATTGAAAAATTTAATTGATATATTAAACTAAAAAAACCATATTTCCCCAAAAATATTTTAAAAATATATGGCTTTAACTCTCACATAAACGTAAACATTGAGAGAAGAATGTATCTAGATACATCTTTTTAAATTCACTCTAAGATTACTTATTTTTTAATGAATATTAACAGGTAATTATTCCCATAATTAAATAAATATATTTACTTTTGTTGAAGATCAAAATATCAAGAGACCTACAAAATCCTCATCGATGTAACATAATTTGTTTCACAATATTTCTCTTTACGTTTCTAATTGATTTTAATTTATTTAGATAGAATAATTTCTATATTTATCATATTAATTTATGAACATTCATACTTACTAATATAAATTTCAATTTTGTTTACCTCTCAATGATGATTTAGTTTTCATATACAAATGATTTTTCTATTCTCTAGGTGAATGATTATTACCCTATGATATTGATTATTTTATAATTTCTATAATATTATTTCTTTTATACATGCTTGGTATTATAATGATATTCGATGTAAATGGGAGTTTATAAAATTATACCTATTCATAATTCACTGTGAAATAAATTAACATTTTAAAGGTATAATGTTTTTGGATTATATGACAAATAATTAAAATTATGTTTAGAATTTATTTTATAGTCCATGAAAAAATGAATATAAAAAAATAAATTTTTATCAATAGTACACTTGATATTACATGGATTGTTATATTGTTATATAAAAATGAAATTTTAGTTCATATATTGATCACATCATTAATTAATGACTTTGATCAATTATTTAAATCGAATTAAATATTAAATTTAAAACCCATGCCTGGTTTTCTATTTTATTTTACTTATTTCTTAGTAAATATTTTTTTCAAGGTTCCCAGATTTATTAACATGTTTCTCCCCAAAAATTATGAAATTATATTGGGATATAGGGTAGTAAAAGGTTTAATCAAAATTAAGTGGAACCAAGTTCCATCCTAAGGAAGATGTTGAATCACATATTATGGCTAGTCATGGCCCCAAAGTGTGGTGCATGGTCATGTGCTACCCAAAACATCTCATATTTCATTAGACAGAGGTGACAATATGGTTAGTGCATTATATAGTAGAACATTTGATGAAACCATGTCGAAAAAATTATTTTGACTAGTTTTTAATAATATAATTTTTATCATTAATATTATTTATTTTATTATTTTTATAGGTATATTTTGTTTTATTAATTCTCTTATACCCATACCCCCTCCCTCCCCACTACCATGATCGACCCTGCCTAATGTGGCTCTCATCCATGCATGAAACCACTTCCTATTACCTCCTATACACATCATTTCATCCATTGTTTCTTGGTTCAATATCATTATTCATTCAATTATCCTTCTCCATCACATCCTTCTACATTTTTCTCATTTACCTCTATACGATGTTAGGTATTTTGAACCCACGAGAAACCTCTTTATCCATTTTTCTCATCTATCATGGATTTAACCATTCTTATGAGCTTCCATTAACATTATTGTAATGATATTGGGTCTCTTCCATCGATGATAGCGGGATAAATATTTTTTTTGGTAGGTTTCTTTCTATTCAACCTCTTTGGCCTAATTTTAATTAGGAATTTTCTTGTATTTATATTCATGGTATTTTGTAGTATACCTTGAACCTCCTTCATTAGATTTAGAGAATCATTTATGATTGATACAACTCATGACTCCCAAATGGTGTCTTAAACACTTATATTTGTTTATAAAATATATATAAACTCATTTTTAATTGTCACTTTTGGTGATGTGAATATCTAAATGTTGTCCAAGGGAACATATATATATATAGGTTTATATGAGTTTATGTGTAATAAAATGGTGTTTCCTCCCCAGGGTCCTTCATGGCCACCTTTTTTTAGGGACGACATGGATGTGTCCGTGGGTTTCCATATTCATTAGAGATATGTATTGAGGTTGGTTCCCTATATGTGAGAATTTATTTGAATTCCTATATTTTGTTTAGTTTTTGGGGGATAAATTAATATTTTTTTAGTATTTATATAATATAAAAATTAGTTATGTCTATTGGAAAGGAATTTTTATTTTATTTTTCCATAATATACCAATTCTTCCAATAGTTGTTCCTTATTTTAAAATTTTCATTCACCATTTTTTGGAATTGTATTTTATTTACCTTTGTATAACTAGTTTTGTAATCATAATGTGATGAGGCCAATACTCCACTTTGATTGTATTTATGAAATTAGAAACAATTTATTATTGAATGCCCTCATGATGTAGGAATGATATATATATATATGTGTGTGTGTGTGTGTGTTTATCAATTTTATTAATGAAATATGTTCTCATAGATAGGATTGCTATTTTTGATGTGACATGAAAATGGTTCAGGCTTAGGGTTGGATTCCAATGATGATAAAGTGAGTTGATTGATTTTTCTGAAGAGTATGTTATGTAAATATATAATATATTTTTAAAAACACTACACTATTTCAGAATGGATCATTGAAATCATGGGTATCTAGGTTAGGGGACTACAAACTTCTTCACTGGACATTTATATAGGACTTATTCAGAGTATTTGTGGAAGGATTATGCTAAAACACTAACAAAATTAATTTATGTCTCTTTAGTGAACACTACATCGTTAGTTATTTCCACTATTGAGGATAATTCTTGCAAAGGGATTATATGGATCGATCATCAAGAATAATAGTATCCTATAAATCTGTCTAACTAAGTTACTCATGTTAATCCCATGGTTATTTCTATCATTATAACATTGTTTTCCATTATACAATTTTTGTTTGTTTTTTGATGTTTTGTTTCTATAATGTAACACATTTATTAGCATTAGATATATCATATAAGGAACTATTTTAAAATTTTAGTAGTGTTTGAATATCTAATGACAACTATTTTTCTTTTAAATATGAGCATGATACATGCTTTTAATAAATAATTAGAAATCAATTTTTTAAATATCTTATTCTAAATACATCATGATTGGACATATTTTTACATGTAAGGAATATGGAATTGTTACTTTCTTTTCATTCCTACAAGTAATTTTAATTCATCATGACTATATTAATTATAACTTCTCAAATAGGGGGCTTTTATCTCTAGTTCGTTTATGGAGTGACCATGTTTTCTTGTTTGGTGGTGAATCTCGAGGTCACATAAAGGAATTTGTAGTTATATTTATTTTTCATATTATATTACTATATTATTTGTTCTTAATTATTTATTAAATTTCTTTTACAAGGGATAAATCATTACCATATTTATTTGTGATTAATTCGTGACACTATTTTTTATCTCGGGAGTAATGAGGATACTTCTCGAGCCATGATATTGATCGGAATTGGGGATTGGTTTGGGGTTGACTAGAGTTTTTCCATGAAAAGATGTATCATTACATTAACCCTAGTTCTTTGGGGTTGAAAAATATTAAGGATATAGTATTTTTTCCAAAACATATTTTAATTCACATGTAGGATATTGATCGCAAACCATTGAGAATGAATTTTGAATTTTATGTGTGGTCTGGGATGGTTATGACTAAAAATATGATCTTGTATCAGTTATTTTATAAGTATTTAATATATAATGGTTTGATTATAATCTATTATAATGTTCATTGGTTTATATAGAGTAATAAAAAGTGGTTAATTGTATCTATGAATAATCTATAAAACAATTTGATTACCATGAAATTTCATCCAATGAGCTGCAATGTACTAACATGGTAAGTTAATACCCTACCAAACCATGCGTTTGAGTCATGGGTTACAATTTTTATTTTATGTTTTTAGGATTTTTATGTGTTGAGTTATTTTGTTTTTTGTTTTATCATGTTATTTAATTCATTTTATTTTTTGGGTTTTCCCTTCATTCTCAATGTTATGTTTGGTACATTAAAATTGGATTTCCACAATGAACCCCATCATCTATGTGGATATAAAATGGGGTGTCTTGATTATCGAATGTGTTTTTGAAACAATATTGGAATTTTGAATGTTTTTATAGGCAGTTTATTAGTAATAAATTGTAATTTATTTTGGGGTAATTGAAAATAATTTTATTAATATGAAATAAATTTCCCTTGGGAATTTGAACTTTTTGTTTAGATATTTTTTTTTGGAAATGGATGTTTCTTGTTTTAATTCATAGTATTAAAATGATTTATCACTTATAAAGTATTGTGGGTTTTTTAATTGGATGGTTTTTTATACATGTGGAGGTGTTCATATTTTAACCTGAGGTGGTATACGTGTGATACATCATGGAATGAAATGGGTGGTTATTTACCCTTAATGAATTTTTTTTATTTAGGATGATTTTTAGAAATGGGGGATTTATGTCATTTGAAAAAAATTATTGTTTTATGTAATCCTATGTGAATTAAATATCTAATTTCTGGTAAATTTTTAATTTGATTTCAAGGAAGTGTTTATGGAATGGTGGTTTATGTTTGGGTTCGTAATTTATGAATTTGTAGTATCGTTTTTGATTATGAGATATTTTTATTTTTTATGATTCTTATTTTATAGAATTCCAACCATATATTTTAATACTATTTTTGAGGAGACACTTTGAGTTCTTATGTTCATTAAGATATCTAGATGAGTGGTGGAGTTATGATTTATATTATGGTTTAAAAATTTTATGGTGATCGAGGATTATTATTAGTCTTGGGAAAAAATAGATCATGAGAGATTATCTATTTCAAATTATGGTGATGTTTTATGTTTCCATTTTTAATAGTATAGTTTATTTTTTATAAATTTTTCATTTATTGATCTTCTAAAAACTCACTATTTCATTGGTATTCTCTTTCCCAAATGTTTATAATTTATATATTGCATATGGGAAATCTCTATTTTCAATCTTGGTAGATTAGGCATTCCTAATAAAGATGATTTCACTTTGTTAGCCATTAGTCATTGGTAGTAAGGATTATTTTTGTGATGTTATGGGTTTCCAATCTGATTATGAGTATGAACACGAGGTTCTTTTTTATAGGGTGTCCCCTTTATCATTTTTGACTTCATGATCATCACACTACATCTTTGTTTTCTTTGAATGTGGTTTTTCAATTACTCTATGTCATCTCACCAAATTCCTTATAAGTAATTTCATAAGTGTGGATTCATGGGAAACATGATGGTGTTATTTAGGATGGATTACTAGGATAATATGATTAGTTCTAGAATTTTATGCTCTTCATAGAAAATTAACTGAAACATCAAGACATTAGATCATAGTCCATTTGCCTTGGGGTAAATATTATCATGCAGTGAGGGAGAATTCATGTGTTGGGATTGGATATCCAACCTATTATCTTTACTGTCGTAATGGAAGGAATTTGATTATTCCCTTCAATTGGTTTTATTTTTTGTAATGATAATGGTTTTGAAGGAATTATTTATATTTATATATCTATGGATATGTTTTATAGATGGGAAAAATTGAATGACTAGAATTAATTTGGATTCATTATGATTTTGGGTAGTTTAATGTTATATGCTTGCATATGGTGGATAATACTATTCTTTGGTATAAATGGTGTCATGTTATAGACTCATTCATTGGGACCCCCGTATGTTGGGGTTTCATATATGAATATTGGTTTTAAAATTTTTGGGAGTCCCATATTTTTTATCCTCATTACTTTTTTCTCAAGATCTTATTGGGCATGGCTTGTGAATCTGAATTGGCACATTGGTTTTATCTACTTTATTCATATTCTGGTTAGTTTATAGTTTTGTTCCAAAGGGTGAGTTACTATTTTGTTACTCATTTAATATTGGTGACCTCATGGGGTACAAATGTTTTAATGATATGGATAAATGTCACAACTCGGCCCCAATTTTATATTTTATTTTATTTTGATTATTATTTCTTGTTTGATCCTTAGTTCTTGGGTTTTCATCTATTTTATTGTTCCATGAAATTTGGGAAATGTTAAAGGGATTGGGGTGGTACATGATTGGTTCACAGTTAAGGGAAACAATGTGCCACCCTATGGGGAACCATGAATCCAATATAGTGTCTATGTCTGAACTTAATTGGTAGAAATAAATTCATGATCCAACCTCTGTAGACTATTTTGTCCCAAAATGTGATGACATAGTTTTTGGCACATGGACATGAAGAATATAAAAAAATGTGAATACTATTAGGATTTTGAATGGAATTATTATTATTATTTTTACTACTACTATTATAATAATATTATTTCTTAATATTGTTATTTTTTTATAAATCCCAACCCATATGCCTCCACCAAACCTGACCAATGGTCAAAGGGGGACCCAATTGTGTGTGCCACCGATTCTTACGGTCTCATCTCGATGTTTTTTTGTTCTGCATATTATTGGTGAATTATACTTATGTAACCCATAATCTATCTATTTTACCTCCCTCATACCTCTCTTTTACTTTCTTACTACATGAGGTTGGTTGATCCCTATGATATGTTCAAAAATTTATTTTTGAAGGTGTTCATGCTTTTTGGGTTTCATCATTCACGTGGGATTCATTGGACACATTTCAGAAATGTTTTAGTTGAAAAAATCAATAATAGTTAGTTTGTAATACATTTCAAGTAGGTTTTCTTTTGTTCTTCAGCATTGGACATATTTAATTTAATGATTTTTTTATCCTTTGGACTATAGTTATTTTTCTAGAATACCTTGGACCACATAGAGGTAACTTTAGACAATAATTTGTTATGGATAAAACATGTGACCCCATTAAGGATAATTATACACAAATAAATGGGTATGTAATATAAATATATATACACACACTCTTTATAAAATTATCTCATGGAATTGTGAATTTGTACATTTAGTCTTGGTGTGTGTATATATATATATATGTATATGAATACATGCATATGATTGTAAGTGAAAAAAGGAGTGGTTTTCTTCTATATGTACATTCGTGGTCCAATTTCTTCTATGGACAACATTAATGAGAATTTGGGTTTCCATCATAATAGGAAAAATGATTTGAGGTAGGTTCTCTCTATTAGAGCCTTTAATTTAATTCAAGAAATTTATTATTTTTTTTAAAAAAAATATTTTAATGTAGTATGTATATTCTATGAAAATTATTTGTGTCTCTTGGAAGTGGGTAATTATATGTTTAATATACATTTTATATGATTAAAACATGGTTTTTTCATGTTAGAATTTAAATTCATCCATGTTTTAAAATATAACATATTTTTAAATATTATATTATTTAACTAAAATAATTGTTACGATCACTATATGGAACACTGTTTGGTTTTAGAAAAATAAAAAACCCTACTAAAGGGTTACCCATAGAATATTAAAGATGATATAATTATGTTAAATTTTATTTAGGATATCCATTGCAAGGATGAGATTTTCTATTATTGATATGACTTTCCATGGACTTGTGTTTTCTGTTGGAGGTTGTAGGTGAGATTGTTAAGTGCTTGTTAATATTTGATGTGATTTATACGTACTTATATTCTATATGAAAACATACCTCAACTTGAGCATGGAACAAGGAGATTATATGTACCCCGATGGGTAGATAGATGATTATTACACCGGATGAGTTGGTAAAGATTGGGTCTAGAATCGACGGACATGTTATGCTCGAACACAAACTATAAAAAATGATGATACATTTGAGACGGCTTGAAAATAAATTTTTTCCTATATATTAATTTGTTATTGAGATGGGATTGTATGGTTCAGTCATCAAGAGTATAAGGATACTAATGACCCAAAGAACTGAACTACATGTGGGATTCATATTGTGGTTGTGATCATTTCACACTTAATTTTAATCGTAATATTTTATATTTCTCATTGATGTTATGTGACCATACTATGGTACCTATTTATTTTTAATTATATATTATAAATTTTTTTTAAAAAAATCTAATTTCATGTTCAGGAAACTATTTTCAAATTATTATGTAATTTATTTTTCTTAAAAATTGATTTATGTTACATGTATTTTAAAAATGGAATAAAAATAATTTTTTTTTATAACATCATTTGAAACTATCATGATTAGATTTAATTTTATAAGTAATTCCTAGAAAATGGTGTTTTTCATCATTCATACTGGTAATTATAAATTCTATCACCTATAAAAATTATAATTTTATTAGTTCATGGTCTCCAAACAATAGTTTTATCAGTGAACTAGTGTGATTACATTATTGGTCATTACTAGAAAGGTCACATAGAAGTATGTATATTTTTTGTTTCTTTTCACTTTCAGTACATCATTTTTCTACTTTATTCGCTTTGATGTCAATATATACTATTAAATGATACCAAATACGGATAATATTGATTACTGACACCATTTCCTATATATGGTTGATAGTTATTCCATGTATGAACTTTTTAGGCCCTCTCTAGTGACAAATTAAGGGTTAACCCATGTTAGATCATGACATAATGCCTTTATTTATAGATGATTTTATAAAATAAGTAAGAATATTTTATGATAATGTAATAGTATTTTAATAGGTATAAATAACATATATTTTGTTTTATATCATTTGTGGTATTACTATATTACATACTCTTACAAACATAAAATCATGATCTTTGGTTTTCACTAATTTTTTAAATTTTATAGTATTAGTATATTTCTTACACCCCAAAAAATAATGATCTTGGTTGAGTATGAATTGTATTATTTTATTAATAACTTCATTGTTTTATATATTTTTTACAACTGGACTAATATAAATTTTTAGTTAAAATCATAGGCAGGTATTTGTGTAGGTAAATATATCATGAAACCTTAATATATTGTGTTACTATAAATTTAACACTTCATCTACATAAATTATTATTAGAATATTTGGATGATTTTATAAAAATTATTAATCATTTTCATATAATTTATGTTTTTTTCAAAGTAATTACTTTATGAGGTAGTTAAAATTTTATGAATTAATTTTTTGTATGAATAAGATAATAAGTGAAATAATTGTTCCAAATTAACAACATTAAATGGATTGAGTATAATAACATATGATTGTGTCGATGTTATCTGATGTAAATTTTATAATTAACAGCATCTCTAACATAATGGAATAATAAAAACATAAATATAAGAACTTTTCAATAATGAATTATTTCATTAGATAAATGCCCATAATGATTATTAAATTCATCTGTCTATAGTAAATAATTTTATAAACATTATATTGAAAAGAAACGTGTCATATTGGGATACATTTATTGTTATAAATAATAATATATAGCTAAAAAACATGAATTTAATGTTTTGAATGGTCCAAATGTAAAATTAATAAGGTTAATGGAAATATTGAAAACATATATTATATGGCATTGTAATAATATTACCATTAAAAAAATTCAATTTTTTTTATTAATATTATTATTAAATATAAAAGTCAATGAATAATAATGAAGGGATTCATTTTCTTCTGGTGGAAATTTATTTTCCATAATCTGAAAGGCCTGAACTATATTAATTCATGATTCTTAAAATTAAGTTTAATCTTATTTTTACATGTTTGAAACTATTTTTGAGATAATAATTAATGAATCATGTATTGAATGTGATATGATAATTTTTATTATTATGTCAGGGTGGATATGATGTTTTTTAGCATCTATAGACCTCGTAATATAATAGAAAATACAAAACAAGTATTATAAGAAATATGTTTACTTATAAAAAATTAACATGTTGGAATATAATTGAATTTACACATGAGAAAAATGGCCAAAAGTGTATTGAAAAACAATTTAGGTTTAGTTTATTATATATTAAAAAAATTGAGAGTAATAATGTTATGACCATTGGTCACTGATATAACAGAGAATAAAAATCCATACCAATATTGAGAAAGGTGGATTCAAAGAATCAAGAATCATATTTAGTTAATAATGATATATCTATATTTCGATGACATTTTTTTTCTTTAAACCAATGTATTAAGTCAATGGTTCAAGGCTGGTACTAGAAGTATTGGTTAAAATGATATTTATTATTTTTAATTTATATAAAAACTAAAATGACGAAACATTTAATTTTGTGTTTAATTTTATTTTTATAGTTATCAAAATTTATCAATGTATGATTTTATTTCGAACCAACCCATTATATTATTTTATTATAAATTTCATGTAACATAGAAATTTTTCTTGTATTTATTTGGTTTTATCTATTTGTTTAATAAGTAAGTGTTGGTATAATAATAACATCGGTTTATAGATTCATTCATTTTATTAGTTTTTTATTAGTCAAACCTTCAATACTTATATAAATATTATATAATATTTATATTTCATTGCATTTATATATTTCATTTGTTAATATGAATAAATAATATATTTGAATAACAATGGGTTAATATTGATTTTTTACAATGATTATAAATTATTATTTAGAAATGATATCATATTATTAATATCATATAATGTATATATATACTTGAATAAGGAGGGGATGAATGATATATTATTATTATAATTGATAATATATATGAGTATGGTATAAATGTTTCATCATAAATTTAATAACATTGATATATTATATTGATGATTTATTTAAGAATACTCCAAGAAAAAACATAAATATTTGAACTTAATTAGTTTATAGTATAAATTAAATATCTAAAAATAAATTTTGAATGGACACAACATGTTCAACCGATTAAAAAATATATTTATTGGAGTTTCATATAAGATATTTCATTCTCCCAATTTCTCATTGGGATAATATATTTTTTATTTTCAAAAATAAATATAAGAATTCAAGAAATTTTATTCGTACTAGTGATATGTATAATAATATTATTAAAAAATGTTTTCCCCGATATATATTAATTATTTCATTGAATATCATATGAAATAACATTAATTTTTAAAATATTGATTTTAGTTCTGAAGATAACTATTTGATGGTAAATGAAATAAAAATAAGAATAAAGATATTTAATATAAGGTACTATAATTAAATCTTGTCTGGGATGTCATTTTATTTAAGAAAAGAACATAATATTATTTTAAAATTAAAGAATACTGTTTTCAAAAAATATTTTCCACATTTTTGGAGGTATATTTTTAATATATTATATTTAACAATTAAATATAAAGGGATCATGAATATAATCAATGAATTATTCGTTTAAAAATAAAAAAATTAATTTGTATTAAAAATTAAATTAATATACATTTATTTATACAAATAATATTGAAATTAAAATATCCTAAAAAATATATTTAATTTTAATAAAACCAATGCAAAAATACCTGAGGGGATAATTTTTAGTATCATCTAATTATATTCAAAACAATTCATTAATTGGGTTATATTTTTCTACTAAATATTCATAAAAATTCAGTCGATTAGCTAATCCATTAACAATTTAAAATCGAAGGGGGTAAACTAAATGTGAAAAGGATATGTGAGGAATTTATTCAAGTGAAATTATTATGATTTCATAATATTTGATATATTTACAGTACCATAATAGTTTATAATTATATTTATACTATTAGGTTTTAAATTATAGTTATGGGTTTGATTTACTATAAAATAATAAAAATATAATTTATGTGTTATGTAATTTAAAAAATATTAAAAAAAATTTTCAATTCAGGATATATAGCTTTCAATAGATATTTTTTCTTTGGTATTTATTTAATTAAAAAATTTATATAATGACATGTCTAACATATAGTAATTTTAATGGATTGTCATTTATATTTACTAAAAATTATTAAATATATTAAACAAATTGTGGTATATATTGTAAACATTTTATGGCTGAATAATTTAATACAACATAGCTAAATAATAATATGTATTTTATACCATATGTTGAGTGGATGATGAAAATCTTAATATATTATAATTTTTTTTGTGATCCATTATTTAGTATCCAAATATGAATTTAAATAATGATTATAAATATTGAAAACATTTGTTATTTGATATAATTTATGACCCAATTGTTTTTATTTGAAAAAATAAATTCTCATTGAAATAATACCATCAGACAAATTAGAAGAAAATAATTGTAAAAGAATTAAATCAATATGATTTTAACAATGATAAAATTAAGAAAAATAGTTTTGAAAAAAAACATTTTCCACAAGAAATTTATAAATTCAGTTTTGATGTGGGATCAAATATATTTGGTTTTCACCATAATTTCATAATGTACATATCATGGATTAAATTTAATATTGGTTATTATTGAATGAATCATAATTTTGGAGAATAATAATTTGGAAATGATTGATTTGATTTACATTAGTTTCATAATATGATTCCATGGAATTCAAGTATTTTCAATTTAAATATGATTTGTGGGTTATTTTAAATTTATGGATTACCCTTTTGAAAATATTGTTTATTTAATTCAGTTCCAATTCTAGTTTTCATCCTTGTGATGGTGGAAATTCAATACATAATATCAGGACATTATAACATATATTTCACTCATGTTAATTATATTATCAAGAATATTTGGATAACATACAATTATTATGTACATTTTAATATAATTGATATTTTTAGAAATTTTGGTTTAATTGTTTTTATTAAATGATTTAAAAAATATAAGGTTTAAGATCCACCGGAAGAGTTAATGATTAGAAAAAATTGAAATTATAAACTATTGATTCAGTTTTTCTATGTCTATGGATGATTATTCATATTCATTATGCTTGAAAAAAATATTTATTATGCCTCTACAGATTATTCATCCAATATTGTAATCCTTTTTTAAATATTTTAGATGAATTATTCTCACAATGCATGTAAAAATATCAATAATAATGGAAAATAATTAAACTGATGTTCACTATTTTTGTCGATTAATCTATATTTCTATCACTTCACGATATTGAATTTTTATTTTAATCATATTTTATATATTTGATTATGTTAATAATGTAGAAAACATAGTGAAAATGTTATTCTTGAGTTATTTTTTTGATTAATGAATTAAAACATTAAACTAATGTATTGTCTAAATTAATCCCTACTATTCGCCAAATTATGTTTCAGATCATCAATAAACCTATAACTCAATGCACATTATCCCATTATTTTGTCATAAAATATTTTATATTACATGATTAATGAATGACATGAATTCTCTGAAATGACATCCATGTAGCTCAGATTCAACCATAAAGAATATTGATTATTTTCACAATCTCCATACCCTATAAGAAACATATTAGTAACTAGAACTTCTGTTATATCTATCAAAATTTGAAGGATTACCCTCTAAATGTTATATATATATATATATCAACATAGGCAATCCCAACATTTTGTTCCAAAATATCACTCACAAACTAACAAATTCTTATCTTTCACTTACACCAATAAATGTAGTAATCCACACATCAAACAAATTTCAGATTCCACTTCTTTTTATTCCTTATAGGCCTTGTCAATTTCATTTAAATGTCTCATTCATTGTATTGATTTTTAATATTTACATTAACAACACATCCCATTTAATTTTTTAAAAAAATTTCTATGCAATAAACGTAAACATATCTAATAAATTTTAATTATTATTAAAAAGTTACATTATCCCAAGAAACTAGAAAAAACAAAACAGTACAACACAAACAATTAAAATATCATCCTTACTAATCCTACTAGTACAACATCACTGCCATCTGATATCCATATCACATATGACCTTACATCATCAAAACCCCATTTCACTAATAAAAAACAATCATATCTCAAACCATATAAAAACTAATCAAAACACCACATCGCAGACCCAAAACATGAGAAACCAATCCAATAAAACACAATATTTTCAATTCCACATGTCATAAATTCTTTAGAAATTCTAAAATTTCCTTTCATAAAATTTACATATTTATTTTAGTACAATTATTAAAAAATCATTAAATCATCATTAAAAAAATTTATTTTCCAAATGAGAGGGGGTTCCAAATTTATATTTTGGGTGATATCTCAAAAACATAAAATAAGGATTCCATATCTGAAAAACAAAAAACGAAGACAAATATTCCAATAGACACACTTTTTGGTGAGTAGTTTAGCTGGTATCATCAGAACAAAATAAAACTATCAATGTTGTGAAATCATATGAATAAAACCCATTTCCGTTTAATTTATATTAACCAATTAATAATCATGATTGTGTTAGTGATAACTATATTCACAGAGTGAAATTACCAATATCCTTCATAAATATGTATAATAATGAGAAACATGTGATTCCCATGATCACAAAAGTATTCTAACCTCATTTCACAAATCATGGCTTAGATGAATCTCCAAAAAACTAATACCACACAATGAACTCTTGGATTATCCTAAAATACAAGATAGTTTCCTCAAAACATATCCCATATCCTTCCCAAACAATGGAAATTCTTTTACATTAGATATCCAAGGGATGATATTAAAAAAGTTGGGAAAGGAAGATAAATAACCCCATGTGGAAAAGAATCTCAACCACTAGAACCTAATTATTTATGTAGGAGAAGGAGTCCTAGAATTTTTTTAAAAGTCACATAGAGTTCCTCTAAAAATTAAACAATCATGTAATGGTAAAATTGGATGGAATAATATGAAAAAAACTATTAATATAATATAATATAAAAGGATTATGAATTAATTTTTTTATTATATAACATCCCTTAGTCATTGATTTTACACAATAAAACTCAACTTTTTTCCACAAAACACTCAAAAAACTAAAAAACAACATAATCCATGGTTCATAGGATTTGAATTATTTAACAATAAAAAACCCAATTTTATGGAATAAACTAATTTCACATCTAGACCATCATTGAAAACAGTATATAAGATGACTGAATACTAATTATATAAAGAACATGTTAGTGGTGTAAACATGATTTTTTTAAAGACACCCCATACTACACACATACAACTCTGACGCTACAAAACCTCTTAAACCTCCTCAATGTTCCTTTTATGAAACTCCAAGACCTCAAACAAACAGTTTAATGTTCTTTGAATACACAGATAGTTACAGTGTGGGTCGGAATATAATGATAATTTTAAAAAAAATTATATTCCATATATTGTTGAGATAATTAATTTATTTTTTTGTGTTTATTTTATTCAATGTATATTACTTTGTGTGATCACATTTTTTAATCCATAAAATTTATATTCCAATATATAATGGAATTTTTATTGGTATTGTGATGAAATATCTAGTTATTGAAATTACATGTGGTGATAGTAATGGATAATTCTGTAATTCATTAGATAGAATTCCCCAGATTGAATGTTTCTCAAGTAATTCAAGATAACCAATTATTTACTCCACACTCATTGGATGAATGATCAGTCAATAGAGAAAATAATGCATTTCAAAATCACAGTAACTATCAGCGCATGAAAATGGAAAAAAATTATATTCTCTCATTTTGAAAATTATAATATAATGGAAATTTAATTTAAGAATATTCTATCATAGAAATTTATTGTCTGACCCTTGAAATGATTACATAATCCAATATTTTATCAATTAAGAGTTACATACTTTTCAACTATCATTATTATCTAAAAAAATATCACAAAAAACACCCTTTACTTCAATCAGGAAAACAAAAATAACTTTTACTTATCCTTAGAAACTACCTATTTCCCCTAGTAAAAGTAGTCTAACATAAATAAATTAAATAATTTTGTATGTACCCACAATACATGATTCATGAGGGAACAAAAAAATAATCCAAATATATACTACATAATATACCACAAACTAAATGCGTTTAATAATCCTATGTAACAAAATTCAATGATTTACATGAGAAATTCCATTTAGAAAAATTTGTTTGTAATATATATATATATATATATATATGAGGTATTAGTGTAGATAACCTCTATGGGTTCATTTTGGGGGCCATCATGCAATAATTGTTTTAAAATAATTCAAATAAATATTTGACATAGTGATATCAAATTGATTATTTTTCAAAAATATTCCCAAAGTATACACATATTTTACCCCATAATCATTAATACATATACATATAAATCACACAATTAATAATAAACAACAACTGAAGACAATTTAAACCACATACCATGTGATGACCCAGACTCTCTTGGTCTTTTCCATTGCCAAAATCCTGGTCGCGTCTCAGTGAGACTGATCGGCGAGACCGATCGGCGTCAGTAGCGATCCTTTGCGCAAATAGGGTTTTAAACCCTATTCTGACTCGTTTAAGCATGCTTTTAAGACCCGTAACGCGCATAAAAGCTTTAATTAAATACTTAATAAATTCATGAGTCGGCATAAACCACCTGGCCCCTTTTTGTGACGAGTGGAGCCGTGTGGTCAACCCACAACCCCCGCGCCTTACGCGGTTTCGTGTTTTCACCTCAACCGTCCTTGGATCTTATAAACTGAGGGTTAGCCGTGGTTTCTCTTTTCCTCGATCGTGGCTTTTTACGAAAAGCTTCTGGTGCATCGGGCGCATCGTTATCTGTAATGTTCCGCGCCCCCGTCCTAAATGTCGATTATCTATCAACAGGTAGGGAATTTCTCTGTCACCTCTCTCTTTTGTGTATCATGCGGGGTGGGCGTGATTTTGTTTCTATAGAACTGGTTGGACCGGACTTAATAAAGATAATGAACGAACTCCATAATGAAAGAAAGGGGGGATGTGTTTGTTGATGTTGTCTAATATTTTGATGTTGTTTCTTCTATGGACACTTGTTGAGTTGTGTGGGCTTATGCCTCCTGAAAATCAAGGCCGTGGGTGGTCGTTGTTTGTGCACTAATGAACCCCGCTGATCTTTTAAATGGCTTGTTTGTTGTTGTAAACTCCTGCTGTGAAAAGTGAATCAGTTAATCACGTATATCCGGCTGAATTATTGAAAGCACCAGGATCAACCCTTCTATGATAACTCCCGGTTAGAACACACGGAATTTAAATCATGGAGTGTGTTAAGTCATTTAAATTTGAAAATACCAGCAAGGCCCTGCTTGTGTTGATGGTGGTAGTTGGTCGTTTTCCTTTCGGGCCGATTGATGGAGATGTGGGAGGGGATGGGATCCCCTGTTCTTTTATACTCTCGGTGGTTTTTTGAATTTTGGGGAAGGGATCTCTTGTTGGTACGGATTCGGTGGTTGTGAGTTTTAAATCCGGGTGGTTACTTATTTATATCACGAATTGGGGTGGAATCCTCTGTTTTTGAGAACCAGGTGTGGGCGTTTTGGTTGATGTTTGACTGTTTACTTTCCTGGACTTATTCCTATGCCTACTAGTTTCCCAGTAGTGCTTAAACATAAAAATTATTACTGAACGTGAAATAAGAAAGGGGACACATGGGTTGTTAGCGTGTGTCAGGACTCGAACTTGAGTGCTGTTGTGATCTGTAGGCTATCTGAAGAAAAACCTAGCTTGGGTGAGTCCTTTTTAACTATATATATATATAATTGTATCTTTGTGTTTCTTGTTCGCACCCCACCCAAGATGAGCACTTAGTGCCTAACACCCCCATTTCATGGGGGAGGGTGTTTTTCCCAACACTATTCATAGTGGCTGGTTATTAGCTCATTTTCTGCTCCCTTTCCCGGATAGCCCAAGTATCTCCGGGCAGGCTATGATAGCCTGAGGTCCATTATTAGCCCAAGAACATTCGGGCGGGGTAGTGTGGTGTTTGGCCAGGTGTGTGTGGAAGGTGGTTTCCCAAGTGTCTTCGGGATGAGCACCAGGTGTCTTCGGGCATGGCAGTGGATCCTTTAGCCCAGGTGTCTTCGGGCGTGGTGGTGGTTGTTCTAGACTAGGTGTTTGCAGGGATGGTTACATGTGACAGTTGTGGCCCAGGTGTGTGAGGGCGGGATTCAGTAGTGGGACTGCGTGCGGTTGAGGCCCAGGTGTGTGAGGGCAGGATTTCGGCAGTGGGACTGCTTGTAGTTGTGGCCCAGATGTGTGCGGACGGGTGTGGCAGTGGGACTGCGGTGAGAATGGCGGGATTGGTCTGATGCGTAGGATGTCTCAATAACCAGTGGGAAAGTGGTGCGGGGTACCTAAACATCGATGTGCTCTTATTATATATATTACTTGACTTGCGTTATTTGGGGAGTGTGCCTTGGTGACGCCTGATGTGGATAGTTTTCCTTGTTAGGTGTTTGATTTACTCTTTTTCTCACGGGACTTTAGTACGATCCCCCACTTGTGCACGAGAGTCTTTGGTTTTCCCTACTGAGTGTACTTGTATGCTCACCCTACGTATATAAAACTGCTTTCAGGTTTCCAGGAGGACTTCGGGGATCACGCAGGACCTTACTAGCTCTGACCTTTGGAGTAGTTGCAGTTGTTGTTTTTTTTTCCTATTTGGTACTTACCTTGTAGTCACATTTTGAACGTGTGGCTTTACTTTTGGAACATGCATGTGGGAGTAGTTTATTTTTTGCCTTATTTTTCTTTTACCTTGGTGTTGTGGGGTTTTCTTCTCCTTATCACTCGATCCTATAAAATAAAAAGGGTAATGCCTTCCATTTGTGATAAATTTCTATACCCTTGGTGCTAGTTGCCACTCCAGGACCTATTGAAGGTGGGTTTCGGGGGTCATTATCTCTCCTTCAACTTAGATAAGGAAGGGCCTGAAAATCTGCTGACCCTTCCCTCCTTTTGGTGATGGAAGGTCGTGACAGAATGGTATCAGAGGTGATGGTTGAGAGATGATAGGATGGAGTTTGGAGTTAGGCACGGTGAGGATTGCATGGGATGGTAAGGGAACAGTGTTGGGTGACCTTGGCACGTGAATTAGGCCAGGGAAGACCGGCTAGGACACAGGATTTTAGGGCCCCCCGTGATCCGATGCAAGGACTCTGGACCTACCAAACGACCAAGTGAGGAAACACTGATTACAGGGTAGAGACCCTAGGAAAGGTACATGCATCATAATTACTTGTGTTCTTGTGTTTCTGGTATGTCTTGGGAATTAAGAATAAATAAAATTTTAAGAAGTTTTAGGAACGATATTCTGCACTACTTGGGCTTAGGCATTCCTTGTTTACCTTTCAGCTATGGAACCTGGAAGGCGACCACGTGTGGTACAGGCGATCGAGGCCCCAGAGACTACTTTGGCCAATCGGCAGAGAGCTGATCGAGAGGAAGAGGACGACCAGTGGAAGAAGACTCTTCAAGCCTTCTAGCGACAGGCCCTCGAAAAGTATGAGGGCAGCACCTGTGATATGAAGACGGAAGGCTGGATAGAGGAGCTAGTTATAGACTTCGGCCTGATTCGGGCCCCGACCGAGTACTGGGTTCCTCTGGCCGTTAGCCAGATGCGGGGAGCGGCACGTCAGTGGTGGATGCTTTACCTGGGGGATAGGAGAGAGTCTGAGGTGGCTTGGGTGGATTTCAAGACGGAGTTCCGGGCAGAATTCCTCTCCTCGATGATGAAGGTAGAAAAGAGGCAGGAACTACTCTCCCTCCAGCAGGGGAGTATGTCTGTGAGGGAGCTAGGGATCAAGTTCAAGGACCTCCTACGTTTTTATCCGGACCTCTTACCCGACGAGGAGTCTCGGGCAAGACGTTTGGAGGAGGCACTCCGACCCTCACTCCAGTATGTTGTTACCCTATTTACCCTGCCGACGTACTTGGAGGTCCAGAAGAAGGACGAAGTGGTATAGAAGATGCATGATCTAGGGGGAGTGTCATGAGAGGGGATCCAGCTGGGACCATCGAAGGAGAAGGCTGTTAGCACCAGGCCTCCAGCGTCAGTACCCTCTAGGTTCCGACCCGCAAGGAGCAGGCCACAGTAGTTTCAATTTTGATCCCCCTACCCTCGCCCTTTTCCTATGGGCCCGGGACCGTGGTGATTCATCTGTGGGAGCCCTGGGCATCTCTGGAGTCAGTGCCCCGACCGGGTGCAGTACAACAGTGGCAGTTATCCCCAGCACCCGCCCCAGCAGCAGCTTCCAGCCAGACCTTTCCAGCAGCAGCCGCAGGGACAGCAAGCTCCCGCTCGTCCGAGGGCAGACGTAGGAGGAGGAGGCTGACCTCAGGGCGCTCCACAGGGACCTCGACCAGGGCGTGGTCGGGGAGGTGGCCGACAGCTGAGGGGCAGGGGAGCTGGGAGTGGACAGTTGCACGCTGCAGAGGCTGCAGTTCCAGTAGGGCCAGAGGTTGTTCGAGGTACGATCAGTCTGTTTAGCACTCTTTCTTATGATTTGTTCGATACCGGAGCTCCGCACTCCTTCGTTGCACCCAGTCTAGCTCGTGCCTTGGGTCTAGATGCCGAGAGACTTCCAGTGCCCCTGGTGTTGAGCACACTAGTTAGAGGTCAGACCAACTTGTTGTTCGTTTGTCGGGGATGTAGACTGATGTTAGGGCCACATCAGTCGGTTAGAGATCTTCTTCTACTACAGATTCATCCATACGATGTCATCCTAGGCATCAACTGGCTATTTTCTTTGTGCGCCATCATCGATTATTTTCGAAGAATGGTGGTGTTCTCTGAATTGGAAAGCCGGCGTGTTACCTTCACTGGCGAGCGGAGCAGTCCGAAGGGAAACAGGACAGAGGAACCACTCCTCTCTTTGTTGACCGAGCTGACAGTGGAATCAGTAGATGCTGAAATAGTGGAAGTGTCAGGGATCATCCGTGAGATTATGGACATCTTTCTTGAGGAGTTGACGACTCTACCCCCTCGACATGATATTGAGTTCGGGATAGACCTGTAGCCCGACGCTCGTCCAATATCGATGGCTACTTACCGGATGGCACCTTCGGAGCTACGGGAGTTGCGGATACAGATTGACGATCTGATGAAGAGGGGTTATGTTCGTCTGAGTGTGTCACCGTGGGGTGCTCCGGTCTTGTTTGAAAAGAAGGTAGATGGTGGTCTTAGGTTGTGCATAGACTACAGGAGGCTGAATCAGGTGATGATCAAGAATCGCTACCCTCTCCCAAGGATATATGATCTTTTTGACCAGCTGAAAGGGGATGGATGGTTCTCGAAGATCGACCTGCGGTCTGGGTACCTCCAGCTAAGGGTGAAAGAGGGTGACATCCCGAAGATAGTGTTCAGGTGAAGGTATGGACACTTCGAGTTCGTAGTCATGACCTTCGGTGTTACGAATGCCCTGGCTGTGTTCATGGGGCTTATGAACTCCATCTTCCGGGAGTACCTGGATTGTTTTGTGGTTTTGTTCATTGAAGACATCCTAGTCTACTCTAGATCAGAGGGGGACCATGAAGAGCACCTGAGGACAATTTTGGAGGTCCTCCGACAGCACCATCTATATGGGAAGTTATCAAAATGCATGTTCTGGACCCATGAAGTGCACTTCCTCGGGCACGTAGTGTCTGAGCAGGGGGGTAGCGGTCGACCCATCAAAGGTTGAGGCAGTTGTTCCTTGGGAAGCACCCAATAATGTGGCAGAAGTCCGAAGTTTCCTCGGGCTGGTGGGTTAGTACCGGAGATTCGTACCCAACTTCTCCTGGGTTGCAGCCCCTTTGACGACTTTGACGAAGAAGGACCAGGCCTTCGTATGGAGTGAGCAGTGCCAGTCAGCCTTCAACTATCTGAAGGAGAAGTTGGTCAGTGCCCCTGTGTTGAGATTACCAGAAGAAGGGGTGGCCTATGATGTATTTTGTGATGCTTCGGGACAGGGCCTGGGATGCTTGTCGATGCAGCGACAAGGGGTGATCTCTTACGGGTCCAGGCAGCTGTGTTCCCATGAGCGTAATTACGCCACCCATGACCTAGAGCTTGCAGCAGTCGTTTATGGGCTAATGTTATAGCGGCACTACCTCATCAGGGAACACTTTGTGGTCATCACGGATCACAAAATCTTGAGGTATATCTTCTCCCAGCGGAACTTAAACTTGCAACAACGGAGATGGGTGGAGTTCCTCCAGGATTACGACTTCGAGATCTCTTATACTGAGGGAAAGGGTAATGTGGTGGCCGATTCCTTGAGCAGGAGGACGCAGAAGGATGTGGTCCGAGAGTCGGCGGACGCCTGGAAGGCAATGGAAGAGTTGGCTGCCTTACACCTAGATGCGAAGATGGATAGCGGCAGAGGCTGCCTATATCAGATGACAGTGCAGTCATCCCTATTTCAGAAGGTGGAGGAGTCTCAGTGGGGAGACCTAGAGTGTGAAGTGATGCGTGTCCAAGTTGACCAGGGTAATGCTCCGAAAGGATGGACAGAGGATGGTCAGATGAAGATGCTTTTCTAGGAAAGGTTGTTTGTCCCGGAGGCGATGCGCGACAAGGTTCTCAGTGAGTTCCACAACTCACCCCTGGCGGTACATCCAGGAGTTTCCAAGATGCACCAGGGATTGAAGAGGCAGTTTTGGTAGCTCGGAGTTAAGCGAGCTGTGGCAGAGTTTGTGGCCAAGTGCCTAGTGTGTCCGCAAGTGAAGGTTGAACACCGAGTTCCAGGCGGCCTACTACAGCCCCTAGATTTCCCCGAGTGTAAGTGGGATGACATATCAATGGATTTCGTCATGGGACTACCCAAGGCCCAAGGAGGGTATGACGCTATCTGGGTGGTAGTGGACAGGTTGACGAAATCGGCTCACTTTCTGGCGATCAGGGAGTCGAGTGCTGTGGATGCTTTGGAATGAAAGTACGTGGATGAGGTGGTGCAGTTGCATGGAGTTCTGAGGGCTATAATCTCGGATAGGTATGCACGTTTTACCTCGCGAGTCTGGAGAGGATTGCAGCATGCGTTTGGCACCCAGTTATGACTTAGCACTACTTTCCACCCCCAGACGGATGGAAAAATAGAGCGCACCATCCAGACCTTGGAGGATATGCTGCGAGCATGTGTTTTGGACTCAGGAGGGACATGGGTGCAATACTTTCCTATAGTAGTGTTTTCCTACAACAATAGCTACCACTCTACCATTGTCATGGCCCCGTTTGAAGCTTTTTACGGGAGGGAATGTCGCTTGCATGTGTGTTGGACCGAAGTAGGAGAGGCAGTCATCCTTGGTCCGGAGGTGGTGCAGAACACGATAGAGAAGGTTCAGCTCATACGGGAAAGGATGAAGGCAGCCCAGGACTGACAGAAGTCATATGCTGATACCAGGTGGAGGCCCTTGGAGTTTGAGGTTGGGGACCATGTGTTCTTAAAGGTATCCCCTCGGCGTGGGCGGCAGAGGTTCGGAAAAGGGAGTAAGCTTTCTCCCAGATTCATCGGACCCTTCCATGTGTTGTGGCGGGTCGGCGAAGTGGCTTACCAGCTAGCATTGCCAATGCCACTACTAAGGATACATGATGTCTTTCATGTGTCCCAGCACCATCGGTATCTGCACGACGATTCACACGTCCTTGATTGGGGTGAGCTGGACATCGAGGACGATGTGACTATTGTGGAGAGACCAGTGGCGATCGAGGATCACAAAGAAAAGGTACTTCGCTGGCGAACCATTCCCTTGGTTCGCATGTTGTGGAGACACAGTGGGCTTGAGGAGAGTACATGGGAGAGGGAAGCACAGTTGCGTACCCAGTACCCAGAGTTGTTTTAAGTTTTGTTCCTTTTTGTACCTATTGTGATAGAATGTTTTGTCTTTTGGCTATGAAATGTACTAGTTTTCTTCCTCTGCTTGTGTGTGAAAATCCGCGGCTATGGGGAGGGAGAGAACCCGACCCCTAATCAAGACGCATTAAGGTGGATGCGATTAAACCCGTGTGGGAGAGTCAGTGCCGCCCAAAGCGGATAATATCTTGACATGGGGGAGGAGACTCCCCAACCCACATTCCCGGGCAGTTTGTCATTGTATGTTGCTTGGTTTGTGACAGGAAGGTGTTCTTAGTTAACGATGAGGTTCACTCTTGAGAGGTATCTTTTGGGGTGGTTGTTCGAACCCGCCCATTCCTTCTGGGTTGTTTAAATTCTTGGGGATGAGAATAGTTTGAGAGGTATCTGATGTGATGACCCAGACTCTCTTGGTCCTTTCCTTTGCCAAAATCCGGGTTGCGTCTTGGTGAGACCGATCGGTGAGACCGATCGGAGAGACCGATCGGCGAGACCGATCAGCATCAGTAGTGCTCCTTTGCCCAAATAGGGTTTTAAACCCTATTCTGACACGTTTAAGTGTGTTTTTGTGAACCGTAACGCGCATAAGAGATTTAATTAAATACTTAATCAATTCATGAGTCGGCTTAAACCACCTGACCCCTTTTTGTGACGAGTGGAGCAATGTGGTCAACCCACGACCCCCGTGCCTTACGCGGTTTCACGTTTTCACCTCAACCGTCCTAGACTCTCATAAACTAAGGGTTAGCCGTGGTTTCTCTTTTCCTCGACCGTGGCTTTTCACAAACAGCTTCTGGTGCATCGGGCGCATCTTTATCCATAAAGTTCCACACCCTCAGCCTAAACGTTGATTATCTATCAACAGGTAGGGAATTTCTCCATCGCATCTCTCTTTTGTGTATCATGCGGGGTGGGCGTGCTTTTTTTCTGTAGAACTGGTTGGACCGAACTTAATAAAGATAATGAACGAACTCCATAAAGAAAGAAAGGGGGTTGTGTTTGTTGATATTGTCTTATATATTGATGTTGTTTCTTATATGACCATCTTGTTGTGTTGTGCTGGCTTATGCCTCCTGAAAATCGAGGTCGTTGGTGGTCGTTGTTTGTGCACTAGTGAACCCTGCTAATTTTTTAAATGGCTTGTTTGGGGTTGTAAACTCCTTCTGTGAAAAGTGAATCAGGTAATCACGTATATCCGGCTGAATAATTGAATGCACCAGGATTAACCCTTCTGTGATAACACCCGGTTAGAACACACGGAATTTGAATCATGGAGTGTGTTAAGTCGTTTAAATTTGAAAATACCGGCAAGGCCCTACCTGTGTTGATGGTGGTAGTTGGTCATTTACCTTTCAGGCCGATTGCTGGAGATGTGGGAGGGGATGGGATCCCCTGTTCTTTTATACTCTCGGTGGTTGTGTGAATTTGGGGGATGGGATCTCCTGTTGGTATGGATTCAGTGGTTGTGAGTTTTAAATCTGGGTGGTTACTTGTTTATATCACGAATTGGGGTGGAATCCTCTGTTGTTGAGAACCAGGTGTGGGAGTTTTGGTTGATGTTTGACTGTTTACTTTCCTGGACTTATGCCTATGCCTACTAGTTACCCAGTAGTGCTTAAACATAAACATTATTACTGAACGTGAAATAAGAAAGGGGACACATGGGTTGTTAGCGTGAGTCGTGACTCGGACTTGAGTGTTGTTGTGATCTGTAGGCTGTTTGAAGAAAAACCTAGCTTGGGTGAGTGCTTGTAACCTATATATATATATATATAATTGTAGCTTTTTGTTTCTTGTTCGCGCCCCACCCAATTTGAGCACTTAGTGCCGAACACCCCGATTTCATGGGGGAGGGTGTTTTTTCCAACACTATTCATAGTGGCTGGTTATTAGCTCCTTTTCTGCTCCCTTTCCCAGATAGCCCAAGTATTTCGGGCAGGCTGTGATAGCCTGAGGTCCATTATTAGCCCAAGAACCTTTTGGAGGGGTAGTGTGGTGGTTGGCCAGGTGTGTGCAGCAGGTGGTTTCCCAAGTGTCTTTGGGATGAGGCCCAGGTGTCTTAGGGCGTGGTAGTGGGTCCTTTAGCCCAAGTGTCTTCAGGCGTGGTGGTGGTTGTTCTAGCCTAGGTGTTTTCAGGCATGGTTACATGTGACAGTTGTGGCCCAGGTGTGTGTGGGTGGGATTCAGGAGTGGGACTGCGTGAGATTGAGGCCCATGTGTGTGCGGGTGGGATTTCTGTAGTGGGACTACGTGTAGTTGTGGCCCAGGTGTGTGCGGGCGGGTGTGGCAGTGGGACTGCGGTGAGAATGGCGGGATTGGTCTGATGCGTAGGATTTCTCAATAACCAGTGGGAAAGTGGCACGGGGTACCCAAACATCAATGTGCTCTTATTATATATATTACTTGACTTGCGTTATTTGGGGAGTGTGCCTTAGTGATGCCTGGGGTGGATAGTTTGCCTTGTTAGGTGTTTGGTTTACTCTTTTTCTCACGGGACTTTAGTACGTTGCCCCACTTGTGCACGAGAGTCTTTGTTTTTCCCTACTGAGTTTACTTGTATGCTCACCCTACGTATATAAAACTGCATTCAGGTTTCCAGGAGGACTTCGGGGATCACGCAGGACCTTACTAGCTTGGACCGTTGGAGTAGTTGTAGTTGTTTTTTTTCTTTTCCTCTTTGGTACTTACCTTGTAGTCACCTTTTATACTTGTGGCTTTACTTTTGGAACATGCATGTGGGAGTGGTTTATTTTTGGCCTTATTTTTCTTTTACCTTGGTGTTGTGGGGTTTTCTTCTCCTTATCTCTCGATCCTATAAAATAGAAAGGGTAATGCCTTCCATTTGTGAGAAATTTCTATACCCTTGGTGCTAGTCACCACTCCGGGACCTATTGAAGGCAGGTTTCGGGGGTCATTATCTCTCCTTCAACTTAGAGAAGGAAGGGCCTAGAAATCTGCTGACCCTTCCCTCCCTTTGGTGAAGGCGGGTCATGACATACCATCTCCCACAAGATGTATCTCATTGTCACCCAAAATAAATCATCATATCCACAAGAAATTAATTACATCACAGATAAGGTGAAGGTAAATTAATTAATTAAAATTTCAGTATTCAACATCTCCTATAAAATTTATGTCATGTCTGACCTCAACCATTAGGTGATGAAATTATAACAGATAATTAGTCTATATTATAGTTCAAATATCATAATTACACATGGATTTTTAAAATTTACATAATATTATATATATTAACCTCAATATATACTCCTGAATTTCATGAATATCTAATATATCATCATAAAATGAAATATATTTACTTAGAATTTACCACTAATTAACCAAATTCTATAATTACCCAGAATAATAATTTATAATAACAAAAAAATCACACAAATTATAATTAATAGTTTACCAAATGTACCATTATTAAGTAACAAATAGTCAAATTTTAATATTACATAGTGATGATAATTTTAATTAATAAAATATGATGTTTATAATTGAAAAAATTAAAAGATGCTAATTATTTGGAATTTGAATCCATTACCAAACAATTAAAGTAACCCAACTATATATTTAAATCTATACCCATATCTAATTTTTTACAAAACTAAACCATATCAAAAACTATTATCACCTAATTATCATTTTCAATGTTGTTCATTTATATACATAACATTATTAAATCAATAATCCGTTTAATTAAATATATTTAATGTACTCTAACAAAAAAATCACTTACAATATACAACATCTACAAGAACATATGCAACCCAGCCAATTTGTATTATTTTAAATTAATGTTCCTTTCTATACTATATAAAATATTTCTCAAAAACTCTATGATTAATTTTACCGGAAAATCATATAAAGAAAAATTCTAATGGGAATACAGTAAGTATCATGGCTAATAGGAGGTTTCTATAAGGGTTATTCCAATAGCCCTATGTAAATTCTATATCATCCTTATATATGTCTCTTGATAAAAACATAATATTCCTCATATATTGATTAACCACAATTCTTATGTTAGATTGTCCATATAGAATACAATACCTACATCCTTATGAACAATCACATGATAATTCCAACCACTTCTGAATTACAAACCCTCATGAGGAATTGCCCAAACCCTTTATAGAATGGTATGACATTATGAAAAATTCATAAATAATAAAATTTTCTCATCATTTATAAATTTTTAAAAATACTTCTAATTGGAACCAATGAAATTATATTTTATATAATCTATAGAGCACCCGACATTTTAAAAACATCCATATTAAAATTTTAGGATTTTTATATATCCAACTAATTTCAAAAAAAACTCAATTACAGTATTTCATAATCCATTTTTATCCATGGATTAATATTCTTTATTTTTTGGAAAAATCATCATAATCAGTCATTATAATCATGAAATTAATAATTTTCATTGAAAATTGTTTTTTTAATTTCATTAATTTTTTCCCTATTCAGAAATAATAAGATAATTTTTTTCCTATATATAATATCCAGAAAGGATTAACAATTATTGTGAACAAAATTAACTATTCAATGTCCTTAAATTGATGTTCATATCTAATCCTTCATTAAATATTATACATCCTTTATTCTTCAAACATGATAAAGTACGCTATTATGAATTCGTGGAACATGATATACTAAAGAAATATTATGGGTATAGGGAATAACATAATGGTATGAGAAATGTATATTTACATCATGTTTTGTAGGTCGATTCTTCACATACCAAAAATTATATAACCTATATCATAATTTTACCTCATCAAAACTACAAATTAATGATTCAAATTCTTCATCTCTAATGTCATATAAAATTCAAGGATTCTCATATTAACATCCTGAACACCCGTATTAAATTAATTACACAACTCTCATGAAAAATACACATTTATAAAAAAATTCATTTCATTACATCCCTATTACACTACATACAAATAGTTTAATATTTAAAAATTTTATATTAAAAACATTAACTATAAATAATATAATCTTATATTATTCAATAAAACCCCACATATCTCTTTATAAAACTCATCATGTAAAAAAACAATTATAAATTTTTTTTAACATTCTACAAACCATTATAAAATAAAATTCAATAACAGAGAAAACTAAAAAATGGATGAGAATAATTATCATATAAATTATAAAACAAGATGTTATATTATTCCAAAAAAATAAAATTGCTTCTATTATATATAATGGGAATATATGAAATAAATCATGATATTAAACACTCAAGTGGATTTCCCATTACCTGCTAATGTACTAATTCCATAAATCCTCTAAGAAACACTCATCATAAGAATAGTTATTTTATTGAAAAATATATTCTTAATATTCCGAACATTTATTAGATATCTCATATAATTCATGTCTTAATCTATGAATACATATCCATAAAATTAATATTATATAAATTGTTTTTATAGTTATGAGGTTGAATCAAATAGAATATGTGATGAATTCTTATCCATATAGAAGTAAATTATAAATAATATCCAACATATGAAATATATTCCATCACATGAAAATTACTACGAAGACATTATAATAATTTATTGAATTTTTGAAATGTAAAATACTAATGATAAGGATATACACATAAAACATATTATCATTAATTGTGAACTATATTGATATAATACTTTTATTTTTATAATAATTACCCCAAGGTGTATTAGTTCTTGTAGAATCTTGTATAATCTTATATTATTGAAGTGAATCATACTCAATGTTAAAAAAAATACTGTTGGAAAAACAATGTTAAATGAAAAAATAAATAACTATAATGGTAGAAAATATAGTTCCTTTTATGGCTCCAAGACAATCAATTAATGATATATATTTTTTATAAACATTAATTAATGAAGTATTATATTCTCAAGACATACTAAAATCAATAAAGCAAGATGTAAATTAGTCCCCCAGTTCCCAAATAATTTTTTAAAGCATAACATATTTCTATGGAGAAACTATTATTTAGATCCACAATTTCGTCCATAATCATGTCAAATACCTCTCTAAAATTGAGAAGTATATATTTCATTATGTCTAGAAACACTCATATATGTAACAACACGCACTTCCCACCCCTTTTAACTCCAAATGGAATAATTAAAATTCTATGTGACTATGGTAACAATGAAAATAATTATTTTGAATATTATAGACATTATCTCTTATTTAATTATATTAATATCCTAAAATTATCTATTATATCCATTTAATAACTTTCAACTATTAAAATAGATAATCAATTTCATAGGGTAGTTAACTGATATTCACCAATACTTGGTTTGATCATCAATCTTTTATGCGTAAAAATAATCTACCATAAAAAAATTTCCCATATAATATTGGATATGCATATATGATTATAATAGTTTATACAAATATGTTAAAAAATAACTAATTAATCAAATATATCACATCACATAATTTTTCAAGTGATATGTCATAAAACAACATATCAATTCGAGAAACACTTATATATAAATTTATCCCCAAATTAATTTCATATTATAGTGGTAAAATCATAAAAACATCAAGAAAATGATCTATATATTATCACACAACAATAATGAAATCCTTCAATAGCATCTTAGATACACAAAGCATCATGGTATCATACTGAAAGGTAATATTATTATACAAAATTATGAATTTTATTTAATAACATTATATATCATTAATGAAAATAAAATTCCCCATAAATGTAGTAAGCTAAATATCAAACACATTTCACATTACACTTCTTTCTTTTCATTATAGGCTGCGTAAAATTCATTTAAATGTCTCATTCATTATATTAATTTTTAATATTTACTTTTAACAACACATACCATTTTAAATTTTTTATTAAATTTATAATCAATATCTCATTTAACAAGTTGATTTTTCACCTAACAAAAATTATATAACCCATAACATAATTTTTAATCATAAATACCACTATTAAAAGATTCAAATTCCTCCTTCTATAATGTAATATAAAATTAACTAATTCTCACATTCACAACCCGTACTACCATATTAAATTAAGTACACAACTATCATGAAAAAATACACATTTATAAAGAAAATATCATTTCATTACATCCCTATTACACTATATACAAATAATTTTAAATTCAAAAAATATTCCATTAAAAAAATTATAAATAAATAATATAATCTTATATTATTCCATAAAACCCCACCTATATATTTGTTAAACTAATCATGTAAATAAATTTTTTTAACAAAAATAAACTATATATTCAACCAAACTTTATAAAATAAAATTCACTAACAGAAAACACATAAAAATGGGTGAGAAGAATCATCATAGAAATTAGAAAACTAGATGTTATATTATTCCAAAAATTAAAATTTCTTCTCTTACAAATAATGGAGATTTTTGAAAAAAATAAAGCTGCTAAACCCTCAAATAGTATTACCATTACCTTGTAATGTATTAATACCATAAATAATTTAAAAACTCTCAAAATAAGAATAATTATTATATAGAAAATTAAATAATTAATATTCTGAACATTTTTTAGATCTCTCATATAATATTTATCTTAATCCATGCATACATAAGCAAAAAAATAATATTATATTAATCATTTTTATGGTTATTTGGTTGAATCATATAGAATATGTGATGAATTTTAGTCCATATATATGTAAATTAGAAATGATAGCCAACATATGAAATAAATTCCACCACATGTAAAGTACTAATACGAGATGATAATAGTTTATTGAATTTTTGAAATGTAAAATACCGATGAAAAGGATATACACATAGAAAAATAATATCATTAATAGTGAACTATTAAGATATGTTAATTTTATTTTTATATGAATTTTCCATATGTTAATTAGTTCTTTCAGAATCATGTATCATCTCATATTTTTTACGTGAGTCATACACCAGGTTATAAAAAGTTACTATTAGACTAACTATGTTAACTGAAAAAATAAAGACTATAACGAGAGAAAATATAGTTACTTTTATAGTTTCAATCCAATACATAAAGGATATATATTTCTTATAAATACTAATCAATGAAAAATTTTATTCTCAAGACATACTAAATTCAGAAAAATAAGATGTAAATTAGTGCCACTGTTAATAAATAACTTTCACGAACCTACCATATTTATATGGAGAAACTATTGTCTAGATTCACAATTTGGTCTGTAATCATGTCAAATAACTATCTAAAATTGAGATGTATATATTTCATTATGTCCAGAAACAGCCATCTATGTAACAACACGCAATTGCCACCCCTTTTATCTCCAAAAGGAATAATGAAAATTACATGTGACTATGATAACAATGAAAATAATTATTTTGATTATTTATAAAATAATTTCTCATATAATGATATTAATATCCTAAATTTATAATTTAGATCCATTTCATAACATTCAACTAATCAAATAGATCATCAACATCAGATGGTAGTTAACTGATATTCACTAATACTTGGATTGGTCATCGATTTTATTGTGTAAAAATAATCTACAATAAAATTTATTTTCATATAATATTTAATATGTATATATGATTATAATAGTTTATATAAATATGTTAAAAAATAACCAACTAATCAAACTTATCACCTTCCACATTTTTTCTAGTGAGATGTCAAAAGACCTGTTATCAAATTGGGGAAACACTTATATATTAATTTATCCCCAAATAAATGTCATACTATAGTGGTAAATTCATAGTAACATCTAGAAAATGATCTATATATTCTTACACAACAATAATAAAATTCTTCTATACCATCTTAGATACACAAAGTATCATGGTATCATATTGAAAGTTAATATTATTATACATAATTCTTAAATTCCCTTAAAAAGTTTATATATCATTAATTAAAAATACACTACCCCATAAATGGGTAGAAAATATGATCCTTAATAAATGAAAATAATCACAATTTTGTAAAAAAAATCAATAATTTCTTCAATTAATTAAATAAAATAATATATTTATTAGAATAAAAAATCTGATGAAGTATGATCATTTCTCATAACCATCATACATTAAGGACATAAATAAAATTTTCTATATGAATGTAAAGATTGAGAATTCAATTAAAGAGGATTAAAAATATTTTATATTATATACACTAACCAATGTAAAATTATATGTCTGATAGATGCATTTTATTCTTAGTTGAAAAAAATTATTGATGAATGGTTAGAAAAAATAAAAAACACACCTCAGAGTACCTCAGGGTTCTCTACCAAAAGAACCTCTATTATGAAATGCTTTTAAAATCTAGAACCTCGGCATAAATATGCTTACTATATTCCATATATTCATCTATAATAAGTACATTTACAGTAAGGATGTAAAATATCTATTGGATAACCTAAACAAGTAGAATCCAATTATCCAGGAGATCACATTGGAGGTTTTAATTGAAAAATCCTTATAGGTGTCTACTATTGAGGTTGACTCTAAAAATTATAGGGTGTCACATCCATCATTTCACATTGTAAATATATCAATTAAATGAGAAAAAAACAATAAAAAATTATAATAACCAATATATTAAATGAACACTTGATACCTATTGATTTCATAGAAAAATATTTTCCATGTACATATGATCACTCAAATATACATTTGATGCTTCATCAAAGTATTAATTGTATATGAAAGAATATCCCAGGTTTTTTATATCCAATAATATAATTTTTATATTTATACATAGACATAAAAAAATTTAAAAGAATTTATTACATTTTATAATTCAGTTTTACCACCTAAAATTGTATCTTCAATCATTGAGAGTCACACAAATTAAATCAAAGGTCATAGATTTGACTCAAAATTTCAATAACAGAAATACTCTTATTATTTTATTTTTTTATTTTTTAATATATGATTCATTATTACTTTTATAAATTCATATATATATGAACAAAAAAATTGATATTAGGTTCAACTTTTAATCAAACCAAGGGGTTGTGTATATAAACTATTTCAAAAAATAACACTATAATTATAACAAACCTCAACAATGTGGGATGATTTTTTCACTGTGGTGATAATATTAATAGATCTCATAGTTTATTTTATTTTAAATATCAAATTAATATATGGTTTTTGGAAACATAAATTTATGTTATTTTATATTGATGTTATGATTTTTTTAGTTTCATGTTGATCTATTGGTCTTGTATTATAGTCTTAAAGATAATATTTTGATGTTGGTGGATAACCAAAATGTAATAATTTGTATTGAAGTGTTAAATATAGTGATTAGTAATTTCACTATATAGTTCATAGGTAATTAAATTTTCTAGTATCATGGTTGTGACGTTTCTGTGTATATTTGGTAGGCAGTGACATAATGGGGGGAATTTTTGTCTAATGTAGTTGATATGTAATATTATTTTTAAGATGTAGTGGAGATAAAATTATAACATCCTCTTTTTCTCTGTGAGGGATACACTAGAGGTATTGTATCACACCATAAAATATGGTGGGATATATAGTGATTCTCTCTATTAGGTTTTACTATTTTTATTCTATGATACGATATTTCAGTATAATGCGTATAGTAAAACAAAATCATGCCTCAAATAGTGGGATGTTTTACCAAGATCACTCATAGACATACTATAATGAATGACAAAATTAATTTTATAAAACATGGAAAACAACGTTGTTTTCATATCCCCAATTTCAACCCTCCATGGTGGAATTCTCCTATATCTGAATATGACTTGGGTAGGGACTCTCTACCAATCATTTAACCATCCTAATTATCCTCTTTGAAATAAACTGATTTACTCTCATTTTTATGTAGTAGTAAATAGATACCTCCACTGCAGTGAACAAAAAATTTCAATTATGAATTCCATTATAATTTTTTTGGATAAATATATTATTTATTCAAGGATAATTTAATAATATTTTGGTTAGTATCGTGGAAGTGATGAAATTTTAAGAATTGTACCCGGGTTCCGTACTTAAAAAACTGTCGTTGGGAATTAGGTCCCTGGTTTAGAGTCATTAAATACTTGATAAGATTGATATCAGACCAATAGGTCCAATAACCCCACTATTCAATGGGTATTATTATTATTGGACTCCAGTAGAAAAAACTGTACCTCATATATGCTAACTAGGAATATAGTTTCACCTCAACCAGTTTTCATAAGGGTACTCTTTTAATCTTACCCTAAATCCCCCTTATATCCTCCCATCATCCTCCAGCAGCACCAACAAAACCAAAACTCTATTTTGGGGATTCAATGTTCATAAAATGTCCCCATACCATCTCATATTCATTTTTCATGGAGTCATTGGTGTTGATAATTCCCCCATTATAGATTTCAATTTTACTAATCCTATTATTGTAGATTTATCTCACTTCTCTTTCTTCACCAATATCAATGATGTAGATATGATTGCTTATATATGATAATTTATAGTTTTTGGTATGGGACAGAATCGTGTAATGTGTCTTGGTGTGTGATCTCCATAAACCAGTGGTATGATGAATATACAATGTTTTGGAATTTTAATGTAAATATATGGACTTAATGACAAGTTTGTGTGATTTTATGAATTGAATTGTCCAAACAATGATATTTGGTAATAGATAAGGTATTAATTTCTCTAATTAGACCTTGGGATGGTGAAAATATAAGGACACAAAATTTTGGAATACAAAATCATAATCTATAATTCAATTTTTCAATCTTTTAAATTTTATGGTCTTTTCAGGTTTAGAGTTCTACAAAATTTGGTGATATCCCATTCATAAAAACCCATATAGTTCAATGTTTACACATACAATCATTATTAAATATTCAAAAATAAAAATATTTTAAAATAAAACATTATTTATTATATTCAAAAATAATTAATAAAATCAACATGAATTATTAATTTTCTATAACCTTCATTAAACCTTGTGATATATATTTTAAAAATGTGGGCTGAAAAAAGACATTATTGGGAACAAAAAAAAGGGATGAAAATAGTTACTGTAATTAAATACAAGAAAACCTATGAAATTTTGACGTTTATCTCAATTTTCATTGAGAGAATGAAATAAAACATTTCCACATGAAAATATTGTTTTCTATATTATAAATTCAATAAAACTAGTTGAAAAAAATAGAATAAACCTTTTGGTGACATAGGGATTCACATTTTTAACCCATTTTAATCCTATGTCAGAAATTTCAAGATCTACAATAAATTTGGGAGCACCAATTTTATAGGCTATATTGGGTTCACTCAATGCTATCTGGGAGCACACAGTGCATACATTATATTGGGCTCACCCATGAGCTATAGTGAGTCTCAAACCATCATATTGGTTTTATCCTGAAAATATATTATAGAATCTATAATAGCCATTGTATCCTTATAAATTAAAAATAGAACATTTCTTATTATCTTTTTATCAAAATGAATGGTAAAAACACTTAAAATTGTTACATTCAAAAAAACAATTAAATAAATTTCAAAGAGACATATTTTCTCATTTATAGATAATTTATTTCCAAACAATAATTCGAATAATAGACCATTTATTGTATTGTTTATAGAATAAAATGTGCTGAAAAAAATCCATTAATGTAAAATTTTATTTATAAAATAATGTATATAATGACTATAGATGAATTTCTATAAAAACACCATTAAAAGAGTAAATGTAATGAAAAAATTGTATGAAAATGGATAAATTCATTATATATAATTTCAACAAGGATTTATGTACACCTCATAAATAATATATGTTAATAAAAAATAAAAAATTCCTCAATAAAATGAAATTATGAAAAAAACCCAATTCATGAGTTATACTCCTCACATATTTTATTAATAATATTTACTAATAAAAATATTTTAATTATTTACTAACATTAAAAAATAAAAAAAAAATCATATTCCTTTCATTTCACATTATTCCATGTTATTTATTATTAGTTAAACAAGTAATTTTTCATAATATGTTTTGCGGATATTCAACAACGGGTCGAAATACCTTTAGTAAGTTGACTAATTTCAAAGTGTTAATTATTTGAACATCTATAGAAAAATAATCATGAAATAATTATTACATTATTAAATAAATAATACATTTAAAACCAATCAAGACATATTGTTTTGATGAATCAACTATGTTATGGTCATGGAAACTATTGGTCACACTTATTCATTAGTAACATTTCCATTTAGAACAATCATTATTGAATGGAGAAATATAATATTATATCATTCGATAATTAGCAACATATAATAATTATAATATTATCTCATAAAATATAGTGATATATATAATAAATGTGTGTGGTTAGTAAAAAATAATCACATCACATTGTGAAACTTCTAGTCCACATGTACAAATGAAGAAGTTTATACATTTTCATTTTGGGTAATGAAAATAAATTAAATGAAAAATTTCCTTTTAATAATTTTATATATGTCATGAATATAAAAATATTTTCACATATGTTAAATATTTTCAATAACTATATACTTATTACCTTCAATATAATGTGTTTTTGAAAAATGAATCTCGTCAGTTCATGAGGTGGTGGCCGACCATACACAGTAGAAATATTATCGTATCACAAAAATTACTGGAAAGTAAAAATATATATGATATCATAATTAAATATATATATATATATATATATGTTTTATTATGTTAAATATATATTATATATAATTTATATAATTGGGTTTTTTCAGAGTGGTATGCACCATATAAAACTACATCGAGGTTTTGGGTTCAAAACCCATTTGATGCAATTTAACGTAGAAGAACTATAACGATACAATAGAAGTGACAGAAATATACCACTAGTAGCACTGTAGTGGTTATGTAAAATATATTAGGAGCTACAGAATTGGTAATATTATTGCTTGTATTGAATTAGCTCTGATAATACAGAAACTATTTTCAACGGAGGGCCTTTGGGCTAAGAATGTGGGCCTTGGGGGAAATTTAATATGATTTAATGCCCACTATGCCTATAATACATGTAATGAAATTTATTACCACTCTCCATACGGGACGTTTACAAAATAAATGTGGCATGATTGGTGGGTTATACCATTGAAGGGGATATGACCTTCCTTTTCGGCCTATGTGTGTTGTGTTAGTTTGTTTACGATAATTATACCCCCAATAACCTAATATATATATTTACTCTCAATCCAAAATTAAAATAATCCATCATAAGAAATGATTAAATAACAATCACACAGATTGATGAAGCGATAGTCCACCATACACAAAATGTTGATTTGTTTCCTATTTCATTAAACAAGTTATTGATATTGGTTATTACCTTAAATCAATAACATATCAATATATTTTAAAAAAAAATTATTCTATCATTATAATTAAAATTTTCTGAAGGATTTTGAAAAATATGTAAATTGAAAATTCTCAGGGAATAACCATATCCCTTTTTAAGAAAGCCTCATTAGGTCATCACAAAAAGACTTATTTTCATGATTATATGATCAAAAAGAGTATATAGGACATGGTTAGGGAATTATTAATGACATTTTGGATGATGAAATTTCATTTTAGAGTGGTAATCTGAGGGGTGGCCTTTTGGAATTGTGGTGTGTGACAGTATTAAAAATTTTTAAAAGAAAAAGAATTAGGCACACTTTTTGAATCCAACAATGATCTAATATTGTCCCTTATCATTTAAAATACATATTAATATCTAAATATATAAATTAAATATAATTTAGACTTGTTCTTAGTACATTTAAACCTTCGTCATTTTAGTTTAAACCTTAGTAAATAATAACCTTGGAATGGATTTTTATAATTTTGAATATTCAGAATGACCAAAATATATGTTGAATATGTTTTGTAGAATAATTTTTTTCCCAAATATTTAATCCATTATTCCAAATAAAAATCATATATTTGGAATAATTTAATTTCAAATAAAATTATTAGTTGCGATGAAGTATCTATTTTTTGAGATCGTTATTTTACAAGAAAAATATGATTTTATATTAACTATATGACTAGTAATAATCAATAAAATATTTAAAATTTATATAGATATATATATGATATACAATTTTAATTAAAAAAATTTCTCATCATGGGTTATTTTAATTAGTTATAAAGTGTAAATTTTTTAAATTTAAATGTATTATCAGAAAAGAGTATTTTTAGACCCTAAATTTAACTTATAACAAAATACATTATAATGATGATTAAAATATAATTTATTAAATTAAATAAAAAAATTAAATAAATATTTTACAATAAATAAAATTAAAATTATAATGGTACTTATAATTTACTAAACATGTTGAAAATAAATGACATTATAAAAAAATATTTCTTTTTTCAAAATTAACTTAAAAATCAATCTCCAAATGAATCAAAAAATTATTCATAATTTGAATTTAATTTATTAATTTTAAAAAATAGGTCCATTTCTTAAAGTAAATTTTCTATGACTTTGACTAATTATTTATAATATTTTTTCTAAATAAATGAAAAAATTCATATTTGAAGAAATCAATTTTTTATGAATAAAATTACATTACAAGAAATTCATTTATTGTTTAAAAAATTATTATCAACAAATTTATATTGATTAATATATATATATATGTCATTAATTATTTAATATTAATCAAACATACCACTTTAATAGATATGTTATAATGGTTATATATATAATAATTTTTTCTCATGGTTTGTTTATGTTCAGTGGTACAAGTATTGTAAATATTGATAATATATTCCTTTAAAAAAATATTAGGGTCTTTCATTCTCCACCAATTAATAAATTATTTCCTAACATTAAAATTTAACTCATTATTCAGAGTTTTTCATTTTTAAAATACATTTTTTGGGAAATAGCACGGTAACAATGGATAATTAAACATCCTCTTAATATAAGTGAAAAGGATCTATGATGGTGATTTGAAAATAACACATATTGGGTTTCCAGGTAATATAATATTGGTCGGATGTGATTATTTGGAAATTTAATAAATTCATTATTCATAAATAATGACATACATTGAAATAAATCATCCATCACAAGAATTAGATTGATCATAAAACAATCAACAACGAGAAAACCATAAACTAAATAGGATTAAAAAGGGAGTATCGTTTCATACAAAATGATAATAATTATATAAAATTATTATATACATGAACATATTTTGATAGTTTTGTAATTACTTACCATATACACAAAAAATTAAGAAAATATACATACATGATTAGATGAATTTCCACCTCTAATCAATTTTCACCACAATATCGTATTCTTCTCAAAGAGAAGATTACTCATGTTGATGTTATCATCTTCAAAGTATTAAAATAATCAACTAAATTTTAACATGATCAAAAATATATAAGTTTTTATCCTCATATATTATGAAATTAACAAAATCCAAAATGGTTAATAAAATTTAGGATAATTCTAAAATTTAATAAACCTTCTTATGATGAAATAAACAATTACTCACCAAGGATTAAAAAATAACCCCAAAAATTTATCCCAATTAAAGAAATAAATAAAGAACATTAAAAGTTTCTAATATATTCCATACTATACTGAAATCCCGAGAAGCATAAGGGTGAAATCAAGTATTCTTATAAGATTGATTTAATTTTAATCTCTAAATATCACCAACCACTTATAAATTATCTTAATAAAAATTAATATTCATTGATCATATAATCTCTTTGATAAAATAATGATTTCAATATTAAAAAAATTCCTCAAATACAAATAAAAAAGTTAATTCATCCTTCAATCCTTAACATAAATCCTATACTTTTTTGTTTTAGTAAATAATATAAGGAACCCAAAATCATATACTACTTCAAAAAGGAAATTCATAAATGAATCACTATGTATCTTTTCAATTTCATGTATACTATATGACAAACCACATTGTCCATAAATCAATATAATTATTCTCTATCAGACCGTTTTAGTGAAATACTGAATTCACACTAACAAAGATATCATTTATGATGGTGGTAAGAACTACCCATTGTTTTCCTTTCATTGTTAGTTCATGCATTGTGGGTGTATGTGATGGTTTATGGCCAAATCCACAAGATTTGAATTTTTCTGAAACCCTATAATTTTTATATTACTCCCAGAAATATCATGAACATCATCAATGTCATCATAATCATATGTGATCATATAAACCCTAAATTATATCACAATATCTAAAAATATATATACACAATATAAAAGATAATTTTAGATAAAAAAATATTAACATGATTATCATGGGGTTAAATATAACATAAACATCTATAAAAACCAAATAAATTTGGAAAAAATGACTCACATCACATAAAACACCAACAGAGTGGTAATTGATTTAAAATTTATATCTTCATTTGATATAACAACACATCAAAACTATATAATCAATTGATGTAAACACAGTAATCAGTAAACGTTATACATAATCTTTTAGCCACTCATTTCCATCATATTATGTATTAATTCCTTCGAAAAAAATAAGATTCTTGTCATATGATTGAAAAATTTTAATACTTAATACATGATATAATCAATAATTGTCATTTTTCATATGTAATTTCCTCATCTTCAAAAATAACAGAAATATAATTTTTAAGTAATTTATATGTACTCTTAGGTTGATGATATTATTTAGGCTATACCCTATTATAATGATATTCATTATTCATAAATACCATGTATATAAAATTTTCTATTACCACTATGGGAATAATTTTATCCCCCTTTATTTCTTTAAAAAGGCACTTCATTTTTCTTTGGTAGTTAATTTAAATTCGGCCCATTTAACACATACAAAATGTTTTCTAGTTCCCTGAAGTTATCTTCTTAGGATATTATTTTGACATTATTTACACATTTTTCATTGAATCTATTTACTATTGTGATCATCTATACCTATAGTTCTTTGGAATTCCATTTTTTCTTCTTGTTTTTTGAATTTTTAAATTCACCTAGGTCCATCTTTTCAGTCATAACACATCATATATATTTACTAATTACCACAAGATATTTACATATAGATTATGTTATATTTGGTTTCAAATTTATACAAGTACCATATATTCCTTAACAACCATTATTAATTGGGTTCCCACTAGATCATGAATTTTTCTTAGAAAAAAATTATTAAAGTTGGAATATTAAATAAACCGTAATAAACCATCTTATATGATCAATTAATAATTTTATACCATTAACCATGATTTCATCTATTCAACTCTTTATATTTATCCAAAATTATTATCTTTATCATTATAATACTAACATGTGTGGTTATATGTGATGTTTAACATTTTGTAAAATAACATACTAACATCTATATTTATCTAAAACATTCCATTGATAACAACTACAATGTACCATACATTAACATTACATTATCATTATTTTTTTTAAAATAATTCATTCTTCCCCATTTTATAATGCTTTTACATTTACATTTTGTGATATATATGACATTACTCTTAGAAAATTGAATAACATAAAACAACCAGGAAAAGATTATTCATAATAGATTTATTTCTTAAATATAAAACATTTAAAATATTACGCAATTTCATATCAAAAAAATCCAATTGAATTTTAATGTGATTTCTTTTTTTACCTTACGTAACATTAAACCCTATGAAATACAATTTATGAATTTTAGATGAGCACAAAAAAAATCGTAGTAAGGGTCATAAAAATAAATAAAATCACAAGAATAATAAAATATATGAATACCCTAGAAAGGATCACCATTTTAACAATAATAATTGATTTAATTAAATATCTAATATATATATGAAAATAAAATAAAAATTGAAAAATAAATTCCATAACTTTTATATAATAAAATTAAAACTATTTTTAGAAACATTGGGGAAAAAATTCAAACCATTGTTAAACCCATGTAATAATTAAGTGGACCCCAATTAAATACAAAAAATAACCCATTTGGCACGTTCATCCTTCCTCTAAGTTACTACAAGGTACATTACCTAATTAATTCGAGTTCTATTGCAGAACACCCATCATATAAGCTCTATAGGAATCACCTACATCTATATAGGGTGTTGAAATAAGAACTTAATGGAAACAAAAAATCATTTATATAAGATCCATGTACTATTTTTTCCAGTATCCTTTTCTTATTTGTACTATGTAAAAAATATGGTAAATATCCAGGTGAATGGATACATCAATCAGCTAACTAATACATGAGTCGCTATACTGGATTCTATAACTAAAAAATTAACACTATTTCTATAAAACTAAACCCAATATGAGAACTAGACAAAAACTATGTACCCCAGTCCTAATATGGATACCCCCTTTGATAAATTTATATCATGACCCATCCAATTGGTGAATACTTGGTCCTCGATATGCTAAGTGTAACTACCCAGATCACACAACTGTTAGGCCATGGGATTAGGAAAACAACAAGTTTGGTATGTCACACACATGGGGGGATTATACTAATTATATATATTCGCATGCACATATCCAATCGCATTTATTTTTGAATTATAAAAACACTCCAATACTAGTCTGTAATGACCATTCCCACTAGGAACCAACAAGCCAATGATATGTTGATTGTGACTACACCAAGACCACCTCTATTGTGGAATTGGTTAGAGAATATTTCCATATAAGAATATCACACACTTGAGTGGAATTTTCAAAATCTAAATGTATGCATGAACACATCTCCAAGACCGTAAATTTTGTAAATGAGAGAATAAACAATAAATTAATAAACTCATAACATTTATCCCACAACAATTTGATGAATATAAATACTAGAAATAATAATGTGGCCAAATATAATACCATAAAAAAACTACAAGAATCTATAGACTTCTAGAATAGGGGGACTTTAATTAAATTCATCACCCAGTAAATAACACATTCTTTCTAGACAAATTTATTTTCCTCATTACCTCAATACACCAAAGATTCCATAAAATGTAAATCCATCTATATAAGAAATTAAAATTTCATGAAAATTCCTTCATGATCAATATATAATTAACCAATAGGAATCCCCAAAATCAATATTTAGAAGGAGTCATGTTTTGAGTCCTCTCATGACCTATATGATTCCATTATTATATAAAACATAAAATGAATAATACAAATAAACACAGAATAGGATCTATGTCTCATAGTAGGTCAAAAATTATTTTCAATCCAATGAACCTTCTCAAGAGTTTTTAGTAACACATTATAAGGATAAATCACTCCATTAATATAATAGCATAGACTAAGGTCCTCTGAGATGTTATTATCATCATCTATCATCATAAATTTATACATATGTGATGTATGATCAGATAAATACATAAAAATGTAATCAGACCCAGGTACCTATTGTAAATCATCAACCCAATCTAGAATAACTCACTTAGTATGGGATTGAATCCTACGTATGGTGATCATATTTAATCCTATAACCACACATAAGAAATAAGATGATATAGTAACCCAAATAGGTATATGGGGTAACACCAAGAGAACTATATAAGGAAAATCTCCTTGAGAGTATCATCAACCTATATCCAAGAATAAATTTAAATCTATACAGCTATATGTATATATTGAATGAACACACCTTAATAAAACCGGTACATGAGGAAAAAAACAAGTGCATTAACCATCCTTTGAAAATTTTACTTCATGTACAATTATTACATGGTGTGTATTTCTTACACTAGGTTTTCCCTTGTTCACCATATTCTGCACATGCACCTAAGGTCATGATTTTGTACCACTGTTTATTTCTGGGTTACACACCTTAAATGAGTACTAGATGATTCGTATGTACTCTACTAGTGAATTTGTTCCAAGATGTGTGTATTCATGTGTATTATCTACAATACTCATTGAGCCACCAGGGAAGGGTCTCTTGGAATACGACATGTGTCACATGTAATGACAAATTTAATTTTCATACAAACAATGACAAAATATTTATGGGTCCCATACTGTGGGTATCTTTATATTTCATAATGTGTAACACGAGTTTTCTAGAAACCCATAGTTCATATCCATATATGATCATAGCTATTATTTTTTAGATTGATCAATTGAATCCTTTACCAGTGTCAAATATATTATCATGGTGTATTTTCATTGTTGGTGATCTGATTCCATAATTAGATTCTCCAAAAAATCATCACCTATCATCCACTATATAGAGATACTGAAACCCATATATATAGATCTCTAAAATTAGAATGATAATCCCCTACCATCATCATTCAGTATAAAAATGTCATTAATATCAATCCTAAACATATGGCGATGGTCTATTATGCCAATGATCTATTGTTAAATAATCTTCCATTGGGTATTTTTGGACCACTAACCAAAAAAATGATGATGGTGATTTCATGATGAATGGGGATAAAATCCATAAAATAATCATGTGTGGAAAAATGATTGTCCACTGTTCATTTTAACCTAGATATGTTCTTCTACAGTTGAATAATAAAGATTAATTAACAAAATTAAATTAATATTATATGCATTACATCAATTATAATTCCAAGTGTCATTTCTTGTGACTGTTGCCTTCAAAATTGGATAAATTAAAGAGGTAAAATCCAAAAAATAATAAAATTCCACCTTAAGTTTTAAAATATAATTATTTAAGAAAGATTTTTTCTCAAAATCATTAGTGAGATCCAAAATATGTATTCTATTTGTTGATCCACACTATACTATGATCAAGGATTCATGATCCAATCATCACTGATGATACTAAACGATATCCTCTAAATTCATATGGTCAAATGTTGAAACCTATGAATTTGTTATAATGGTGATTAAATAGAAAATGCCTCGATTTTAGATTCAACTAAAAATAAAACAGTTCTTTAATTTTTTTTTTACAATGAAAATATATTCATAACAATCCAATATCGATTATGGTTATGTATCTCCATGGGTGAGACCAACATTCTAGATTCATCAGTGATATCAAGTTTCATATCTATAGATACTTTTTGGAATTTAATACACTTATTTAGAAAACCAATTCCACTGTGATGTTAATATATTTAATATTTTGAAAATAAGAATTTCATTATCAATAGACCTTGGAATGTAACAATATATCATTTCCTATATATGACATTATTACAAAATATATTTCATAGTATTAAATAGATATATACGAAAGATGGTATTTAAAAATCTCCTATATTGTAATAGTTACATAATTAGCACATAGTGTTATTTCATTATATATACATTTATAAATATCATCCATGTGTTCTGGTAATGAAAAATAAATAACATTTCCATTTGAAAGTGGTAGTCTACACATCCAAATGTACGACATTATCATTTTTTGTGAGTGGAAACATAAGAATAGAAATGATATATTACAATTTCATCATACTAAAAACTTTTCTAAAATCATAATTATTTAATATATATCGAATAGATTAATTAAAATCATCCATATGTACTTCCATATAAATCATTACTTATCGAAAAATTGTATCACATTAAGATGTGATAGTTCATCAGACATATACACGAGAGTATCAAATCCCCCATGAAATGGTATGTATGAAAATATATGTGATATCAAAATTCTAGATGTATGATTATGTTTGAGATATCATATATATATATATACATTAAATATACCAATATTAAAATTGTTGAGAGGTGATTATGAGAAACTAATCACATCTGTTCATTAGGTGGTAGTCCTCAATCGACACAAAATGATGATATTATTTCCCAATTTATTGAATAGGAAATGGATATAAGTTGTAAAGACCCGGGAATTTCAAGGAAATTTTTTTTTTCTTATTTTTCATTGGAATTATACAACAATGCAGTTTCTGACGGCACCTGATTCCAAGGCCCGGTGTGCCCGGAATCATTTTCCGAAGTTTAGCTCGGGTACGTTCAGTGAACGAATGAGCGAGTTTTCCTAACTTTTGAACCGGTGCTCAGAATCGAAATCCGAGTGCACTGGTGAACTCGTAGCGCCGGTAGTTGCTTAAGGAGACCGCTTTCTGGAGTTGCATTTTCTCGGGATGAGTTGTTTAAATAAATTGATGGATAATAATATAATTGTTTTACAATTATATTTTTCTTTTCTTGTTAAGTGGATTAAGTGTTGTGTCACAACACATTTCCTCTCTCTTATGTGGTTATAACATATGTAAGGGTGTTAGGGGAGGGACCCACTTGTTTATAACTACCTTTGAGAGGATTAAGGTGTGGTGGGGCCCACACGATCCCAAAACCTCACCTTCCCCTAACATTCATAACTTTTACCCTCTTAATTTTGTAACACTCAAAAAGAAACCCCACCCCCCTTAAATAATGTCAACTCATTAATTGTGTAGGATTTTCAAGTAATTAATTCTTGGATTCGTTTGAATTTCAAATGAATTCCTTGGGCTTGTGTTTTAATTAAATAAGACTATGTCTTATTTCGTGGGAGGATAGTTGATGGTGCGAAAGGATTTGGGGAGGAAAGATCTAAGTTCTGAAAGATGTTCATCCTCCTTGAAGAACGCGAAGAACGCACCGTCACCGACGAAGAACGCCGACCACCGACGAAGGCCGATGGTGAGAGACGCCTTCCTCGGAGATCAACGATGCGGCGCCGTGTACCGCGATGCCAACGACCCTCTCCTTCCGTGACGCCTTCTTCTGCGATGTTCAATTCTGCGACGAACATTCGTTCAACGATTACATCAGGTAAGGGTTTATTTATTTTTGATCGTGATCTCATCTTTCGCCATTCTTGGTTTCAATTGGGCCTCCTGTTATCATAATAACGGGAGGAGGTCGGACCGCATGAACACGGCCGACCCTCCTCCCCCCTAGTTCGTTTGAATTTGATGCGGCATGTAAAAGTTGGTGCGGTGCCATTGCACCGCACGGAAACTATGAGAAAGGGAGAAGAAGTACGGTGCCGTCGCGCCGCGCCGTTGAACTCGAATAACCCGCGGCGCCGTCGCGCCACTCCAGAAAACCATGAAGAGGCCGCAGATTGATTATTTGGTCGTTGTTCATAGATAGACGGACGATGACAAACGGGGCCGCAAAGTCAATTTGAAGCCTCTGCAGTGAAGGTCGGGTCTCAGGAGGACCGTTGGCGGATGCGGTGAGCAAAACGGACCACCGGAGCGCGTCCTGTGGTACGTGGAAGGCAGTTGTGCGCTGCTGGAACAGAACAGCCACGGCTGAGCCGCGGTGGCAGGGCAATCCGGAATGGCTTATCCATTCCGGAGGCGGAGCGGTGCGGCTCAAAGCCTCGCCGGTTGCATCGACCGCGGGGGTTTGTAACCCCCTGCACCCGCTGGCCACCCGGGCGTCGCGCCGGTGCCAGCGCCCGGCCGGCCCTGGCCACAACATCTTGGCCAGTCAGTGCCCAAACGGCCGGACACGTACCCGGTTCAGGTCAACCCGGTTCGGGGCGACCCAGGGGGTCTCGGGCCGGGTCGGATCGGGCCCGAACCCCCTATTTTCAGGCAGTTCCTGTTCAAATGCCCATATCATGGGCCACAGAACTCTGATCGACGCACCGTCAGTTGCGATGCGATCCTTGGACTGAGATGGTCGTTTTGGTATATTAAAATCAAGGTTTCATAATACTTAGATTATGGCCGGGTTGGTTCGGACACGAAACCAACCGGGCCCTCGGAGCGGAAACACTTATATCTCGAGATCCGGACGTAGGATTGACATGTTGTCGACTTTTTTTGTTTCCTCTTGATGAGAGGGAACATTTGAAATACTCCTCCTGTGGTTTGGATACAGTTGGATAGTGGTCGGGTTGGATTGTACCCGATATCCAAGAGGGCCCCTGGAACGGAAAAGCTGATAACTTTCATACTGGACGTCCGTTTGACGAACTGTCAGCAGCGTTAGTGATCTCGTGGAGAAACGGTCCCTATGAGTATACCCTATGAGTGTTCTGGGTACAGTTAAGATATGGTTGGGTTGGTTCGCACACAAAACCAACCGGGCCCCTCGGAAGAAAAGGCTAATAACTCACAGACCTGGCGTCCAATTGACGCGTCGTCTGTTGCGTTGAGACCCCTATGATGAGGAGGTCCTTAGAGATACTTATTAGTGGTAAATTGAGATACATGGAGTATCGACCTATCGCTCGTGGAGCGGACCCTCCCAGAGATGAGCGTTCGAAGTACGGAGACTGTGTAGCTGGATGAGACCTGACGACTACTTGAAAGACTCAACTTGGAGTGAGCCAACTAGCCCAGTGGACGGAGCACTACTTTGTTGGGTGCAGACCCATGGGGGATAGAGAACTACCTGTGTAACAGTGGAGACCCACAGTACTAGTTCGGAGAGTACCTCTGCCGGCTATTAGGGGGTGTGCACTACTGTGTTTGGGTGGCATATCCCGGCGGGAAGCACTACTGTGTTTGGGTGGCTGGCCCGCAGTACTCGACAGGAGGAGTAACTCAGTATTCTTAGGTTAGTGATCTGTACCTCAGAGTCGTGACAGGACCATTGTACACTCTAGAGATAGGGCTAATCAGCTGTTACGGTTTCGATAATGAAAATCTTGGTTTGAGCTGAGTCTATGATCTTTGTGTTTACCTCATGATTGAGATGAGTCACTTGATAATTTAGGTATATGTATGGGAATTTACCTGGGTAGTGGTTATCTGTTGATTTCATAAACATTGTGTTTCCTCATGATTGAGATGGGTTACTTGATAACTTAGGTATATGTATGGGCATGTACCTAAGTAGAGTTTATCTGTTGAGATCCTCTTTGTGGTAATCCTTGCTCGTTTTAGTAAGACCTTGAGTGTCTCGGGGTCCCTACTGAGTATCATGTACTCACCCCAGCATGGGCTATGCCCGCACCTCATTGTGTTGGTTGTAGACGACCGGCAGCGTTGAAAGAGGCTGAGGGTTCAAGGACTGGACGCCACCCAGATGTGGACCACACGACGAGTCAGTATCCGAAGGTGGACTTCACGGTGAGACGACACTCAGAGGAGGTTGACCAGTGAGAGCGTTTTGGAGGCTATCTATACTATCCCTTCAGGTAGGATCTGTGGTGGACGATACCGGAGATGCGCTACCTGTACCTAAACATCAGGTAGGATCCGTGGTGGACGATCCAGGAGCTGTGCAATCTGTACCTACCCTTCAGGTAGGATCTGTGGTGGACGATTCAGGAGCTACGCTATCTGTACCTACCTTTCTGGTAGGATCCGAGGAGGATGACCAAGAGCTGCTTCCTTTCTTCGAGCTATTTGTCTTTCTCTATTGTACTTTTGTTCAGTTGTAGGTGTACTTTCAGTTGAGTTTGTATTCTGGCCCATTTACTTTTCAACAATTTCTTTTGTACTTAGTGTTTATCTTCCGCTTGTACTCTGTGATGTTTTGTTTACTTTTATAAAGGCAATGCCTTCTCAGTTATTGGGATTTACGCCTTTGGTGGTAGTCACCGGCCCCTGGCCTATGGAAGGCAGGCATGGGGTAGTCATGGCACGGGCCTCGAGGATGGGTCGTGACAAATTAGTATCAGAGGAGTCGGTTCTACCACGGAACTTATGAATCTGATATTTTTCATTCTGTGAAGCATTAGTTATATGGGTACAGAGTGTGGTCTGCAGTTCAGGGAGTCCAGTGTTGGTGCGGGTGGCCGACGTATCCATGCACCAGGACCATGAAAACTGATTTCCGACTTTGTGCACGAAAACACTTATTTCGTGTGTGTTTCCAGATGTTTTTTTTAAGTTAGATCAAGCCAGGTCAGCTCACCAGGTATAATCGTGTGACCGTGTCACGTTGTTTCTTTCAGGATTTTCATGGACGACCAGCTAGAGCCCCGAGGGATGTGCGTACTGACAGCCTGCCGAGCGGCGAGGCTTCAGTACAGGGCCCTCTTACAGGTGAGGCACCATCGGAGGCAACAGCGGTACTACCATAAGTTGGGCCACTGATGCCACCATCCCCTGTAGTAGGCGATGCACGCCACTTGAGCGCACTGCACGAGTTCCAGTGCCAGAGGCCACCCAGGTTCTGGGGAGAGATGGACCCACAGGTGGCTGAGGATTGGCTGGACGCTGTGGTGAGAGTCTTCAGGCTAGTGGGGACGCCAGACGACTTCATGGTTATCTTTGCTACCAACCTCCTTCATGCAGCAGCAGGCAGGTGGTGGAGCCACTTCTTCCAGTTTTTCGATGAGATGACCTTCACATTGGAAGACTTTGAGACCTTCTTCAGGGTGGAGTTGATACCAGTGAATCTACACCCCGAGCATGTTCAGGCAATGGTGCCTTTGCCGCATGTTTTTCGATCAGTAGCCGAGTCATCTGTGGGCAGTAGACAGATGATGCAGAGGTACAGGGGGACCAGACCAGCAGTTGGGCGATCTCGGGTTTTAGGATCGGTGGTGCGGGGTGCCCGGGGTGGGGTCAGAGCTAGGAGTTCCAGAAAGGGACAGTGTTACTCATGCGGCAGGAAGGGTCACCTAGCACATGACTGTCTGACCCCCCCCCCCACACACACACACAGTTTATCCGCATGCTTTAGAGGAGCCACTGAGGCAGAAGCAGCGGCGGGTGCTTGAGCAACAGCCGATCAGTGGACAAGGCAGCATAGCTCTGGGAGTAGGTGGACAGGAGCGGAACAAGTGGATACATACCTTGTACTTCTAGTTCCATTTTGATATTGTATTCGTTTATTTGTACTATGAGCTGCAATAATAAAACGACACTTATTTTTGTGATGTTTTATTTCTTATTCATTTGTTTGGTTAATACTGAGAGGTCCATGTTTAGACTGTTGACTTGACCCTCACTATCGAGATTTCTACTGGGGGAGACCCAGTGACCTCACACTGATGACGACTATGTGACTCGACCCTTAGAGGCGACAGTGACGGTTGGATCTCTTGGTAGTAGCGTCGAGGCCTTACAACGTCATCCATTGCATGAATACATCATTCATGTCAGGATTGACTGTATTAGGCAAAGGGAGTGGTTCATCTAGGGGATGAGACCGAGTTTCTCTTTTCTGCGAAGGAGAAATCATAACAGCTCTTACAGATCATAGGCAAAGAAGGTGCATATCATCCAAGAGCGGATGAAGACTGCATGGTGCTGTAGAAACAGGAAACTGGTTCCAGTCTCAGAGACATGGGTGTGCGAATGTTTCATGAAGAGGAAGCATTAAAGAGAGATGAGTCTGTAAAGCAGCAGACATAGAGGCAGAGCTAGGATAGCATCCTGAGGTGTTGTACTTTTTTTAACATGCTACAAACACCCGCGTTAGTTGCCTCCGCCAGGCTCAGGGAGCTGGAGGGCAGGGTAAGAGTGCGACTGCATGCGGTCATCGAGTGTGACCCAATGGCTCCAAAAATGATTCAAGGGACAGTCTGTGTCCAATACTAGCTTCTGTAGTTACTGAAGTAGATATGAATCATTCCTTACTTCCACAAATCTTGACCCAGACCTAGAGTTTCTGGTAAGCCGTATACTTGACCCTCACGTCTGGAGATACCTTGAGAGAAGACTCGATAATCACACATACGCTGATAGTGTGGTCAGACCCTCGAGGCAAGAGTTTCGGTTGGAATCTCTTGGTGGCAGCGTCGAGGCCTTATGACAATGGTTTGAGTATGGACTGGGCAATCACAGTTCATACACAAATTGACGGTATTAAGAAAAAAGGTTGTGGTTTAACAACAACGTTGGGATGGGTTTTCCTTAGTCGGCGAAAAGGAAACCCCAAGAAGCACCGGATAAACTCATGCATAGGAGGGTGTGGCCGATCACTCTTGAGTCATTCAATCTTACCCATGTGGCAGTAGGAGTTTGGAGTTTCAGTTCTAAACAGGAATTGGAGGCCTCTTGAGTTCAAGTATGACGATCACGTCCTTATACGGGTCTCACCTCGACGAGGTTTACGGAGATGTGGGAAAAGCGGCAAGTTATCTCTGAGGTTCAGCGGGCCTTTCTAGGTCCTCCACAGGATATGCGAGGTGGTTTACCGCTTGACCCATCCACATCAGTTGCAACGGGTGCACGATGACTTCCACGTATCTCAACTGTGAAAATACGTGCTTGACCCGATGCATATCATCGACCATGGGGAGCTGGACATTGGCGTTGGGTTGACTTTTGTGGCATTCCAGTATGAGTTGAGGATCGACAGGAGCGGTCCTACGAGGACAGTTGATTCCTCTTGTGCACTTTCATTGGCAGTACGGAAACCTCCAGGTGAGCACATGGGAGTGGAAGGCTAAGATGCGTGATCAGTACCACTTTTGTATCCCTAGTTTGTGATAAAGCTTTACGAGGACGTAAATCCCTGAGGTGGGAGTAATATAAAGACCCAAAAATTTCAAAGAAATTTTTTTTCTTACTTTTCTTTGGAATTTTATAAGAACGCAGTTTCTGACGGCACCTAATTCCGAGGCCCGGTGTGCCCGGAATCATTTTCCGAAGTTTAGCATGGGTACATTCAGTGAACGAACGAGCGAGTTTTCCTAACTTTTGAACTGGTTCTCGGAATCGAAATCTGAGGGCACCGATGAACTCACAGCGTCGGTAATTTCTTAAGAAGACCCCTTTCTGGAGTTTCGTTTTCTTATGATGAGTTGTTTAAATAAAGTGAGGGATAAAAATATAATTGTTTTACAATTATATTTTTCTTTTCTTGTTAGTTGGATTAAGTATTGTGTCACAACACTTTTCCTCTCTCTTATGTGGTTATAACTTATGTAAGGGAGTTAGGGGTGGTACCCACGTGTTGATAGCTACCTTTGAGAGGATTATGGTGGGGTGGGGCCCACACGATCCCAAAACCTCACCTTCCCCTAACATTCATAACTTTTCCCCTCTTAATTTTCTAACTCTCAAAAAGAAACCCCCCTTTTAAAATAACGTCAACTCATTAATTGTGTTGGTTTTTCAAGTAATTAATTTTTGGATTCATTTGAATTTCAAATGATTTCCCTTGGCTTTTGTTTTAATTAAATAAGAATAAGTCTTATTTCGTGGGAGGATAGTTGATGGTGCGAAAGGATTTGGGGAGGAAAGCTCTACATTCCGAAAGACGTACTTCCACCTTGAAGAATGCGAAGAACGCACCGTCACCGACGAAGAATGCCAACCTCCGATGAAGGACAATGGTGAGAGACGCCTTCCTCGGATATCAACGATGAGACACCGTGTACCATGATGTCAACGACCCTCTCCTGCCGCGATGCCTTCTTCCGCGACGTTCAATTCCGTGACGAACCTTCAATCAACGATTACATCAGGTAGGGGTTTATTTATTGTTGATCATGATATCATCGTTTGCCATTCTTGGTTTCAATTAGGCCTCATGTTATCGTAATAATGGGAGGAGGTTGAACCACACGAACACGATCGACCCTCCTCCCACCTTTTTTGTTTGAATTTGATGCAGGAGATGAAAGGCGGCGCGGTGCCATTGCACCGCGCAGAAACTATGAGAAAGAGAGAAGAAGCGTGGTGCCATCGCGCCGTTAAAGTTGAACAAGCCATGGCGCCGTCGTGTCGTTCCAGAATACCACTAGAGGTCGCGGTTTGATTATTCGATCGTTGTGCGCGGATAGACGGGAGATGAAAAACGGGGCCGCAAAGTCAATTTGAAGCCTCTGTAGTGAAGGTCGGGTCTCAGGAGGACCGTTGGAGGAAGAGGTGAGAAAAACGGACCACTAGAGCGCGTCTCGTGGTCCGCGGAAGGTGGAGGAGCACCGCCGGAATGGAACCTCCGCGGCTGAACCGCATCGGCGTGGAAAACCGGAATGGCTTAGGCGTTCCGGAGGCGGAGCGGCCCGGCTTAATGTCGCACCGGTTGCATCGACCGTGGGGGTCTGTAACCCCTGCACCCGTTGGCCGCCCGGGCACTGCACTAGTGCCAGCGCCAGGACGGGCCGGACCGCACAGGCCTGGCCGGGCAGCACCATCCGTGCCAGGTCGTGCCCAAATAGGCCAGACCCAGACCCGGTTCGGGCCGACCCAGGGGGTCTCGGGCCGAGTCGGACCGGGCCCGAACCCCCTATTTTCAGGAAGTTCCCATTCAAATGCACATATCTTGGGTCACAGACCTCCGATCGATGCACCATTAGATCCAATGCGATATTTGGATCGGGATGGTCGTTTCGGTATATTACACTCATGGTTTCGAAGAACTTTGAGTACGGCCGGGTTGGTTCGGACACGAAACCAATGAGGCCCTCGGAGCAGAAACACTTATATCTCGAGCTCCGGACGTCCGATTGACGTTTCATCGACTTTCTTGGTTTCTTCTTGATGAGACGGAACTTTTGACATACTTTGCCCGTGCTTTGGATGCAGTTGGATAGTGGCTGGGTTTGATTGTACCCAAAATCCAACAGAGCCCCTGGAACAGAAAACCTGATAACATTCAGACCGGATGTCCGTTTGATGAACTGTCGTCGGCGTTAGTGATCTCGTGGAGAAACGGTCCCTATGAGTATACCCAATGAGAGTCCGGGGTACAGTTGAGATACGGTCGAGTTGGTTCGCACACGAAACCAACCGGGCCCCTAGGATGAAAAGGCTAATTACTCACAGACCAGGCGTTCGATTGACGTGTCGTCTGTTGCGTTGAGACCCCTATGACGAGGTGGTCCTTCGTGATACATCTTCATGGGACTTTGAGATATTTGGAGTATCGACCTGTAGCTCGTGGAGCGGACCCTTCCGAAAACGAGCGTTCGTAGTACGGAGACTGTGTAGCTGGATGAGACCTGACGACTGCTTGACCGACTCGACTTGGAGTGAGTCAACTAGCCCATAGTACGTAGCACTACTTTATTGGGTGCAGACCCATGGCAGACAGAGCACTACATGTGTGACAGTGAAGACCCGTGGTACTTGTCCGGAGAGTACCTCTGCAGGCTATTAGGGGGTGTGCACTACTGTATTTGGGTGGCAGACCCCGGCGGGAAGCACTACTGTGCTTGGGTGGCTGGCCTGCGGTCCTCTACTGGAGGAGTACCTCAGCAGTCTTAGGTTAGTGAGCAGTACCTCAGAGTCGTGAAAAGCCCACTGTACACTCCCGAGACGGGGCTCTTCAGCAATTACGGTTTGGAAAATGAAAAGCTTGGTTTGAGCTGAGTCTATGATCGGTGTGTTTACCTCATGATTGAGATGAGTCACTTGATAACTTAGGTATATGTGTGGGCATTTACCTCGGTAGTGGTTATCCGTTGATTTCATAAACGTTGTGTTTCCTCATGATTGAGATGGGTTACCTGATAACTTAGGTATATGTATGGACATGTACGTAAGTAGAGGTTATCTATTGATATCTTCTTTGTGGTTATCCTTGTTGGTTTTAGTGAGTCCTTGAGGGTCTCAGGGTCCCTAGTGAGTATCGTATACTCACCCCTGCACGGGCTATGCCCGCACCTCGTTTTATTGGTTGCAGATGACGGGCAGCGCTGACAGAGGCCAAGTGTTCGAGGACTGGATGGTACCCGGAGGTGGACCACACGACGAGTCAGTATCCGGAGGTGGACTTCACGGCGAGACAACACTCAGAGGAGGTTGACAGGCGATAGCGTTATAGAGGCTATCTGTACCGACCCTTCAGGTAGGATCTGTGGTGGAAGATCCTGGAGCTGCGCTATCTGTACCTACCCTTCAGGTAGGATCCGTGGTGGACGATCCAGGAGTTGTGCTATCTATTCCTACCCTTCAGGTAGGATCTATGGTGGATGATCTAGGAGTTGTGCTATTTGTACCTACCCTTTAGGTAGGATCCAAGGAGGATGACCCATGAGATGCTTCCTTTCTTCCAGTTGTTTTTCTTTTTATGTTGTACTTTCATTCAGTTATATTGGTACTATCAGTTGGGTTTATATTCTGGCCCATTTACTTTTCAGCACTTTCTTTTGTACTTAGTGATTTACTTCTGCTTGTACTCTGTGGTGTTTTGTTTACTTTTATAAAGGCAATTCCTTCCCAGTTATCGGGATTTACGCCTTTGCTTCTAGTCTCTTGCCCCTGGCGTATGGAAGGCGGGCTTGGGGAAGTCAGGGCATGGGCCCTGAGGACGGGTCGTGACAAATTGGTATTAGAGGAGTCGGTTCTACCACAAAACTTATGACTCTGATATTTTTCTTTTTGTGAAGCAATACTGTTAAGGGTAACGAATGTGGTCTTCAGTTCAGGGAGTCCATTGTTGGTGCGGCCGACCGACGTATCCATACACCAGGACCATGACAACTGATTTCTGACTTTGTGCATGAAAACAATGATTGCGTGTGTGTTTCAGAAGGTTTTTTTAAATATCAGCTCATGCCAGGTCATCTCACTAGATATAATCGTTTGACCATGTCACATTGTTTATTTCAGGATGCCTTTTCACGGACGACCAACTAGAGCCTAGAGGGATGTGCATACTGAAATCCTGCCGAGTGAAGAGGATTCGGTACAGGGCCATCTTGCAGTTGAGGCACCAGTGGAGGCACCAGCGGTACTACCATACGTTGGGCCACTGATGCCACCAGCCCCAGCAGGCAGGTGGTGGTGCCACATGTTCTAGTTTTTCAATGAGATGACATTCAAATGGGATGAATTTGAGACCTTATTTAGGGTGGAGTTCATACCAGTGACTCTACACACCGAGCGTGTTCAGGAGCTTCTACCTTTGTCGCATGTTTTTAGATCAGTATTTGAGTCATCTCTGGGCAATAGATAGATGATATAGTGGTCCAGGAGGACCAGACCAGCAGTTGGGCGATCTCGGGTTTTAGGATCGGTGGTGCGGGGCACCCGGGGTGGGGTCAGAGCTAGGCGTTCCAGAAACGGACAGTGTTACTCATGCGGCAGGAAGGGTCACCTAGCACGTGACTGTCCGACCCCCCACACAGTTGATTTACATGCTTTAGAGGATCCACCTAGGCAGAATCAGCAGCGGGTGATTGAGCAACAGCCGAGCATTGGACAAGGCAGTAGAGCTCCGGGAGCAGGTGGACAGGAGTGGAACTAGTGGATACGCCCCTTGTACTTCTAGTTCGATGTTTTTGTTGTATTCGTGTCTTTGTACTATGAGCTGCTATAATAAAAAGACACCTATCTTTGTGATGTTTTCTTTCATGTCCTTTTGTTTGGTTGATACTGAGAGGTCCCGGTTTAAACTGTTGACTTGAACCTCACTATCGTGATTTCTACTGGAGGAGTCTCAGTGACCTCACACTGATGCCGACAGTGTGGCTCGACCCTTGGAGGCGAGATTGACGGTTGGATATCTTGGTAGTAACGTCAAGGCCTTACGAAGTCATCCATGGCATGAAGAAATCATTCTTGTCAGGATTGACTATATTAGGCAAAGGGAGTGGTTCATCCAGGGGATGATACCGAGTTTCTCTTTTCGGCGAAGGAGAAATCATAGCAGCTCTTCCAGATCATAGGAAAAGAAGGTGCAGATCATCCAGGAGCATATGAAGACTGCACAATGCTGTAGAAACATGAAACTGGTTCCAGTCTTAGAGACATGGGCATGCGAATGTTTCAAGAAGAGGAATATTTAAGGATAGATGAGTCTGTGAAGCAGCAGACGTGGAGGCATAGCTAGGAGATAAGTATGAGGTGTTTTAATTTTTTTAACATGCTACAACCACCCACCTTAGTTTTCCTCGCCAGGATCAGGGAGCTAGAGGGAAGGGGAAGTGTGCGACTGCATGCGGTCATGGAGTGTGACCCAATGGCTCCAAAAATGATTCAATGGACAGTCTGTGTCCACTACTAGCTGTCGTAGTAACATATGTTGATATGAATCATTCATTCTTTCCAAAAATCATGTCCCAGACCTAGATTTTCTGGTAACCCGTAGACTTGACCCTCACGTCTGGAGATACCTTGAGAGAAGACTCGATAATCACATTTAAGACGATAGTGTGGTCAGACCCTCGAGACGAGAGTTTCGGTTGGAATCTCTTGGTGGCATCGCCGAGGCCTTACGAAGTTGGTTTGAGTATGGACTGGTCAATCACATTTCATACACAAATTGACGGTATAAGGCAAAAATGTTGCAATTTAACTACAACGTCGGGATGGGTTTTCCTCGGTTGGCAAAAAGTAAACCCTAGGCAGCATCGAATAAACACATGAATAGGAGGGTGCGGCCGATCACTCTTGAGTCGGTCAATCTTACCCTCGTGGTAGCAGGAGTTTGGAGTTTCAGTTCTAAACAGGAATTGGAGGCCTCTTGAGTTCAAGCATGATGATCACGTCCTTATACGTGTCTCACCTCGACAAGGTTTATGGAGATGTGGCCAAGGCGGAAAGTTATCTCTGAGGTTCAACATACCTTTCTATGTCCTCAGAAGGATAGGCGAGATGGTTTACCACTTGACCCATCCACCTCAGTTGCACCGGGTGCACGACGACATCCACGTATCTCAACTGAGGAAATACGTCCTTGACCCGACGCATATCATAGACCATGGAGAGCTGGACATTGGCGTTGGGGTGACTTTTGCGTCATTCCAGTAGGATTTTAGGATCGACAAGAGCGGTCCTATGAGGACGGTCGATTCCTCTTATGCGCTTTCACTAGAAGTACGGGGACCTCCAGGTTAGCACATGGGAGCGGAAGGCTCAGATTAGTGCTCAGTACCACATTGGTATCCCTAGTTTTTGTTAAATATTTATGAGGACGTAAAGCCCTGAGGTGGGACTAATGTAAAGACCCTATAATTTCAAGGAAATTTTTTTTTCTAAACTTTCTTTGCAATTTTACAAGAACGCAGTTTCTGACGGCACCTGATTCCAAGGCCTGGTGTGCCCGGAATCATTTTCCGAAGTTTAGCTCGGGTACGTTCAGTGAACGAACGAGCGGGTTTTCCTAACATTTGAACCGGTGCTCAGAATCAAAATCTGAGGGCACCGAGGAACTCGCAGCGCCGGTAATTGCTTTTTAAGACCCCTTTCTGGAGTTGCGTTTTCTCGGGATGAGTTGTTTAAATAAAGTGAGGGATAATAATATAATTTTTTTACAATTATATTTTTCATTTCTTGAAATGTGGATTAAATGTTGTGTCACAACACTTTTCATCTCTCATATGTGGTTCTAACCTATGTAAGGGAGTTAGGTGTGGGACCCACTTGTGGATAACTACCATTGAGAGGATTAAGGTGGGGTGGGGGCCACACGAGCCAACAACTCACCATCCCCTAACATTCATAACATTTCACCTCTTAATTTTGTAACTCTAAAAAAGAAACCTCCCCTTTTTAAATAATGTCAACGCATTAATTGTGTAGGTTTTTCAAGTAATTAATTCTTGGATTCAATTGAATTTCAAATGAATTCCTTTGTCATGTGTTTTAATTAAATAAGACTATGTCTTATTTCGTGGGAGGATAGTTGATGGGGTGAAAGGATTTGGGGAGGAAAGCTCTAAGTTCCGAAAGACGTTCTTCCTCCTTGAATAATGCGAAGAATGCACTGTTACCGATGAAGAACGCTGACCTCCGATGAAGGACGACATTGAGAGACGCCTTCCTCGGAGATCGACGATGCGACGTTGTGTACCGCAACACCAACAACCCTCTCCTTCCACGACGCCTTCTTCCGCGACGTTCAATTCTGCAACGCCTTCTTCCATGACGTTCAATTCCGTGACGAACCTTCGTTCAACGATTACATTAGGTAGGGGTTTATTTATTGTTGATCGTGATCTCATCTATTGACATTCTTGTTTTCAATTGGGCCGCCTGTTATCGTAATAATGGGAGGAGGTCGGACCGCACAAACACGGCCGACCCTCCGCCCCCTTGTTTGTTTGAATTTGTTGCGGCACATGATAGTGGTGTGGTGCTATTTCACCGCGCGAAAACTATGAGAAAGGGTGAAGAAGCACGGTGTTGTCGCGCCGTGCCGTTGAAGTTGAACAAGCCGGGGCACCGTCGCGCCGCGCCCGAAAACCACGAAGAGGCCGCGGTTTGATTATTTGATCGTTGTGTGTTGATAGACGGGTGATGACAAACGAGGACGCAAAGTCAATTTGAAGCCTCCACAGTAAAGGTCGGGTCTCGGGAGGACCGTTGGCGGAAGCAGTGAGCAAAACGGACCACCGGAGCGCATCCGGTGTTCCGCGGATGACGGCGGCGCGCTACTAAAACGGAACCACCGCGGCGGCGCGCTACTAAAACGGAACCACCGCGGCAGTGGGGAAAACCGGAACGACTTAGCCTTTCAGAAGGCGGAGCGGTGCGGCTCAAAGCTGCGCCGGTTGCATCGACCATGGGGGTTTGTAACCCCCGAACCCGCAGGCCACCCGGGCGTCGCGCCAGCGCCAGCGCCAAGCCGGGCCGGGCCGCGCCCAGGTCGGGCCGTGCTGCGCAGGATGGGCCGGGCCACACCATCTGGGTTGGGCTGCGCCCAAACGGTCTGGACCCGGACTCAGTGCGGGTCGACCCGGTTCGGGCTGACCCAGGGGGTCTCAGGCTGGGTCGGACCGGCCCCGAACCCCCTATTTTCAGGAAGTTCCCGTTCAAATTCCCATATCATGGGCCACATATCTCTGATTGACACACCGTCAAATGAGATGTAATCCTTGAATCGAGGCGGTTGTTTCGGTATATTACACTCAAGGTTTCAGAGAACGTTGAGTACGTCCGGGTTGGTTCGGACACGAAACCAACCGGCCCCTCGGAGCGGAAACGCTTATATCTCGAGCTCCGGACGTCCGATTGAGGTGTTGTCAACTTTTATGGTTTCCTCATGATGAGAAGGAACTTTTGACATATATTTCCCGTGGTTTGGACCCAGCTGGATAGTGTCCGGGTTAGATTGTACCCGAAATCCAACAGGGCCCCTAGAACGGAAAAGATGATAACATTCAGACCGGACGTCCATTTGACGAACTATCAGCGGCGTTAGTGATCTCATAGAGAAACGATCCCTATGAGTATACACTATGAGAGTTCGGGGTACAGTTGAGATACGACCGTGTTGGTTCGCACACGAAACCAACCGAGCCCCTGGGACGAAAAGGCTAATAACTCACAGACTAGGTGTCCGATTGACGCGCCGTCTGTTGCATTGAGTCCCCTATGACGAGGCGGTCCTTCGAGATACTTCTTCGTGACACATTGAGATACATGGAGTTTCGACCTGTAGATCGTGGAGCGGACCCTCCCGGAGATGAGCGTTCGGAGTACAGAGACCGTGTAGCCGGCTGAGACCTGATGACTGCTTGACCGACTCGACTAGGAGTGAGTCGACTAGCCCCGTGGACGAATTACTATTTTGTTGGGTGTAGACCCATGGCGGATGAAGCACTACCTGTGTGACAGTTTAGACCTGCGGTACTCGTCTGGAGAGTACCTCTGCAAGCTATTAGGGGGTGTGCACTACTTTGTTTGGGTGGCATACCCCAGCAGGAAGCACTACTGTGTTTGGGTGGCTGGCCTGTGGTACTCGACAGGAGGAGTACCTCAGTAGTCTTAGTTTAGTGAGCAGTTCCTCGGAGTCATGACATGACCATTGTACACTCCAGAGATGGGGCTCTTCAGTAGTTACGGTTTCGATAATGGAAATCCCGGTTTGAGCTGAGTCTATGATCTTTTTGTTTACCTCATGATTGAGATGGGTCACCTGATAATTTAGGTATATGTATGTGCATTTACCTGGGTAGTGGTTATTCGTTGATTTCATATACTTTGTGTTTCCTCATGATTGAGATGGGTTACTTGATAACATAGGTATATGTCTGGGCATTACCTAAGTAGAGTTTATCTGTTGAGATCTTATTTTTGGTTATCCTTGTTGGTTATAGTGAGACCTTGAGGGTCTCGGGGTCCCTACTGAGTATTGTATACTCACCCCTGCACGGGTTATTCCCTCACCTCGTTGTGTTGGTTGCAGACGATGGGCAGCGCTGAAAGAGGCCGAGTGTTCGAGGACCTGGACGACACCCGGAGGTGGACCACATGACGAGTCTGTATCCGGAGGTGGACTTCACGGAAAGATGACACTCAGAGGTGGTTGACGGGCGAGAGAATTGTGGAGGCTATCTGTACCTACCTTTCAGGTAGGACCCGTGGTGGACGATCCAGGAGCTGCGCTATCTGTACCTACCCTTCAAGTAGGATCCGTGGTGGACAATCCAGGAGCTGCACTATCTATACCTACCCTTCAGGTAAGATCTGTGGTGGACGATCCAAGAGCTGTGATATCTATACCAACCCTTCAGGTAGGATCTGAGGAGGACGACCCATTATCTTCTTCCTTTCTTCCAGCTGTTTGACTTTTTTGGTTGTACTTTCGTTCATTTGTAGATGTACTTTCAGTTAGGTTTGTATTCTTGCCCATTTAATTTTATGCACATTCTTTTGTACTTAGTGTTTTATTTCCGCTTGTACTTTGTGGTGTTTTGTTTAATTTTATAAAGGCAATGCCTTCCCAGTTATCGGTATTTACGCCTTTGGTGCTAGTCGCCAGCCCCTGGCCTAAGGAAGGCGGGCTTCGGGTAGTCACGGCACGGGCCCCGAGGATGGGTCGTGACAAATTGGTATCAGTGGAGTCGGTTCTACCGCAGAACTTATGACTCTGATATTTTTCATTCTATGAAGAAAATAGTGTTAAGGGTACTGAGTGTGGTCTTCAGTTCAGGGAGTCCAGTGTTGGTGCGGGCGGCCAACGTATTGATACACCAGGACCATGACAACTGATTTTTGACTTTGTGCACAAAAACACTGATTGCGTGTGTGTTTCCAGAAGTTTTTTTTAAAGACAGCTCAAGCCAGGTCAGCTCACCAGGTATAATCGGTTGACCATGCCACGTTGTTTCTTTTAGGATGCCTTTTCATGGACAACCAGCTAGAGCCCAGAGGGATGGGCGTATTGATAGCCTGCTAAGCGACGAGGCTTCGGTACAGGGCCCTCTTGCAATTGAGGTACCAGCGGTACTACCATACGTTGGGCCACCGATGCAACCATCCCCAATAGTCGGCGATGCACACCACTTGAGCGCACTGCACGAGTTCCAGCGCTAGAGGCCACCCAGGTTCCGGGGATAGACGGACCCACAGGTTACATAGGATTGGCCGGAGGCTGTGGTGAGAATCTTCAGGTTAGTGGGGGTGCCAGCATACTTCATGGTTATCTTTGCTGCCAGCCTCCTTCCGGCAGCAGCAGGCCGGCAGTGGAGCCATATGTTCTATTTTTTCGATGAGATGACCTACACATGGGAAGACATTGAGACCTTTTTCAGGGTGGAGTTTATACGAGTGACTCTACACCACGAGCATGTTCAGGAGCTTCTGCCTTTGCCGCGTGTTTTCTGATCAGTAGACGAGTCATCTGTGGGCAGTAGACCGATGATGTAGAGGTCCAGGAGGACCAGACCACCAGTGGGGCGATCTCGGGTTTTAGGATCGGTGGTGTGGGGAACCCAGGGTGGGGTCAGAGCTAGGCATGCTAGAAATGGACAGTGTTACTCATGCGGTAGGAAGGGTCACCTAGCACGTGACTGTCCGACCCCCCACACAGTTGATCTGCATGATTTAGAGGAGCCACCAAGGCAGAAGTAGCGGAGGCTGCTTGAGCAACAGCCGAGAAGTGGACAAGGCAGTAGAGCTCCAGGAGCAGGTGGACAGGTGCAGAACTAGTGGATACATCTCTTGTACTTCTAGTTCCATGTTTCTGTTGTATTCGTGTATTTTTACTATGAGCTGCAATAATAAAAAGACACTTATCTTTGTGATGTTTTCTTTCCTGACCTTTTATTTTCGTTGATACTGAGAGGTCCCAGTTTAAACTATTGACTTGACCCTCACTATAGAGATTTCAACCGGAGGAGACCCAGTGACCTCACACTGATGCCAATAGTGTGACTCGAACCTTGGAGGTGAGAGTGATAGTTGGGTCTCTTGGTAGTAGTGTCGAGGCCTTACGATGTCAAACATGGAATGAATACATCATTTATGTCAGTATTAACTGTATTAGGCAAATGGAGTGGTTCATCCAGGGGATGAGTCCGAGTTTCTCTTTTCTGTGAAGGAGAAATCTTAACAGATCTTACAGACCATAGGCAAAGAAGGTGCAGATCATCTAAGAGAGGATGAAGACAGCATAGTGCTGTAGAAACAGGAAACTGGTTCCAGTCTCAGAGACAAGGGCGTGCGAATGTTTCAAGAAGAGGAAGCATTAAAGATAGATGATTCTGCAAAGCATCAAACATGGAGGCAGAGCTAGGATAGCATCCTGATGTGTTGTACTTTTTTTTAACATGCTACAAACACCCGCCTTAGTTGTCCCCGCCAGGCTCAGGGAGCTGGAGGGCAGGGTAAGAGTGCGACTGCATGCGGGCAAGGAGTGTGACCCAATGGATTCAAAAATGATTCTAGGGACAGTCTGTGTCCACTAATAGCATCCGTAGTAACAGATGTTGATATGAATCATTCCATCCTTCCACAAATCTTGTCCTAGACCTAGAGTTTCTGGTAAGTCATAGAATTGACCCCCACATTTCGAGATACCTTGAGAGAAGACTTGATAATCACACTTATGCCGATAGTGTGATCAGACCCTCGAGACGAGAGTTTTGGTTGGAATCTCTTGGTGGCAGCGTCGAGGCCTTACGATGTTGGTTTGAGTATGGACTGGGCAATCATAGTTCATACACAAATTGATGGTATTAGGCACAAAGGTGGTGGTATAACATCAATTTGGGATGGGTTTTCCTCGGTCGGTGAAAAGGAAACCCCAGGCAGCACCAGATAAAATCATGCATTGGAGGGTGTGACCGATCACTCTTGAGTTGGTCAATTTTACCCTCGTGGTAGCAGGAGTTTTGAGTTTCAGTTCAAAACATGAATTGGAGGCATCTTGAGTTTGAGGATGACGATCACGTCCTTAAACGGGTCTCGCCTCGACGAGGTTTACGGAGATGTGGCGAAGGTGACAAGTTATCTCCGAGGTTCAGCAGACCTTTCTAGGTCCTCGGCAAGATAGGTGAGGTGGTTTACCTCATGACCCAACCACCTCAGTTGCACCTGGTGCACAATGACTCCCACGTTTCTCAACTGAGGAAATATATGATTGACCCGACGCATATCATCGACCATGTGGAGCTGGACATTGGCGATGGGGTGACTTTTGTGGCGTTCCAGTAGGAGTTGAGGATCGACATGAGCGGTCATACGAGGACAGTCGATTCCTCTTGTGCGCTTTCACTGGCAGTACGAGAACCTCCAGGTGAGCACATGGGATCGGAAGGCTCATATGCATGCTCATTACCGCTTTTGTATCCCTAGTTTGTGTTAATGATTTACGAGGACGTAAATCCCTGAGGTGGGATTAATCTAAAGAGCCAGAAATTTCAAGGAAAATTTTTTTTCTTAATTTTCTTTGGAATTTTACTGGAATGCAGTTTCTGATAGCACCTGATTTTGAGGCCCGGTTTGCCCGGAATCATTTTCTGAAGTTTAGCTCAGGTACGTTCAGTGAACGAACGAGCGGGTTTTCCTAACATTTGAACCGGTGCTCGGAATAGAAATCTGAGGGCACCGAGGAACTCGCAGTGCCAGTAATTGCTTAAGAAGACCCCTTTCTAGAGTTGTGTTTTCTCGGGAAGAGTTGTTTAAATAAAGTGAGGGATAATAATATAATAGTTTTAAAATTATATTTTTATTTTCTTGTTAAGTGGATTAAGTGTTGTGTCACAACATTTTTCCTCTCTTATGTGGTTATAACCTATGAAAGGGAGTTAGGGGTGGGACCCACTTGTTGATAACTACCATTGAGAGGATTAAGGTGGGGTGGGGCCCACATGAGCCCAATAACTCACGTTCCCCTAACATTCATAAATTTTCCCCTCTTAATTTTGTAACTCTCAAAAAGAAACCCCCCCTTTTTAAATAAAGTCAACCCATTAATTGTGTAGGTTTTTCAAGTAATTAATTCTCGTATTCGTTTGAATTTAAAATGAATTCCTTTGGCTTGTGTTTTAATTAAATAAGACTAAGCCTTATTTCGTGGGAGGATAGTTGATGGTGCGAAAGGATTTGGGGAGGAAAGCTCTATGTTCCGAAAGACGTTCTTCCTCCTCGAAGAATGCGATGAATGCACCATCACCGACGAAGAACGCCGACCTTCGATGAAGGATGATGGTGAGAGACGCATTTCTCAGAGATCGATGATGCAACGCCGTATACCGCAACGCCAACGAACCTCTCCTTCCGCGACGCCTTCTTCCACGACGTTCAATTCCCAAACGAACCTTCGTTCAACGATTAAATCAGGTAGGGGTTTATTTATTGTTGATCGTGATCTCATCTGTCGCCATTCTTGGATTCAATTGGGCCACCTGTTATCGTAAAAATGGGAGGAAGTCGGACTTCATGAACACATCCGACCCTCCTCCCCCCTTGTTTTTTTGAATTTGTTGCGGCACGTGAAAGGCGGCGCGGTGCCGTTCCACCATACGAAAAATTTGAGAAAGGGTGAAGAAGCGCGGTGTCGTCGCGCCACGCCGTTGAAGTCGAACATGCTGCGGCGCCGTCACGCCATGCCCAAAAACCACGAAGAGGCCGCGGTTTGATTATTTTATCGTTGTGCGCAGATAGACGGGCGATGAAAAACGGGGCCGCAAAGTCAATTTTACGCCTACGTAGTGAAGTTCGGGTCTCAGGAGGACCGTTGGCAGAAGCGGTGAGCAAAACGGACCACTGGAGCGTGTCCGGTGGTCCGCGGAAGGCGGCGGCGCGCCGCAGGAATGGAACTGCCGTGGCTCGGACGCAGCGGCGGGGAAAACTGGAATGACTTAGCCGTTCCGGAGGTGGACCGGTGCTGCTCAAAACAGCGCCAGTTGCATCGACTGCGGGGGTTTGTAACCCCTGAACCTACTACCCACCCGGGCGCCGCGCCAGCGCCAGTGCCAGGACGGGCGGTCCTGGCTGGGCCGGGCCACGTCCAGATGGGCCGGACCTAGAACCGGTTCGGGTCGACTCGGTTCGGGCAGACCAAGGGGGTCTCGGGCCGGGTCGGACCGCGCCCGAACCCCCTATTTTGGGGCAGTTCCCGTTAAAATGCCCATATCATGGGACACTGACCTCTGATCGACGCACCGTCAGTTGCGATGAGATCCTTGGATCGAGACGGTCGTTTAGGTATATTACACTCAAGGTTTTGGAGAACTTTGTGTACGGTTGGGTTGTTCGGACACGAAACCAACCAGGCCCTCGGAGCGGAAACACTTATATCTTGAGCTCTGGATGCCGGATTGACGTGTCGTCGACTTTGTTGGTTTCCTATTGATGAGACAGAACATTTGACATAATTAGACTATGGTTTGGATGCAGTTGGATTGTGGATGGGTTGGATTGTACCTGATATCAAACAGGGCCCCTGGAACGGAAAAGCAGATAACATTCAGACCGGACGTCCGTTTGACGAACTATCAGTGGAGTTAGTGATCTCATGGAGAAACAGTCCCTCTGAGTACACCCTACGAGAGTTAGGGGTATAGTTCAGAAATGGCTGGGTTGGTTAGCCCATGAAACCAACCGGGCCCCTGGGACAAAAAGGCTAATAACTCACAAACCAGGCGTCTGATTGACGCGCTGTCTATTGCATTGAGACCCCTATGATGAGGCGTTCCTTTGAGATACTTCTTCATGGGACTTTGAGATACTTGGAGTATCCACCTGTAGCTCATGGAGCGGACCCTCTCGGAGACGATCGTTCGGATTACGGAGACCATGTAGCCGGCTGAGACCTGACGACTGCTTGACCGACTCGACATGGAGTGATTCGACTATTCCAGTGGACGGAGCACTACTTTGTTCGGTGCAGACCCATGGTGGATGGAGCAATACCTGTGTGACAGTGCAGACCCGCGGTACTCGTCCGGAGAGTAACTCTGCAGGCTATTAGGGGGTGTGCACTACTGTGTTTGGGTGGCATACCCCGGCGGGAAGCACTACTGTGTTTGGGTGGCTGGCCCGCGGTACTCGATGGGAGGAGTACCTCAGCAGTCTTAGGTTAGTGAGAAGTACCTCAGAGTCGTGACAGGACCATTGTACACTCCAGAGACGGGGCTATTCAGCAGTTACGGTTTCGATAATAAAAATCCTGGTTTGAGCTGAGTCTATGATCTTTGTGTTTACCTCATGATTGAGATGGGTCACTTGATAACATAGGTTTATGTATGGGCATTTACCTATGTAGTAGTTATCCGTTGATTTCATAAACTTTGTGTTTCCTCATGATTGAGATGGGTTACTTGATTACTTAGGTATATATATGGGCATGTACCTAAGTAGAGGTTATCTATTGAGACCTTTTTTGTGGTTATCCTTGTTAGTTTTAGTGATACCTTGAGGGTCTCGGGGTACCTACTGAGTATCGTATACTCACCCCTGCACGGGATATGCCCGCACCTCGTTGTTTTGGTTGCAGACGACGGGCAGCGCATACAGAGGCCAAGTGTTCGAGGACTGGATGACAACCGGAGGTGTACCACATGACGAGTCAGTATCTGGAGGTGGACATCATGGCGAGATGACACTCAGAGGAGGTTGATGGGCGAGAGCGTTGTGGAGGGTATCTGTACCTACCATTTAGGTAGGATCCGTGGTGGACGATCCAGGAGCCGCACTATCTGTACCTACCATTCAGGTAGGATCCGTGGTGGACGATCCAGGAGCTGCGCTATATGTACCTACCCATCAGGTAGGATCTGTAGTGGATGATCCAGGAGTTGCGATATCTGTTCCTACCCTTCAGCTAGGATCCGAGGAGGACGACCCAAGAGCTACTTCCTTTCTTCCAGCTGTTTGTCTTTTTCTGTTGTACTTTCGTTCAGTTGTAGCTGTACTTTCAGTTGGGTTTGTGTTCTGGCCCATTTACATTTCATCACTTTCTTTTGTACTTAGTTTTTTAATTCCACTTGTACTCGGTGGTGTTTTGTTTACTTTTATAAAGGCAATTCCTTCCCAGTTATCGGGATTTACGCCTTTGGTGATAGTCGCCAGCCCCTGGCCTATGGAAGGTGGGCTTGGGGTAGTCACTGCACGGGTCCCGAGGACGGGTCGTGACATAGGTTATTACATGAAAATACATGAATGTGACTACATAAGAGATATTTTTCTTATTAAATAATTTTAATTAAATAATATTTAATGTATGTGGAATATGAAATAATATAACATCTTCTCGTTAATGATAACACATCTTCTTCATAAAACCTCTTAAAGATAACACGAATATCATTCATAGGATGGATTTATAAACAAAATAGGTGATCTATTTCATGATTATATATGTATTTCAGGTACTTATCTAGGTATTTTCTGAACCAATTGGATCTTAATGTGTAAAGAGTAAAGGACAGGTTGTTTCCTTTTATTAGTGAGTAATGTGTCACTATCGTAATTGTTGAAATGAAAAAGGCTTGATCCCATTTTTAACTTGATAAAAGGATAAAAAATAAACCATTATCTATAATTATACATTTTAATGTTCAAATATGTCCATAAAATGGAACTAAAACATGTTTTAGGACATCATAACACTTTTACATTTAGTATAACCCTCTATAACCCTATTTCCCCCCTTAACCATTGTATAATATTTTACTATTGCAACTATTTATTATTAAAATAAATTGTCGACCATATTAAATAATAAAATTTTTTATTATTAAAAATATGTAATCCATTTTCTCAAATTCAACTCGACTAAGTGGTACAATTTAACTGAAAATTAAAACCACATTCAAGTCAAAATTGATGTTTTTCAAGAAGAGTATTTTTCATGAAAAAAATGATTTCATATTAGATATATGAATAATAATAATCCTTACATGAATTTATATTCACATTATTATATATATAAATTATAAATTTATTTTAATTTATTCCTCATTATTGGTTATATTAGTTAATTTAAAAAGAGAACATTTTGAACATTAAAATATTTTTTAGAAAAATAATTTTTTTAAACAAAATATAAACATATAAAAAATTGTTGTATAAATATGATGAGAAATAAATTAATTTATATATATATATAAATAAATGAAACACATATTAATTGAAATAAAATTATATTGATAATTTTACTATTAATATAGTTATCTTGGGCTAAATAAATGATATTTTAAGAAAAGTACTTTAAACTATTCACAGAAAAATCAATATTTTAAAAAAAATCCCCAAGATAATTTTGATATGAATAGTTAAAAAATGAATTTATTTTTTAAAATAATTTATTCAAAATTAATATATATATCAATTATAATACTATACCACAAAAAAAAATTCCTTTTTAATGGAAACCTGTTTTTTTTAATAAAATTACTTTACTAAAAATTGATTGACTTTTACTAAGATTTTGACATAAAATTATTTTTGAGTATGAAATATATATATATATATATCAAAATTTGATTAATAATATTCACTTCCACCAATTTTATGGCAAGGTTATATAGATGATATTTAAAATAATATTATTTCATTGTTCATTCAAGCTTGGTGCTTCTAGTCTTGAATACTATTGAGCATTGATATGTTTTTAAAAAATATGCATGTGTTATAGAAAATGGGGGGTCTAGGTTTGAATTATAACCCTTATTTGGAATTTCATATTAATTTATGGTTTTTTATCCTATTTTACTTGTGAAAATGTGTTTCCAATTATTTATTATAGAATTGGTGATCATATACTTTGTATTATGGGTACGCAGGTTGTACTCCATAAAATGTGATTGTGTTAATGACTGAAAAAGATGGAATAATAATTTTCATATGGGTTGATATAAGGTATAGAAAAGGGTATATACTTTTGTTGATAATTAAATTATTATGGTTTTTAAAAAATGTGATTAGTCAAATTAATTTTGTTATTTTTTTCTAATGATCATAATTACATGAAAATTTGATATCAAGGTTGATTAATTTATGGGGATACATTTATGGTAGTGTAAAATTGGTTTACATGGGAGATGTCCAGGTTATAACCTTATTAGACCAATTCATATGATGCTTGGTATATGTGTGAGTAATTCATGGGGACATAACATCAAGGTGGCGTTGATGTGGATTTTGTGGGAGGTTGGGATTATCATTCTACCTCTTAATAGAAAAGTGGATAATAGACTTTTCCATTATGCCTCAATCTTGGTGGATCATTTAGATTATTGGTGAGGTTATTCATGTCATACCCTCCTAAGGTCGATTTATATAATTTGATAGATATATCTGTAATTGGGTGACTTATTCTCTATGTAAATGATTATATCCATTATTTGTACGGTTTATAGAATTTTCGTTAAGGAACATTTAACCGACTTGGATGTATTAAGTCTAGATATTTATTAATATTCTATTTTTTAATCTACTCATATAAATTATATTTGAATATTATAAGGATTTCTTATTTGTGTTTTTTAAGATTAATTACTCACTCTGTAATTAGGAACCCTCGTTTATGAGTAGAATATATTTTCAATGATACATCCAAGGAGAAGAGACATTTTTTTGGTACTTCAGAATATTGGAGGAATATATGTTATATTTATAGCAGAATATACTATTAGATCATTGTCTGTTTTAACCACTATATTATTATAACCTTTAAATTAGATTACAAATTGATATACCAAATACAGATATTTCTTTTTGAATACTATTTTATGACTGATAACTAATCACTATATTATAGAATTTGATATTATTATTGTGGTTGAATTATCATTATTATTAGATAAATTCATCTATTTATTTTTATTAAGATATTATTTATGTAGTTTATGGTTAGCTGATAGAAACATCATTTTCACAAAAAATCGTTGGTTCAAGATATCATTATTATTCAATATCAACATTTGTAAGGGGGTGTCATTTGGACATATGAATCTCTAACTCAGACATTCTAAATATGAGTTTACTGATAAAAATGATATACAAACCTTTACACATGTGATTTATTATTGAACATTTGTATGCATGTGATAGGTTAGTCAGGCCATTTAGGGAAATTTATCCATATGATTGACCATGAAATATGTAGTGGAAATTTGAGTATTTAGTTATGATGGATTGAATTTTATAGTTGTCCTAATTATGTTTCATTTTATTCCTTAATTGTTAGTATGAGATCTTCATTTTTGTGGTTTCCCTCTATCATATTGTGGTTAATTCACATTTATTCATTAAATATGAATGATATCACCGGAAATATTTTTTATATTATGTGATTGTAATGGTATTAATTAATTATAAGTTGAAAATAAATAATTTTATGTTTTCCCAATCAAATTATTGAAGTAATGTAATTGTTTTATCTTGTGTATTGTAGATATTATTATATATGAATGTGAGTAATATGTAGATTTAATTGAGATGATGTAAGTACATTGGTATGATTTCATTTTTATTTTTAGTGTGTCTCCTATAAATGATATTTATATATTGTATCATAGGGTTATACATGCACAGTCATTATTCTGATGTATTAAGAATGAAAAAATGGATTTAATTACATAGTTTTGTGGTTCCAATGTTACAGACCATAGTTGAATCAGAGTCTTCATGTCTTAGGAACTCTGAATTACTAGGATAAAGGGGATTTGGCTCTCAAAAATTGAATGAAATATTTCAATCCATTAAAATATGAGGCTACTGCCTATTTTATAAAAAAAAATATGGTGGCCTAGTACATGTACATGACCAGTAGGCCATGTACATGATGTGTACCATCATATTTTTTTGTAAAACAGGCAGGATATACAATGCGAATCGACTGTACAGAGCGTGTACTAGAAGTACATGATGTGTTGCCCAACTGCACAAGGTGTACCTGGCCTGCATCCAGCTTCCTGGCTCTTTTCCCTTTCTATCCCAAAAGAAACCCAACCGGCTCACATAATGACATAAGGTAAAATACAAAAAGAATAGTAATCAAAATTAAAACTAAAATAAATGATCATTAACTCATGAATGGCCTAAGATCGTACATTCTACCCCCTCATATAAATTCATCAATATATTTCTCTCTGGAGGGTGGTCATGATTCGTCAGAAAACAAATCTTGCACCTAAGCATGTATTTCGCCCTCCCACTCTCACGTATCATCCTAAAAACAGACATAATTCCATAAAACCCATACTAGAGGAACTGAAAGGTGTCAGATAACCTTCAGGCTCCTATCAACTATTAAAATCATATGATCCTCAATGGATGTATCAACCTAAATCTCAACCTCCCTAGGCTAAAAAATGTGAGATGGATCTGAGAGATAGTGGCGCAGCTGAGATACATGGAATATTCCATGCATGGATTGGTACCTCCGAGGTAACTATAGTCAATAGAGAACCGACCCGACCCTCGCCATAATTATGAAGGACCAGAAATATCTTAGTGAAAGATTACCATGTCTCTTAATCCGCATGTTCACAAACCATAATGAAACATGAAAGAAAACGTGGTCCCGTGCCTCAAACTCTAGTGGTCATCATTGGTGATCAGAATTTTATTTTTGATGACATTCTGTAGTTTCCATCTACTTCTCTATCATTTGGATATTCTCAAAAGTCTCTTGCATGAGATATGGTCCTAGTAAAGCTGCCTCACATTCCTCAAACCTACATAGGGGGGGAATGGAATGACCTAACTTATAAATACTCTTATGGTTCCATCTGTATCATCTCCCAATAACATTTATTTTATGATAACTTGACCAGGGTAATGTGCCTCATCCAAGATCCTCCAAAATCATTAACACAAGAACGAAGCATGTCCTCTAGCACATGTATCATACGTTGTGATTAGCCATCAGTTTGAGGGTGTTATGGTGTTCTCAGAAGCATATTTTTACGCATCTACCACTAAAAACTCTACCTGAAATGAGACATAAAGATTATGTTCGTAACTAAAATAATAGTGCCTGGGACCCCCTGAATTCATACCACTACTCAAATGTACATCATTCCTTGATAATCAACACCAAATAACTCCTTATTGGAAAGAAATGTGTGACCAATTTAATCATGTCCACTAAAACCCAAAGGGAATCTCTACCTCAAGGTGAAATTGTTAAACTATTCGTTGAATAAATCATGACATCATCCCATTTCCACCATTGAATATTTAACTACAATAAAATCCCAGCTCGTTGATGATGTTTCACCTTCACCTGCTGACATGTGCAACACCTCGTAACAAAACCATCTACCTCTCTCTTCATTATTAACCACCGGTAGTGATTTCACAAGTCATGGTACATCTTCGTGTCCTTGAGAATCACTTCCCGAGAAAAATCATTAAACTCCTGAATCAGCACCAAACATATATACACTAGAATTAAAAAACATCCATGGATAAGAAGGAACTCGTCATCTCATACCATCCAACTAGGAGGAGGGTCCCCACCTGTTAATCCTTCCTATAGAGTTAGTCCTTCAGAATCTGATAGCAACCTCATCCTAACTCTATCCGGTACGGTAGAGGTCAAAAATAAGGATGATAGAAATATCACCCCATTCCCATCGTGCACCTCCTCATGCATCTCAAAAAACAATTCCATAAGCTTCCACTAACTATTTAACTACTACACTAACCCTATCTGTGTCCTCTTTCATATTTCATCGACCACTGAATTTCCTTTACCCGACATGTAGGCAAGCTCAACATTAATGGACTATAAGTACACCATGAACCTTCACTACATCAAATTCAGATCACTTTGCGTAAAGATGTACAAGAGGATATTTTTGTCAATGTACACCACAAAATGCTCTCCCAGTAAACAGTGTCTCCAACAGCGCAACACATGAACAAATACACTTAACTCAAGATCATGCATAGGGTAACTCCTCTAATGAAGAATCAAATCCCGAGACACATATGACACAACATGATCTCCCAGTATCATTACTAACCCTATATCAATAACTAAAGAATCACAATACACCAAGTAGGTATTTCCCTATCCAGTGAGTATCAGGACTGGTGCTTATGTCAACCTCCCATTCATCTCCAAAAAGGCTATTTCGCATGATTATAACCACACAGTCTTTTCACCATTCATAGCCAATCACATGAACGGAGCTGCTAAGCGTGATAAGACTTATATAAAATGAAAATTTTAACCATATAGATTCAAAAAAATTAGTTTGTCAAAAAATTTGTTGGGGTGTTCTTAGGAATCTACAGCTCTCACCTTCTCTAGCAACACGAGAACTCTTATCTCCGAGATTACGACACCTAGGAAATGATGTTGATCCATCAAAAATTGGCACATTGTGAACATATAATATATTTTATTCTAAATTATTGTATTCAAAATAATAATAAGTTGGTATTCATTTTTTTGTCGATTATGAAAATACATTACTATATCATCCCCGAAAACCAAAAAAAAGAATCAAAGGATGGAACACTCGGAATAAAATATCCATGCAAACTACTGTCGCATTTGGGGCCGAAAAAAATAAATAAATACTTGTATAACCCTTACCAACTACTAATGGTTGTATGAAGTATTTCTACAGGTTGAACATGAACCCTGTGATATCCTGAACCCAATACGTTCATTGAGAACATTGAAGCATCCTAAATCTTACAAAACAAGTCATTTATTTGTGGGAAAGAATATTGATTTTTAACCATCTACTAGTTAATTTTCAGATAATCTGCACATAACCTATGATATATGCCTTCCTTTTCCACAAAAAGGACCGGATAACCCCATGATTAAGTAACGGTTTAGATAAACCACTTCACCTCGATATCAAATAACTTCCCCTAGAGATCTATGAACTCTATCTTAGCCATCCTAAATGGAAGAATAGATACTAGCGCATCTCTTAGAACTAGCTCAATTGAGAACTCCACCTATCTCTTAGGAGGAAAATAAGAAAATTCATTGGTAAATATATTCATGTATCACTCAACCATGGGTGGTAAATCCACCTGACTCACTACCTGATCATCTATAAACAAACTAAAAATTTTGGATGTCATCACTCCCAGACCATAATCCATGGCTCTAGATATACTCCCCCGAACATCCCAATTACCATTTTGAATAAACACTACAGCCTTTGGTGATGTGATATTCACCATCTGGTCACAAAATTCAATGTATGCTCGTTAGGCCATGAGCTAGTCCATTCCCAAAATGACGTGAAACCCTATCATCTTGAAGATATGAAGATCCATGATTAAGCAAAACCATCTGAACTCTAGGGGAGACTCCATACACTAGTGAATATCACTCGTTCTACCTCCAAATGGTGTTTCTAGAATCAAATCATTCTTATATTAAAAAATTGTAAGACCAAAGATTAATACACCTCGAGAAGAGATTAAACTATGTGATGGAACTGTATCAAAGTGAATCGAAGAAATTATAGAAGCTACATATATCCTACCACTAATTATAGATGGTATGAGATAATTCTCTTGTTGAGTCTATTGTACTATATATTTATGGTATGTACTATAACCTTTTAACCATGTCTGGCGACCATAAGGTAATTCACTATGCTATATCGGAGAACCTAGTGTCTGTATTCCACGAAAATGAACACCACTATCCTGGCTTGACCAGTTTGCAATGATCCAGCATGTGTCCTTACATGAATATGAAGAACCTACTCCTGAACCCGATGTCCTAGCATACCCATACCTCTAGTATCTAGAGGGAAGGTCCTGTAAAACCATTGCATGTTCCCCATTATGCCATAAGCTCATAACTCGATGGGGTTGTGGTCGCACTAATATTCTACAGGTCCTCACCTACCACACAGATAGAAATTTAACAACCTACCTCACCTATAGCTTGATTGGAGCTCAGGTCATGGTAAGACTAAAAATTATGCTAATTTCCTTAAAATGTAGATCCATTAGGGAAAGGAACATAACTCCCATATTTTGATCACCTAGCTTCTCTCAGGTTATGATCTATAATCAGTGCCAGATTCACAATCTCAGTGATATAATGAAAACAAAACACAATGAACTAAGATTTTATATCATGTATGAGACCTTCCATTAAGAGCCTCACCCTCGATTTCTCATCAGTAAGATATATAGGTGAAAAAGGATGCATCTATGTAATGTGTGTCATGTATTCCATAACCATCATCACACACTTCACCAAATGTATAAACTCAGTAGCCCTATATTCTCGCAGAGTTTCATGGTAATATTCTTCATAGTAGATAGTTTAGAATTCATCCCAACCCATATCCCATTAGAAATCATCCTGGTACAAAACCTCACACCAGTTCTTTGTATCTCCATATTGTCTGTATGTCATCATCATGAACCTTCACTCTGGAGGGGTCTCTAGATGCTCTTTAATCCTTCACATTGTCTATATCCACAGCTCTGTATCCTATTGTCCACTATCCCCTTAAAAGATGAATGTATGTTGCTACTAGAACACCTGTGTAAACTCAACCATAGTCAGATCTGGTTGCAATACTCCCTGGATCATCATTATATGTCGAAATAAACCCTCTAGGAACTGGTCCTTATCATAAGTGTTTGAAATATCCTCAGATTCTATAGCTGGATCTATTGAAGGATCAACTGATATCCCATTCCCTACCATCTCTAAAGTATGGTCATCACCTCTCTCACGGTGTACCACTAGAGGTTTTCATAGAGGCAAGTATCTAAAATTAAAAATTCCCACCTTATGAATGAAAAACATCAAAAAACAAAGATCAATGAATAGGATAGGTCAAAACCCTCATAGAAACCAAGTCAAACCCAAAGGTTGGTCCTAATGCCAGGACTATAACAAGAACAACCATCAAACTACTAGAAATTATTCATGTTTCAAACTCAAAATCTTGTCTTGATCAAGTTTCTATCGAAAATTTCATGTTGCATTTCCATTTCACATTATGTTATCCAGTAAATTTTACCATGGTTTTACCAATATTGAATCCATGAGGGCCCATAACACATGACAATCCCAGCCTTGGTTCTATTACAAATCATACTTCTAACAAGTTCATTTAACATTTTTATTCAATCAATTCTTCACATCCCAATTCATAATGGACCATACTCCATATGGATTGAAATATTACATTACATCTTTATCTAATACACCCAACTAACACAACAACATACATGACCGTCACTTCAACTATATCAATATCATGAGATATCAAATGAATCCTTGATGGAATTTAATAATTCATGGAATATGATTCTAAAAGTATTATATATGATGCCTGAGATTTCACACCCTCATCTCATTGGGTTTCAATTGAAAAAGAACCTAGAATTGCATCAGTAGAAATAGAAGTAATCAGGTGTGTCACCCAATGGTAAAATAAATCAACTTTAATCATTACAATCCATAAAATCAAAACTCAATTAAATGAAATATGGATTTTCCTGGAATGTGGGGTAGCTACTGTCACGAACCAACCCGGGTTGACCCTGAACCGATCACCCGAGCTGGTCTGTGACATGAGTTGAGAGGCATTCCCGATCCTCCTGGGCTGGCGACATGTGCCAGGGCATCAACAGAGGCTGTGGGAACGATTTTGCTCAGATAAATAAATAAAGCATAAGAAATAAAATAGTACCAACTCGGGTCGATCTTGAACCGATCACCCTATCTGGTCTGCGACATGACGCGAGAGGCGTTCCCGATCCTCCCGGGCTGGCGACAAGTGCCAGAAAATCAACATAGGTTGTGGGAATGATTTCTCCCAGATAAATAAATAAATTAGCAGAAATAAAACAGAGAAGCGTATAATAAATAAACTAGGTAAAAATACTAATCATGAAACAAAAGAAAATAAAACTAACCAAAAGTGATAACCACTATCTCCGTGTGACCTCCTGGGGTCACTACCGATGCCAGGGTGTTGGGAAGCTACAGTGAAAGGTGGCACTACAAGGTGGGAGGGCTGCTGGCTGCCGCGACAGGAGGAGACGAAATGGGGAGCAGAAAAAGGAGGTTGGGTGTCGTGTAGGGTTCGTGCAGGCCGAAGGCGGCATGCGGGAACATCGAGAAGGAGGCGACTATGGGGAGGCGCTGGAATAGGGAAAAACAGGGGGCTGTCACAGGAGCCGCTGCAAGGGGCTGCAGAAGGTGCAAGGGAATTCCCACCACGAAACCGAAGGGCGACACAAACTCAGAACCGGTGCAAGATCTCGTTCGCACCTCAACTGTGTGCTATAGGAGCAGAGGATAGTGCCCACCAGAAAGAGGGGTTGTTCTTCGGCGTCGGCTGGCCGAAGGCGAGGGTGAGGGGATTGTTGTAGATAGGTGATCTCAAGGTGGCGGCAAAAGGAGAAGAGAGAGGTCAGGTATAGAGCAGCGCTACAGAAGGAAGGTGCGGATGGTTTTCTGGAGGAGGAGCTGAGGGCCAGAGAAGGTGGAGTGAGCAGTGCACGGGGGTGCCGGAGCTGGTTTGGGGGTTGTGACCGGGGTGGAAGGGTGCACCACCTTGGGAAAAATCTACCGCAGTCAATCTGTGAGATGAAAAATTTCTCCCACTGCCTATTTGTATATGCCGCAGGCCAGGAGAAGCGTCCCCACACGACTACAAATAGGACAAGGGTTTCCAGGCTGCTGGTTTTCCATTGAGCACCATTGTAGTAGGGGTGTGCGTGCTAGAGGCCAGGATGTGGGCGAGGCAGCGAAGGCAGGAGAAGGAAGTCTGGCGGGGCATCACCATAGTAGGCCGGCTGAGGCGGCGGGGAGGGTGTGGTCAGGGCCGGCCCTAGGGCAAGCCCAGAGAGCCCTCGGGCTAGGGCAACAGACAATCAAAGAAAAAAAATACAAAACAAAGGGCAAAAAATTCGTCATTTCACTGTAGCTCTTAATACATTTTAGGGCAAAATTTCATAGGCAGTCTTGAGCAACATAATTTACCGGGCCCGTGTGGTCATGGCCGCTGTGCTGCAGGCATGTAGCGGGAGCGCATGCGCTGCAGTGAAGAGGAGTAGTAGGTGCGGTGGAGGCGGGCTGCACGAGGGAAGGTTGGTAGGCGGCATGCAGGTCGAGATGGTGGTCTATGAAGGAGGAGGGTGCGGCGAGGCGAGAGCAGGAGCGGCGTGCGAGGGGAGAATCAGGGGAGGGGGAGATCACGGACCAGGGTGGAGGCGGAAGCCAAATAGTGAGGGAGTAAGGGAAGACCTGGGGAAGACCTAGGGGTGCGCGCTGAAACAATGGGGACAGGGGGGAGGATCACCGCGTGGAAAAAAAGAGAAGAAGAAGAGGAAATGAAGAGGAAAAAATGAAGGAGAAGAAAAAATAAAAAAAATAAAAATAAAAATACTATTATTATTATTATTATTATTAGTTTAAATAATAATATTAGTAGTATTATTATTATTTATGTTTTTATTTTATTTTCTATTCTTTTTCTTCTCCTTCATTTTTTCTCATCTTTTCCTCTTTTTATTCTCTTTTATTTCCATGTGGTGTTGCTCCCCCCTGTCCCCACTATTTTGGCGCGCCCCCTAGGTCTTCCCCATGTCTTCTCTTGCTCCCTCCCTATTCGGCTTCCACCACCACCCTGGTCCGCCATCTCCCCCTCCCCTAATTCTCCCCCTCGCATGCCGCTCCTGCTCTCGCCTCGCCGCACGGTCCTCCTTCATAGACCCCCGGCTCAACCTGCATGTCGCCTGCCAACATGCGCTCCTATAGCCCGCCTCCACTGCACTTGCAGCACCTCTTCGCTGCAGCGCATGCGCTCTCGCTACATGCATGCAGCACATCGGCCACGACCTCACCCTCCCCGCCGCCTCAGCCTGCCTACTACAGCGATGCCCCGCCAGACTTCTTGCTCCTGCCTTCGCTGCCTCACCGGTATCCTGGCCTCCAGTGCGCACACCCCCACTCCATTGGTTCTCAATGGAAACCAACAGCCTGGGAACCCTTCCCCTATTTACAGTAGTGTGGGGATGCTTCTCCTGGCATCTGACATATAAAAATTGGCAGTGGGAGAAAATTTTCATGTCACGGATCGACTGCGACAGATGTTTCCCAAGGTGGTGCGCCCTTCCACCCCAGTCAAGACCCCCAACCAGATCTGGCACCCCCCTACCCTGCGCGCTCCACCTTCTCTGGCCCTCGGCTCCTGCACGAGCAAACCAGCTGCGCCTTCCTCCTGTAGCGCTGCTCTTGACCTGACCTCTCTCTTCGCCTCTTGCAGACACCTCGAGATCACCTATCTACAGCAATCCCCTACCCTCGCCTTCAGCCAGCCGACGCGGAAGAACAACCCCTATTTCTGGTGTGCACAGTCCTCTTCTTCTATAGCACACGGTTGAGGATCGAACGAGATCTCCCACCGATTTTGAGTTTGCGTCGTGCTTCTGTTTCGAGGTGGGAATTCCCTTACACCTTCTGCATCCCCTTACAGTGGATCCTGCAACAGCCCCATGGTTTTCCCTGTTCTAGCACCTCACCATAATCGCCTCCTACTCGTTGTGCCCTCATGCCGCTTTCAGCCTGCATGCACCCAACACGATGCCCAACCTCTTGTTTCTGCTCCCCCTTTCGTCTCCTCTTGTGGCGACAGCCATCAGTCCTCCCCCCTTGTAGCACCCCCTTGCACCGCAGCTACCGGACACCCTGGATTTCATCCGCCACACCCGCGTGTTGCCTACACACTGCCCGCCACTATCCGGCAACCCTTGCCGCCCCCCTGGTAAGACCGTGTCCCCCCACTTGGACGCTTTCCGTTGTTTCGGCACGACACCCTCCGGTGACCTTTTTCAAGTCGCGACCCCCGTTGGTATACCCCTTTTATTTGATGCTCATTTTATATTTTTATTTGATATATATATATATATATGCTCCTTGGGATGATTAGATTTTTTTTTATTTAAATGTCATTTTGGTTGGTTTGACTTTATAGGACCCGCGCGGGGTGTTTCCGAGTGAGCGCCGTCGTCGCACATGTTTCCGAGTGAGTGTCGTCGTCATGCCTGGTTTCTGAGATTGCGTCGTCGCCGCACCTTGGTCTTGAGGTGGGTTCCCCTATGCATTGCTTTTTAAAATTTAATATAAATTATTTCCTGCTGTCTATGCACATTAATGGTGAAAATTAAATATTTTATTAAATTCAATAAGTGTGAGATAATATAAGATAATTAAATTTTAAATGATTATTTGGTGTAAAAAGAGCCATTTATTTTATACCGAACACTTGAAACATTTTCTTGACAAATGGACACCCAATATTGAAAGAATGCCAGTTTGGATTTTAAACATAATTCACAGAATTTGAAATGTGGTTTAGGTTTTATTGATAAAGGATTTATTCTGATCCACGAACAAGCATTTTGGTTCTTTTTAAAAGGGTGATTTTGAAATGTGTTTAATTCCCATTTGACACTTTAAGGAAATTGATAGAAATGTTTTGATGAAATAGAAATAAATGAATGAGATTTTGGGTCCTAGACATGGCGTTCTAGACCGATTTAAATGTTGGGTTTGGACATGGCATTCCACCCCAATGGTTATCCAAGCTTGTGATATAGGGTGTTAGACATGACAATCTACACCGAATAATTATCTAGGTGTTAGACATGGCAATCGACAACAAATGTGATGTGGGGTGTTAGACATGGATATCTACACCAAATGATAATTGGGGTGCTTTACATGGCATTCAACACCAAACAAATGATAATAATGATTTATAAAAAGGATGAGAGATGTGATTAAAACCCTGGTGAAATGTGATCATATAAAGAAAGGTAAGAATGAATGGATTTACAACCTGAGTTGAAATGATAAGTGAATAAGTAGAGTAAGTGAGAAAAATTATTAAAAGTATTTTTATGCTTGAACCAAATGTACTTTTATGTATTTCTACATTTCCCTTATTGTGTGCTTACTTCGTGCATTATTTTTCTTGGAATGCGGTAAACTGGTTTTTACTCGATTTCATAATCTTAATGGTTTTCAAATGAATGTATTTAATCCCCTTTGTAAAAATTAGAAATTGTAAACACCACTTTACCTTTGAAAATGCTAATCTCTCACTAAAGGATTTGACTTGGGTTTTTGATAAATGAATAAGGGCAACGACTCGTACATTTTTTAGTAACATGTAGAAAACCTTATTTTATAAATTGTAGTTGAAACATGAAATGCTATTTCCTTTATTTTAAGGATAGTGCATTGGGAATAGTTATCAGGATAGCCTACTGAATTTTAATACTCACTCCTATAGTTCTTTCTATTTTTAGTGTCTGTGAAGGATACAGTTTGGGTGTGTTTTCCTTGAGCGACGTTTGGTAGTTAGTTGGGGAGTGACCCCAGGAGGTCACACGGAGATAGTGGTTATCACTTTTGGTTATTCTTATTTTCTTTTGTTTCTTGTTTTTTCTTTTTACTTAGTTTATTTATTATGCGCTACTTTGTTTTATTTTGGATTATTTATTTATTTATCTATGAAAAATCGTTCCCACAACCTCTGTTGATGCCCTGGGGCTTGTTGCCAGCCCGGGAGGATCGGGAACGCCTCTCGGGTCATGTCACGGACCGTCTCGGGTGATCAGTTCAGGGTCGACCCGGGTTGGTTTGTGATAGCTACTCTCTAGTAGAAATTATTACCAATATAAATTTTATTTCTATACATATACAATGTCTCCCAACTATAATTTATACTAGAAAAAACACCTCTAAATCCACTTTGTTACATCCCAGAAACAGATACCTCCAGAAATGGTGCCCCAATGCCAGTCTGTCACAAGACTTCAAGTGCATATCCCAAAATTATAGAGGCTTCCCACTAGAATTGAAGTCCAATATTGGTCAATGGAGAGACTATTTCAATATTACTAGAGTATCACATCATAAGTCAAAACATATAGTGAATTTCAGAAACAAAATAAACAACAGTCAACTGAGAGTAATGCAAGAAAGATAGGTTTACATATAAATAACCATAAGGGTATCAAATACAAAATGATGAAAATGATACAAGAATCTAGAATGAAGATATAGTTGTAGATGGAAATAATAAAAGAGTAAAATTCCCAAAAATAACAAAAGACCAAAATGGTATTTTACCTTCGCAAACATCTTATTGGTTCCATGATTGCCTACTCTATAGCCACAGTCAACAACCCTTACCCTAGAGAATTCCCATGTCATTACGTACAACAATATAATCTATTCGGGTCCCCAAGGAGGTCCAGTCTGAGTGTGAGATAAACATCCCAGTATACAACCACCCATGTCTATGATGTTCAAATAGAAATATAAAAATCACTAGAACGTGTAGTCAACCAGTAAAGTAATACTATATGCCCATGTCATAAGTCTATAATAGTATGTAAAACCAACAACCCTCAAGGCTTCATGAAAAAGAGTCAACTTTAAAAAAGTACGCTAAAATAAATGTAAACCACTCACATGGAAACACTGTACATCTGTCTATATTATGCATCCCACATCCATGTTTTTTAAAGAAGTCAAGTATTTAGTGGCTATAACACATAATGATATAAAATATCCCACAACCATGTTGTATCGTGAAGTCAAATATCCCATGGACATGACGTATGGTGAAGTGTAGATTGTACGGGCCATATCCAGATTTATTGGGAGTCCCAAGTGGACACTCAGTAAGTCATTGGTTGGGGTACTTCGATCATGGAAATACAAACTTCTTTATGAGCCCAAGAAATCTAGATCCATGTGGTAGAAAGGCTAGAGGCATCCCATAGAATTTAGACCAAAGGATCAGAGTTAACACAAGGAGGCCACTACCACATTCCATATCCAAGGAGAGTAGTCCATGGAAATTATTCAATTTAAACAAACAATCCAGGTAATTATACCACCTCACATCAACCAGCACAATCCATGGGTTTTCCCACTCATGCTATCAAATTATCATCTACAAGAATATGTGACTTCCCTCCTATATAAACCATTTAAAATGTCATTTTCATATAGGTATACCCAACCATATAATCAATTAAAAATTCCCAATTATATTAAAAAAGAAATTCGTAACCATATATAACAAGGTACGAAGGAAATACATCTCTTAATCAAGTTATTCAAGCAATCAAGGAATTAATAGAATTTTTCTAACTATGAAAGCATAAGCACAAACCCCTTGGGAGGTTTAAATAGGCATTAAGAGTATATTACCTTAAGGATCACCCCTTGGGTGACCTTGAATCCTGTTACAGGTTCCAAAGAAACCAAATGAATCCTAAGATCATACTCACATGGTCCGAATAAACCTATGATAATATACTCACTCAAAAATGATTCCTCGATGGATGGTCTAACTGGTGGAAAAAATGCCTAATTCACGAAAAGAAACTGAAAATATAATAGAATGTATATATTTCCTACCATGCCGTTGTGGTATATAGTTCTCAAATATCAAGTCCTGATTCATCTTGTTTTTTAAAAAATATAAACAAGACATGACAAATGATATATTTGGGCATAAGAGACTATATACAATAGCACATTCATTGTTGTGAAGAATAAAGAATGTATAAAAATGAATCAAGTGCATACCAATGTGGTTCCAATGTTATAGACCATGCTTGAATCAGATTATGGAAAACTTATCAATATGAAAAACATATTTAGATGGGTTTTGGAACATTAAAAATTGAGGAAATAGTCCCTTCCATCAAAATATGAGGCTACTTTCACCTTTATATATAAAAACGAGTGTGATATTACACGACATGTTGGAAAATTACACGAAGTGTACTGCCCTTTTTTTTCCTAGATATAATACACATCGCAATGAGATAGTACATAGTGTGTAGGCCAAGTACACGATGTTTAATGGGCCTACTACCAGCTTCCGACATCATTGTCACATTATTTCCCAAAAACAACCCAACCGGCCCATGTCTTGGCATAGGTTGTAAGCTAAAAATGAAAGTAAACAACATTTTACACGAATGGAATGATTTTTTCATTATGAAATACGATTGATATTACCAAAAAGATTCCTAACATCATGTTTTGGGAGACAAGCACCATGGAAGAGTACATTGTCGACTAGGGAAGAGGATTGTTTTGAAGAGGTATTGGACCACTTCTGGTGCAATTACTTGAAGCATCGAGATGAAAAAAATAATAAACTGGGAGCATAGGCTAAGGCTATGCTATATATTCTACAAAAGGCCATACATGAATAAGAAATGAATTTAAGTTAAAATTATTAATTTATGATTCCAAAGGATGTTTAATATCCATTACTTCCACATGATACCAATGTGTCTTGTAATTTATATATGTCAAAAATGCGTACGTTAAATATTGAACTTGGTAGTGTTCCACATAAAGTTTGGGATTATAAAATTCATAGGGATGGTGATGGTGATGATGATGGTGAGAATGAAAGAGAGGATTACGTAGAGGAAGATGGTGAGGATGTTTGTGAGGAATAGGGTGAGTATGATAATTTGGAAGAGGATGATGCTGAGGAAAAAGATAAGGCCAAGAAAAAGGACGACGTTGAGGATGACCCTGATGATAGAGATTGTGATGAGATGAAAATTGAGCCTTTATATTTTTAATAGATATTTATGGAATTTTATGATTGATGATTTTTTCTGAATTAATATATTTAATTTTTTCTATATTTGTTATCAGTAGTTAAATTAATAAATTTATTATAGTGTAATCATTAGTTCTGTATTGGTTTGTGTCTCTTTGAGGTTTATATATTTGTTGAATTATTTGTTCTATTTGATTGGATGATATTTTTTTCATTATTTTTAGTATCTTCTTATTTCAATTCATATATTGTATGTTTAAGGATTTTTTTCTTGGTTTAATACATGTTTTTATTTATGGGTAGGGAGGGGCCACTTAATGTTTCTTTGGAATTAGGGGGGTCTATACCTACAGATTTATAACTGTTACTTCTTCATTTAACCAATGTTATATTATGAACCATTAGGATAGACCTGTCCAAATGGTTCTTGAAACTTCAGATACCCTTATATCAATTATTTGAACCATCGATATAGACCTATTCTAATACATCAAAACCATTGGGATACCCCTATACCAATGGTTCTAAATCAATTAGATACCCCTATACCAATAGTTCACTATGAATTGTTGGTGAAACTGAATTTCAAAATCCCCTATAATAGTGGATCAGTATGAACCATTGGTGTAGACCTTCCCCATCATCATTGTAGCCAACAGTTCAGAAAAATATTGGTACATGGTATAAAAACGTTTTTATAAACTAGACCAACATTTTTGAACCACTGGTATAGCCTTCAATTATATCAGTGACATAATTTCATCGTAATTAGGTATTTTTATCTTTATGCCATCTTTGGAGGGAATATTTTTTATTATAAAAACATATACTATTTTTTCTCCTTTTATTATTCATGAAACATTCCAAGTAATAGTACCATTATTCCTGTCATTGGTCCAAAAAATGGTTGATAAAATGTTATTCAGGAAATTCTATATTCTTTATATCATCGATTGAAAATCCTTTTTCCTTCCAAAATCATTTTTCCTAAAAAAATACATAATTTTTCATAAAATTATAACAAATACATACAAAAATTAAAACTTCCCTCATTATATATTAAGAAAACATTGAAGGAATCCGATTGTGACTTTTCATGAAAACTACCTTTTTTAGAAAACACAGAATGAATATTTGTTTTAACCTGTATGGCATGTACAAAATTTCCACGTTCATGATAAATCAATGCATTAAACCATACATTATAAACATCGATGATTATTTTGAAATAAAATTATTTTTAAAATATTTTCCAAACATTATGTTCTCAAAATATTATCAATGTAAAATGGTTTTATTCCTTACATATGTATTTAGTGAATTTTTGGTATATCTATGAATTAGAATCATCAACCTTAAATTATAGATGGAATCTATTTGGGATATTGTGTAATTATTCCATCTTTATTATTTATTCACATGTTTTATAATACTATTTACTATGGATGTAACTGTTTGTTTTCATTTATATTACAAAGGATGGTTTTCGATTATGTTTATTTATTGGTGTAATTGTCATCATTTTGTATGATTTTTTCCATTATGATTATTTATATTTATTAATTTTTATCCAATTGATATGATGGGTGATGTAGAAATAATGTTGATTGGGAGAGCCCTCTATATCCCCTTGATTCATCAATAGATCTCATATGAAAAAATAGATAAACATTAAATGTTTTTTCACAATGATTAAAGAAGTTTTATGAATAGTCTTGAACATATGTATTTGGATTATATAATTATGAATTCCAAAATTATGTAATCATTTATTAATATCCATTTTATTTATATAACAGTTATAATGACCACTTATAATTTTTTACTCTCATGTGATTATGTATAATTAATTATTCAATCATTATTTATTCCTTCCATATTTTTCTCATGTTATTCTCTAAATTAAATGTCTTTTAGTAATTTAACCTAACATGTTAAGAATTATTATATATTCTTGATAGATTCAATATTATGTTTAACCTTACTAATCATTTAATATCACCACATACTTATGTTTTATTACATATGGATTCTATAAAGTGTTTGTTTATTGATAAATTGTCATATGTAATGGGGGATTATAGTGTTCCCAACAAAAAATTGACATTTTTTGTGTTTTAAATTATAATATCAATTTCATGTTTGTGTATTGTTTATTAGGAAAACTAATGTATTCATACCTTTGTGATGTGATTCTGTGTTTCCAATTCCAATTTAATAATGATACATACAACTAATGGCTACTAGAGTATGGGTCTTTATTATTGGTATTAAAGAAATATTTGTAGAAACCATTAGACATATATATATTTAAATGTATATTATGAAACATTACCCTATTATTTGTGTTTGGTATACGTATAAAAGAACATACTAATGCTTTGGTAATTTATATATTGTTTGTTTTAGCAACTAATAAATACATTTCCCAATACATAAAGAGGATTTTGTATTGTTATTGATATAACTAAGGATAATAACATCAAACAATTCATTTTGGGATTGATATGAGTGTAATTTGTTATGTGATAATGGGGCCGACATTAATCTCATTTGACACTACCCTGTGATTTTTTTTTGTTAATTCACATTTTCATGTTAAAAATTATCAATTATTTATGAAAATAATTACAATTAATAACCTAATATCATACTTAATGTGCCTAATCTTGAAAATAATGAGTCATGATTTAGACAAAATATACATTATTTTTCATTATTGTATGTTTTACAAAAGTTATTAGTGTATCATAGACTATTATTTTTCCATTTTTCCAATGGATGGAAGTACAAGGAATGAGGTTAACATTGAACGAGATCAACAATGAGTTGAAGACAAAACAAGTTGGTTGATAAATAGTGAAATCAATATTTTGAGTGTTCCTAATCAGTAATCATGATACATGATTAAAAAATTACTCCTTAACCAACTCATAAAATCACCAATTAAGATAATTCGATTATCTAATAGGATATATGACAATGGATTCCTTGTGTAAAATATGGCATGATTTTCATCATGTTTGAAATGTGTAAAAACAAACCTATGAAGTTTTATATGTGAGGAATGGAAGGAAAAAAATATGTTATTTATGAAAAAAAGTTTTTTAAATTTAATAGATAATAATATTGGTCTCCCTAACATAATATTGATGGTAGAATGTTTTAAATTTATATTGTTTGGTTATTAAAAAAATCACAATATGTGGTTCAAATCAGTCTAGGTGTATCAATAATTTTGTATGAGTAATGGATGTACTGAAAATGATTAAGAGACTAAAAATGATATATCAAATTAATGAGGTATTAAGAAATTAGATGATGAATCATAGTTAATTATTTATGAATGAATCTTAATGATTAATGTTGTTATGATTGGTTTCAATAATTATTTTGTAACATGATTTAATCAATATTATTCTGGTTATAAGAATTAAGAAAAGTATATGTATTTTATGTAGTAAATTATCTTTCATAATATTAGAGAATATATTGAATTGTACTAACGAATAGAAAAAGTGATTTAGTGGCACATTGAACTTTATTGAAAATACATTATTTATGGGATATAACCATTAATATGTTCTCTATGTGGGTATAATAAGTAGAATGATTTTTAATGTGGTAGTATTTGTTAAATTGAGTTTTTCTAGTTATTTAAAAGTTTATTCTATCCTTAATAAAGCTTGGTTAGTGTTTATACTTATGTAATATATTTTATAACATGAGAAATAAACTTATTGAAGAATTAATTTTATCATTATGTTTTTATGGTTATAATGGTAATTTTTTAATGTGACATTATAAGTCATATTATATTTTATTGGTAGTATAATTATAATTTAGTCAACTTGTTTCTAATTTTATAGGCTTTTCACAGTCATATTTTTTTTATGATTATTAAGGATAAAAATATAAAAAACAGATTAATTAGAATTTTATTAGTTACTATTATATTTTTAGAAATTATTTTATTTTATTAGATAACATTTTATAACCATTATAGATTTATTAAAGTCATGAATACTATATAGGTACAATTTAATGCATCATACGATGTAATAAAGTAAATTTTAGTGGTTTAGGAATTAAAAACAATTTTATGGATATTCATTTCTTGGGTTAATAGATAAGGTGTAAATTGGTCAGGTAAAACTCAACGGAATACTTTTTTAATATTAATATATAATTTATATAAATTATTTTATATTCATATACTTTTATTGAATTCATCAACTCTATGATTAGTATCCGGAAATAAGAATATTATCCAAATTTATATAATTTTTATCAACCATTTAAAATTTAAACCATTTCCAATTTATGGGTTTTTATTCATTACCCATATATATATATATAAACCATTATCTTTTGAAAAATTATCTCTCACTTCCCAAATTTTTCTATTACTCTCTTCCATGTCAATGACTTTAGTTCCCACTTGTATTCTCCTACTTCGATTCATTGTTATATTTTATTATATATGCTCTTAATATTTCCCATTATTTCTTATCTGGATATTTGTTTATTAAAATAAATAAAAGGTGTTTTTATAACAACTGTATATTCAAATGTCAAACCCTAAATTATTGATATCATGATTAAATTGCGTGGATGCAATTTATTTAATGGGGTAGAATGTTTGACCCTGATATTTAAAAAAAGATCATAATCATTGATTTTTTATATTAATAGAAACACCATTATTTGAATATAATTTAACCCATATATAATTAATGAAATATTTCTTCAAAAATAAATTCAATCTCTTCGATAGAAAAAAAATGCACATAATGCTGGTTTTCAATGAAACATGACACTCCATTAAAATATTTTTATTTAAACATTACAATTATAACCTAGTTGTTATGTTATTGATTTTTTTTGGAAGAATCTGAGACCTTTCCCAGAAAAGAAAGGCCCCAAAATTAAAATAAAGATTTCAACTTACAAAATCCGAAAAACATGAGTTTTGTCCAAATCCATTTTCAAAAGGGAGGATAAAGCAACATGGATATTGTCATACAATGTGAAATCAGCATCTTCAATTACTTTGGTAGCCAATCCATTTGCCATAGAATTTTCCTCCTGATACACATGAGTAAGGATATGATTCATATTTTGAAGGGAGTCCAAGCAATTAGCCCAATGATTATGTAATTTACAAGATAAGTAATGTCAACATTCTCTAATGGCTGACACAATGATAGTCGAGTCACTTTCAAACCAATGATTATTCCAACCATGAATTTTAACCTACTCCACCACCGCAATAATACCCATCATCTAAGATTCCAATGCAGAACCAATACTGCAGGATCCATGAAAGAAACCAATCACCTGACCTTCATGATCCCTAAAAACGGATCCATACCCAGAAGGCCCCGGATTTCCCTTTGATGCACTATTCAAATTAATTTAAAACCAACCAGACATTGATACTTGTCATATAACTTCAAATGTACCATAAGAAGGTCTAAAATTTCCATTAAAACTAATTTGAGCAAGAACAGAGAAATCATATATAGAATTAGCACAAAAATTCTTTTTAGGAAGGCTAACTGTTCTCATCGCAGCAAGGATGTTCGAAATAGCAGAAGTGACCGAGAAAGGCTGCTTTCCATGAAGAAAATTATTCAGAGAAGACCATATATAATGAAGCATCTCAGAAGCATCAACCTAAAATAAGTCCAATAATTGTGAAGATAGAGGGATGTACATCCATATCTAAATAAAACCAGTGATAGATGTCATCATAGGAAGTAAAATCTCAAATATGTTTGCCAGAGCCTTCCAAAATGAAGCAGCAGTAGAACAAAAATGAAATAAATGATCAGCATCCTCCCTAAACTGATGGAAAAACACACAAGAAGAGCATAAAGAGATACCACAGTGTTGAAGGTAAAAATCAGTAGGAATTTTTTTATGATCAATCCTCTATACTAAATTGGAATGAGATGTCCTGATGAAATTTTTGTGAAAGTTAGCCATCCAATTATTCACCAAACTGTATTTTAGAGAAAACTCATAATAATGATTTGAGGAAAGAATACCATTAACCACCAGCTCCAAAGCCCAAAAATCCTTGTTTTCAGAAAAGTAATGGTTATTGACAATGCTGACAATGTGAGTCGGAAGACCTTCCATGTTCTCAGTTTGATCCTTGATAACAATGTCCATATCAATATGTCATTCATCCATCACAAGATCAAATAGTGTATATTCAGTCTATCTACTTTTCCAAAAACTAAGAGATGAATTCCGTGAAAGAAGCCATCTAGAATTAGAATCAATCGAAGTAAAAATACACCGAAAAGCAGGCCAAATAAAGGATTCCAAGTGATTTAAAGATCCCATCTTTAATATATTCAAGAATTTATTCTAAAGGAAGGTTAGTATGTCATAAGAGTTGTTAAAAAATCTCTAGATGAAAGAGTCCTGCAAATAATCATTATAGAGGACAAGATCCTTAATACCCAATCCACAAGCATCATAAGGTTTGCAATAATCAGACCAAGATATAGTAGCCAGCTTTCTTTTAAAGATATTTCCACTCCAGATAAAATACCTAAGAACACCATTGATGCTTAGAATGAGAGAAATGGGCCATTTGTAAACCATAAAGGAATAAAAAAGTTTGGAAACAATAACTTATTTAACCAAACAAACCCTCCTAGCCATGGAAAGAGATTTTCCTTTCCATGTAGAAAGTTGTCATCTAACTTTACTGACAATCTTTGCAAAACGGAAAGCTTTTGTCTTTCCCCAAAACAATGGAACCCCCGGATAATTAAAGGGAAGAACACCTTCCTCTACATTTATATCATTAACAATGCAAGTCTTTCTCCTCTCACTGATGCCTTTACCAAAGTAAACAAAGGACTTCTCGCAACTAATATTTTGACCAGAAACAGAGGATTAATGTAAAAGAGCCCTTTTTATGTTCTTAATATTCCATATGTCCCCCCAAGTGAAAATTATAATGCCATCGGCACACAAAAGATGAGTGGGATCTTGAATGCCTCTCCCAGCATTTATTGATTTCATCTTCCCATTATTAGCCATGATGGAAAGGAGCCTGCTACGATAGTTCTCTGCAATAGAAAAGATAATTACAGAGAGAGGGCCACATTGTCTAACCCCCCTAGAGAAATCAGAGAAACCATGAGGAGAACCATTTATCGAATTGAAATGTGGGAAGAACATAAAATCATCCTGATCCAGTTGATAAACAAATCATCAAAGCCAAACATCATAAGATATTTGCAAATAAAACCCCAATTCATGGTGTCAAAGGCTTTTCTTACATCATGCTTAAGAGCAATGTTTCTACCCCGGGTATATTTTCTGAGCAAATTCACACATTCAGAGGCTGTGATGAGACAATTTTGAATCGACCGTACCTTAATAAATCCAAACTGATTAGGGTAAACAATCCTACTGGCAACATTCGTGAGCCTTGTTTCCATAATTTTGCAGATAATTTTGAAGACGATGTTGACCAAAGCAACATGTCTAAACAAGTTCATTTCACAAGCATTCTCAATCTTTGGAATAAGAGAAATAAACAGAGAATTCATGCCATAAAGAAGATCAATCCCCTTGAAAAATTGAATCACCAATTTATAAACAACTTGCTAAATTATATCCAAATAATTTTGAAAAAAGAAGTTACAAAAACCATTAGGACCTGGGGATCTATCAGGCTTGAGACTGAAAACAGCTGCTTTGATCTCAATGCTCAATGGAATGGAAGTAAGGCTGATATTGTCTTGTTGAGTAACCAATTTAGGAATGATTATTTCAATAGGCACATTCATTGATATAGGTCCATTAAAGAGATATTTAAAATATGATATCACATGTTCTGAGAGAGCACTATCATTTTCAATAATCTGATCCCCATTCCTAATTGCCGAAAGAGGTTTAAAAATCTTCCAAATTCGTTTTAGGGAATTGAAGAATTTAGTATTCCTATCACCATTCCTTAACTATTTATCCTTGAAAGTGTCTCATTGAAGAGAATCCTTCATATTCTTAAGGCCATTTATTTTTGTGACAATCTCAGAGTCCTCCTAGAGCCTATTGCAAAAGCTGCTAACCGTATTTTGAACCTGTAAATTCTGAAGATCAGCTTCAGGAGACATAATATCCTGATCAATATTGCTAAATTTTTCCTTGATCCATGACCTTAGAGATCTTTTCAGAATTTTGAATTTGGAAAGGCAGACAAAAACATCTTGGCAAGAATTTGAATTCCAAGCATCTTCAACAAAGGAAGCACAATCATGGTGATTCACCCAAGCCTTATTGAATCTGAAGGGGAATGTAAGCCTGAAATCCATACAATTTAAATTCACTAGAATAGGTTGATGATGAGAATTATTTCTAGGAACTGTTATGCAAGAAATGGAATCCCAATGATCAAGAGGGAAGTCATTAACAAAAACCCTGTCAATCTTTGTAGCAACAACTCTATTCAAAAAATTACATTACCAAGTGAATTTGGCCCCAACCAGATTAATCTCATGCAAGTTCTTTGAATCAATTCATGATTTGAACTCCCTTGAAGATATAACATTGAACGTGGCACCAATCTTCTCATAGGAATGAAAAATTGAATTGAAGTCTCCCAGGATGATCCAAGGATTAGAGATGATCAAGTTAAGAACATCAATGTCCAACCACAATCTCCTCCTATCCTGATAATTAACATTTGAATAAAAAAAGTTAAATAATGTTGAAGGCCAGACAGCTTGAAGGAGGAAGTAACATGTTGTCCACTATTGTCAACCAGGAATAAAACACTCAAAGATGCATGAGCAAGAAACCAGAGATTTTTTACATCAGAAATGCAAATATTAAAATCTATAAGATTAAATCCAAGAGATGCTAAATTAGAAATATTGGAAAAAAACATCCTTTTGGGTTCAAAAATGCCAATAAGGAGAGGTTTTTGATGAATAATGAGAGATATGAGGGATCTCATTGTATTATTGTTAGCCAAACCCTGGCAGTTCCAATACAGAATTTTCATTTAAACATGAGATTAGAGTTGGAGCCCCCTTTTTTCAGTGATCTCATTGATTTTCTGGCATTTGAAGGTCTCCCCACATTCCTTTTAGGACATTTAGGACTTTTAGAATCTTTAATAAGTTCATCAGTAGATGATACATTGTAGATTTCATGTTCCACACTACCAGGTGGAACATTATCCATGGAAGTAACATTATGGTCATCAATCTTGTGTGCAGAAATACTGTGAGATACAACAGTTTGATCACTCTTTTCAGAAGTAACAGAAACAATGAAAGAGCCAACAAGACTGTTAACAATAGAGGAAACAGAAATTGGATGATCAGAATTTTACATAGTAGTAGAAATTGGTGTAATAAGCTGCAAGTTCTCCTGAGCAGTGATGCTGTCCAATTCTATAGATGAAGCAGGACCACAGTTCTTCCCAGCTTCATCCTCTGGGAAAGTGTCCATGTTTTCATCATTTGTTCCCTCTTCAGTATCAACCTGTAAATCTAATAGACACACATGGATTTCATTCTGAAAATCCAGAGACAACTAGAATTCAGCTTCCTCAGTCTTTAAATCATGTACTATGTTGCAAACAGAATTGCAAATTTCATAGAATGTATTAAGGTCCTCATTTGAAACCCATTCAATAACTGGCTGAACCACTGTAGGAACAGATTGTAAATTCTTCTCATCCTCCTCAACCATATCAGCCCATGAAACTCTTTGTGATGAGGAGGAAGCTGAATTCTTTGATGTAGAAGCATTTTCACTGGAACAATGAACCTCAGTTTTAACAGGACGGGCAACTGATTCTAGAATTCCTTTTTTCTCAATAAAAATAGCATTGCTCTTTTTATTTCTATTAACATCAATCCATTCAGAAACCTTTGGTTGAACCTTGGAATTCCTCTAGATCATCCTACAGTTTGATACATTATTCCCCACAATCTTAAAAACATCAGAAAAATAAGGCACATTCTCATATTCCAATTGAATATCAGATTTAAAACCATTAACAGTAAACATGATATAAGCAGGCCTTTTGATTTCAAAATTAATGTCTACAAGAATTCTGAAAAAATAACAACTTTCACCTTCCAAGGTATGTTGATCCAACCTCAAAGGGGTGCCAATACCTGAAGCAATGTCATTGAGAATTCTAGGATGCCAATATACCCAATTTAAACCATGAAACCTTACCCAAATTTTTGCATTATATTTTTTGAGATTGAAAGGGTTAAAATTAACATCCCACTCCGATAACCTTAGTAGTCCAGGATTGAGTTGAATATTTCCTAGGTTTCAAACCAAATTCAAGGAAGCCGAGGAGTTGAATACAATGTGAAAATACCCTTTTCTAATTGAAATAAATTTACAATCTCGAAAATTCTAGTAGTGAGATATTCGATTTTTAAGATCAGCAAAGGACTAAGGTTTGTCACCCTTTGAGTAAATAACATGACCCAGTAATGAAAACTTACAATGGTCCATCCGCTGCTGCAGTGCATCCAGATCCAGAAAAACTGAGAATCCACCATTCTCTAACCTGGTGATATTTTTGGATATAGAGGAATCCTCCTATGTAGGATTTGAAGAACCGGAAAGCACCTCCACGAAGGATAAATTCTTCGTTCGAAGAATCGATGAATCATGGAGACCCGAAGGCTTAAAAATTTCCTTCGGTGCTTGAAAATAGCCCTTGATGGCCATTTCCCATTCTGGGTTGAATGAATCCATTGATAAAATCAGGTAAGGAGATCATGAATCCTCGAATCGCCATTGAAGCAAAGGGAGCTTAGGGTTTCCACAGATCGAATCGCCATTCCACTCCATATTATTTTCTTTATCAAGTTAGTGAGTTCGAATATATATAGATAAATTATAATTATTATATGGTTTAATCTTGTATATAACATTTTCAATGTTTATATATTCATTAGAAATAATATAATAATCATTACAAATAAAAATAACTATTTTATGAAAAACCATATTTCTTTAAGGCGGGAGAGTCGTACATTGAATATATATTTTAAAACTAATTTTTACCACTTTTAAAAAATTTATTTATAAAAATAAACCTTATTTTTAAAAATCAGCATTTAAGAATTATCTTTGGACAATTTTTGGTATTTTTATGAAAATATATATTTATTTATGAATATTGAAAAATTGTAATTTATATTGAAAACTACATGTTATTTTAAAATATTTATGATGTTAAATTACATTATAAATTATTTTTTCATTCATATATGTTTAATTATATTGATATTTTACTAATTTATATCATTTTGATCAATTTATTTTAGAATTAAGTTACATATATTTTTTAAGATTTTATATATTTTTATTTGAAAATAAACATTTTTTCGACACACATATTAGTTTTATTTTAAATTTAATTATTTAACATATTTAAAATCAATTGGGATAAATGGGTGACATATTTTTTTAAAAAAAAATTATAATATCTATTGAGTAAATTTTAATTTAATGACAAAAATAAATAGTGAAAAAGTAAAAAAACAAAACATCACTATTAAAGTATGAATTTGTTTATAAGAAGATTAATATAAGTACATATGTTTAAAAAATGAACTAAACGACTTTAAAATCCCATTAAATATTTAATTTTTAACGATATCAACTCTCTTGTGTGATAATGTTCATTTTGGTGAATGCTTTCATGATAATAACATTGTTATCAATCTATATTTTAAAAAACCATCATGCATGTCATCTCACCAATTTATAAACGTAAACCCCATATACACTATACTAATAACATAAAAAACCATTTTATTCACACAATACCCAAATAATATATTCCTTAATTCCCTCACCTAATCTTCGTAGCCTTATTTTTATTCAGAATCCCCCATAATAATTTTTTACATATAAACCTAAAGTGGATCTCCGTAGAAGTGGTAAAATTATTTAATCTATTATTATTTTCAGTATTTTCCACCTCAAAATCAAATTGAACTATGATAATATAATAAAAAATCAACACCTATATAATTTTATGTAATTTGTTTAATTTAATAACCCATATCCTACTCCACATCAATCATATTTAATATGAAATTGTTGATCGTGAGTACAATGGACTACCCCCTTGTTAACCAATGTTATTATTTTTCCATAACTAACATTCAAGGATGGATATTATGATGGATTCAATATATTTATATGCTATTTATGATTTTATTATTCGTTTTTAATTATGATAATACATATACATTCTCACATTCCATTCATTGGGTGGATACAGTGATGTCACTTATATGTATGGAAGACAAACACCTCACAAGGATATTAATTCATTTATTTATTACGATTTACATACTTGTTAGTAACAAAAAATATTAAGAATATATTATATTTTAATGACCATACAATTAATATGGAAAAATAAACTCACAACATACTTCTTACCTTACAATCATTTGGAAAACAATAACGTCACTCATTTTTATGTGTGGACTACCGCCTCTAAAAAGTGATGTGAAATGTTTATCAATTTGTGTTTACATGAAAGATAATAATAATTAATTTTATTAGTTTAAATGATATATATAAAATAATAATGATTCTACATATTTAAATTAAAATTTATTTCTTTTTTTAGTCCAACAAAAAAATCTAAATATTGTTCATGCATACATACGCGCTACTGTGTCCATGATTGGTGTTATCCAATTTATATCACAAACAATTATATATTAATATAATTAAAAATATAATAATAATATATATATTATATTTTCATTATGGTTATCATTGTACAATGATCAATTTTCAATGATATAGATTACTAAACCAACATATACTTGAAAAAGAATCAATTTTCCCTAGAAACAGTGATTTTAAGAAACAAATGATAATAAAACGATGAGAAAAGACAGTAAGTAAATCAAATATTTAATATGATATATGAGTATTTTTGTCTAATTTATTTATAATTAAACTACATTTATTATAAATTAGGTTATAATAATAATGATGTCAATTAGACATGTGAAAAGGGTGTCTCGTCTCACATTTACATTCATCAGACATATGTGATATTAACCTCTTATTATTCTGTGTTGTGTATATACAACCGTTTTTAATTTATTTTATCATGAACAAATTTATATTCATGGTATTAAATTTTTCGTTTCATTTTATGGTTTTCATTGGTCCTATAATTCAAATATTTGCTATATGGTTTGGGATTATTTCAGAACCTCATCTTTATTCAGGGTTTTTTATGTTTCAGTATCCCATAGGGGAATTATTTTGTATTTATTAAACCCATTGAATTTTCATCACCTATGGTTTTCATGAAATTATTAATGTTATTTTATACTATTTTTTGAATTTGGTATACAAAATTATTGATAATTCTTTGTATGATAATTAAACATTTATTTCTCTGTTTGGTCCAAAATCCATTTTCCATACAAATATAGGTTTTAAAAAAATTATAATTTGTTATTAAAAGTATCCAAATGATTTATTAAAAACATTTTTTCCAATTTTTTATTTTTTTGTATTTTTCAAAATGGAAACAAGACGTCATTTTCGAAACAATTTTTCTTTGGCTTGTACAAGAAATGTGAAATGGAACATTGTTTTAACATTTATTTAATGTATAAAATCACTACCATCATGATCACTAAATGTTTTAAATATCCCATTATATGTTTAAATTCATATATAAAAATATAATTATTGAAAAATATTTTCAAAAAAATTTATTTTTAATAATAACTTCAATGTAAAAATTTTATTTTCCTCAATAAATGATTTAATGAGGTTTTGTGGTATTTTTATTTGTCCACAATGTCATAAATTTACTATACATATACATTACTATGTATATTTTTTAATTTAACAGTTCTTTTATTTTATATATAATTTTAATGATCATTTTTAATGGGGTAGAATGAGTTTTATTACACTCATATTACTCAATACTATTTATGATTATGTTTATTGATTTGGGTAAATATTAAAATTTCATATGCAAGTTTTTCAGTATGAATAATTATGGTGATTGTTTCTCTCCCCATTTAGATGTGGAAATTTTTTGACATAATATGTCATTGGAGGGGTCCTCTGTATCCCCAAGGTACATCAACCTTTATGATAAGAAAAATTAGTTGTCCCAATTATATGGGTTTTTAACCATAGAATTTAACTATCTCTTGAAATGTCGTGAAAGAATATTTCATATTTCCAGCATTACAAATTAACTCATTATGAGATCATTTAATGATATCCTCTTTATTATTATATTTTTTATAATATCCATGTATGATCTTCAATAACATGTTATTATGTATATGTATTTTTTAGTTATTATTTATTCATTCTATATTATGCTGACATTTTTTGTTTAAACAAAATCTGTTTATGTTATTTAAATTATTATTTTGATTATTCTTTTTTATTCATCATAAATTCTATTGTATTAATAAAACTAATTGGAAAATGTGGTAACACTTTTATTATGTTTTATTTCCCTATGACACCATTATATTTTTTGGGATTTATCTAGTAGAATATACTAAGGTGAACATTGGTGTTTTCAAATAAAGCACTTCGTGTTTTTTCTGTTTTCAAATGTAATTAAATTTCAAATATGAACCTTCATCACTAAGAATAATGAACTATTAAAACCTTTAGGATGTGATTCCATGAATATTTTTCAAAATTAATAAAATAACCACTGACATTGGGATACATTTTTTTCATTCTTCATGTTGGGAGTCAAATATTTTTTTCACCATCATCTACATAACATGAAATTCTATGAAAATCTGTTATTCTATTATTTTTTGTTTTCTAATTTTCCTCAAGAATTTTTTTTTTAATTTTGTTTGAGATATTTCGTTGATAATAACCATAAATTTTTCCACACTATTAGACATCCCATTAGGTTTTTCATGAGGTTAATTATTTCATTTTCAATCAAGTCCAATATTAACTAGAATTTACCATGATTTAATATTACCAAAAACAAAATGGGAGAATCATGAGATTATACTAGTAACATCATAAAGGAATTACGATAAATAAAATATAAAAAATTAAGATGATTTATCACTTTATAACAAAAACATGTTAGCCTATAATTATATTAGCCCAACCTAGATAACTCTTAGATAAAATTATGTGTCATTAAGATGTATTATCTTATTCAACATAACATAATCCAATTAAATATTTTGAAAATGGGCCCTTTATAACTAATTAAAAAGTAATGAGAATAGACACTGAATATCTTCATGTACTGAGTATCTTTGTGTTATGTCATATCCTCACTAATCATGCACTCAATGATATAAATTTTGATACTCAACTAGACTTCTCACATGATGAGTAATTTTAGGTTCATTTCTCCACATCCACATCAACATTATAATATGTCAAATTACATTACATTTACAATAATCAATAGAAGCTTTATTTAACCAAATTATTATGATATAATCCTATAAGTAAACTTATCCCTTGGGTTTTCCAACAATCTCAACCATTATACTCACCAAAATAACAAAACCAACCATCGAAAATAAGTAAGACATTCTCTGATAACAAGTGAGGCACCCCATCCCATCACTTTCATATGTAGTGATAAAATCACATTCATTATACTATATCATTGATAAAAACATAGAAAAAACAGTTATATTTCACATCAATTTAATAATTTAATCATTTCATCTCATCAATAGTCTTGATCTCAGTAATAGAAGGATTAATTTCCTTGAGGAATATATACACTTTCTACTTATATGAATACCCTTGGTTTTGTTTCTCCCAATGTGAGACACATTATAATCTCTTTAATATATATCATATATTATAATTATAACATCCCACCCATCAACCATGGACTTGAGAAGGGGAGGAGGGTCTTACTGGCAATAGGGGTCATCACAAAGACACCAATATCTATAAATAAATGCGAAGCGCTTTATAAGAAATTTGGGGGAGCATTTCTCTTTCAAAATAAAATATCCAAAATATGATAGCCATAAAAAAAAATCTATATTATGTATGATTATAATTCAGTAAAACTCATAATATAACCAAAACATTAAAATATCATAGTATAATGCAGAAATCGAAACAAAAAAACACAAAGACACAAAAGGAATAATATCAACTTCTCACAATATGATCCAAGATCCAAATCAATATTACAATACCAAAGAATCATGATCCATAATTAAAAAAGTGAAATTCCTGTCATTATTTAATTTGTGATAAATAACATATATAGATGCGCCAATTTTCCCGTGGATGGGGTGAGTATAAAACACAGTAATATTTCCCCAATGACTTTTGTATTCATTCAAAGTGGATAAAACATGATAGAACATTTGTATAAAATATATTTATATATTTTAATGAATTTTATTTAAAACGAAAATAGTTTTCTAAATAAAACTTTTCCTATAGAATAAAAAATATATTTAAAACCATTTACCAAATCTATTGTCTTTCCCAATACATGGTTCGACATATCCAAATACCCACACACACGTGACCATGTGACGGTTCTATACAAATGAATATTCTCTGATTGATTTAAAAATTTCCCATAGGGTAACTATATACAATGTGATCCAATGGACCATTCACCTTCCAATGTGTCATTTTAATTCTAATGAACTCATGGAAAACAATTATTCCAAATTCAATGGAATACCACAATGAAAATTCTTCTCAATAAAACATTTTTTTATTTAAAACATTTCTACCAAACCTTTTTATGCATCAAAACCAAACTATATTTTATTAATTATTATGATAAAATATATAACAAAGAGACTATTGAAAAAAAGTATCAAATTTTAAAAATTCAACAAAACTAATAGTTACAAGGTTTTACATTAAAGAAATATATCAATTTAACCATTTGTTTCATTATATTAAATAAATTTTTAATAAATCCTTATAATTCTTATAATATGAGTCAAGAGTGAACCCACATATCTCTCCAAACATTATATAATCCAAATAACAAAAAAAAACTCAAAACCCATTCTTGAAACAACCAACATCATATTTTGATCATAGTTTCCTAAAATTAAAAAAACATTTCTCATTATTTTTAGATTTTCACAAAATGGAACTGTCAATAAATAATTATATCCATGATTAAAAGGGTTGAATGAAGGATAAAAATATGGAGAATGATGAAGAATGATTACTTACAAAAAAATTTCCCTTCAACATCCCAAGATTAACTTTGGACTTACACTCGGATTAAGAGGAATACTCTCCAACACATTGGGAGGAAGTGAACTCTATGTAATGACTTTTTTAGTGGAAAAATAGATTCATATGGAGTAAAATAATTTAGATATATTTTTTTAGGATCTATATTTTATTGGTTCTTGGTTAGGGTTCACATTAAGAAACCCTAGTATCCTACCCAGTGCACCAATAATGATAAAACCCAATTTCCAACCTTGCATAGTTTATACTGGGATGATGCATGGTTTGGGAAAACTGTTAACCTAATTGGGAACCTACCCAATGTAATATTTTTAAATGAAATGGTTTCATAGGAGGTGTTTTATTGGTTCTACTAACAATTAATAAATAATTCTCCTCCAGCAAGATCCTAAAACATTCCAAGACTCCAAAAAAAAAATCTGAAACATAACCCAAAAAATATATATAAATAAAATACATAATTAATTTGTTATTTATCTTAAAATGGAGGTGATATATTCCCCAAAACATTTTTCATTCCTTACTTGAAAATATGAAATCCACCATTTTTATTAAGTAATTAAGTCCATTTATCAACCATTTCTTTCTCATACATTAATGTTTCTTCGATAATCTGACCATTTATCATAAAACCTGCTCATGAATGGAACATTTCCACATAAATATGTTCCTCTTACTATCCAAAATCTGTATTATCACAAGAAACTGCATCACATCTGACACTATTCAAAAGTGATCACATATAATCATATAGTTAGAATTATTTTGATAGTTCTCCATTTCATATTTATGAAACACATTATGCCCTAAACTGACCCTTGGATGAAAAGATCTCAAATATTCCACCATTCCAACTCCTTCAAGTATCTAAAAAATGGAACAATTATTGATTATATAAAATTCCCATCGAAAAATGGATTTACCATGAACCTCAAATGATAACGGACCTTGTTGATGATCATCAAAATATTTGTGATGACCTTGATCCCTCTTCAATAATCTACTTATAAATTTAATCTCATCCATTGTCTATTTCACAATGACTATCTAAAATAATGGCGTATCACCAGTTTACACTAAACAATTTGGATATTGATGTGGATTTTTAAATAATTACTCCAAAAGACCCATATGTATCAATTCTTGATGACTATCATATTATAGAAATTCCACTAATGGGATCTGATCCTCCCTTGATCCCCCAAAATCCATTACACAGGCCCTAATCATATCCTCCAACATTTATATCCTCTCATGGGACATTCTATCCATTTGTGATGATACATTATGATCATAGTGAGACGATCCTAGAAGGATCACTATAAGGAGTTCCAGAAATGAGATATAAACCTAGTCTCTTAGTCTTACTCTAAAAAATAGGTTCTCCCTTCCGTTTTCACACATATCTGATATAGGTTTTGGACTCATACACCACCATATGAGATTTCAGAATAAGGATAAAATGGGCCAACATCGTTAGTCTATCCACTATCAACCATATAGTAATTGGTTTTACAAACTATTCTTATGACACATAAAAAACATACATGGCTATCCTCATCCATTTACACATATTAATTGGGGAAGAATGCATCATACCCACTAGTCACAGCTGCTCCTCCAAAACATTCTAAGTTGTAAGGCATCTAAAAACTAACTCTATGATATCCTTATTCATAGAAACCTACCTATAAATTTTTTTTAGTGCCACATACATATTTTATATTCTAATATAAATAGATCATATTGAATTGTTGTAATTATGAATATGTTGTTATTAAAATGTTAGAGTCACCGTGATCGATTTTATAAACATCAAAAATTAACACCCACCATAAATTCATTACTGAATGGTCTCCCCACCAATTTTTATTGACCTCATAGAAGCACATTAATAATTGGATTTAAAGAATATGTAATCATCTCACACTAATTATTATTAAAGAACTGGAATTAAAACCATAACACTACTAGGGACACAAAAGTTTTGTGCATATTTCATTTCAGTAACATCAACATCCACTGTATTTATGCCTCTTTCACCAAGTGACAATATGACATTCCTCTATTTTCATCCACTAAATAATTTCCATTAATTAGTTTCCAAATCATAATAATGATGATAATACTAGGGTTTTCTATATATATTTATTTCATAAAATTCTATTCTATTTGTGAATAATTTATTTAAGATCTTATGATATATAAATATCTAAAATTTCTCACCAATGAGATAATGATACCATCTATTTAAATCATGGGCTATAAATCCAATTCCAAATCGTGTTTTGGGTACTTATTATCATAGAACCACAACTGATATGATCTAAATGAGTGAAAATGATCTCCCTAAATGATAAAACATTCCAACACATATCCTAAATCATCACAATACCCCAAATAACATTGTTTGGATTCTTGAAATATCATGATATCTATTGAAAAAAATATAAAATTATTCTCTTGAAGAACTTTTGAAATTCATATTTACATTGGAATGAAAAATTATTACTCTTCAAATTATTCATTGGTGAATCTGACCATGAAAATTCATAAACAAAATGTCAATAATTATTACCCATACCATGTAAACTCCATGTCTCAAGGATATTTTTGGGATGTTTCGAGTAGATCACAACATCTATCATTTCTGGAATGATATAAACTATTTTATGAGGTTAAATTTCAATGCAATAATACAACATGTATCCAAAAAATAGACTTTGATTTTATTTTATACGGATTATGATCCTTAAAGATACACATCACTATCCCCATGTTCTATTAATGCTCATCCCTTTAACTAGAATAACCCAAATTTTCATCCAAACCCACCACCTCATATGAATCGAGATACCATTGAAATAAATTTTCATCAATTCCATAATGATATCTGGTGAGTTTTTATGGCAGTTATTAAAAAAATAAAAATCATAATAGACACATAAACTCATTAATTATGTCATTAGAATATCCTCTTTATGACCCTGAATTTTTGATAACCCAATCAATATTAGAAAATAATTCGTTTCCCATAACTTGACCAAACACATCATCATTTCTTAGAACAGAATGCTAATAATTTGTTGTTACATGTAAAAAATTATGATAATACTCACACAACGAAATTATACCATCCATTGTTTCCAAAAACACTAGTGATGACCACATAGACATTGAAGATCAAATGAATGATTTTATTTCCAACTCATCCAACTAGCTATTCAATTATCTTAATTCTATTGGTAACATTTGATAATACGAATGTGAGGCATAAATGGATCCTAATAAGAAGTAAATCATAAACCCTATTTAATTTTTCAATTTGAACATTGAAAATTTTCATGAAAACCTTCATAAAAGAAGTCATTAATTATTCGAATACCACTATTTGAAATCTCAAACCCTGTTTATAAGGTAAACGCTTCAAAAATTTATGATAAAGATCCAACTGATAGTTCAAAAAATTATACCCCCACAAACATTTACAATTCTCTCTCATCAAAATAGAATCATTAGTACATCATATGTTGAAAAGACCATACGTCAAGTATAACATTCGATTTGATCTTCATAAATTAGAAACAAGTCCATTCCTAACATTAAGAAAATTCAAGCATCTCAAGGATTGAAAATTCCAAATTCAAATCATTCCCATTAGTATATATAAAACCTGTTTCCCATCTAATGTGTCAAACTTTTATTTTTCCAAAAAGAGTTTGAGGTGTCAAAATAAAGGTAATCATCTCAATATTCCATTCTGGAAGATTAACCCATAAGAAGAAATGAATTAATTGGATGAACCTATATGAAACAAAAAGAACATTAGTGTATAATTATAAAAAATAAAACTCACTATAATAGGTCTAGGTTTATGATATATTTTAATGTTATTATCTCTGTATAATTTCTTAATTTTTTCACCATCATTTTTATTTTCGTATTGAGATTTTACTACATAAGGAGAGACAATATTCTGAGAATTTCCAACTCCTTCTATGTTATGAGGATGATACCTATTTTTATAAACTCATTCTATCAAATCATATGACAGTTGAAGGGCCTCAGTTTTGTCCATGGCACCCGACCTTGGAGAACATTGATAATATCATTGATGATGAAAAAACTGATTGAAATTGTGGAATTCTCTAGCTGCTTCTATGGAATAAAATTTAATATTCACCAAAAACAACAGTAAATAAATCCCATAATACAATTCAGATTAGGATAAAGATTTAGTAATCTCATGATCTGATATTAAATCACACTACCACATTGTAGATTGGTTAACCCCTTCCTCTTAATCTCACCATTAGAGTTCCCACTAGATCGCATAGGTATCAACAATATTAGTCCACCATCATTACCTGATATTTCCCTTTCTATGACCTTCTCTCTGTTGACTATATATGTATAATACATTATATATTGTAGTATATTTATTTCATGAATTTATAGGCACATTATTGATTTAAAAATATGTTCCTTAATTGAATCAAATAGAAAAACATCTAACAGAAATGGGACTAAATTCATAAATTTAGCCGCATGCTTGGTCATTGTGAGGTTCTCATTATTCAAATTAATTTATTTTTTGGTTTTTGAGATTCTGAATGTGTGGGTAAATAATTTTTTTGTTGAATAATTATTCAAAATACACTCATACAATGACATGGTAAATTTTATCTTGAACTATAAAATTCCACCACTATAATGATAGATCATCAAGAATATACATTTCCAACACGACTTTCAGATATTCTGGTTGGATAAGGAAATCGAATATTAAATTAATTGAATTTTTAAACACTTATTCAATATCAAATTCCGAATCATCTTAAATATGAGTGAAATTTCTTTTGAAAAAATACACAATCAGACAATTCTTTATTCCTTGTCTAAAACACCTGGAAAAAACTGTAATCCAACTGTTAGTTCACCAGTGGATCTAGTTATACCACATTCTCTTCAAAATATTTTATTTGGTTTTTATGACATAAAATATGATCCATTGTCTATAACAAAATGATTATTCCATTTATTATCACTCTCTTTCAAAATAATGATTTTATATTTTAAATTTATCACATTCTAATATAACACCAAGGATTTCCAATGATCAACAATTCTCATTTTCAATCCATTTTGGTAAATTCCAAATTTCATTTGTCAAATCCAAAAATTATCTACTATTTAAAAAAATGCAAAACCTTTATAAAGACTCATAAATAACTAATAAAACTGAATTATGATCTCTGATTTGAATGTCATTTCTATCAATGCACGTCATCATCTTCTCAAGGGCTATACCAATAATGAAGATGTAACAACACCTAGGAGTGTATTAAACACTCATGTACACAAACTCCATGGTATATTGTGGTTTAGTATAAATAAGATAGTTATTCCTCTTAATTCTTTGGATTTTATGTTCTACAAATCCAATCATATTATATACCAGTACAGATCAAGGATAAAAATAATTTTTTTTCAACACCCAGATCGAAATAAATGATATGATTTCTAACATCCTTAATTTTATCCATTCTCTTCGGAAGGGGCGTATGTATTTTTTCCTGTAGGTGAAATATGAGATACTCAAAAGGATTAATGTAAATTTTAAGGGCTCAATAAATATTGGGGGAATATTTTCCCGTTAAAAATAAAACAACCAACCAATGTTTATAATTTTCAAAATACAAATATATTATTCATAAGTAGAATGTAATAAAATGAAAAAATTAAAAAACCAATCAACAATACCAACATACAAAGCCATGGAAAAAAATCAAACAAACACAAATTCAACAAAGTAATATATGAAAACAAATCCAGATATTTTATATAATCCTACAAAATGTCCACTCCCATATTATTATGATACATCACTAAATAAAATGGATACATTTCCATTATATGGGTTCTGATAAAGAAAACCCACATACACAGAAATGTGGAAAAAAATTGGGCAATATAAAAAATTACATGATTTCACCAATTACTTCCATAATCACGACAATAGGATATATCATGATTCAATATTAGTATTAAATTGTTTATGAAACAAAATTATAGCTCAAATAAAATCAAAAAGATTTTCTAAAAAAAAATTGTTTTCCAGAAACAGTAACAAAACATGTTTATAAACCCATTTCACCAATCCATTAGCAAGACCAATACATGGATACACATAACCAAAAATCTAGATATGAATTATCATGTGACAGTTACAAAAAAATTGGTGGAGTCTTTATGATCTACCTTGTCTTCATAAGGTATACATATAAAAATTACTTATAGCAATCCATAACTTACATAAATTGTTAATATATCATAATTGAAGTATATTTGTTACACCATATAGCAGAATCATGATACTATTGTATAGATGTAGTGTCTTTAGAAACTTAGAAACATAAACAACTGGTTCATAATCCATCTACGCTGTCTCTCGTTTATTTGATATTTTCTAGACTTATTTTTGGCATATCATATTTAATACCCTTCCTTGTAACCCAGGGGAAAATAAACATAAAAAAGTTTGAGATTAAATGATCAGTAAGGGTAAACAAATAAAGTTTCAATCTGATCATATTCTTAATATCATAACATTTGGAAATATTATCCTGCATAAGAGGTTATAATATCCTGTAATGGGATAAATCATAGAAATGCAATGTAATCCCAATCATCATAAAATAATACATGTAACATTTTGGAATAAACACATAATCATATAAAAACATTTCATATTACTCATGGCTCAATTCCAAGACCACCATAGCAGACAATTTCCTTTGCTGAACTGAGTTCACTCCTTGTTTTTGTCCTGTATCACAGTACCAGATTAACTTGTCGTTCCATCCATGCCTATCTTGTGAGATACAAATCTGTACTCAATGAATTAGAAGGAGATATAGGTCCCACCCATATCATAATTAAAATAATATTATTGGTTCCACAAAATCATTAATCATACTTCATAGCATAACCCATGTAATAAAATAAGATTCGTAAACATCATGCCATACTAACATAACCCGTATAAGAAGAAAGGACGTCATTAAAATAAATACTTCATAATATAATAAAATAAATGTAATAATAGGGATAGAAACATAACCCTACATCATTATAGAAGGAAAATAATTTTGATAAAACACTTCAACATAGTTCTTGAGGAAAATATCCTTTCTTCATCAATTTTTTTTCTCAACATGTCATGCAATATTAAAAGAAAAATTGTTAATTCAAAATAAACATGAAAACTTTTAAAGGAAGATTCTTGGAAATAATTTTATATGAAATCATAAAATTATATTAATTTTTTATAAGTGAAAAAAATTATTCTCAAACTTTGGATGGAAAAGAAAAAAGTATCTTGTACAGAAAACGATAAAATATTTCTTTCATATCTTTTACTAAAAATTAACCAACAAGTAAAATTGCATTTAAATAATTTTAGGAGGATAGAACTAATATTACATATTGAGGAAACATGGATGTGGATGATAAATATTCCCTAGAAAATACTGATGTTTAAACAATCTCAGATAAAAATAAGATTGTGAGAGGTGCCCTTACCTTAGGTCTGATATGCTTTGTATGTATCTGAACCTCTTATTCTTCAATGTGCCTCTTCTAAACCTCATATTAGGTCACTAAATTTGGTATTTGAATAATATCAAGACGTCTATTTTTTTTCTAGGAATGTTTATAAAGGAAATTGATTGGGTTTTTCTAAGTTTTAAATCTCAAAATAGATTGAAGTGAAGAGGGAGGAGGTACCTTTTTTTAAGAGGGGAGGGGCACTTTTGGATGCCTCAAAAATATTAATTTACAATAAAATAAAACACCTCATAAAAACCTCTAAAATGACTCAAATTAAATGATGAGATTCTATAGGGAAGTTATCTCCTCATCCAATAAAATTTATACATGTTTTAATTTTATTTGAAACCTTATCATTTTGATTTATCCAGATTAAATCTATTTAATTTTATTTGTGGTATTAATATTTTAAATTATAAATGGTAATAAATACATAATTATGTATTGTGAATTTTATATAATTGGATACTTTATGACATTTATGACCATATAATTTACTATATATGATTTTTAAATATTTTTGTATTTTTTATAAAATTTAAAAATGTTATTTTTATAAAATATCAATATGATTAATTTTGACAATATTCATTTATTTTAATTTCAATAAAATCTAAAAATATATATATATTCGAACAAAAATATTTAATATATTCCTAACATGTAATATTCATCTATAAAATTAGTGGATCACAGTAATAAGTTAATATAATATTTATTTTAATATTTTTAAAACCTTTTATTTGATATTTCTCTTAATAAAATAATTAATACATCATTTTTGTGTAATTATTTAATATATTTATGTGTTACATAAAAATTAAAAATAATACTCTACGATGAATATAAATATACTATCCTTTATAAGATTACTTTTATTCTAATTTATATTCTAAAAACCCATATATTAAAATGTTATATTTATTAAATTATGAACGTGACAACTTTGACATCATTTAAAAATAATAATATAAGTTTTATAATCGCTTTTATAAGGCTATAAATTACCAAAAAGTAGACTCTTGGATGATTATGGTTATGATATACTTGACCATTAGTTTTTGGTCCTGTTTTTGGGCCTTTTGATGTGTATTATTATTTTATTAAAAACAGTATTATTGATTTTTCACTAAATTATTAAATTATGCATCATTAATGTGTAAGATATTAAGGTAATTATATATTTCTTAAAAATTAAAAATAAGATATCGTGATAAATGAACAAAATTATATTTCAAATTGGTATTTATAATCGGATTTTTATTTTTTATAACCTTATATAAATAATAATTTAATTATTAATGTTTGAGTGAGACATATTTAAATTTCATCAAAATATAATAAATTAAAGGTCTTGATATCATCCATGTATGTTCTAATAGATACCCTTTCAACCAATTTATTCTTTAGGGATAAATTTAATCATCCAATTATATTAATGCATTTTTAAGGGTAATGTGATGATATTATTGTCACCCTTAATTACATGATTTACAATTAACTACGGTAAATAAAAATTACTATAGTTTCTATTCATTATGACCAAAAATAAAAGAAGCCTATTAACATAATATGGGACTAATTATTCCTAATATGGAATTAATTTTTTAAAATTAATGTCACAGAAGATGCAGTAATTAATTTAAAATTTATACCATTGTTTAGAAAATGGGTTTTAAAAGTTTAAACATTGAAAAAAATTGAAATGTTTGTACCTATGAAGTCAATGTAAAATTAATGGTAATAATATACATTATATTAAATGGTAATAATATATTCTATTCATACTTTAAAAACATTAAATTTTATACTATAACCATATAAATTATCTAGATGGAAAACAAGGTGTTTTTAATTAAAATTTAGCGTATTATTAATATTTTTGAAATTATGAAGGTTATCAGAAAAATATCAGAATTTTAACCAAAGAAATTTTTTTATCATGCTTCCAAATAAAAGGTTGAAAATATAATATTAAAATTATTAATGAGTCTAAATATTAAATTAAAAAAATCCATTAAAATGTGGTAAAAAATTCTTTTAATATATATTTCATGAATATTAAAAATGTCTTTTTAATTATATAAAAAACATGTATTATTAATTTCATTCACTAAAATAAATAATATGATATACAATTGGTTTACATTTTTCATAAATTTCTTAATGTTAGTTATATTTATTCTTGTAAACAAAAGTACTATGTTATAAGTGTAATTTTATTTTAGGGGAATATCACAGTTTGTTTAAACTCATGATTGCGTGGAAAACATCTTACTGAAGAATAAAAAGTATTTATATATTTCCTAAAATACACATGTGTTACATTCTATCTTACTTAAAATGAATTTATCCCTATAAATTCATTACATGGAAATAAACAAATGGGGATACCTTTTTCTAATCACATCCACATGTTCCCATGTAGTTTCTTCTAATCGGTGGTTCCTCCATACAACGTTAACAAATCAAGTGGTCTTTTTTCGTAGAACTTTTTTTCTACAATCCATTATCTCTATTGGTTGTTCTTCAAAAAAAAAAGAACATTCTCAAGTTGTAATACTTCTCAGATTAGTACATGTGAAGGATCAAGAATGCACTTTCTCATGAGGGTTATATGGAATGCATAATGAACTTGAGAGAGATTCGGTAGAAGTGAAAATCGTTAAGCTACCATCCAAACAGAATCCATAATTTCAAAAAAACTGATTTAAAAATGTATCTGCTTTCTATTCTTTCCCAATCTCATTACACTCTTCCAGGGAGAAATTTATAAGAAAACCTTATCTTACACATCAAAGTCTAGGTATTTTCTTCAATGTCAGCATAACATTTTTGTCAAATCTGAGCATCTCATATATGCTGTTGAATAAATCTGACATTTTCTCCCATTTCATCAACAATATTATGTCGTAATAGTTTTAGTTCCCTAACTTTATCCCAGCAAGATGGATTTTTGCACCTCTTTCCATATAGTACTTCTTAAGGAGCCATCTGAATACTATAGTGAAAACTATTGTCGTATGAAAATTCCACTAATGGTAGGTGTTGATCCAAAAAGACTTTTAAATCCTTAGAGCAGGCTCTCAACATGTGTAATAGAGTTTGAATTGTCCTCTAAAACTGACCATCTGTCTGAGGATGATAAGTAGTGGTGATAGTCAACATTGTATATAGAGCATGTTGAAGACTTTTCCAGAGCTTAAAGGTAAACCTCATATCCCGATCAAATATAATTTAATGTGGTAATCCATACAATCATTACACTTCTTTTACATATTTCTTGAAATTAGGATCAATATAGTCATCCTCCCTAATAGAAATGAAGTGTGTTGACGTCGTAACACAATCAAATATAACATTGATAGCATTATTGTAACACGCAAGACTTTAATGAGAAATATTTTGTTTTTAGGTTATATAAATCATTAATGGAATCTTTCACTACACACAACACTATCTTGGCTTGCATTACACGCAATCGCAACCTTCCTCGATAGCGTGCGTAGTACGCAATACTGAGTTTCACTAAACAACGATATATTATTATGGACTAGCCGTTATGAATAGTAGTAACTAAATTTTGAATTTTATAACATTATTATTCATATTACACATTTTAAAGAACATGGTAAAAGAAAAAAATAAATTTTTTGGGTAAAATATGTATTTTTCCAAAAATGCAGTTTTGTCGCCATTTGATGGAACACCCACATTAAATCTAGTTTTTGACATGTTTATAAGATAAATTTGAAAAAATAAAATTCTTCTTTTGAATCAGGTTATAAAAATTTACTTTGGATAAATTGTTGATATTTTTCTGATAACATTCATATTTTGATTAATAGTAAAAATAAGCTAACTTTTAATTAAAAACAACTTTTTTCATTGAGATAATTTATATGATTAAATTAAAATATTTAATGGTTTTAAAGTATAAATAGAATATATTTTTACCATTTAATATAATGTATGTCATTATCATTAATTTCACATTGAATTCATAGGTAAAAACATTTCAATCTTTGGCAATGTTTTAACTTCTAAAACCCATTTTCTTAACAACGAGATTAATTTTAATTTAATTACTGCAACTTCTGTGTTTTGAATTTTGAAAAATGGATTCCATATTTTGAATCAGTGGGTACAAATTATGTTAATATGCTACTTTTTATTTTTGGGCATTATGAATAGTAACTACAGTAAATTTTATTTACCATAGTTAAAGGTAAATCGGGTAATGAAGGATAAATATAAGATTATAAAATTACCCTAACACCTACCAAAATCCTATTGGATGACTAAAAGATGACCCATATCACCTAAGGGTAGGATTAGATTAATTTAATGGACTTTTTTCTATGAAAATAAATTATTTATTATTAAAACTAAAGAAAATGACAACATGTAACTTTCTTAAATATTATAAGTATAATAATTTTAATTTAGTGATAAACTTAATGTATCTTCGGACATGAAAAGTATCCAGAAATATAATACAATTATCTACATCATATGAATTTATTTATAATTTTTATAGATTATATATTTATCATTAATTATGACACAACAGTGATGTTGAAATTATTTTATTAATTTAAATATCAAGTAAATGGTTTTAAAAATATTAAAATAAATATTATATGAACTATTTAATGTTCCCCACTAATTTTATAGAAACATATGACATTTTATGAATCTATTAATGCTTTTAGATCGAACATTTATTCTGTATATGTTTTATTTAAATTCAAATTAATGAATAGTGTCAAAATTGACACTATTGTTATTTTATAAAAATAACATATTATAAAATTGTTTAAAAATCATAAAAATATTTAAAAATTGTAAATTAAAATTTATATGGTCTAAAATGTCATAAAGTGTCAAATTATGGAAAATTAACAACACATATGTAATTATTTATAATAATTTAAAATTTAGAATATTATTACCACAAATTAAATTAAATTGATAAATAAGGATAAATCAAGTTGATAATGTTTAAAATAAATTCCTAACTTGAATAAATTTTATTTGTTGATGAGATTACATCCCTATATCATCATCTTCAGATATGAGTCATTTTGGATGTTTTTATGTGGGGTCGGAATTTAATATAAACTAATATTTCTTATATTTCCAAAGGTGCCCCTCTCCTCCCTTATAAAACAACACCTCCTCCCTCTCCTCCTCACACCACTTTGAGCTTTCACGCTCTCCCAAACCCTGAACATTTCACTTCCCCACTTCCTTAGAAACATCCTAGAGGTCCTGGGCTTCTTCAAAGATAAATTTTAGTGCCCTAAGAGGAGGTCTCAAAGAGGCGCTTCAAAGAAGGGGAAATATCTGTTACCGATTCTTTCAACTTTATTTCTACTTCCACTTATTCTTATTTAGTTGTTTCATTATGAAGTAATAACATAAGTATCACTAATATACTGATATGTTATTATAAGTATGAAACAACCCTATTTAACCATCTGTCCATCCAACAGAAAACGAAATCACCCCGCCTGCGTACGTACGGAATACCGTCTCCACGCCGTGGTGTAATCTATTTTCCACCACCACCTTACTTGGATGGGAATAATGGTGTAAATAATAACTATATATGATTATTGTAAAGTGTTATTGATTCTGAAATAGTATACATGCACTCTAATACAATTCCACGATCAGGGGAATGATATCATCGCTCATGCATACGTATGGAATACCGTCTCCACGATGTGAGGCGACTCGTTCTACATGATTTTCATTGCATAATGATTACAAAAATAAATTTAGTGAATAAATATGATATATATTACACTAATACCATTCTGGAGATGTGTTATATATAACCTAAAAAGAAGAATATGAATTTATTTGACAAAACACGCATAAGAACAAAAAGCAATAAACACCCAAATAACAAGTAACAATGAAATATTACTAATATGAAGCTAAGAATATGACAACATATTATATCATTAAAATAATTATGATTCTGTAATAAGTCAATGACATTATTTAAATCATTATACTCGAGGTTCCAATAGTAACGAAGAAAATCAGACCTAAGGTAAGAGAAAATCCTGCAATCTCATTTTTATCTGAGATTGTTTATACATCAGAATTTACTGGGGAATATTTATCATCCACATACATGATTCTTCAACATGTAATATTATTTCAATCCTCCTACACTTGTTTAAATCAAATTTTACCCTGCGGTGAGTTTTTAGTAAATGATATGAATGGAATCTTTTGTCATTTTTTGTACGGGGTACTTTTTTACTTTTCCGACATAAGTACGATAAGAATTTTTTTAACTTATACGGAATGAGTGGATTTTTAGAAAATTATTTACATGAATATTACTTTACATGTTTTCAAGTTTATTTTTAATCAACTTCTTTTAGTTCAAAATTATATGACATGTTACGAAAGGAAATTTTTTTTGAAGTAGAAAGGATATTTTCCACAAGAATTGAGTTCAAGTGTTTTATCAAAATTATTTTCCATCTAAGATAATATAGGTTTCTATTTATATCTCTATTTTTACACTAATTTTATTATGTTATGATGGAATTATTTTTACGATATCCTTTTATGGATTATGTTATTATGGCGTGATGTTTAAGAATCCTGTTTTTATTACATGTGTTATGTTATGATGTATGATTTATGATATTGTGGCAAAAAAGTAAGAATGATTTCATTATGAGATGGGTGGGACCTATATCTCTATCCAATTCATTGGGTAATAATTTATATCTCATGATATAGACATGGATGGAATGACAGGTTAAACCAGTTCAGTGAAAAAGGACTGAAAGGAGGAGTGAACTCGTTTCAGAAATGGACATTGTCTACTATGATAGTCTTGGAAATGAGTCTTGACTACTAAGAAATGATTTTATATGATTATGTGTGTATTCCTCAAAGTGTCATGTTTCAAGTTATGATTATTGGGATTACATTCACTACTATGATTTATCCCATGTTATGAAATTATGATCTCTTTTGCAGGTTACGATTTCCAAAATGACATGTTCTTATGAATATGATGTGATTGATATTTATTTTGTTTACCCTTAATATGAATTTGAGCTCACCATTTTATATGTTTTCTTTCCCCCAAGTCAGGAAGAAGGATATTAAGTAGGATATTCCAAAAAGGGACTCTAGATATGATGAAATAAATGGGAGGCAACGTAGATGATTTATGAACCAGTTGTTTTTGTTTCCCAGTTCCTAAAGACACTATACCTGTATGGTCCTTCCATGGTTTTGTTATATGTTGTAATAAGTATGCTTCAATTTTGAATTAATAACCATGTATGTAAATTATGGGTCGTTATAGTTGGTATCAGAGGAAAGGTATAGTCAACCTTTGGAAACTAGGATGTGAAAGCATTAGTAAGAAACCTAAGGATATGTCTAAGCATAGAACACAATCTTAGTGTTTTTGAAATGGCCATGAGAAACCTATGATAAGACCTTAAGTGTGAAATTTTATACATGATTATGTGTTTTTCCTATTATAATTAGTGTTTCTCACACTATTATTCTTGGTTTTAGTCAATGGCTAGAACCCCAAAGAACCGTGTTAATGAGGAATGCGACGGGCAATGCAATGATTGTCCCCCTGAGCAACCAAACATTATGGGAGATGGAATGAAAAATCATGTAGCCATTCTCACACAACTTTATCAAGCTATGAATAATGAAGGACTTCCAAATGAGCAAAGGAAGGAGCAACATTATGTTGAATCCTTTATGAGGCAGCATCCACCTTCATTCAGTGGATCTACTGATCCATTAGTTGCTTAATAATGGATTAGTACTACTGAAAATATATTTTCAGTTCTTCAATGTTCTGAACATGATAATGTCTTCTTAGAAATGTATCGTTTGGAAGTAGATGCGGATCAATGGTGGAATCTTATCAAGAATACGAGGTAAAGGGATGAAATTGAATCCGTGGAATGGGACAAGTTCAAGAACTTATTCTTCAATAAGTACTTCCCTCGTATTCGCCGAACAAAGATGGAGAAGCAGTTTCTTGAACTAAAGAAAATGGATTATGAATCTGTTGGTACCTATGAAGAAAATTTTACAAGACATGCATGGTACGCCTCTGGGATTATTATCCAACCCGAGAGTAAGATCGATCGATTCTATAGTGGCTTAAAACCAAGTCTTCAAATGGAATTAGCCATAAGGGACTTTAGTTGCTACGAGGAAATCGTTCTATGTGCTCTCAAGGTTGAGATGGATATTGGAGTAACCCATCAGTCATATGAGTTTGATAAGAATAGGAAAATGGAATTCAAAGGAAAATCTAACGAGAACACAGAAAAGAATATGAGTTTTCCCTTATGCTCAATGTTTGGAAAGAAACATGGAGGGAGTTGTGTTAAAGGGAAAAGTAAATGTTTCAAATGTGGAAAGGAAGGTCATCATGCATTTGAATGCCGCAATGATGGGAAGAAGATGTCTAGTGATGGGAAAAAAGAAAAGGCAACATAGAGTGTACCTCCTACACTTCAATGTTACAAGTGCAAGGAAATTGGTAATTATGCCAATCAATGCCCTAATCCAAGGGTTGATGATGGTGATTTACGTCAGAAAACTCTTAAGGCCAAAGAAAAAGGAAAGTCACACGCAATTACTATCGGCGATGTGGAGTACGACAAAGAAGTGGTGAGAGGTACACAAACCATCCACTCTAAAGTAGCAAATGTTTTATTTGATTATGGATCCACCCACTCTTTTATTTCTGAATAATTTTCTAAGGTTATCTCCATATTACCCCCAACAATTAGATGTTGAGTTGGCTGTGACAACTCCTAATGGAACAACAGTCACATCAAAAGTTTACAATTCTTCTCCGATTGATGTTTGTGGGAAAGTGATTCCTGCAAATCTTGTGGTCCTTCCTATAGTAGAATTTGATGTGATTCTTGGTATGAATTGATTTCATTATATGAAGGTCATATCAATTTCCAAAGAATTAAAGTCACATTTCATATTCCAGATCAATCTATGATCGTCTATCGATGCAAGAATGAACATAACCTTCTAGTGGAAATTTCTTCCATCTTATGGGTCTCGATTCCACTAAATGAAGGTTATTTATCTCAAATGGTTGGTGAGAAACTCATGATTAAGAATATCCCTATTGTACGGGATTTTGACGACGACTTTCCGGAGGAATTGTCGGGCCTTCCACCAAATCGTGATGTTGAGTTTTCAATAGAACTCGTACCGGGTGCTTTGCATATTTCAAAGACACCTTATAGAATGGAACCAATTGAGTTGCAGGAATTGAAGAAGAAACTCCAAGAGAATATTGTTAACGGATTCATGCGCCATAGTGAGTCACCATGGGGATCCCCTATACTGTTTGTTAAGAAGAAAGATTGATCAATGATACTCTACATTTATTATCGGGAACTTAACAAGATCACTATCCAGAACAAATATCCTCTCCCACACATTGATGACTTATTTGACCAACTACGGGGAGCTCAATAATTTTCCAAGATTGATCTTCATTCAGGGTATCAATAATTATGGCTCAAAAGGGAGGATATACCAAATACGGCTTTCCTTACAAGGTATGGACACTATGAATTTATAGTTATGTCATTTGGTCTTACTAATGCCCCTGCTATCTTCACGGATCTGATGAATACAGTCTTTAGAGACTATCTTGATCTGTTTGTGGTAGTATTTATATACTATATTCTTATCTATTCAAAGAGAAAGAAAGAAAATGAAGATCACTTGAGAATTGTATTGAAGACCCTGAGAAAGGAGAAGCTTTATGCAAAATTTACCAAGTGTGAATTTTGGATTCAAAAAGTTTCATTTTTGGGTTACATAATCTCAAAATAGGGCATATCTGTAGATCCAGCAAAAACAGAGGTTATCAAAATATGGTCGAGACCAACAAAAGTAATTGAGACCCGAAGTTTTCTTGGTTTGGCTGGATATTATCAACGTTTTGTGAAGGATTTTTCACGATTATCTAATCCACTCACCATGTTGACTCAGAAAGGAGATAAGTTTGTTTGGATGGAGTAATGTGAAGAGAATTTCAAGGAGTTGAAAAGAAGGTTATCTAGTGCAACTGTACCCACACTTCCTTGTAGTGTAGAAAGGATTGTGGTCTACAATGATGCATCCACGAAGTGGCTGGGGTGTGTTCTTATGCAGAAAGATATGGTGATAGCTTATGCCTCACCACAGTTGAAAATCCATGAGCAAAATTACCCAACTCATGATTTGGAGTTAGCTGCGGTAATATTTGAATTTAAGATTTAGAGGAATTATCTTTATGGAGAAAGGTGTGATATTTATAATGATCATAAAATTTCAAAGTATATTTTCACACAAAAGGAGCTGAATATGCGCTAAAGAAGATGGTTGGAGCTGATTAAAGATTACGACTGGTCAATTCATTACCACCCTGGGAAAACAAACATGGTGGAAGATGCATTAAGTCGACAAGACCATTCCAGTATATCCATGATGAGCATCACAAAAGATCCAATATTTATGGATTCACAAAGGACGGATCTTGGAATTATAATGGAAGGGGAAAATTGTATCTTTCTCAAATGATTGTTCAACCATCTATACATGTGAAAATTAAAGAGGCATAGAAAGAAGATGTAGATGTACAAAAGAAGGTGAGAAATTTTCTTGAATTAAACCTTGATTGTGATGGGATAATAAAGTTCAGGAATTAGGTTTGTGTTCCTCCCATCCCAGAATTAAAGAAGGAGCTGCTGGATTAGGCTCATAGTTATTCATTCTCTATTCATCCTGGAAGAACGAAGATTTATAGGGACCTGAAAGAGTACTTATGGTGGGATGGCATGAAAAGAGATATTTCTAAATATGTCTCTCGATGCTTGGTTTGTCAGCAAGTTAAAGCTGAGAGCCGAAGTTTATGGGGATGTTACAACCATTACCCATAGCAGAATGGAAATGGGAAAACATCACTATGGACTTTTTCACTGGATTTCCTAAAACATCCAAAGGCAATAATTCAATTTGGGTCATAGTGGATCGTCTTACGATGTCGGCACACTTCATTGCTATGAGAGAGGATTTCTCTCTAGATCATCTTTCCAGGATATATGTAAAGGAAGTGGTAAGATTGCATGGAGTTCCACTTTCCGTTATATCTAATCAGGATATGTGGTTTACCTCAAAATTCTGGTGAAGTCTTTAGCATACTCTGGATATAGAGTTGAGTTTCAACACTGCTTATCATCCTCCGATAGACGATCAGTATAAGAGGAAAATTCAAACTCTAGAAGATATGATGCGAGCTTTTTATATGGATTTCAAAGGTGGTTGGGATCAACACCTACCTTAGGTGGAATTTTCTTATAATAATAGCTTTCACTATGGTATTCAGATGGCTCATTATAAAGCTCTCTATGGAAAGAAATGCAGGACTCCAACTTGATGGGATAATGTTGGGGAAAGAAAGCTATTAGGACCTGATCTTGTTGATGAGATAGCAGAAAAGGTCTAATCTATTCAACAACACATTAATGCTGCTCAGAGTCGACAAAAAAATTATGATGACAACCGAATAAAAGACCTAGAGTTTGAACTGGGTGATAAATTGTTCTTATGAATAACTCCTTGGAAGAGAGTAGTGAGATTTGGAAAGAAGAGAAAGCTGAGCCCTAGGTATATCGGTCCTTTCGAAATAATTGATCATGTTGGGAAGGTAGATTACCGATTGGCACTTCCACAAAATCTCTCTCAAGTTCACGATGTGTTCCATGTATCTCTCCTGAGAAAGTACATACCCGATCCTTCACATGTAATCAGCTCAGAAGTTGTACCGCTGGATCAAGATCTTTCTTATGAAGAACAGCTGATAGAGATTCTCAATCGTACTGAAAAATTCCTACTAAACAAGATCACTAGCTTGGTGAATGTTTTATGGAGGAACCACCAATTAGAAGAAGCTACTTGGGAGCTTGAGGATATGATGAGGGAGAGGTATCCTCATCTGTTTGCTACAAAGTGATGAATTTTGAGGTCGAAATTAATTTTAAGTGGGGTATAATGCAACACCTGATACTTTTATGAGAAATATTTTGTTTTTATGTTATATAAATCATCAAAGGAATCTTTCACTACACACAACACTAGCTTGGCTTGCATTACACGCAATCCCGACCTTCCTCGAGAGCGTGTATAGTACGCAATACCAGGTTTCACTAAACAACGATATATTATTATGGACTAGCAGTTATGAATAGTATTAACTACATTTTGAGTTTTATAACATTATTATTCATCTTAAACATTTTATAGAACATGGTAAGAGAACAAAATAATTTTTTCGGGTAAAATAAGTATTTTTAAAAAAATGCAGTTTTGCCTCCTTTTGATGGCGCACCCACATTAAATCTAGTTTTTGACATGTTTATAAGTTCAATTTTACAAAATTAAATACTTCTTTTGAATAATGATATAAAAATTTACATTGAAATTTTTTTTGATATTTTTCTGGTAACTTTCATATTTTGAAGAATAGTAAATATACGCTAATTTTTAATTAAAAACTACATTTTTCATTGAGATAATTTATATGGTTAAATTATAATGTTGAATGGTTTTAAAGTATAAATAGAATAGATTTTTACCATTTAATATAATGTAAGTCATTATCATTAATTTCACATTGAATTCATAGGTAAAAACATTTCAATCTTTGGCAATGTTTTAACGTCTAAAACTCATTTTCTTAACAAAGGGATTAATTTTAAATTAATTACTTCAACTTATGTGTTTTGAATATATAAAAATGGATTCCATATTTGGAATCAGTGTGTCCAAATTATATTAATAAGATACTTTTTATTTTTGGGCATTATAAATAGTTACTACGGTAAATTTTATTTACCCTAGTTAAAGGTAAATCGCGTAATTAAGGGTAAATATAGGATTATAAAATTACCCTAACACCTGAAAAAATCCTATTGTATGACTAAAAGTCATCCCATATCACATAAGCGTCGGATTAGATTCATTTAATGGACTTTTTTCCGTAAAAATAATTTAATTATTATTAAAACCCAAGAATGTGACAACATGTCACATTCTTAAATATTATAAGTCTAATAATTTTAATTTAGTGATAAACTTAATGAAACGTCGAACATGAATAGTCTCTAGAAAGCTAATTCAATTATCTACATTATATTAATTTATTTAGAATTTTTAGGGATTATATAATTACCATTAATTATGACATAATAGTGATGTTAAAATTATTTTTTTAATTTAAATATCAAATAAATGGTTTTAAAAATATTAAAATAAATTTTATACGAACTATTTAATGATCTCCACTAATTTTCTAGATACATATGACATATTATGAATCTATTATATCTTTTAGTTCAAACATATCTTCTGTATATATTTTATTTAAATTCAAATAAATGAATAGTGTCAAAATTTACATTATTGTTATTTTATAAAAATAACTAATTATAAATGTTTTTAAATATCACATAAATAATTAAAAATTAAAAATTAAAATTTATATGGTATAAAATTTTATAAACTGTCAAATTATGTATAATTAACTACACATATGTAATTAGTTATAATAATTTAAAATTTATAATATTATTACCACAAATGAAATTAAATTGATAAATACGGATAAATCAAGTTGATAATGTTTAAAATAAATTCCTAACATGTATAAATTTTATTGGTTGATGAGATTACAACCCTATATCATCTAATATTTGGATATGTGTTATTTTGGATGTTTTTAGTGGGTTTGGGATTTAATATAAACTAATATTTCTTAAATTTCCAATGGTGCCCCTCTCCTCCCTTATAAAAGGGCTGCTCCTCCCTCTCCTAATCACACTAATTTGAGCCTTCAAGAATGGCCAGAACCGGCCCATTTCACTTCCACACTTCCCTAGAAACATCCTAGATGTCCTGGTCTTCTTCAAAGACAAAATTTATTTCCCTAAGAGGAGGTCTCAAAGAGGCGCTTCAAAGAAGAGGTAATGTCCGTTACCGATTCTTTCAACTTTATTTCTTCTTCCACTTATTCTCCTCTAGTTGTTTCATTATGAAGTAATAACATCAGTATAACTCAAATACTTATATGTAATTATATGTACGAAACAACACTATTTCACCATCTATCCATCCGACGAAAAACGAAATCACATCGCGTGCGTACGTACGGAATACCGTCTCCACGCCGTGGTGTAATCTATTTTCCACCAACTAACTTGGATGGGTATAATGGAGTAAATAATAACTATATATGATTATTTTAAAGTCATATTGATTCTGAAATAGTATACAAACACTCCATTTCAATTCCATGATCATGGGAACGATATCATCGCTCGTGCGTACGTACGGAATACCGTCTCCACGATGTGATGCGACTCGTGCTAAATTATTTTCATTGCATAATTATTAAATAAATGAATTGAGTGAATAAATATGATATATATTACACTAATACCATTCAGGAAATGAGGAATCTATAAACTAAAAATAAGAATAAGAATTTATTCGACAAAACACACATAAGAACAAAAATCAATAAACACCTGAATAAAAAGTATCAATGAAATATTACTAATAAGAAGCTAAGAATATGACGATATATGATATAATAAAATTAATTATGATTCTGGAAGAAGTCAATGACATTATTTAAATCCTTATACATGAGGTTAAGACACTTACGAACAAAATTGGACCTATGTTAAGTGAAAATCCCACAATCTAATTTTTTTTTCTGAGATTGTTTATACATCATAATATACTAGGGAATATTTATCACCCACATCCATGTTTCTTCAATATTTAATATTATTTATATCCTCCTACAATTGTTTAAATAAAATTTTACCCTTCAGTGAGTTTTTAGTAATTGATATGAAAGGAATCATTCTTCGTTTTTCATACGAGGTACTTTTTGACTTTTACGACATAAGTATGAGAAGAATGTTTTTTTATCTTATACGGAATGAATGGATTTTTAGAAAATTATTTCCATGAATCTTTCTTTACAAGTTTTCAAGTTTATTTTTAATCAACTTCTTTTAGTTCAAAATTATATGACATTTTATGAAAGGAAAATGTGATTGAAGTAGAAAGGATATTTTCCTCAAGAATGGTGTTCAAGTGTTTTATCAAAATTATTTTCCATCTAAGATAATATAGGGTTCTGTTTATATCACTATTTTTACAATGATTTGATTATTTTATGATGGAATTATTATTATGATATCCTTTTTTGGATTATGTTATGATGGCATGATGTTTAAGAATCCCATTTTTATTACATGGGTTATGCTATGATGAATGATTTATGATATTGTGGCATACAAGTAAGAATGATTTCATTATGAGATGGGTGGGACCAATATCTCCCTCCAATGCATTGGGTAAAGATTTATATCTCATGAGATAGACATGGCTGGAATTTTAGGTTAAACCGGTTCAGTGAAACAGGACTGAAACGAGGAGTGAACTCGTTTCAGAAATGGACATTGTCCACTAAGATAGTCTTTGCAATGAGTCTTGACTACTATGAAATGATTTTCTATTATTATGTGTGTATGCCCAAAAGTTTCATGTTTTATGTTATGATTATTGGGATTACATTTCACTACTATGATTTATCCCATGTTATAAAATACGATCACTTTTTCAGGTTAATATTTCCAAAATGATATGTTCTTATGAATATGATGTGACTGATATTTCTTTTGTTTACCCTTACTGGGCATTTGAGATCACCCATTTTTATGTTTTCTTTTCCCTAGGTCAGGATGAAGGATATTAAGTAGGATACGCCGAAAAGGGACTCTAGATATGATGAAATAAATGGGAGAAAACATAGATGATTTATGAACCAGTTGTTTTTGTTTCCCAGTTTCTGAAGACACTATACCTATATGGTCCTTTCATGGTTTTGTTATATGTTGTAATATGTATGCTTCAATTTTGAAGTAATAACCATGTATGTAAAGAATGAGTCTTTATAATTATTTCCTTTGGAGGTTTTGGATTGTCCTATGACAAAGTCCATAGTAATTTTTTCTCATTGTCATTCTGGAAAAGGTAGTGGCTGAAACATCTTCTTAGACATCCTTAATTCATTCATTACTTTCTGAAAAACCAAGAATCTATAGACATATTCATCAACATCTTTTTTCATATAATCCCCCTACAAGTACTCTCTTAGGTCCATATACATCTTTGTGCTTCCAGGGTGTACATAGAATGAAGAACTATGATCCGCATAGAATATTTTCTTCTATAATTCTAGAATGGGATGAACACAAACATGATACCTTAATCCTTATAATTTCATCACAATCTTGGTTGAATTCAAGACCATTTCTCACCTTATTTTGTAACTCTATATATTCCTTCTGTTCCTCTTTAATCATCACATGTATAGATAGTTGAACATTTGTTTGAAAAAGTTAAGATTTATCACCTTCCATTATAATTTCATCATTCATCCTTTGAAAATACATAAATATTGGATCTTTCATGATCCTAATCATGGGTAAGATTGAATGGCCCTGTTGTCTTGAAGCATTTTCCACCTTGTTATCTTTCCTAGGGTGGTAATGTATGGAGAAGTTGTAATCTTTAATCTACTGTAGCCATCATCTTTGGTGCATATTCTTCTCCTTTTGTGTGAAAATATAATTTAAACATTTATGATCAGTATAAATATCACACCTTTCACCATAATGACAATTCCTTAATATTTTTAATGCAAAGATTACCTCAGCTAACTCCAAATAATGAGTTGGGTAATTTTGCACATGTATTTTCAATGGTCGTGGGTCATAAGCTATCACCATATCATTTTTCATGAGAACACCCCCTAAAACCTTCTTGTGTGCATAATTGTAGATCACAAATTATTTTTCAATACAAGGTAGTGCGAACAAAGGTGCACTGGATAACATTCTTTTTAACTCCATGAAATTATCATCACATTCATCCATCGAAAGGAACATAACTCCTTTTCGAGTCAACTTGGTGAGTGGATTAGATAACCAGGAAAAATATTTCACAAAATTTTGATAATATCCAGCCAAACCATGAAAACATTGGATCTCATTTACAGTTTTTGTTCTCGACCATCTATCGATAACCTCTATTTTTGGAGGATCAACAGATATATCCTCTCCTGATATTATGTGACACAAAAATGAAACTTTTTGAAGACAACATTCACACGTTGTAAATTTGGCATAAATATTCTCATTTTCAGGGTCATCAATAAAATTATTATGTGATATTATAGGGCATCCTTTCTGTTTAAATAGAACCGAATATCGTCTATAAATACTACTACAAATTGATCAATATAGTCATTAAAGACTCTATTCATTAGATCGATGAATATTGTAGAGGAATTACAATGAACAAATGGAATCAATATGAATTCATAGTGTCAATACCTTGTACAAAAATCCTTCTTTAGTATAGCCTCTTTTTTTACCCTGAATTGATGATACCCTAAATGAAGATCAATCTTGGATAATTATTTAGATCTGTGTAGTTTTTCAAATAAGTCATAAATTTCTGGGAGATGATATTTGTTCGTGATAGTGTTGTTTTTATGTTTTTGATAAGGAATGTATAGTCTCATTGATACATCTTTATTGATAAAAAATAGAATAGGTGCTCCCAAAGATGATGCACTGGGGAATATGAATCACTTATCAATATTCTCTTGTAGTATCTTCTTCAATTCCTACAACTCAATTGGGTCCATTCTAGAAGGTGTCTTTGAAATGGGCATAGAACCAGGTATGAGTTATATTGAAAACTCAACTTCAAGATATTGTTTAATACCTAGAAATTACTTTGTAAATACATAATCAAACTCCCATAAAATAGTAATATTCTTAATCGTGAATTTATCACCAACCATTTGAGATAAATAACATTAATTTATGGGAATCAAGACCCATAATATTGAAGAAATTTTCATTGGAAAATTATATTCATACATTCGTCGATATATTCTCATAGATTTGTCTTGAATATAAAATGTGACTTCCCTTACTTGGAATTTCATATGAGCACCATATATGGAAAGCTAATCCATGCCATTAATCACCTCAAATTCCATAATAGGAAGGATCACAAGATTTTCCTGAAGCACTTTCCAATAAACTTCAACTAGAGAAGAATTATAATATTTTTATTCAACCATTGTTCCATAGTATTTGTCACAACTAACTAAAAATAAAATTATTGAGGTAGTAAGGAGTTACCCATAGAAAATTATTCAGAAATAAAATATTGGGTGGATCCAGAATCAAATGAAACATTTTATATTTTAGAGTGTATGGTATGTGTACCTTTCACCACTTCGTTATCGTACTCCACATCACTGATAGAAATTGCATGTAACATTCCTTCGTCTTTGACCTTAGGAGTTTATTGATGTCCATCATCATAAAAAACCCTTGGATTAGGGGACTGATTGGCATAATTCCCCATTTCCTTGCCATTGTATCATTTATGTGTATGAGGTTCATTATGTGTAGCCTTTATTCTGTGCACATCATTAGACATCTTTTTTCCCATCACTTCGACATTCAATTTGTCGATGGACTTTTTTCCACATTTAAAACATTTACTTGCCCCTTTAAGACAATTACCTCCATGTTTCTTTCCACAGATTTAGAATAAGGGAAAACTCATCTTTTTTATGTGTGGTCTTTAGATTTTCCTCTGAATTCCATTTTCCTCTTCTTATCAAACCCATATGACTGATGGGTTACTCCAATCTCCATATCATCCTTGAGGGAACATAGAAAAATTTCTTCATAGGTATTGACGTCCCTTATGGATATAACACTTAGGAGACTTGGTTTCAAGACACTAAATAATCGATTGACCTTACTCTCAAGATGGATAAAATTTTTGGGAGCGTACCTTGTTAGTCTTGTAAAACTTGTTCCGTTGGTACCTACAGATTCATCATCATTTTGCTTTAGATCCAGAAACTCCTTCTACATTTTTGTTCAATGAATATGAGGGATATACTTAATGAATAATAATTTCATGAACTCATCCTATTCCATAGACTCAATTTCATCTCTTTGCATCATAATCTTGATAATATTAGACCATTGATCAGTTTCACCTTCCAAATGATATACTGATAAGAAGAATTTATCTTGTTCAGAACATTGTAGAACTGAAATTATATTATCAGTTCTATTGATCCATTATTCATCCACTAATGGATCAGACGACCTGCTGAATGAAGGTGGATGGTGCCTCATAAAAGATTAAATTGAATATTTTCGTTACATTGCTTCTTTGGAATACCTGCATGATTTATATCTTGAGAAAGATATGTGAGCATGGATACAAGATTTTTCATTCCATCTCATAAAACATTTTGTTTCTCATGGGGATAATCATTTCATTTCCCATCGCATTCAGCATTAAAATGGTTCCTTCAGGTTCCAGCCATTGACTAAAACCAAGAAGCATTGTGTGAGAAACACTAATCATAATTAGAAAAAAACATAAAAAATAATACAATTTCACACTTTAGTTATTATCATAGGTTATTCATGGTCATTTATAAAAAACTGTGATTGTTTCTTATGCTTAGACATATCGTTAGGGTTCTAACTAAGGCATTCACATCCTGGTTTCTAGAGGATAACTATACCTTTCCACTAATACTAACTATAGCAACACATGCTTTACATACGTTGTTAATACTTAATAATTGAATTATATTTATTACAACATATAACAAAACCATGATAAAACTGTATAATAATATTGTTTTTAGTAACTGGGAAACATAAACCATTGGTTCATAAAGCGTCTACATTGTCTCCTGTTTATTTGATCATATCTAGAATCCTTTATGGAATATCATATTTAATACCCTTGTTCCTAACCTAGGGAGAAGAAACATAAAAAATGGTGATCTCAAATGATCAGTAAGGGTAAACAATGGAAATTTCAATCCTCTCATATTCTTAAGATCATAATGTTTAAAAATATTATCCTGCATAAAAGGTCATAATATCATGTCATTGAATAAATCATAGAACATCAATTCAATACCAATAATCATAAAATAAGACATGAATAATTGTGGAATACACACACAAGAATAGAAAATCATTTTATATTAGGCATGGCTCATTCCCAATACCAACGTAGCATACAATTACCATTACTATTCTGAGTTCACTCCTCGTTCTACTCATGTATTACTGAACTAGATTAACTTTTCATTCCATCTATTTATATATCATGAGATTCAAATCAATTACATTTGAATTGGAGGTAGATATAGGTCCCATACATCTCATAATTAACTCATTCTTATGTGTACCACAAAATAAGAATTCATACATCTTAACATAACCCATTTAATAAAATGGGATTCTTAAACATCGTGCCATCATAACATAATCCATATAAGGAAAAAAACATCCTAAAAATAATTCCATAATAACATAATCAAATAAATTTAATAATTAGGATAGAAACATAAAACTATATCATCATATATGGAAAGTAATTTTGATAAAACACTTGAACTATGTTCACGAAGAAAATATCCTTTCGTCTTCATAAATATTTTCTTTTCTCAACATGTAATTCAATTTTAAAATAAAATTTGTTCATTGAAAATAAAAATGAAAACTTGTAATGGATGATTCAGGGAAATTATATTCTATGAAAAAATAAAAATCCATTCATTCAATATAAGTAATAAAAATTTCTTATCGTACATTGGTAGTAAAATTCAAAAGTATCTCGTACTGAAAATGACAAAAGATTCCTTTCATATCATTCAATAAAATTCACCAATAGGTAAATTTGGATTTAAGAAATTGTAGGAAGATATAAATAATATTACATTTTTAGGAAACATGGATGTGGATGATAAATTTGTCCCAATAAATATTAATGTATAAACAATATCAGCTAAAAATGGGATTTTGAGGTTTTCCCATACCTTAGGTATGAAATTATTTGTATGTATCCGAACCTTTTCTTCTTCGACGTGCCTCTTCAAATCCTCCTATTAGGGAGCTAAAGCTGGTCTCTGAAGAAGTCCTTGAAATATAGTATGTTTTTGTTGAAGTTGGTAAGGGAAATGGAAATGTTTTGGCCGAGTATGAAAGCTCAAACAGAGTGATGAGAAGAGGGAGGATGTGGCCTTTAATAAGAGTGGGGAGGGGAAATTTTGGAAACCACAAAAATATTAATTTATAATAAAATCCAAACCCCCATAAAAACCTCCAAAAAGACTCAAATTAAAATAGTATTCGATATAGGGTTGTAATATCTTCAACAAATAAAATTTACACATGTTTTGATTTTATTTTAAACCTTATCATTTTGATTTATCCCTATTTAATCTATTTAATTTTATTTGTGGTAATAATATTCTATGTTATAAATGGTTATAAATACCTACTTGTTTATATTTAATTGTCCATAATTGGATACTATATGAAATTTTAGACAATATAATTTTCAATTTATAATTTGTAAATTTTTTTCTGATTTTTAAACAATTTAATGATATGTTTTTTTATAAAATATCAATCATGTCAATTTTGACACTATTCATTTATTTGATTTTAAATAAAATCCACACAGAAGATATATTCAAACCAAAATATTTAATATAATCCAAAAATGTCATATTCATCTATAAAATTCTTGGAGTACCTAAATAAGTAAATATAATATTTAGTATAATATTTTTAAACCCATTTATTTGGTATTTCTATTAATAAAAGAATTACTACATTATTTTTGTATAATTATTTAATATAGATATATTTTTCATATAAATTAAAAATAAAATACTTCGATGAATATAAATATAATATCATTCATAAGAAAATTTTTAGTATAATTTATCTTCAAGAAACATTAACTTTTAAAATGTTATATATATTAAATTATAATGGTGAAAACATTGACATCATTTAATAAAAAATAATATAATTTTTATAATCGCATTTATAAATCTATAAATGATCAACATTGGACCCTTGTATGATTATTGTTTATATACACTCGACCAATATTTTTTGTTCAAGTGTTTGGGCGTTTTGATGGGTATTACTATTTTAATAAATAAAAATCTTATTGATTTTTTACTAAAAAAATAATCCCTCCATTGTTAATGTATAAGTTAAAAAGGTAGTAATATATTTCATAAAAATTACAAATAAATTACCATTATAAATAAAAAATATTAGATTTAAAATTAGTATTTATAGTTGATTTTTTTATTTATAACCTTATATTAAAAATAATTTAATTATTATTGTTTGTGTGAGACATAGTACACTTTCCTTTATATAAAATAAATTAAAGGTCTTAATCTCATCCAAGTAGGTTTCAATAGATACCCTTTCGACCCAAGTATGTTATAGGGTAAAATATATTCATCCAATTATATTAATACATGAGTTAGGGTAATTATATAATATTATTTCCACCCTTAATTACCTGAGTTACTTTTAACTATGGTAATTAAAATTTACTATAGTTACTATTCATAATTCCATATAACTAAAGAAGCCTCTCATCATAATTTTGTACTAATGATTCCAAATATGGAATCTATTTTTCCAAATTCAACACACAGAAGTTGTAGTAATTAATTTAAAATTAATCATGTTATTTAGAAAATGATTTTTAAAAGTTAAAACATTGCAAAAGATTGAAATGTTTGTACCTATTAATTCAGTGTAAAATTAATGGTAAAAACATAAATTATATTAAATGATAAAAATATATTCTATTAATTCTATAAAACCATTAAATATTATACTTTTACCATATTAATTTTCTTGATGAAAAAAGCTTGTAATTAAAATTTAGCGTATTTTTACACTTAATGAAAATTATGAAGTCTATCAGAAATATATCAGAATTTTAACCAGAGTAAATTTTAATATCCCACTTCCAAAGAAATGATTTCCATTATAATATTAAAATTATTAGTGTTTCTAAATATAAAATTTATATGGGTTAAACCATTAAAAGTTGAAAAAAAATTATTTTAATTTATATTTGAGGAATATTAAAAATCTCCTTTTAATTATATAAAATACATATCTTATTAATTTAATTCAATCAAATAACTTATATGACATATAATTGATTTAAATTTATCATATATTTTTTAATGTTAGTTATACTTATTCCTGCTAATATAATGGCTAGGTTATAAAAAAAATCATTTATTAAGGGAATGTCACAGTTTGTTTAAACTCCTGATTGCGTGAAAAACAAGATACTAAGGAATAAAAATTATTTAAATATTTCTTAAAACACACAGGTGTTACATTTCTCCAATGTCACACTCCCATTGCACATAGACACGTGAATGAAAAAAAAACACACTCCAAACATATGTTCCAAGTACCATATCAAACTAAACATTCTAATCAATCTTGAAAAAAAATTATTTTACCAAATGAATTTATAAAAAACTGAAATCCAGCAATAAGAAACTAAAATTTTAAGATCATAATTTTAAAATCAGAAAAAAAAAACATTCCAGAAAAATATCCAATTTCAGAAAACCCCCAAAACCTTCACTAAATAGGTTTTCCATAAAAATAATTCATCAATTTCACCATTAACATCATGAAAATATATCAATTTTAATTAAATCATTTATTTTAAAATAATTTGATTTGAGAGGGAATCTACATACCTCACAAATAATATTGAAAAAAAATTAAGACAAATAAACTCAAATAACCTATCATGGAACTCCCAGAAACCAGAAATATTGTTACCTTGAGGAAAAATAATAATATATCATCATGATTGTAATAAAAAAAGGGTATATCCACAATGAATTATTTTTATTATTCAAATAGATTTAATTATCATTAAAAAATAAAACAAAGAATAAATATCACCTACCTACAAAAATGGCGTCCAACAAAACTGGATTCACATACGCATCAATCCTCTTTGACAATATATGAGATCCAAAACCATTTATTAAATAAAAAAGTAGTTTATAACTTGTTTAGGGGTGAAATGAGGATATTTTTGGTTAATCTATGTTAGGTCTAGGATTATCGACGATTAATTTTAACAGTCCTTAGTTAGGGAGATTGATTACATAAACTGTCCTCTAATTATGAATGATCTACATATTCAAAACACAAATTTAATTGTTGGATATCAGGGTTGGAAAAAATGTGCACCATCCATGATAATACCCAATATGTAACATTTTATGATTTATCAAACGTAACCTCATGGTTTTTCCTAGTCATCTGCTTACAAGGTTCCCATTATTTTAGTTCCATTGTATCCTGGGCAGTTCTCCACGTTTTCTACAAACCATGATCAAATATTAAATCTCTATAAAATCCCTAAAAAAATTCCAAAACTCCCTAAAATGTCCTAACATGAAACATAGAAAAATTACCTACCTTCAAAACATAATTAAATTTCAATGTACCATAAAGTATGGATAAAACATTAGTGAAGTGGAAATCCCTTGGTTTGTTTTCTGGGGAACCCAAACAGTTTTCCTTGATTTAATGTGATGGAGAGTGCATCATCCCTGAATAGTGAGACATAAAGGGATAAATGTTATTCAAAATGTCAACATGATGTGCCATTCGTTTTTAGATCCTACCATATTTGAAAATCAATATTAGGAATTCTCGTTTATGATTAGAATTTGGGATGGGTGAACACCCATGAACTTTTATAGGGCATGCTTGTGGGAGGAAAATTGACACTAGAAGAACATATGTTTTTCTGTAGGTAAATCCATTAATTATATTAGTGACCTTGAAGGGTTATTAGATGATTTGTTATTAGAATGATTCTATGGTATTTCAAGAGACACGTCTAGATAGATGACTAGGTTTAGGGCTCAATGAAGGACATGTCATGAAAAATGTTTTCAAAGATAGATTACCCAGTAAAATGTGTAGTGGAACATCCTATGTTAGGTATGATGGGTCCAAAATGAGTTGATTGTGATGTATTGAAGTGGAGAGTGTAACTTCCTTACAAAGTGTGACTTAAATAGTCTAAATGTTTCTACTCATGTCAACAAGGAGAACCTTTCATTCTAAATCATTCCTGATTAGAACTCCATAGTTATGTATTCTGACCCTTGAGTATTGGTCAGGATGGTTAACCTCTTGGGATGATATCTATGGTCTGTGTGTGAGAGGAAAATTCACATGGGAAGAACACTAGTTCATATCATGTGGTGTGATCTAAATAAATCTAGGGTAGTGTAGGAGACCCATGGGGTCATTGATTAGGTTTAGGGACAAAGGATGTTCATGTCATGAAACATTTTATTAGAGATTGGTTACCTAGTCAAAAGTGCATTGGTACAGCCTATGAGTGGTATTAGAGGTCCAAATCGTGGTAATTAATTTTTATAATGGTTGATAGTTTAACATCCCAATAATACGAGACATAAAAAGGATAAATTTTACTACTCATGTCAAATATGAGAATCTTTTTTTAGGAGCCTTCCTGGTTAGAACTCCACAATTATGAGTGCTTATTCTAGAGTAGATATTAGGATGGTGACATCAAGGAAGATTCAAACAGTTTTGTGTGTGTGATGACAAAGAACACTAGAATAATATGTGTTGTAATTCATTTAAATTCATAAGGTCGATAATTTTACCTAGTGATTAATATCCCATTGTGTGCTCAGAAGTAAACCAAGGTATTACATGATACCCATGGTGTTAGATGAATATATTCATGTATTTTGGATAGTCAAGTCATGACAATAATCAGGTTAATAACATAGGAAAATGAAACATGAGTATTGGTTGACCTCAAACACTCAGTAAAGAAATAATTATTAACATGAAATCAAGGGTTTTATCATTAGATTATAATAAAACATGATTATGGGAGAAATGTCTTATTAAAATGAACAAAGGAAAATAGTATTTCTCCATAAGATAATATATTTTGAGATCTAGTCTCAAAATAAAAAACATATATAAATCATTGAGAGTGTGGAAACATAAGATATTATATATGGTCCATTGATTATAATCATCTGCATTAAGATAAGTCACTTAATGAAAATAATTAATAACAACAACTATAGAAAAACCTTATGCTTAGAAAAAAACTATTGGGTCATGAATCACATCCCATTTCCCATAACATTGTGGAGTATGAATTAATAATGTATACCCATAATTTAGAAAAAACACTACTGGACTACCATAAACATAATCAGAAAAACATGATTATTAGATTCGAAAAAAATAAAGAAGGTAAAAATTCTCTATTCTTATAGTGAAGTGAGTATCTATAATGGATTACCATTATTATCTGTTGATATAAATTGTTTTATCCAATGTAGTGAATGGTGATATAAGGCCTCACCTATTATCATAAATTCATATTTCTACCATTTAAAACTATTTAGAAATCATATTATAAAAAACATGTGGATTTAAAATGTGTTCTCTACATTTTCAAATTACATCACATAAAAAAATTCATCAGCTAGTTAAATTTTTATAAAATAATTAAATCTCTATAAAGATTATGTAACATATAACATAAGGGTTCATTCATGATAAATAACAGGCCATCTAAATAATTAATTCTGGGAAGAAGATAAAATTGTGGAAAACATGGAACTAACATTATTAAAAAACTATTCTAAACTATTTCATAAATATAGATGATATAAGTGACAATAAAAAAAATAAGTAATTTTTAAAATTATTTTTTCTAATGAAATGTTAATAATGTAGTATTCTAAAAGAATTACTGATTTTAAAATAGTGATGAATTTTCATTTGAAACCCATTTCATTAAAAAATAATCATTAATAATTGGTCTATGAAAATGACATATTGTTTTCAAAATTGTGAACATAATATTTTTTTGAAACAATTACAGCTATAAAAAATATTTTATAATATATCTCACAAAACTAAATTATACATATATTGAGAATGTTTTTATTAGAGAATAAAAAAACCATGGAATAAGAACGAATTTAATATTTTACAATATCATTAAGGAAATATCAAATATTAAAAAGATATAATAAAACATCCATTTCGAAATATGAAAAGTTTAAAATGAAGGTCTTATGTTATAACATATAATTAGGTTTAAAAATATAAATTATAAAATTTTGGTAACATAAATTATGGATATGGGATAATAATCATCACTAAGGAGATTTTTAATTATTCCTATAAAATTTATGACTTAATGGGGATGGTATTCATCTACGAAGAAGATTTAAATTAAAAGATTCATAGTCCTCTAGATAAAGGTAATGAAAAAATAAAATATATTATGGTCAGAGAAACCACTCATGTGATTAAGAATTTAACGATGATACATCATAATTAAAATTAGTTTTGTTTGATAAAACTAGGAAAATTAAAATATTTTTATCATTCAAATTGATTACACATTAAATGTATAATATTAGATGGATTTGTAAATCCCTCAAATTTAATGATAATGTATGAAAAATATTTTTAGGAATATTATATAACCCATTTTAAATAATAAATTTGTTGAATATTTATTATATCACAATGAATGAAAAATAGGATGCAAAAAACTATAAAATTATATCTTGAAATTGATATTTCTATAAACTATTGTATGGAAAACATGACTATAATAATCAAAATTTTCATAACCTTATTGATAATTATATCCATCTATGAATATAATTTATAATAACTTGTTCCAAATATATTAGTTAATTATATTTTCTTATCCCTATTAGGTGTTACTAGATTCAATTGAATTTTTATTACTAGTTTATAATAGAAATGTCGATTCTCCTTTAAAACATCAATATTTAGAAGTCTAAAATCATTATATTTATGATTTTATATTTTTTATTGGTATGTATTTTTATAATTTCATTTTATTAGTATTTTAATATATATTTATGATAACAAAGTTGATGATAAGATTATCTCAATAATTTATAATGATGTAAAAGGTGTTGAAAAGGAAATAAAATAAATATTAACAAAAATAATTACATAACAATAAAGAAACTATTTGATAATTTATTCTTAATAACATAATATTTCTAATTACAATATATATCCTTTATATAAATTTACATCATTATTCATGTGAATGGTTAATTTGACCAAAACTATAACACACTATAATATTTTGGTGAGAAAAATTATTAATGTCATTAATTTGAAAGAATAATATTAATTTAGAAAAAATAAATTTATTATTAAAATTATTTTTTGTATGAAAATAATTTCATAACTGATATGGATAATTAATAAAATTCCCAAGTGAAAATTGAAATACATAAAATTCATGGAGGCACTAGTGGGATCATATGGAGGACCAACATAATTGTCTCCCATATATCAAAATGATTATGGAAAATGGTTCGTACATTTAGAATATAAATTATTTTATAAATTTAATAAAACTCCTCTATGTATGTTATTATGAAAATCAATGTTTAAAAGTTACAATAAATTTGGGACATTTTTCATGGTGGCGGTAGATTGAATGATCGTATGATTAAATCGTCATTTTTAATGGGTTTTCAGAAATATAGAAAATTGTTGCTTAATTGGCATAATAAAATTTCATAATATTATTATTAAATATGATATTATATTTTTTGGAGTTATTTTGTTTGTGGTGGTAGAAGATGAAAATAATAAACAATGCTCTATTGAAAACATTACATATACCTTGGGATGTTTTCCTGTTAAAAACATCATAGGGTTCTTTAGCATGATATTTTTGAAATAAAATGTATTATAACATGTATAAAGTAGATTTATGAGAGAATAACGTTGATTTAAATTCAATCCAAATAATTATAATGGGTGTAGAAGTGGGGTGGATGTGATCTCCTTTTATAAGTGATGTTTGTGATGTTTTTTTATAAAAATAACTATTTAATATAAAGATATATATGTCTCACTTAGAATTTGAATAATAATTATAAAATAATATAGTGGGATATAGGGTATGGTTTATACTCTATAAACCAGTAATTTTAAGTCATGTATTATGAATTAGTATAATTCTTTTACCCTTTGATATTTCAAAAGTATATTTTTTTACATTTAGAATGGTAATTATTTTAAAAAAATGTAATTTTTTAGTGAATCAAAAATTGGGTCTTAATATAAAATATATTAGAAAATATTTTCAAGATTAAATAAATTTTATGAAATTAAATTTTTATGGTTGATAGAATTTATTTTAGCATTATCACATATTATAAAAACAATCCAATTTAAAAAATACATTTTAATGTATAAATGTAGCGGTTCTGAAATTTTTTCCATTTTATTCATTTTAAATATATTAGTTTTTTTATTAATAATGAATGGATATGTATTAATTTAAAATAAATCTATAACCTAATTTAACATAGGGAAAACAATGTTAATAAAATAACTTCAAATTGATTTTATTTCTAAAAAATTAATATATTTTAAAATGTAGAAGACATTTTTTACAAATCAAAGATAGTATTTATAAGTTCATAATTACAATATATAAATAAATTTTTATTCATTAAAAAAATTTATATGATTTCCTATCATTATTATTGAGATAGTCATAAAGATTAATATTTAAGTGAAAACATTATTTTTCACTATTTATCTAAAAATAAATAATTCCTAAAAATTACTATAAAATAATCCTAAAATTATACGGGAGATAGAATAGAATAAAAGAATTTATTTTTTCTAATTAAAATATTAAAATTTTGGAATTTAAATTTTTAACAAAAACATAAAAAATATTATTGAACTTATCTTCATAAGAAAATAACAACTTTTATGATATTAATTATTATTATTCTTTTTTCCTATAAATTAGTAATTTAGTTTCTATTATTTTATTATTCACATCAATATTATATTTTATCTATGAAGTATTTTTTAAAATAAGATGAAAAAATAAATTACTTGCTAAAAACAATTATCATAAAATGGTCTTATGACATATTTATCTATATTAACTATTGTTTATCAATGATTTAACATTAAAAATATAAATTTATTTACAATTAAAGTAAATGAAAGAAATATATAAAATAAATTTGTTCCATAAATAATTTATTAAATAGATAATTACAAGTTTTTTCAGCTTAATATCTATATACATAATCCGTCGGGAGCAACATATGAGAAAAAAATAATGAAATAAGTTCTTCTGGATGTTGTGGTGGTGATTAAAAAACCATGGATCTTATGTAAATTTTTATAAGCTTTTACTCCCCTGCATATTATTTGTCTCATACTATATTTGTTTGAGTCCATCTTGTCTATTTCCTCAAATGACCTTAGTGACACTCCCACAATACATTGTTCTAACCAATGTGCCCAATAAGGAAAAAATGTCCTACTTAATTCCTTAAATTCACTATTCTATAATTTTATCATAATTTTGTTACTGTCATTTATTATCAATATTTAAATTTCTTTATTATTGCGGACAAAATTAATTAATTTGTTTTAATGTATCATGATTTAGTTTTAATTAATCATTTCAATTTGAATAAGCTACCAAAGAATACATTTCAAAATCTCAGAGTGTCACACATGAAACCCATAGGATTATAAAACAAATTTTTTTATTATCCCATCCCTACATACCCAAAAAACATTTGTGTGTCACCCATACCATAACATTACAACCACTACTCGGGAACCCCTCTCCATATTGTTTGATTGATAATTTTATGGTGGCAAAAAATCACTAGAGTTAGAAATCCCTCTTTACACTTGAATAACTTCTGTTCTTATATACATAAATAATATAATTTCCAGAAAAAAAATTCTATAAAACATTTAGGAATTCTATTAAAAATTACAACTCAATTATACTTTTGTTTTTCCATTTCTTACAAAAATATTATCCTTCAAAAATCACATATCTTAATCAATGTGGAAAATAATTTATATATAACAAAAAAACAATAAAAATATTTTTGGATCTCATTACTTTCAGAATTTGTCCCCATTGGGATTATTAGAAATCATAAAATATTTTTTAAAACACACACATGCTCCATTTTTCTCATAATTAATAATGAAAACAAATCATTAAATCATTGTATACATGTCCATTTCTCGATGAATAAATGAAGACTAGAATATATAGTATTGAAGTTTTCATGTATAACTTCATTCCATTTCACAATTTATCTTCTACCACTATCATAATAAAAATTAATTCCTAGTGTATCATGTAATATAACATGTTTTAGACTGGTTTCAATTTCCAATAGATTTTAGTTTTTCCATTATGTGGATTGGACCAAAAATTATCTAATTTTTGGAGTGTAAATTAATGATTTGTAATACATAAATTATTTTTATATATGGTTTTTATTACCTTTTTTATTTCACTGCTGTCGCATTGGGTTTTGGGAGAATCAGGATTTGAATGTCAGGTTACTGGAGACTCCAAATTCAACCACGTAGTTAGTTCATGGTTATTGCTAATGAGATCCTCAACCATGAGTGGATTAGATAGCATCATATGGTTTTTAAATCATTTTCCCAAGACTATATAACGGTGCAAAGAATATAGATAATATTATAATTATAAACTACATGGGTTATATAAGGTTTGATAATCCATGATCAAATACCCTAATGTTTTCACCACATAACAAGGGGTTGTACACAGTAGGGGCGCGGTATGGAAATTTTGTGCTTCCATGTATTTATTATCACTAAAATGGTTGAAATTAATCTTTTACACCCTCCCTTATTTAATCCAAAATCTCTTTTATTATCTATAATTCATCGAATTCATATTAGGCTTCCAAAGATCCCTCATCTCTTTCTGGGATTCCACGGTATCCTTCATCCGAACTAGGAATAACTTAATTTCTATTTCATCATAAAACACACATTGATTATATGATTCCATATTTATCATTTCATGATTTATAATCCTATATTGAACTTCATTTCAATGTGTTCTCACATGACTTATTATCAAGGAATTTTACTATTTATTTTATTAAACAAGTTATAGTTTGAATCAATGACTAATAGTGATAAATTAATATATCCTTTGAAATATATAGGTGTTAAATGTATTTTTTATTAATGTTCTATTGATTTATTAAATACACTATTTTTCCCGAATAAACAATATTCGATGGCTCTTACTTAATATGGGATGTTTTCCATTTTAAACTATTTCGTTCAATTAGTTAGACTTTTATCTTTTAGTTGAACTATCGTTGGTTTTATAGAACAACATAAAACACCCCCATGGGGTGTATGACTTATATTCCATAATCAGTTTGAGTTTTTTTGTAAAATTAAAACCACACATGATCATGTTAGACTATTTTTATACAAACGTAATAGTTATTTTAATTACAAGTGGGGTGAATGTGTCACCTAGAATTTTAATATTAATTATACTGTCGAAGAGATATCATTCATAGAGAGAATGGATAATTGTAACTTATTGGTATTAATAAGATTTTAGATACAATTTTCCATCAACAAATTATTAATTGGAATGCTTGACTCATTCAAAAATAAATAAATTTTTAAATAAAGTTACTTTATTGTGATTGGAAATGTTCGAAGGATGAATGTGATGAAACAGGCAACGTAAGACATAACTACTTATAAATGGAATGGTCCAAATTATATAAGTAAATTGTGATATGGAATACTTATGGACCTAGAATCATTATTATTTGATCACTAATAGTGATATGAAATTCTAAATTACATTTCCTGCATTATTACATGAATTTAAATGATTAAATAACGTACAAAATCCCTCTAACGATATTAGGTTTCCCTAAACTCTATACTTGGGAAGGGATCATACATTTACAGATTTTGGTATTTATTAATATATAATCAAGTATCCATACTTTTAATTTCATGTATATGATCACTTTCAAATTGAGAATAGAAATTACAGGACAAAAACATGTGTTCATTTTGATTTACACCTTAGATTGGATCAAGGTTAAAATAAATTATGTTAATACATGGATGATACCAATGGTCCTTATGAAGAATTAATTTGATGAGAAAATTATTTTAATAAATTATAATATACCACAAGGTTATACCTGGTTCCCTTACATGGAACGTCTTCAATAATATCACTGGTTATGTGATTTCACTAACTCATTGGGTGACACATCAATCCCCTTATTGAACATCAATTAAATGGATCTTGTGAAAATTGAGATTAATCACATGCTTGATTACCATTATACAAGGATTTATTGTCTTCAAAATGTTTCATGTATTACAATTATATATTTTTTAAACTAGGTGTGTTCAATAGTTTGGATTTTGTGTCTAATTCTTTAATTTTACAAGTGACACTTCTGCAACCACTTTTGTGGATTCCAGGGACTTATGCCTCATGTCCTAGATAGGATTATATATCATTGTATATGGATGTATATGTTACTATGTATATAGTGAATATATATATATATATATATACAAACATATTTATATGATTATTTAAATATAGATAGCAACACATGTCCGTAAGTATTCTAGCTTTGGGATAAGCAACTATGGTCGGACGATTTTCGGTGAAGAAGATGATGTGGAAGTGATTAATTTTATTTATTAATTATCTTATATAATATAACTTCACAATAGTTTATTATTATATTTATGGAATTTATTTAATTAGACACTGTTTTGGGTGTATTAATTGGTTTTTTTCATAGCCTATTTAGGTTGTCGTTTGGTACCCGAACAGAACATATGGTTGTAGGTTCAATTTCATGGATTGGGTTTTTTTATATTAATCATATATATGATATGTTAGTAACAAATGACGGATTTAAAGATAATTATTCTCATGTAGTCTGAATTTATGAAATATTTTTTATTTATTATATTAACATTTCATTACATAGAAAAAACTATCATTTATAGATTAAATGATTTAAAATTTTTATAATAAAACATGAAACCATAATAAAGTCATCTAATAAAAATGAAAGCATTGTAATGGGTTCACCCTATGTTTCTTATAACATATCTAATATCCTGGGGATATACGTTAAGGGAAAGGGGTGAGCATGTGACTAGGAAGAGAATAGTCACGCGATATATTTATCATGTTATAATGGTGAATATCATTAAAAAATGAGGTATAACAATATAACATGATCATGGGAATATAAGGTATATCATTATAAAACAAACAAGATTAAAAACATAAAAAAGTGGGAACCACATTTAAATGAGACATTCATACATATATCACAATGACTTATCACTAGGGTGTAATAAATGAAAATTACCCATGTTACTCACCATGATATGGAATACATTTCATATTTTGAAATTAAAATAGTTATCTCATGTATTTATTAACATTAGTAGTGGACCATTCATCTATTTTAATTTCATGTGAGTCAAATTGATCATAAAAAATATTTTTTTCAATGACATGAGTAAAATAAAATATTGTTGTCATATAAAATAATTTCATATGTAAGTACATAAAGTTATGAACATAACATAATTTTATACCATGGAATGGAAATGGTTGTTTCTTATATGTAATTACATGAATCAAAAAATAATATTAATATCTTGGTGAATACCCATCGATAAATAATTGATGTTTGTATTCAAAATATATGAATTTCTTATGTAAATGAAATAAATTTGAGAAGAAAATTCCATAGAAAAATGGTTATAAAATCAGGAGTTAAATAAATGTAAAAATGGGAGATAATTAAGATATCCTGTAGCTAAAACATTATATCATTAGTAATGTTTTAATAAATGTCTAATGAAACTAATGGAACATTACATTTATAAGATTTACACAAAAATATTTACATGTTTGGAAATGTAGTTGATGATAATTTACATAACATGGTGATTTTCACCAAAATAATGATGATTGAACCATGGGGAATTGAAGAAACTTTTGGGGGATTCATTGGGAATAATAATGACAAAAATATTGTGGATGATATATTGTCAGTGAAGGGTAATGGTGAAATTGGATTTTATTTATAGAAAAAAGTCGAAATTGATTAATAATTTTCAAATGTTGGTATTGGAAATGTAGTTTATTGGAAATGTGGAACCATTGGTCTACAAAGAGATTATTCTCTTAGATTTAGATATTGGTGGTCAGTTTTAATAATATTCTATCCATTGTAACTGAAAATAAATTATAATTCTTTGTACATGGATTGTTCTATTTTTTACAGTGTGATGTTTTCAAATCTAGCTTTCCCATTTTATCATTGGAATGTAACTTATATAAATGGAAATATATTATAATATAATAAAATAGTCAATCATAATTAAATAACATATTTTAGGTCATGAATTTATTATTATTATTTATTTCATCATTACAACATAAATAACAAGTCATATAACATTATGAAATTCCAAAATAATATTTTTTATACTCAGTGTGAAATAATTTAATTTAAAATTATCAAAAAAAATACCATAATCTATTATTGAAAATATTATAAGTAATTAAAAATCTATTTTAACTAAATTATTTTATAAATATGACAATTTAAAATTTTAAATATAAAAATTGTTTTTTGCTAATTAATAAATGTTTTCAATAAATAAGTAATCTTCTCACACTTATAACAATTTAATAGTACTTCATAAAATTATTATTTAATTAATATTTCATTAAAAGAAAATAAAATTAAAAAAATTATTCTGAATACCTGAGTTATATATATATATATTTTTTTTCTAGAAATACAATAAATTTTTATTTATGTCCAACAATCAATTTATCATATTGGTCCTATATAAAAATATGTTTTTGGAAAGAATTTATTCCCATAATTGGATTGATGGAATTACTATTTTATATATGATAATGGAATTAAACATTTGGAAACTAATTCTATGTCACATAACACCTTATTATATCCTCATACACCCTTTGGATAATGTGTGTGATGCTTGTAGTTCCATGTGCTCGATTAGAAATAATTTACCGAGTGGTAATATATAATTACATAATCATCTCCCATAGTTAATTTTGTTCATGAAATAAATTTGAAATTTATTCTTAGGTATTGTCAAGAGATTACCTGAGTGATGTTACATCATTAAAATGATTTAAAAAATGGGTGTCAAATAAAATGGATCTATTATTTGAGGCTAACATTTCCTAATTTTATATAAATAATCCTTTCACATTACTACTTATAAATGATAATTATAATAGTAAAATTATTAGCAATGGTTATAGTTACCATTGGTTATATTGAAAAAGTTTTATATTTGAAAAACCATTATTTTTAACCATTATTCATATTACTATTTCAATAGACACATTTCTCCCGATAAATAGCACTTCATTAATTTACTCTAAATTCAAAATAATTACTCCAATAGTTTGACACTTATTTTTTTATATTTGTTTTTGTTTAATAATTTTCTATTTCATTTACCTAGTGTTTTTTATAGTGGAAATGATTCTACTAGATTGGGGAGATCCATGTTTTTTCATTTTAGCCATTGTAATATATATATTTTTTATATCTATAATGAGAGGAATTGTCATTGGTTTCATAACTGACTATTGTAATGATATTTATTAATCGGTTAACTTTTTTTCATCATTATTTTTTATATTCTTTATATCATATAATATAACAAAATCTTTTATAAGAAACAAATATCATCTTAAAATCTTGGGTCGTTATATTCTTCCTCACTTTAAAATTTTCAGCACTGAAATTTCAACTCAGACTATTAGATGATAACATGTGAGGATAATATTGTTTAATTATTTCAATAGGATCCCATAGTTTTCTTTTAAATTTATGTTTTGAAGAAAACACTATTAAAAGGCAAGATGTATTATTTCAAGGAACTTTATCTCAATTATCCAAGATCTTCATCATCTTATCCTTATAAGAGAGGTCATGTTACAATTATAAAACCAACAGGTTAATTTCATATAAGTTATTTGGTTTTTAAATCCTCAATATAGATAATAAGAATACATCATGAACATGGGCCAGATCTTATTGATGTGATAACCAGTAGTCCAAGCATCTTATGCATCAAGGATCTCAGTGGGGGGAATTTTTATAGGGCTATAGTGCCTTTTCATTTTTAACAACATGAGTATCTAACATCGTGAGATTTGAACGAAAAAAATTTCTCCCTCAACAAATGAGAATTACATCTAATATTTGTTAGAAGAGTGATTATACTAATTCTATGTGGCCATTATAGATTGATAGGTGGAATAAAATTTTCTATCACCTCTTGCACAAGATCGTGTCCAAATATATTTCTCTCACAATCTTCACCCCTAACAAGTACCAATTCTACTTCTCTTCCTATATAGAGCTTCATGGGGTTCAATTAGAATAATCAACTGGAAGCTATTTTTGTATGATAAATAAATTAATAGGAGGTTTTGATACCACCCACCATTAAATTCTATTGAACATGTAACCATAATTTCATAAAATGGAGTTATATTTCTTTTAGATAGGCCATTAGTATTTGGGTAATACGCCTTACTTAAATTAAATTCATTATTCAAATCAGGGTGAATTCTACCCCATAATTTAGATGTGAATAGTGAAATATGATTTGACCATTATGAAATTTTTTCCATATTGAGCCACACTATTTTAAAAATATATAACTTGTAATTTTTTTCATGAGATAAAACATTCCATATAGTGAAGAAATGGGATACATGGGTTTTTTGAAACACTATAACCCATTGCACCTTATTTCCCATTGATTTTGTAGGGATACCAGTGAGAAATAATATAGTCTTGTTTTACTAATTTCATGTTGTTATGTGTATTGTTTTAAATACCCCTTTATAACGTTCTTTATCCTACTGCAATTATTGACACACCAAGAATGTTTTAGTATATTCATAAATATCCCTTTTAATATTATAACTCCAATATTGATCAATAATATCCCCATACATTTTATTGAATTCATGATGTATTGATATTGTAGTTTGTTGAGATACATCCATCATATCCTTCTTTTTCACTAGGATATATGGAACACTAAGACTTTTATGAAATTTTGGTATATCCCCTTGATCAATATTGAACTCAAGAGACACTCAATTCTTCATAAAAACTGACTTATTTTGTTTCAAAGGATAATATCTTGAAGAACTATTGATCTTCTATAGTAATGATGGTTTATAAATAATCATGGATATGATTTATGATTTAACTTCAATTAATATTTCAATGCCCATACCTACAACGTACTTGATTAATGGATCTTAAAGAATTATCCTCATTTTTAGCACAATATAATGATTTTAATTAAATTGATTCAGGATTTTCTGTTCTCTTTGCAGGTAACAATGAATTGAAAATTAAATATATTTATGATGGTCCAAGAATGTCTTTTTTCTCATGCTAAATTATTTTAGTGTCAATATATACATCAAAATACGATGGTATGGGTATATATCACATTTCTCCTCATAATGATACTTCCTCCATTACTTCAGATAAAAAATTACAATGAAAAACTATAGGTGATGCGTAGGATAATTCTTATTATGATTCTTTAACAATCGAGAGGCATTAGTGATCACCCTATCATTTTTCATGAGGATAACCCCATTAAAAATAAATGGTACATTTCTTCTCAGAAATTGGTTAGTGTAAACACATGTTCAATTTCAAATCTATTATTCAGTTCTTGGAAACATTCATCGCACTTTTCTCTCTAGATTAACATAACTCCGTTTTGATTAATCTTGGTTTTTTTATTTTAAATTAACAAAAAAATAAAAAGTACCTTATAATGTTTTAATATGTAATAAAACTATGAATATCATTTATTATTATTGGAAAGTGATACTCCTATGTATAATTTTTCATCATAGGTTCTATTTTGATTCCTTCATTGGTTAAAATGAGCCACACAAAGTCAACTTGTGGAATCTAAAAATAATTTTTTCTGAACATTCCAAATAACATTTCATTTCTTTTAATTTTCAATATATCACACAGAAAAACACCATTCTGGCTAATATTTTTGAAATATACCATAACATAAACAATACAAACTACAATGAATTTATCAGTGTAGAACTTAAAATATCTATTCAAAAACTAAATAATTATATATTGATAATTCATCAAGATGAAGGGAATAAAAACAAAATCTTAATTCTTATATCTTTTTTAGATTTAGGAAATTGTAATATTTCCGTTCTAAACCCACATTTTTTGGTTCTCAGATAAGAGGTTAATCTTGGATAAGAATCCATCCCCATAAATAAGGTTACAAAATCGATAATCATTGAGAGATTTTTCTTTTTATTCACTGTGATCTCATTATGTTTTCTATAATAATTGAGTATTAGAATTAATCAATTCCTACTTCATAAAAAATGGATCATTTATTATTCAGGGAGACAAACATGGTTGTATAAATGACATCAGAAAATGATCATAATGATTCTTAATTAATTCCTCTAAACCCACATTTTATAGTCTATATAGTTTCCATAATATCCACATGGACCAATTTTTTGTTCAATAGAGAACACAACTTCCCATAATGGTGCTGCTCAAGGTAACACTTTATGGAATATGTTAATGTATTCTTGAATTATGGGAACATTTATATCCTTACGATTTCATTTTTTTCTCCTTCTTTACTAGTAATCTATATAATGAATTCTATGGGAGGTGTTTTTAGACAATGATCTAGTATGGATATATATCCTTTCAAAATACTAATAGGTTTTCTAATTGAACAACATATATACTTTATTTGATTATAGATTTATTGTTTGAGATCCATTCCATCCTATTATAGTGACTAATTCAACTATGTATAGGACTACTATATTTGTGATGAGATTTAACTATGAAATGTTAATTCAATAGTTTCTATAAAATTTTGACAAATGAATAATCTCACCTTGATTCATGATTGATAACTCCACTTTTATATGTTTTTGAATTGGTTCTATATTCATTGAAAACATGGTGTAAATAAAGGAATGTGTAGAAAGATTAATAAATTTAGAACATTCTAGATGTTATTGCACAATGATTGTATCTTACAAAATATAATTTATTAAATATAAGTCATCCATCGTTATAGGAAATGCATTAAAATTTTCTAGTAGCCTATGTTGAGGTTACTGTTGGTTTCCCTCCATTGTTTTCTAATATTGAAATTGAAAATAATTGATCCCAATATGACCACACTTGAATAATTAAAAATCAGGCTGGGCGTGCACCATCATCCATTTTTCATTATTGTTATAAAGATAAGCCTTCACATTACCACAATTGTTTTGGGCAATATACCTATCTCATTCACCATTTTAGCACATTCCACTCCTAATAAATCTATTCCCAAATTAATCCTCCCACATTTTTTTATCATTGGTTGTTTCATTTTAATTTATTCACTTCCATGTCAAAATGTTTACTAGAGGTTTTCCCATTTTATCTGTAATTTTAATTTGATCTTTGTAACCATTGCATCATTGAAATGTCAAAATCATATTTTGTATAACTCCACAGTATTTCATTATAACATTAATAGTCTTAATTTTCTATATTTCTATGAATAAGTTCTCTCAGTCCACTAAAGAATATATCATCTTTTCTCACAAGATTCATAACATATCTAGAACTATTTTGAGCATGTATTTTAAAGTTCATTTAATAGCTTCTAGTTGATTCATTTTCTATCAGCTTCAACTCATGGAATTACTGATCCAATTTTTATCCTCAAATAGGGAAAATATTTATTGAAAATGATTCCCAAAAACTCTTCCCACTATATTACATCAATATATTATATTTGTTTCATGTTTTTAATCAGTTTCCCCCACCAATAATATTCACCTTCTATGACTTATTCTTCTAGTGAGGATTTTTATTTCCATGAATAGTGTAGTAAAAAAATGATCTACTCTATTGATGAAATTAATTTTTCATAAACAAATGGTTCATTAGATCTAATAAAATAGGGTACAAATTTATTCTTGAAGGACTCAATGTAATTTTGTTCCCTTAGGGGGAATATTTAATATGATCAATTTGATTCATATTTTTAACCATAACCCGATATTGTTTATTCATCATTCCCATGTTCTTTTATGTTCTTTGTTTCTATAGTATTGGCATCACTAAATTATTTATTTCACACATCATTTAAATGGATCCTATAATTTCCCTAAATTTTATCTAATGTAATAAAACTTTATATAGAAATATATTTCCTTTAGTGATCTTATATATATTTTCTCAGATTTTCAAATTTTATTTTTACGAAATTTGTGGAAATTTATTAGACCATTTGTCAAGATTACATTCGATTCTGAGGCCCAGAGTGCCCTGAATTTTCCATTAAATAATATTATAATTTTAAATAGCATGTGTAAGAAGATTTATGGAAAAAGAGAAATAAATCAAACAATTTCTTATATCAGAAATTTGAGGGCAGCATTGCATCCAAGGAATTGGTTTTACCATATGCATGACTTTTCTTCTGTCATTGCAGCTACCTAGTAAGAAAACCTAGAAATTACATAACCATAAATAAAATAATTAAATAAGATTAATTTATTTTTCATGTCCTAATAAAGGAAGAATGGTAACATGGATTGAAAATTTGAGACTACCATAGAGCTCATGAGGGTGTTATTTCATTATGTGGAGCCTATCATCGGCTGACGCGGGCTGGGTATGAAAGTTATTTTTTAGATGTAACCATATGTAAAATAATATAAATAATAAAATTATTTATTTTTTGAATACGGCTAACTCAGAAATTGAATCTATGATTAAATATTTTTCATCGCCGTTGAGTTTCTAATAAGATATTCTCCTTTTGATTGACTTAATCTCGACAATCATGGGTTGAGGGAAACAGTTATTTTCAGGATTTTTAAAATAAATCTTGTTAAAGAATATAAAATAAACATTAGAAATTTATTTCATTTGTAATTTAGTATCACTAAAACTCATTGATGTTGAAAAATGAGTGTAATAGAAATGGTGTTTCATAATCAAAATAGAGTAACAACACTATGACTCAGTATAATAGAAATTCTAAAACACATTTCATCTATTTAATGGATTAACCGAATACCAGATAGATGGAAGAGATCCAAGATTACGCAGAACCTTTAGGGGTTTTCCTTTGGAAAATGAAGAATTGCCAATGATGATGGGTTCATGATAAAAGAACGACAAATGACTGAGGTGCAACTCTAATATTCTCTGTTGAATGATCAATCCTTGATGTAAGGAATCTATTTGATTCAATTTCTATTTCACAATTTCATTAATCTCCATGATGACGGTGAATCATTCGATGAATATAATTATCCACCGATTCTTCATGCTATTATAGGGTGGGTTTGATATTGGGGTAATCATTCTGAAATTGGATCCATTTTGAAACTATGTTTAGAATTGGATCCAAGTAGATGTTCTTAACCTCTAATGTAGGCAGATGAAGTCTTACATGAACAAGTCCCGATCCGACCACCTTAGGTGTTCGTGTAACCCCCCCTCATTCGATTTCACAAATATTCATCCCTGCAGAATCTCGGAATGAAATTAGGAACCAAAAGGGCGTTGAAAATATGTGGTCCAGGTAGGGACCATGATGGCATGAAATGGTCATGGCTGTGGTCCATGATGAATGTGGGCCTCGGCTCGGTAATTATGGGGGCGCACACTGCTGGTGCACAACAGCGGCGAAGGAGGCCCACTACAGGAGGCTATGGGCAACGCACGTGAGGCCGCAGTTCATAGGATGTGGTGGCATATGGGTGGTATGTGACATAAAAGGGTGCCCACGAAACCCACCATAGGTGGAGATCAAAGGCCACAGGCATGAGGCCAATATCGGTGTGAGTGGACACAACAGCAATTCTGCGTCACGAATCTGGAGGGCCACAGTCCAGTAGGACGGCAGCGGCGAACCCCGCAGTGATACGTGGGGTGGATGGGAGACAAAGAAGGGGCCACGTCTCATGTGGATCAAGATAACCCACTCAAAATAGGATGATATGGAGAAGGAAAGCCACCGTAGGCGGTCCGGACCCACAACCTAGCTGGCCGGACCTATAATCCAACCTGTCCTTGTTAGACCCAGTGGGTTGGGTTGGTCCCACCAAGTTGGACCAGAACAAAACCCCACTGAACCCTTTTCAGTAATAAAATCATAAACTCCAAACCATACATACAATTAAAGAGTATTCTATTGTTTTGTACCGTCACAATGAAGAAGTAATTTTGATCAAATCAAAGTGAGTTTTTGTGGATGTTGGTATATGACTAATTTCTTTTAGATAAGATTCTCCCTAAATCATGCACACTATGAGTAGTAAAACTGTGTGTGTTTGTGATAAGATGGATGTGGGTAGAATAACATAGTGTCTCAGAAGATGTATGGAACTCAATGGCCCTGTAGAGGGGTGAACAATAGTGGACCAATAGTTGGGCAGCCTGAGTGGCCCAACAGACGGGTGAAACTCAGTAGTCCTGGAAAATGGGAGGACCTTAGTGGCCCGATAGATTTGTGGACAACAATGGACCGATAGAGGGGATTACCTAAATGTCCAAACAGATGGACAGAACTCAGTGGCTCGGGCAAACAGGTGGAACATAGTGGCCCAGAAGACGGGCATACCTCAGTGGCCAAGCAGATGGGCATACCTCTGTGGCCTGACAGGGGGGGGGGGGGTTATTAGTGGCCCGGAAGATGGCTGGACCTCAGTGGCCCTAAATATGGGTAGACATCAGTGGTAAAAAATATATTTGAACTTATGTGGGCCATAATACGACAGAACCTCAATAGTCCAATGTATGGGCAGACCTTAGTGGCTCGACAGATGGGCATACCTCAGTGGCCCAACAGACACGTAGACCAGAGTGGCATGTTAGACCTTTTTGAATCATTAGGGATGAGTACCTATGAGTTATAAGATTCTAATCATTACTAATTAAGTGGGTTACTTCGGGTAGTTCGTAGTGTGTTCTCTTTTGGTGGGGCCCAAAGAAGCAAGACCTCTTTCCGAAGGTCTCTGATGACTTGGTAGATCAATGGGAATGTCCTCCCAGGAAGAGTGATCCCCGAGAAGAATCCCATGACAAGGGATTGTTTGGGATATTGAAACTTATTGTCTTAGTGAGACAGAACGTCTCATGTAAACATCATGACACATCATGACCAGATGTTCTCTGAGATTTGTTTGATAGACTTTCTCTTTGTGGTAACTATCAGATGGCTTTATGAGTAGGATCTCATAGAATTGAGCGTGCAACGCATTGAATCATATGATTCAAATTGGATGTAAAATTATGTATTGGAATCCATTATTAGTATACCAAGATGTTCTTGTTATATGTGTTCATTAAATATACCTACGTTGAGATGACTAATCATTCATGGTGGTGTTTCCTTGGTTTTATTATTCTATGTGGTTTTCAGAGTCCCCTATGTATTATTATTTTTCTCACCCCTGAATGGGATCTTCCCACATGTGTCTTTTATTTTGTAGTTTAAAAATGCTTTTGTGGATTCCTTAATAGAGCAGGACCAGGAACATATGGGGAATTGTGATATCAGATGATACCAGGTGTTTCTGGAAGCTTAAACTGTAGCATCAACAATATTTTTTGTTGGTTGGGTTTTTAAGTTTTCTTTCATTTAGGGGTCTTGTATTCTAGTTTGGTTCCACATCACTACTATACATTTTTTCATACACTTTTTTTGTTGAAGTGTTATGAAATAATTTTTATTACATAGTGTTTTATCTCTCAAGCCTCATTGATTTTAGTTTGGTGCATGTGTACTTGTTGTTTGGAAAATGCCTCTCATTTCTGGTATATGCCTACTTAGTGCTAGTCACTAGACCCTAGTCTATTGGATGTGGGAATTCTGTTTTCAAGGCATGGGCCCTAGAGGATAGGTAGTGACCAATTGGTATCAGAGTAGGTCGATTTTACCTTGATACTGTTGGTCTGTGAGATTGGTTTGGGCAACATTTATATGTTTTTCAAGTTTGTCTTTCAAGAAAGGTGCTCTAGTGTTGGTACGGTGACCGAGGTATAGATACAATGGGATTATGGGAACCATTTTTCTAAATTGGTATAAGAAAACACTTGATGCAGAAAAATTATGTTACATGCATCATATAAGAATAGTTTTGGTTTTCCATGTCATTATTACATCAACTTATCATGAATACTCTTTCAACAGTCGTTCATATTATATCCTCATGATGTGTTCATGATATCAACCAGAGAGGTTTCTGTAGTAGGATCAAGAGTTGCGACTGATGCTTGATGTGGCCTCCCTGAGGATAGCCAATGACAATGTTGTTCTTCATCAGGATGGTCAGTAGGTGATTACTTCTCGGGATAAATTGCTAGTAGACCCACCTACAGTTGTTCAGGTGGATGCAGCTTGCTAGGCTGAGTAATGGATGGATCTTTTGGTTCTGGGTGATGAGGTATAGTGTTTGAACATGTGTCACAGTCATATATGGATGCTATCTTTTAGATGTAGGATCACCAAGACCTACCGATAGAATGTTCAAATCACATGCCACATTATCATATGTTTCATCAAAAGGGGTGTTTTATTTTCCAAAATTGAAGGACATTTTATGATTATCATCCAAGGGATAATTTTCTGCGATATTGTTCAACCATTAATGCTGCAATAAAAGAGTTAGTAAATGAACCAACAAGGAAGAGGCATCAGAAAGAGTAGATTTATATATATATTGAAGGAAAGGTTAGGAGAGGTGGTGAAGCAATAGAGGATGGATGAGAATTTAACGTGTTACGACCACCCCCTCCAAGTTTTCTATACCAAAAACCAGGTCCTAGAGGATAGGAGTGGATACAGTTGTAGGTTATCAAGGAATATAACCCCAAGGCTATAGGGATGATTCAATGTATGATATGTGTCTCCATAGTTTAGCTGTAGTTTTGATAGACATGTCTACTAGTTATTTCCATTACATCCACATTTCTTGTTTGATACATAGAGGTTCTGGTAAAACTGTTTACTTAATCCTCACATTATGTACTTCTAATGGATGTGACCCAATGACAATAAAATTTTTCCGACACAATGAAATGACTATTAGAGGTGATAATTTTGGTTGGGATCTCATTTTAGTGGTATTGAGGACTTACAATATCTTAACCCACATAGAATAATTCCTTAGTTCATGATATGATTGATAGTTTAGAAAAAATTATGAAGGTTTGTTTGATGTGATTGACCAAAATTTCCCTTTTATCAGTAATGGGGAAAACCATGTAGCTTTTGATGACCTCATGAAGAGGAGGGTGTAGCCAATTTTTATTCAGTTGGCCAGTTTGATGCTCGATACAATGAATGTTATGAGTTCTCCTATTTCCAAGTGGCGGTAGTGTATAAGGACATCATCTATGAAGATTTTCCTGGTTTACCACTCCTTTGATATTTTACATCTATGTTGGTCTACAAACATGGGTGGCACCATTACTTACACCCTTATATCAGATGGCTCATAATGAGCTCCATGATTTGGGGGTGAAAATGGGGGACTTATAGAGGAAGGCCATAGAACGACCTAGTGTTTTACCATAGGATGCCCTCGGTGATAATTATTAAAGGAATATTAGTGTACTCATCATCTGAGGAGGAGTATGAGATACATTTAAGTATCTTCTTTGAACCACTTTGGGAGAAATACTACATAGAAATATTCTGATGTGTATGTCTTGGATTTTGAAGTTCCATTTTTCCAAGATAGGTCATCTCAGAGGCCGGAGTTGTGGTGGACTCAGTGATGAGTAACATTGAATTAGATGCTCCCAGTTGGAATCCAGTTAAATGTTACTGATGGAGGCATCTGAGTGGTTGGAATCATTCCAATTATCCTTCTTGGATGAGTATGAATCAACTTATCTCCCATCATTGGTTGTTACCCATCCACTATTAAATGATTAAAAGAGGCACAACATAGAGAAAGTGGTGGTGATACTTTATGTGATCAGTTGCCCATATGGAATACACCAAATGGACATTTTAGTGGTGGAGAGAATGTTGTTCTTGTCAGAGGATGTGATGTTGTAGTAGTGACACCTAGAGTGGAGATATGCATCGGGGAATGCATGCATGTATCAAGTCATACACTAAAAATGATGGAACATGTTGAATATGGTCATACCTGTTGAGATAAAAAATGTTGAACATGTGTATATTTCAGTTTTGTGGGTAGTTATTTCTCATTATTGGGTACTAATAACGATGTGGGAATAGATATACATGTAATTCCTGATGAGTTTACCTTGTAAATCAAGAATACACAATACCATCTTGGTTATCGTTGACAAATCCACGAGTCAACCCACATTCTAACCACCTAGGATTTGTGTTTACTTTTATGCTCATGAATTCCCCTATGTGATACAGATAGATCGACTCTCTGCAGTTTCATCAATGATTGTTTCAGATCGTGATGCTCTCTTCACTTCCCAGTTATCGAAGCTATTGCAGAAGGTATTTACTGAGTTTATGCATGTCACATAAAAATGGATGAATAATGCACTTGGTTTTCTGATGTTTTGTACTTGCAGACAATGGAGGATGTTCATGTTTCTGGAAAGAAACCATGTATTCTATTTGGTCTCACCTTGACGGGGGTAATGAAAATTTGATTTATAAAACAAGTTATACCTAAGGTTCATTAGTCCTTTTTTGATAATATGTAATGTGAGAAATGTGTACTAACCCCTTGGATCGACCTCTGTAGTTATATTGGGTGCACGATGCCTTCCCCATAACCAACATGAGGAGATATGTACATGGCCCATCACACATCATTGACTGGGGTGAGCTGGACATTGACCATTGGGAGATATTGTGGAGTTTCCAGTGGAGATCGAGGGAGGATAGGATATGAACCTCTATGGGTGATTGATCCCTCTAGTCTAAATTCGACGTTAGCACATGAATAACTAAGAGATCACATGGAATCATGGGGATATGGTTTATATTTGTACCCTCATTTGTTTTGGATTCCATTGGTTTAGATTTTAGGTACGTAATTCCATAAGGTCGGGGTAATGTAACAGCTTGTAATTTCCTAGTTCTATTTTTATAAAATTATTGGAAAAATTACCAGACCAAGCACTTAGATGGTGTGAGATTCAGTGGCAATGAGTTTATAAAATGGTCTGTAAAAATATTTAATGTTTTTAAATAGAGCATGCGAGAAAATTCCTTAGAAATTTACAATAAATCAAAAAAAAGAGCCCATATCACAAATTCGAGGACACCGTTACATTTAGAGCAGTGGGTTTACTCAAGGTGTCAATTAGGTTTATTTGATGCTGGTCCCTAGTGAGAAAATCTGAAAAAGGAGTAAACGTAATTAAAATATTTTAATAATATTTTTTTTTGAATTCTGTATAACTCATAAATGGTATCTCAAATTTAAAATCATTGACCACTGTTGAGCATTTGATGGACTTATTTCTTTAAGAGGAACCTAATATCGTATTATGCGGGGCTGACTATGAATGTCGATTTTTGGATAGAACTGTAAATAAAAAGATTTTAATTAAAAAATATTTTTTGTGGATCCTCAATTCTCAAAAAAACCGTAACTCATATTAAAAAATTGAGACCACCATTTACATCATAATGTGATGTTCTCTTTAGGGATGAGTTAACATCGGTCATAACAGGTTGAGGGAAAATGTTATTTTTTGGGATTTTTAAAATAAAGTTAGATGAAAAATATATAAAATACATTATGAGTTTATTTTATTAAAATTTGAGTATCGCTGCAATGAAATCCCGTTGCACCCCGAGTGTAACTGAAATGATAGGTCATAAATAAAAACTGTATTAACGTTATGGATCAGTGTAATAGAAACACTGGATCACATTTACACTTTTTAAATGGTTAACTAAATACAAGATAATTAGAAGATATCTACCATTTCTAAGAAGCGTTGGAGGATTTCTATTGGAATGCAATGTATTGAAAACGATGACGGTTTGTGGATCAATGAACGACTAAGGATGATAATGAAACTCTGATCTTTTATATCAAACGATACAACCATGAGAAAGGGCGTCTGTTTGATTCCAATTTTGTTTCCCCATTACATTAAATATCTATGAAGAACATGAATCATTTGATTAAAGGAATAATTCACAAATCATGTGTGCTATTTTGGGATAGGAATGATTTTTGGATAAACACTGGGAAATTGGATCGATGATGAACCTATGATTGGAATTGGTTGATTTTATCCATTTATAAACATTAATGTGGGTAGATCAAGGCTGAAATGAACAAGGACTGATCCGCCTACCTTGCGTGTTCATGTGAATTTATTTTTCCCTCGTTCATTTGATTTCAAAAATCATTGTTTCCAAAATTACCCGGGAAGGAATCAAGAAACCAAATGAAAGTTCTGATTTGTGGTCCAGGAAGAACCGTATCGACAAGAAGAGGCCTTAGTAGGAGGACATGAAGGAATAGGGACACCATGGTGAATGGTTGGGGCATGCCATGGTGGTGAAGTGGTGGCAAGTGATGGAGAAACACCTTGATAGTGATGGGGACCCATGGCATCAACCACAGGTGGTAGTCAATGGATGGAGGCAGTGATGTGAGTAGACGAAGTAGCTGGGTCACATTACAAGGCTGGAGGGACGCAGTATATCTAGATCGTTGTAGTAAACCAATTGTGGCCAACAGAGTACATGGGCGACACAAAAGTTTCCATGTATCGGGTAGAAAAATTGGGCCAGCTCACGGTGGACTTTTTTGGAGTAGGAGGGACGCCACAGTTGGCCTAGTGGGCTAGACCCGAGAAGACCTGTGGTCTACAATAATGGCCCAGCTACTACAGTTTGGTCCCATTGTGTCAGGTCTATTAAGACCTGGTGGAACAGGTCCCTGGACCCCGTGACGGGTTAGATTGGTCTTACTGGTTCAGACCGGACCCAGACCCATCTGACCCCTTTTAAGTAAAATGTGAATAACATCCAAACTGTACATTTGATTAATGATCCATTTGTAGAGTTGGGACCCTCACAACAAGATGGTCATTTTGAAATATTCCAATTGAGTCTTCATGGAATTTGGGATAATACCAATGGCTTTCGGAGTATATTCTCCCAGAATAAAGGGCGCTAAGAGAGGAAATCCTACAGTTGGATAATATGATAATGAAGTGGAAATCGGACCACAATGGACCAATATAAAATTATACCTCATTGGCCTTATAGATGAATATTCCTCAGTGGCCCAAGAGTCGAGAAGTCCTCAGTGGCCCAACAGATAAGAATACCTCACTGGCCTGGTAGATGGACGAACCATAGTTGTCTGGTAGATGGGAGGACCATAGTGGCCTAGTTGATGAGCAGATCTAAGTGGCTGAGAATAAAATAATACCTCAGTGGACCGACAGACATGTGATCCTCAGTGGCCCGATAGAGGATCAGACGTTTATGGCCTGAAAGATGTGCAGACCTTAGTTGTCCAGCAGACAAGAAAGCCTTAGTGGCCCGACAAATGAGTGAATATTTGTGGCCCAACATACCTTACTGACTCATCAGGGATTATTACCTTAGAATGTTAATATGTTCAACGTTATGACTGAATCAATCTACTTTATGTAGTTATAAATGTGTGCTCTTTGGTCATGGCTCAAAGAAGAGGGACCTCATTGCGAGGGACTCTGAGGAATTTGTGGCTCATGGAGTGAGTCCTCTCAGGATGAGTGTGCCTTGACCAGAATCCCAAAATAGCGGATTAGATGTGATATCAAGATTTTTTACTTAGTGATACTGTACAACAAAAGGAATATTCATGACATATCAACACCATGTGTTTTCTCGGATACATTTGGAATACTTCTAGTACATGGTTACAATCAGACAGCTCGAGGAGTTGGATCTCATAGAGTTATTTGTGCTACACACCAGAATATAGGATTGGAAATGGATGATACATTGTGTTTTTAATACATTATAATTATACTCAGATTTTATTGTAATATGTTTTCATGATAAATAGTTATGTTGAGCTGATTGTACTTGATTGGTGGTGTTTCATTTGATGTATTTTGATTTGTGGTTTTTGGGGTCCCTTATATAGTATTGTTTTATTTACCCCTACACATGATTTTCTAACACATGTCATGTATTGGGAAATTGACGTACTCTTTGGTGGAGTTTTATGTGGAGTAGTACCTGGACTAGGACCAAACTGTGCATTGTGACATCAGATGAGATGAGTTGTTTCTAGAAACATCTAAAGAATCTTGGGTACCCATGTTTATAGATAAAGATTTATAGTTTTCTTTATTTTAGTGGGTTATATCCTGGCCCTATTGTGAATTACTGCTTTACATTTGGTCATACACTGTAGTTCTGTTGTAGTGGTATGCATGTTTTTTCATTACTTAGTGTTTTAACATTCCAACCTTTTGGCTTTCTATTGGCTACGTGTGTATAGGTTCATAGGCAAATGCCACCCATTTGTTTGATATTTGAACATAGTTCTAGTCACTATACATTGGTCTAATGGAGGTGGGATTGGGGTTTTCATGGTATGGTCCCCAAGCGATTTTTCAAGACATTATAATTCTTAGTGGAGTTTATTTATTAAAAAATTAATTTTTTATTCATTTATCTCATCAAATATCAATTAAATTTTCTATATATCATTCAAAATGACTCATAATAATCATGAAACTAAAAAAAATATCACCTTTGAGAGTCATGTTAGGTGTGTAGAAAGGAATTTTTTCATTTACCAGTAGAGAATATATTCTAGCTCAATAAGAGATTTTGGGTTTATTACACCTTCATGAATCTATTCAAGATCAACATACACTTTTGACATCCAGATAGTGATGTATTTTCATGTAAATCACTCTTTTAATATATAACCAATGTATTAGGATGTTTTCATCTATTTAGAAATATCCAAAGGGTTCATACTAATGTACTTCTGTCCAATGTACCAGAATAAATTAAACTAATTTTTGATATCCACCGCTATGTCTCTCCTTATTGTTATATAAAATTTCCATTACATTGAACACAACACATGATATTTTAAATCCTATCTTCTTGGAAATTATAAATATAATAAGTGAAACCATAAAACATTATTCTAATACATGTGTAATTATTCTTCATGGGTTCTCTCAATTTTAATTTCTCTTCATCACATATCCTTGAGACATACATCAACATAAAGGGGTGATCACGATCCCATATATTGAATAAACAATGGAGTCATTTAGGATGTGATCCTGAGTGATATCAGTATGAAAATTTGTTATTAGCATATAACATGATCAAGAAAAGATGATTTATATCATAATAAAATAGAATGAATCAGAAATTGAATGTGTGACAACAACATTTAAATGATAAATTCATAAGCATATCTATATTGTTTATCAAAAAATATTCATTATAAATAATTTCTATATTACTACTGAAATGTAATTTAAATCATGTAATCTCTTGAGATTAGTTTTGTTACCCAATGAATTAGAGAGCTATAATTGTTCACCCTTAATATTTGTTAGTTTAATATATGTGAAAATAATGATAATAAATATATTTTTCAATAACTTAAGGCAATTAAAGTATAAGTTTCACATAAAATATTTTAGTATGTCAGTTCATAAAGGCCTGGCCATAATATAATCGTTAACGAACTAAAAGGGTTTATGTGGATATTATTTTTAAATCCCCTGTTCAATAAATTATATTAACATCTATGTGATTAATTATGGATTAAAAAATTATTTTGGTATTCACAATATAATAATTTATTATGTAAAAGAAAGTGGTTTGATATGTAAATTCTGAAACATAAATAAAATATGAATTTAGAAAATAATAAAATGAGAAATAATGATTGATTCCTATTGATAAAAGAATTCTATAATTTTATGATAAAAATTATATGAAATTAATGTATCATATTGTATATAAGATGTATATAAAAATAATTACTTGGCTAGAGAATATGATAATGATAATTTCATTACCATGTTAGGTTCCTCCTAAATCAAGCTTATTTAACAATAGGGGAATTAGGACACATTGGGGGGACCCTATGCGAGTATAAATTTCCATAAATTCATGGAGGATAGATTTGGAGTTAGTGGTAAGGGTTAAATGGGTGGGAATTTTAGGAAATAAATTGAGGAATGGTTTAATAATTTGAAATTATATGTCATATAAATATAGGTTGTGGAGAATGAAAAACCATTGAAAAAACCATGATTTTTCTCATGGTTTAGGGAAATAGGGTCACATTTTATGATATTATAATACATTAGAACAATAAACCATATTTAATAAAATTACTTGTATAAGTATATTTTTCACAAAGTACTATTTTTAAATTAAAGTTTTCCTTTTTATAATTTTGAAGCCCATTATAGGTTTTGCAATTTATTCGAAGCTATTAAAATACGTAATTTTAATATATAATATATTATACCATATTGTTTGTGTTGAATTAATTATTACATCATTAATAAAAAAATAATAATTCATAAAATACACTGAAAACATAAAACTATATTTTTCTATTTGCTGAAAAATAATAATATTTTTAAATTATGAATATTTCTTTGTAATCTATTTTCAACATGATGATTGGATACAATATATTTATGTTATAAAAAATTTAAATAAATATTATTATATAAAAATTCAAAAAAAATACTTATTTATGATAAAAAATAGTTTTTAAGACAAAATATTTAGACACCTACAAATATTTATTAGAAAATTATAAAATAATTTAATCATTTATAATTTAATGGGATTGATCTAAATGATAGTTTAATTAATAAAATATTATTTAGAGTACCCGAGTTCATTATAACAGTTTAGATATTTATATAAATATACAATTGTGTTTTATTTATGTCTAATAATTAATTTATCAAATTGGAAAAACATAATCATATATTTTACTAAATATATTTATTATCATAATTATATTTATGGAATAAAAATTTTATTAATAAAATTGATTGTAAACATAATGTAACTAAGAACTGGACATATATCCACTTATTAATCCCACATAACCCCAACAGTTAAGGTGTGAGGTGGTGGTTCTTTCTTTAGGCAGTAGAGCTAACATAGATAGTGTTTTAACAATTATTAACTTTAACATATCTAATATATAATTTAATAATAGTATCCCTTGTTGATTCTTGTATTGGGAATAGTCAAGGGTGAAACACAATGATGCAACTTCCATCCATTGTTCTGAAAAATGTGCTAATAACAGATTGACTCTATTGGTTGAGGCCTCAATTTATCCTTTCCAACTAAAATTTTTATTTGTAACACTACATTAAGAGAAAAATTATAATTGTAAAATTATTAACAATTTGTATTGTTTATAATAGTAAAATTAAACAACCATCATATAACTATTCTAATGGTCCAATGCTTCTAATATATACATCATAATTATTATTCGCAATATTCACAACAATTTTTCATATGGATATAATTTCATATTTGAATATGTTTATTCATTTACTAATAATTGTTTTTCAAATCAATAGTATTTTTCACGGGGATGATGAGTCTATTAGATTGGGCGATGCATATATTCCCAGTTTAGCATTTCTATTTTATATTTTTCATCTAATTGTAATGTTTTCAAATTTGATTGGATACATAGATGACTAATTTAATGTTATTTATTAATGATAAAAGTTATTTTTAGTTCCTCTATAATTTATTATTTTATAATTTTATATAATATAACACACATTTTATTTGGGAATAAATATATTTTAAAATACCTAATTCATTACATTGTTTTTGGAATTTGGCGTTATCATTATGCATGTTTTCTTATTACCTATTGTATTTCTTATTCATTATATTGTAGCCTCACATGGAAATTCACAGTTTTATTATGTCGGATTGAATATATTATTCATTTATTATGTATTTATATGTTATGTGATTCATTTTCACTAACCTTTTTATAAATTTCATCATCTATTTGTCTATTTAATTTTTATTTTACCAATATTCTACTTATTTCATGATGATATAGTCTCCCCACATTAACATAATTGTTCCATATCTACTAGTCAGTAGTCTATGGTGTATGGGGAGGTTCTATTGGGGCTATATTGTGATCTAGATCTGGGAACTATTTATGTTTTTCTTAATTAGAGACATTTCAATGGGTTATCAGATGCATAATTTTACATTATCATAAGGTTTGGGGATGATAGAATGGAGACTGGAAATGTTTCAGTGTTTGGTAAATAGTCATTTTTAAGATTTATCAACTCATTCATGAGGAAAATACCATGTGTCTAGGAATGGGGTTATTATTCACAATGTCATTATTAAATTTTTTATTATTTAAACTAAGGAATTTTTTTACTTTTCACAACATAATTATATGGGAATTATAAAAGTGGACCATTGTCGGGATAAGGAAAGAAAGTATAATTACATGCATCATTATAGGGAAATTTAAAATCACAATCCTTGCATATTCCATACCATATAAATTTCATTATGTGACTCCCTGATATATGATAGATGTTCCTTCGATGACTATATTTCAGAATTCATGATTATTTAGCATGTCTAACTATATACCAAGTATAGGTGATTTATCATTATTCTTATCTATACAACATGTTGGGTGATTTATTATCCTTATTTACAATATATCATTCTTCTATGATTAACTATATATATGTCTACATTATTTGATGTTATGTGATAGAATTCCTAGATAAAATTATGATATATGATTGAATATTAATGTTTGAAAATAAACATAAATGGGTTTTCTCATATTTCATGATGGTAGTACCTTAAATAACTAATCATTGCATGTTTATACCTTGTAACACTGGCGGTATGGCCAAAAACATTTATGTTTATGATTAAATGAGTTCTAAAAAATTTATTAATTGTTTGATACTTTATAAATTTGGAAGGGTTTCCCATATAATCATACCATTATATAATAAATCATTATAATATAAAACCAAAAGTGACAACTTGGTTTAAGTTACATTAATTCCAATTATGACTTACAATTGAATATACCTATATAATAGGGTAATGAAATTTTTAATAACTAAGTCATTGTAAATATGTATATATATATATTGTATAGAAAAACATATATGTGATAATTTTTTTGTAAATATTAAAATTTAAAATTTATAGGGGCTTATACCACTATTAATTCTCAATTATGACTCCTATAAATGAATACATAAATAAACTAATGGACTAAATTAGGTTAGTCAGGGTAGGATTCTTATAAGATAAATTAATAAATGCATAACCTGACCTATATAGGTGTGTCTAGAAATTATTATTTTGAAATAATCACATTACGGTTGGGATTAATCTGTTATTTTTTAAGATTTATAATTTGAAATTAGACAGAATTCCAATTCTAATTTATATATCATTGACTCCATAAATTTAGAAAGTATTTTCAAAAAATTGAACACAAAATTTCTCACTCAGTCCCTCAAATGTTTCATTTATTTTAATATTCCTTACTGCTTTACCACTTGTGGTATACTCATGATACATAGTGATGGTTATTTATTGTGTTAGTAAACAATTATATTGTGTTAAATATTTATTTATGGTGGAATATTACTCATCAAATTCCATTAAAATGATACGGGGATTTTATGTTTTTAATTTATTAACATTACAAGGCTTTGGATAATTAACATTCCAATTATATACTAATGGTTTTTTTCCACTAAAACATGTTAATTGAAATTTTCTTTTACTGATCTCTAAATGAGAATGTTTTTGCGGAAAATAAAATTTTTCAATGAAATTTATAGGATAAATTGAAAATTTTTGTAGGTTTCTGCTCTATAAATAATTATTGAAATGATGTTTTGTATAAAATTCATATGTTTCCCAATGGTGTTTTATAAATAAAGTACTAATATATTCTTCCTTTATAACTGGTACTTGTTTTTTGTTAAATACATACACGTTTATTGTTTAAAAATAATCTTAATTCATGTAATGTATAAAATAATGGCATAATGGGATGTTTTTATCATCATTCCTCATATACTGGGTATAATTATGGTGGCTATAGAGATTAAGATGGTAAACCTAATGACCATTTCAATGTTAACTATTCATAAGGTCCACACATTTTATTTTAGTACATTTCTAACCCAATATAGGTAGAAAATATTAAATTTAAAAGGATAGTAAAATTCTTGTGAAATGGTTTAAATTTTTTGTTGTTGTTCATGGTTTTTAAATACCATGTAGAAAATTAATTTCATAGAACCACACTTGTGAATGATTAATGTTTATTTTGGGAATTAATCCTTTTTAAAAATGGTATAATCATGTAAATGTTAGATTCAGTGTGTAAGACATTTTAGGAGAATGGTTGGCCACTTATTTATTCTGGTGACCCTTCTTCTCTTATGATGGAAAACTTAGTGATTCATCATCCTAGATAAGATCCATATAAGAAAATATAAAATCAGGGTATATATTTTGTATAGGTAATTTGATTCTGTGATACATAAGGTTGATAATATTATGGATATTATCAAATAATCTTCCATGTATTTATGAAAATTTCATAGTATTAAGTGTTGATACATGTGATACCCATCCAATAGAAAAACTTGAATTCAAATTTTGATGTATTTTGTGGAAAAACTTTTATTTCTTGAGATATTATAAATTCATCATAGTCCACCTTTACGGTAGATTGATCTTGAAATTAATGGAAATTTTTATCTTCCCAATGCTCAAGATGATATTGTAAAAGGATTAGTCGATATAACAGTACCAGTCATGTTGGTATAATTTTTACAATTTATTTTAATGATGTGTTTCAGTGGGTCAAAATAATTTTTACCCAAGAATCTGTTGACTAATCCAATCATTTGGGATTTTAGGTGGTTAATATTCAATTTTTCAAGTTATCTATTGGTAAAATTGTATTGGGCATGTCCATAACAGTTTTTCATTGGTTGAGGGAGCATGTTCCATGGAAAAATTTATATTCTCATTAAAAAATGGCTAGGACACTCTAAATGTTGGGAGAATCACATCTAATGTCTTTAGATTATCCTTATAATTATATGTAACAATGGCTACAAAGGACCATTGGAAATGGACATAATGGAATTTGATAGTCTGTGTGGCCAGTAAATTTTAGTATTTAGTTCCTATGACAACTCTCAATAAAAACATGGTTAGGTTTTGGATTTTTTTAATGCATGGTTTCTTCATGAAAAGCAAGTGGTTTTACTAGAATATATTGCTTGTGATATATGTGAATTCATGTAGGTGAACCGAAATAATAAATTCATGTGTGTATATGCGTATTTTTCAGTAATCATTAATCATAATGGACTTCACTGGATATGAACGAATGATCACATGAGTCTTTATGTGCTAAATCCACTATGTTGAGTTTTTCATTATCTGTCAATATGTATAGCTGAGCACTTTTAAAATGAATCGGTCTATTGGTGTTCAAATTTTCATCATACGTGTAGTTGGATATGGTTGGTTGAAACCATCACGAGAATTTATTCATTGATATGGTAGGGTTGTATCTGTTCTTATTAGTAAATTTTGATAACCTCTATGTGTACCCTTGGAATAGTGATGAGGGTGACCCTTATATTGAAATCATCATGGGTATATTAAGAGAGTGTCTGTAATATGGAAAGATATATAATGACATTAAATGCTTCGATGTTGTGGTAAATAGACATATGGTAGTTTCACATCACGAGCATCGGTTTTTATAGAGGTGTGGTTTTTCATAGGGACACTAGGATACCCATGTAGGGAGGACTTCGATAGACTCATGGATATTATCCAGATCTCTTACACTATTTATAAGAATTATAAAACATTTATGCTTAATAACTATCTTCATATGTTGATGTTTTGTTTAGATAGTGATGTCTTATATGTAAATATTGACTATGGACAACAATAGAGGATCTACAAGGAAAATTATAGTTGATTCTGAGGTTACCATAGTGTTATATTTAGATTCAATTTGATATAAAAGTATTGTGAGGCACCATGGGTTCCATATTGGGTATACACTTGAATTCTTACTGAAGCATGAAAAACTGTGTTAATCTGGTTTTCTAGAGACATCAAAAGACTCTATTTACATGTTTTAGTTATAATTACTAAAAGAATATTAATTTTTATACAATAAAACATCTCAGTTTCATGTTTCTTATATATTGGATTTTAAAGATGACTTTTTTCAGAAATTTTGATCTACTTGGGGAATGCATTTCTTTTCATCTTGTTGGATGAATGTGGTCAATGGGGATCCACATCAGGAACATCAATAGGATGAGACGAGTGAATTGCCAAGGTAATGTGATGAATTTCACAAATACCCTGATACTAATAAGATAATATTTTCAATTGGTAGTCGACCTTTGGATAGTTGATTAATGGGCTAAGAGCGAACTTTCTAATTATATGGTCATGGTTAAATAGGTAACTCTAACATTGGATATATTGTGTTTAAAATTATACATTCAATATTGAATAAATATTGGAATTATCCATATAATTTTTGATGAAATATATTATAATGTTATTATTTATCATCTTAGAGGGGATTATTTAAGAATTTAGCAATGTTTTAGTTTTAAATAGTATCAATAGATAAAATTTTAATATCTTACATATAGTAATATTAAATTTGAATCTTATAGGTGAATTAGGAATTTAAAATGAAACCCAAATAGTTGAGTGAAAATTTCTCGAATTAAATTTCTTGGGTAATTTTTCATATTTCCTCAAGGATTCAGGGTGGTGATATGTTTTGTGGTGGGTAGAACTTGGAATCCCTTGTTTTGAATATAGTGAAATTTTGGACAAAATGTGAATTTACCCTTTTGGTGGATGGATTTTATCAAAATATATGCTTTTTATTTGAAAAAAAGTGTGGTAAAACTTAATTTTTTTAGACTGTTATATATGTATTTAGATGTGTCATGGGTGTTTTATTGAGTTTCACCAGTTTTGGACTTTAATATACCAATTTTTTTAAACCTAAAGGGAGGGGCATGTTTATCACACCTCTATTTGTTACCATTCCTTTCAAACATGTGAGACCTAGTGGGTACCACATAATTTTTCAAACTATGCACCCATGGTCATATGACCATGTATGGTAACTACACAATATTGTAGAGACAAAACCCATGGGCTACATATCATTAGGAAAACACTATTTTTAACTTCTGTGGTTAGTATTACATTACAAGTGGGTTGACATGGTTAGTGCATAGATTTTATAAACCATCCAGCTCATTTATTTTAGTGAAATTACCAATCCCTACATTCTATAACAAAAAATCCTCCACTATTATCCCTCATTTATCATAGTTACAACATGACACTTGAGATCCTCTAATATTCTATGGTTTTTATCATTCTCATATTTCGGCTCCTAGAATTTCTCCTCGTCTATTTCCTAGAATCCCCGGAGTGATTCTATAATTACTCCTTCATCAGTTTTTAGGTAATCATTCTATATTTAATTCCATTTAAATGTAAGATCATATGAATTATTTTTTTTGGTTTTTTATTAAATATTATCTCGCTCTAACCTGAATCAAATACTGATAATGGAGAAGTAATGTGACATAATCACTAGGATGGTAGTAAATAGTTTTTCAATTAATGTTCCATAGACTTATATAATATGTTAATGTTTTATGTTCTAATATTAGCATGTTTCACCACTAAAATGTGAAATTATCTATGTCCAACATAATACTATTAATTTGATATCATTTTTAATGGATTTATTTGAGGATGTTCACCTCAACACATACCACCATCAGGGTGTGGCTCGTATATTCCATTACCCTTATTCTTTGTATATGTAATAAATATCAATATATAAAATGCAATATTTTATATTTAGAATATATTGTAAAATGATATTAAATAAACAATGCATTATATAGATGATTCTCATAGTATATGATAATTATTTATAATATTCTTTATCCATACCCTATTAAATAAATGGATAATAATAAATGAGTGAAACATTGAAGGTTTTGATTCACCCATGTTTATGAAAATTAAATTATATGAAATTTTTGAATCCATCACTAATTAGTGAAGGGATAAATATAATTAATTGAATTGTTTTGGGTTGGGTAAAATGATAAATGTAATAAATATTCTCATATACTACATTGATACATAAAATTGTATCAGTTTATATTTTATACCTAAATTTTTTGGCAGACTTATAGACTTGGAATATTTTTTATTTATACTTGAATTGTGATATTACATTCTTATGATAATTTATTTATTTATAAAATTTATTTAAATGATTAAATTAAGTACATTATAACTTCCGATAATCAAGTGTTATGTCTACAAAATTTTGTGGAAATGCTTATAGGGTGATTAAATAAGGTATTACTTATGAAATAATCAGGCCTCATTACATGTAAAAAATTAAACAGTCTCATAGTTTTATTGACTACATGTACCAAGAGAAAAAATCAGGTTATTTATGTAAAACATATTGGATGGGTTCAGGGATAAAATAAATAATATTAATCTATGATCAATTCATCGAATCCTTGCATGGAATTCCCTAGAGAGGATAATTGGTTAAATTAATTTTAAATGACAACAGTGAGATACATGGGTATCATAGTTTGAACTCTATTAACAAGGTCATTGAATGATGGAATGACTTTAATCCATGATCAATACATGGATTCCAATATTGTAATTCTAAATGGGATCAAAGTCTATGTGATATTGATTATGATATTTTTACAATTATACATTTATGTAATGATTTTATCCTAGGTCTTATACTACTATTATGCCTTTTCGAACATTACTATTTTCCATGGTTGGTATTTTTTTGATGATACAACAACTATGTATGTGACTCTCATGGAACTACTTATGTGCATGCCTTGCTCTATTACTTTGGTTTTTTCAATTATTACATATCTATATATCTGAATATATATGTTACTTCATGTATATTTCATATATATACATATATATATAATATATAATATATATATATATATATATATATATATTGCGACACATGTTCGAAGGCATTCCGAATTAGACCAAATCATGAATGGGTTTTTAGGTGTCCATGAGGAAACTAATCCAATCATGATTAATTTTTTATATTATCTACCTTGTCTATTATACCTAGAAAATACTATATTCAATATTTAAAAAACATATTTAACTAGAAATTATTGGTGGTAGTCTTATGAATTTTTCTCACACACTATTTAAGCCCATTATGGTATACAAATAGAACTTGTTGATTTTTGGTTCGGGATCATCGATTATACCTCTGGTTTTTACTCTTGTACATGGTATCTTAAGAGAACTTGGCAATACAGTTTCTTTGAATTCTCCTGGAGACAACCATTTTGGAATTTTTTCTTTTTTTCTTCATTTATTATAAAATATTTTAAGTCTTATTCATTTATATTTTTGAGTTACATGTTAATTTATACACTAATTACATAGTGTTTGACTTTATATTTTTTTTAATGATTTCTGTGTAATTTTACTCATTTATTATTCCTATATTATATACTAATTATAATACTTTATTATACACTACGTACAACTATTCTACCATACTCATGAGATTATTTTCACCCCATTATTCTATCACTAGAATCTCATTGCTTTAGATTAGCCACTATAATATAGGGATGCACACTTTGGTCCAAGTGAAAAATAATCTCGGTGAAACATTTCAGTGGATCCCACATTAGGACATTATATATTGAATCTACACTACCATTAATAGTGGGTATTATAATATGTCTGAATATTTTAAATTATGTTGAAAACATCATACATTATAATCAATTTAATTAACCTCATCAATTGTAGGTATTTGCTATGGAATGTCATTATTAGTTTTCCATCTTTAAAAATAATATAAACGATACTTTCCTACCACAAAAGACAGTTGATAATATGTTATATCATAATGGTTTATAGGTAATTCCAAAGATCATCAATCTAATGGAGGAAGTACAAAACAGATTTTAAAACAACATTTCTCAAAAACTGAACAGTCCAATAGATTAGTCATTATGTATGCCACATTACAAAATCATCCAACATATTATCGTTTTATAAATTCAAAATCCCACATTTTTATGGTAATGAAGTATTGAATCTTTACATGTTTGTGAACATAATGTTTAATGGTATTCTTCATGATTTCAATCAAACAATTTAAACCATAGTATATTCTCATCAATTGATAATCATATTACCCAATTTCATCTAATTTTTATAAATATAAAATATTATAATTACATTCCCTAGCTTCTGATATATAAATTCTAATTCAATATTAGTCTTTTATGTTCGTTACATATACTTTATCATCTAGAATACAAAATTACAACTCATAATAAATACAGTGATACATATAAATATTATACTGTCAACATATCCAACCCAATCAAAATAAAAAAATTGGGATGTTTTATTATTTTTATGGTGTATTCATGCTTGTAATTTTTTTATCAAAGATAAATTTCACATTCATAACATTTTGAATATATGTCCTGCCAATAAGATCCCAAGTTTGATTCTTCTAAATTATTCCCAATATTTTATTCATTTATTTATTCCCGGACTCGTAATTTTGTTGATTCTACAAATGAGGATGGATTCACCAAGAAAAAAAGAGCTTCATTATTTATACTCCTCATTACCCTTTTTGTGTTGGTGAATATTGATCCTAAATATTTATTCACATATAGAATTTTATTATTATGATCCACATAAATTTTAATGATGACACTCTTATGGAACAATATCATATTCTAATTCAGACTCAGATTAATCATCATTTTTTAAACTATGAGAAAATAATAGATTTAAAATATTTACGACTTCATTTTCATAACCATGGTATTAACCATCATTTTTTTATTTCATTAGGTCTTCATAGGTTTCTTTTCAATCAATATTGTGTGGCTACATACTAGGATTTCATTCATCCTCTTGTTAAATAATTTTTTTGATTTACAAGTTGTTAGGAAATCATGAAACTCCCTTTATATAACCATATCATCATACTGTTTTTATTTTCAGAATATATTTGAAATATATCATTTTCATATCAATAATAAAAAATATTTTTGTATGGATTAACATCTATTACACATTTCAAATGAGGTATTTTCTTCCCTTGGGTTGGGCCTCATTTGGTTTTGTTTCACTATAGAAACCTATTAAATATCTTTATAATAATGACGAGAGACTCAAGTATCACTAAAATTGGTCTAAGTTGTCTTACTGAACTGTTTATTTCATATTTCCAGAAGTCGATTATGTTTTTGAGATCTTAAAAAACATTATCAATGCATAATTATTTTATTCCCAGGGTATTTTTCAAATTCATTTGTTGTGTATTCTATTCCATTATCAGATCATAATTTTTTGATTGTGAATCAAGGATAACTATTGACTCTACTTATATACTTCTTAATGTATTCCAAAAAATTTATCTTTATCTGTATGATCATAATTAATTCTATTATACTACAATAATAAAAAATTATTTATATGTTTTTATCTTATGTGACTGATATATTATTCTGGTTATAGACATCAGTATATACACGATTGATAATATTGGATTCCTTTCTATTCATATTTTGATGTATATTTTTCAACAAACATCCCTACATAAAAGAATAAATTATAGAGAAATATGATTTTCATAACATAATTTTTTATATTTTTAGATGAATATTAGTTATATAACATTACATTCCAATACATATCTATAATGGTTTAGCATCAATAGAAAAATAGATACATAAACAATTAGTACTTCATTGATCTACTCGATATCCCATACAGAACTTCATAACTATAACAATAATTAGATAAAACATAATTAAAAACATCAATAAATATCTTATAGAAAATAAAATCTAATAATAGATAATCTCATATGCTCCATAATGGAAGACAAGGGATATATCCATTGAAAATTTAAACATAACCAAATTATAAAATGAATGAGTACATGAATATAACCATGTATAATGATACCCACAAATATAAAAGTAATAAATACACATCATGGAATTTTTAATTTCATTTTATTAGACATGAAAGATAAAGGTGTAAATGAACATGTTTCACAAGGTAATAAAATTTGTATAATATTATGTCACAAAAGAGTGGAATAAAGTGTCCCCATATCATATTAATAGATGTATTATGTCACAGATACCCACCAATTTATTATTGAAATGTTATTCATGGAATAAATGACCATGTACCTAGATTAGGCGTGATATAACTTCTTATATACCCACTTCTGGTCCTATAAAACCCTCTGGTGCTCCATCCATCAACCATGGGATTATCTCTTGTTTACCCATTGTCAGGCTTGAGGTAACCTCCCATCTACCCCTTAATATTATCAAAAATTAATCATTAAACAATTAAATTTATGTATATATAATTCTAGGAACAACCATCATAAAATTTAAATCATACATATGTATTCCACATGATCATAAAAATCATTCATTATAACATAACCCATTTAACAGAAATTGATCTCCATTGATATTTTATAATCATATCCATAAAACATAACGACAATAAATTATGATGTTATCTAAAATTTTTATATATAAAATTATTATGTTTTATAAGTTGATAATATCATAGATGAAAAATTACATTAAATTATCTAGATACTATTTTATCATGAAATTAAATTTTCATTTTTAAATAACAAGTTTGAAATATGATATCATTCACCAATATTATGTAATATATTTTCTGTGAAAATTAATTTGGAATCCTATAATGGAAACTTAAACTCACTAAGAAGTAATAATGGAGTGATATTTGTCTTAGAGTGTGCAAGTTAAAACAAATATTCCAATCACATATTCAATAAATATTCAAAATTTACACATTCATAATTTAATAGGATTGTTCCCATTAATAATTTTTTTAAAAAAATAACATGTAAAAATGACATGAAATTATCATATTAATGTATAAATACATATTAAATGACATTTTAGTAAAAAAGTGATATGTAAAGAAGATCGATTCTAGACTCAAAGAGAGAAATATTGTCGATTTCCATTAAAAACATTATTTCAGTTTCATTTGCATTAATGAGAGGAAAATGAAATGAAATAAAGTATTCTCTAAAAATAAAAAAACGAAATAAAATTTTGTTTTATTATTTATGTATAGTTCATACAATTTCTTCATAAAACACATTTTCATAAATTAACCCAATAAATAACGTGATTATAAAAATAATATTACATCAATTTTTAATTTCATTGAAAGTGATTTATCGTCTCATATATTAAATTAAAATATATTCTTATTATTTTCCATAATTATATGTTTTATTATATAATATATGATAAAACATTGACCTTTAAACTTCCATATATAAATAATTCCTTATAAAAACCATCGTTTTCATTTTTTATGTCTTTCATTGTATAAAAGAATTTCTGTTCGATAGTTTTGGCCTATGTGATTATATCATGGTAAAATGATATAAATAATTTTAATCAAGATATTAATATAATATTTAATCATTTTATATATTTATTATCATCCAGTAATGATTGTGATAGAAAAATGAATTACCCCATCTGTAGGGATAGAAGACTATATGTAAAAATGAACATTATTTTAACTTTTCAATTGTTGGAGTGAAATAATATTAAATAATATTAAATACTTCTGGAATAATTTTTACTATCCAAATATTTTTAGAATGTAACATAAATATCATCTATTATTAGATGTGGTAGTTCACATTTATGCACTACTGACGTAAACGTTTTCCAACATATTTCAATATTAGTATGTAGATATAATATTATAATTATTAAAGTATAATTTTATCCTAAATATCATATATAAACATTAATACCATCACAATAACCATCCGTGAATGATGGTGATGGAAAATGAATTGTATCGCTATGTGTATATTGTAGTCTAAATGTAAACTTGAGGTATAATATCTCATCCCATATTATTTAATTGTAGAAGAATAATGGTGGTTACTCAATTATAATAACATTTTTTATATTTTGGATACTGAAAATGTAATTTTATTTTAAATACAACAAATTATATTTATTGAAATGTATAATTAATTTGAAAATTGTCGGGTATTATCAATACCTTTTCCATAGTTACCAACATTTAGATCCATGATTTACAATTGTTGGAATTTTAGTTCAAGATGTATAGAACTAATAAATAATAGATTGGGTATTTTAGAAGATATTTATAAGGGTCTAGTCAAGATATATTATAATATTTGTCGTATATAATAGAAACTGGTGATGTCATTTTATATATGGGAGAGAGAACAACTAAAAATTTCATAAATCATTAAAATATAATTATTTCACACTCAAGATAAATGATCTTAAATGGATAGAAATTATATTTCAGGATATGATGAAATTTTTACATTCCCATCCCATTAGATTTAGAAAATATTAATTACAAAATGTGCTGTTATATCATGAATTAACCTCATGGTAATCTCGTTTTAACTTTATGCACATAGATAACTTTTTAGTGTATTTATTATTTATTATTATTAATAATATGTTTTTCCTCATTATACGATTTGGGCATGATGATACCAAATATGTAATACGTTTTATCAAATTCAATTCATAGAAGTGGTAGAATTTAAATTATAATTTACCCTACAATATGTAATCGAAAACAAATCTCCATAATTTTATTCTTAGGTATTAAATGTTTTTTTACCAGATCAAAAAATATAAATAATTATAATGAAAATTATTGTATAATTAATAATATATATGATTTAATTTTATTTTCATATAAATTTTAAATTAAAATTAACCATTTAATTTCTGTTTATGATAATTCATTTTTTAATCAAAATAAGTAGTACTCACTTTTAATAAAAAAAATAAAACCTTTCAAAAAATTATAATCACTTCACTCTAAGAAAATATTTAACTAATTATTTCAAAAGATGAGATAATTTTTTAAAATAAATAATCAAATATAGGAATATATTAATAATTTTTTTAAACATGTTATAGAAAACATTTTTAAAGAAAAATGAAAAATTCAAGCATATAATGACTTTACTAAGAATTGATAATTTTTTATCAATGTATTTTACTTATATAAAACATTAATATAAATATTTATATTTTTTAATTCAAATAAATCTTCAAATCTATTAGATTGTTGACAATGGTATACTATTTTCTGCTTCACTTTCGCTCATGATTTAATGTAATTCAAGCTATAAAAATGTTTAAATCTATTTAAAGATAATTTTATCATAAAATCATTGGTTGTTACATTACTCCCCACATAAAATGAATTTATCAATTGAATTTATATCATTTTGATACAAAAAAAATGATCATATATATGATTCTTCCCATCATCGGGTTCCAATATAGCTTGTGAAAATTTCTCATTTCTCTAGTGAACATTAGCCAATCTATTAGTCTTCATCCACATATTTTTTTCTCCAAAATACATTATTTCTATGAGTCATTATTCAAATAAATATATTGATCCATTCGTATAACTTAATTTTTTAATACATAAGATGGATCACATATATAATTTATTAATAGAGATATATAGATCACATCCTGAACGTGAGATGTATTATACAGAAATGAAAATCAATAAAATACTATAGCTAAAAAATCAATAATATGGAAGGTGTAAATATATCAATTTCTCAATTTCACCTTATTTTAGAATCTCATAACCTTACTCCATTGAAAAATTCATAAGAATAACTTATCAAAAAACATTAAATTATTAATATCTATGAAAAATTTCAACATTAATATCTGTTCATCTCGGAGCTACATTGATGTATAAATGAATGGGTATAACCTTCACTACATTTTTGTTTTCTAATATATTCCCTAATATAATTTTTCACGAAAATAATCCAAGAATATTTGACATCTGAACTACTCTCCACATAGGGCTTCTATGTTGAAACATTCTTCTAATACATGGATAAAAAAATATTTTCAGAAGAATAGTATTTAAAATAAAGAAGCTCATTCCTAAGGGCATGTATTGTACCTCCCCTCCTCATTGGCTTCAGTTGGAATGATTGAATTATTAGGCCTTAAGAGACATCCCCATGATTCCGATGGCTGATAATAAATTCTACGAGATTCAATATAGTTTCTTTATGATTTTACCTTTTAAAATAAAACTACCATAATGAAACATGTCATAACTAGGAATACTAAATTTTACATGATTACAATGTGATGAAACTCAATTTAATAACAATTATATGAAAAATTTTCTACAAAATCATACCATAGTTGAAGACAGACAACATCGAAGTACACCGAAGAAGACAAAACCAACAAAAATTAAAGACACCAAATCATAACTCATTTATTAAACTCTAACACTATTCTCATGTATCATGAAAAAACACTATAGATTTGTAAAACATGAACATTACATGTATTCTAATGAAATATATCTTCAAAATAAAAAACATGCCAATGAAGTGGTGACTAAGGAATCTCAGTAGATTTTCCCTAAATGACTTCTTACACAAGACACTATGGTAGACACTCTTACAACATTTATATAGTAAAATTCATATAATAATCATTAAAATAGATTCATAATTTATATCAAATATAATATGTTTCACAAAAAAATATTCTTCCTTGAAAAATAGTTTTTCAAGGAAGGATAAACTTTAAGTATGAAAATAATTTCAAATTCATTTTCTACATACACCAATATATGATCCAAACCCACAGCCATATATTCACAATTCACTAATAGTTCTATAATAATGTGTGATTTATCATCCACCCAATAGGTCAACACTATTTGGATAATCCCCATTTCCCCCAATGAGACATTCCCCTTATTCAGAGCCAGAACACTTTGTACCAAATCATATATTCCTCTAAATTATGGTACTTTTTAAATCATGAACTCACACAAACCATGTGAGCCAATACCATTTCCAACAAACCAATTCATAATATTTCAATAAATTAATATTTTTGTTGAAAATAATTCAATTTTTCTCATAAATTTTACAATGTCATATTTTGAAATCATGATTTTAAAATCAATAATAAAAATAATATTGAACAACAAATTTCCATAAATTGAAAAAACCAGAACCCAACACAAAATAATATTTCTACCATTCCTTGAATACTAATTTGACTATAAATTGAAAGAAATTTAATAAATTTGAAATGAATCCTTCATGTTTTAATAATAGTGGTCAAAACTAAATCTAGGTACCTTTGGAAATATGACGAAAACATTGAACAAAATGAAAACACCAATGAATCATGGTTGAACCAACCAAACCGTACATTATACCTTGTTCCCTAACATTTCTAGAGAATAATCAAATAAATATTATCTTCATAAACCATATAAATCTGCATAGATGACTATATATATTAAAAATAGAGACAGAAGATGAGAATATCTATTGAAAACTACCAAAAAATGAAAAATTAAGACCTAACATGGTAATCGGTCTTCAAAAAACCAAAAAATACAAATGATAATTTTGAATAGATGGGGATTAGTTACAAAACCATTAGGAGGATGAAATCTTGATTGCGGGTTGAATTGGAGGATAATAAGGGTAATAGGGGTGAAAAATGTTAAGATCAACTTTAATATGATATCAATTATAAACTATTCATAGTGAATTTCAAGATTAGGAAAACTATACACTAACCATGTGCCATCCACTAAATCAATAGGGATCTCTCTCAGTTGGTCTTCATGATTAGACAAACAATTCACCAACTCTGAAAAATACCTCTATCTCACTTCTCATAGTTTCTATTATGTGGTAGCACGTTCTTTCAAAATATTACACTTAAATCTACCCCTACCTAGTAGCCCATGATTCATTGTGCACATATTCCAAGATGAGTTTCACAATTTCCACTAAACATGATCAACTAGTTAAGCTTTATAAAATCCTAAATTCATTTAAAAGCCTTATAAAAACTCCTAAAAATCACCCTAACACTTTACATACATGAAAATCATAAATAATGGGTTACATACATTAATCTAATGGTAATAAATTCTCACCACCATTGGCATTTTAATCACCAAAAAGAAGAAAACCAAATTTTCCCATAAAGAGTTGGAGTCATTTCTCAACCTTTTCATTCTCCCATTCCTATGTCTCTTCCTAAATTATACAATGATTCAACAAAACACACACTAGACAGAAGATTTTCAAATGAATTAAATTCTATTTCTTATCAACAATCTATATTAGAACATGTTCCAATAAATAATGTAGCTCTTTCCCAATGTGATCCCATTGAGTCACATATACAAGATTGGGCTCATATTTCTTGAAATACAAATCATGAAACACAATATTCACTGCACTAAACCAAGGCGTCAAAACCAACTAGTATTACACCTCACCATCCAATTATAGTGTATCAAAAGGGCCAATGTATTGGTTAGATAACATACCCTTGTTTACAAAATGGTAATTACTAATCCTTGTAGAGATTCTAAATAACATATGATCACTCACCTATAAAGACAATGTTCATAGACGATTATCCTCATATGGTGTCTAATTACTATGGGTTATCTCAATTCTATTACTAATCAACTGAATCTTCTCCATTGTCTCTTGGATTAGTCTCTCATCATCAACTAAATAATTTCATTTTTTTACCCAATAATGTAGAGAATGAAAAGGAAGCCCATAAAATCCTTTAAATTGAGCCATATGTATTGAGTCCTAAAAACTATTATTATATTACATCTATAAAAATATTATATCATCCTCCCATGAGAAACCAATATCCATTACACAAGCCTATAAAATGTCCTCCAATGTGTGTGTCACCCTTCCAGATTGTTCATCCATATGAGGATGATACACCATACTCACAATCATTTATGTACCAAGAAACTGTTTTATATATTTCTACAAATGAGATGTAAACCTCATATCTCTGTATAATATGATGGATAATGTTATGAGATTCCCCTTTACCACTTATCATATATAAATTTTTTACAATTCAAATATGGTATGAGATTCATGAATAAGGATGAAATGTTATGACTTTATGAACAAATACACTATCACTCCTACGGCCTCTTGTCATCAAACCATTCATGGGATACATTTTAAAAAATTAATTGCTATCTACCCCCATTTAGATATAGAAATAGATAAATACAACAACATACCTGCAGGTCAACGATGCTCTACTATAACCTGCTGATAGTATAATAATATTGAATGAAAAGAATCACCATTTATAACATAAAATTAGTTGTTTTTGTCCAAATGATTCGATTAAATAATGATTGGGTATCATAAAGGGTCGTTTTGGTATTTTTTACAATCTCTTTTGAAGGATTCTGGGCTGCTGCAAAGTTTGTGTATTGTTTGATAGTGTGTGATATTGGGGAGTAGGGTCACCCAGCTAGAATATGGTTTTAAAATGTGGCTATCCAACCCATGAAAAACATATGGTGGCTCTGTATTGGGTTCATGGTTTGCACATGGCTTGCAAAAACCGAACAAAATAACCTCAGAAAATATGAATGTGGTAATTAATATTACGAAAATCTTAATTAATTACCTAAAACCCCCTTAATCAATCCAAAACAACTACAAATAGATCATAATCAGATACATAGCGTTCTGGGATACCTATAACGAAATTTTGGATTCCAAAAACACATATCATAATAGATCTATGTTCCCGATGAAGTGGTGAATATCTTCTAGTGGATTATTTTCCTCTTGATATTTTATCTCACATCTCCAATTGATTCATTATTTCAAACATATTTCAAAGCCTAGAGTTTATTGGGATCATCAATAATTGATGTGGAATTGTAGATATAGGATCTCCCCTCTCTTCATTCAATATAAATCTTCATAGATTTAGTGATCACCATAAAATGAAACACATCTAGCAATTGGTGTCGTTAATTTCTATGAAGTTATTTCTTTGATTTTACAACTTTTTTAGTTTATCTTTTATTGATAAATTCTAGGATATATGTTTCCTAATTTTAGAAAACAAATCCAATGATTTTTGTTCAGTTATTTCTTCGTAAAATATTTATGGAACCAATCCTCATTGAATATAAAATTCCATGAATTAAATGGACCTCACAATGATTTCACTCGCTTTTTTTAATTAATAATTTCTATGACTGTTTTTATTTATTATCGATGAAATTATAATGGGTGTCTGGTGAAATTTAGGGATTTGGAAGATGTTTCAATTTATAAAATGAACTTCAATGAATTGAATTAATCAAATTGAACTATTTTATGTTTTCTAAATATTTTAATATTCAATAATTTATTAAATGAACAATAAACCCTTTTAATTTATTTCATACCATGATTTGGAATTACTGTTCTTTTTTATTTTAATTAAATGATTTATCTTCATTGAATGAGGTTTTAAATGGGTGTTTTGAAATTTTGTCAATCCATTTAAAATTGTAATGAATCCATTAGATGCTTCAGTGATTATTTAAAAATACGAATATTTTAATATACCATTTGTTATTTTAGCGATTAATTGTGAAAGGAAATAGTTAGTATTATCCTTTTAAATATTAAATTTTTTGAAAAGGATTGGGAATGAATTTTTTATTATTTTAATGCCCAGTTTTTCATTTTAAAAATGAATTGGGAAATAAAGTTTGAATTAATACCATTTATAAAATTTGAAATTATTTAAAAGGCGTTGAATTGAAATCTGTGGGGAAACTATGAAAATCCCCAATTCCATTGAATTGGGTGTTTGTTATAAAATTGATGGAATTTATTTTGAAAATTCAAATTTTGAATTTTATTATTAAACGAGATTGTGAAATTTAATAGTAAATTGATTTCGAATCCCAATTTCTTAAAATAGAATAAAATGTTTTTTATATAATACTTATGGTTTTATCATGTTGAAAAATGAATGTTTTTTTATTAAAAATCATTTTTGTTTTTAAATGGAAAGTGTGCATGTCTGAAATAGATATGGGATTAATTTCATTTTTTTTATAAAATGAATTACCCATCATTGATTTTTTATTAGTGAATATTCAATTAATTGGTATATTTCATGCTATTTGGATGAATCTTTATGACTTACAACATTATAAAATGTAATGTACACAAATCACACCCCATGGATGATCGTGATAAGTCCACTTTGACCTGAGTTCAAGAGATATCTATACATACTCCCATAACAGGATTGTTCTATCCCAATATTCTAGAACTATCATACTTTAATATACATGTAACCATGTTTAATTATATAATGTATTTTAAATGTATATATTCTATTTTTTAAAATATTTTAAATGATATGCGATTTAATAAAAAAAATTATAAAATGATGTATTAATATAATTGTTTAGAAATATTCCATATTTTAAAATGTAATTCATTCTTATTTTTTAATCTTATTTTTAAAATTTAAACCACATCATTTAAAATGGAATAATAATTACTTGCTTGTTATCCCATATTGCCCCAGAGTTTCCATTCTTGTTTAATTTATTGTTTTCAAAAACCATGATTCTATGATATTAATTCTTATACATCATTATATAGAAGGTGCATATTATCATTTTTTCTTAATTAAAGGAAATCATATTATGAAAAAAAAATCAAAGTATTTTTTGATTTTTTTTTGTTTTTAAATTGTGAAATGGAATGTTGTATATTTTTAGATTTATATTTTAATTTTCAATGATTAAAAATCTATTAATTAATTAATTATCATACTCTCCAATTTGTACATAACTATTATCATATTTTGAGGGTCTCATTATGTAATTGCCTCAAATATTTGGTGGAATCTAATTGGGAAAATTAGCACAAAACATGCTTGGACTATTTAGTGTTTAAAATACTTTATAATCATATTGATGTTATTCATTCCCTCAACATAATTTGTGGGTATGTTCATGGTGGCCAGGGGCTGGTGCATGGGACATGGTGGGTGGTAATGGACGAATAAGAAATGGGTGTTGATTGTTATGTTCAACTTTTAGTTTTCTTCGTGTCCCTTGATAAATGATATATATGAATTGCATAATATATCTAATGATGTTTCAGCATTGTACTATATTATTGAATCCATTTGAAGGAATAATCCTTCCAAATGATTATTGATATTTTGTTGGTGTTTCTTACCGGCCTATAGAAACTAGGAAGTCTCTTTTGGGTAGTGGTGAATCATCCCTTGAATAATTATAGAATGTATTCTCTGATGATTCATTAAAAATTGTATCAAATACAAGTTTTTAAATATATTTAATTACTTGAATTTGAAATTGATATGTAATTTTGGTTGATTCATGTTATAAAGTAGATAAGTAATGTGTTAGGACTGAAGAGGTATACCATGAGACGGTGCTTGATCACCATCCCTTCATAGTGAGACTTGAATTACCAAGGATGTTGGGAATTGAGTATTTCTATTGAGTTGGTGGTTTTTTAAAGATAAAATGAATTAATATTCCCAATGTGACAATAATTTATTTCTTTGATACCATATGATTTTATGAACAAGGGTTGAATTACCATAGTGAAAATATGATATCACGGTCTGGTAAACTATGAGGAATCAGTGTGGCTGATTTGGAATTCCAACCATGAACAAGTGGAAGACTAGTTTGTGGTTTACCAACCCATTAAGACCAAGCTACATTCAATTATAACTATATTATATAAATTAAATCTTATCTATTTACATACATGTGACTTCACTTATGTAGAGGTGTTTATATGGGTAATAGATGTGGGTGGTTTAATGCAATTTTTTATATATTTCAAATTTAATCCCCTGTTGGTTATTTTAAATATATTGGGGAAAAATAATTTTTTACTTAACAAGATTTTGTTATTTAATTTTAGAAATTTCTTCATTAACAAGAAATATTTTTATTAAATTTTAGTATTGTAGAATGTAATATCAATGATTATTTTTGTATATGAAAAAACAATGTTTTAAAAATGAATTTAGATTGTAATGGACATAAAATAACTATTGACTTCATTATTGGAAAATGATATAATAATTTTAAAACCATGGAATACCGTAAAACTATTTTTAAAGGGTTTTTGAAACTGTGATTTATTTATAAAAATATTTATCTTTTTGAAAGGATAGTTTAATGTTTTATAAATTGTTAAAACTTGTGCATGTTTAAATTAATAAATTTTTTGTTAAAATGTGTTATGAAATTGTTGAAAATATTATGTTCTATTTATTAGTGTTATTTTATACCTAAGTTTGGATTATTTTGTTTTTTATGTGATGAAATGTATCTTAGAATGTCCATCAAGAGAGATGGAATTTTGGTCAAACAGTCTAGTCCTCATTGTTGTTCATCACTTTTTCTATAAATTTGATCCCTTATCAATGAATCTATTCAGACTTAATATATAGTGGAGGAGAAGGATACCTTCCATCATTTGAAACACATCATTGAATTCATAAATTTCCACCCACTTTTTAATAAATTTGAATGATGTTCTCTTGATGAAGTTTAGTTTCATGAAGTTGTTGATGTTATCATTCATACTATCAGTAATCACAGATATCTACTTATAATTGTAGAACTTATTTTCAATTGAGGGAACAATGTATGATTGGTGGTAACTTTTTATTACCTATAAAATGAATGAAACAATGTCCTGCTAATTCCTGAATTAACTCATTATTCATTGTTAGTATCTTGAGTATGTGATGAAGGGGAATGTTTCATAGTCCAGGGGATTCAATTATGAAGATCTATTAGTTTCCATCTATGCCAATACGTTCTCATGGTTTGTGTGTCTCATACCTGAACTTTTTTATTATGAATTAATTATGTATTCCTGTTTTAGAAAAGGTATTCACCCATATCTCTTAACTACATGCTTGTAGAGTGGTTGATCTCTAATCTAAGGATGCTTAAAATAGCCTTTTCAAATATCGTGGAGCTAGAAAAACATGAGGAATGAATAAATGACACATTCCAAATTTTGTAAGATCAGTATCCTCTATAAAATTATTGTAAAACATTGTTTTTCTAGTTTGTTTCAACTTTTCATTCATTGAACTTCTCATAAAAATATCCAATGGTTTGTAGACAGTGTGGAAGATGAGGTCACCTTCAAATGATTTTTGTGTTATACCAAAAAATGGAGAATTCATTATGAATATCAACTTTTAATTATGGGGAACGAGATACTTCATGATAATAGGGCTTCATTTATAGGACTTGGGGTTATAATTTTCATTAATTGAATAAGATTCTAGTTGCCAGATTTTTTTCAGAAGTTATAATGGAAACTATTTTAGTTTTCCTAACTGTGCCTTTTCCGTTTTTTGGAATCCTTTTTGGCATCCTTTTGATGTTATCATCTATACATTCTTTTGGATAATTTTTTAATTAATGATGTAATAATGGTTTCCTTATTGTGAAACGTTGGTTGTTGTTCCTTGGTGTTACTCTTGTTTTGACATGATGGTTATACCTATAATATTGAAGTGTTGGATGATCTAATCTAAGAGAAAATAGTGACCTATTATACACTACATATGATGTTTGCGATATTCCCAGTTAGAAATCGAGAGACATTATTATTGTTGTTGGGTAACATGGATGATGTGTGTTTCTGATAGACTAGTTACATGGTGTTTCTAGTGTTTATTTTAATGATATAATCAAGGTATGATGATCAATTTGAAAATTATTTTTTAATCATCGAGTACTTAACCTAGGAAGAAATTTTTTTCACCTTATTTCCTTAATTTTTGTGGTTTGATTGCTGATTTTACTCCATAGTGAATTGTTGATGTATCTTCATTGGGTTTAATGGATGTTATTTTTTTATGATACACTATAATGAAGTGTCATTAAATGATGGGGATACCTATGATAGGTATCAAATTTTTCTCTTGTTTTAAGACGTGTGATGTTGTTTGTATATTAATCTTGGAGTTTTCTGTACTGTTATCCATTGGTTGAGTATCTATTTTGTACCACTAACTATCAACCCCACAAGGCGAGTGAGGTTTTTCTTTATGTGTCATCATGTTATCTATCAGAATATATTCTTTTAGAGAAATAAATTTCTATAGCATAGTGGTTGTGACATCCCTTTAAATTTTTATATGTTTTGAGAAAAATATTTTGTTACACAATTATTAGGTATCATCACATGTAATTTCACAATTTTGTATAAACTATTTTGAAGGTTGCTATGCCCGTACACGATGTGTCCATGGTTTGGGAACAATATAACAATTTTTAAATTTTTTATAGTAGGAGGTCAGATGGTTGGAACATGGTATGAAAAAGTGCAGACCCAAACAATGAAACACATCCAGTTGCTCTGTTCTGGGTTCCCGATTTGTGCATGGTTATCACTAATTTTTAGACATAACCATGTTAATCATGAACATGGTAAATAATGTTATAAAATATTAATTAAATACATAAAACTCCCCAGATAAAACCCAATCATCTACCAATCGATCTTAATATGACCCATACGGTTTTGGGTGCCACCTAGATCCATTTTGGATTCCAAAACCTCATATATTGGGGGATCGAAGGATCAATCAATGCAGTGATCGTATTTCGGTGAGTTATTTTCATATGGATCTTCGATCTCCCATCTCATCTTGATTCCATCTAACTAATGGTTGTGAAATCCTTTAGTTTTGTGGGATAATTATTGATTTCTATGGAATTATAGATTGGGAGGTCTCCATCCTCTTATTTCAAGATCAATCTTATTAGATTTTTTGATTAAAAATAAAGGAAATACATCACATTTTTTTTTACTAAATTCCCATGAAAGTGTTTCTAAGATTTTCCTTTTTCTGTAATGAATTGTTTCTTGATGAATTTATGGATATGTGTTTTCTTATTTTTTATCACATGTTATATGATATATGTTCATTTAATTCTTCATAAAATATTCTTGGACCCTATGCTCATTGAATTTAATATTACAATAAAAAAATGTATTTGAATATCAATTTCATAACCATTTTGATATAATAAATTTCATGTTTGTTTGTATTTATTATACATGTAATTTTAAAGGTTGTTTGTGCAAAATTTAAGTATTTTGAATAGGGTGTGGATTTATAAAATGGAATTCAATGATTTTAATAAATTTAATTAAAATAAATTATGTTTAATATATTATTTAAAATTATTTAATATATTAAATGACCAACAACCCCATTGAATTATTATTTACCTTTCATTAGAATTGGTGTTCATTGGTAATTCAAAAAAATAATTTATTGGCATAGAAAGAGGAAGTAAACCCATGTTTTGAAATTTATTCAATCATTTTTTTAATACTTCCTATAAATTCTATAGAGATAATTTGAAATAAATGGTTGTTTTATGGAATATATTGGAATTTTAATGATGATTTATAGATCAAATTTAGAATTTTTATCCTATCTATTATCGAATTATTTGAATTGTTGTGGAGAAAATGTATTATAGTTTCAATGGACTATTTTGAATTTTAATTATTAATTGTGAAATAAGAAGGTGTGGTTACCAGTTCTGAATTTTGAAATTCTTTAAAAGGATTTGAATTGAAATATTATTGGTAATTTTGAAAAAATCTAAATCCATTGAATTGGGGGTTTTCTAATGAATTTGATGGAGTTTGTTTTAACATTAAATTGTCGAATTTTATTTATGAAATGGATTTTGAAATTGAGTGGTGAATTGATTTAAAATCCTGATTTTTTAAAATGAAAAATATTTCTTTTAATTAAAATATAGGGTTTTGTCTTAGTGATAAATGCGTGTCTTTTTATTAAAAATCCATTTTTGTTTTCTAATGGAAAATTTGAATATCTTCAAAGAGATAGTGGAATGAATTGATTTTTTATAAAATGAATTTCCCAATAATTTATTTTCAACTAGTGAACAAGATATCCTTAATTAGTTTGTGAGATATTTGCATGGAACATTATGAAATACAATGTTCTAAAACATAATATCATCAGATCAAATCCTGTAACTGGTGGTGATGATTACACATTGGCCTATGTTTATGAGACTTATGTACATACTAACATAACAAGAGTGTAAGGTTCATATATCCAAGAACCATCATAAATTATTAAGCATATGACAATTCTTCTCACTTGATTGTATTTTAAATGTACATATTCCATTTTAGTAACTATTTTACAAGAATTATGAATTTATATAATAGTTTTTTATATAAAATGGTTTATTAATCCATTTTTTATAATTATTACATCATTTTAAAGAAAAAGTATGATTTTTTTAAATATGATTTCTAGGGTAAAAACCTATTTATTTAAAATGGAAATCTATATAATTAGTGGTTAAACCATGTATCACCAAAGATTCCTTTCCTTCATAATTTATGGTTTTTATACAACATACCTTTATTTTATTGATTCTTTTTTATCTCAATATATTATGTGTATATTATACTATTTTTTGATTACCTAGCATTATCTCTTGAAGTGGTTTTCAAATATTTTCATGAAAATTGAGAGTATTTTAATGTTGAAATAGATTTTTTTATAGGTTTGTGTTAATAAATGATTTGTGAATTTTTAATACTATATTTTTAAACAAATCCTCATAGTCTGTCATTTGTAATAATATTTAAGAATATTTGAATTATCTTAAGATTTAATTGCATAAAATCATTAGTTGAATCATATTGGGCACTATAGCACACACCTTACATGTACCATTTGGTGTTTGAAGCCCTTTGTTACAATATAGTAGTTGTTTTTCTCTATTCATACATTTGGGTCCCATGATTGGTGACCAAATGTAACATCCTAGGTAAATGAAGAATAAAATATTTTCGTATTTATTAAAATTTGTAAATTAAATATTAATTTTACTTTAAAGGGGTTGCTATGATCGATAGCATACCCGATATGAAACATCGGGTTTCTTTGAAATCTCACGTTGCACACTGATAATATAATGTTATTATTTTAAATTGTAGTTAACTCTTAGAAGTTTTATTGGTTTTAATGAACAAAAGAAACTGCAACTTGATTATACATGATTTTTAAATGTATTTACATTTATGCAATAAAAAGTTATAGGCCTAAAATGTAAATGAATCCAATTTTAAGCATAATTTATATTAAATGGTCGATTTACCACCATTTAATGGCGAACACTTTTTAAATATTTTTTTTCCATTTTAATAAAATCTATTTGACCAAATAAAATGATTTTTTGGAATGCGGACATCAAAATATACTTTGTGTAGATTTTGGGAATTTCTCCGAATAGTTCATTTTTTTAATAAATAGTGGAAAATATTGTATTTTAATTCAAAAGTGCCTTTTAATATAAATTATTTATATGGCTAGATTATATTTTTAATTGGTTTTAATGTAATATTAAAATATACTTTTACTATTTAATCCAATGTTTGACATTGGAATTAATATTACATTGAAATTGGACATAAACAAGTTTCAATCTTTTGATAGTTATTGTTTCTTAAAAACACGCTATTTGTTTTGATAACGGTAATTAATTTTAAATTTAATTAATGTAAATACTATATTTTGAATTTGGAAAAATGGACCTCATTTTTGAATTCGAAATATCAAATAAATATTAGGTTGAATTTGTTGTATTTTTTCGAAAAACCTCAATTTTTTATGAATACTGAAACCACTCAGTGTTTGTTAAAAAAACAAGCTTTTTCATTTAAATGAAATTTTACCTCTTCTTTGAATTTAATTTTGAAAATCCAATATAAATGGTTGTTATCAAAAATTATAATGTGGTTCCATACGATAAAAATAATTTTTGGTGAATAGTATTTTTTGACTTTTATTTACAACTGTTACAGGTAAATATTATAATTCAAGGTTAAAAGAATATTATAATAATTAAAACTTACCTTAAGACTTGTGAAAACCTTATTGGTTAAGTAATTTACTACCTCGGGCATTTTTGGGTCTATTTTGGGACACCTTTGATCCACTTGGGAGTGATAATGAAAATATAGATTAAATAATTTAAAGTAATGATTAAAATGTCATAAACAAAACTCTTTTGGTAGTTAATTTTTATATGGTTTTATATAAGTAATATTTTTTACAGTAAATATTAATTGGAAATATAAAACTATTTCCTACAGAATGGTAATTTTTATAATTTTTTGAAATAAAATAATTTAAATTATTTATGACATAATAATTATGTAGTGTTTAACTCATTAATAAATCATTTAAATAAATAATATTATAATGATTAATGTATTATCCAAACCCTATCCAATTCCTATTGGATGATTTTATTTCAACCATGAGTCATCTTATCTATAACTATAATGATTTTTGGACCATTAGAAATCAAATATCATTATATAATAAAATATAGTTTTCACACTTTCCAAAATAGCCCCTCTCCCCCTTATAAAAGGAGACCACTTCTAACGAATTACTCACACCTTTCATGCATTTTGTTTCGTCCATACTCTGACCAATTAAGCTCCCTACATCCCTCTCCTCCTTCTAGAAGCCTTAACATTTGCAGAATGCATTTCAAGAAGTCCATTGGTTCAAACCAAAGGGAGTAACCCAAGTCAAAGGTAACTGTTTCTCTTAAATTGTTTTCTGTTATTTTACTTCTCCAACCACTGATATATTTTTATGGAATTCTTTTGTAACAACACCAGCACCCAAAATATAATAGGATTTTTTTTGAGAATGATTATAACTACACATATACACACGTCTATCTAATGGATGAAGAACCTAATGTTTCTGTGGATGGAAAAATACCGCCTCACAAAATGATGATTGTTAAAATATCTCCAACTGTCTCTCACGGTGGCCATAATGATGGAACAATATTTATATATGACATATTTTATGTTTATGTTTTCATTATTCTTCTGTAATTTCCATTTATAGCATACCTTTATGGATTCCATTATGGGTAAACGCGATAATTTCATTTAAAGAAGTGTGGACTACGACCCCCTCAATGTGATATGACTCATTCACACCATATGGGGTACATATAAAGGATAAATTTATTGATATTATATATGATACAATACTATAATTATAATACAACTATTTATCATTAGGTTTATATTAAATTAAATATAAAATAGAAATGGAAGTAGCATTCATGCGTACATACGGCTTACCGTCTCCATGAACAGTGCATTTCATTTCATACCTCAAAATGTTATGTAATATTATAAGTACATGTTTCTGCTGGAAATATATGATATATATGATATCCAAATCCTGAATATCATTCTGGATATAATGATCCTTTGACCACATGAACAACATGTAATTATTAGATGTCCATTTTTGACTCAAGTAAAAAATATCGACAAAACAAACATCATTAACATAAATAATTACATAATGTTTATAATATGATAATAAGTGATATGATATAAATAATAAATTTGATAATGGTTCATAAGAATGTAGAAATTAACATTAGTTTATTATTGAGGATATTAAATAATAATCAAGTCAAGTCGGACACGGGGTAAGGAAAATTCTTAACCCAATTTCCGTTCTTTGGGATGATCTTCTCTTTCTTGTTTATATCATTATATGATTATGTGACAAATTAATTTTTATGTAATTATAAGTTCTTTATTGGTTCTTATATTTAATTCACAAAATATATCTATTTTATTTATTAAATGATCTTTGTAAGGGACTTCGTCTCAATATCCTTTCATTGAGGAATATTTTGTTTTAATAGACGACTTTCTTTTATACAATGTATAAACACACTTGAATTTTAAAAGGGAATATTTTTCTATGAAGAGTTTTACTAAATGATAGAAAATAATGATTCTTTTAACGTAAGTGGTGAAAATGACCTTTTCTTTCATAGTGAGTGTTATTTGATGTTTGGCTTCCTCAACAAGTTGTAATGTTTTTAGAAGAAAATGAATACCATATACTCTTTTATGTATTTTGTTATTGAAAATGGTTTTGATAATTTATTTGTTTTGTGAATATATTTTAGTGATATATAGTGGTTGAAATGTGGAAATGTTTTCTTTCCTTTATATTTGTTTTATTTATTATGATTTTATAATGGTACATGGAAATTTGATGGGTGATTACGTGATAAACCAAATGATGGGTGGTGGCGTGAATACCTGGATGGGTGGTTACGTTATAACCTCCAATGCATTAGGTATGTAAGTTAGCCGTATATCTATTCCATTTAGTGATGTGTGTGGAAGTCATCCGTATGGTTATTCCATTTATGTATGTTTGTGTCCCAAGTTACCTTTATATGTTATGCGTTCTTTATATTGGTTTTATTGTAATCTTTTTGTTAAAAAAAGGGTAAGTAATTTTATTTTATTCAGTGAAGAGTATTTACTAATTCATAATGGTGAAAAGTATTACTTATGAAAAAGTATTCATGGTTTACCTGTTGTTTTGGAAAACTAATAGTTTTCCTTCTTTATGTATCCCTTACATAGCTTTTTATGCTCATCCCATGTTTTTGAAATGTTTTTCACAGGACATAATGTGGAATTGGGCCATGTATGGGATCATGTAAAAGTCATGCTCTCTTAGACATGGAATTAGGCATGACACCTTTTTTCATGAATTTTTATTTTGTGGAAAAATGGAAACTATGTAGGAGTTTTTGCTTTTTATTTTTGTGATGTAATATTTAACAATGTAATAGTTATGGTCTAACTCTCTAAAACTCTAAACCTGAAAATATAATCAATGTGAATTATTCATTTAATTAAATATTATTTAAGGTTTAAGGTAGGGTCCTTGCAGTTGGTATCAAATGTCAGCTTAGACAACTTTAGGAGTTGGTGTATTGTTAAATTAATATCCATAAAGTAATTTATTTAAATATTGAAATCATATAGCCTTTAGAGATTACCATGTTGCTTCTCCTATGATATTTCTATGTTAAAAATGGTTTTCTGCAGAGGAAATAGGTCAGATATATGAGGATGACATCTGGAGGAAGACAACCTTCCAAATCAGCAACATGAGATGGTCAGAATCGGAACTGAACAGTTTGTTGCAGTGATGGCACAGTTGACTCAGTCTATAAATGGTGGTGGTATCCATGCATGAGATCAGCCAGATCAACCACAGAGGAACATGTTAGTAGTGGATCATTTCATGAGGTAGCATCCACCATCATTTAGAGAATCATCTGACCCTAGGCTAGCAGAAAGGTGGATTAAAGCACTGGAAAAGATTTTCAATGTTACGAGTTGTTCAGAACATCAAAAGGTTAGTCTCCCTGTTTTCCGTTTTGAAGGTGAAGCTGATCATTGGTGGTCGATGGTGAAAAATATCAGGGATAGTGAGGAGATTAATGCTATTTATTGGGATGAATATAAAGGTATATTTCATGAGAAATATTTTCCTAAGGTGGTTCGTCTTTTGATAGAAAAACAATTCCTAGAATTGAGGCAGTAAGATGACTCAGTGGCTTCTTATGAAGCAAATTTCACTCCACTATAAAGGTATGCACAAAATTTCATCTAAGATCATGATAGTATGCTAAATAGATTTTACTCAGTACTGAAGCCATGATCTCAAAGAGTATTCGCCTCTCATGAGTTCAAAAGTTATGAAAAACTTGTTCAATGTGCGGAGAAGATGGAAACAGAGCTTTTCGATGATCAAGTGTTCTTTGAAAAACAATAGAATAAGAGGTCTAGTTTGCAGGCAAAGGGGAATAATTTCTCAAATAATCTTTGAGGTAAGAAAACTAAATATCCATCTTGTGAGAAGAGTTGTAAAAATCATCCTAGAGAATGTTTATCAATGTATGTAAAGTACTTCTGGTGTGGTAAGACTGGTCATATTGCTCGTAACTGTAAGGAAGGTGATCAAGCAGGGAATGAAAAGCCATCGATAAGATGATTTATGTGTAATGAAATGGGTCATTATGGAAATGAGTGTACAGAGAAGAACTCAACTGAGGGAAAGTAGCCAGACTACAAGCAGAAAGGGGTGGATAAATCCTTTACAACTACTTCAGCAGATGTTGGGCCATCAGATGATGTAATATCAGGTACAATGTTTATTTGTTTAGATTATGACAATGTGTAGATTGATTCAGGGTCTACACATTCTTTCATTTTAGAGATGTTTTCTAGTAAATTTGGAATTCCATCTCAAGATATGAATTCAGAACTTACAGATAAAACACTTGGAGAAAATGTTGATACAAAAAGAATACATAAGAACATTTTGTCCTTGTGTGCAAAAAGAATCCACCTACAAACATTACTGTTTTGGCTCTAGTACATTTTGGTGTTATTTTGGGCCTGGATTGACTTTCTTTTTATCATGCTATGATTGACTGTAGATATAAAGAGGTTTCTTTTTATAATTATTTTCAATTTGTGTACAAGAATAAACCCATTAATTTGATAACATTTTCAGAAGATTAGAAACTAGTAAAAGATGGAAATGAATGTTACCATTAACCTATTTTTGAAAATAAAGGACCTGTTCAGATAAATTATGTGCCAGTGGTGAATGTATATCTTGATGTTTTTCCTGATGAGTTTCCTGGTATTATACTAGATCAGGACGATGAATTTAGTGTTTACTTAGTTCCTGATGCTAATCTAATTTCAAAACCCCATTATCGAATGACTCAAATTGAACTTTTAGAGTTAAAGATTCAATTACAGGAGTTATTAGATAAGGGATTCATTTGACCTAGCATATCACAATGGGGTTCTCCTATCTTGTTTTTAAAAAATAAAGAATGTTCAATGAGACTTTGCATTGATTATATAGAATTGAATAAAATCACTGTTAAGAACAATTATACTTTGCCTCATATCGACTATTTGTTTGATTAGCTCCAGGGAGCTTGGTATTTTTCGAAGATTGACTAGACGTCAAGGTACCATCAGTTGAAAGTAAAGTAATTTGACGTTTTGAAGACCTTGTTTCGTACTAGATATGGCCATTATGAATTTTTAGTTATTTTTTTGGGTTAACCAATGCACCAGCTATATTCATGGATATTTTGAATAGAATTTTCTATGAGTTTTTTGATAAGTTTGTGGTTGTGTTCATTGATGATATTTTGGATTATTCCCAAAGTAATGAAAAACATGAAAGTAATTTAAGGGTTATCGTGAAAACCATAATAGAAAAGAAAATATTTGGGAAATTCAGCAAGTGTGACTTTTGGTGGAAAAATATTTGGTCCTTGGTTACATTATTTCAAAAAATGTAATAAATTTTGATCCCGCTAAAACAAAAGTTATTGATGAATGGCCAAGACACACATATACAAACGAGATTCGTTGTTTTCTTGGTTTGGGAGGTTATTACCAGAGGTTTGTTGAAATTTATCATGATTATCTATTCCAATTACCTAGTAAACTCGAAACGGTGTTAAGTTTATTTGGACAAAATAATGTGATTATTGTTTTCAAGAATTGAATAGAAGATTGGTGAATGCTCCAGTTTTGGAACTGCCATCCAGAAATGGTGAGTTTGTTATCTATAATGATTTTTAGTTAAAAGGGATTCATTGTTTCATAATGCAGATTGATCAGGTAATTGCATATGATTCACGTCAGTTGAGACCTCATGAGTTAAATTACCCGACACATGATTCGGAATTAGATAATGTTGTTTTTCTTTAAAAATTTGGATTCGTCATTTGAATGGAGTGAAGTGTGAAATATATACTGATCACAAAATTTTGAAGTATATATTCACTCAAAAATAATTGAATGCGAGACAAAGGAGATGGTTGGAATTAATCAATGATTATGATTGCACGATCCATTACCATCTGAGAAATGAAAATAAAGTGGCTGGTACTTTGAGTAAAAAAAGTAACACTTCACTAACTATGATAAGTTTGGAACGAGATCCTTTGGTTTTTGATTTGATGAAATTTGGCCTAGAAGTTGTTGGTGTAGGAAATTCTTCTGTTTTGTTTCATTTTTTATGAAATCATCTCTATCGGACAGAATTAAGTAAGCACAGAAAGAAGATAGTGAGTTACAAAAAAAATGTTGAGTTGGTCTAGAAGGGTAAGATTCATGAATTTAACATTGATAATGATTGTGTTTTGAAATTTGGGAAGAGATTATGTGTGCCTTGTGATTCACAGTGGAATATTGAGTTGTTATGTGAAGCTCATAGTTCCCTGTTTTCAGTTTATCCTGGTAGTACTAAGATGTACAGAGATCATCAGGAGTATTACTGGTGGGATGGAATGAAAAAAGATATTGCTGATTTTACTGTAAAGGGTTTACCTTGTCCGTAGGATTAAGTAGAGAATCAGTTATCGAAAGGGATTCTTCACCCTCTACCACTTCCATTGTGGAAATGAGAAAATATGTCAATGGTCTTTTTTGTAATATTACTGAAGAAATCTCGAGGTAATAATGCAATCTAGGTTATTGTTGATCTATTGACTACATATTCTCATTTCCATCCTATTCGAGATACTTGGTCTCTAGATCAACTTTTTCAATTTTATGTTAAAGAGATAGTCAGGTTGCATGGAGTTCTTCTCTCCATTGTATATGATCGTGATCCCTAGTTTTCAACTAACTTTTGGAAAGCCCTTCAAAATTCATTGGGTACTGAATTAAATTTTAGTATAGCTTTTCATCCTCAATCAGTTGGGCAGTCAGAATGAAAAATTCAGACATTGGAAGATACGATACGTGCTAGTTCGATGAATTATCTGGGATTTTCGGACCAACATCTTTCTTTGTTTGAATGTTTATTTAATAATAGTTTTCATTACAGTATACAGATGGCTCCGTTTGAGGCATTATATGGAAAGTGTTGTCGAAATCTAGATTTTTGTGATGAAGTAGGTGAAAGGAAGCTGATTGGACCAGAATTGGTAGAAGAGATGGCAGAGAAAGTTCAGTTGATTCAGAAGAACATGTGAATAGCTCAGATCAGACAGAAAAGTTATGTAGATAATCGGAGGAATGATCTTTCTTTTGATGTCGGTGATCAAGTCTTTCTCAAAGTTTCTCCATGGAAACGTGTGATGCGCTTTGTTAAGCAGGGAAAGTTCTGTCTAAGGTTAACTGGACCTTATGATGTCCATGAGAAAGTTTGATCAGTTGCGTAAATATTGTCTTTACCTCCATGTTAATCCCAGGAACAGAATGTTTTTCATGTTTTGATGTTGAGAAATTATATGCCAGATCCATTCCATGTTTTGAGCCCAGAGGTAGTTCAGTTGGAAGAGAATCTCTCTTATGAAGAACAATCAGTCCAGATTCTGGATCGTAGAGAGAAATTGTTGTGGTATAAGGTAATTCACCAGGTAAAGGTTTTATGGAAATACCATATGATTGAAGAGGCAATTTGGGAATCTAAAAATGCTAAGAGGGATAAATACCCCCACTTGCTTTGATAAGTGAATAAAAATTACGAGGAGGGAATTTCCATAAGGGGGGAAGGATGTAACATCCCAGGTAAATGAAGAATAAGAGATTTTCATATTTATTAATATTTGTGAATTACATATTAATTTTATTTTAAAGGGGTTATTATGTTCTATTTCTTACCTGATACTCAACAACGAGTTTCTTTGAAATCATACGTTGCACACTAATAATAAAATATTATTATATTAAATTTTATTTAACTCCAATCCATTGTATTGGCGGGAATGAAAAATAAAAACTACAATTTGATTATACATGATTTTAAAAGGAATTTACATTTATCCAATTAATAGTTAGAGGCTTAAAATGTGAATGAATCTAATTTTAAGCATATATTATATTAAAAGTTTGATTTGTCGCCTTTTAATGGAGAACCCTCATTAAATATAGTTTTGGTCACTTTAATACATTCTATTTTACCAAATAAAATCCTTCTTTAGAATGGGGACATCAAAATTTACTTTCTATAATTTTTTGGTATTTTTTCGATAAAGTTCATTTTTTAATGAATAGTGAAAAATATTGTAATTTAATTCAAAAGTGACTTCTAATCAAATTTCAATATATGGATAGATTATCTTTTTAATTGGTTGTATAGTGTAATTAAAATATATTTTCTACAATTTAATCCAATTTTGGTCATTTGAATTAATTTCCCATTGAAATTGAACATAAACAAGTATCAATCTTTTGATAGTTATTATTTCCTAAAAACACGCAATTTATTTTGATAATGGGAATTAGTTTTAAAATTAAATAATTCCACTCCTATTTTTTGAAATTATAAAAATACACATCATTTTTGAATTTGGAATATCAAATAAATCTTAGGCAGGATTTTTTACATTTTTCGGAAAACATCAATTTTTGAGGAATAGTGAAACAACTTTGTGGTAGTTAAAAAAACTAATTTTTCATTTAAATTTAATTTTATCACTTCTATGAATTGAATTATGAAAATACGACATAAATGGTTGTTATCAAGAATTAATGTGTGGTTCAATATGATGAAAATAATTTTTGGTGAAGAGAACTTTTGACTTTTATTTACAGCGGTTAAAGGTAAATACGGTAATTCAAGGTTAAAAGAATATTATAATAATTGGATATATTTTTAACACTTGTCCAAATCCTATTGGATGAGTCATTGACGACCATTTCCATCTTTGGGTAGATTTTGGGACCCCTTAAAGCTACATGGGAGTGATAATGTAAATTTAGATTAATAAATTTAAAGTAAAGACTAAAATGACATAAAAAAAACTCTTTAGGTAATTAATTTGTATATGGTGTTATTGAAGTAATATTTTTTACTATAAATATTAATAGTAACGATAAAAATATTTCCAACAATAGGGATTTTTTTTTAATTTTCAGACAACAAATAATTTAAATTATTTATGACACATTAATGATGTAGTGTTTACCTCATTAATAAATCATTTAAATAAATAAGATTTTAATGATAAAAATATTATCCAAAACCAGTCCAATTCATATTGTATTATTTTATTTATACCATGAGTATTCCTATATTAGAATATAAATATGTTTGGAACATTATAAATTGAATATAATAATATAATAAAATAATGTTTTCACACTTTCCTAAAGAGCCCCCCCCACTTAGAAATGGAGACCACTTCTAACCAATTACTCTCACCTCTCAAGACTTTTTTCTTGTCCAAACGCTGACCAATTAAGCTTCCTACATCCCCCTCCTCCTCTTAGTAGCCTTACCATAGACATAAGTCAATTCAATAAGTCATTTGGTTCAAACCAATTGTATTTACCCAAATTAAAGGTAATGGTTTCTCTTAAATTTCTTTCTTTTATTTTAATTCTCCAAGATCTAAACACTAATTATTCCATTATTTTGTATCAAAACCAGAATAATAAATATACTAGGATGTTGTTATGATATGTATTTGAACTACACTTACACACACCTCCATCCAATGGATGAAGAACATAATGTTTCTGTTGATGGAAATCTTACGCCTCAAGAAACGATGATTGTTCAAATATCTCCAACCACCTCTCATGGTGGCCATTAAGATGGAAATGTATTTATATATGATATATATTATGTTTATGTTTTTTTCATGCTTCTGTAATTTCCATTTATAGCAGAACTTTATGGATTCCATTATGGTTAAACGCGATAATTTCATTTGAATAAGTGCAGACTACCGCCCTCTCAAAGTGATATGATTCGTTCATACCATATGTGGTACATATAAAGGATAGATTTAATGATATTATATATGATAAAATACTTGAATTATAATACTAATATGTATAATTATGTTTTAATTCCATTAAATATCAAATAGAAATGGATGTAGTGTTCATGCGTACGTACGACTTACCGTCTCCATGAACGGTGCATTTCATTTCTTACTTCTAAATGTTATGTACTATTATAAATACATGTATATTCTTGATATATATGATATATATGATATATATGATATCCAAATCATTAATATCATTCTGGTTATAATGATACTTTTACTACATAAACAACATTTAATTATATGAAGTCCATTTTTGACTAAAGTACCAAATATCGACAAAACGAACAATATTAACATAAATGATTAAATAATGTTTATAACATGGTAGCAAGTTATATAAAAGAAATAAAAATTTAAAAAATGTTCTTAAGAAAGTATAAATTAACTTTATTTTATTATTCTGGAGATTAAAGAATGATCGAGTCAAGTCGGACACGAGGAAAGGGAACTTCTTAACCCAATTTATGTTCTTTGGGTTGATCTTCTCTTTATTGTTTATCACAATATTTGAGTATGTGAGAAATTAATTTTTATGTATTTATACTTTATTTATGTGTGGTTATGTTGAATACACATAATAGATCTATTTTATTTACAAAATGATATTTGTATGGTACTTCGTCTCAATCTCCTTTTATTGAGACATATTTTGTTTTAATACATGACAATATTTTATAAACTGTATAAAAACACATGTGTTTTGAAAGGGAATATTTTTCTATGATGCATTTTACTAAATGAAAAAAAAGAATGTTTCCATTAACATTAGTGGTGACAATGACGTTTTTCTCCGCCATGAGTATTATTTGATCTTTGGATTCCTCAACAGGTCGAAATGTTTTTTAAAGAAAATAAATACCATATACTCATTTATATATTTCGGAATTGAAAATGGTTTTGATAATAGATTTTTTATGTCAATATATATGGGTTATATATTTCAGTTTAAATGTAGAAATATTTTATTTCCATTATATTTCATTTATTTCTTAGGATTTTATAATGCTCCGAGGACATTTGACGGGTGTTTACATGATAAACCAAAGGATGGGTGGTGCCTTGAATACCCAGAAGGGTGGTTACGTTATAACCACCAATGCATTGGGTATGGAAGTCGGCCGTATGGCTATTCCATTTTATGATATGTGTGTAAGTAGACCATATGGTTATTCAATTTATTTATGTTCTTCCCCAAGTTACCTTTATATGTTATGTGTTTTTTATATGGGGTTTATGGTAATATTTTGGTTACATAAAGGGTAAGTAATGGTCTTTTATTCATTCAAGAGTATTTACTACATCATAAATGTGAAAAGTATTACTTATGATAAAGTATTCATGGTTTACCTGATGTTTTGAAAAACTAACAGTTTTCCTTCTTTGTGTATCACTTAAGGAGCTATTTATGCTCATCCCAAGTTATTGAATTTTTTTTCAAATGAAATAAATTGGAATAAGACCAAGTATGAGATCATGGAAAAGTCATGATACCTTAAACATGGAATTATACATGAACCTTTTTTTCATGCGTTTTTATATTTTGTGAAAAAATGGAAACTGAGTAGGAGTGTCTACTTTGTATTTTTGAGATGTAATATTTTGCAATGTAATTTTTATGGTCTGACTCTATAAAACTCTTAACCCGAAAAGATATTGAATGTGAATTATTCATTTAATTAAATATTATATAATGTTTGAGGTCGTGTCCTTACACAAAATATGAGGGAATTCAGACATTGTGGTTGTTCGTGCACCACTAAGATATTGGTTTAGTGGTTATGTTTTACTTTTTGTTTTCATAGTGTCACCTTTTACTTGATATGTGTGTATTGATTTATTTATATGATGTTGTTCCAATATTATAATACTTTATTAAAATAAATTGATGGAAAAATAATTCACATCTAATTTTTTAATACCTAGGTGATTATTGTGGGGGCTATAGTGATCTAGAACACTATATAGGTTAGGGGTTAATCGGCTCGGGTATCAATTTAGATGTTATGCTGGGTTACTTCATTAAAACGTGATTTTCATGTTGAACCACCAAAACAATGTTTTCAACACCTTATAAATCATATGTAATCCATGAAAATTATCTCATATAGATTGGTGGTATGTTATAAGAAGTTTTTTCCAACAAGACAATGATAAAACCATCAGATTACTAATACACAACACTAAACTCCCATCCATCTTCTATTCCTTTTTGTTCTCCCCACCATTTATTATTTTCCTCAAATAAATAACTTCATAATTGGAGGAATGTGCCTCAATAATAATATTTAGAAAATAAATATTCAAGGAAACAAGAAGAAAAACAGCAACATCACCTCATTCATCCCATTCATAGTGCGTGTTAGATAGAACCAACATCAACAACCACCAAACAAAAAGCCTTTTTTTTCAACTACCATATGACATTTTCATTAACTAATATGAAACTGAATTTCATTTCCCCAGTGTATAAAATATTTCAGGGTAAAATATTTGGAGATACATTATCAATATTCATTATCTCAAATTCAAATACCTATCTGATTAAATGTTTTTCAAGACCTTATGATCTATAAAAAGTATAAATTTCTGACCAAATAGGTAATTACACAAACGACATAATATATGGAATATAAGAAATAAATTCAAATAATGTGATGGTAGTTATTATCATAAAAACATAACTTCCTTGACCCATATAAAAAAACATCATCACCTGATATGAGATCACAACCCAACCCTGAACCTAAAAAATCACAACACACCACCTACCCATTTCTTGATTCTAAAGTAAACATGAATGATTTTGAAGTATGAAGAAAATTATATTATTTTAAAATAGATCTGAGATAAATCATTAAATCTAAATAAAACATTTTATATATCAAAAATTTCATTTTTATGTTATTCATGAGAAATAATGTGGAAAACCTTGGTAATAACCAACTGGATCATTGAAACTGTGTATCTAGAAGATGTTATTTTGATGTTATTAATACATATCAGACTCTATAATCTCTATATCCACATAAACACCCATTTTTAAGATTAAATTGGAATGGAAAAAAACCTAATATATATAAAAATCACACTCTGAATGTATGGAATACAACCAATGATTCATCATGATTTTGAACACTATCGTCATGTTTTTCTAAAGATCAACACTTGACCTTGAATACACCAATATATCATCCATTAAGACCACCATTAATGAATATAAATATCACTAAAATATCCTATACACCAATTACATAATGACTATCGGTGCATTCATGATATAAAAATGCATAAACATATTTTCATATTCTCCATATCGACTTTACAAAGATTTTTCTAGAATATTCACTTATTAAACTCATATTTTGTGATATATGAATCATAATTAAACATTATATATCCACTTATCTCCGCCAAATTGGTTGAAAAAATAATAAAGGGGTGTAAGTGTGTATTGATTCATTATATTAACTTATTTTGTAATATGATAATCAATGCATAGCCAAAGAGTTCCATCATCCTATGTCAAGAACAAGACAAGTGCTACCCATAGAGACGTTCAAGGCCAAATTAACCCATTTGTTTCCAAATCATCCCACTTAACATTAAATTACACTAATTATTTTTCATCCATTCTTTAATTTGGAAGATAGATAGGGCTTGTCCTATGAATGATATCAATCTAAAACTCCACTTCCCTATTACGTGTTAACCCTAAAAATTATCTGGAAAAAAATCGATAAGCTAACAATAACATGTGAAAAATTATTTTATTAATATATTCCATTGATTGCAAAGTCAAAGCATCCAAATATGTTGATATCTTTCCTACTCATAATTCCAACACACTTGTTTCACCTATATTTACATTCATTTCCCTACTAAAGTGATTGTTGACTCAATCATTAGTTTTAATACTGACCGAGTAGGGAAAATAGTATATGTAATCATTGATAATTCTAACTAATCCATATCCAGAATTATTTCATAGAAATCCATCTCCATCAAATACAAAAACCATATCAGTTTACTACTTTCAGAAGTCATATCACATTCTTCACACATAAAGGCTCTACATTCTATTTGACTGAGAAGTATAATTTTTTTAAATAGAAGGTATTATTTCAAAATTTAATCCCAAAAAATAAATAGAAATAAAAAATTAAATTAATGGGATCAAACATTTTAAAAAAATATTTTAGAAGGTTATATTTTAAAATATACATATCTAGTACCATCGAAGGTCTAGATATATCATCCCTAATAACATGCTCATATACATAACATAGCTTACTCAGAAAACATTTATCCAATTTTCTTATTAATAATGACCTTACTGATGGGTAATTGTATTCATGGAATCATCTTGACTATCCTTGTTCTATTAAAAATAGTTTCTCAGCTGAACTCATCCAGTTGAAACAAGCCGCATTTGCGACACCTTAGAACTGTACTGAACACTCGACCATGGATCACTATAAAGTAGGTAAATATACTATATTTTGTTTTCACATAAATAGTGTAGAAAATATTACTTATATATATATTTTATTTCAAAAATGATGTTTATGATTCATTAATTTTAAATTATGTGCATTGGGAATTAATTATCAGGCTATCCTACTGGGTATTAATACTCACGCTTATAGTTTCTTCTTATATTAATCCTTTGGAGATTGAGTCATATTGAGTTCAATAACCATGGGTGATGGTTGATCATTGTGTTTTATAGTGACCAAATATGTTACATGGAGACCATGAAGTAGTTATTATCTAGATGGTTTTAATGTATAGTTGTTTTACCTTTCAAGCTTAAATAAATGATTTTTAGTTTGGTATCATTCATGTATTGTGTTTTTTGGTATTTTCCAGCTGTTTAGTTTATTTATTTATTTTCATTTGAAATATTTCCCTCTTTATACTCTATTGATTCTATAAAATAGCTTCCATCCTATGGGGATTGGGATCACCCTTATTTCAATGCCACAAATCAACTTAGGTCAATGGTTCTGGGATGACCCAGGTTAGTTCGTGACAACAACATAATGGAAATAAAGAAAGTTATATATAATATAATGAGTCCATATATAATTATTATATAATTTTCATATATATATGAATATATATATTGTATCCTTCATCAAATTATAATTTGTGATATGGTAATTGAAAAATTAATGAAATCAATTTTCAAGGCAGTAGTTAGTCGTACACTTGAATAATGATTTAATAAGCAATTTAAATAAACCATAAATGGATTCTGGTCATGATATTAACATAAAAAATAATTATATTGGTTATATTAAGGATAATATATCAATGTGTTTTAATATTTATTTATATAGGTGGATGATGAAATAAAACAAAAAAATTTATTATTCAAGAATGTTACCTCTTCTTTGGGTAACCACATTATATTTATAAAAAACCATCCTATTTTTTCTTTTTTAAACCATATGTTTTATAAGATGATATTATGTATTTTTGGAAGTTATTTTCTTTTTTATTTTATTATATATATTTATTCAGACGTGTTATGTAGATAAATTTAGTGGAGGCTATTTATAAGTGGGAAAAGGAACCTATAAAGAAACTGCATGAAAATTTTCGAAATGAATCCAATACGGCAAGCCCATCCACAAGAATTTTTTTCCAAATGATCCATTGTTATAAATTGGGATGTATAAGGTCTAAATATTTGTACGATAAATTATTTAGATATGTTCTTTCCATTTATAACCCCTATCATTTTAGTTTAATCCCCGGTTAATCCATTTATTCTTTAATCTATTTAATTTTTTTTTCTCTGTTCAACATTTGTATCGGTCCAAAATTATGTATAACTTATAAGATAATATAAATAAATCTTATTAAAAAATAATTAATCCATTTTTTTCAATTAAAACTCAAATAACTGGAAAACATTATTTAATATCAATCATGTGGATGTGATGGCTATCTAGTTTTCAATGATAAATGATCAGTAGTTTAAATATTTTATATATCCTAATTCAATTTGAAATTTATTAACATTTCACATATTTAATTACTATAAGTATAATTTATAAAAATTAACATTGAAACGAAATTTAAAGAAAATTTAAATTTCTAAATAAAAAAAATTAAAAAGAAATTTTCATTTAAAATTCAGTATAGTCACTATCCATAAGAAAGTTCATCTTTTCAAAAAAAATCACAAAAAAATAACCCTAATTTTGTTTTCATATGTTGATTTAAAATTTAATTTTTATTTTTCAATATTAAATATTTTACAATTTCTTTAAAATAGTTTTAATATGTGTGCACATAAAGAAAACAAAACTACTTCATTTAAAAATACCATTTTAAGTGTAAAATTGTATTTAATAAATCATCTTGTCTAGAAAACACATAAGTTCATTCATAATCACATTATTGAATATATTTGTTTTTTTAATAATTATGTTCATTTACCTAAGGTATATTTATTATTTAATGAATTAAAAATCATTTTTGTGTATAAAAATTGTTTTATCATATTAATATTTCATTTATTTTCAAATGGATTTGATTTTAATTTATAATTAATTAGTCAATACAGAGTTGAATTTATATAAATTTATAGACCATATATATTCTTATTTTATTCAATCCTTTTCAAACCCTGCATTCCAAATTCTAGGTGATATCTTGCAAATTAAATATTAATATTGTAATAGTGTGTCCTGTTTTGGTTAACTCGATGTTGTGTGTAAAAGAAAGATAATCTCGGTGTTTTATGTAACACAATAACAACATAGTGTTTCATATAATGAATTACAAAATCATTTTTCCATGTAATGAAAAATATATCAGATTTTGAGATAAATTATTACATATATATATATTTAATAAAATCTATTAGTGTTTCTTTTATCCCCTAAAAATAGAATTTGACCATCAGAATTAATTTCGGCCATCAAAGGTTAAATTTTTTAACGTTTCATCCTTAAAACCACAATTATAATAAATTTTACTAAAAATAACCTTATATATAACATTTTTTTAACATAAAGGTTAAATAATTTAACCCATATCTTTATTTCTACATAGGAGTACATTAATATTAAAAACATTGGTCATAATAAGAAAAATATATATTTCATGATCCTTATACTGATTTTGAGGAATTTTTATGAGAATGTATACTTACTTGATTTCATTCCATTTCACAAGAACAATCAAAAAATGTGGTTGTGCCTTGATAAATTTCCACTATATCTCAATCTCTATAAAATGAAGGTGATTTTTTATTTCCTCCTGAACTATCGGAACATATGTTCCATATATAAAATTATATTTCATTCCATATGTCATTAGTTTTCATCACAACAAAATGTGTGTCACTGGTTATCCAATATCCATAAATCATCATATGTTAAACTAATACAGTAATTTATAATTAATTTTCCAACAATTAATATAAACTATTCAATTAGTGATTTACCTTATCAAAAATCCAAAGGATTAAATTAATAAACATATAAATAAGGTTTCAAATTTTCAAAAACGAACTTATAATTAATCCCTTTACAAACATGAAGTATCTCTTATTTGTCACATACCAAAAATTTAAATCCATTCATAATGTATACTCTTAAAACATGGCAATAAAATAAATTGACCTAAATCAATGTTAAAAAATACATTATTCTCCATTAATTATATAAATAATAGATTATTAGACATATTATATATATCTTAAAATGTTTTAATCTCCATCGACGATAGTGAATACCACTTTGTTAACAAAAAAATCATCTATTATAAGTTGATTAGTTCAATCACATTTACATTATCCAAATATGTCATCTCTTTACCCAAAAATAATTATCTCAGAATTTTAAATATACTAAGGGGTATCTTTACCTTAATAATGTGTTTTAATATTAAATAAAATTAATATTAAGTCAATTTTATAGGTCATCATCGTCATTCTACATATTATTTCACATCCTTAAGAAAAACATATACTAAACTATCCTTATATCTTTCATAAATTTTGAATCCCAATACATAAAAAAAATAAACCCAATCCCTTATGAAACCATTAATTACGATTTATCATCATATTCCATAATACCTCCTTCCATTAATTTTTATTCATATTCTCCTCTTCATCAAAATAATAAAAAATTATCCATACAACATTAATGATTTTATTCAAGAAAAATTCCCATTGGAAATGATTTTCAAAATTCACATACATTGCACATTTGAAACATTCAACCATGTATGATTTCCTTGGGAGACCAATATTCCAATCCTTTATGATAAGCGAAGATTCCCATTCCCTCATAAATTAAATTACATGTATCAATATTTTCCACACTGAATATATCTTAACATTCATTTGAGATATTCACTTTGGTACATCTTCCCACATTCATGGCATATATTGAACTAAATGTTCTTTTACCCATTGTCTCCATTACATTATCTCTTAGATAAATATATCATTATCTAATTTAATGAGTCCAAAAGTTGGTTGATGTTTCTATTATTAGTCATGATCTATGATTATCGAATATGAATAATCCAAATACATTTATCTTCAGTCATTATCAATTTTTTTCATGGTCACTGAATCTTCCATCAGATCAAATGATAACATGAGTATATATAGTTCCATCCATTATCTAAAACTATAAAGAATTATCTAACAAAGACTATTCACATTGTAAAAATACGTATTTATTAAAAATATTATATAGTATTTTCAAATCATAAAAACTTATTTTATATTTATAACACCTTATGTTTATCCTAGGTAATTCATATACACATTGAATTCTAATTAATCTTGATGGTTTGTAATGAGCTTGTGAATTTCCAAAGCATATCCAATGGGATTTTAAAACCAGGTTTCTTATAACGCATGTTGTCTTGAACATGTGACAATACATTCACGCTCAAAAAAATCTTCTCACAGTAATTACCCCTAGGTACATGTCTTCATAAGCCATATCCAATTTTAATATCTAGATAGGGATGTAATTTCATAGAAACCCCTTGTTCTATCCATTTCTAAAATTATATGACATCTTCCAATAAATTTACTCGTCCAATTATTTATCTCTAGATACATCCCTTTAAATATCCATTGATGTATCCATTTGGATCTCAATAATGATTTTTAATCCTTGTTTCTAAATGTTTAACAAAACATTCTTCTTATTCCAACAATATTTACCTAGGATTATCATATATGGAACATAAATATTTTTAGATTAATATTAATTTAATTAAGCAAATAAAATATTTAGGAACATAATAGTTTATTTTTATGAAAAAATGTAACAAAATATTCATATTTCATGAATGTTCTCCATCATATATCCCAATGGTCATCTATTATAGTACCCCTTATAGGCATTCCCTAAATAATCCCTTCTTTATAACTAGGGGAAAGAAGCATAAGAAATGTTGAGCATAGATTCGCTTTAAGGGTAATCACAGGAGATATAAATCTATGATCATGTGAAATCATATGATATTTAAATGTTACATGATCATGAACATACCATACAAATAGCATACCCACCCTATCATGGTTCACAAAATGACAAATGGAGTAAAACAATCTCATCTCAAAAAACATCGGATATAAGAGTGACAAATAAAAATATATCATTCATCAACCGTATGAATATTTCATAAATGTTTGGAACACTAATAATTATTTAGAACCATTGCATACATATTGTTTAACAACCAAGACCATAAACATAAGAGATCAGGACATTCCACATGTTTCATATTTTGGGTCAGTAAGAACCTATTTTCCATTATGGATCTGGACGCACCTATTTCCGGTAGTGGGTTAGGATAAACCTAATAACCATAGTGGACCGGGTCCATAAAAATGTTTCATATAATGATATCAACTGACTTATTTCATAATCCAATTCCTTATAAGGTGTTACAGGTCCCATCCATCATTTAATTAATATCAGATATATATATGATCCATGGGATAATAAATAAATCATCATATCATTAACCATGAAATTAAATGGGTTTCATATACATTTTTTCATTTAATCATAGAATAAACCATGCAATAATATTTAGATTTCATAATAATTTTATCATCGTATAACCCATGGAAGGGAAACCAGTTTCACAAATTATTTTTATCATAAAACTTTCAGAGTAACAATAAGAATGGTATCCTTGGAATATATCCCCAGTAAATTATTAATCAAGGGAAATGATGTATCATGAAATGGATAATTATTTTTAAATATAATAAATATGGATATTTTTAGGTGTACAAATTAATTTTTATTGAAGAAATCTTCTTATCAAACGAAACATTTTGGAAATAATTTTCATTAAAAAATTACATGTAAAAATTTTTATGCAAGATTTTAAATTCAATTTACAAATTTCACTAGTAAAATATCCATTCCAGTTAAAAAACATCATAACAGAATATTTTTTGTGAAAATACTATTATATTAAAATAACCCTGAAAAAATGTAAAATTAAAATAAAACAATTTTCATTCGTAGGTGATCTTTTTTTTATTACATATATGTTAAAATAATTATTCCTTCCACATTTTTGATAAAATCATAACATTGTTATTTATTGAAAAGTCAAGAATCGTTCATTCAATATTACTTCAATAAATATAATATTAATTTAAATTTATTCTAAAAATTTAAAGTAGAATATTATAAAATTTCGAAAAACATTTTGGGAAAACATAGTTTTTGGAAGAACAAATATATTTCTTACCAAAGAGATAGGTAGTGTTTTATATTAATAAAAAGAATTTGTCAATAATTTTATGTAACAGAGGGGAAATATTAAAATTTATTGACAATATCCTGAATAACCCATGTATAAGATAATTAATGAGATTTATGGATAGGGTGATCATAATATTCTATCATTGGGGACAATATCGTAGACAATCACCATATATGATGAGATTGTAACAGATGACTTCTTTTACATTGATATCGTTGAATAAAAAACTCCATGATGTAACGACCTTAAATGAATGATAAAATAAATATTTAATAAATAAAATCATGATATTTAATGAAGAGTTGGATTTATATACACCTATAAAAAAAGAGTGATTAATAAAATAACATACAATCTAATGAATAAAAATTCAGACAAAAATTACATATTAATATGTTATGTTATAAATAATAAATACCTTGAATTATATATACTAAAATGGATAAGTATTTCACTTTAATTTTAAGGATAATAAATACAAATTCATTCATGGATACTATATACACCAAATGAATGAATCATGTGTTGATTAAGGCTTGTGTCTCACAAAAATGGACGTTACATGCAAATATCCTAACATAATTATTTAATTCCTTTGTTTACATTTCAAAATACATTATAATAAATATAATTTTTTTATAATTAAATAATATAACCTTAATTATATATATCATACGTTAATTTTTTAGTTGGACCATTAATTATTTGGTTTCAGAAAACTTTCATGTTACTCCCACATTTTGGGTAATAACCACTTTCCTTTATTATATGTAGTGATTTATTATTTTTAATCATATTTCATTGATCAATATTTCACTATATATAAGAAAATAATCATGAAATATTTATAATATTAATGAAAAAAATTATATATTTAAGACTAATCAGGAATAATGTTTTTGAGAGACTAAGTAAATTACGATCAAGGAGATGGTATGCCATATGTAATCATTTGTAATGTATAAATTTTTCAACGATAATTATTGAAATGAAGTGTGTACTATAATATAAATATTTAATTATAATAATATAATAAAAAAAATTATTTCCTTATATATATATACATAACATCTAGTTGGTCTAGGGTTGGAAAGAGAGCCACATCACATTGTCATTTTTGTAGTCCACATGTACATCAACAATGTAATCATTATATAGTTTGTGAAATTGTATGTAAAATGATATATTACCCATATAGAATCATATATTTGTCATAAATATCATAATTATTTAATTTATATTAAATATAATTATTATCATTATCCATATTATCTTCTATGTATAATGTTAGTGAAAACAAATCTCATTCCTTCGAGAGGTGGTAGTCTTCTGAACATAGAAGTGACAATATCATATCCCCTATAAAATAGAAATTAAAATATACCTACATATAATATAATAAATATATAATTATAGTTACATTATAAATATAATCTATATAATTTATATCCCCAAACGTACCCAACTGTGATAAGTGGTACTGGAAAAATGAATAACATCAATTCGCATGGTGGTAATCATCCTTACACGTGAACAATGATTTCAATACCTATTTTATAAAAGTGTATAAGTTTGTAGTCAATGACCATAAAATTACAACATAAATTAATATGTCATAAAATTATATTATTATATAAAAATGTTTTATTATTAATTGATTGGTGTGGAGGAATAAATAAAAAAAATCATATGATAAAATATTACCTCTTATATGGATAACCTCTTTTGGTTTTCATAGAAAGACATCCAAGGATGGATTTATTCCTATGATATGACATCTATGATTAGTGTAGGGAACTATTTAGGTTATTTGGGTTTTTATTTTCCAATCTATATGTCTTGATATGTGTTATGAAGTGATGGTTGGTGTTGGCCTTTTATATATTTGGGAAAGGAACCCTCTATGAAACTATATAAAAATTTCCCAAAATCATACAAAATGATAAAGATATTCTCGTGAAAAAATCATCCAAATTACACTAAATTCAATTTTATGATGCTTAATGTTGATTAATTTCCATAAATAGGACTCATACTTGTTTTAGTTCATTTTTAGTTGTTATTATCTTACCATCACCACACAGTAATATTATTTTTTCCTTAACCATGGTGATTAATTTTTTTATTGTTTTCACTATTAATTTTGGTAAAAAATGTGGTTTTAACTTATTAGTTAATAAAAAAAATTAGGATTAAAAATATTTAATAATTTGTTCCATTTTCAATTGACATAATGTGATAAATTGTATTTACAATTATTCTCAATGACATGTTGAGAATGTCAGATTTCAAAGAGAAAACATTACAAATATTTCAATTTTTCTATATCTAATTTCATTAAGAAATTAAATAACATAAACTAAATTGAATTATTATATATATAATTTACTGTTATTTATTTTTAAATAAATATAATGTATACTTTCTATTTAAATAAAATTTATAAAAAATGATTTTATTTATTAAAAATCAATATTTATAACTATTCATTAAAAAATTAATATTATTTAGGATTCTAAAAAACCCTATTAAAATTAATATATAATGAATTCAAAAATTATGTTCTCTTTTTTAAACAATTCATATGAAATATTAAAAAAATTAAAAAAATGGTGCACAAAAATGTGGTGAAACTTCTTTCTAGAAAAAATATTTCTTAATAATAAAATTTAATTTATTCATATATCTTATGTCGAAAACACAAATGATAAATTTTAATTAGATAATTGAATAATATATATATATATATATAAACATTAAAAAAAATTCAAGAAATGTTATTTATTTTATTTTAATGAGGTAATCACATTTATGTGTGTAAAATTTTATTTTTACGAAAAGATTACATATAATTACAAATAGTTTTTATTATAATTTATAAGTAAATAGTTAATAAATAATTCACTACATATAAATATTTTGAACATATATATTCATGATTGTTTTATTAATATTTATACTCACCATTAAAAAAGCTATGTGATATATATTGTATTAAAAAAATAATATATTAGTTGTATGTTGTGTTTTATTTCATATAGTGTCTTGTTAATTGCAACCTAAGATAGGTGTTGCATGTAATACAATAATAAATCAATGTTATTTTTTATTAAATATAATCATAGTGTTTTATGTGAAAAAAAATCTAAAATTACAAATTAATATGATAAAAATATATCATAAATTATCATTGCATAAGAGCCTCTTAAGGAGCAATCGGAATACTCATGTGAATGAAATTAGTATAATAAAAATTTACTATAGGAATTGTTCATTCCAACAACCATTGAAATATGTAAAAGCAAAACTCATCATATGCTTTATTGTTTTAATGATTCACATAAACTAAACCTGTTTCTATAGATGATAAGAATTGCTACACCACAAATTTCAATATAACGAATGTCGAAATATTTTAGAAAACATCAGGGTAAACATTAGATATCACTCCGTTAAAATAGAATGTCTTAATCCATCTAACCTTATGAATTAATTAATTTATATTATAGAATGATGATAGATACCAAAATATCATATGATAGAAATGAATTGTTCTGATTTCATATGGTAGTTTACTACTATTTAAAAATAATTATCACATGTAAAAATTTTGGGGAGTCCCATAATAAAATAGATTGTGTTGTTTTCCCAGTTCTATGCCGATATATGTAATTGTTCTAAATTTCATATAGGAAATTTTCTCTCATAGATAACAGGAATGCATAAAATTTAGCAAGATAAATACACAAAAATATTCTTTTACTATTATCCCATGTGAAATAATCCTTTACATATTGATATATCTTCATTCTTCTAGGTTAATATAGAATTAACCTCAATGATATTTATTCAACCACTCCTTCAATTATAGAATTATTTGGACACAAACTTAGTTCTTCCACATCATTCCATCCCAAAAACTATTGATCTTAGGAACACATTCTTTTATAGTAAAAATCCTTCCGTATGTCATAAATTTCAACTCATGTGGAAATATTTTTAATATTCATTTTAAAAAGATAATATTTATTGCGATTATTTTATATATCCACATCAATCATTTGGAAATTTGTAAATATTGGATATTTTTCATCCTCAATATAATTAAAATAACATTATCCTTTGGACATAGTGAATCATCAACATTTTTCACATTCCATGGATGGTATTTAAATGATCAATCAAATTCATTAATCAATTCCAATCATTTCCATTTGGGAATTTTCAACTCTTTTTGACATAAATTTTATTTTATCATTTATGATCATTTTATTTGTCACATTTTTTTCAATAATGATTATTCATCAAAATTGTTATTATAATAATTAATATATATTACTCCAAAGCACGAGTTCGTTAATTTTACTGAGACACAGAAAATGTAATGAGGAAAAATATATAACCATATAATTTTTCATTAGTATTCATCCAAGCCCATTATTTGATTCACCAATATTGATCACCAACCATTTCCCACTATAGTGTAGCATAATTATAGGTGTTCTAAATAACCAACCATTAATTTCCATGAAATTTTCCTCACATTCATTCGTCTGAATTAAAATTTCTCACTTTCTTGTGATCATGGTGAGTTTATAAGATTCCCAATAAAAAATTTCTATAATCTATCAATTATACCTATAAAAACCCCGAAATATAAAGATCTCATTCATTCTACCTTTATTGGTCCCATATTCAATAACATACATCATTAATTAATCATGTAACAAACCCATGATAGATATTATATAACAAAAAATCAAAATAAATTTTTTATCCAGAATTCAATCATGGTATTTTTTTCACAATGTGTCTCATTCCTTATGTTCATCACTAAAATACTCAAGTTATATTCATGAAATTATGTATATTATATAATATTATAAGAAATTCCCTAAACACACGCACAAACTGATCAAATTAATGTATAAAGAAAATATTCATTAAATCCATGATGAAGGAATTGGGAATTTCAATGATCAAATAGAATCACTATAAATTATATTTATGAATACCATATATTAATGGTTGTTGTGGGTATGTATTTACATTTTATCCTTATCTAATAGTATGAATATTGAAGATAAAATATGGAAAAATATTGGGAACTTTTTTATTTATGTATGAAATCATCAAAATGAGGATGGGGATACTTATTATTTATTATAATCTTGTTCTGATTTAGATAATCAATGGAAATTCATATTGATCCATAATTATTTTTTACAAAAAGAATAGTTGAACCCCATTTTATCACACTTGGGTTATTCAATCCATTTGAATTATTATCATAGAGTTGCTTCATCAATTCATGCAATTTAATTGTGTCCATTATATAAGTTTTTTTATCAAATAAGTTTCTCACGAGGTATTAGTTTTATTCAAAAATCAATATCAATATTTCAAGTATTATTATTGATCTCTTCCATTTGGAAAAAATTCCCATAAAATAGGATTATCATCAAGGATGAGATTCCCCACAAACATCTAAAATAAATACCCTGAATGAATTGGAATCAAATCCCATAAAATGAATGAAATTTACATTAGGTTTCCTTGTTTATTATAACATTGATATATTATCATATATTTTTTAAATATGAAATCTGATTTGTATTACATATAAATTGATATACGATTTTTAGAAAAAAAACTAAAATACATTTCCAAAATCACGTCAAATGAAACATCATTAAGATTAACATATGTTTCATTTTTTAAAAAATCATCATGAAATAGTCCCTTCAGTACTATTTGAGTTTTCCATTGGATGAGGAAATTTACATGATTAAATACCAGGTTCCAATAATTTAAAACAATTATCAATATATTTCTCTTTAGGAAGAAATAGATTTCACACCATTAATCTGTTCATTCTTCCTTTGCAATTAATTAAACTATACGATTCATTTCCACTCATATATCATATTACTTTTATTTTCATGCATTATACTAGTTTTAAATTACATATTTTTACATGAAATACTTTGATCCATTTATACTCTATGGTATATTCCACACATGATCTTATATAAAAGTATCATTCTCATGCATAGTGAGTTATAGAGTAGGTTACAAAGAAGGATCTTAATCAAATAACATGGTAACAGATTATGAATAATAAAAATATATATTTTTTCAATCAATCTCCCTTTTGGTTGACCAGAATCACCATGATATCCTTCATATTCAGTGATAACATGGTTTCTTCTTGTTCCAACTATTGACTAAAACCTAACAATATAGCATTAGAAGTTATAATCATAGGTAAAATCATATAATATTGAAAATAATGTAAATGCTTATTAAATCATGACACCCTATTTTTAGTCATTGAAACCATAGTGTTAGCTAGGGTCATTTATGGTCAGCATCAATTAAAATAGTATGTAATTTTTTCGATTATAAAATTTTATTAATCCTAACAATATCCGCTATGAATGTTGAGCCAGGTGTAGAGAAAGTGAAAACACACATTTAACTAGAATAATAATAGAGATATGTTATACAATCTTTTTTTCAATGTTATAATAATTAGATAAACCTTCTCCAAACCTAACTCCGCCTACAATATCAAATAATGGATGTTTTCTTAGGAAAACCACACTCCATTCATTCTATAACATATGATTTCCTTTTAAACAAAAAATTATTAAAATGTTTTATTAATAATTTTTTTCCTCCTTGTTTCCAATGGTATCTTAATATTATCTAATACCAACTATTATTAACCATAATTTTCATACATAATAAATATATATAATCAAACTAATATCCATTACATAGCAACATGTTCCAATTCAGAGCGTTAGTTTTTTAAATTCATTGGAATATTTGATATAAAAACAACTGGTATATCAATAATCTACACTATCTCTATATTAGAATGTCACAACTATAACCCTTCTTAAATTTAACATATATAAGTAATTTAATCATATCCTCGGGAAATGAAAACTAATTACAATAGGTGATGTGAGCTTCTCAATACAGCTATCAATGGGAGAAATCATTTATCATTTATTTATAATATAGTCTTTAAGGGTACAATAACAAGATCTTGGACTTTTAGAATCATACCATGAAATTAATTGATAGTAAACATGAACCATGTCATAAATATTTTACATTTTATATGTTCAGATCAATAATGAAACCAAATAACATGATCCATGAGGATAATATATTAGAATATGGATTTTTATAATAGAGTTGAATAATGTGCGGAATTATATACATAAAGACATCATATATGAAGGATAACCACCAAGACATTCATAAGATATTTGGATAGGTATAAACACCCATTTACCTACATAAATATTTTTATAACCTCTTTTTTACCATATTTTGGCCATGGGATAACATCCCATGTACCCTCATTCAGATTTTTGATTACCTCCTATGAATTATTTTTTTAGCTTGGGTAACATCCTGTGTAACCGCTAATCCCATATACCATTAATCAGTACCCAATACATTGGATGGAAATATAATTAATGAATCACGCATCTTATAATGAATATAATACTCATTTATTCCATAAGATCATTAAATTAGCATTCATCATATCATATCACATGGAAAAGAATATATGTTTCATTGATACTTCCTCATTATAATCATAAACTGTCTTGCCAATGATTATAGATGGTATCATAGAACAAAATCCCCTTTCAGTATATGTAATGAAAATCGATATTACTATATATAAAAATTAAAATTAAAATATCAGTACAATATTTTATGCGGGAAAGACAATATTAATTTGTAATTCACTTATTTAAAATATAAAAATTTCTAAAATATTATATAAAAATTTTTCAGTGGAAATTCAATTCAATATATATAAATGAGGAATTACACATTCAAATGTTCATGATTCTGGGAAATCCAATTCATGTAAGGTATGTTAAAAAAATTATTCCAATTTTATTTTTGATAAAATATCGTCATTACATCTTTTATAAAATTAAACTGATGTTTCCCTCAATCTATTTGGTGTCAAAAGAAAATCATTTGTAAAAAATAGCATTAATCAATCATAAGTGAATATACAATATTTTTTTAGAAAATTTCTAAATAATGGCTATGGAAGAAGAAATAATTTTGGCCGAATACGTAAACAATATTTATTATCAATAAAAAACATAATTTCTAACTGTATGGTTTAGGAAGGGATAAAAATGAAAGGAAAACCTATAATTTCTTTAAATGATCAAATTAGACATTTCTTGCCTCTTATTTTTTTTCAATAGATGAAAATGAATAGAAATAAATTATTTTATATAATTTACCATATGAGAATAAAATTTATTGAATTGATGATAGATTGTTCATAATATTTTCTCATAAAAAACGTATTCATATACAATCTGGGTAAATAATTAGATTGCAACATTAATCCCTTACCTCAAATTCGACTTGCTTCTAATGAACACCAAAATAAAGTATTATAAATTTGAATTTTTTATAATTATATAAAAATGTAATTTATATTATTTTAATAACATATATGATCTAAATATAATTTTCAACACTATTTAATTACTAGTTCCATAATAAAAACATTATTTACTGGTGTTAGATATTTTTTTTTTCATCAAAAATTTCATTTGGTAGTTTAGTTCCTCATAAATTGATCACAATTAAATCATATATAGAATCATAATCATGATATAAATTTAATATATAATCATTAGATATATATATATATATATTTATAATAATCCATAATATTTTGTAATAGGGAAATCAATTACATCATTCATGAAGATAGTAGGTTGTATCTAATCATAAATAATGAATTCAATTTTTGTCAGATGGAATTAAAGAAAGGTGTATAATAATTTAGTTTCATAGAGTCATTAAAATGTACTATATATCATATAAATTAATTAAATATATAATTATTATGTGAAATGTAATAATAAATGAATAAATAACCACATTTCATTGCGGATAGGACATTCAACTTATATAGACATGTTTTTTATCATATTCAAATGGATGAGAATGTAAGAATGTATGTATATTGTAATATTTCTAGAGGATAAAATATTAATTATATATCATATAATTAAAAATTAAATCCATCATAATAAAAATAAATGAATTTTGTTGACTGAATTTCAATAGTATCACTATGTGGATACAGTAGCCCATACGTAAAATTGAGTAAAACATTCACCTCTTATTTGATGGTAAGAAGGTTAAACAATATTGGTTTGATAATCCTAATAAAATATAATTTTATTTATTATATTTATTTAATTAATTTAGTAATAATAAAGAATATTTAGATATATTTAACGAAAAAATAATTTCAAAAAGGTTGGGTAGGATTATTACATCTCCATTGGTTTGCCTCTTTTAGATCCTTTCTTATGTAGTATTGCAATTTTTTTTAAGAAAATGACCTAATATTTTTATATAGTTAATTTCATATGATAATTAACATGGATTGGTCAATCTATATGTCTGAAATTGGTATAATTAATTGATATTATGTGTATTTGTTTATAAGTGGAAGATATGACGTAGTTGGAATTTCGTAAAAGGTTAAAAAAATATTAATGATGTACTCAATGAATATTCTTAAAAATGGACAGATATTGGATGTTGGGATTTTATAAAATATAAATACTCAAATGAAATAGGAATTATAAAATTCTAATTCCTAGAAATATCATCTTTTCATCACTTAATCCTCTATAAACTATTTTAACATTAAATATGAACAAATTATTTTATAGATTTCAATATTTATTATAGAAAACATGAAACTGAACTCATTATAAAAAATTGAAATAAAATCATAACATAGAGAAACCAATGAACCTAATTATATTTAAAATATTAATAATTTTTTTAAAAAATTATCCCTCAAATCACGATCAAATGAATATTTCTCTGAATAAATGTTTTCTTAAAAAGAAATATTTTCATACAAAAATCCAACAAAAAAATTATAAAGAATTTAAATAGATTATTTATAATATAAATGAACTAATATAATATTTAAATAATAATTTTTTAATGTTGAACTTTTTAAAATCATTAAAGAAATAAGAAAAGTTTTTTAAAAAATAAATATTTTCACTATTCCTTAAAATATAAATCTTGTTAGAAAATTCAAAAAACTCTCACTGTGATGTTATTAAAATGATGATTTTCTTAAAAATGTTCACATTTTTAAACAAATATTCTAAAATATTATGAAATGATATAATATTTTTTATGGAAATGAAATATAACAATTTAGTGGAATGTTTTATTTTCAAATCATACATACCCAGAATAAAAATGAGAATTTATTCGTTATCATATAAATAAACATATTTTTTAGAAATTATGTTAATTATTTTCCACTCTAGCAATTTAATGAATACATTTCCATTGTATACTATATTATATTTCTTTTATACTCATGGTTTTGTCTATCTAAGACATTAAAGATATTAAATTTAATTGAGAAAAATATATCATAACATATCAAGTCATTACATTGAATTTATTCTACTGATACCATCTTAGAGATGGAATATAAATAATATCGAATATCATAGAAAATTTTTTATTTCACTTTTGATGAATTTTACTAATCTTGGATGAAATTTATTTTTCCCATCTTAAACTATTTGTAAACTTGTTTTCTGATTGATATCCTTTTGATATTTATTTCTATCATTCCTCTAGCATATTGTAGATGAATTCTATGACATTCCCAAGATTTACAAACCATTCTGGAGATTTATAACCACAATTATAAAGTTACCATGTTAATTCATTCTCATCATGTTGTGATAATGACAATCCAAAAGGATAACTTATATATTTTTTAGTTCACCACCTATGAAGAGAGTATTTACATACCCTTTTAATCTTCATGGCTCCATAAGTTACATAAATCATATGAATATCAACCCATTATTTCAAATTTTTCATGAAATTTTAATTCCCAACCAATTATGATTAACATCCACTATCAATGATCAATGTTTTTTTGTTCAATATATACAAGAGAGGAATTTAATCAATATTTTCCTTTTATTTATTCATCATTTACATGAATGAGAACCCCAGTTGACCCAATTTGTTAATATAATCTATTTTTTCCCTTAAATCATTTTAATATAATAGTATTTTTATAATCCTTATAAAGGGTATAATTTATTACTCAAATAAATCTTGTCATTTTTTCTATAATTATCTTCCCACTAACATTCATTATAGTAATAACCTTTTCTTCCCTAACTACTATGTATTTCATTATTCAAAAAAATTATATACTAAAAAAAATATCCATTGATTATAATTATTCTATTTGGTAAAATATATTTCATTATCCTTTATTTCTAAATTTATGGGAATGTTCCCTTTAAGAAATATCCTTATATTACAATAGTAGATCATGGAATGATAAAAAAATCCCTTGAATTATAATTTCTTTATAGGAAATTCCCTTCCTTCAATATTCAGAAACATGAACCAAGAATTCATATGTCTTATTGGTTTTTTCTGGTTAACAATCACGAATTGAATATTTTATTATTCCTTCATATTTCCATTTATATAATCTTTATTTATCTAACAGCTTGTATTATATATTCAAAGAATTTTGTTACAACTATCTCCTTTCATTTTTACTAATTTGTTCTAATTTCATTATTCAAAATTTTAACAATATAAATATTTTGTATTTTACAAAAAAAATAATTTATCGTAAATATATTGTTTCAAAAACCTTATAATACTTACACGAATCATTGTTTTTTATATCCATATATTAACCGTAAGAAAAGTAGATTCTTCATTTGATCACAAAAACTCATTTGTGACTTTTATTTTAATAGTAAAAAAATTATAACAGGGATTATATCCTCTTTTTCAATCTTTTACACAATCATTATTTTCCTCGATCACCTAATTTAGTTTTCAAAAAATCATATTGTCATTGAAAATTTACATTGAATTTAATTGACTAGACCCAAGAAAATATAACTATTCATATAGTCAATCTATTCCAACATTAATATGATAAAAATATTCATATGGTCATTTAATCAATCACATAACTATCTAGTTTTTCAATTTTTGGAGTACGAGTTCTAATAAATTTCCATTAAGTATATACATGAGATATACTATAATTTTTTTTATTTTCGTACTCATTTAATGGTTCTTTATTTTATGGAATATCAATCCTATAATCATTAATATCAAACTTAAATAATAAATCTACTTCTTTCAAACAATAATCATCATTAAATTCTAATTTATTACTTACAATCTCTTCCTATGGAATTTCATTCCTAATTTGATACCACATTTTTATGATAATCTCTTCTAATGCATGTGTACTATTTAAACATTTAATTCATTTTTACCAATATTTAATGAGAACCATACAATAAATTCCCCTACATTTCCACATTAAAAAAATACCAATAAGAGAGTTCCATCAACACACACACTCTAATTCATTATCTTTCTTGAAAAAATTTATAAGGATTCATTCTACTCATATTCTTCATATTTACCACCTAAATGTTTATAATTATTTGCATTTCATATATATAAATCTCTTTATTTTAATGTATATAATTTCCATATGGCTTTGTAGTCATTTTATTAGTTACTTATATTCTCAAAATATCATCAAGGCATCAATTTTCCATATCCATTTCAAAAAAGGATAAATTTTTTTCTATATTATAGTCTTGGTGGACATCATAAAATATTTATGATAATTTCAATACCAATAATTTCTTCATCATTCCCCTAAATATGTCCAATTACCATAGTGGTATGATATCTTATATCACTACAATTTTCATCAAGAATAATTTTCAAATCATCGAGGGTATTATGGAGAACATAGAGAAAATACTCCTCTTGATATGTATCCCCTATATATATATAGGGGACTATTTTTTACACATAATCTTGGAATACTTTAATGTCCTCAAAATTTTATAAATATGGTATTAAAAATTATTAGGTAGATGTTTTTCATAGTTGAAAAAATAATGTATAATATTTATACCGAATTAAATCATATAATGTCTCATCACATCTCTGATATAAACCCCATAAATGGTGGTAGAAGTAAATATGATCCAAGAGAAAAAAATATCTGATGACATTTTTTTAAAATTTTATATTTTTTCCAATATGTGAATTCAATTTAATTAAAAATAACAAAATCAAACACATATAAATTCAAATGATATATTAAATGTATTTAGCTTATGTATGATACTATATGGTATACCAAGTGAAAAAATGAGGTTATGGTCAATTAGAGTAAAACATAATATTTTTCATTAAAAATATCTAATCCTTATGTTGGTAATAGGTCGACAATCTATTCTAATTGTATTTAATATTCACAAAAAAAAAATAGACAAAAAATAGAACCTGTATATTTTATTGGAGGATCACCACGGATGGCCAATACATGGATTATGGTCTGATGATGTTTCAGTTATACAAAAATTCATTACAAATCAAAATATTTTCATAGTTATGTTTTTTTTCAATCATAGTAACCCTATTCAATTATTGAAACATTTATAATGAATATACTTATAGTTAATTACATCCCTCAAATAACCTCTATTGAATCAATCTTCTAAGCTACATTGAATTTTTTCTTCCTTAGTTTAAAAGCATAAAGTATAGCTCTAGATAATAATGAATGTAAATTTAGAATTGCATCATTGTTGTCCATGTTTGATACATTAATCAATTATTAATTATATTCTCAATTAGTTTTCCTAATTTTAATTATTCTCTATGGTATTTCTCACCAATGTTAGTGGATTTTCATAAGAGTTTCTTCATCGTGGTCCATTACATCAGATAGATATGCCGTTTCCCATGACCCTTAATTCCAATTTAGGATTTGTAGATTATTTCAATCAATGTATATTCATGAAATTCCCTTCCATTGGGTATATCTTCCCGTGTATGTTTTCCTTACATTCATTATTATAAACTATTTGTGAAACACTTGTTCTGTATTTCCTTTCCACTAAATATTTTCTATAATGACATCAATCCACTCATTTCTGCAGTTGATTCCCTCAGATGTAGTTGATGTAGGTTTTTCATACATGAATAGTGATCCTCTAATCCATATATAATATTTTATTACCCTAAATGAGTGTATTGTTTAGGTATTTCATTGATAACCCACCAAATATTAGAAAACCATCAGTTTTGGAAAAAAGTTGTTTGATTATCACATATCCACATGTGCGCAAACCCCTATATTTTAATGGAACCTATTCTAGTTCAAAATGGATATGAATGTGAAACTACTATCTATAAGAATGCATGAAATTTTAATGGTTCCTAGTATCCACTAGGCTTGAATTTCCCACTTTGGTTTGGAAATATTTATTGGATTCGATAAAGAAACTTCATATCATCATTTGAAAACATTAGTCCCAAAAATATCATAACAACTAAAGAATAATGCCATTTTAGATCCACTTAGGTCCTCTGATTCGTTCATATAATCCCCCATAAACATCAAACACTTTCATCCTCCTAGAAAATAATTATGAAATACAAAAAAAATGTTCACACATGATATTTCAATAAATTTATGTCAACACATTATTATACCCTCCTCTAATCCTCATATAGGAATATTGTAAGATTATTTATAGAGTATGACTTTCTCAATTTGTAATTCATTGCATTAGGTATAATCGTGGTTTTTGGGGGAATATAAAGTGTATGATTCCCAAACATGGGTGAATATATATATTTTTCATTTCCATAAGTTTATCTTCTAATATTTGCCTTATTACTTATTCTAATCACACATTGGTGGGGTACTACTTGTTTTATTAATAAATATACGTGTCAGCACCCATGGGTATTTCAAAACATTATTAATAAGGATCTTTCAATGGGAAATGGAACTATGTTTATAATGTCCGTAATCGAAGCCGGATTTTGATAAAAGTGATACCAATACACATGCATGGTTTATTTTTTGGATATCCAAATATAATATTTTTTTCTTTTTATTATTGAATATATTGACAATTAACTTATTGGGATCACATTTGACTGCTAATGTATGATTGGTATATACTCATTTTGGTTTATAATATGATGTTATCTATATGGTTGTCTTACTATTAGGTTTCTATACTATATTTTGATACTTGATGTACCATACACAATTTATATAGAGAATTTTGATATGAAGTTATATGTATAGTCTTTCCAATATTCCGTTAATTCCCTATGCACTTGTTGAAAGTGTCCTACTAATGGGGAGGCATACATGAGTCCTTGTAGAACTCTTACATGGTCTTTACTAATCAAGAAAAAGAGTTAGTCCCACTTGTTCCTCTATTTTTCCTCCCCAGTATATTCATGTAATATAGGTTTTTGAGGTCATGTATTCATGTATTATTCGACCATATAATGGTATAGTTTTATTTGAATGACGAGACATCATCATTTACAAGCTGATAGATGGTAAAATATGGTGATCACTAAAAATTTATTAATGTATCAGTAATTGTAATTCAACTAATGCGTATTCGTTGGGTTTTCAACAAATTTGTTTTAAAATATTGGTCAGTTTCAAATATGACTGAGGCCATATGATTGACATTTTGATTTTATGATTATTATAACAATACCAATTGTCATTATTGTGATTCTGCCCATGTTTTTGACCCTTGGAGGCCACCGATTAATATTTTAGGACTTATTTTTGATTCAATAATTTAGGATAGATAATTATTAATGTTTATAATTATTTTTTCATATTTGATGAAGAAATATATGATCAAAATACCATGATGAGTATTAGTGTAATATCATTAAGCATTTGGGATATCAAATCATGAGTAAAGTAACTCTGTTATAGAGGCATGAAATAATTTTAATACATGATTTTATTTTTTTATTCCTATGTGTGTCTGAATTTTGTGGGATTGACATTGGCTTAGTCACGTTACAACCAATAGAGTTACTTTGAATATAATTGGCTTGGATGGATCATCATTTATATAGATGTTTAATTTCATGTACAGTTTTGGATCCATATAGATTCATTATGACTAAAACATAAATGTTATTTTGTTCATGATTTTCCTTACAAACAACTAAGGTGTTTTCGTACAAGTAATGTGTTATGTGTTCTTTGGGATGAGCCTTTTTAATATGTCATGGGGACTCCAAAATAGTTTTGACTAAAGGTAGTGAAATTCATTAGGCTCTAACCTATGAATTGGTGCTAAAGTTGTTTTCATTTTTCGTTGGCTTTTACAACCTTCTAGATGATAGTGTATTATATTGATATTATACACTTCTATTGGGAAATAGTTCTAAATTGAATAAATATGTTAAAATATGGTGATTTTATAAGTAATTTATCTTTTGTATCATGATTTTATCCTTCCATAAGGGAATTCAGTGATCATGGGTATTGTTTTGGAACAGCCATGTCTTATCAGTGGTTTCCTACGGTGTCATAATTTTTAGGAAAAAGTAAGAAAATCGGGTTGAGGACGTTCATACACAATAGGTAACAATGTCAGTTCATTGTATGTTTATGGGTTATAATATCACATGGGGTGATTTAAATATTAATATAGACTTGTATATAAATTGTGAAAAATAATTTTAATTAATATTGTTTTATTGATATTAGTATTATCATGGATATGGGTGAGTTATAAACTTTTGATTTTGTATAGATATTTTGTGACAGTTCAGGAATGGTTATATTTTTATCTTATTCTATATACTCGAATGGGATACAAGATATGGATATGTTTCTAGATAACGTAATTATTATAGGTAATATCATTAATGTTCACCATTTTTACATTTCATGATCAGGTTTTGTGGATATTTTGGTGAAGGGTGAGGTTCGTGGACCTATATATAGTGGTGTAAAATCACACTACCCATGTAGTCATTTATTTTAGGTTATGAGAAGATCAAGAGTTGATAAATATGATCAAATATTTATTTTCTATATGGGATTGACTACGTAGTGACTTTACAAATTACATTTTCAATAGTAGATAAGATTAGTATGATTTCAAATATTTATGTTTTTTCTTTCCACTTATGGGTCTCTTATAAGTGGTTTTGGCAATGTCATGAAATTAAAATATGTCTTCCCTATGAGAGATGACACTTGAATTTCTAAAATTTTATATGTTATACCTTTTTACAAAGGTTTTATAATGTATTGATTTCAAAATATTATATCTCCTTTATAATAATTGTTTCATAATAAAATAGTATTTTTATAGGGTAAAACTCTGTTACACAATTCCACCACTCTATTTCATGTATATTATTTTGGGCTCTACTAAACCACATCGTGAATTTTTTGTGATAAATTTTTTTCTATAAATATTTGTTTCAAACATTGATATAAATATGTGTGGATGGTTTCCCTTGTGAAATATCTCTTTTATGATTTCCTAACATATTTAATTTATTATTATGTGACCAAGTTAGTTTATTTTTATATAAATTTTTACATTGATATGATCGTGCATATAATAGATGTGTTGGTGGTTCCCTAATTTCTGTAATTATCAAACCAAACACGACATCATTGGTTTCATTTAGACTTTTATTTTTAATTTCGGGTGAGATTATTTAATGGAATATTATACAGAATAGTTAGATAGATATTATGATATAGATCAGGTAAGGGAAATGAGTTTTTGTTTAAAATTCGACTATTTTTTTGTTAATTATTACCTTTGATTAGAATAGTTGTTGAACACTTTGATGTATGTATTCATATACCTCAGAAGACCATTTATATTACAAAACATTGATTTTTATTTTATATTGATTATTGAATTGATCATTCATTCATTGAAACCACATTTATATTTTATTCTTTTAAATTACTGTTATTTTATTTTTTATAATGATACGATATAGTGTCTGCATGTTTATTTTAGACTCTCTCTTCATATTACCAGCCTCTAGAATAAAGGTAGGAATTAGTAAGGTTGCATAGTACTCAAGAATGGGTTAGTGGATAGTTAATTGACCCAGTCTTTACAAAATTTGTATCAATGTGTGGTTTTGAGGTCATAATATTTATATAATTGGTTTATAGAATGATAATAGTTTAATCATGGGACATAAAAAATCATTATGAAATAAAAACACTTTTATGGTCGATGACAATGTTATTATGGGACTGATATTATGTTTATTCATGTTTCAAAATTTTGAATAATCAATTTACTGAATAATGATGTTTGGTTTGATCTTTTCATTCATCTTTTTAATCATTCAATGTGGGGGTGTAGGGTTAGAATTTATTCCTTATACAAGTAATCTATAGATTTTGAACTGAACATGGTCATTATTAAATGTGAAAATGGTTTTAAGGAGAATATATTAATCTTTAATAAACAATTGACAAGAATATAATAGTTCTGGGAAATATTTTTTTTGAAATATGTTATATTTAATTAATGTTTCAATAATAATTTAATCATTATTTTTCAAAATAATTTATTAGTTTTGAATTAACAATTAATCCAAAGTGGTATATTTCATCTATATTTTTGGTCTATATACTGTATAATCCTACTGATGGTCGATAATAACCCCATAAAGGATAGGTTATGGTAGAGGATACCTTGTTATGGATGGTATATGTGACATTTCGTATGATATTGATGTTATTTGGTGATATTTTTTTGATAATGAGAGACATTAAAAATGACCATGTTTTCATGTGACATTACTTTATTGTAGATTATCCCCTATGTCTGATTTGTGAATTATTATTATATGATATGGTTGGAATGGTTATTTAATATTTTTTTATATATGGGGCCTTTAAATTGATAATATTCTGTGTAATATTTCCTTTGGAAGAGGATATATCCTTCTCTATAGTGATTAAAGTGTGTTCCTTGGTTAATGTAGGTGTTTTGACCATTTTTATAGTGGTTCATGAATTATTTGGTTGGCTGGGAAGATTGATTCCCATGTAGAATAGAGGTATGATAGTTTTTATTATTATGTGATGTACATATTAGGACTATGTTTTGGATCTTATCACAATGTTTATATTTTTTTATATCTTAGGATTAAAATAATGTGATATATGATTTGGTGACTGGTTTCTCTTATGTGTTTTATTGGTTCTTTGGACAATGGAATTATGATTTTTATGGGATGTATTTTCATTTTTTTTGGAATATGTAACAAATGATTATTTGTTTTATCTATAATATATTGAAATATAATAGATATTTAAAATTGTATGAGACTTTTCTCGGGTTAAAATTACAAAAAATAAATCTTTGTATGTCATAGTATCACAATGGAGATGATGTAGTGTTATGCATAGATATATTTCTAACGATTGATTATTTCGATGGTTCATGGATGTATAATTTTATTATGATAATTATCTTAATATATTATTATTGATATGTAATTTTCAATACAAGTATTCTTTCACAATTTTTTTTTGTATGGGATCATCATGGATGAGTAATTACCTACTAAAACTACCATGGAAGTGAGAATTCTTTGGGACATCAAAAATATCGAAGTTTAGTTCATGATGGGTGATAGTAATGGTGGATAGTGGTGGGTATATTTCTAGGGATATTAAACAAGCTCTATGCATTGTTATATGATTCTTATTGGTAATGGTAATGATCAAATCCAATGTTTTTAGGATTTAAACTGTTTTATTGAAAAATATTATGTGTGTTGGGTGGAGAGGGAAATTTGGGATTTTTTTAATCCTGTGATAGATATTTTTGAGTTGTATAGGATGGGGATATGGATGAATATGATAGGGATGGAATGTTCTAGTGAGTATTTTTTTTGTGTATTGAGGCCTTATAGTAACATTATGGGTATCAATGAAAACACAGATTAAAAATGTATGTGTGATATTTGTTTATTAAATAAAATTCTCAATATTGTAATTTTGATTATCTAGATTCAAAATTTCGATGAATTTTCAAGTGGACCCAGTGGTAATCAGTCATCAGGGAACAATTTTAACTCTAATCATGTTAAAGGTTTAAAATTCTAAATGTTACGAGTGAATCCAATATGGTTTACCATTTTTATTGAAAGCCTACCTCATTAGAACTCTATTATTATGTACTCTCACCCTGCTATAGTGATTTCGATTGGTTGCATCTTGTGCAATTTTCTTAAGTGCATACGATTGAGAAAAATGAACACTATAATGGAAATGTGTTGTTTTGTTGGGATATTCATTATTTTGTGTGCCATTTAGGAGAATGGATATGCCCTATAGAGAGTACAATATTTCTGTCAGGAAATTGGTGATACCATGGGGGGAAGGACCCAATGACCATGATAAGGCGAGGTGTATGTGATGTCATCAATGCCTAGTTTTTCCATTTTTGTAAGATAAAAACCCAACATTATGTGTGTTGGAACAACATGTATCGATATATAGGATGCACAACAAGTGTGTCATTCTATAAGGGGTTGAATGTGACAACATAGTTTATTAAGGGATCAAAAAAATAAATAATATGACTATTGTTTACAAGGTTAAATATTATATTTAAGAGCCTACCTAATTATAACCCCATAGTTAAAAATGCATGGAATGGACTAGTGATCAAGATGGGTGGCCTCCTAGGTGGTTTCATAGGTTTCATGTGAGTGAGGGAATACAAATTGGAAAGAACATGTGCTGGACTGTGGGTATATTCATTAGTATGAAGACACATTTGAGTATGTGGGTGACCCGATGGAGGGGAACTCATGTCTGTGGGTCAACAGGTGATACACAGTAGGGCAAGAACTAGGGGTCATGTTTTTTTGAGGTGTATGTTTTATTAATAGTTCATAGTTGATACGTTTGTATCATATAATAAACCAATCCATAAGTGTCTTAAAAATACCTAGGTTGACATATATAACCCAAAATATGGATTTTTTTCTCTTAATTGGGGTGGAATTTAACATCCTAGAATGTTTAATGATTTAATGGTTATATTATATGAGTCTTGTCAACATGTTCAACATTTTATTTCTGGATCCTACCTAATTAGAACTCTGCAGTGAGTATGCATTTCCATGAGTAGTGATCTGGAGGGATGACATCATATGATGCTTCCAAGGGTGCATGTGAGTGGGAAAATGGAGAAATAGAAATAAAATGTTTTCACCTTTGGATAAATTTGTTAGTCTGATATCCTATTCAAGGATCTGGATGGGCCTCAAATAGGGGACCACGTGTAACCAGGATAACAGGACATACCTTGTGGGCCATGACCCAATGTACATTTTATGTTTAACATCATGATATTATTATGAAATATATTTTTAAATAATATTGTTTCACTACTATCAGGAATTTCACACTAACCCTTGTGAACCATGAATTACACACAACACAGGCTTATCCAATGATTCATGCAATACTGAGTTTCTACAAAACAACATTTTATTGTAATTATTTAAAAATATAATTATAAACTAACCATTTAAATGTATAGAATAAATTGTATTAAACACATAATGATATATATATATATATATATATTTATTAAAGAAAATTATTTGACATTCATCCAATATAATTTATAGGAAATAGTTAAGAAGAAATCGGTTTTTTTCATAAAAATCTGTAATTATCTAAATGAGGTTTTATAACCTTTTAATAGAGAACCATTTTTAGAAAATTTTATAAATTTTATTCCATAAAATTGACTTCATTTTTGTAATTCGAATGAAAAAATTCACAAAAATTGAATTTTTAGTATATTATAGAAAAGACTTAACTTTTATTAATATTGAGAATACTATTTTGTTATATAAAACTATACTTTTCATTTAATGTCATTATAAGGTAAAGTTATATTTTGGATTAGTTTTAATCTTTAATAATTTCATTTTGATTTAAAATAATCCAATTACGGTTTCTGAAAATGATTTTATACATGAATTTATCATAAATACATTTTATATTTTAAATTGGGTATTTTTTAAAAAAACTGTTTTTTCAGAGAGTTATACTAATTTTATATTAAAATAGATTCTATAAATTCTATTTTTCCAATTTTGAAAAATTATTCAAGATTTGGATTCATAGGGTCCATATTTAGTAAGTAGGTTCCATTAATATTTATCTAGTATGAATTGTGACCATAGTAAATAATGTAACCAATGATAAAGGTAAATAGAGTATTATTTTTGTTAAATTTAAAATTATGATGACATAAAAATTCCCTAACATAAGAAAAAATACTATTGGATGAATAAAATTTCACCCTTAACAAATGAGGATCTAAATTAATTCGTTTAATGGACACATTTCCATTAATGTAACTTATATAATAGTTAAATAAAAGACACTCCAAAATTGTTACTTTATTGATCTTTCTTGTCCTTTATGTTTCCACCTGAGGAAATTTTTTAGTTTTGAATTATAAGAACTGTAAAAATTTAAATTAATAATTATTTTTTCATGATATGAATTTATATTTGACTTTTTTGGTCCCATAGATGAGATTATGGAAATTATAAAATATTATTTAATAAAATAATAAAGATGTCACATTAATGTTTCAAATAATAAAACATTTTTCAGAAAATGTTACCCATTAGATATATTGAACTATTAATATTATTATAAAATCTATAACATTTCTATTATTCATGGTATTTTGTTTTTCATTTATCATAAATAAATATTTATATTAAATACTTATACAATGAAAATGTGGTAATTATTTTATTAATTTAATTATCTAATAAACGTTATAAAACAAATAATATAATTATAATTTGAGAAAATCACTATGATAAATGTTTACTCATGATTCCCAAGACCGAATAGGGATATAATAAACTATATTTTTTACACAAACATATTATAATGAAATTTTAAAAATGTCTAAATAATGAATACTGTCAAAATTGACAACAATGACATTTTATTAAAATATTATATTATTAAATTATTTAAAAATTATAAAAAATATCTAAAAAATATATAAATTTATATTATATGAAATGAAATTTATTTTTAATTTATGATTTAATTTTCATCACATAAGAATATATTAACACCTTTTAATATTGAAATATTTGTTACCATATTTAGAAATGAAATATGTTAATTAAGGGTTAATCAAAATTATAATATATAAAATGACACTAAATATTATATAATATTAATTTGTTGATAATGATACAACATTATCTCATCCTATATTCTAATTAATCAACTTTGAGGTATTTGGATTTTGAATAAATTGATTATAACTTAATATTTTTAGGAATTATAAAAGTTCTTTTCACTTCATTTATAGAAAGGAAACTCCTCCCTCACTAATTCCCAACCCATTTAACATAAATTTTTAACCATCACATGCCAATTTCACTTCTATACTACCCCTTCCACTTTATAGATGTTTTATTACTCCCAGAATACCGACTCTATAATCCTTTTTAGATAATATAAAGTAGTCGTTTCAAAGAAGTGGTAATCTCTCTAATCGAGCAATGTGTTTTTCTACTCTTACAAGAATCATTAATATACAAGATATAAATATAAAATAATAAATTAATCATACTCAATATTATAAAATGTTATAATGATTGTCAATAACCCACCATACTACCCCTTTCCCTATGAACAAGAAAAGAAAGTATCAATTGTGTGTACATACAACTTACCGTCTCCACATAGAGATACATTTCAATTTCCATCACAATATTTTATTCTAGGTAAATATGAGAGGCTCAGTATTTATATATGATATATTTTATATCATTATAATTTATGAATAATACTACCATATCTAACGTTTTACGACCTAATCATTTAGGAAATAAAACTATCGACCCTACATACATAATGATTAACATCTCCAACATGTGGTGTGATTTTTCATTCACATATATTTCACATGGATGGTAATAAGGTTGAATTATATGCATATTTAAGATATATATAAAAAACAAAATGATTCATGTATGATAAAATCTAATATAATATTATTTTTTTTAATATGAAAACTAAAATGAAAACATCATTCATCTGTACATACGACCTACCATCTACATGAATGATGTATTTCATTTAGATATTTTATATATTTATATATATAATTTAATAATTAATATATTTTATATTAATATAATGGTTATAATATGTATATTAATAAATCATGTTATAATTTAGGGGAACAAAAATGTAACAAATCAAAAAAACATGTGAAAAAACCCAGTTATTACCTGATACTTTTCATTAACATAACATTATTAATAATCTTGTAATAGATGGGAATAAGTCGGTCATGTATGGTATGATAAAATTTTATAAGGTTATCTATAATATGTTTGTAAACATATATTTATTATAATGGTTTGTTTCTGACGCTTTCATCAGGGCACACGCACATCCATCATGCAGAGGACGCACTGCTGTTACTATGCATTCCCGCTTTCCAACAGTGGGCGACATCCACTCATTATTTAGGGACGTCTGCTCCTTGATCGAAATGGGATGATGGGATGTCGGTTCTTCCTTTGTTATATTCCTCCCCGGAGCTCGTCACCTTGTCTAAGTCTCCCTTATAAATTTAAAACGTAGTTCATGAAGCTCTTCCCTGTGCCATAACTTCATGGACACCAATTAATTATGCCGCTTCTGTCAGGACCTTCCAAGGAGTCCGACCAAAGAAGAAACCTTCGGTTAGGAGTGTAATCACATTGGGGCATCACTGGTGTGTCTTGATGCTGGCGATTGGCATGTCTATCTTTTGTCCCCTAATATAGGGCTTCTTGAGGGCATGAAAGCTCGGGGAATCCCACATCGAATGGGGGAATTGTATGACATCAGCATGTATCTATAGTTTTCCTCAGCTTACCATGTGTAACATAGGGTATGCCAAATGTTTAACGTCCAGCAGAGACAGATCAGACAGATCGGAACACTAGCTAGAGCAGATCAGATTGAAGAACCCCATGGAGGGAACACCGATATTGGGGCCAGCACGTGGGCGGCTTCTCAAATGTTGTGGAGGGGAATGAAGAATGAAATGGAATGATCCCATTGAGATTTGGCAGCCCGAGTAAGAATCAAGATGGATCGTGGCTTTTGGTTTCGGTCTCGAAGATACTTCCTACAAATCCCCTAGGAGGGGAATCAAAGTCTTCATAGTTCAATGATAATGTGGGACACCTGAAGAGACGACCCATGGGACTGAAAGCTTGGATGGTGCTCAGACGAGGTAGAAACTCCGGTTTTGGTCATGAGCTTCTTGAGACATGTGGGATCAAGGGAGAGATCAATATAAGACATGAGTGATGGGCTTGAGCATCGTGGATGCCTCCTACGTATAACCGTGGCGGGGAATCAAAGTATTTGTAGTTCAGGTGGTGGATACAGTTTAATGTAATGTAGGACGAGAATGGGGCTTACAAACTGAGGTCGCTCAAGATGGCGAACTGACATGAATGGGATCCCTGGGTCCATATGGATTGGGGTATACACTCTGAGGCAGCCCAAGGTGGAAATGGGGCTCATAACACCGACACAGAGATGGTTGGGGCCAAGGGTTTTTCGGGCATGAACCTCATGGAGGGTTCCTACGTACCACTCCTTAGCACAGATCAAGTCCCCGTAGTTCACGTTTCATTTGGCTTACGCTCTGAGAATACCCTTGGTGGTGGGGCTTGAACCTCGTGGAGGCTTCCTACATTCCATGCCTTAGCATAGATTAAAGTCCTCGTAGTTCGGGTTGGATGGGGCATACACTCTAAGACGGTCCCTAGTGGTGGGGATTGATCCTCATGGAGGCTTCCTATGTTCCATGCCTTAGCATGGATCAAGGTTCTAGTAGTTCAGTATGGATGGGTCTTACACTCTAATATGGCCCATGGTGGTGGAGCTTGAACCTTGTAGAGGCTTGCTACATACCATGCCTTAGCATGAATCAAAGTCATAGTAGTTCAGGTAGGATGGGGCTTACGCTCTACGATGGCCCAAGGTGGTGGGGCTTGAATCTCATGGAGGATTCCTATGTACCATGCCTTAGCATGGATCAATGTACCCAAACATCGGGTTGGATGGGGCTTATGCTCTGAGATGGACCATGGTGGTGGGGCTAGAACCTCGGGGAGGCTTCCTACATACAATGCCTTAACACGGATCAAAGTCCACATACTTCGGGCTGGACAGTTTAATTTCATGCAGGACGGGGGAATCTGGGGATTACGTTCTGAGGCAAACCATAGTGTGTCAAGGTCTGTACTCACTCTAAGAACATGGGAGTCATTCATGGTGTGAGAAACAAGAGGTAGAATATACCTGATGATCATTCCCTGAAGGGTGTGTCCGTGGGAAGTGAAAATGGGCTTATGTGTTGAGCGGCCCAAGGTTTCGGGAAATACTCCAGGGTGGAGGCCCAAGGGTGACAAAGGGCAGCGGGATAGGGATTTGGCCCCCAAGAAGAGAGGAGGGGCCCATTCCCCATCACACCCTTCACTGGACTTGGCACTGAGGAAGTGAGGAGGAGTAGGGGTGCTGCCTCATGGCCGGAAGGCTAGGGGAATACACCAAAGAGGCTACACTTCCTCGTGGAAAAACGTCACTCCAAAAAGGAAGATATCATCCCCTATTAGGGGTTATCCCATCCCCGTGGAGACGAGTGGGCATGTATAAAATCCGTGGTGGGGGGAACCTTCGTGCGAGGCATGGGGCCATATCACAGTTTAACGTCATGTGTTGAGGATGAAGAAAAATGGGGCTTCAACCTCATGGAGGATTCCTACGTACCATTCCTTAGCACAGATCAAAGTCATCGTAGTTCTTGTTGTATGGGGATTACGCTCTGAGACAACCTATGGTGGTGGGGCTTGATCCTCATGAAGGCTTCCTACGTACCATTCCTTATCACGAATCAAAGTCCTCATTGTTTGGGTTGGATAGTTTAACGTCATATATGACATGGGTATTTGGGGCTTACACTCTAAGATAGCCCATGGTGTGTCATGGTCGGTGCTCATTATATGATCACAGGAGTCTTTCTCGGTGTTAGAATCAAGAGGTAGCAGAGACCTGACGATCACGTCGTGAAGGGTGCGTCCGTGGGAAGTGAAAAGGGGCTTATGCATTGAGCAGCCCCCGGTGCCAGGACATTCTATAGGATGGAGGCTCGAGGGCGAAAAAGCACAGAAGGAGAGGGATTTGGCACCCAGGATGAGTAGAGGGGTCCCGTTCCCTATCACGCCCGTTACTGGCCTTGGCACCGAGGATGTGAGGAGGAGCAGGGGTGCTGCCTCTGGGATGGAAGGCTAGGGGATTACACCAAGGTGGATCCCCTTCCCCACGGACAAACTCCACTACAAAAAGGAGGATTTCATCCCTTGTGAGGGATTATCCCATCCCTGTGGAGACAAGTGGGTGTGGAGAATATCCAAGGCGGGGGGACCCTGAGTGCGAGGCATGGGGCCATATCACAGTTTAACATCATGTGTTGAGTATGAGATGCGTAGCAGTTTGAAGTCCTACAGCTCGGGCAAGGTGGGATTTCTCCGCACCCATAGGAAATTCATAACTGGTACCCTCTGCTCCATGTTGGAGGGAAGGCATCGGCAAGGACGTACGGAGGGGATGTCGTGGAGCGAACCATCGAGGGATCTACGTTAGCATGGTTATGTGAAGATGTAATAGTTTTTAGCGTCCCTATGTGATGAAGCATGAGGCAGAACAACGCAATGGGAAGGACTATCCAAGGGACTTTAAAGTTAATTCTTACAAGCCTACAAGGTCGTACATGGGAAACCATGTATGATGCGGATGCTCAGGATGCAAAAGGCACCTGTGAATGGCACCTAGAGGGAGGGCATCAGGCGTTCATGCAAGAGGGTGCTCGGGGAGTACCGAGGTGAATAGTGCTAAGAGATTGCGTGTAACCCTTAGGGCTTGCATGAAATAAGGGGGTCCGGTGAAAAAAGCCCCAGGTTGGTGTGAAATCAGTGTTGCCTTCGCGAAATAGGGGGGCTGAGGTTTTGTGTGTGACTTGAAGGGATTACGCACAAAGGAAGGGGTGTGGGCCCAAAGGAAGAATTGCGTGCAACTAGGCCGTCTTGGGCACCGCAGGAAAGTATTGCGCGCAAGGGGAAGACCTCGAATGGGGATGGAGAATAGTCTAATCCATTGGGATCTCGCGCGAATTCGGTTCCCTGGGTGACTCGGCATGAAGAAGAACAATACCGAAAGGCCATATTTCACATGAACAGAACGACAATTACGCACACGAGAGGTAGTTGAAATTATTCTTTTGAAAAGGAAGGGGGTGCCTTCTATTTATATAAATCCAGGGACATGTAATTTAGGGCTGCATGAAATAATTGTGCAACAGAGGTGGTGGTGCAAAAGGTCAACCATGCGGGACGCGGGCGCAAAATTATTTCTCTCTGGCATCAGGAATATTCTTGAATCTCGATACATTCCGCGCGGGGCATATTTCTTCATGTGCTTCACCCTTTTTTCCATGGAAGACCTCTAAGACCTCCAGACCAGGCCTCGATGTCCAAATATTACTTCTTATTTTTATTTCAGATCATTCTCCATCACTTATGCACTTTTAGACATCTAAATGGTTATTTTCAAGAGTATGAAAAGAATACTGACATAAGGTGTGGGGTTTTTTTCAATTCTATTTCTGTGGATGCCATGTCTTATACACTACTTTATTATTTTATATTGTTAATATAATACCCATGAATGAATTTATGAGTCTTATCTATAATGTTAATGTATTCTGATATCAATTTATGTTTCTTTCTTTGATGGTTTATATTATTCAAATAATTATAATGTTTATTGTGATAATTTTTCGAGCTCTCTATAATTACAGATTATTTATATGGAAGAATATTATTTGGAATATTTATCTACCTTGTCTAAGTTTCATTAATATATTCTTCAAAATTTTATTATTGTTCGTATAGAATTGTTAATGACATTTTTACCCATGTCCTGCTTTGTACTAATCATTTTGAACAAAATATTTTTGTCAGTTTCCTAATGAGGTACAATGTGTCTTCATTGAAAAATGTATAAAAATAATCTTTTTTTAATTTATATGGAATGAATATATCTTTTCTACATTTTTAACACTTTTATCCCTGAACATAGCTTACACTATTACGAGTTTATTTTCAATTAAGTTTTTCTTAAATTATTTGGCATTTTATTAATAGAATCATTTACAAAGAACAAAATAATTTTTCCATAAATAATTATTTTCATGTGATAACTAAAAATTATTTTCATCTATGGTAAAATTTATTGATGTTTATTATGTTTTAATTGTTATAAATTATGAATGAAACTATTTTAATTTTTAATATGTTTTGTTTTTGTTTATGATGGAATGATAACTATGAAAAAAACTTCTTCTTTAATGGGTTATGTTATGATTTATTGATGATTATGAACCCCATTTCATTTCATGGGATATAATATGATGAATGATGTTATTTACTTTTGGCGCTCATATATATGGTTTACATTATGTATAAGTGGGCATATATATCTCTCCAATTTAATGGTTATTGTTTTATATCTCATGAGATAAATTGGAATGAAATATGAAATGATCTTGGTTCAATAAAATAGGGCATCAATGGGAAGTAACCAGGCTATTTTTGTACATGGATAGAATTGTGAGATAAACATGTACAATAAAGGAATTTTTCCACTATAATGTTATTGGAAATGATCCTTGACCAATATTGAAATGATTTTGTATTCATATTTGTAATCAAAAATTTCATTTATTTTGTTATAATCTCAAGGAATAACTTCTTTGTGTTCTTTTATGGACTTATATTATTTATTACATGACTTGATATCATAATTTCATATATACAAGTTATGATCTTCAAATGATTTTTATATAGTTGAGATTTATGACTATGTATGCCTATATTAAAAATATGAGCTCACAATTTTCATTGATTTATTTTCCACTGGTTATAAGTAATGTTTTTAGATAAAAGTACTAAAGGGGAAGATATTTTTGGGATTCATTAAATATCATTCACCAGATAAGAATTTTTTATCAATGAATCCAAAGGAACTTATCTAAAATAGTCTTTATGTGTGTGTTTGTGTAATTTAGGATTTATTCTGAAAATATAATGAAATTTTTATTATTGAAAATCTAGATTCATTATACTTGGTTAATAGAAACGGTTTAGTGAACATTTTGGATCTAGGATGAGATAATTTTAGTAATATCACTAAGGAAGTGACTTAATATATGTTGCAATCCAATATTTTTTTAATAACCCTGAATAACATAGGATAAAACCTAACGTTTCATAGATTGATATTTTGAAAACTAATTTCCCCTAATTACGTGGTTCTAGCAATATGATTAAAAATGACTAATCTATGATTTATAGTTTTAGAAAATGTTATTGACCTAATGGAATCATGTTATTGATGAATGTGATGGTTAATGAAATGATTTTCCTCCTGAGAAATAAAATTTTATTGGACAATGAATAAAAAATAATGTTCTTATGATCACACAACTATTTCATGCTATGAATCTTTATTGAAATTCATAATATAAATAGAGGGAACATCATTACATTGGTTACATCATGAGGCACTGTAAAACTTCTTTACGTGGGTGTCCTGATCCAATAGTGGCTGAGCAATAGATCACTACCACTTATATTATATTTTCAGTTCTTCATGGATCAGAACATCAAACATTTATTTTGGTTGTCTATAATTTAGAAGGAAAAGCAGTTAAATGGTTGATTCTTTTCAAGAATACAAGGAAATGGGATGAAAATGAGTCTATGGAATGGGATTTGTTTATGAACATAATTTTCAATAAGTATATTAGTCATATTCCATATACGATGATGTAAAAAATACTCGATGATCTAACAACATGGGATGATGAATCCATTTTTACATATGAGAAATGATTTACAATGAATTCAAGGTATGTTTTTTGTATTAACATCCAACCTGAATATAATATTGACTGATGATTCTGTGGACTAAAACCATATATCTGAAGGGAGTCATCCATATGTTATTTTGGTATATATGAATAAATTTGTTTATGTTTTCTTCTGGTGGAAATGAAAATTATAGATACCCACCGTACACATGATTTTTATTTCATAGTTATTATATAGTCTCATGATAACTCAAATATATAACATGGGGAAAATATTTTAACCATCTATATTCCAAAATAATGGAAATAAACATCAAGGCAAGTGTTTGAATAGAACTGGTAGGTGCTTTAAATATGGTAAGGCATGACAAAAAATTAAGGTTGTTGAAAGGAAATAAATAGGATGGATAATGAATTAGAGGAATATACGATGAAAAATAATTAACCACCCACACATTAGTGGATTTTGTGTTAATAAAAAGGTCATTATGATAACTAGTTCACAAATCCAATGGTTAATGTCGATGGTTAACATCCGCAACCTCCTAAATCCAATGAAAAAGGGAAATCTCATGCAACCAATATTATTGTTGTATGGTGTGATAATAAAGTGGTGGATTGGTTTAGTGTTTATTTAATTTAATATATTATTAATGTTGTGTAATTAATTTAATGGTGTTATGGAATAATGAAGCAATACTGTGATTTTTTCACTATAGTACTTCAATGAATATTTAAGAGAATATGATGATCGGTACTGGTGACAATGAAAATTGACTTAGGTGGTAAGGTGGAATTTTATGGGAAGTATATCCCTTAATATGTGGATGATGTTGGGATTATAAAATAACAATATGTCTAATTGTGATAAAATAATTTGGTGATTATTGTTGACCATGGTAATGATAGTATGATAAGATTGATTATGATATCATTGATTTAGTTTATGGAATTTGTGTTTTTATATTAGGATGAAATAGTTAATTTTTTAAGAAATTCCTATTTAATGTATGGTTTGATATTAATTAAGGATATTACCATTATTCAAGAGAATATATTTTAATATTATTAACTTTTTTTATTTATTTGAAACAATTAAGTAAAACGTCATTTTGTATTCATGATTAATGATAAGTTGATTTTTGGAAATTTAGATACCTTACTACCAATGTTTTGAATTTTTATATTATATAATTATTGTAAATATAACCATTTTGAAATTTTTTACATTGATATTTTGATGAGGATATAGACTTAAAATCATTATCACTCTATATGAGGAATTGTGAATAATGGATATCTGACGTTAACCATTTTATGTTTTGTTTACTAAAGTCATTTAGATAGAAATATCATTCTATTTATGGATTTAATGATCTGCTAATGCATTAGTAATGACCAAATCACCCTCATTTAATTAAATAAGAGATAAATCCTGTGTTTTTAAGGAATAATGAAAGGATGATGTTATTATAAAAAATTGTTACGAAATAAATTAAGTATTTCTTCTAATTAAATTTTTTCATTTATTTTGAATGTATATTGAAAAAAAGTTATACCAGTACCATTTATTTCAAAAGTTCAAATAGTCCATCAAGTAATAGAATTATTATGGCTTTTTGATTGTTAACTTTCTCCTCACCGTGTTCTATGTCAGTCACTATCAGAACGTGATTGTTAGATTTCTCTTCCATGTCCATTTTTTCACTTTTCAACTATGTTCTCCATTATAGCCACCAATTTATGAGTTTTTATGGTTAACTGTTATGTTTTGATATTTGGAATTTTCTAGGGTGTTTGTAATGACATGCCAATTCTCATTAGCTTGAGATCACAACGAGTCATTACTAGACCTTAAGAGAAAACCCCAATATGCCAAAGGATAGAAATAAATGCCGAAGGGTTTCAAATACAAGAGGGCTGTGATATACCCTTTAGGAAATAAACCAACCAAACCATTTACTAATAAAAACTATATGATGCATGTCAAATAAAATATTCAAACTTTTGTTCCCAAAATACATCCAAGTTATTCCATAACACAATCCAAAGCCAATAAAATATCAGAGTACTACGCGGAAGACTAAAGAAGAGACCCCTAGAGAACCAATACACACTCCATGAATCCATGTTACAAGCTCTGACACATCTCACCAGCATCACCATGAAACACTAGGATTGAGATGCCTTACCTTTACCTATGTCTTAGAATACGACATCTGCAAAAGCACCAAGCCTTAGAGAAGGGGTGAGTATAAAATTCAGTAGGTTTTCCCCAATGTCATCCCTACTCATTCCACTGGGATAGAAGTATTAGCAACATTTATATAAAAACATTTTATATAAATTTTTTCTCAAAAGCGTTTTATAAAAAAGTATAAACAAGACTCCGAAACCATTCATAACCAAAGTTATTCCAAGATAAATTGAACCAAATTTTTACAGGATAATATTTTTCCAGAAAAACAACCAACAAGAATTAGAACCATTTCAAAAAAATCCCTTTTTGGAATACCCAACCATTTCCCAACCCATGCTTCCAACTATGCATACTTAATTATGATAATTCCATACTCATGAGTGGTCTCTCGTCGATATACCATGTTGTCACAAGGTAATTGTTTTCCATGTGCCATTACACCTTTCGCACCGAGAACAAGGTCATATTTCAACCAAGCCTCATACATGAAACATGAACACATAGCTCATTTTCCCAAAGATCATGCCAAAACACACTTTTAATAAAAACACATTTTTATTGAAAACCATATCCATCAAAACCATTTCACTTCCAATCCATTTTAATAAAACACCCTTTTTATTGAAAACCAAATCCATCAAAGTCCTTTAAATATCAAAACATTTAAATAAAACACCCTTTTTATTGAAAATTCATTTTCCATGAAAACATTCACAATTTCAGAAAATCCATAATTTAAAATCCACATTTTAAATTCAAGAATCCAAATCACTTTTCACAATAATTCACCAAGATTTCACAATTTCATAAAATCATTTTATCATTACTAAAGAATATTTATTCCACTCATATCAAAATCAAATCCATTAAAATAAACCAATTTGAATATAAGACAATCAATTAAAGCAACAGGAGTTGAGAGGAAATCCTCCTACCTCAAAGGTTTTGATGAAAACCACAACAGTTTAAGAACAATCATGAAACCCAGGTCGATTCACCAGTAACCCTCCTTAGATCTCTTCTCCTAACATAACCAAGACCAAAATTCATCCTATTTGGAATCCACACACAAAGATAAACCCATAATGGGAATATATCTAGGAAACGTATAGAAGAGAAGAGGTAGATCTATGTAGATCTAAGAAATCGATGAAGAACGATGAAGAACGACCACATACATCAAGAATCCGGCTTCAATTCTCTAAGAGATGCCTTGGAATTGCCTCCAAAATGATTAGGAGTGGTTTTAAAATATTCAAGGGAGAGTAATCTGGATTTATGGCCACTTTTGATCTTAAAAGTGGCACTTAGAGGCAAAACTAGTGAGATCCACAATTTAAGGATCTCATTTCAGTGCTCACAAGCTTAGGTCGTACGGTTTGACAAACTGTGTGCTAACCTGTGTTAGCTACTACCTTGGACAGCCCCCTCAAACAGCCTCAGCACATGGTCTCTTCTAACCATGTGTCAACCATGTGGGAGCTACTGCCTTAAATGTCATTTATGCACGGTTTTGCCGCACAGTTATACAAGTTGTGCGCCGCCCTTGCGAATTCCCCTTTTTCCTCAAAACATCATTCCAAGTACTCTTGACTATCTCATTCATAACCCTTAACTTTATAACCATTATATGAATCAAAAAAGGGGTTACAAACAAGAAACATGGGGTAATAAATTCTTCCCACAATTGGTCTTTACTTCTTCATAAAGTAGAAAACCTTCATCAAACTTAAAGAGTTTTGGCCACTGCTCTTTCATTTCATTTTTACGTTCGCAATACTTTTCCTGAGTCTGGACATGATTCCATAAAAGATGCAATAGACTAATGCTTTTTCCCCAAAAGAATTTATATTTCATATCCAGAATCCATATCTAGATATTTATCGACGAAGCATTCAGCTCTAGGTCATCATGTTCCCATCTGATCACATGGCCAGGATCAGGCTGATAATTTTTCAACTGAGATACATGGAACACATTATGCACCGAACTAAATCATGGTGGTAATGCCAACCGATATTCCACCTCTCCAACCCATTACAGAGTCTCAAAATGACCAATGTATCTTTGAGATTACTTGACCTGCTTCCCAAAACAACAATGTCCAAGCCTTGGGGAGATCTTCAAGAAGACATGATCACACCCAATGAATGATAATTTTTTTCGACGATGATCGGCATATGATTTCTGACAAATCTGAGCCATATTTATCCTCTTTCAAATCAATTGGATCTTCTCTATTATTTCTTGGACAAGGCTTGGCCCGACTAGTTATGTTTCACACATTTCCACCCAGCATAGTGGAGAACGACATGGAATCCCGTACAATGCTTCAAACAGATCCATGAGTATCGAAGCTTGATAGCTATTATTATATGTGAACTCCACTAAGGGTATATGATCCTCCCATGAGCCACCAAAATCCATTACATAAACCCACAACATTCCTTCCAATGTTTGTATCGTCCACTCAGATTTCCCATCTGTCTGAGGATAATACGTCGTGCTCATTGTAAATTGAGTGCCAAGGGCTTCTCTTAATGGTTGCCAAAAACAGTTTATGAACCTCAGATCTCTATATGAGACTATAGACACTGGTAAACCATGCCTCATTACAACCTCTCAGAGATATATTTCTGTAAGAACTTCCACCGTATTAGTTTCATGAACCATAATGAAATGGGGGACTTAGTTAGACGATCCACTATCACCCAAATGGAAATGTGTTTCATAACCATTTTTGGAAAACCTGTTACAAAATCCATTGCTATCTGATCACTTTTCCATACTGGAATAGGCAAAGATTATAACATACCAACTGGTCTCTGAAGCTCCGCTTTAACTTGATGTCAAGTTAAACCCCGTGAGATGAACTCCACCACCATTTTTTCATACCTCTCCACCAAAACTGTGCCTTCGATGCCTTATACACATTTTGTGTAACTGGATGTACATACCAACTATAATGGTGGCAAGAATGAAGGTGTTGTCCCTAACAAACAATAGGTACAACAATCCTATATTTGAAAAACAATACTAAACCCCCATAATGTATCCTGCCATCAATGGTCTCCCCACCATTGAGTTTTGGACATAAAAATAGATATTCTGCCTCAAATGTTTGTGCTTCATTGATCAACTTTACTAAATTAGGAACAAGAGTAGCTGAAAAGAAAACTACAACATCACCTCAGTCTCCGTATTCCACAAGCATGTTGGCTAATACCAACATCAACTGCCATACATCTGATGCATCTTTCTCTAACTGAGAATAGGACTTTCTACTCATTTCATCCACCACCAAATTTCATTTCCCACATGTGTACATCATGTCAAAGTAAATCATTTGTAGATACTCCATCCAAATCCTTTGTTGCATATTCAAGCCTCGCTGTGAGAAAACGTGTTTCATGATTTTGTGATCCACAAACACAGTAAATTTCTTGCAAAATAGATAACGTCTCCATGTTTACAAAGAATTGACGACTGCAGCTAACACCATATCATGTGTTGGGTAGTTCTTATCAGGAACCATCATCTGCCTTGATCCATAAGTAACCACAAGATCTATTTTCCTGAGAACAAAACCCAACCCTGATCCTGAAGCATCACAATACACTGCATACCCATGTCCTGATTCTGGGAAGATCAAGATAGGTGCCGATGTAAGCCGAACATTCTATTATTGGAATGAATTGTGACATTATTCTATCCATTGTAATGGAGAATTATTCTTTGTCAGAGTTTTCCTCAGTGAAGCTAGTCGTGAGAAATCACACACAAAGCGTCGGTAGTAACCATCTAGGCCAAGAAAACAACATATCTCGAACACATTATTCGGTGCCTTCCATGACATAACAGATTCTATCTTTTCAGGATAAACATAAACGACTTTATCAAAAATTATATGGGTAAGGAAACATAGTTATTTTATCCAAAAATCACAATTTGATAATTTGGCATACAAATGATAATCTCTAAATATTTTTTACATTGTTTGTAGGTGCACCTCATGATCAGCCCTTAAAGTTGAATACACCAAGATATCATCAACAAAAACCACTACAAAAGAATCCAGACATCGTTGAAATATCTGATTCATCAAATCCATGAAGACCAATGGTGCATTCATTAGACCAAAGGGATGACTAAATATTCATAATGGCCATATCTACTTCTAAAAGTTGTCTTTGGAATATTTTTCTTTCTAAACACTCAATTGTTGATGTCATGATCACAATTTGATCTTAGGGAACCACTGAACTCCCATTACTTTATTGAACATATCATCAATGCATGGATGTGGATATCTATTCTATATTGTAACATGGTTAATCTTACGATAATCAACACAGAGCCAAAGAGTTCCATCTTCATTCTTCATGAACAAAAACGGTGCTTCCCACCGAGACGTACTTGGCCGAATGAACCCCTTGCTTTCCAGCTCCTCTAACTACATATTCGATTCCCATAACACTATTCATGCAATCTTATAAGATGGAAGGGAAATAAGACTGGTCCCTAGAAGGATATAAATCGTAAACTCCACTTCCCATAGAGGTGGTAACCCTGAGACGATTTTGGGAAAGACATCTAAAATTGATCCACAACAACTGAAAAAGTACATCTATTGATCTCTTACATTGATTCCATAATCAACATTGCTAATTGGTAAGATATCGTTCCCACTATTGTTTCTAACAAGCTATTTGCACATTTATTTTCATTCTTCTCTCCTCTAAAGAGATGCTTGATACCATCCTCAGTCATGAAACTAATTATTCTCATATAACAGTCGATGTGAGAATTAAACATTGTCAACAGATCTGTACCCATGAATACGTAATTGACATCCATATCCAACATGGATAAGTCCCATTTCGTCTTAGAAACATTAATAGTTATAGAACATGCTCTACACATGAATTCTTGACATTATCTTTCACAAAGATGAGTTTTTAGTTTCAAAACAGAAGACATAGTTTTATGAATTAATCATTGAAAATCAACAGCACAATAAGAAATGAAATAATGTGATGCACTAGTATCGATGAGCACTTTCACATGGGTTGAATACAAAAGAATCATACCTCTCACCATTGATGGTCCATCTTGATCATCGACCATCATCTTCCTAGCTCCATACAATTTCTTCGTAACTGCACTGCTCTCCTTATTGCCTTGCTAGGATTTCTCCAGTTTTGGAGTCATTGGATTTTGAGAATCATTAAGGCTAGCTCTATTATACTGATGAGACCGATTCTGCTGTCATCGTCCTATCAAAGCATACGATGAATTCGACGCCTAGGAAGTGTCATGTGCACCCGACCTCGGAGCATTCCTACATTAGTGTTATAGATGTTTCATTTTCTTGCAATTGGGACACGCTCTAGGTTGCGTCATGAACTCTATCATTATGTTTTCAATTGAACCACATTGAATGAAACCTCCTTTACTCTCGGGGTGTAGAGGAAGGTTCACTGATCTCACCATCCGGTTTTTTTACACTCGTACCATGGAAATTGGTATCCATTTTCTTCCTGTTCCCAGCGGTTGAATTCCCACTATTTACCATAGGTATCATCATTCCTCCTCCAATAAATCCTGATTTTCACGTTCAGTAACATTCGATCTATTCACCATCTCTGTATAATCCTTAATACAGAGCACCTCAATCTTTGATAAAATCTCCTACTTTATCCCCGATTCGATGATGTGCACCTTCAACAATGCACTTTTCACAAACTCTGCTGTAAAATGAAATAAATTCATGAACATATCCACATACTATGTGACAGTGAAACTCTCTTGTTTCAGGATGAATAAGTCTGTCATTTTCTGGATATTGAACGTGTGAGGATAGAATTGTTTGTTGAACAATTTCTCAAATTCCTCCCATGTAAGGCCTTTATCCAATTTAGCTTGGAACGATAAATCCCTCCACTAACAAGCAATATCCCGGAGCATATAAGTCGCTAGCTTTACATTCAACTTAACTAGAGAATAGATGAGATCAAGGATACAATTTATCCTACCTAACCACATCTCCGCCTTCTCCAATTCAGCATTTCCTCAAAAGTTAAGATGATTCGGCCTCATGAACTGGATGGAATGATCACATTTCATGGATCGTTCCTCCGGTTCCTCATGTCCATGGCTTGAAAAGCTTGGAAAATGCTCTGAACCAGAAATTGGTTCACCCATGGTTTAGGTGCAACCACATTCTCCATTGCCTCTTTGGGTTGGTTCCGACAACGCCTACCGGGTTCCATTTTATAAACCAAAAACAAACACTGTCAATCTCACTCTCTAGCAACTGATGGCTTTGCATTTCAAATTCTATCATGTCATATATCACAAAATAGTTTTCCAAAACATATTTTTTTCCCTTGTTCTCACATTTTTTGAAAAATTTAACATGATTTTTGAAAAGCAATCCATTCACAAAATACACCAAATATCGTCTTTTTAAAATCATACATTTGAAAATAATTTCTGAATTTTTAAAAAATTTGCATATTTCTTGAAATCATAAATCATTCTTCACAATGGGATATGCAATCCTACTAGGAATTCATTCCTCTACAATGCATTTCAAACTCCTATCATTAGCTAAACTGATGAAATTGAGATTTCCAATATTCTGGAAGTGTATCCAAAATAATTATGTACCCAACACACTGGAAACATGAAGTTCCGCATAAACAGGTCAGCTACGTTATTTTATGCTATATTTTTCAAGTTATGACAATCTGATCCATGTCTAATATTTCGACCCAAGGAATAGACATGAAAGGATGTCAACTCCAAGACCATAACACTGATGACTACTTGTTAGGAATGGACCGAACAAGCTGATAACATTTGAAATAACCCAACAATACTCATTGGCATGAGAGAACAATGAGTCATTACTATGCCTTAAGCAATATACCAAAGACGCCAAATGATAGAAATAAATGCCGAAGGGTTTCAAAGACTTGTGGTGGATGATTTACCCTTTAGGAAATAAACCAATAAAACCACTAACTAATAACAACTATATGATGCATGTTAATAAAATATTCAAGTGTGGGTTCCCAAAAGGCTACCATGTTATTCCACAACACAACCCAAACCCAATATAATATCAGAGTAATATGCTGAAGGCAAAACAAGAGACCCCACGATCACCAAGTCTCACTCCACGGCTCCACACAATGCACCATGCTCCATGCTCCAGCACATATCCCAAGCATCACCACAAAACACTAGAAATGAGATGCTTTATTTTTACCTATGTCTCGTAACATTACAACTACAAAAGCACAATGGTTCCAAAGCATTGGTGATTATAAAACATAGTAGTGTTGTCCCCAATGACATCCCTACACATTCCACTACGATATAAGAGTTGGAATCATATATATAAAAAAAGTTTATATAAAAAAATTTCCCAAAATCAATTTATAAATAAATATAATCAAGTTTCCAAAACCATTCCTAACCAAAGGTATTCCAACAGTAATTGAAAATAATATTTCTAGCAAGTAAATTTTCCAGAAAAATAACTAAATAATGTTTAGAACCATTTCACAAACAACACTTTTTGGCATACCAAACCATTTACCAACCCATGCAGCCAACCATGCATGCTTCTTTATGACATTTCCATACTTATGAGTGTTTTCTCATTGATCTACCAAGTCGTCACATGGTAATTATTTCCCATGTTTCATTACACCATTGGCACTGAGAATAAGGTCATATTTCAATCATGACTTGTACAAATAGTTACCATGTTCCATTAAACATTTGGAAATGGGCACATGTTCATATTTAAACCAATCCTCGTACATGAAAAATAAACACACATCACATATTCTCAACGATCATGCCAAAACACCCTTTAGAAAAACACTTTTTTTTTATTGAAAACCATTTCCATCAATACCATTTCACTTCCATACCATTTCAAAAAAACACCCTTTTTATTGAAAACCTTATCCATCAATGTCAATTGAATATCAACGCATTTCAATAGAACACCATTTTCATTGAAATACCACTATTCATCAAATAATTAACCTTTTCAAAAATTCCTTAATTTAAAATCAACATTTTAAATTCATGAAGCCAAATCACTTTGCATAAAAACTTACCAAGATTTCACTATTTCATCAAACCATAAATCATCACTAAGGAATATTTATTCCATGATTTTCACTATCAAATAAATTCAAAGAAACCAATTTGATCCTAGGAAAATCTATTAAATCATGAGGATTCGAGATAGAGGCCTCTTACCTCAATGGTTATGGTGCAAACCACAATGGTCGAAGAACACTCAAGAAACCCAGGTCGATTCTCCAAGAACCCTCCATAGATCTACTATACTAACAAAAAAAAACCAGAATTCATACTATTTTGGAATCCACACACTTATATTTACCCATAACTGGCATTGATCTAAGAACCCTAGTGAAGAGGAGAGGTAAATATACTTAGATACAAGAAATTGATCAAGGCGATGAAGAACGACCATATACCTCAATAATCTAGCTTCGATTCACCATGAGAATCCTTCAGATCGCCTCTAAAATGCTTGGGAGAGATTGTCAAAGCTTCAAGGGAGATTAATCCTGAGTTATGGCCTCTTAAGAGCTTAAAAAAGTTACTTAGAGCGAAAACAAGTAAGATGTACAATTTAAGGATCTCATTTAAGTGCACGCACAATTAGTTCGCACGGTTTGACAAACCGTGCGCTAACCGTGTGTTAGACACTTTCTCGGCCACCCCTATCTCATAGACCCATTACACGGTCTCTCCTAACATTTCACCATCTGTGCGAGAGCTACTGCCTTAAACGTCTAATATGCACAGTTTAGCTGCCTGGTTACACAATTTGTATGCCTCCCGTGCGAGTTCACCTTTTTCCTCAAAACATCATTCCAAGTTCTCTCGAATCTCCCATTCTTCACCGTTAACATTATAACCATTAAATGAATCATAAAAGTGGTTATATACCAGAAACTGTGGGTACTATAGTGTTTTAGTTTTAATTTTTACAATGTGGGTTTCATTGAATATAACTTTCATATATTAAATCATTTATGACCTCAATGAATTTCAAGGTAGAATGTCATTTTATGAGTGTAGAATATATCACCATGATATTTTTATGAAATATATGTTTACGAAACATAATTTAATTATTATATTTAATTTTAAAATACATCATTTTTTTCTTCCATTACATGAAACGTCGTCTTATCATTCATTAATCAAAAAACCGTGTTTCAGTGAAATATAATTTTATTCTTATTAGGTAATCAAGATAATTATAAACGAGAAATTAAATTTGAGGGAATGAATAGTAATAAAAACAAAATGATATATATATATATATATATATTTATTTATTTATTTAAACATTTTTTAAAGTCCTCCATTTTCTTTCATAAAAATAAGATAAGAATAAATCATATTTAAATCGTAAAAAGAAATAATTTTCTAAGAGAAGTTTTATTACCAATTAAATGTGCACCAATTTTGGAAAAAAAATTCCCTTTAATATGTTTTAGTTTTAAAATAAACTAAATATATTATATAATAATATCAAAATTACCTCATGGTGAATTTTTGGTATTTTTCTTAAAAGGATTCACTGTTTGATAAATAATGAAAATACATATTTTTATTGAAAACTATATTTTCATTTTAATGAATTTTCAATGTAAAAATATGTTTTGGTTTAGTGTAAAATATTAATTTTTTCATTATGATTTAAAATAATCCAAAAATTGTTTTTATAAAGGATTTTATAGAATTAATTTTTTACAAAAAAATTGTATGTCTTAAAACGTCATTTTTTCTGAAAATAATTTTTCATAGTGTTTTACCGATTTTATTTTATATTCAATTATGGTCATTCTAAATTTTTATATGAGGAAAATTACTTCAAAATTTGGATTTATATGGTCTATATATATATAAAAACACCATTTTATTTTTCACCAATATTAATAGTAAGCTTTGAAAATCTTGTTGCAATGGTAAATGGTAAATTAAGTAATTTTTTTTTAAAATTATAATTATAAAAAATATAAAATTACCCTATCATATTATAATTTTTTTTTTGATTAATAAATTTATACCGTCAAAAAATAAGTGATTAAATTAATTCTTTTAATGAACAAAATTCATGAAAATGACTTATATAATTTTTAAATCAAAGAAATTCACAAACTGTCACTTTCATTGTCTCTAATATCCCTTATGTGTCCACATGGGTAAAAAGTGTTGTAGTGAAGTAATATGACTATAAATATTTTACTAGTTAAATATAATTTTAGGATATGATTTTTTTGACTTTTTCGCTTCACATAGATGAAATAATAGTAATTATAAAACATATTTAAAAAAATTTGAGAGATGTCACATTCATGTTTTAAATAATGTATCTTTTCTCATATAGGGTTTCCAAAAAAATATATATTAGACTATAAATATTATTATAAAGTATATACTATTTATCTTAATAATGGTATTTTATTTTAAATTTTTAGTAAAGAAATATGTATACTAAATAATTACAAAACAATGATGTCGCAATTATTTTTTTAATTGAAATATCAACTAAATGTTATTAAAATTTATAAAATCAATATAAAAATATATAATTAATGTGATAAATGAATTTTATATATTACCTTGACCAAATAAGGAGACAATAAAATTTTGGTTTCAAAGATAACATGTTGTCTTTATATTTTTAAAATTAAAAATAATCAATATTGTTTAAATTGAAATAATTATCATTTTATCAAATTTATATTTTAATAAATTATTTTAAAAAAGTAAATCTTATATAAATGTAAAAAAATTATTATATGGTCATAAATGACGTGCATTTTTTATTCTTAATTTAATTTACATCAATGATCAAAATTCACAAACTTTTAATACTAATAACTATTAAACCATAATTAGAATTAAAATATGTTATTTAAAGGTTATTTAAAATTAAATGTCATAAAACAACATAAAAACATGTATTAAATCTATTAGTTTATCATGTTAAAACATTATCTCATCTTATATACAAATAGATATCCTTTTAGATTATTTATTGATATAGAATTTAATATAAATTAATAATTTTAGAAATTTTAAAAGTGCCACTCACAAAAATTATAAATTTGAACATCCTAACTCTCTCATTGTCATCCCATTATGAATCAATGATAAAAATAATCCCTTTAAATTTAACTTCAAAAAATCCCTATCCACATTACATAGGTTATGCCTTTCCAAAATTTCTAACTTAGAGACCTTTAGATAATATCTAATGGAGCCATTTTGGAGATGATATAATCACTCTTACCAATAAAAACCATTTTCCACTATTATATACCTCCACCAAATCATTTATTTATATCATAAAATAATATATTAATAATTCTAAATATGATTTTATTTTAATAAGATTATTCAAAGACAACTATAAAATCCAGATTTGATTTAACTAGAAAGGAACGTATTGCTGAATTGTACGTACGACTTACTATCTCCACACATCGATATAATTGATCTTCCATCACCATTATATTTTATTTATATGTATGATGATTTTATTATTTATATATTATAGTAATTAAATATTTATTCTTATATAATGATAATATTAATTATACACTTTTCCAATATTATATTTTGGGAAATGATAACATAGCTCGTGCTTACATATGACATACCACCCCCATAATCTGATGTGATTTTTTTTCATAAATATTTCACATGGATATAAATATGGAAAAATTTATTGAATATATATGAAATATGTAACATAAAAATTATTCATTAATTATAATACATCACATACTTTTCAAGCTATTAATAAGACATTAAAAATGAAAATAATGTTCATACATACATACAACCTAACATCTCTATGAAGGGTATATTTATTTCAATAAATTTTTGGATGTTATAAATACTTATATAATGAATATATGTTATATTTATATAATTTTTATCATTTTGGATATTAATTAATCATGACATAAGTAATAGGAGTAAAAATATTTAAAAACAAAACACACGGGGAATAAAGAAAAAATATTACTCAAAAAGATAACATCAACATGAAATTGTTAGTAAATGGTTAATATAAGTACATATGTATATCATATATGGTATTATTAAATTAATATGGTTATTTAGAAGTTATATAATTAAATTATGTACATTATATAATTGGTTTTTATCCGAATGATGTCTTTCAATACACAAGGAAATGGATTTGTTTTCTCACAATTATTTTTAAAGGACACATGACTTATAATCTACATATTTATTATGTAATGTATATGTTGTACCCATGAGTGTTTCTTATGAGTCTTATGAATAATATTATGGTACCTTAATATCTATATAATTTTATTTCTCTAATGGTGCTTATGATTCAAGTGGTTATAATGTTGTAAGGGTTAATTTCAAAATGTCATTATAATCATGGATATTTTATTAGTATGTATACATAATATTTATCTTCAATGTCCATCATTTTTAAAATTTACATCCAAAATATCTTTTATATTAATATCTAATTTTTTAAGACATTTTTACCCGCGTTTTACTTTTTTACTAAATTCAGTTAAATAAATATTTTTGTTGTTTTTTTAATGAGGTACATTGTGACATAATCAAAAGAAGTATGAAAGGAATATTTTTTAACATAAAAAAAAATTATTTGTCATTATTTCATAATTCCTAAATACCATTATGATTCCCCTGAATTAATATTAGTATAAATTCTAATTAAATGTTTTCTTTCATAATTATACTGAACATTATCAAAAGAAAACGTTTTCATTATAAAATGATAATTTCGTATAGAATTGTTTTCAATTGATATCTCGACATTAGTTTTCTTCTAGGTTAACATTCATTTATGTCAAATATATATTAATAGAGTCATTTTTTCAAGGATACAATCCTTATTTTTCCTATGGGTATTTTGTCTTTATGATGGAATGATAACTGTGAATCCCATTTCTTTTCCAGGGGTTATTTAATGATTGAATGATTTTTATGAAACCCATTTCATTTCATGGTTTCTTATATGATGAATTATTTATTTTAGTATTGAATACATATTTATTGTTTCCCATATTTTAATGGTGGACCTATATCTATCTTTAATTCAATGTTTAATGATTTATATCTTTTCATATCGATAGTACTGTAATGAGATATGATTTCAATTCAGTAATACATGGAAAGAATGTAGACTAAACCTGGATTAATAACAGGAGGCTAGAATGGGATGTGTACCCGATTAGTAAACAGAATTTTTCTAATATTATGATATTGGAAATGATCCTCTTATTAATATTGAAACTACATTATCATCCTACATCTTACCCAAAATTTTTTGTATTATTTTATTCTCTTATTTAATATGTTCTATATTAACCTATATAGACATTAATGATTTAATCCAGGACAAGATATAATAATTTTTAACATAAAGGATACAGCCGTCCAATTTTCTATTTATCTACATTTGATTTTTGATAAATTTTTCCCAGATTTTGAATCTGAGCACACCATATTCAAATGTTTCTTTTCCCCAGGTTATAAAAATGTGTTTCAGAAGAAACACTTAAGTTGATGGCCATTGTAGGAAACATTGATGATATTTCACTAAACTAGATTTTTTATGAATGTTTATAATGGTTCTAATACAATTCAATATTTGGGTCTATTTTTTTAATATATGAAATATTCAACAAAAAATAAGAAATGTATCTGTACAAAAATAATGGGTAATTATATTTAGGAAGTATATTTTTCATGTCACTAGGGACAATTTCATAAACAAATGCACCATAGAATCTCAATATTGGTTTCAGATATTATATGGGAAATCATATGGTGTGGAGAACCCAATATACACACAGTTGGGAGATATCTATATACCATATTTGGGGATTCATTAGTAATTAATGATGTAGTATAGGTATTTTAATAACATATGATATGTTTTATTACTATTTATTGTTATGTAAAATATAAATATGGGATTTTTTTATACATAGAAGAGATTATGATAGATATTTATAGGATTATCTGATCCTTAGGTAGTAAAAATGGTTTTATGCTTAGTCTCATGTTTTAATTATCTATTTCTTTTAATGGTGGTTTTATACTACTGGGGCTTATTCTCATGGTTGCTTTCACATTTTTCAGGCCTGAGTAAATTATTGAGGGAATTCATTAACTGATGGAATCATATCATGTTATAAATTATGATCATATAATGATATATTATTTTTTCACTGATGATTTATAGAAAATCACTTGTTTCTATTGGGTGCTATAGTTAGGGTTTTTATTAAATAGAATATTTTATGAGATCATGTGTACGGGTTTTAGGTCCACAACTAATCAAGATTCATAAATTGATGATGGAATCATTTTATGATGGATGGATTGACAATAATTTTATCATACTAGATACATAACTTATATATTGGAATCACATAACAAAGGAGTTTGTAATGATTTATTCCATTTTAGGTTGGTGTTAATATAGAGAATTTTATTTCTATATTTCTATGAGTTGGGAGAGTATTAATTTTTTTTGGATACATATCATTAAGGTGTCAATATAATTTTATGTTTTATTCTTTCCAACCTCATATTTTTTTGTTGATGATCAATTTTGGGGAGTTGGCAATATAGTTATCGAATTTTTTTTTGTTACTTGTGGTTTACCATGTCGTAGGAGAGTAAATTAAACAATGGAATGTGTTTTTTATCCACTACACCATGCATTAGGTAGACCATTATTTTTTCATGTGTAACATAGGTAATGAATCATGATACCATTGGAAATTAATTCCTTTGATAGAGGAATTTTTTTGGTACATATACAAACAAAATATTATGTTCTTAGTTATAAGATATCACATTCTACAATAGGGTATAGTCTCAAGGGAATTAGGTTTTTACATGATAAATTTACCAGAAGATGAAAATACTAATTACATGGGATCTATAGAGAAATAAAACTAAACATAAATGTATTGAAATTTTGAACATATCATTTAGTATACCATAATATAGAAATAAACATCTTTAATGTAATTTCATTGAGTCAACCCTCATACACACTCCTAAGTATGACTCACTCATAATCGTTTTTGAAAAAAACACCTAACAAAGAAGAAATTTACATAGTTCTAAATAAAATTCCATCATCCATGGGATTTAAATATTTAAATTCAATTATTTCATATGGTAAAATATTTAAATTCAATTAATATCACTAATAAAAATAAGTCACCAAATCACAAAACACTTGTACAAGAAGTGAAACCCCCACTCTATTTCCAAACAAAACTTGTAATTCATTTTCATTAAACATTGACACGCAATATAAAAATCATTCATGACAACCGAAATCTAATGTATAGTGAAATTTACCCCTATGTAATAACTGATGAATCATATGTTTCACCCAATACAAAAAGACTAGGGTAAATGATACTAATTAAACTATATTACATAAACCTTACATTAATTTGTATCTTTTATTCAAAAAATTTATTAAAAATTGTAAAATAATCTTCCAATGGATGACATAATATTTTAAGTAGCCTTCCTCCACTGACGATTTCCCCAATATCTACACTTAACATCAAGTATGATATATCTTTTGATGTATCTTCTTCTAGTTCAATGAACCATAAATTGAATTGGATTCATAATTAAAAAATGTCACCAATAAGAATAATAATTCATTCAAACCATGTACAATAACCAACACTTTATAAATAAATATATGATTTCATAGAAAAGTGTGTCTCTATAGCAATAATTTCACCCTTGTCCCATTGAGGCATAATGTTGACTAATAATTTTTTAGATGAACAACTTTGTTACAAACCCACTTTGATACCCTAGTATGTTGGTACTCAATCCATATCTGGTATAGCCCAAACTATGTTCTATATATCCTTAGATTAAACAATATCACCAATAATAAATAATAAATAACTGGGGGATTATTTTTTCCTTGAAAAAATGCAAGATAATGATATATGTCAGTATTCTCAACACTAAAAAAATAAGAAAGTACCGAAAGTATAGCTGGTTAAAAAATCCAAATAAGTAAATCATAAAATTATCCATTATATAATATTACAAAAACACAATTACTAGAAAAAATAAGTGGATAACATATAAAATAGTCAGATCTAACAACTCTTCACATTTCAATTAAGTTGCAACATCCAACACATGTGGGTGGATTTTTTCCCAAAGCTCGGAACTGGCCTAACAAATTCTACAATCTCCATAATGAAGAGTTTGGGTGTGAGGTATAAAGTCCAATAAGGTATCACACAATGTTTTATAATCTATATAAAAATAGTATAAAATTTATTATATATATTTAAATAAATCCATACATGGGATTATATTTTCATATTTTAAACTAAAAAATTCTTTGATTCATAAATAAAGAAGATATATAAAAGGAACATTCAAATATACTTAAATGAATATTATATGTAAAATAATTTATATTAATTATATGGTATGAGTAAAGATGATTCCCCCCATTCTCGTGTGGGTTGGTAAGGTATGGAAGGTGTTTGGGAAATAATTTTAGGCTCAAGTCCCTATGCTAGAATTTTGCATGTATTTTATTCTGTACATTGTGTTACACTTTCGCAATTGTATGAAATTTTTATGGAATGATAAAAGAAGTTATATAAATCAATTCCATGTTTATCATGTTTAAAATCAAAAAAATGAATAGTATGTTTGGTTTGCAGGTATACGGATCCTCACATATGTCAAAATGATCATAAATCTAGTTTGGTGTGATCACAAAAATATTCCCCAATAGGGAACCCATCAAGGTAATTATACACCCTAATAGAGGATCCTATTATGGGAAGTCATGTGATATTTGTATTAGTAATTTTTATAAATAACTATACATTTCTATAGATTCATGGACATATAATACTTTTTCATATTACCGCAATCTACCTAGTCTAACATATGCTTCCAAAAGTCAATCATTAAAATAAGAATTCAATCATATCCAAAAATATGAAAATATGGTTTCCCAATTTCAATTTTCACCATTATTATTTCATTGAAAACCAAATAATAGGTTTTCATAATTTCATTCGACTACACATAACTTTCCAATTTATGAAATTTTTTAAACAATAATCACAAAACAATCTCATCAATTCGATTTTCAAATCAATCCATAATTTTTCATAAATCAAGTCAAACTATAAAATTCCATTGTATTTAGTTTTCTTAAAATATCATTCCCATATAAAATCATATATCAGAACATCATATTTTAATTTTATAAAAAAATAAAAATATTATCAATTTAAAAAATAATGGTTTTAATAGGAGGAAAGGGAATTTTTTAACCACATACCTTCATATCAATAATCTAGAAATCAACACCAACAATGGGACTCACAAATTATAAATGAAGAAATGGAAGTTATAGGAACACAATATAGAATAAATATCCATAGAAAATGATTTTAGATCCAACTTTTACATGATGATCCATCATACAATAAATAGAAGAGAATAAGAGATTGAATGAAGCCACACGAAAGAAGACCCACTTACTTGTAATGCTTAACCACGACAACATCAATGATCCACCACCTAAATATAAATCTATAAGGATATAATATATCTATATTTTCATTGGGGTAGCTATAGGACAAGAGTTGATGGTTTCAATATCCTATAAAATTGAAATAACTCATACATTACCCAAAAAAAATAGAATCATGAGTATTACATGTTATGAAATCTCATTAATCGTCATTTAATTAATATTTTGTAATCCATAAAAAATATAAAATTTTTGAATAATCTTCCACAAACATATATATATACATATGTTTAATCTATTTTTTTATGAAACTAAACTATTTTATTTTTTCATAATAATTGAAAATATTCATTAAAAAATTAAATGGAATGAGAGGAAGCTAATTTTGGTGTTTTTGTTGATCACCTTGGGATATGGTAAATATTATGGCTCTATAAGTCATGGTTGTGGATATGGAAACTCTCATACATTCGGGGAGTGGGATGATTCCATTTTTTTGACTCTTGAATTAAATTCTAATTTCACTAACATCATGAAACAAAAATCATTTTATCTAATTAGAGATATCATATATGTTATCTAGATTCATAGGTTTTTGAATGGTTTCTATTTTCTTGATGTTCCATTAAATTAAAATTATATAATTGTAGATTTGTAAATGTTTTCATTGGTTTTGAAATTAGGGAATAAAATACCATCAATTGATTTTTATAATCACATTAACAATTATTGGGTTTTGATGAAAAAGGAAATGATGAGTCTTATCATCCCACTTCTTATTTATATCATGTTTTTATATGATGAAATATTAATTAAATTTTTCTATCATATACCTTGATTATTTTATAAATGTTGTTACCAGATATTGTGATGGAATCCAGGGATGAATAATATCAAGGAAGGTCCAATATTGGTGATTTTGATCTCCATTCATAGTCTTCCACATCATATTTTTTAATATTATAATATTTTTCATTTTTTAATGTTATTTTGAAAATTTTTCAAGTGTATCAATGAACAATTACTGTGAAGTATATTATTCTAATTAGGGTATGTGTTAGAAATGAAGTAAGGAAAATAGGATGGTTTGAAATGAGATCTTACAAAAATCACATATGTGATATCCATGTGCTAGGTTTGGAATGACGGTAGGAAAATTATGGTTTCAATTGATAAAAAATAGATGATTCATTTTATTATGTGGAATTTGAGTCATTTTGGATTCTGAAAAAAAAGAAACAAATATTTGTATGAGTTCTATAGATATGGATGGGTTAATCTTTTCACAACATTGAACTATGTATAAAATAATGAATTCAATGGTGGATGTGTGCTTTGTATTCATTAAACTAAAATGGGATCTAGATTATCCATTTTTATTCTTCGATATGTATAGTTTTACAAGAGAACTAATTGGTAATGAAGACGATCAACTCGCATCTATGGTCAATATAATAGTATTTGAAATGAACACTGTCAAGATAGTCAGTGTAAGTTTGTATGGATATTTGTAGTAATCTCAATCCAAATTGGATCCTATTACTTTTAAGAATAATCCTTAAATTATTTCTTATTATTTTGTGGAGGTTATAATTCAAAATAATAGTTTTTAAGGTTGTAATAAGCACATGATTCCTTGTTCATTGCTACATTCATCCCCAGTATGGATTAAATTTGTTATCAATCCTTCTCTAATGGAATCAATCTCTCATTAGAGTAAGCCAATGAGTATCATAAATTTTCCAATTTTAGAAATAAAAAAATGATAAAAAAAATTATAGAGTTTGATGACCCTATCCAAATTAAAAAAATGATATAAATTGAAATAGGTAAAGATCATATAACTAATAAGATACATTAAATATTTTATACCCAACTAAAGAATGGTTATAGTTAAGGAAATAAATCTATTTTTATTTTTGAAGAAATTATGAATATGACGTAAATGAACTCTCAACCTTATAGATATCGATCTAACATTATTAATATTAGTTATACAAATTCCATATGTAATTATACATATTTGGTGATGTTTTCCAAATAATAATACGAAAATAGGACCATATATGGTTTCATATGTAATGATGACTCTTATAATGATCGATAAGAATATTCTAGTTTTTTGAATGAATGCCTCAATGAAATTATTGATGCAAGATGCTTCATTAGAGTATGTGGGGAGTTTATATAAGATCAAGATCTAATGCGGGGGTTATAAGATTTTACATCCTTATATTTGTTAATATATATGAATTATTGTTTTGGATTTTGGATGTAGTTTTGGTTGGATATCAAATCATAATAAAGATTTTTTCATGGATTGGACCACATAAAAAACATATTATACACTTTCTTATTTAACCTTAAATAAGGGTCTTTATAATAAAAATCCAACGAAAAATGTCAAAGATCGTATCACCATATCATATATTCAAATAACTAAATTTTTACTATAATCCTTAAATGGGTCATATTTACATTCATGCATCATAATTTATATTGACAATGACAAAAATTTTAAATTGAACTATATACCCATGATACAATAGATTATCAAAAAACAATGTCGTTTTAAAATTAGTTTGGTTAATTTTATAACAACTATGTGAGGCATATAGTAAACATAAATTTATTCATATTATACAATACTCAATTCAAACTAATCTGACTCACCTTCCACCATCCAACATATAGGTGATTGTGATGGCCTACTATAAAGATCCTAATTTGGTTCATTCAATATAATTACTGGATAATTTTTATTATAGGTTAAATAAATGAGTTTAAGGTTCTTATCACAAAACCCAAAAAAACTTGAGGACAGATTCCTGTAACATGTCTTCCAAAACCTATAGAGTATTTTTTTTTACTTACATATGTCTGTTGGTTTAAATACATAAATAGAAATACCTTCATATAATGATCCTTATGAAATCTTTTCTAGAAGAACAATGTGAAATGGAGTCATAGTCTGAAATAATTCTTCATGGAACCTCATGAAGTTAGTCTATCTCTTGAACATGCGTGTCTAGGAAATATTCAACTAATAAAGTCTCTCTTATAGGCATGAGATTTTATACTATCATCAGTCGATCTAATATCACCTAAATAGAATCATTCTTATGAGTATTCCTCGAGAGGCCCACTATAATGTCCACGGTAAGGTCATTATAATTCCATTTTATAAGGGGAATCATCAATAAAAACTCACTAGGTCATTGATGGGCCATATTAACCAGTTAAAATGTGTAGCATCATGTCACAAACCCTAAAATTTCCTTTTTCAAGAGCATCCACCAATATAGTTGTTTTAAGTCATTATTCATTAATTCCAAACACATATTCACCACCAAATTAGAGTTATGAAATTCATGAATCATCTCACATTGGATACTCATTTGTACAATAAAATGGACTGGGACATTGATGTTCCCATCCTTATCTATTGTTCTATCTTACGGTGTCTCACCACCTTCAAGGATTTCCATTATATATAAAAACTATAGATTCTCATGTTGTTTATCCTTGATCCCTCAGAGAGGAGTATATTTAACTTATACTATGATGAGTCTTATCTTCTCCTAGCCCTCATGAACCAAAAAATGCTTCATATCCAGAAATATCCTCATATTCCACTCAAAACTAGACTCCTAAAAAATTTTATTGTATTTCTTCCTTATCTAGGCTTCATAAATTCGATATCCATTCTTTAGTGTACATTATAGGTCAAAATCGTATGACATCATTAACTAAACACATCTCCAATTACAAAGATTCATGTATAATTTATAAAATATATACATCAATTTCTTATGATCATTATAAATAGTAATTTATGACCTCAACAGATAATGTTACTGACACATCAATACATAATTCATTGTAGCTAACTGAAGGTTATATTTTGGGAAATTCCATTTATGTGGACACAACATTCATTACCAAATACCAGAAATCAATACTCCTAAATAAAAATTACTCTATGTCCTATCTGGGATGAGTTAAAAAACACTATATACAACTCTCCCACCTATATTAGGATGAAAATTAGTTTTGAATTCATGTGATTTTTCGACTCCCAAATTTAAATCTCACATGGTCTAGACCATTAATCATTTAATCGATTATTTTGAAATCACAAAAGTTGTTCTTTTAAGTGGTAAAACACTTATTTTATCCCCTTTTCATAACCCTCCAATCCCTTAAAACAATGGATATCAAAGACACACTTCATATGATCCCAAGAAACATTTACTAAACTATATCTATAACCATAGGCACACCTTCCTATGATATGTTGTGATCCATTAAATGAACATGAGAAATAAAAAAATTGGCACTAAGATACCTTAGTGTGTAGATCATTCTATCTCAGTGGACTCAAAAAGATTTTAGGATGATGGAAAATATATTCATGAGTCGTGGAGTAAACCAATACTTCATCCACAAACACTAAAAATAATTGATCCAAGTATAGCTATAAGATTTTGTTCATTAATTCCATATTCACCAGTGGAGAATTCTTCAGCTGAAAAAACATCATGAAAAATACATAAAGGCCATACCTACTTAAAAAAAAATAATGCTGTATATCAAATGGACATGCATTCAAACAGATGACACCCTCATCTCAATTAAATCATTAGAAAGACACAAGATCTCCTAAAATAGTCATTGTGATCATTAATAATTGGAATATGATAATTTTTCTTCATAGTCATTCTATTCAACTTCTAGAAGTCAAAAAATAACAAAAAATTTCCATCATAAATAATTAGAGAATAAAACTAGAGAAACCCAAGGAAACTTACTTGGATAGATAAACCCCTAACACACACACTGTTACTTTTTAAATTAATATCATGAATCATTTTGGGTAATGTTTTATGTGTTGAATCCAAAACTGACTCATCTATAGGCATAAGATAAATCATAAACACCATATCCTATTCAAGTGGTATCCCTAATAAGTCAACAAAAATACATCCAATAACTAGTATACTACATATGGAAATAAATTCTAACTCACACCCCCATAATAAAATAATTGACTTGAATCCTGGGTGGTGAGCTTCCCTAGTTGTAGATGAACTGCCCCTACATAGCCTTCATAGATATCCCACTCTCCATGATGAACATACTTTTCACCTTTAAGAGATTTCATGGTTACTCTCATGTGGTAACAATTGATGTGGCCTTAGTATAACATTATATAATAAAATAAAATCAAAAAATGAAATATAATGAATGTACATATCCCAGAGGAAATGATACTCCCCATCATCGTTAGAACACCCATGTAACGAAGATAAGTCCCCTGACAGTAGCCTTAAAAGGGGTTTTGATTGTCATAACCCCACTCATGAACTCAACCATCATACTCAACACATTCAAATTTTTTATGATAAAAAATTAATGTGATGTTCTGTTATAAAATATGGGAATGTCATTAATATTTGTTAACCAAATAGAAACTCTAACAATCGATGGTACAACATCACTATCCATATATATTGGAATAACTACATGAAATAGTCTTTCCCTTCATCCATGTGATAAAATATGAGCCCCTATTACTTCCCCACTCTACATATATGGGTTCTCTTATACATAAGTATAAAATCCACTACCTCTACCAACACAGCTAGTATAACTACATATACCAAATTGATATGGGGTATGATACCCACTTTTGACACTATGATTGTTCATATATCCTCTACCATTACCCATTATCCATGATTTCCTTTATAGCCATTTTATATCTCCCATATTTCCATAATATTGGCACTCTAATAGTGGTTTAGAGTTCTATCTATGTATGTGAAATAACCTACGACACATGTGACAGATCCTTCTAGTATGGTTCTGAGTAACTGACCCTTCCCTCAAGACACTATGTTTTCAAATACACCAATCAAAATTTTCAAATAGCCTATTTATAAAAACAGAATACATTATTCCTAGACCTCTAGTAGAAACAAACCTATATCTCACTGGAATACTCTTTTATGTTCCCATAAGAAATTATAGCATAATTAACCTCTTCTTGATAATTTTTCTTCTTACATATATTTTCTTGGTAATTTATATTAGATATAATTGAATATTTAAAATGTTTTATCATTATGGCCTCATCCCTTCCCAAATATGGAAAAAAAGGATTTAAAATTAGTAAAGAATCATACGAAGTACATCAAAAACAATTTCCCCTAAGTGAACCTCATGAACATAGATTCCCTCTCCTACCAAAGAGTCTCATAGTAAAATTGCTCAAATAACATCATGTTAAATTTCTTCCACACCGTGTTCTCCAACTGTCTATCCTGATACTATATTTCCCACCAATTAATTTACTGACCACATAAAATATATGTAGATATTTTTTCTATCATCTTAACAGCAGATTTTTGCTTTTCAATGATCATCTCATTAGAATTAATCCTAAAACTGCCTCAGTTCTAACTTCTATAGTGAATGTCATTGGGGGCTAAAACTAGAACTCCCATGTCAATTCATAAATAACTTTAAAAAATATCTCTTGGTATCTTTACTAAAACATGATAAAGGTAGTAATTTTCTCATATAATAGATCTTTTACATCCTCACCTTGATCTAGTGGATCCATTATTTCCATTACTAGAGGGTCATTTCTAGCCATGTCCACCATCAATCGTATCAACAATAATCTTTATTGATGCATATATCAATAATCCAAAACAAAAATCATATCAAACATTACACCAAATTGTAAAATTTATGTAAAATGGATTCACATATAAAAATAAGAAAGTCATCCCCCATGTCCATCAAGACTATCAAAACCACGGCATCATCACTACCCTCATCCATCAATCATAAGGGTCATTCCTCATTTAGAGTAAATCATTTTAACACTTCGTGTTTATCAATATAATCCCATTTAACATTTCAATTTTCAGTATTTTTCATCATTTAAAATTATTTGTTTCCTATTATTCACATTTTCATATTAATTTCAGAAGAAATAAAATCAGTTTAATGTAATCTAATTACTTAATAACCTATATTTTTCATTTGTGCCTAAAACAATGCTTTTCTCAATAATTCATGAGTGCCTAAAAATAAACATATGAATTCATTATTTTTGAAAAACTAGTCAATGAATTGAAATATTATAAAGATACATCACACAACAAGGGTGTCACCCGATGTGAAGTAACGTCCAATTATGACAATAAACATTAATTACATTGTTCTATCTATGTGCATGGTTTAGCTACTCCCTTGAATGGGATCATTAATATTTCCCAACTCATCCTAGTATCCTTTATAACCATAAAAAACTGTAATAAAAAATAAAATAAAAATAAAACTCTTCTGATACAACATTATAATGTCTTTTCTTGTGTGTCACATGTCAGTTCCCAGAGCTGGTTAACTACGTGACCTCAGGAGTGTTGCCCTATAAACGAGAGGATGGCGACAAGAAATGAGGTTCAAATATATAATATGGGGGACCATAACTTATTTTTCAAATAAGTGAAACAATTTAAATAATGAATAAAATAGATAAATGATAAAATATACAAAGAGAATAATAACACACCGAAAAGACTAGTATTTCTTGATAAACACAAATAGTGATATAATTTTAAAAACCAAACCACTAGATATTTCAATCCATATATGTTTCAAGTATTAATATGAATAACCAAAAATAAAGAAACACTAAAAATCCATTTTTTGTCGACATTATATATGGTTCACTCTTATATGATCGATCCAAAATCATCCATATAACATTGTGATCATGAACTTATCCTATCCTAAAAACATTATGTCTCTTCGTATATAAATTAAGCAGCCTGTGTTGGGTGTGGGTACAAATTAGTTGGCCACCATAAATGATCCAAAAAAATATAATGTTAATAGTAGTGTGTGAAGTAGAATAAAGTATTCTATACAATAAAAAATGTAAATGGTTTTCACAACTAATTATTATTTAAGTAGATATATTATTCCATGGCTTGATGGTGATACCCAATCCATAAATACCTTCATCACCCTCTGCTGATGTCAGAACCACATCACATGTGGAGTCAAAATACTTTATAAAATATACATCCATTATACATTTAATTTCAAATTCATATCCTAACTACTAGGAAGAATAGTATAATACCAATGTTTTCGACTTAGAATGTCATTAGTGGTACCCATTTTTAATTTGGATCATCATTCCCTCTCTTTTACCTCATTCTTATGAGATATGGGATTTAAAATCACTATTCATTATCCCACGCCTATTTTTCAATCAATCACATATGGGTATTTTGATCTACATCCTATGTCCCAAATTTGATTATAACATGTATCATAATATAAAATATATTCAAAAAATCACATATATCACATTCATTCTGATAAAACATAATTTAACATATTATCAATCATTCTCATCAACAATAACCATTTTGGAGATCATCTAAATCATGATTCAACACTTTAATCACAATCATTAATATGAAATACTCTCCATTAAAACAATTGTTAACATTTAATAATATAAACCATTAAATAATTGTGGTTATACCAATTATCACTTAATTCTCATTTGACAATAAATTTAACATCCCATTATTCAATAATTTCATAATAAAAATTTCAACTAATTTCATAATAACCACATTCTATCAATTACACACTTCAGTTTTTAATTATCCTATTAATTAATCCAATTCATGATTCCATTTCCAAATCTGGAAATAGAAACTATTCTATTTAATCTCAAATTAAAATCTTGTCTATGTGATCAAGTAATATACCACCTACCACAATGTTTTCGACATATGTTCTCAAAATGGAAAACCGAAATATGAAATGGATCATTCAGGAGCTTAACCATGTGGATGATGAAGTGAAAAAAATATAATCAACATCAAACAGATTAATATCAAACAAAACCTAGATATAAACCATCACTAATAGAGCATATCATCTATACAAAATATGATAGATATATGGTGATAATTTGAATCCTATCCAGTAAGGAAGACACTTACCAATTGAGAGAAGATCCTTTGAATAAATCCTTGATTCGTCATGAATGAGTTTCAGGAAGGATTTAAACCCTCATAGAAGATTATTTATTTTTATTAATTGGTTGTTGGGTATTTTTAGGGAGTTCAGGTTTTAAAACCATGGGGTTTAGTCATTTAAATTATTTTTTCAGTGGAATGAAATCAGAAACCACTACTTCCTTGGGTAGGGTTCTGATTTTCAATAGATTTTTACTTAGCCATGTGACTCTTCATAAGGGTTCATGGTTTCTCCTTTGTGGCTGAATGGTTTTAAAAACTATGAAACAACCATGAAAATAACCTATGTTTATTTTTTTTCTTATTTTTCTAGTGTAGGGAACATTTTTCATTAAAATCATACTCTAACTATCCATTACCTAAAGTACTGATATTTTTTCCAAAATTTTCATGTGTAAAAGAATCCATAAAATGAGAAATTATTTGTTATGGTAAGGTTTCATGGACACTCACCCTATTGGACTCTGAATAGGTAATTTCATTCTAATTATTGAGTTGATAAATAATTCATAATTTTACAAACAATAACTTGATGGTTTGGAGGGCTCCAATTCACTAACTAAAAGGGAATTTTTTAGAATTGTTTCTGCAGACAAAGAATTTGTGGTAGAATATGGGATTCTTTATTGTTATCCTATTTTGACTTTTGTAGAGGTTCTTACCATGTCATCATTTTAAATGTTTATTTATGGCTCAATAAATGTGTATGTTTGTGGGGTTCTCTATTTGTAAATACATGAGAGCATTAGTGATGTGGAATTTCACAATCCACATGATGTGGTAGAGTCCTCATCTTAGCATCATTATGTGTCCTCTATCCATGAATATTATAACATTACTAAAGTACATATTTAGATTTACTATGAATTTCCAGATGTGATTCAAGGAATTGTGGAGGATGGAGGTCTGAATGTTGATCCTCATAGTGAGGATAAATCATCTAACATGGATAAACATGGTGAATATTTTCCAAATCCAATGAAAATGTAGAAATAAAGGCACCAAAGATGTCATGGAGTCTCTTGAGGAAGGGGTGATCAACATAAGAAAGGATGAATATACATGATTCCATTTTATTTTTTGGTGGCTCATGCATGCCAATTTTTTTTCATTCTACTGAATCATCTCTCTATATCGTTAATTTTTTTCAAATAAATTGTTCAGGGCATAGGATTTAATCCATAGTATCAACCATTCTTGGTAATAATATCTTTCTTTTTTTGTGTGTATTACAGTTTATGTTAACAATAAATAAGAAAAATAGTTTAACATTCTCTCAAAAAATGGATGACACCATATTCTATCCTAATATCATATAATAAATAAATATATATATATAATGAAAATTACAAATATAAAAATTAAATTATATTCTTAATAGATACTAATTATAAAAAAATGAATTGGTGAGTAAACCCCAATACATTACAATAATTGACACCAAAATTCCAATTAGAATAAAATCCACAAGAATATATAATACACAACATGTCATGACATTCAATAAAAAACCTCTACTAACACACTCTTGGTAATTAAAAAAATGTCTTTATAGAATATATTTGACAATTAACATATTCACAAATGGGATTATAAGGATTTAATAACACATATTAATGTAGAGGAAGACTACAATGATCCCTTCAACAAAATATCATGATGCTATGATATCAAAAATATGTGTAATATAAATGAATTACTTATGTGGGTTAGTTTATGTAATTAAAATATATTAGTATTATGTTTCTATAATTGATGGTATTAAAAAATTTATTTTCATTAAATTACTTAGACAAAAACCCTTATATAGTGTGAAAAGGATAACGGTCTATCATAGTCACAAAAAATTTTGGAGTGATTCTTCTTCTCACCTTGATATAATAGTATATCTTATCAGTTTAGATTCTATTCTCATATACATTGTCATCTATATATTGGATATAGGTCACCATTGAGACTTTAATTAATTTACTCATATGTTCATAACACTCAAGAAATAATATGAAATTATATTACTTGTGTCAATTCAAAAAATAATATTAGAATTTATTATATATATTAATTGTGCATCCTCTAATGCAGTTCATCATATGAAATATTAATAATAATTATATCATTATATGTAATATTAAAAAAATATAATTCTATGTTTGAATTATTTATAAATTATACCCCAAAATAAACTTTTTTGATACATAATTCATATTTACATGTTATAAAATATATATATACATGGAAGTGGTGTAATATCTCTATAAAACAATAAATAATACCACCAACCCGTCGAATAAAAATATTTTCCTCAATCTAAAAATATATTTAACAAGCATCATATCTATTACATATGTGTTACAATTGATACCAAGTATCATAATGTTGGGAATTAAATTTTTATTATTTTAGAGGGATACCTGGATAAATAGATTATTTTATTATTGTTGGGATCATTTTTACATAATTTTGCCTCACTAGACACACTTATTATCTTTTTATTGGATATATATTTTTCATAAAATGGGTAATGCAACCATAAGAATGTGGTGATCTCTAACTGTAGGAAAGCTTAAAAATAAGAGAATACAATCAAAGATTATAAATGATCATAAGATGAGAGAAGGTTTATAATAAAGATACTTATGATAGTTAAACCCCAAAATGTATAGATCAATCCTCATGGAATAAGTCATGGAAAATATAAAATCATGTCATTTAAATTTTAAATATATATAGGGATCAACAATAATAACCTATTTTGTATGAAATAAAAAAATCCAAAATAATTTCCGCATAAAAACATTATATAGAATATCATTTAAAAGATGTAATAAAATTGAATATAATATACATTTAAAATAAAGACAACATAGATATGATTCTTTATAATAAGAATATAGAACCAAATTACTAATATCATTATGATTTTTTTTAAAACTAATTATGTGTGTCCATAAAAATTGTAGACAACTCTTTATACCAACACATTTATTAGAAAAATAATTTTGATAATTCATTACTATATCATGTTAATTTAAACATATCCAATTTTTTAGAAAAACGATTTATTACCAAACTATCATAATAAATACATATTTATTCCTCATGAAATGAATAATTCATCTTATCACAAATGTACCAGATAATGAAAATCAATTTCGTATCATTTTCAACTATAATAACATAAGGAAAACATTACTAATTCAATCAATAATTGAAACAAGATATACAGATGGTAAATAAATTATTTTCCAAATATAATAGATTATATTCTAAGAAATACCATTTCATAAATATTAGAGATTATATATAATTTAAACTATATATAAAGGGTATATGTTTAAAAAATGAATTCACTCAATTAATAAGTGTATGGAATCTTGGTGAGAACCCTTAAATTAATAGAGGGAAATATAGAGTTTTAAAATTTAAATAATTTTGATAAAAAATAATAAATTTCCAATTAATAGGATATAAAAGTTTTAAATGAATATTCATGAGTGTAATCTAAAAAAAATAAGTCAACTGAGATGGTAATTATTGAAAGGGAATTTCTACATAAATTACTATTTGTGATATATAGATCCTTTAAAGTCATATGGATTATTTCCTGAAAAGGTAGAATGTTAAATACAACAAATGATCATGGTATGAAACCATTTAAATTTATTTATTTTATCCTACATCATAAAATTGAATAATAAATATTTATTTTTTAGATTGGAAAACAAAACTGTTATGGTCAAATAAAATAGAATTTAATTTTATTTTCAAATATAAATGAGTTAATTGATAAAAACGAAACTCTATAGAACAAATGGAATATTACATTAAATATAATTTTAATTATTCTCAAAATTTATATACTTTTGGAGAGGGAAATTTTATAAAGGTAAATTATTTTAATAAAAAGATAATTATCTCAAATATTTCAAGATGAATAACCCTAAAATAAAATTCCAGGATGGAAAATACAATATTGCATGAAATAATTTTTAGAAGAATATTTATTACTCAGTGAAAGGAATCGATGTAACAAAAACATTTACAATATTTGTATTTTTTTAGGTGAATGTATTTGTACAATTGAACATCATATGCATAATAAAATCCCTCTAAATGAATTAATATGGTAATATACATTAAATAGTTAGTAATCACAAATAAATAATTATATCATCAGACATAATAAGAAATATATCTTTTAAAATTAAATCTTAGACCCAAATCCCCTTAAGGTGGAGGTAACATAAAAGTCGATATAAAATAAGAGGGTTAAAATGAAATAGACATTAAAATATCATGAAGTAAAGTATATTCATTATACCTGAAGTAAACAAGGAAGTGTATACACTATAGAAAATATGGTTTGTATTACCAAACATGTCTCGTCAAACTGTAATTATAGAAAAATTGCCCATACAGTAAATGAAATTGTTTAATACAGTACCCTTGAAAGGGTGATCTTGAAATAAATCATAAATTATGATAAAAAAATTTAAATTTCATTTATTATATATCGAATGGTTAGTATAAACAATTATCAAACGAAGTTTGGTTCATAAATCAAAACATATATTAGTAACAATTACATTTAGACAAAAAACAGTTGTCGTAATTCAAGCTTATTTGATCACGGTCTAACATCCTATATAGAGAACAAAACTATCATAATCACTAATTACATATACCATTTCAAATTTACTACCAATTATCATGTTTCTTGTAACTATCTATTAGAAAAATGATACCCAGTTATAGTTTATTGTCTTCATCAGATGTTTTAATTTTTTAATTATTTAAGCATTATTAGTTTCATATTAATGTGGTCAATTATATTAGGGTAAATTTTAATCATTTAAAATTATTCATGATATAATAATTTGTTTTCAAATTATTACATAATTCTAGTATCATTTGTTGAATGGCATTGATATGTGTTATGAAAAATGAAATTGTAATGAATTGGTTTCTGAATGTACAATTATTAAAGGTGGTAAATAAATAAATGTATTAAATATTTATAACACCATTCCATAAATAAAATTTTATTTGAATAAAAATATTTACATTACATTACCATTATATAATATCCCATAATCTTTCAAAATATAAATATCATAACATCATTCACATGTTTTATAATGTAGACACCAACAAGTGTGTGTAATTATGATTTCACATGTAACACCATATTTTTAAAAAAATTAGACAATATATGTACTAAAATGATTTGAATAGAAATAAATATAATTTATTTTCATTGAATTAATTATTAGAAGAAAAAAGGATTGATGGTGAAAAAAAATTATTTTTCTATGGAGGCAGTAGTCCATACAATCATATGATAAATTGTTCTATTTATAATCAAATGTGGTGGAACTAAGTTACCGATCCATTTTTATTTAATATCTATAATTTTTAAATCTTTAACACATTAATTAAAAAACATACATTTAACCAACAGTTGATGTTGGTGGGGAAAAATAAACATCATCACTTCTTAGAGGCAATAATTTGTAGCTACAATTTCTAGATTATATTTGGTATTTCTTTTTGTATGGAAACGATTCACTAATTATCTAAAAAAAATATAAAAACATTAAAACATATTAATAATAAATATTTAATTATTGTCTGTTCTATATAATATTTTTAAAGTGGATTATTTAGGGGAAATTACTAAAGATTGAGAATTATTCACATTTACAATGTTCTTTTTCCCTAGGATATATCCTTGGAGAAGGAGTCATAATGAAAATTCATTAACAATAAAAGCTTATTAATTTATATAAGATTATACGAGGGATTAATTGTATTGTTTAATGATTATAATATAGGGGATAGGTGTATCATGATGTGGGGGAGTTGATCTGCAATAATAAGTGAAGAAAATGGTAATTTTGGATGTACATTTTATATTTCTATATTATTATTTCACTTTCCAGGGATAAAATGTGCCAAAATTATAAAATAATGGCGTTGATAAGGGTTATCCTTGTAATAACTCATAAAAAACTTTTTGGATAGATTCTTAAAATGTTATTGGAATGTTCGCACATAGAAAAACTATTTTTAACCATTTATGTTTTCCCGTTACAATTGATATTTTTAACCATAGTAATCGATTTTAAGAACCGGGTTAACAAATATCATTATTTTATAACATGAAAAATAAAAATAAAAATATTGAAATTATGTTATCAAAAATAAACACTAGTTTTTATAAATTTTAATTACATAATTAAAACATTGGATTTGTAAAAGTCATTTTTTAAAAACTATGCTTTTAATCATATAATTTTTGTCTTTGTTAAAATTATCAGTGTAATTAAAATTGACAACTTAAATATTTTTATTATTAAAAAAGTATTTTAAATTTATCTAAAAACTTATTATGTGATTAAAATAATTTATTAAATAAAATAGAAAATATAATTTATAAATTTGAATGGAATGTTTCTTATTTTTTAAAATATTAAACATATTATTTCAATTGTTATATTAATTTATAAAATTATATATATTTTTAAATAAAATTTATGTTAATAGTTTTTAGAATCAAATATGACTATATTAAAAAATTATTAGGTGATAAAAGTTTAATGATTAGTAAAAAAATTATTTCTCACAATTTAGAAAAAAATTAAAAAATATCTGAATGATCCTTTGAATTAATATTAAAAAAATATTTTAATAGTTATTCTATAAAATTTGTTTAATTAAACAAATAAAAAAAATTTACAAATTTTAATTTAAAAATAAAAAAAATATAGTTAAAAATTAATTTTCTAGAATAAAAGTAATTATTAAACATAATATATCTTTAAAAATATTAAATATAAACATATACTTAATTTAATTTAATGATATTAGTTTAAAACTATAAATATTACATATTATAATAAACATTTTAATTTGAACAGTTGAAATTTTTGAGGTAATATAAATATTTATTTTAAGAAAATTCGTTGAAATATATATTCTATAAAATAATAATCAATGAAAAAAATTAAATAAATATATTTTAATTGATTTTTATATTTGGGTTTCGGTGAGATTATTTTAATCATGTGATACTTATATGTATTAGTTCAGTTTAGTTGGGTTTTTCATCAGTTGGGTGTTTCTTGTGCCTTATTCTATGAAATAATATATCAATTTAAAGGATTCAAAATATAATTTCATCACATTATATCCATCTTAAATTAAATGCATAATAACAATTTCAATAATTACTCAGTGATGAAATTAGATAATGATATTATTAATATATTTATCATTCATTTATAACATATATTATGATATCTACCACACTATATTATCATATAATAAATTAATTATTTTTCATAAATTAACATTTATATTTCATAATATTATAAACTATGGTATTTATATAACCTAATTATATATTCTCTAAATTGTACCTTCTAAAAATCATCTCTTTCTACAAGTAATTAAATTGTTTTGATACAACAAACCTTCAAAAAATTATCATTATCTTTGTCCATCAAATGATATTATTCGGTATTTTATAAAACGTCACACTAGCCGATATATTCCACAATATAAAAAGTGTTATAAAGTGAAAAAAGATATCATCAAACAATTATGAATTTTATTTTTACAAATTAAATCTTACATAGTTATTCATAGTCAATAAAAATATTATTATCTCAGCATAAATCATACATTAAACATAATATTTATCCATCCCACAATAATTTATTCATCATTAGTTATCATAAATAATATATTCCATCCATAAAATCTCATTAAAATATTTTTTATTCTATATAATATATGTTTTCGACCTTTTAATAAAAACTAATGAAGAAAAATCCATGCATGTTCCACATATTCCTAAAAATATTTACAATATAATAGAATATCATTTATGAATATTACTCGTGAATTGAATTACATAAGAGCCGTTGATTTTTTGGGTCATTCACCATTTTAAGATAAAGATAATACCAAATCCTCCCATTTTAGTATTATAAACCATGGAGCATTAGTTTAAATTTTATCATCCACTTGAATTTTCCTCACATGGATTTTATTTCTAGTAATTAAACATATGAAAAACATCCCTAGAAAATTAAAATGTTATGCTCTGCTTGGAGTTATATATTATCCTAACTATATGCTTTTTCATTTAATGATTCTAATCCAAATCGGAAAAAATGAAAAATAATCCTTAATTACAAATAAACCCTTCTTTGAAGCATAATAAATTTCATCAGGATAAACTTATCATTATTTCACATCACTCCTATAATATAAACTTTAAATATTGCAAAAAATCATTCTATCCTAAATAAAGAAGGATTAGTGTCATTGAAGAATATATATATATATAATAATTAAATTATTTGATACAAGTAAATATTTCTCAATAATTTACCCCAATGTAATCACTTATAAACTTCCCATATCATATATACATCCACATAACATGGTGACTTGAAATATTGGAATGAGGTGATCTTAAAAACCATGTCATAGTTAACATAAGGGGTAACCATAAAAGGATATATATAATCATAATATGATCACATTTTAATAATCATGATATATTATAAAGATATAAATATCAATTCATATAACATAAATTATTTAATAAGGATTTAATTACAAAATAACATATCATTGAATTATGTACAAATCAAGGAGGCACATCAATAAAAACCAGAAATAGAAACATAGTAAATAATATTACATAATTGGAGAATAAGATTAATTGTAGAATAATAATAATAATATACATGAAATTGGAATGTAATAAATAATATTAATAAAATGAACATAGAAATGTGGTATAATTATAATAATAAAAATCCTTGTGATCAAAATATTTATGCCCACTTCACTGTGAACAAACTCATTATGCCCACAAATTAAAATCTGACTAAGGGAATTATAATCATGAAATTGTGAAATAACTCATTTTATCAACACTATAATATCTCATTACATATATAACATTACTATTATATTAGAGGGTGACCTAGAACCCCACCCATTATCTGACATACATATGAGTTCCATAGGAAATCAATTACATATCTTATAAAAAATAAATATTGGAAATAAAATGGGATTCATGAAATTTTCCAATGTAATCACATGTTTAAAACATATATAATTCCCTAAAATAATTTTTACATTATATATAAATTGAAAATAAATAGTTTTTGCTAGAAAATTAGTAATTTTTATTGTAAATACCCTTATATCTACATATTAATGAATATGGTATTTTCACTGTAATGATAAAGGATATATGGCCATGTAAAAAATGTGTCATATCAATTAGTATATGGATTCTAGTATTGTATTATTAATTTATTTTATTAAACTGTGGACTGCTCTCCAGGGAATGAATGTATAAATCAATTTGTAACCTTTAACAACTATATAGGGAAAATACATAGTGGATTTAAATTATTTTATACTCCCAAAAATTTATAAAATAGTTTATTGTGTTATTCATAAAAGGAATTCCCAAACTGGATAAATAAATTTTACAATAGAATGAAAATATAAGTCTAACAATAAAAGTGTATTTATAAAATATTTTTTTCACTTCCATAAAATTATAATTTACAAGTAATAATCAATATTTTTTAAAGGGGAAATGAATTGTTTATATATTTTCCTGAAAATATAATCCTCAATACTTTTTCCTTGAATTAAAATAATGATTATTTTATGAAAAAGTGGTCTGAAAAATAGAACAAACTATCATGAATGGAAAACCATTAAAAACATCATTATTTAAATACAACTCATAAAATTGGATAATAGATCTTCATTTAAAAATATTAAATGACAAATTTAAAGGTAAAATGAAACAAACCATATTTGGGTTCCCATATTTAAAGGATAAAATTATAAATAATGAAAATATTAATTGGGTGGTACCATCATTAATCACAACAAGAATTATTATCTATAATGTTATACAATTTAAGAACCAAATTTTATCAAGGTATATTATTTTAATAAAAACATCATTATAGATTATATAGGATGATAACATATTATTAAATAATAAATTATGATGAAATAATCATTTCTTATAATATATATGTTTAATAACTATAATTAAAAATCAATAAATAGTGTGGAGTTAGAAAAATCTTTACATTGTTGGTTTTGTTTTAACAAAAATTTATTTTATTATAGAATTTGATATAACTCAACCTACCCAATTAATTAAATGAATATTGTAAAACATATTCATTAGACTAAAATAATATAATAACAATAATATCATGAAGATAAATTAGAAATATGTGTCATAAAATAAAATTTAAGAAAAATAAAACCTTATGATGGTGGTAACATAAGAATCAAAAGGATATAATACGGTTAACATGAAATTGAAATTAAAATATAATGAACTGAAATATAATAAATATAAATGAGGAAAATATGGTGGTTGAAATAGTATATAAAATAAAATTATGGTTTCTAATACCGAACTTATCTCATGTAATTTAATATAGAGACAAGTAACCCTTAGAGAATAGGAAACACATTAATACAATCCCCTTGAAAGGGTGAGACTGAAATAGAACATAAATTTCATAAATAATATATTATTCATGATATTTAATGTCATATATTCATTATAAACCCCACATATATTATATTTTGTGCATAAATCCTAAAATATATCAAAAAATGAAATTGAGAAAACAACCTTAATTAATATCCCGCATTGTGGATTTTTCCCTAACCAGCTATAAAAAGTATAACATATTTAATAAATTATTTATTATAATTATAAAATTTTGTTTCCCTTTATAAAAATCTTTTATATCCCTCAATCACGTATATTTTTACACTTTTTACTTTAATTTCACCATTAAGTGTTTGAATTATTTGATTGTTTTTTCATACATGTCTCACATTGATGAGTTCTATTCTCACTTATTCGTACATTGTGTATAATTAAAATTTTTTTGATGATAATAATCATTTTTTCCAATGAAAAATTTATTATTGTTTCATTTGGTGAAATACATTGATATTGATCATGCAAAATAACAATGTGAAGAACTAGTTTTGGTGTACCTAACAATTGAAGGGTGTAATATTAATAAATAAATTAATTACAAATAATATGTAAAAATAAAAAATAATAATAATTTAATAATTACTAATAAATGATATTACCATTATATAACATTCCATATTCATTCATGTTGTAAAAATTATAACTATGTTCACATAAGTCGTAAAACATACACAAATGGGATCTTGTTATTATGATATTAGAAATTAAAAAATTGTTTATATAATGATAATCTTAATTTTATTAAAGCATAATAGTTTCTTAAATACCATATATAATAAAAAAATTATTCTTAAAACCATCCATGGTGGGTAGTTATGGAAAATTTAAATTTTCATTCAATGATTGGAAGATTAATTATTTGACTTCTCAAAAAATTGTTTGTATTGAAAGAATATAATCAATAATAATTTATGAAATATAATTTTAATATATTGATCTATTTATTCCTCCAATCCAACCTTTTATATAAAATGATAACAGGTGATCATAAATGAACCACATCACTTAGTGGTGATAGTGTCCGTAAATATGCATGAACGATGTTGTTTTGATTCTATTGAAAAATGGAATGGATTGAATAATGACTAATAATTTAATAAAATAATATTATAATATATTAGAAATACTAATGTGATTATTTTTTAGTTGATATAATTTTTATTGAAGATGAATATTAGTAAAAAAATACTACTGATTACGAAATTACTATGTTCATCACATAGGATTTATCTTGGAAATATACCTACAAATAGATTCTTTATTTTAGTAAATTTATCTAAGATGATAATAAACATGATAGAGTATTAATTTAATACAAAATTAATGTTTTCTGATAAAATTTGATGGTATGATTACATGATGATATGGTGGATGTTACCACATTTAATAAATCAAGAAAATGGATGTTTTTTAGTCAGAATTACATTTAAATAATGGAATCTGACAATTTAATGGTAAAAGGATCCTAGATTAAAGAATAATAGAGTTTTTGATGGTAATAAAATCTAACTTTCATTCAAAAACATATATGTATGTTTTTAAATTTCAGTAGGTGTTTTAAACATTGTAAAACAATTTTTACTCTTTGATTATACTATGGAATGTAATGTTTGTAGCCACATTATTTAATTTTAACCACCAAAACTAATATTGTAGTTATTTATTAATTTAAAAATGATTATTCAAATTATGAAAGTAACAATATAAAATAAACTATCTATTTTTTAGAATATTTAATTATTCAATTAATGATAACAATGTGAAAGAGTCCTTTTAATGAATAATTTGTTGTTATGATATCAATTTTTTCGGTTAAAATTATAAAATATATTAATTTCTGTGAAATAAAATTGTTTACTAAAAAATATTATTTTTTGGACTTTAATGAAATCATAACTGAATTTTTCCATTAAAATTTTCAATTAAAATAAAATATCATCAATAATATTTATATTTGAATGAACTGTTAATTTATTTCTAAATTATGAATCATTGATTCTTTATGTTTATAATATAATTTAAAATCTATAAATTGTTCCTAATTTTTTTAGTAGAATACGTAAATTTATGTGACTTTAATATATAATTATAATGACACAAATGTTACATTTCTTGGTAATATCCATAATTTTCATTATTCAACAAATAATAAAATGATTTAAAATAATCCTAATAATTAATTTTAATCATATATTAACATGAATAATAAATAAAATAGTTTAATTTCATCAAATTAGAATTATTAAATTTATACCTTTAACATATAGATTAAAATGATAAATAGAAATAAAAAATTATTTATGTATACATGACCATTCAAAACATCAATTATATTCTAAATTATTTCGCATAAAAATTTTAATAAAATAATAATGGCATACTAGATTTAAAACTATCTATCACCTATTATAATTATTTTCTAACTTTTATCAATAATATTTTTATGGTAATGTCTAATATATTTTTAAAAAGTTATTCCACAATTAAATTTCTTTTTAAAATTTTAATCATTGGAATTTAATAAAAAATTTAATTAATTTTTGAATACTATATTTTTTTTTAAAATTATTATATTCATCTTTTAATTTTAATATTTCATCGTATTTTTATATTGATTGTTTTGTTCGTTTTGTTTTTTGTGTGACATAATCTTTTAATTAGTTTTTTAATTTAAAAGATCCAAATCTTGTGTTGTTACATACAATATGACTTAGTTTCCCATATAATATAAAATAACCTATATATATATATTGAATAAAAATATATAATCTAAATTATCATATATTTATATATATTTTATTATATTTATAATAAAAACCCTTCTAAACTAATGAATAATAGAAATTGTTGGATTAGCCGTATATTTTACAACATATGTTTTCTTGGAATAGATGAGTAAAAACTATATTTGGATATATTCTAAAACAATTATTGGAAATATATTATCATCTAAATCATGCCTCACATTGTATGAAAAACATTGTGAATCAAAATACAAAACACCTTTTCAGTATGATTTGAAATACATTATGAACAAAAAATTCAGTTATATAAAAAACCCAATTTAGTAAACCATCATTTATAACTGCAATGGACTTTTTAGTATTGAAAAAAATCATTTCCTAATATATAAATTTAATAAAAGGGTGTAATATATGAAAACATTAATTATATATAATATAAAAATGGATGTAGAATGATCATCATTAAACACATATTTACATATACATTTATCGACCCGTAATATCATATATAAGCATTATGATTCATATAATTAATTTTCTAATACATCAAAACACTACGGGAAAATAATTATTCCAAAACCCTATAATATACTAAGATGTTCTTGATTCTCCAAGTCTATACTAAGCATACGCACGAACACATCACATTTATTTCACCCTATATGATGATCACATTATATTCCCCTCATCCAAATAGATATCCATATCATATTCACATTATCGAGGTATGGAAATGAAAACAATTAGTATATATCAATCAAGGGCCTAGATATCAAACCTTTTATTTTATAGAATTAATCCTATATTTTTTAAGAAACAAATAATTCCAAGATCATCAATATAAAATGATTCAAATGATTATCCCATCATCGTGTATGGAAAAATAAAGGTAATAATGTAAAAATTATCTCATCATATGTATTGTTCTGGCCAAATCATAGGGAATTAAATATTAAAATGCACACCTAAAATACATAATCTATAGTTTACAAGAAAGAATTGGGTAAAAATAGGGGACCATCCATAACATAAAACATATTTTGTGTCTCATGAGTACGTTTTTATCAATGTATAAAATTATTCCCCTAAAAAACATAAAATATCTCCATTATATTAAATATTTGCTGGATGAAAAAAATTATGGGTAAAATAATTTTATTATTTAATATATTATTATTTTTCACATAGATTATATATAAATTTTTTAATTTAGGAGTTCCATTAGGGATAACAATGTATATTTTCATCATGGTATTCCCTTATTTAATTGCGTTGATGGTTTCTGGTTGATGAGTTTGGGAATATATTAATTAAAATAATGCATAATGTTACATGTTTTGATGATACACAATATACCATAACCTTTTTTTGAGATTAAAAAAATGAATATTCATATTAGACAGGTATTTTATTACTATTCATTATGATGTTCAATAATGGGGGTAATGTATTATAAATCCAAGAGATTTGATCATGTTTTTAGTATTTTATGAGGGGATAGGATCATGTCATGGTTTTCATAAATCTATAAATAAAAATAAATTTATTGTGTGATTTTAACTACTAAACGATGATATTTTTAAGAATTATGGAACTGAAATGAGTAAATAGAAGAAACGCCATAAAGGGCTCAACGTTTGGATTCATTATATGTTGAGATTGACCACCCACTATCTTATATTTTAGTTTTATTCCTTCAAACCCTCATCATTTAGTAGGATTTTCTATATCCATTGATATAGTGCCAGATCCTTTCGATAGATAATATTTTGTACTGATCACTTGACAGATTTGGGGTAAGTATTCATACAGAACTATTAAACATATTTAAGGACATAAATAATTACCTATGTCACTTTATAATATTAAATGGTAAATATTTTATATAACTATTATTTATTTATTTATACATATTATATTAATGATATGAAGATTTAGATTTCCTTTTGAGAATTTCATTTCTCCTTTGTCCAAATAGTTTTTTATTTGTTTCACATTTTAAACACTCTTTTTCAAGACTTTTCTCTAAAAATGACATATTTCTCCTTTAGTTTTATTTGTCTAATGAAATAACACTATAATATGTTATACTTCAAAATTGGTGTATTATAGTTTATGTATTACAGGGTTTATAGTTTACATGTTTGAAATACGGATGTCAAAAACTTTTAGATATGATATTTCTTGATTGTGGTAGGATAAGTATAGTCACACTAACATTCAATATCCAACAAACTGATTTACAATGAAAGGGGAAACTTAAATATTACCCCATATTATTTTGTGACATACCGATTCAAATGGAATGAGATAATGGATTTAGTCTTAGTTATATTCCATGAATTTTGAGATAATCCAACAAGAGGATTGTGATGACATAGATAGTTTAATTTTGTTATAGAGTATGTGGTTATGTTGGGGATGTGTGGATTGTGGTTTATAGAGGAAAATATTAGCCACCAACCAATGCATATGGAGAAATTATTACCATATGAACCCAATTGGTGTGGCTATTTCTACACGATAATATGCTTCAACCCAATACTATTTTTATTACAATAAAAATAGAATTACTTGAGCAATTAATGGGTTTTGATATATCATTTCCTATGATTTATGTATTAAGTAAATGATAATGGCTACAATGATCATTTATCACATAGAATGTGATAGTGTGATCCCATAGACTACATAAATCCATTTATTTCTTATTTTAATTTAGACATGGCTTTAGCTCACTAGGGATAATGACTAGGTTCAGGCGTACTGAGTGAACCATGTAATAGGATTTGGTACTCATGCAGACATTGTATGGTGGTGGGATTTCCCCAATATGGTCTTAGGGATTTTAATTTTTTCCAAAATAATTGTGGGATTATTTCCTCTACTTTTAAGATATATATTTGTTACTACCATGAACCTAAAGAGGCATGGGTCTTTTAAAAAAGTATTAGAGTTTTTAATCCTCCAATTTTTATAACATGAAACAATATAGTGTGGATCCATAATTTATTTTTTTATTTGGTAAAACTTTTGTAAAAATAATTATGTAGAGTGGGTCCTCCAAAATGATTTTCTATTTTCTTCTCTATTACTTAACATAGTGAGGCACAAATGCCTCCCCAAAGTTGATGAGATGACACGAGGTTGTTAAATATGGGTATCTTGATTTATTCTATCACATGGGGAATGATTATTATATACTTGGATTTAAGAACTAACTCATTTAATATAAATTACATCATGAGGTGAGGCTGATCCATGACAGTTCACTACTCCTTCATCGGACTAATATACAGTTTAAAGGAATGGGTCACCCATTTCATTTTTGTTATATGAATGAGATACATCAATTTTATTTCATTATGATATTTGGTTTTAGTTCTCCATTGAAAAGAATATTTATATTAAAAAAAATGTTTCATTACAATTCAATTTGAATAAATAACATGGATTTCATGCACTGTTGGGTGTACTACTCCCTCATCTAATGTGTATTGTAAGACCCTGAGATTTGGATAACAATATTTTTTTCAAAAATAATTTTTCATTTCAATATTTTTCATTTCACATGAAAATGCAAATAGTTATATATATAAATATATATCTCTATATTAAAAAACTATGTTAAACAATCCTTTCACAGACAATACCAACATGGATTGTGCCATACGTAATACCAAATTGGCATACCCTATAAGCAACACCATTTTACTGTACAATTCACAAAACACATAGTTTCTATAAAAAAACTATATATATATATAATTAAATGAGATAATTATTACATAACCATTAAACATGGTTATATAAATATAAATAACTTCCTAACAAATATTTCATATAATGTTTTATACAAATAAATCATATTTACACTGAAAGATGAGATTTTTTGCAAAGACCTTTTTAGTTATAAATATTGTTTTATTGAATGAACCATTATTGATAATGAAAATAATTTTAGACATAGTTCAATATTTATTTTCATAATATAGACATAATTTTTTAATTCAGAATGATGAAATTATCCTTGGGTTAAATTGGGCGATTTTCCTATGCAACTTCATCTTTTGGAGAATAATAAAGATTACTAGTTTTTATGTAATTAATTATTTTTTATATTAATTATTAATTATAAATGATATTAAAAACTTTTAATAAGGTCACATTAAATAAATATTAAAAATATTAATAAAATTTAATTCAATAAAATCTATTTCTATTAGAAACTGAATATACAATATTATATACTTATGACCTTTTTCCTACATTAAATTCCCATGAAGTAGTACCTTCTGTGGGATTGGAAGTATCCTTAATTTCGATGCTTATATTATTTGAATTTAAAAAATCTGACAAAAAATATTTTATTCATTCAAATATTTAGATTCTAATAAGACAATGTTATTTTCTTCTACCAAAATGATTAGTAAAAGTGGTTAAAATTAATCACAGTTTTAAGGCCAAATTAATCTTAATCATGTTCTAAACATTAAATTTAGGGCCCAAATGACCTACAAAAATGTCAAAAACTCATTTTATTACCATATTTCATCCACAAGTCGTCCATAATTTAGTTGTTTTGGGAATTTATGAATATTTCTAGGTAATAACATGTGCACACAAAACATGATTCTAAAAAATCCGTGAGAGTCATTTTCCTTCCATATAAAAGGCACCACATCTACCCATTGCTCACACATATAAATCAATTTATGTTTTTCCATTATATTCATAAGAATCCTAATAAAAATCCTCCCTTCACCCTTCATTCCTCCCTTTGCGTTAAAAACATCTCAATGGATCCTTTTGTCACAAACCAGAAGGAGTTACCCGATTTAGAGGCAACAACTTCTATCAAGATCGTTCCATCTATTTTACTTCTCCACACCTCAAATATATTTATCATCTTATTGTGTGAATACCCTAATTTAATACACATATGAGTATGTTGATAAGAAATTTTTCTAACATACACATAAACAAACCTGCATCTAGTGGATTTTGAACATACAATTTCTTGGTACGGTGAACTACAAAATCACAAAATGATGATTGTTTGTTTCACTTATACCACCAATCATAGTTCCATTATGATGAAAATATATTTATATATGTCATATATTATATTTAATATGTATTTAATATTTTTTATTCCTTTTACAAAATTCATCCATTTTCTATCCATTTTGTGTTAACACGATAATCTCATTTGAGGAACTGTGGACTACCGTCCCATCAAAGCATTGTGATTCATTCAAAAACAATATTGAAAGTATTAAAGATGGTTTTAATGAAATTATATTATATATATAATATATTAATTATTCTGTAACAATGATATATATATATATACATATTATTTAAATACTGACATTCAATATGACAAAAAAGACATAAACACTATTCAAGCGTACGTACGGCTTACCATCTCCATGAACAGTGTATTCCATTCCATAATCCTATGTAATATATATAATTATTATAAAAATATAAATTATATAAAATATATTTATGTAATGGTTTAAATTTTACGATCAGTATATAAGTATATGTTTCAATGAGGTGAAAAATTAAGGCACATGGAAAAAATAAAGTAAATTTTATCTAAAGTGAATCATTAACATATGATCATTAAAAAGAAGGTAATATAAGGTAATAATCAAACCAGAAATGGTATTATGTGTCGTAATATTAATAACAAAATCATTTAAAATTATCTTATATTTATTATATGTGATACTTGTATCAGTACAGAGAGAGTCAAGACACTAGGTAAGTGGGTTTCATCTAACTTTTAATTTCATTGAGATATAATCTATGTTCACCACTATATAATTTAGTGTGGTCTATGTACATATATTAATTTTATTTTATGTATAGTGTAATTAAAATTTTGGGTATTAACATTCCCATTTTATTATCCTACTTTCATGGGTTTTAACAATCAAAAGAGACGAAATATGTAAACTAGTAAAGTCTCAATTTTCCTTTTTTGACATTACTATTTTGTAATGATCCTAAACAATTATTAAATGTGTATATAATTAAATTTTTTATTTAATATAATTAATATTTTATATTCATGATATATTATGATTCACTTTATTTCTTTTTTTTATATGGATAGTACGATCCCTTATTACTGGGTTATAAAAGTGTATTAAAAAAAGTTCATATCTTTCTTACATTGATTTTGTTTATTGTTCTATATATGAAATATATTTATCCATATATCAAGAATACTCAAGAGTTTACTAATTATTTATTATTTCATTATATAATCATTTATTGGTAACATTTTTTATTCTTCAGTAGATAATATAGTCATGAATGTGTTTTTAGGAAAGCATGACATTACCCTATATTTAGCAAAAAATCTATGTTCTCTAAAAAGGTTATCCAAAAATATTATACCATTTCCCTATAATAGCTAAATGAAATTTTTATCCATTTTTTATTATACTAATCTCTCCAAGGAAATATTATTTTTCTTTTCCTAACAAATAACTTCTCAAATAATTTTTCAATGAAGAAGTATTGTTCATTTGACCTCATACGACGTTAAAGGATTTATTTACCATCATTTCATCGAAGCTCCCTTGGCATTGGTAAAAGGTTAATAATTAAGAAAATGATTTTAAAATAAATTTTAATGTAAATTGTTTTCAAAATGGTTTTAAAATTCTATTTTAATTTTAAATGGAAAACTGTTTTCATAATGTTTTCAATTCTAATTTATAAGTTTTCAATGTTCTCTCAATTAAATATATTTCAAAAAAAAAATTCAAAATTATTTTATATGTATTCAGGAAAAATATTATTCAATGTATTTTAAATCATTTAATATATATTTTCAAATTATGTTCTATGAAATGGATTTCATAAAATTTTCATGCATTCTTTAAAAAATATCAAGTGTTTTCAAATATGATGGTTTTTAAAATGATTTGTAGATTATTTGAAAAAATTTTAATGAAAAAGGATTTAAAATTGATTTAATGTCTTCATTATAATTTTACAATGTATTCTATATGGAAATTATTTTAAAATATATTTATGAACTAAAAATTACTTCTCAAACACGAAATTAAATTTTAAACTAGAAACGTTTTTAGAGGATATGTTCAAATTATTTTTCATATTAGATGACATATATGGATGTTAATCATACCTTCTAGGAAATAATCAAAATTTTAAATTCATCTCCATTCTATTAATGAGTAATGATTAATTTGATTGTTTTTATGAAACCCATTTATCCTTCATGTGTTATGCTTATATGAAACCCAGTTCTCATTTACTGGTTATGCTTTGGATTAAATGATCATGAAATGAGTATCTTATTACTGAGGATATGATATTATTACATGCATATGATACCCATTTGATTTCTTTTTATATGATATTTTTTTTGGAATATGTGTGTTTGATTTCATTATAAGATGGGTGGGAATGATAAATTCCACCAATGAGTTGAGTAATTATTTACAAATCATGAGATTGATTGGTCTACAATGGGGGTTTACTCGGTTTAGTAATACAGGGATAGAATGAGGGTTTAGTCAGTTCATTAATATAGGGCTAGAATAAGGGTTTGACGAGATCAGTAATATAAGGCCAGAAAGTGGGTTTACTCAGTTCTGTAATATAGAGCTGGAATGATGGTTTAATTAGTTTTGTAATACAGGATCGTAATGTGGGTTTACTCAAGTTAGAGATAATGTGTATTAATGATAGTTTACTCAGTTGAGAAACATAGGGCTAAAATGAGGGTTTACTCATTTTATTAATATTGGGTTGGAATGAGTTTTTACTTGGTTAATTACTATAAGACTAAAATGAGGTTTAACAAGGTTCAGTAGTATAGGCCCGGAATAGGGTTCACCCAGTTCAATAAAGGAATTTTCCCACTAAGATGGTCTTAGTAGTGATTCCTTGGCTAATATATAAAACATATTATATGATTATGTGTTTTACACAATTCCAAGTCTTATTCTTATGTTAATAATTCATGGATTATTCCCTTTAATTCATTATTATTAATTTATTATGAACTACCAATCATTAAGACATGATCTATGATATGTGGGGTATGATCTTCAATTTTTATGATCATTTTCGCATTCCCAGATGCTCATGTTTATGCGTTTATTTATCACATATTTTCCCTCACTAAGCATTTTAGGTCACCCACTTTTATTTTTTCCTTTCCCCAAGTTTATGATGATATGTATTATGTTAGATATGTAAAAGAAGGATTTTATTCAGTACAATTATTTTGGTAATGGTGTAGCACACAAATGTACTAATTTTATTTTTCCATGTTTCTAGAGGCATTATACCAATAACGGTCTCCAGGCGTCACATTCTATGAGCCTTAAATATTCCAAAAAAGTTATGTAATGTTAAGATTTTAAAAGTGTGGGTCTCTATAATTGGTTTCCAATGAAAGTTATAGTTAACCATTAGAAACATGGATGAGAAAAAATTAGTGATATCTATAGGTTTATTTCTAATGATATATCTAGGGGTGTCTCAAGTGATATTTATATGTATATGTTAATTTTAATGAAAATATCCTGGAATTTTTCTAATGGATGTAGTTATTAGATTAAAAGAAATACATCTGTATATAATAATTATATGTGGATGTGGCTTTGTCAGAGATGAACGTTGGGGTGACAACTCTGACAATCTATTGTGGGAATAACTCATTATTATCTAGAACTTGACAACGGGCCATGCTACAAACCTCATTTGATACTCCCTAGGGATATGCCTTGGGAATATAAAAAGTATTCAAGAACTATAATGATGGATTTAGAAAAAAAATTAGCAATGAATAACCTAGGATAATCCCAAGGTTTCATAGATTACAAAAGATGTAACTAAATAGGAATATTGTATGTAATTATTTTCATGGATATATGGTTTTATATTATGATAAGAAGTTCTAACACTTTTCTTACTGTTTTAGTAATCTGCAAGAACAAGAATAAATTTGATTAAATTTGACTATGATGAATGATTTTATGGTGAGAAATCATGGGGGGTGATAAATAGAGTGAAATATGTCATGATAATATCAAATAGGTTTTCACGGAACTTGATTAACAATGATTACCTTAAACAACTGTCGTACTTTCGAAATAATAGAAATAATGAATTCCCTGAGTGTTTTGTTTTGGAGATCATATGGAGAAGAATATTCAGTTTCCATTGTGTCAATAATGATGAAATAATAACCTATTTGAATGTATTCGAGGAACATGAATGTCTATTGAATGTGGAAAATAAGGAAACAAAGAATGTGACTGTAAGAAAAAAATGAAGAGTTTGTTTATTAAAATGGATGGTAATTTTAGAATCCCTAATTTTTTTATCATTAGTTATCTGTTTAATGTGTGGAAAAAATTGTCATTATGCAACCCAATGTCCCAAAAATAATTTCCCAGAAGATAATCTACAAATTGGTTCATGTAATGGTTACATTGTGGATGAGGACGAGACTACAAATTAATTGTTAACATGAAGATTTATTATTTTTAATGGATTAAGGATGAAGTAATTGAAGGTTTTATTTATTAGGATTCAAAATTTATGAATGTTGAAATATAAATCAATAATTATACTTATGTTTTTTCACATAGTATTTTCATGTTTATGTTGAATGTTACTTGTCGACTAGTGAAGTGATTTAACAAAAATATGATATTTGGACTAAGGTAAGGTAACCCTTAATATGTTATTTATGATAATATAATGTTGTATGGATAATGATTCACGACATTTGAATAATTAAATTTAAAAATATTGATTACCATGTATCTGTGTAAGGAATTTTATAAAGGTGTTTTATGCTACCATTAATTAATTTTTCACTATTTCATGGATATAAGTAGTAAATGAAATATACATTGGAAAGAGGAGTCAGACATGTTTTCCAAATGGATTTATAGAAATTTATTTTTTTACTATGATTCTATAGAATATATTATGAGAGTATTCACATGTTTGGAATGTGAAAACCATGAGCTACATTTTGTCATACTGGAGAATAAATGATATGCTAATTACATGACTAAATTTCAAAATTGATGGATTTTCATTTTTGAGAAGGGTTATAAGGTTAAATTTTAATGAAAATATTATGTAAATATTTGGAGAAATTATTTGTGAAGTGAGTTTTTGTTGAAATCCTTGGCTAAAAGGATAATTACTAATTAAAATTATTTCAAGGATGTCCATATTATATTAGTGTACTTTTAAAAAAGGATATTTTTTATGTCATGTGGAAACCAATCATATCTGGAAAGGATGTAGGTCTTGATCCCCATACCGAAAGAAGTAAATGGTTTCATTCCTACCACTAGACTATGATATGTCAGGATTAATGAATAATTACTTATAAGGGATAAGTATTTATGATAATCTATTAGTGTTACTTTTAATTTTTATATATAAATATTTTTTGTTTTTTAGAGACAAATATATTGACTTTTTAATCATTTATGGCCCTTAGGGTCTATTAAATGTGTATTTTAGTGATTTATTTACTACAGTTAATTTCTAGAAATCCATTCAAAGAGATTATCCATGAATTAGAAAATTTTTAAATTACAAACTAGGATTTAAATTTTGTTTATTGAAATTTATCAAGAATGACCCAACATTCTAAATGTGATAAAAAAATTATTTCCTAATTCCTTAAATTCAATTAATCAATAGGCTTATAAAATCATCATAGATTTATAAATTTGAGGCCCTAAAATATTAATTTTATAATTTACTTGTTTTATATTTATTACCACAATCACTCCCTATATGTATTTACACTTTTCTCTATATCCAATCCTCACTCCCAACCTATTTTTTCCTATATGGAAACCCAATTATATATTCCTTTGGGTAAACATTATTATAAGGCCACAGCCTTAAACCTTACATAATATTGAATTAAATGAATAATTCACATTGAGGATATTTTCAGGTTTAGATTTTTAGAGAATTGGGTCATAACTATTACATCTCAAAAGATTACACAGTAGACTCTTCTACTAAGTTTCCATAAAATAAAAAAACACTTAAAAAGAAACATGTCTAGTTCCATGTTTTAGATAGCATGTATTTCCTTGATCCCATCCTTGACCTTATTAATCTTTAAGTCCTTTTTAAAACATTTCAAAAACATGGGATGAGCATAAAAAGCCTAGTAAAGGATACACAAAGAAGGAAAACTATTAGTTTTTCAAAAACATCATGTAAACCATGAGTACTTTACCAAAGTAATACTTTTCACCTTTATGAAGTAGTAAAAACTCTTCACTGAAATAAAAGATCAATACATACCCTTTTGTAACCAAAAGATTACCATAAAACCTATATAAAGATCACATAACATATATAGCTAACTTGAGACATAAACTTACTTAAATGTAATAACCATACGGTCGAATTCCACACAAACTTAATGGAATAGCCATACGATCGACTTCCATACCCAATGCATTGGAGGTTATAACGTAACCACCCGTCCTGGTATTCATGAAACCACCCGTCATATGGTTTATCATGTAACCACCCATAAAATTTCCAAGTACCATCATTACACATAAAATATTGGAAATATAATCATTTCAATATCAACATTTCATTTGAAATCACAATAAGTAATTTCAAGATATTGAATTAATCAATCCATTTTCCAAAACCATTTAAAAGCGATTTTTGAATCAAAGTGTCCCATACCACTTTGAAGATTTAAATGGAATTATAATTTTAAAACATTAATTTCCATTTAAATAAATACTGAATACCATTTTAAAACATAGACATTAAAGATAATGATTTAGAATAATAAACCATTAAAACATGTAAAATATATTTTTGTTAAAGTGTTTTTAACCAAATGAGAGACTCTTGAATATAAATAATTGTGGAATAAAATTTAATACAAACTTTATAATATCATGAGAATAAATGGATTAATGATATAATATGTCAAAGGACATTATACACACCATATAAGTGTGAATTGGGGCATAACAACAATGAAGTCTCAATGGAAATGTAAATTGAGATGAAATCCATTATAAAGATGGTATCCTTAAATTAAGGATAAATCTATCACATAATTATGTATGAGAAATATAAATACACCCAATATAAGTGGATATTTGGTGTGAAAAAATCATAGGTCATTCACACATATTCATAGTATGAAATTTTCATGAAGTACAAGTTGAACCCAAAGAAATCGAAAATGGGTTAAGACGTTCCCTTGTAAAAATTCGACAGCCTAACGGCATTACTTCAAAATTCAGAATATTAGTCAATGAGTGATTGAATGGTATCTCATCACTTAGAAATAAACTTTACATCAATATTGATATATAATAACATATCCCAACATAATAATATGTAAATTAAAATACATAACAAAAGATTTCTTTTAAAAAGAGGAGTGTGAAAGGTTCCCTTACCGACTTGGGTAACTTTCAAAACGTACACCCCATTGAATAAGGTTCATGAAATGAATATGTAAATACCCATAAATGAAATTATATTACACATGGAGTATATATATGGAAATTAAAAACACCACTCAAAGGAAATTGTGGCAAACGTAGCATAAATGTCATGGGAAAAAAAGTGAGATGAAAAATCCCTTATGAAAACTCGGCAGCCTAACGGTGCCACTTAAAACTTCCAAAAATTGATTTATGATATCAAATAGGGTCTCTAATAATATGAACATAAAAGTACAGTATGAGGAATATAAAATAATATCCTCAAACATAATAAATATGAGCATAAAAGAAATGACATAAAAGAGAGTACTTAAAAAGAAAGAAAGAGGTTGGATCCCTTACCTCGTGTCCTGACATGACTCAATCGTTCTATAATCTCCTGAATAATAAAATTTGGTCAATTTATAATTTCTTAAGGACCGACTATAAAGATTATTATTCAGTTAATATCACTTATCATAAGGTTATAATAATTGGTTAATAAATTGAGTTCATATCAGACGTTTTTGTCGATGTTCGGTACATGAGTAAAAATCAAACTTTTTGGAAAAGAATTTTCCTTGTAGTTATAGGTACATCATATCCAGAATAGTATTGATGTTTTAAATATCATATATATCCAGTATATATTCATTTTATACTATTACATTGCATTTGGAGATATAAAATTAAAAGCATTGTTCTTGGAGACGGTAGGCCGTACGTATGCATGAACACTACTTTCATTTTTTTGTCATATTATTGGAATTAAAAACAAAATGAGAGATATATACATTATAATTACAGAATGATATCCATAATTTACATGTAATATAATAAATATATATCTACTATATATATGTACTAATAATAGTACATAACATTTGGAGATAAGAAATGAAATGTACCGTTCATGGAGACGGCAAGCCGTACGTACGCTTGAACGCTACTTTCATTTCATTTTTTTGTATTTAATGGAATTAAATAATAATTATATAAAGGTATATTATAATTCCAATATAAAATCATATATAATAACTTTAAATCCATCCTTTATATGTCCCACATATGGCACTAACGAATCAAATCACTTTGAGGGGGTGGTAGTCCGCACTTCCTAAAATGAAGATATCGTGTATACCCATAATGGAAGCCATAAAGGTATGCCATAAATGAAAAATAAAGAATATTAAGGTAAACATAAACATATTATATACAACAAATAAATATAGTGAAATCTTAATGGACAACTTTGATGGTGTTAGAAGAATATTGAACAATCATCGTTTCGTGAGACAGAAATTCACCATCCACAGAAACAGTATGTTCTCTAACCATTAGATGTAGGTGTGTGTAAGTGTAGCTCGAATAATTCTTATAAAAACATCATAGTATATTGAAGATAATGTATTTGTTAAAAAAAATTGAATAAATAGAGTTTAGGGGGTTGGAGAAGAAAAATAAACAAAAGAACACAAGTGAAGACATTATCTTAAAAACGGGTAACTCTTTCTGATTTGAGCTCAAAGGCTTCCTTGGGAATACATCTACCAAAAGTGAGGCTTCTAGGAGTAAGAGATGGATTTGGAGAGACAAAAAGAGCAGAGCGTGGCCGAACCAAGGGCTTGAGAGGTGTGGGTAAGGAGGTAGAGTTGGGGGGCCTTTTATAAGAGAAGAGGAGGGTCACTCTTGGAAAGTTAAGAAAAGATACTTTATTATAAAATGATTTTAGGATAAAAAGGGTCCCACAATTATATATTTATAAGATAAGGTGATAAGAGTTAGAAATCCACCCATCCAATAGGTTTTTGACATGTTTAGGTCTTAGATTTTACATTATCTTTTCATTTTATTTAAATCGTTAAATAATAAGGTAATCACTGCATCATCATGGTGTCATAAATAATTTAATTTATTTAATGTCTAAAAATTATTAAAAATATATCAGGATGTATTAAATCTTTTTATCTTTCTGGTGAATATTTATAGTAAAAAATATGACTTGTATAACCCCATGTAAAAATTGTTTTAGTAAACCAACACATGTTTGGAACATTTTAATTTTAACATTAAATAAAAAGGAATTAATGTCATTTTCCCACCAAAGTGGCTCCATGGGGTCCCCAAGTTGACCCATGGATTGTCTTGGTCGTCCATGACATATCCAATGAGGGTAGGACATGTGTCTAGGTATTTTTTTAATATTAAAACATTATTTTTACCTTAACATGCACTAATTACCTCTAATCTTGATTAATAAACTTAAAGGTTACTATTCACCAAAAAATTATATTAATCCCATTGAACCAAAATTTACTTCTTAATGACAACCATTTATGTCGGATTTTTGAAATTCAAATCACAGAAGTGGTAATGTTTCATTTAAAAGAAAAATCAGTTTCATTAACTACCAATTAATGGTTTCACTATTCATCAAAAATTAATGTTTTTCAGAAAATGACCAAAAATTCACCCTAGTCTATATTTGATATTCCGAATTAAAAAATGATGACTATTTTAAGAAATTCAAAACAAATAAGTTACATTAATTAATTTAATAATTAATTCCCACATTCAGAGCAAATAGCGTTTTTTTATGAAACAATAAGTATCAAAAGATTGACACTAGTTTAAGTCCAATTTTAAGATGAAATTAATTCCAACGACCACTGTCGGATTAAATGGTAAAAATATATTCTAATTTCACTTTGAAACAAATTCACAAGATAATCTAATCATATAAATAAATTATATTAAAAAGAGGTTTTGAATTAAATTACAACATTTTTAACTATTCATTAAAAAAATGAACTTTATTGGAAAAATACCAAACATTTACACAAATTAAATTTTAATGTCCCGATACTAAAGAAGAATTTTATTTTGTCAAATATAAAACATAAAATTGTCAAAAAGTGGATTTAAAAGAGTTTCTTCATTAAAAGGCGGTTAATCAACCTTTTAAAGAATATTAAAATGTTTATGGTTAAAATTGGATTCATTCGCATTTTCAAGCCTCTAACATGTATTGTAAAAAGTAAAAAAATTTGACAAACATATATAATCATTTTTTAGTTAGTTCTGTTCATTCCTGCCATTACAATGGCTAGGTGTTAACTACAATTTAAAATAATATTATTTTATTATTAGAGTGCAACGTAAGATTCCCAAGAAACTCGTTGTTGCGTATTGGGTATGCCATTGAGCATAGCGTCCCATTTAAAGTTATATTAATATTTTATTCACAAATATGGATAAATGTGAAAATTTCATATTCTTTATTTACCTGGGGTGTTACATCCTTCCCCCATTTTGGTAATTGCGTCCTCGCAATTTTAAAATTGGGCTTCGAATCTTCATTGAAAATCCCACATCGGAACAGGAGTCAGTAAAACAATAACTTTAAAATAAAGAAAGAGAAGTACAAAGGTCACCCAAGTTAACCCATACTAGGATTACAAGTATGAAAATATGGACATGGAGGAAAAACAAAGGGTCATGTTCTGATGGAGAGTGATAGTAGACATGTCTAGGAGAATGTTAACCATAAGAAAATCACAAACTTGTGATGGGTTAAACGGTATTCGATTCCATAGTAGGAAATATTAACACACAACATTTTTGGTTTTAAGTTACTCTTCATTGAGGAATTTATTTTTTGAGCTTAACTAAATCATAATGAAACATACTTACTTGTCACATAGACTTTCAACTTTTACTAGATTCCTTAATCAAACTCATATTTTCTCCAAAAGACGATTATTTAGGAGGACTTGTTCGCATTTAGAGTACTATAATCAACTTCTTGATAATCTCCTAATCCAAAAAAGAGAACAACATATTTCCCATGTCTTTAGACAAAATCCAAAACCAAAAAGGTTAGTCAGAGATCAGATAATTCCCAAAAAGGATAATTCTTTATAAAAAAAATCTATTCTTAATCTCCAAAATTTGTCAAACAATACCCAAAGTTCAACAAATACCATTAAATAAACACCTATCCAAAAAATTATTCAAAGTAAACCAAAATATGATTGAAACCCAAATATTTGAAGTATTTAATCACATATTCTTCCAAGGTACAAAATAACTTTTATCTCCAAATAACATCAGTTGCTCTTAAATTCTCATATTGAAAAGTAATTTACCTAATCACATATCCTCGATGATAGGTTAATCATTTCCTTAGATAACCCAAAATAAACTTACTCTTGATTATTAAAATCATCTAACTAAAAAAAAATAGTCAAACTAATTAGGGACTTCACTTATTCCAGTGGTAGGCAATAAATACCAGTCGCACTTTGGTTGTGGGTTCGATTCCCGCAGCTTTGTCCGACGCGACGGGTGGTCACACGGTCTGTGTGTTGTCCTTTTTCCAATCTATATAATTCTAAAATCATTCCACAAAAAGATATAAAATCATCAAAATAACCATAACATAATTTAACCTCAATTTTATCTCATGCCTTTAATTTTCCATCATAACAAATAGTAACCCATAATTACCTCAAAATTAAGGATCATATAAACCCTAATGGTTACCTCTATAATTATTACCTGAACTACCACATTGATTGGTCATCTCGTACATGATTCATTACAGAACATACGAAGGTACAAGTGGTTGATCATGACTACTTGATAGTTTGTTTAGAACAAACATGAGATTCCTCATTGAATCCCCCATTTCATCTAGTCTCTTAATCAGAGAACCACCATAGTTTCCCTCAAACCCATTGTCACTTCAGTGCCTTCTAGATCCATCCATTTTCTAAAAACAGAAATGTCAGTGTGAGTATATCAACAAAACCATCATGTACTAAAGAGTAAGATAAACACTAAGATATACTTACTCATTCACTTTATATAAAACTAGGACTCTTTCTGAAATCCTAACCATTATGGTAATGTCACTTATAGATAGAGAATACCATATCCTCTAAAGTTATCTAAACCAACCTCTGATACCAACTATAAGGCCCAAACTTAATCCTTACTTAATATTGAATTAAATGAATAATTCACGTTGAGGATCGTTTCAAGTTTAGAGTTTTAGAGAATTAGTTCATAACTATTACATCAAAAAATATTACATAGTAGAAACTTCTACTATGTTTCCATAAAATAAAAAAAACACTAAAAAACAAACTTGTCTAGTTCCCTGTTTTTTATAGCATGTCTTTCCTTGATCCCATCCATGACCCTATTTATCATTAAGTCCTATGGAAAACATTTCAAAAACTTGGGATGAGAATAAAAATCCAAGTAAAGGATACACAAAGAAGGAAAAATGTTTGTTTTTCAAAAACAACAAGTAAACCATGAGTACGTTACCAAAGTAATACTTTTCACCTTTATGAAGTAGTAAAAACTCTTCACTGAAATAAAAGATCATTACTTACCCTTTTGTAACCAAAGAATTATCATAAAACCCATATAAAGATCACATAACATATATAGGTAACCTGGGACATAAACATACTTAAATTGGATAACCATACGGTCGACTTCCACACAAACTTAATGGAATAGCCATACGACCGACTTCCATACCCAATGCATTGGAGGTTATAACGTAACCACCCATCCTGGTATTCATGAAACCACCCGTCATATGGTCTATCATGTAACCACCCATAAAATTTCCAAGTACCATCATTACACATAAAATATTGGAAATATAAACATTTCAATATCAACATTTCATTTGAAATCACAATAAGTAATTTCAAGATATTGAATTAATCAATCCATTTTCCAAAACCATTTAAAAGCGATTTTTGAATCAAAGTGTCCCATACTACTTTGAAGATTTAAATGGAATTATAATTTTAAAACATTAATGTCCATGTAAATAAATACTGAATACCATTTTAAAACATAGACATTAAAGATAATGATTTAGAATAATAAATCATTAAAACATGTAAAATATGTTTTTGTTAAAGTGTTTTTAACAAAATGAGAGACTCTTGAATACAAATAATAGCGGAATAAAATTTAATTAAAACTTTATAATATCATGAGAATAAATGGATTCATGATATAATATGTCAAAGGATAGTATACACACCATATAAGAGTGAATTGGTTCATAACAACAATGAAGTCTCAATGGAAATGTAAATTGAGATAAAATCCATTATAAAGATGGTATCCATAAATTAAGGATAAATCGATCACATAATTATGTGTGGGAAATTTAAATACACCCAATATAAGTTGATATTAGGTGTGAAACAATCATAGGTCATTCAAACATATTCATAGGATGACATTTTCAAGATGTACAAGTTGAACCCAAAGAAATCGAAATTGGGTTAAGACGTGCCCTTGTAAAAATTCGACAGCCTAACGTCATTACTTAAAAATTCAGAAAATTAGTCGATGAGCGAGTGAATGGTATATCATCACTTGGAAATAAAATTTTCATCAATAAGGATATATAATAACATATCCCAACATAATAATATGTAAATTAAAAGACATAGCAAAATAATTCTTTTAAAAAGATGAGGGTGAAAGGTTCCCTTACCGACTTGGGTAACTTTCGAAACGTACACCCCATTGAAGAAGGGTCCTACAATGAATACGTAAATACCCTTAAATAAAATTATATTTCACAAGGAGTATAATAATGGGAATTACATACACCACTCAAAGGAAGTAGTTGCAAACGTAGCATAAATGTCATGGGAATAAAAGAGAGATGAAAAATCCTTTACAAAAACTCGGCACCCTAACGGTGCCACATAAAACATCCAAAAATGGATTTATGATATCAAATAGGGTCTCTAATAATATGAACATAAAATTAAAGTATTAGGAATGTAAATGAACATCCTCAAACTTAATAAAGATGATATTAAAAGAAATGACATAAAAGATATTACTTAAAAAGAAAGAGGTTGGATCCCTTACCTCGTGTCCTGACATGACTCGACCGTTCTTCAATATCCTGAATAATAAAATTTGTTCAATTTATAATTTATTAAGGAACTAATTTAAATATTATTATTCAGTTAATATAAAATATTATAAGGTTATAATACTTGGTTAATAAAGTGAGTTCATATCAGACATTTTTGTCGATGTTCGGTACATGAGTAAAAATCGATCTTGTTGGAAAAGAATTTTCCATTTAGTTATAGGTACATCATATCCATAATAGTATGGATGTTTTAAATATCATATATATCTATTATATATTCATTTTATTCTATTCCATATCATTTGGAGATAAAAAATTAAAAGCACCGTTCATGGAGACAGTAGGTCGTACGTACGCATGGACGCTACTTTCATTTTTTGTCATATTAATGGAATTAAAAAAAAATGATAGATATATAAATTATAAATCCAGAATGATATACATTATTTAGATTTAATATACTACATATATATCCAATATATATATGTACTTATAATAGTACATAACATTTGGGGATAAGAAATGAAATGTACCGTTCATGGAGACGGTAAGCCATACGTGCTCTTGAACGCTACTTTCATTTCTTCTTTTTTCTATTCAATGGAATTAAATAATAATGATATAAAGGTATATTATAATTCCAGTATAAAATCATATATAATAACATTAAATACATCCTTTATATGTCCCACATATGGCATTAACGAATCAAATCACTTTGAGGGGGCGGTAGTCCGCACTTCCTAAAATGAAGATATTGCGTATACCCATAATGGAATCCATAATGGTATGCCATAAATGAAAAATAAATAAGATTAAGGAAAAAATAAACCTATTATATATCATATATAAATATAGTGACATCTTAATGACCACCTTTTAAGGTATTAGAAGAATATTGAACAATCATCGTTTCTTGAGGCAGAAATTCTCCATCCACAGAAACAGTATATTCTTTAACCATTAGATGTAGGTGTGTGTAAGTGTAGCTAGAATTCATCATAAAATGACATCCTAGTATATTAAATATACTGGAGTTGTTACAAAATAAATGAATAAATAGAGTTTACGGGGTTGGAGAAGCAAAATAATACAAAAGAACAAAAGTGAAGTCATTACCTTAAAAACGGGTAACTTTTTTTGATTTTACCTCAAAGGCTTCCTTGGGAAGACTTCGGAAAAAAGTGAGGCTTCTAGGAGTAAGAGAGGTATTTTTAGAGAGAAAAAGTTCATATCTTGGCCAAACCAAAGGCTTGATAAGTTTGGTTAAGGAGGTAGAGGTGGGGACCTTTTATAAGAGTAGAGGAGGGGCACTCTTGGAATATTAAGAAAAGATAATTTATTATAAAATGTTTTTCGTATAGAAAGCGTCCCACAATTATATATTTCGAGGATAAGGTGATTATATTTCGAAAGACATCCATACAATAGGTTTTTGACATGTTTAGGTATTATATTTTACATTATCATTTCATTTTATTTAAATCATTTAATAATGAGGTAATCACTGCTTCATCATGGTCTCATAAATATTTTAACATATTTAATGCCTAAAAATTATAAAAAAACTATCATGATGTATTAAATATTTTTATTTTTCTAATTAATATTTATAGTAAAAAATATGACTTGTATAACCCCATATAAAAATTGTTTTAGTAAAACAACACATGTTTGTGACATTTTAATTTTAACATTAAATAAAAAGGTATTAATGACAGTTTCTAACAAAAGTTGCTCCATGGGGTCCCCAAGATGACCCATGAATTTTCATGGTCGTACATGACATATCCAACAAGTGTAGGACATGTGTCTAGGTCATTTCATATTATTAAAACATTATTTTTACCTTAAATTGCACTAATTACCTCTAATCGCGATTAATAAACATAAAAGTTACTATTAACCAAAAAATTATTTTAAACCCATTGAAATAAATTTTACTTTTTAATGACAACCATGTATGTGGGATTTTTAAAATTCAAATCACAAAATTGGTAACGTTTCATTTAAACGAAAAATCAGTACATTTAACTACCACTTAGTGGTTTCACTATTCATCAAAAATTGAAGTTTTTCAGAAAATTGACACAAAATCACCCTAAGCTATATTTGATATTACAAATTCAAAAATGATGTCTATTTTACAAAATTCAAAACATATAAGTTATATTAATTAATTTAATAATTAATTCTCGCTGTCAGAGCAAATAGCGTGTTTTTATGAAACAATAAGTATCAAAAGTTTGACACTAGTTTAAGTCCAATTTTAAGATGAAATTAATTCCAACGACCACTATTGGATTAAATGGTAAAAATATATTCTAATTTAACTTTGAAACCAATTGAAAAGATAATCTAATCATATAAATAAATTATATTAAAAAGTGGGTTTTAATTAAAATACAACATTTTTTACAATTCATTAAAAAATGAACTTTATCAGAAAAATACCAAAAATTTACACAAATTAAATTTTAATGTCCAGATTCTAAAGAAGAATTTTATTTTGTCAGATATAAAACATAAAATTGTCAAAAAGTGGATTTAAAATAGGTTGGTCATTAAAAGGCGGTTAATCAACCTTGTAAAGAATATTAAAATGTTTACTGTTAAAATTGGATTCATTCGCATTTTCAAGCCTATAACATTTATTATAAAAAGTAAAAAATTATTACAAACATATATAATCATTTTTTATTTAGTTCTGTTCATTCCAGCCATTACAACGGCTAGGCGTTAACTACAATTTAAAATAATATTATTTTATTATTAGAGTGCAACGTATGATTCCCAAGAAACTCGTCGTTGCGTATTGGGTACACCATCGAGCATAGCGTCCCCTTTAAAGTTATATTAATATTCTATTCAAAAATATGGATAAATGTGAAAATGTCATATTCTTTTTTTACCTGGGGTGTTACAATTATGTTTCCCAATTTCCCTTCTTATCGGATGTTTTATTATCCATTTTTATGTTGAGGGACTCTATGAATTAAAAATTCAAGAATTAATCCATAGATATCCTAGATTAATTTCTAGGAAAAAATTAACATCAGAGGGGCATATAATTAAACACCAAGATAATGTAAGAATTATTTATTTTAGAAAATAATTTATCTTTTTAATATTTTACATTTCATGAGATAGTTGAAAAAGCTATACATATTTATAAATATATTGAAACACTAAGTCATAAATTCCTTTCAAATTCAACAACAACATGGATGGTGCTACACATAATACCAACATGGCTTGCATTGTAAGAAACACTGACTTGGCCTACGATTTATGCAACACTGAGTTCCTGTGAAACATATTTATATATATATATAATTAATTAAATGATACTATTATAACTACATAATTTATAATTTTTATAGGAATGTTAATAACTAATATCCAAATATTTTTTAAAATTGTTTTTAAATTAATCATATGCATAATGAATGATGAGAATTTTTGTGAAGTCCTTTTATGTTTAAAATATTGTTTTATTAAATATAATTATTTTTAATAATAAAATTACTTTTATACACAATTATAAATTTTCTTTAATAAAATAACAATTATTTTTTAAATTAGAATTTCTAAATTATCCAAGGATGATTTTTTGGGAATTTTCTGAGAAAGTTCATTTTTTGATTAATAGTGAAAAAATAATTCTTTTTATTTAAAAACTAATTTTTTTCAATTAATTATTTATTATAAATGATATTATAAATATTTTTTAAAGTAATTTTAAATAAATATCGCATATATTAAAATAATTGAATTCATTAGAATCAATTTGACTTTGAAACTGAATATAAAATCTTAAAAAACTTTTGAACATTTTCCCATATTAAAACCCAAATATTTTGTCACTTTGAGTATAATACATCCCAAGGAACTCTTTTGGCACAAACCAAAAAGAGATACCCTATTTAAAGGTAATGTCTTCTCTCAAACCCCTCCCATATATTTTCCATCTATACCACATACTGCCTCAATATTCATTTTTTTGTGAAAAAAATAATCCTACATATAATATGATTTTTTTAATAATTTTTTTATATATACATAAAAACACCTTCATTTAATGGATGTTGAACATACTGTTTCTGTGTACGTTGAACTACTGCCTCAAAAAATAACGATCTTTCATTTCTCCTTTATGAAAAATAATGATCGCCATTATTATCCAAAGTATATTTATATATAGAATTTATTATATATACTATGTATTTAATATTATTTATTTCATTTAAAACACACATCTGTTTACTTTCAAATTGGTCCTTGTATGATAATATCCTTTGAGGAAGTGTGGACTACTGCCCCTTAAAGCGATGTGGTTTATTCAAACACCACATGGACTGAATTAAAATGGGATTAATGAACATATATAATATATATGAAATATTAATTCTATTTTAAAATGATATATATGTATAAAAATATATACATATACTTATGGAATTTACATAAATTCTTTCAATAAGACAATAAGATGGAAATTGTGTTCATGTGTACATACGGCTTACCTTCTCCATGAATGGTGTATCCCATTATATACTATTATAATCTATAGATTATTATAATACACATATAATGTATATAACAGGTATTTATATGATCATATAAATACATGAATTATGATATAAGTATAAGAACAAAATATGATAGAAATTAAGAAACATGTGATGAACGACGCATATTTCACACGAACTACCCCATTAACATAGGATCGTTAACAATAAGATATATTTTAAGTTCATTACCAAAAAAAATATGGTATTATTTATAATAATATTCTTATGTAACTTATTTATAATAAAAATATATATTTATTATACAATAATCATTTATGAGTATAGAGATTTTCAAAACACAAGGTAAGATGATTTAATCTCTCTTTTAATATCTATGGGATAAAATATTTGTTTGAAACTCATTCCTTTTTAGGGGTTATTTACTCCACATGAATATTTTTTATGTATCCTTTATTTTACTTTTTTTCTATTCAAATGAAAATAGTATTATATTTCTTTCGTGGGGTTTAGCTTTTAAAATATGCAAAATTAGGAAAACAATTTTGTCTCAAATTTCATTCTTTGTGATTCATGTTTTTATGCCCCAAATTCCTTTTTATGGTTCACATACATACATTTTACATGTTAGATAATTAATATATTTATTTTATTGATATATTATGTCTTATTTAATTAATATTTTTTACATTGAGAGTATGAACCCATGTTATTGTGTTGTAAGTGTATATTGAGACAATGTCACTGCTTTCTGAGATTTTTTATGTTTATTCTTCCCTTGATGAAATATAATTATCCAACTGTCTAGAATATTTATAATTTTCCTTATCCAATATTATTACATGATATACTCATGTATTGATTCCATTTTCAACTCTTTGGTACATAATATAATTAAGAAATTGTTCTTATTAATGTCTGACATTACCATCTCTTTAATCCGAAATCTATATTCTCTAAAAAGGGTTTTCCAGAATATCATACCATTCCCTATATATATCTAAATGAAAATTTTAACCATTTTTTATTTTACCACTCTCTTCAAGGGATCACCTTTTATCTTTCTAAAAATGTTACCTTTCTACCCTTTTTACCATGGAAATGGAATATTCCTTTGACCTCATACGACCTGTATGGATTTTCATACCATTATTTAATTAAACTCCAATTTCATTATTATAATGAAAATATTTAAGAAAATGTTTTTATTGAAATTCAAACAGAAAGTGGTATTAAAAGTGGTTTTAATATTATTTTATATGTTTTTATGGGAAAAACATTCAAAGTGATTAAAATTATTATTCACATGTTTTCAAAGTTCGTTCAAATAAATAGGGTTCAATACATTTTCATGATTATGTTAACAAATTTCAAGAAATTTGATTTTGAAAATGTTTTCAAGATTTCATTATATGTTTAAAATGTATTTTAAAAAAAAAGGTATTTAATTTTTTTTCAATATTTTATTAAATGTTTTCATGGGGTTTCAATGAAAAATATTCATAATATGTATTGAAAATTATTTTCAATGTTTTCAAAGAAAAATGTTTTCAAAATGATATCAAGTCTTCTTTATAGGTTTCTAGGTTATTTTCAAAAAAAATTATTTTCAAATGGTTTAATGTATTAAAAATTCTATTAAGTATAATAAATTAAATTTTCTGCAAGAAATTTTTTTATGGGATATTTCAAAATTATTTTCCATCAAATATGGAATCAATTAATGTTACTCATACATTCTAGGAAATTTTCGAAAGCCTAAATTCTTTCTATTTATATTAATTAGTTATGCCTAATTTCATGTTCGTTATGAAACCCATTTCTCCATAATGTGTTATATGTATATGAAGACCATTTCTCTTTTACAGGTTTTTCATTTGAATAAATAATTTCAAAACCTATAACTATTTCTACAAATTATCATATGTAAAGATGATTTTGATACCCTTTTAATTTCATGGTTTATGATATGGTTTGGGTCACATTTATGTATGATTTTCTTTATGAGACAGGTGTGGTCTATATCTCCCTCTAGTGTATTGGGAAATGATTTTAAATATAATGAAATAGAAAGGGATGTAACAAGGGTTTACTCAATTTAGTAGTACAAGGAAGGAATGAGGGTTTAGTAAATTATATAATATAGGGATGGAATAAGGGCTTACTCAGTTAATTAATATACGGTTGTTTGGAACAATGTTTTAATAAGTTTAGTAATACTGGGCTAGAATGAGGGTTTAATCCGTTCAGTAATACAGGGCAGGAGTGAGGGTTTACATAGTTAAGTAATAAAGGGATGGAATGATGTTATACTCATTTAAGTAATACAAGGATAGAATGAGGGTTAACATGATTGAGTAATACAAGGTGTGAATGAGGGTTTACAAGGTTTAGTAATAATGTTATAGAATTATAGTTCACTAGGTTTAGTAGTACAGGGCATGAACGAGTGTTCACCCAGTTCAAAAAAGGAACTTTTTGCACAAATATGGTGTTGAAAGTGCTTCCTTGGATTCTACGAAAATAAAAAAAATTATGTGTTTTCAAAAATTACATTTCTTATTCATAAGTTATTAATTCATGGATTATTACCTTAATTTAATTATGAATCATGTCTTGTGAACTTTTAATCGTTATTAAATGATTTTTGATATGAATTGTATGATCTTCTATTTTCATGATCACATTCTCATACCCTTATGATCATCTTTATGTTTACATTTCTACATTTTTTACACTTACTGAGAATTTGAGCTTACCCCTTATTAATTTTCCATTCCCCCAGGTTGTGATGATATGTACTATGTTTTACATGTCAACACTAGTACAAAAACCGTTTTTTACGTCACACTTTTTCACGTCGTTTTTTTGAGAACCGATGTGAAAATATCTGAAAATCAATTTTTCACTTCGATTATTATATAACTGATGTAAAAACAAATTTTCTATGATTTTTCACGTCGGTTATATAACAACTGACGTGAAAAATCCACTTAATCTGATTATTCACGTCGGTTATATAATTACCCACATGAAAAATAAATATACATAAATTTTCCATGTTGGTTATTTAATAACCGGTGTGAAAAATAATTTACCTTGAAAATATATTAAAATGTTTGCTTATTTTTCACTTCAGTTATTATAAAACCGATGTGAAAAATCGATTTTCATGACTTTTTCACATAAGTTATTTAATAACCGATGTTAAAAGATACTTTTCATGTCGGTTATTTAATAACCGACGTTCAAAAATCCTACAAAAATATAGTTTGTTTCACATTATTTAATTTGACAGGTCACAGAGCTCATAAAGGGTTACTAATTAAAAGTTATGGCCTTTAGAAGATGTTCTTCCCTAAGACATCATTTAGAGATGATCAACTTCTGAAGGCCATAACTTTTAATCTGTATCTCCATTTGAGCTATGTGACCTGTCAAATTAAATATTAGGAAATGAAATACATTTTTTAAACTCTTTTCATGTTCTTTATTAAATAACCAACATGAAAAATACATATTAACGTCGGTTATTAAATAAATGATGTGAAAAATTCATGAAAATAGTTTTTTCATGTCGGTATTATAATAACCGATGTGAAAAAGTGAGAAAGATTGATTTTTCACATTGGTTTTAACACAACCGAAGAGATAAATAATTGAAAATTTTAATATCTTTTCACGTCAGTTATCGTAAAACCGACATGAAAGATAATTTTAATATCCCACGAACGTGAAATTTCAATTTCTTTACATCGCGGCATCCAAATTTTGAATTACCGCCTAAAATTCTTAATACCCCATTTTCTATTAGAATCTAAATTATATGTTTCCATTATACACATATCATAATTTAGAAATCATTTATTTCAACCATTATCATTCCCCCAAATATACTCTTTTGATCTTCATCGTGAATCAATTATTTCTTCATTCCACGATCTCATCAAGGTATGTTTAATCCTATATCCATGATTTATGGTTTTTATGATTTGTTTTCATAATTGATATATCATTTTATGATCATTTCATTAAACCATAATCGTTCCACCTAATCAACTTTTTTGATCTTCCACTTGAATCAACGTTTTCTTATTTCCATGACCTCGTCAAGGTATTTCTAATTATTTTCCGATGATTTATATTTTCTATGAGTAATTTTTTTAAATGATATACTATTTAATGATTAATAATTTATTATAATGATTGATGACTCTTTATATCATGGTAAAACTATAAATCCCCCTATGGATTCAAAAATACTTTCTAAGATGAAGCTACCGTTGGCTAATTCAATCATTCCTCAAAAAAATATCAAACTTCTGATGGTCATAACATTTGATCTGTAACTCCGTTTTAGCTCTGTGACCTATCAAATGAAATCATATAAAATTTTCTACATTATGGTAAACATTTTTTACGTTTTTTATTTAATAAGGAACAAAAATGTTGTGTTTTAAGATCGGGTTTTTCAAAACCAACGAAAAAATTGGCTTCTAAACGCCATTTCCAGAATGTATTTCATGTAGGTTTTTTAAAAACTGATGTTAAAAACCATAAAAACCCATTTTTTACGTCGGTTATTAAATAACTGTTGTAAAAAATCATATTTTTAAAGTCGCTCACAATAACGTCGCCTAAAAACCGACTTTAAAAAGAAAAAAATGACTTCCAAATGCTTTTTGTACTAGTGCAATGATGGGAGCTAGTAAAGAACAACCTAGTGTGAGATGTTGTATCTCACATACGTTCCTGTGTGATGATTCCTTGTTTCCAAAGGCATTAAACAATAAATTATCTTTGTGAATGAGTATGTATAATGTTTATATATTCTGAAAAAGTTATACAATGTTAATGATTTAAAAGTGGGGGTATCGATAGTAGGTATCAGTGAAAAGGTATAGTTCACCTTTGGAAACAAGAATGATAAATCTATAGTTAGATACGTATGTATATTTCAATGTATATGTTATGGTATGTATCTATGGATATGTATAAATATGAGTTAAAAATTATGAAAATATCCTGTAAATTTGGTAAATGATAGAGTGAGTGGGTTCTATGAAATAAATCTATATCAGGATACTACAAGTGAATGTGTCTTTAGAACAGATTTACATAAGGGAATAAAACCTGATAAGATTATTGGGATTGGCTCAGTGTAATCTAGTACATGAATACCTGACTCTCTACACACCTGGTTTGACACTCCTAGATTATATGTTTTGGGAATTCAAAAACACTTCCCAAACAAACATGAAGGATTTAAGAACATGTTAGCTATGAAAAATCTAAGATAAACCAAATTTTTTAAATATTATGGAAGGTTTTATGATTTAGAGATACTATTTTTGATTATTTTTATAGCTATAAGGGTTTCTTTTATGATAATTAATGCTCACACTATGCTTCTGGTTTTAGTCAATGGTGGGATCCAGATAGAACTAGATTAATGTTGAATGTGATGCAATATTTTCTGGATGATAAGTGAATGAGGATGATCACTAGAGTGAAACCATAGAGAGATGAAGATTCAGTTTCCTTTGTGTCATGAATTTTGAATGAATCGCCCAATTGTATATCGTAGAGGAATAATAAGGTGTTTTGACTGTGGAAAATAATGACACAATGCATGTGACTGCAATGGGAAAATAATGATTTATGTTAAAGAAATGGATGAGATTTTTGGACTCCCTAAGTCATCATTAGTGGTTAGGTTTTTTTAGTTTGATGAAGAATTTCCATATGCAACAAAATGTACCAATAAGAATTTTCCCGAATATAATCATCAATGTGTGGCATGTATGGGTTACATTATGGATGATGATGATAATATGGATGAATGGTTAAAGGGAAGAGTAATTGTCGTTAATGGATTAAGGATGATATAATACAAGTATTTATGTATTTGGATTCAAATGTTATGAATATTTAAATATACATGGATTGTTATACATTTGTTTTTCTCTCAGTATTTTGATGTTTATCTTTAATGTTCCCTATGGGCTACTAAAGTGATTTTATGATGAGATTATATTTTGAATAAGGTAAGGTAAACTTTAAAATATTCTTTATGATAAGATAATATATTATAGAAAATGTTACATGGGAAATGATTAAGTAAATTTGATAGTATTTATTACCATATAACTATAAAAGGAATGTTATATATGTTGTTTCTGCTACCATTAATGAATTTTAATTAATTTTATGGTTTTAAGGGGTAAATATAATATATATTGGAATGAAGAATAATGCATGTTTTCCAAATGGATTTATGGTAATTTAGTTTATTAACATGTTTCAGGAAAATATATGATGAGGTTATTGACATGATTGGAATGTGAAAACCAAGAGCTACATTGTCTTATATAGAGGAATTAATGTTAAGAGAATTTCTTTACTCTATTTTAATTTTTTTGTATTTTCATTATTGATAAGTGTTATAAGGTTAAAGATTCATGAAAATATTATGTTAACCATCAGAGGAAGTATTCATGCACTGAGTTTTTTGAAACACTCATGGTTAAATGGATTATTAGTAATTAAACTTATTTCAAGGATGCCCATATTATATTAGTGTGGTTTAAAATAAAATGACGCCATGTATGTCCGGTGGAAACCAATCATGTCTGGCAAGGATGCGGGTCTTGAACACATGAACAAAGGATGAATACTGTTTCACATCTACCACTAACCAACGTGATTCCATAGCTAATGTATATTTATTTTAAAGGAATAAATAATTAGGATGAAATATTAGTGTTACTTTTTTATATTAACACATGTTGTCTTCATAGGGGAAAATATGTAGACTTTTTATTCTTTTGTGGTCATTAATATATGTTGAAAGTGTATTCTAGTTCATTATTAGTCAAAATTAGTTTATGGGCATCCATACAATGATGTATTGTATGTATTATAAAATTTTTTCACAACCCATGAATTAATTTTTTTATAGAAATTTATCAAGAATTACTCAACATTATTAAACTAATAGAAAAATATTGTTGTCCTAATACAATAAATATCTATTGAACCAATGGATTCTTGAATCATCATAGATTTATGAAATTGAGGGCATATAATATCCCATTATCATTAAAATGATTTTTATTGCTAGCCTTAATCACACCCTATGAATATTTATCCTTTTCCTCTGTGTCAAGTATTTACTTACAACATATGTTTTCTTATATGGAAACCTAGTTATATGTTACTTTGGGTAACCATTATAGTTCCAAATATACCTGTTTAATGTATTTCTAGTATCCATTTTTACATTTTGGGTTTCAATGATTAAAAATTTGAATTATTAAACCTCTTATAACCCAAATTAATATCTATAGTGAAATTCATTTTAATGGGGGTAGAATGTAACACCCCTAGATTTTGAGATTTTTTTTTTCAAAATTAATGTTTCTTTTTAATATTTTTCATATCACATGATATGAGAAATATTTCTTATATATATATATATATTTACATTATAACACTAATCTAAACATTCTATTCATATTCAATACAATCTTGTCTTCTGCTACCTGCAATACCAACATGGTTGACACTATGAGTAACACCGACTTTGTGCACGATGCAAGAAACACTATGTTTCTTTGAAACATATATATATATATATATATATAATTAAAAGAGATAATTATAACATCACAATGAATAATATTAATTATAATAGTAATAAATACTGTCTAGATATCTTTTTAAATTTATTATATCAATAAAACATATTGATAATTATAGATGATATTTTTTAGAGTCCTTCTATGTTAAAAATACCATTTTCTTTAATGGGATGATTTTAAAAAAAATAATTTTTGAAACATTTATAAATTTAAGTTGATGAAAAAAACTTAATTGTTGCATTAATAATTTATTAATTATCCTTGCAACATTTTTTGGGATTTTTCGGCGAAACCACATTTTATGATGAATATTGAAAATTACTTCTTTTTAATTAAGAAATACCTTTTTACTAATTAATTATTAATGATAAATGATTTTATAAATATGTTACAAGATCATATAGGATTAATATTACAGATATTAACACTGATTAATTAATTATATATAATTTCACTTTGAAATTAAATATAACATCTTAACAATATTTTGAACATCATCATACGTTATGACCCTGTTATATCATCCCTTCTGTGGGATTAACACTAATCATAATCTTTCCACATATATGATTTCAATTAAAAAAATACAACATACACCAGTGTATTCATTATAATATTTTTAGTTTAATAACACCACGTTAATTTTTGAACAAAATTTTAAGTAAAAGTGATTAAATTAATCATTGTAGTTAAGGCCAAATTAAGTTTAATTATGAACAACACCATAACATTAAGTTCCAAAATAACCTAGAAACATGTAAAATTTCCATTATTTTTCTAAATTTATTTCATAAACCTTCCATTAATTATTTGGTTGGTTTGGGTTTTTTTTATTCTCAAGTACACACCTTAAATGTTTATAAAAATTACATGTTTTTCCTCTTCCATCCCAATAAATGGCCACCACCTCTACCCAATCCGAACACATATAAAACCATCGAAAATAATCCATAATATTACCATGTATCCTCAATAAATCCCACCTTGTATATTGAATCCTCCCTTTGGTCACAAGGCTTACCATGGAATCATTTTGGCACAAACCAAAATGAGTTACCTGATTTAGAGGTAACATCTTCTCTTAAGCTCAAACCATTTATTTTCTATCCCCAACCCTTTACATTCTTTATTACCCTATTTTTTTAAAATAGAAATATAATCCATATACTGTGATTTTTTATTCATTGGTTTTGACCTATTGATATAAACAACTACATATAATTGATATTGAACATACTATTTCTGGGTACGTCGAACTATTGCCTCGTGAAACGATGATTGTTATTTTCTCTTTTACCACCAATAATGGTAGCTGTAGAGACCCGAAGCTTATCGTACATGGACATTACATTACTTTTGCGGAATACTTAGTACATAACAAAAACACACACACAAGGATCGTAATAGTTTAGTGTCTTTGGAAACTCAGAACGTAATCTTCTAATCGTGGGGAAAGATCTTCAATATCTCCCATAAAGATCTTCCCTTTTTTTTACCTAAAAACCTTTCTTTATATCCTGGGGAAAAGAAAACATAAAAGGGTGAGCTCAAATGCTCAGTAAGGGTAAACAAAAGAAATATCAATCACATCATATACATAAGAACATAGCTTTTGGAAATCTTAACCTGCAAAAGAGCTCATAATATCATAACATGGGATAAATCATAGAAGTGAAAATGAGATCCCCATAATCATAACATGAAACTTGAAACTTTGTGGCATGCACACATAATCATGGAAAATCCTTTCTTGTTATTCATGACTCATTGCCAAGACTATCTTAGTGGACAAAGTCCCTTTCTGAACCGAGTTCACTCCTCGTTTCAGTCCTGTATCATTGAACCGAAATAACCTTTTGTTCCAGCCATGTATATCTCATGAGATATAAAATCTTTACCCAATTCATTGGAGGGAGATATAGGTCCCACCCATCTTATAATGAATCCTTTCTTATGTGTGCCACATAATCATGAAACATACATCATCGCATAACACATGTAACAAAAATGGGATTCTTGAAACATCATGACATCATAAATCAATTCATATAAGATAAAGGAATTCATAAAAATAATTCCATCACAACATGATCAAATCAATGTAATAATAGGGATAAAAACAGAACCCTTTATTATCTTAGATGGAAAATAATTTTGATAAAACACTTGAACTCCATTCTTGAGGAAAATATCCTTTCTTCTTCAAAAACATTTTTCCTTTCATAACATGTCATAAAACTTTAAAATAAAAGAAGTTGATTAAAAATAAACTTGAAAACTTGTAAAGGAAGCTTCTTGGAAATAATGTTTAAAAATCCATTCATGTTGTATAAGTTAAAAAAAACATTCTTCGTACTTTTTTCGGAAAAGTCAAAAAGTACATCGTACGACAAAAGATTCCTTTCATACATATTACTAAAAACTCACCAAAGGGTAAAAATGGATTTAAACAATTGTATGTGGATGGAAATAATATTACATCTTGATGAAACATGGATGTGGATGATAAAATACACCCCATTAAATACTTACGAATAAACAATCTCGGATAAAAATGAGATTGTGATATTTCCCTTACCTTAGGTCCGATTTGCTTTGTTCGTGTCCGAAGCTCCTGTATAATGGTTTAAATAATGTTATTGACTTATTCCAGAATCATACATATTGATATGATATCATATATGGTTCACTTATGACATTATATTACCCGTTCTTTTGTAAATTCCATGTTAAAGAAGCGTTTTGGGAAAAATCGTTTCATTTATCGTAGGTGTTTTGACTTGTTGTTCTTGACATCATTATTACTTATATCATGATTTAATCACTTCCAGAATATAAAATATGATTTATATATCATATATATTCAGTATATATATATATAATAGGTAGATAAATAAAATGAAAAACACCGTTCATGGAGACGGTAGTCCGTACGTACGCATGAACGCTGTTTTCCTTTCCTTATTGTCTTGAAATGGAAGTAAGTAGATGACATACATATGTATATATATACATAAATCCAGTAGCTTTATAATGTCATATATTTCATTATTATTTCTTATATATACATTATAATCATTCTTAAATGGTTAACATGGAGAATGAATCTCATCGCGTCGTAGTCCGTACGTACGCACGAGCGATGATATCATTTCTATAAATATTGAATTGAATTGGAGTGGATTATACAATATATCAGAATCAATATGATGTTTTAATAACTATGTATAGTTATTCTTTACACCATTATACCCATCCATGTAAGGTGGTGGTGGAAAATAGATTACACCACGGCGTGGAGACGGTATTCCGTACGTACGCACGCGTGGTGATTTCTTTTTCCATAGGATGGATAGATGGTGAAATAGGGTTGTTTCATACTTATAATAACATATCAGTATATGAGTGATACTGATGTTATTACTTCATAATGAAACAACCTAAGAAGAAGAAGTGGAAGAAGAAATAAAGATGAAAGAATTGGTAACGGTAATTACCTCTTCTTTGAAGTGCCTCTTTGAGACCTCCTCTTAGGGCACTAAAATTTGTCTTTGAGGAAGACCAGAACCTCTAGGATGTTTCTAGGGAAGTGGAGAAGAGATTTTGGCAGGGGTTGGCCGAGCTTGAGTGCTCAATTTTGTGTGAGGAGGAGGGGGAGGAGGTGCCCTTTTATAAGGGAGGAGAGGGGCACCTTAGGAATATCTCAAAATATTATTTTATATTAAAGTCAAAATCGGTTTATAATGGTTCCAAAGGGTCTTATTTCGAAGCTAAAGTGGGGATGGGTCGAAATCCTATCAACCAATAGGATTTAGACAAGTTTAGGGTATTATTTTAACCTTATCAATTAGATTTAACTCTAAGTTAATTAATTTAACTTTTACCGTGTCTTTTTGTTTTCTTTCACTATATGGTTAATACACTTACTATAACATGCCAAACGAACCCCAAATTGTTTATTATTAATATATATATCCTTATCTAAGTCATTTGGCCGAGCCTTAGATTTTTAGGAATAAAATAACAATTAATAATATAATATTTGATTTAAAAACTATTTTGTGTCAATTTTGACACTATTTGATATATGATTTTTGTGAAAGTCATAACAGAATTATATGTTCGAACCAAGTTGATTAAATCCACACTAATATATCATAGTAACCTAGAAAATTAGTGGAATTCATAAAAAGTCTCAAATTACATTTATTTTTGTGTTTATAACATCAATTATGTCAATATTTCATTAATAAGATAATTACTGCATCATCATTGTGTCATAAATAAATTAAATTATTTAATGTCTAAAAATTACAAATAAAATACCCTTATGTAGGAAAGCTTTTTAGCTTTCTAATGAATATTTATAGTCGAATTTATCTTATGTATAACCCCTTATTAAAAATTATTTACTTATTAAACTTTGATTTTAACTATTTTAACCCTTCTTTAAATAAATTAATAATAAATGTCCTAATCTAATCCAAGTGGGCCTAAATGGTCATATTTTATTCCTAATCTTGTTTTTGGTCGAATTACACTTGTCCAATAGAATTAGGACATGTGTCAGGGTAATATTGATATCATATTTACCCTTAGTTACCCTATTTACTATTAACCGCGGTAAAAATAGTAAAAAGTTACTATTCACCAAAAAATTATTTTCATCTCATTGAACAAAATTTTAGTCCTTGATATTAACCGTGTCTCTCGGATTTTTGAAATTCTATTTACAGAAGCGGTAAAATTAAGTTTTATGCAAAATTCAGTTTTTAACCTACCACTTAGTGGTTTCACTATTCATCAAAAATTGAAAGTTTTCAGAAAAATACCAAAATTTCACCCTAGGCTAATTTCGATATTCTGAGTCCAAAAATGAAGTCCATTTTGAAAAATAAAATTTATAAAATTTCAAAAAGTGGTTATTAATATTCATAACGGCTAGTTTTAATAATATTTTAATAGCATATCGTTGTTTAGTGAAACTCGGTATTGCGTACTACACACGCTATCGAGGAAGGTTGTGATTGCATGTAATGCAAGGCAAGTCAAGGATGCGTGTTGTGCAAGCTCCTTTTGGTGTAGCGTACAACAAAAGACATTAATAAAATTAAAAAGAATATTTTTCAAAAAATCTCGGGCTGTTACATTCTACCCCCCTTAAAATGAATTTCGCCCTCGAAATTCGTCGGGGTTATAAATGGTTTACTATTCGAAAGTTTCTTTAATAGAAACCCACATCGTAAAAAAATTACCAAAACTTGGCTTTAAAAACTAAAGTATGAAATTTAACGATTACCCAAATAAACTAATCACTGGGTTTCCACATAGGTGAAAATATGGATATGGAAGAGAAATCTAACCATCATGTTCTGTTGGAGAGTGGTAGAGAACATGGCTATGGAAAAGCCAGCAATCACAAATCCATAGATTTGTGACGATCTAAGGTACCATCTGATTCATCAGGTATAAGAGAACTAGGACAACATTTTTGGTTTTCAAGATCATTTCCCTAAAGTTAAAGAATTTGAATTATAATAAATACTTACTTTATTTTGGTACAATCTCTCTGTTGTTCGTGCCTTTAACAATTTCCACTTCATCTCTTAAATAAATGAAGTTGAATTTGTTATTCGTGAAGTGTTAGCAGATCATGTGATAGAATGACGGGTCATTCCATCTGTCTCAAACAAAAAGTTAGCAAAAATTATATACATAAGTCGATCTATAGTGAGATTAATCACATATGGTTCCTAAAATGGATTTATACTTCATATATCATACTGCTCAATATAATAAAACTAGTTTCTACTAAACAGGTACTTCCTGTAGGTCAGTGGTAGGCGATAAAGGCCAGTCACACTTCAGTTGTGGGTTCGATTCCTACAGCCTTGTCCGACGCGATGGGTTGTCGCCCGTCCTGCAGGTTGTCCTTTTTCTAAAACTACGTTACTATAACATCCCATCAATAATATTGAAAATCTTCTATCCTTAAACAATACTAACTTATGTCCAACATAATCCAGTCTAATCTTTAGGCTTATACATAATACTTCAGTCCACTCTCATAATATAGTGACAACGATTACCAGAGATTTAATACTGTCGTTGATCCCCACATATCATAAGATATGTCTTGTTGGTCACATTCCAAACATTCAAAGTCCTTAATCGTGTATTCTCTTGAATACCTTAGTGAAAACATGAGTGCAGTTAAAAGTTAACACTTTCCACATACCAAAATCCTCAAAATTCTATATACTCAAACCATGATATCACTTAGTCCTTATATCAATCATGAGCTCATGAATACTATTAAACATTTCATTTTCTCGTCTTCATTATGCGCATATCATCTTATTTCCAAAAAATATCTCAATCACTTTGAATACCACATCAATAAATATTGCAATACTCAATGATACAACATTATTTTGGAATCCCGTTACATAAACACTTAATCATTCCACCACATCGTTGTCATATTCAATATTGCCAATAGTGATCGCATGTGATTTCCCTTTGTCCTTTGCCTTCAGTGGTTGCTCATGTTGATCACCACTAACCCTTGGATTAGGGCAATTATTAGCATAATGCCCCATTTCCTTGCACTTGAAGCATTGAAGTGTTGGTGGTGCGTTCTCTACAGTGTTTGCTTTATTCACATCATTAGAAACCCTTTTTCCATTACTTCGACACTCAGCTGCTCGATGACCTTCTTTTCCACACTTAAAACATTTTCTAGTCCCTTTAAGTCAATCTCCACCATGCTTCTTTCCACACTTTGTGCATAAGGAAACATTCATCTTCTTTTCACCATTATTCTGAGATTTCTCCTTGAACTCCATCTTTCGTTTCTTGTCAAAACCATGAGATGGATATGTAACACCAACTTCCATTTCTACCTTGATAGCACAACGCACAATTTCTTCATAGCTACTGAAGTCTCTTATAGCTAATGCCCTTCGAAGACTTGGTTTTAAGCCACTGAAAAATCGATCAACTTTACTTTCAGGTTGGATGATAATACCAGAATCATACCTTGCAAGTCTTGTAAAATTTGCTTCATAGGTACCAACAGATTCATCGTCCCTTTGCTTCAGTTCAAGAAACTCTTTCTCCATCTTTGTTCGAAGAATACGAGGGAAGTACTTACTGAAAAACAAGTTCTTGAACTCATCCCATTCCATGGACTCAATTTCATCTCTTGGCCTCGTATTCTGGATAAGATTCCACCATTGATCAGCTTCACCTTCCAAACGATATACTGCTAAGATGACTTTATCATGTTCAGAACATTTGAGAACTGAAAATATCTTTTCAGTAGTACTGATCCATTGTTCAGCAACAAGTGGATCAGAAGACCCACTGAAAGAAGGTGGACGTTGCCTCATGAAGGACTCAATAGAATATTGTTCCCTTCTCTGCTCATTTGGAAGTCCAGAATGATTCATAGCTTGTGTAAGTATAGCAATAAGATTTTGCACTCCATCTCCCATAACATTTGTTTGTTCAGGAGGGCAATCATTGCATTGTCCATTGCATTGATCAACACGGTTCCTTCGGGTTCCAGCCATCGTCTAAAACCCAAAAAGAATAGTGTGAGAGGCAAAAATCATGCTAGGGAAAACAACATAATAAAGGGGGTGTACCTTCAATATCCAACATCTTAGGTTTAATTCTATGATCATTAGCGTAATTCTATTACTATAACCTATACGTATACTTATCCCTAGGGACATCCCTAGACATACCTTAGAAATATCTCTAGGGATCACACTAACGTTTTCGCATCCTAGTTTCCAAAGGTTGACTAAACCTTTCCTCTGATACCAACTGTAGTGGTCTAGAATTTCTTCTAGTGGACTGCAATTGATACCTATCAGGGCACTCCATGGGCGGCTACACCCCCTGGGCAGGACACACCACCATCCCCAGTGGCAGCCATTTCCTCATGAAGCCCTTGGGCGGAGAGCCATGCTTCGTCCAACGCTCACATGCGAGAGTTCCCAAGGATCAGATACATTCCTACCTCCTTTGCCTCTGATAAAGACTGTAGAGACCCGAAGCTTATCATACATGGACATTACATTACTTTTGCGGAATACTTAGTACATAACAAAAACACACACACAAGGATCGTAATAGTTTAGTGTCTTTGGAAACTCGGAACGTAATCTTCTAATCGTGGGGAATGATCTTCAATATCTCCCATAAAGATCTTCCCTTTTTTTTACCTAAAAACCTTTCTTTATATCCTGGGGAAAAGAAAACATAAAAGGGTGAGCTCAAATGCTCAGTAAGGGTAAACAAAAGAAATATCAATCACATCATATACATAAGAACATAGCTTTTGGAAATCTTAACCTGCAAAAGAGCTCATAATATCATAACATGGGATAAATCATAGAAGTGAAAATGAGATCCCCATAATCATAACATGAAACATGAAACTTTGTGGCATGCACACATAATCATGGAAAATCATTTCTTGTTAGTCATGACTCATTGCCAAGACTATCTTAGTGGACAAAGTCCCTTTCTGAACCGAGTTCACTCCTCGTTTCAGTCCTGTATCACTGAATCGAAATAACCTTCCGTTCCAGCCATGTCTATCTCATGAGATATAAAATCTTTACCCAATTCATTGGAGGGAGATATAGGTCCCACCCATCTTATAATGAATCCTTTCTTATGTGTGCAACATAATCATAAAACATACATCATCGCATAACACATGTAACAAAAATGGGATTCTTGAAACATCATGACATCATAAATCAATTCATATAAGATAAAGGAATTCATAAAAATAATTCCATCACAACATTATCAAATCAATGTAATAATAGGGATAAAAACAGAACCCTTTATTATCTTAGATGGAAAATAATTTTGATAAAACAATTGAACTCCATTCTTGAGGAAAATATCCTTTCTTCTTCAAAAACATTTTTCCTTTCATAACATGTCATAAAACTTTAAAATAAAAGAAGTTGATTAAAAATAAACTTGAAAACTTGTAAAGGAAGCTTCTTGGAAATAATGTTTAAAAATCCATTCATGCCGTATAAGTTAAAAAAACATTCTTCGTACTTTTTTCGGAAAAGTCAAAAAGTACCTCGTACGACAAAAGATTCCTTTCATACATATTACTAAAAACTCACCGAAGGGTAAAAATGGATTTAAACAATTGTAGGTGGATGGAAATAATATTACATCTTGATGAAACATGGATGTGGATGATAAAATACACCCCAGTAAATACTTACGAATAAACAATCTCGGATAAAAATGAGATTGTGATATTTCCCTTACCTTAGGTCCTATTTGCTTTGTTAGTGTCCGAAGCTCCTGTATAATGGTTTAAATAATGTTATTGACTTATTCCAGAATCATACATATTGATATGATATCATATATGGTTCACTTATGACATTATATTATCCGTTCTTTTGTAAATTCCATGTTAAAGAAGCGTTTTGGGAAAAATCGTTTCATTTATCGTAGGTGTTTTGACTTGTTGTTCTTGACATCATTATTACTTATATCATGATTTACTCACTTTCAGAATATAAAATATGATTTATATATCATATATATTCAGTATATATTTATATATAATAGGTAGATAAATAAAATGAAAAACACCGTTCATGGAGACGGTAGTCCGTACGTACGCATGAACGCTGTTTTCCTTTCCTTATTGTCTTGAAATGGAAGTAAGTAGATGACATACATATGTATATATATACATAAATCCAGTAGCTTTATAATGTCATATATTTCATTATTATTTCTTATATATACATTATAATCATTCTTAAATGGTTAACATGGAGAATGAATCTCATCGCGTCGTAGTCCGTACGTACGCACGAGCGATGATATCATTTATATAAATATTGAATTGAATTGGAGTGGATTATATAATATATCAGAATCAATATGATGTTTTAATAACTATGTATAGTTATTCTTTACACCATTATACCCATCCATGTAAGGTGGTGGTGGAAAATAGATTACACCACGGCGTGGAGACGGTATTCCGTACGTACGCACGCGTGGTGATTTCTTTTTCCATAGGATGGATAGATGGTGAAATAGGGTTGTTTCATACTTATAATAACATATCAGAATATGAGTGATACTGATGTTATTACTTCATAATGAAACAACCTAAGAAGAAGAAGTGGAAGAAGAAATAAAGATGAAAGAATTGGTAACGGTAATTACCTCTTCTTTGAAGTGCCTCTTTGAGACCTCCTCTTAGGGCACTAAAATTGGTCTTTGAGGAAGACCAGACCCTCTAGGATGTTTCTAGGGAAGTGGAGAAGAGATTTTGTCAGGGGTTGGCCGAGCTTGAGTGCTCAATTTGGTGTGAGGAGGAGGGGGAGGAGGTGCCCTTTTATAAGGGAGGAGAGGGGCACCTTAGGAATATCTCAAAATATTATTTTATATTAAAGTCAAAATCGGTTTATAATGGTTCCAAAGGGTCTTATTTCGAAGCTAAAGTGGGGATGGGTCGAAATCCTATCAACCAATAGGATTTAGACAAGTTTAGGGTATTATGTTAACCTTATCAATTAGATTTAACTCTAAGTTAATTAATTTAACTTTTACCGTGTCTTTTTGTTTTCTTTCACTATATGGTTAATACACTTACTATAACCTGCCAAACGAACCCCAAATTGTTTATTATTAATATATATATCCTTATATAAGTCATTTGGCCGAACCTTAGATTTTTAGGAATAAAATAACAATTAATAATATAATATTTGATTTAAAAACTATTTTGTGTCAATTTTGACACTATTTGATATATGATTTTTGTGAAAGTCATAATAGAATTATATGTTCGAACCAAGTTTATTAAATCAACACTAATATATCATAGTAACCTAGAAAATTAGTGGAATTCATAAAAAGTCTCAAATTATATTTATTTTGGTGTTTATAACATCAATTATGTCAATATTTCATTAATAAGATAATTACTGCATCATCATTGTGTCATAAATAAATTAAATTATTTAATGTCTAAAAATTACAAATAAAATACCCTTATGTAGGAAATCTTTTTAGCTTTCTAATGAATATTTATAGTCGAATTTAGCTTATGTATAACCCCTTATTAAAAATGATTTACTTATTAAACATTGATTTTAACTATTTTAACCCTTCTTTAAATAAATTAATAATAAATGTCCTAATCTAATCCAAGTGGGCCTAAATGGTCATATTTTATTCCTAAGTTTGTTTTTGGTCGAATTACACTTGTCCAATAGAATTAGGACATGTGTTAGGGTAATATTGATATCATATTTACCCTTAGTTACCCTATTTACTATTAACCGCGGTAAAAATAGTAAAAAGTTACTATTCACCAAAAAATTATTTTCATCTCATTGAACCACATTTTAGTCCTTGATATTAACCGTGTCTCTCGGATTTTTGAAATTCTATTCACAGAAGCGGTAAAATTATGTTTTATGCAAAATTCAGTTTTTAACCTACCACTTAGTGGTTTCACTATTCATCAAAAATTGAAAGTTTTCAGAAAAATACCAAAATTTCACCCGAGGCTAATTTCGATATTCTGAGTCCAAAAATGAAGTCCATTTTGAAAAATAAAATTTATAAAATTTCAAAAAGTGGTTATTACTATTCATAACGGCTAGTTTTAATAATATTTTAATAGCATATCGTTGTTTAGTGAAACTCGGTATTGCGTACTACACACGCTATCGAGGAAGGTTGTGATTGCATGTAATGCAAGGCAAGTCAAGGATGCGTGTTGTGCAAGCTCCTTTTGGTGTAGCGTACAACACAAGACATTAATAAAATTAAAAAGAATATTTTTCATAAAATCTCGGGCTGTTACAGTAGCCATTATGATGGAAAATATATTAATATATAAAATATATTATATTTACTATTTATTTAACATTATTTATTCCTTTTACAACACGTATCTATTTACATTCCAATTGGTGTCAATATGATAATCTAGTTCGATGAGGTGGGGACTACCGCCCGCACAAAGTGATGTGATTCATTTGAACACCTCATGGAATGTATTAATGATGGGTTTAATGAATTTCTATGATTTTCATGATATATTAGTTATTCTTTAATAATGATATATATATACATATATAAAAATATGTCATTTAAATACATTCTTTCAATATTAAAATAATGACGTAAAATAGTGTTCCTACATACGTACGGATTACCATCTTCATTAATAGTGTATTCTATTCCATATGCCTATATTATATAGACTATTATAATAAAAATATTCATTATATAATTTTTATTTATATCATGGTCTACATTCAAGAATCAAGATATATGTATAATAACCAAATTTGTAACAAATTATGAAACTTGTGAAGAACAACACAAATTTTACACAAATTTAAAATTTAAAATAAAATAGTTGACAAGAATGTAATATAAGGTCATAATGAAACAATATATTATATTATTTATAATAACATTCTTCTTTAAAAAATTTATAATCAAATTATATTAAATAAAAAGAAATATTGTATGATTAAAATCCCCATCTTAGGGTCAGGAACTGATTTGCACATGGAACTATCATGGCGAAGAGCCCTCATAGCCTAGGAACAACGACACAATTACCACGGGCGCATGCGACCACTGATCTAATCACACATCGTAAAGGCTGCCTCCTTTGGAGGATGCGGCCTTATATTCCATATAAGTGAGCGAAAAGAATCCCCATCCCAATCACTTTCCTTCCCCCACACCCATGTTTCTGCACATGACCTTTAATGGGATCATATCCACTTGTTGTTTGTTGTTCCGACCAAGGATCATAAGAAGATCACGAGCTTGGGACTTACATTACCATCGTGGAATGAAAGAAGACTTCCATCTCCACCATGTTGAACTCAAACATCACCTCCTTTTGGGGTGTGAATAAGTTTCAACCAAAAATACCCATCAAGCATTAGCTCTCCCTGAAAAGGAGGTGATCCAGCTGCACCATCCAGTACGCCTACCTTGTTACGACATCACTCCAGTCACTAGCCATGCCTTCAACAACCCCCTCCTTGCGGTTAATTGAATGAAATTGGTCATGGTCAGCTCCCATAGTGTGAAAGGTAGTGAGTACAAGGCCCGAGAATGAATTAACCACTATATATTTGACTGGTGATTACTATCGATTCCGGATTCATGTAGGCATGTTGCAGCATGAAATCCGAACTGAGGACGGGTTTGGGATTAGCTCACCCTTGCGGGATCACAACGCTTTGTCCCAGACATTTTAGTGCATGTGTCACCTAGGGATTAAGGGGAATGATGACTTGATGTCATCGTCACCTTTCTCAGTATTATCACCGGCAGTCTTCTCAGGGTTCCAACCTCAAAGGCGGAAACAAAATAGGATGGTTTCTTTTGTTGTGGGACTTAACCCAACACCTTATGACACAAGCTAACAACATCCATGCAACACCTATATTCACAATCCCAAATTCACCCCTCACATTCAAGAGGATTTCAGGCATGTCAATCCCCGGTATGGTGCTTCTCTTGGCATAAAATTAAACCACATGGTCGACTGCTTGTGTGCCCCCCCACAAATTCCCTTGAGTTTCATTCTTGAAAATTTACTCCCCTGGCGGGATACATAACGCATTTTCTATCGCACTGCATGGGTCGATACATGCAACACCTAGAATCCATCATTTATCAATAGACCTACTAGGGTATATAATCCCATTCTCTCCTCTTGATTTCGTCTCTCAGTGTCTGTGTCAAACAAGAAGATTTATTTTTCCATCGGTGTTCTTTACAATATCTAATCATTTCACTGGTCCACCAGAAATTCCCTCTGTCTTTACCGAACTCCAGCATGGTAGTTTCCACTACATGTCCAGGGTTGAGCCCCAGGATTAGACGGTAGACATAAAAATCCACATATAGATGCTTTACCTCACATCATTCCGGATAACGCTTCCATACACTGTATTACCACGTCTATTGGAACAGAGTTAGACGATGCATATTCCCTAGATACTATTATTGCTTCTTCATCAGGAAAAGAAGTTCACGACCTGTGGCCCTTCTACCTCCTCCATGTGGCATTACTCTATCAGGATTTCAGCCATTGTAGAAAATTCCACACTACTACCTCCCGTATGATTCTAGGCCATGTCTCAGTCCTTGTGTGGCTGATCATCCTCTTGGACCAGCTATTGAATGTCAAAAAAGACACTATATAATGGGATTTATTCTCAATTTTAATTTCTGTGAGATACAAGATTTGTTTACCACATGATCCATTTGTTTGGGGTATGCAATTCCAATTATTGTATTCTATAAATATTTTGCATAATGTTTTTGTTATTCACATTCCTGTTTTATGACCCTTCATTCCTGGGGTTTATCTTTCAAAAGATACCAAATCGTTCAAATAGTTTTGTCTCAATTTTCTTTATTTGATATTAATGTTTTTATTCACCATAACTCATCTGGGGGGTTTATGTACGTACATTTAACATGTTATATGATGCAACTCCTTGTTGTCATGATATATTAAGCCTAAATTATTTTTATTTTTTTCATGGAGTGTATGATTCTATGATAGTGAGTTATAAGAGTATATTGAATAAATCTCATCGCTTTCTGATATGATTTATGTTTATGCTCCTCTAATGAAATATTATTCAATATATCTCAAAAATATTCATATGTTTACTTATACTCTGTTATTTTCATGATATACTATTGTATTTGTTCTATTTTATTCCCTATGATACATAATATAGTTTAAAAATTGTTTTTAGGAAACATATGAATATTTTTGAGAGATGTTGAATAATATTTCATAAAGGGGAGAATAAACATAAATCATATCAGAAAGCGATGAGATTTACTCAATATACTCTTATTACTCACTAACATAGGATCATACACTCCACGAAAGCGATGAGATTTACTCAATATACTCTTATAACTCACTAACATAGGATCATAATATAGTTTAAAAAGTGTTTTTAGGAAAGACTAACATTACCCTCTCTTCGGTCGGAAATCTATGTTCTTAAAAATGGGTTTACTTAATTATTATACCATTCTCCTATTATATCTATAAGAAATTATACCCTCTATTATTTTAGAAATCAATGAAAATGAATAATACTGTCACTCTCATAACTAGGTAATTTATATCATTTTTACTTGGCGAAAGGAATATTTTTTACCTCGTGCGACATGTATGGATTTACCCATTATCTTTTCATTGAATCTCCCATTACATTATAAAAAGGTTAATATTTAATAATTTTTTTAAAATAAAATGTCAAGGTAAATTTTATTCAAAAATGTTTTAATATTCATTTATATGTTTTAATGAAAAACCGTTTTCAATACGTTTTCATATTTTATTTAATATTTCCAAAGATCATTCAAATAAACGTTTTTTAAAAAAATTTCTATTTTACTTTATAATTTTTCAAGAATTCGTAATAAGTTATAAATTTTTTTTCAATGAAATGGTTTTTAAAAAATTAAAAATTCTTTAAAATTTCTCAAGTGTTTTCATTGAAAATTGTGTTTAAAATGTTTTGAAGCTTAAATTAAATGTTTTCGATAAAAAATATTTTCAAAATGATTTCATGTCTTATTTATAAGTTTTCAATGTAATTATTAAGAAGATTTTTTTTCAAATGGTTTTATGAATTATAAATCCTTTTTCAATCATGTAAGGATATTTTCCTCAGAAATCATTTCTGGTGGATATCTCAAAATTATTTTTCATCTATTCTAATCCTATTGATGATACTCATACCTTCTTATAAATGATCTAAAGGGTATATTATTATCTTTTATATGAATGTGTTATTCTTTATGTCATTGTATTTATAATACACTTTTCCCCTTCATGTGTTATACTTATATGAAATATATTTCTTCTTTATAGGTTATAATTTTGATGAACTTATTATGAAATCTATAACTCTATCCACAGGTTTTGATATGTTTACCTATTCATTATACCCATTTAATTTAATGTGTTATGAAATTATTTTTTGTGCATGTTTATGTGATTTAATTATGAGATGGGTGGGAAAAATATCTACCTCCAATTAATTGTGTAATGGTTTAGATCTTATGAGATAGACATGGATATAAAAAGGTTTATATTAGTTTTGTAATATAGGGATGGAATGAAGGTTTAAATGGTTTAATAACTGAGGGCTTGAATGAGGGTATACTCAATTCAGTAATAGATGGATGGAATGATGGTTTACTCAGCTTAGTAATGTTGGGCTGAAATAAGGGTTTACTCAGTTTAGTAATATAGGGATAGAACGAATGGGTCCTCTATTTAGTAATAAAGGGTTAGAACAAAGGTATATGTAGTTCAGTAATACAAGGCTGGAATAATGGTTTTCTCGGTTGAGTAATACGTGGGTGAAATTAGGATTTAATTTGTTCGGTAATATAGGGATAGAATATGGGTTCCCTCAGTTTAGTATTAATGTGATAGAACAGGGGTTTACACTATTTAGTAATGGAAAATGTCCACAAAGGTGGTCTTGGATGTGATGAAATTGCAACTATGTAAATCATATTATTAGCTTATGTGTTATCTAAAAATTTATGTCTTATTCCTATGTTATGAATTCATGGATTATACTCTTTATTTCATTATGATTATTTTCTTATAAACATTCAATTATTATTCCATGATCATTGATAGCTACTGAATGATCTTCAATTTTCATTATCACATTACCATACCCTAATTCCCATGTTAAGGCTTACACTTCTCTCTAGTTTACTCTTAGTAATAATTTGATCTCACACCATTTATGATTCCTTTCTCTTTGGTTATGATGATTTCAAATATGTTTGCTATGTCTAAGAAGGGTTCTAGTCAATAAGAGCCCACTCGGAGATATTTTAGCTCACATATGTCCCATTTATATGTTTCCATGTTTCGAAAGGCACTATATCAATCATGATCTTTGGTTGTATGTTTTTATAATTTATAATTATTCTGAAAATTTAATGTACTATTAATGTTTGAAAAGTGATGATTTCAATACATATACTATAATTATTATTGGTTTCCACAATTATCAAGGTGATTTCATGAAATTTATGGATATTTTTTAGTTTTATGTATTATAATTCATTAGGATTCCTTGTGTTTCCATTGAGTCATGATATACATATTTGATTTGGACATTTTACATCTTAGGATTCCCATTCTCTTTGATAATCCATAGTTTTATAAGAGAAGAGATTCATCATTGGGATGGAATGTAATGATAGAGACTCCCCTAAATCTCATTAACTTATATTAGTATATTATATCATGGATTGATAGCCTCTTTTGGTTCCTATATTGTTCTATACAATGTGATGGCCTAGATTTTTTTCCTTCTACTATTTTTTTAGTGTGTCTAACTAAGTATGTTTATACTCACAATTACACAAAATAAATTCCCACATGTGATTTGTTTTTGTAAAACATAATGTAGTTCAATGATGGTATTTTTTGGTGATGATTTATTATACCTTGTCTAAAACTAACTCATCAAAATTATTAGTGAATAAATTTTATTCTTAGAGGTTCATGATAGAATAAATGAATATTTCAGTTTGAGTATAATATAAGACTTCACATATTTAGTTTGGTATTTTTTAATTTTAGGCCAATTGGATTAAATATATTATTCATTCTTATAGATATTATTTTATTTTGATATGTGATAATGTACTTATGAAAGGATTTCACATGAGAAAATAAAATGAAATATAGTTATATATATACTACTAGTTTTACTATTTCATTTTTACATTAGTGATATTTTTCATTGTACTTTCATATCGTCTAAGGCCTACCATAATTTGAGGTAATTCTACTCAATTCTTGTTTCATGTACCTAAACCTCTGGGCATGCTAATTGGGTGGGACACTGAAAATATTTCAAGCCATGATAGGGTCCTAGTGGGTTTGATCATTTCAAGGTGGAATTAGAGTGGTTATTCTCATTGATGGAATTCTGAGTTAACATACAAGTCATGACTAGTTTTCTATCGTTGGGTAACGATTACATGGTTATATCATATTAATCTATCAGTATATGGAGTTCAGTGTATGCTTGTTAGTTGAAGTATCTTTTCACATGGACTACTGAACCTGTTAGTCATCCAAAACTCTTAGACATAGATTGTGAGGTTTTACTATTTTTTTAATATATCATATATTTTTTAGTTAAGATCATTCCTATAATTACATTTTCAAATTATCTAGATAGCCATTAATCCTGTAATGTTCATAATAAAAAATTGAGCATTTCACCTGAAGAAATATTACTTCTGTACAAATTAATTTATATGATGAGTTCATGTCCGTAGTTGGTCCCCCACCCATTAATTACATAGGGATGAGTAATTGTTTCCCACAAATAGATTAGAGACATAAATTCCTCATGATAAGAGAAAATGTTTTCCCGATTTTGATCTTAATGAAGATTTTATTTTAGATAGGATATCAGTTCTCTGTGAGATGGAAGAGAGGACCAATTGGATAAAATACATTATTCATGACTTAATGTCCAATTCTTCATGTGATTATGATGATAAATTGTCCCTTGTGAGATTGAGAACTGGTGTATTTCAATATAAACATTTCATTTTGGATCAATGTCAACCTAATTTGATGTTGATTCATTCACTATGATATTTTTATGGAACATTGATAAATTTGTATATAGAATTTTTCTTTAACTCATGATATGACTTCACTATAGTGTATGGAGTTTCATTCATTATTCATGGTGGCATTTTATTGGAGGGTTTTTGGACATTAACATTGTATCATTACCATATCATATTAAACATCATGGCCCTATGGAATCATGATGTATTCCCATGATATATGTCATAGAGTAAATTTTTTATCATTGTTGTTTAGGTGGATCCATTAGATAGATATTTTTTGTGGGGTCATATAAAACCACTATACTAAAATTCCCTAACATAGTATTGAGAAATATATATTCTTCGATGAGATGCACCATGGATGTGGGAGTTATTTATCTCTTTTGAAAGTGAAATATTTAGAATTATCATCGATATAATTTGACATTGAGTAAACATTAACATCACAAACCTCTTTATTGAATTCCCAATCACTTACTGGGCAGTAGTTCATGGGATGAACCCGTTGGGCAATAGTACTAAACGATTAACAATATTGTAATCAAATCCAAAAGTGACCAAGATTGGTTAGTTCCTCAAAAACATGGGGTGTTAACTGATATAAAAATATGATTATTCTAATGATGGAATGAAATGATATAGAAATAATAGTTCTATTTCAATTTATGATTCATGTCCTCTATATATTGTGCTGCAAAATTTATTCTAAATACATGATTTAATCTTCTTTCACTATATGTTTGGTCATTAACTATACCAGTGGAGACCATAGCTCAATCTTTATCAACTATATAATTCCAAAATATAGTTACCTCCATTTACTCAGACCTTATGGTAGAGATATTTTATCCTTAGTAGAGAAATAAATATTTTAAATTATTCCATCATTGTATAAACTATTTAATAAGCTTCCTACTATGATAAGGATATGTAACACATTTATTTTTTTATGAATCATTTTTGATTGTGTAAATAGTGTGAGGATCACATTAATTAGTGAGTTGTATCCTATCTACTATGGTAAGTAGAGATAGCCATCAAGAAGTGGTATTATTCAACCAAATTTTTGGTAAACATTGTGAATTTTTTATTTTCATAGAATATAATCAATTTTTTTATATTTATTAGATTTTTTGATATATGATGAATGAATAAAAAGATTTTTCATTCATAGTAGTCCAATATATTCATTAGATTATATTCTAAATATATAATTTTATTGTGGGCATAATAATTATGTTTATAGAAGAATTTATTCACACATTTCATTGTGATATTTCAGGGATAATCTTTTAGGTTTTCAGGGATCCTTAATAGAATTATTTTGTGAGAAGAAATTACTCATTAAATTCTTATACTATGATTATTTTCAAGGAGTAGTAGTTAGATTTTTTGAATTGATTTTATCACGAATGGTGTGATAAAAGGATTCTATAAGTGGGTTTTAGTTTATTCCCATGGATGTAACTCTATATAGGGTTAGTAAAGGATTCAATAGATCATTATTCCACAATGTAGTTCACTGTTATTTATATAGTGATAAATCAACCACTTTATATCGATTGTAGTGTCCGCGAATTTTTTTATTGTTGGAGTGAGGCTAATGTGGTTATCACTATTTAGTACAATTATGTATTAAAATATTAATATTTGATGGACCTGAATGTTCTTTCAAAAGATGGGGAGCCTGTCACCACCTACCCATGTGAGTTGGGGTTCACTTGGTGTTTATAGTAAATGTCATAATGGATTTTTTATGTGAGGATATCCCTAGTAATATTTGAGACCCACCATATTATTTACCATATCATTATAGATGCACCAATAATACAAAATATTATTTAATGTAGTTGTTCATGGGATTTCATCTAATGGTATTCTTGTCAATAGTTTCCTTCCACTATTATCATGGGATATACTGCTAAAAAAGAATAATTATATAAATGGAAAATTTTGTTCACCTAAGTTATTTCTAAATTGGGCCACCAACAGGTAGTTGTGTGATGAAGGGATGATTGGGGAGGGTAGTGTTTTGTCATGACGTTGTCATTAAAATATTTTTATGTAGAGAAGAAACGAAATTGACTTATTTTCAATCATTCATATGATATCATTTGTTGATTGAGTTGTGGATTAGTTTTTCGCGTTGATATTTTTGGAATGAGTTGAGTAGTAGGATCATGTTAACCTTGCCCCAAGAGATTGAAAAACAAACAAATACACTGTGGTGGAAGCTAGTGTAACAAATCAAACCCCAAACCCTTTGAATATTCATCTATAGAAAATGTTGGTTTTATTTATGTAATTATCATGATATTCCCAGGAGTATATTTTTACATGATTATTTGAGTTTTTGATAGATATTAAATCCATAATAATGTCATATAGACCATTAAAAATAATATATAAGGTAGGTGAGGTTTCATAGAAAATATAATAACCCTCATAGATGGATTGATAAAATTCTTCAACATATCAGAGCAGAAGATATATTCCAAAGACCCCTCACACTTCATCAACTAGTTTGATCTACATATTGAGGATGATGGTACCACGTAAAGGTTTATACTGTTAATTGGTGATTAACATGAGATTAATAATAATGTAAAAGTAACAGTGCCAATATTATATATATGTAATAATTTAAACCATTAGTAGATATAAATAGACTATTAAGGTCATATATAGATTTTATATACTCACATGGTTGAGTGAATTCTAATTTTTTTTGGGAAGAAAACAATTGAAGGTGGAGGGGATGTAATGACAAGAATTTTTTCTAATGAATCCATTATAAATAATTCTATAAATGTGTCAGATTATAGTGAATTGAGTAATTTTACATCATTATTAATTGCTTATGTTGTTTTTTTAGGATTATAGTTAAACTATTTACTTCATATATTAAGTAATATTAGTTAAAAGGTTATATGGTATAATGATAAGTGTAGTGTTATCACCTTTATATGGTTTTAATAGAGGATGATTAATCATAAAATAGGTACATTTATTCATTATGTCTCAAATTATTATATAATAAATGTGGATTCATCTAATGTTACTAATGATAACAGTGTTTTCTAAATAGTTTTGTGTGTATTTTATCAAACTGGGGTTATCTAATATTGAATTTTATAGGGACCTCTATTGGGTGATGGTTTTGATTATGCCATGGCATTTTAGAATAAATTTAAATCTTTTTTAAAATGATATGAGGAGTCTTCACATGATGTTTATAACCACTAGTTTCTATATAAGTACTGAATAAACACCCTCTACATTAGATTTTACATTTCTTCACTCAACCCCCTGATTTTCTAGTTATTCCTCTATAAATCCACATACATATTTAAATATAGTAACTAGGTTCGTTGATGAGGTTAATTTTTATTAAACTAGGTTTACATTTATTGGTTTTACCCAATATGAATTCATGGTATTTTTGTGGAGTAAGTAGGGTTTTATTGTGCATTTAGAGCTTATAACCCCAGCTAGGGAAAGAAAAAGTAGGGTTTCATGGTTAATAGAGATTATGTCTTCTAGTCTTCATGGTTTTTATTAATTGTTTAAGGAATTATAGTGAGCTAGAGGGGCCCTCTTAGTTTTCTATAACAATGTTACATTTGTTGTGTTACTATGAATATAACATTCAGTTTTCAAAACAGTCATCTGTAATGATTTTCACATACTTTTTGAAATTGTTTTTAATAACTATACAAGTCTTGTCTTTGAATAGTATGTCCCTCATAGTTGGTTCACGTTTTGAAAAACTGCACATGAAAATTATGAAACCATATTTTAGGGATAAAATTAAAATTTATCCCTTATGTCATTAAAATATTTTATTTGATTCTTCCCCAATATATTTTTATCGTACCTCATATAATCTAAGAATAATTAAATTTATAATTTTAAATATATATTATCTATACATAATTATGCCTATATCTATATCTAAAGATACTACTACTAGAATAAACTCAAGGTGTAACACAGATTCCATGTTTAGTAGAATAAATATAAAATGTTCTAGGGGAACCATACCCAAATCCAAACTATAGGATCACCATGATTGAAACATAATTTAAGAACCCGGTTCTTATTTTTGAGGTATGAGTTTCTTCTTTTATCTTTTCCTTAAGTGTTTTTGAGAAATTAAGGAAAATGGGGAAAATCCTAAATTTTGGGACTACACTCCGTGTAATTTTCCACACGTCATGTACTTTGGCCATGTGGGATGAGTACACAGGGTGTGCAGCCATGTTGGCGATGAAGGGTGTAAAAACTGACTACATGTCGTGTAGTAGGTATTTACACTCTGTGTTGTCAGTTGAAATGTGAATAGTAAAGCGGTGGAAGCAGCCACCAGCCGAGCGGCAGTAAATGTTGTATAATCGGGTTTCACACACCGTGTACTCATGTCGATAGATGAACAATGCCACACTGGCGAGAATCCACCAAAGGAATAGTTAAAACTGAAAAGTACACACCGTGTACTTGAGAAGTACACGCCGTGTAATTTGTTTTTTTCGCTTAAAATAGGCAGTATCCAACCTTGTTCACATGATTGGAATATAACTGAAGGAGGAGTAAGGAGATAGGACTGGACCTTCGAGGAGCTCCAGATCAAGTATTGGGAATCCGTTCTTTGCACCGTCGATCTCCCAAGAACCTCATGGGTGATTTCTTCCTCCTCCTTGCATAGTTCATTCAAATTATTCCTCTAAGGGATGTTATTTGAGTTTGAATAGGTGTTTTGTCACCTCAGATTTACGTAATTCTTGGAAGATTCAAGGATCTTCATTCTCGTATACCGTTCAGGGGCGATTAAGGTAGGTGGCTTAGTGTTTAAATTCCAACTGCTTTGCATTTTAATGTATCGTCGAGCTACAATGTAACGCCCTGACCATAGTTACCCAGAGTCGGTGCATTATTACATAACATTGGAATGATCACAAGAAAGATCAAATCTCGAAATACCGATTAGTTTAGTAGCCTTGGAAACACTAGATATATTCATATGTCTTACATTACATCATAAAATGAAAAAACTACTACAAAAACACATTGCCTCCATAATCCACACTCATATCCCCACATAATATCCCTGGAGGTCATTCATAATTTACTTCTTCACTTCCTGGGAAAAATAAAACATAGAAAAGGGGTGAGCTCAAATGCCCAGTAAGGATAACAATATAGAGGAACATTCAAAATAAGAATAAACATTTAAGGCAATGCATTACTAAAACAAAAGACTTTTAAACTTGAACTTCAACATAGTATGGAAAAATTAAAATGAAATAATGTCATTTACTTGTTCACATGGATATTCTACTAATCGAATTATCACATGCAATATCAATAACCACTTTCATAATGTTGGAATGCATAATGCCAGACTATCATAACCACATAGCCAAGGCCTCGTGCCAAGACTACAAATAAGATTTTGCCAAGGCCTTGTGCCAAGACACTAGTTTGTCTCATGAGACCTACCGATGCATCGAGGAGCTATAGCGGGCTCCACCCATCACATATTAAGTCTAATGCATTCCCATATGAAAAGGTTTAAACATAACATAAACATTCGTATTAAAATTAGCACACGAAATGTTAATACTTTCACCATAAACCATGAATGGTATAAAAATAGCACATCCATAGTCAAACATATCACAAAACCTTCAATACAATATAGATGTTTTGTACCATAATAAATCAACTTCAAATAAGCGTAAAATCCATCAAAGGATGTTGACATAGATGAAATCAAAACTCTTTTTAGAGAAATATCTTTTTCTATTATGAAATCATTTAAGAGTCATATATTTATAAAATAAAACTTTTTCTTTGAAAATATTCTTATAAGCTTGTAAGGGAAGCTTCGAAAATTTTATAACGGTGGAAAATAGCCGCACCCGCCGTATAAGTTAAAAAAACATTCTTACCTTAATTTTGTCGAAAAGGTTAAAAAGCACCTTGTTTGGAAAACGACGGAAAGATTCCTTTATAAACCTCTTATAAAAAGTCAAACAAGGCTATACATGACTTTAACCCATATTCTTGTGAATAGTAAAAATGTTTTGAAATACATTTTTAAGAAAAATGGATGTGGATGATAAAGAGATCCCAGTAGATTATTACGTATAAACAACCTCGGATAATGAAGAGATTTCGAAATAAACCCTTACCTTGTACTTTTCCTTGGATGGGGTAGGTTAAACTCCTGTATAATGGTGAAATAATCGTTATTAAATTATACAAGAATCATATACATTAATATGATATCATATATGATCTTTTAACATTGATTTGTTAATAATATCTTTTAATTATCTTCGTTTCGGTTGTTAACTTACTCATTTTCTTTTATATGTTTTGTTACATAAGTCGTGTTTGTTATGGATAGGTTGTATCTTATTCATATCCAAAATGATATCAAGTCCTTAAAAATCATTTTTAAATCATCAAATGATAATTATACTTTAATGGATACGATGGAGAATGAATCTCATCGCGTTCGTGGAGACAGTAGTCCGTACGTACGCATGAGCGACAATATCATTCTTTTGATATTAAAATAACATATAAATGGATGTTATATCATATATACAGAATCATTAACATGTTATATTTATTATTTACATGAGTTACACATCATTATTATATCCATCCAAATAATAATATATTGAATAACAATTACACCACGACGTGGAGACGGTAAGCCGTACGTACGCACGTATGGTGACATGTTATTCAAAGGGTGGATAGAATACTGAATAAAGTTGTACCATATTTATAATAACATCACAGTATATGTGATATACTGGAGTTATTATTTTATAATGGTAATAACAAAGAAAGAAGATGTGGAAGAAGAAAGGAACTTGAAAAGGGGTGGTGAAAACATTACCTCTTCTTCGGGTTCTTCCTTTTGATTTGATCAAAAGGGCTCCTTAGGTTGGATTTCTGATCAAACTAAGGCCTCTAGGTTGTAGTGAGGGAAGTTGGGAGAGTATTTCGGTAGAGTTTGGCCGAACCAAAAGGCTTTTATGGTGTGAAGAAATGAGAAGGAGGAGTGCCCTTTTATAAGAGGGGTGAGAGGCACCTTTGGAAAAACTAGAAATATTAATTTATAATAAATTCATATTCGGTTTATAATGGCTACAAAGTTGATTATATAAATGTTAAGGTGGGTATGGGTCGAAAAAAACTCAACAAATAGAATTTATACAGGTTTGGGTACTTATATTAAACATATCTTTAAGTATTAATTCTAAGTTAATTAGATTCACTTTTACAATGTCTCTTTGTATTTTTATATAATATGGTTAATAAAATTACTATATACATCCAAGAGACCCCCAAGTGGTCCATTAATGATGAACCTATCATGATATAAGTCTCTTGGACGAACCTTAGATTTTTAGAAATTTAATATCAATTAATAATATAATATTTGTTTTAAGAACTCTTTTATGTCAATTTTGACACTATTCAATAGTTGATTTTTGTGAAACTCATAACAGATTGATTACTTCTAAAAAAGTCAATTAAATTAATCCTAATATATCCTATTATCCTAGAAAATTAGTTTAATTCATTAAAAGATTCATATAATATTTATTTGGGTATTTATAATATCAATTATTTTAATTTTTCACTATTATAGTAATTACTTCATCATCATTGAGTCATAAATAAATTAAATTATTTAATGTCTAAAAATTATAAATACAATATCATTATGTAGGAAATATTTTTATCTTTATAATTAATATTTATAATCTAAAATCCAACATATATAACCCTATGTAAAAATTGTTTTTCTAAAGGATATATGCTTGTGTCATTTTTGTAATCATTTTTACTTAATTAAAATAAAGTGTCCCTATCACCTACAAGTGGCACCATGGGGTCCCAAAATCGACCCAAAGATGCCTGGGGTTGAACAGGTATCAACCAATAAGGCTATGACACGTTTTAGGGTAATTTAGTATTATTATAATATTATTTTTTAACCCTTATTTACCGGATTTACCCTTAACCATGGTAAATAAAATATTTACCGTAGTAATTATTCAAAATGTCTAAAAATAAAAGTTACCTATTTACACAATTTGGAAATCCTGATTCCAAATATGGAATCCATTTTTCTAAATTCAAAACACAGAAGTGGCAGAAATTAATTTAAAATTAATTCTCGCTGTTAAAACAAAAAGCGTGTTTTTAAGATATAATAACTATCAAAAGATTGACACTTTTTTATGTTCAGTTTAATTGTAAAATTATGTCCAATGACCAAAATTATATTAAATGGTAAAAATATATTCTAATTATACTTTAAAACCACTCAAATTCATAATTTATCACTATTAATTATTTTGATTAAAAAAGTTGTTTTTAATTAAAATTTAGTAATTTTCACTATTCATAAAAATATGAAAGTTATTCGAAAAGTACCAAAATTTCACTTTAGGCTAAATTTGATATTCCGAATACAAAAATGAAGTCCATTTTAAAATATAAAATATATATATAATTTCAAAAAGTAGGTATTACTATTCATAACGACTAGTTTGATTGGTTATGGTGTGTTAGAACTCGGTGTTGCGTACAACACACGCTATCACATTATTCAAAGAGAAGCGTACCGTAGAATCTTGGGGTGTTACATACAAACCCATGTTGGGGTGTCATGTGGCTAAGGCCTTGGCTGTTTTTAATGCCTGTAATTGTATAGGTAATTAAATGTGATTATAAACTGTTGTTTGGGATCGCTGGTTGGATCTAGGACCACCCTGGGAGTGTGTTCCTCTGTTTATCTGTTTGGCCAGGATACCAGAGGGTATTCCATGTTTATTTTGATAATTACTTTTTCCATGAGAATAATTGTATGTGAATTTCTTTTTTATATGTTGGGAATGGCCCGTTTACTTATTTAGCCCGAGGGTAGAGATTTACATAGCCTGAGGGCAGTATATCTTCTAGCCTGAGGGAAACTTCTTCTGTGCCTATGGGCAATAGACTTCATGCCCGAGGGAAACACTTTGTACGCCTTAGGGAAATATCTATTATGGCTGTGGGAAATTACCTGCAGGTTACGTTTCTGATTACCTGAGGGTGAGGGTTTGCATGTCTGAGGACACTGATTGTTTACATAGAAATTCACTGTGGTGGTATCCTTATATTGAATAATTAAATGAATAATAAAATGGAAATATAACTGGTAAAGTTAGTTAATTTTGAGTACTGCTTAGTTTATTCCCTTTTACTACTTCACACTATTTTTTCATATTTTCTCACAGTTGGTCACGAGCCTTTGGTGGGTGCCTACTAGAATTTATTTCTCACACCCTGTTTGGGTCATGTCTTCGGCCCAAACAGATTACATTTTGTAGGTGTGGATAAGGGAAAGGGTCCCTATACAGGTACTTGATTTCTGCTGAGGAGTAGGGGAGCATGGGACCAGGCATAGTCTCACGATGCTACCTATTGTTTGTTTTGTTTTTCTGTACTCTGTATTGTACTGTACTCTGTTGTTGTGTAACATGTTCTGGCGGTTTTCTTAGAACATGAGACATGTTTCATCATTATCTATATAACAGTTGGTTATCTTTTACTGTAGTTGTTAATTTTAAATTTGTATGGTATATTTCTTTCGCTATTGTTGTATGATTTTTATTTTATTCCACTGCACTACACATTGACAAATGAGGGAAATTTTTCCCCACTATCAAACCTAGGCCCTCAATACTAGTCGGCAGCCTCTGGCGTTTGGGGGACTGTGCTTGAGGTCATGTGACCAACCGGGTTCGGGGAAACCGTTGATTGGAACCTGAAACCAGGATGTTACACATAGAAATCGGGTCCCACATCATGAATCATTATAATGGGGTCCCAATGATTGATTCATATCAAGAGGTTATTCATGCCCAAATCAAATTAGTAGGGACTTCATTCGCATATGTTAGATCTTTTAGGGTATCCATTCCAATTAATCATAATCCATAATGGTCTCCATGCACATTCCTCATAATTCTTAAGGATAACCTATAATCCAAATTATAATTCATAACAGTTTATATACCCATACAACAAAATTATTAAGTTTCTATATTCCCATTAATCATAATTCATATGAGTTAGTGTGACCATTCTCCATAATAGTACAAGGTATTTCATGCCCATGTGTCACAAAAGTTTATAAGACTCTGTTCCAATATATTACAATAGAAGAAGGAACAGAGTCTTATACACTTTTGTGACAAATATGCATGAAATCCCATCTACTATTATGGTGAATGGGCATAGTAGATCATATGAATTATGATGAATGGACATGAAGGAACTTAAAAATTTTGGTGAATGTGTATGTAAAATATTATGAATTTTAATTTAGATTCATGGTTATCCTTATGAATTATGATGAATGTGGATGGAGACTATTATGGATTATGATGAATTGGAATGGAGACCCTTACAGATCTATCAAATCTGAATGAATTCCCCACTACTTTAATTTGGTCATGGATAACCTCTTGTAATGAATCAAATATGGTGACCCTATTATAATGATTCATGATGTGGGTCGATATTGTTATGATTCTATCTTGGTGATCCTATTTTTATGATTTTGGAATGGTTCCCCTTTAGAAATATTTATATTTATACTAAAAAACATAGAATCTATGTCACACCTTGTGTTTATTCTAGTTGTAGTATCTGTAGATATAGATATAGGAATAATTATTTATAGTGAGCATATATATTTTAATTTATAAATTTAATTTTTCACAGATTATCTGTATGGGATGAGTTCAGCAGTGTTATCCAGTTGTACCCTAGGAAATAGAGATATCCCATTAGAATTTTATTACATTTTACCTCTATATATGAACATTGATCATATTATTTTTACTCAGTATTTAATTACAGAGAGATTTAGTGGTGGACTACTGAGATTATCTCACACCATATCAAATCCACTGCAGATACTCAGGTAGATTATGTGGATGTTGGTATGGATAGGGGAAATCACTGAGATCTTGATTTTCTATGTTTATAGAATGGGAGTGGGGAAGAATTAGTGCTATATATGGGTTTTTATTCTATTATATTTGATAATTTTTATCAATTCATGAATATATTGTACCAAATTAATTCTTCCATTATATTTTTGATAGATACATTAGTTTATAACAATTTTAATTTGATGATGGATATTGTCGATTTATTATATTTACTATATTTGGATGCATTACCTTCTATTTTCAGTAATTTTTTATGCTTCCTTAATTTTTCTACTCATTTAATCATTGTAAAACTATGATCATGAGTGTATTTTTTATCCACTATACCACATTGGACCCTCACATATAGTTGACAAACTATGGAATATAGGAAGAAGGGCTTGAGGCCATGTGACCCATGGGCTTCGGGAACCACATAGTGGAATCCAGGTCATTACATTCCAAAATGTTTTCAATGAAAATTCAATTTTCATTGTCTTATCATGTTGGAATACTATTCAGGGTATTAGAAATGTGTTAGATATTGGTTTTTATATATAAATGGGAGTATATTACCAATGTATAGTGAAAAAATAAATTCCCTTGGAATTGGAAATGATGTTATGGTTTTTTCCTGTTAATGTTGATTTGATTCCATTGGTGAGTGATGCACATGATTTTTGGTGTTATATTTTTTTTGACTTGTACTTTTATCCTTAGCAGAATATAGAAAGAAATCATTGATTATGCCTCATTCTTTTCATTTTATAGTGCTATCATGTCTTTCATTTTTCCATGCCCATTAAGTTTCATTTTATGACTGTATTATATTTATTTTAGGTTCCACGAATGATATACATGTTATGAAACTATAATTTTTGAAGAAAAATAATATTATTAAATGGGTCATTAAAAAGCCTTCATCAAACAAAATAACGTTTTCTTGTATAGATTGATGATGCAACCTAAGAAAAATATTTATCCTATGATTGGGATATGTATCTAAGGTTACAAAGATTGAAATATTTATCGATTTTTAATACATCAATTTCTTTTATAATCTAAGTAGTGCATGTAACACTGCAAATTGTGATTGCTGATTCGTAAGGAATAATGATATCATATTACATGTAGCATTATATTATCAAATGTATAGTCATGAATATGGTTAATTGAAATACAAATTTCATTTTATAAATATTGAAATTGTATAAATTTTAATTGGTACCTTTGATAATAGGTCTATTAATTAAATTAATGTTTATATAAATAAGTAATTTAAAATTTGGTCACTATTAATTGGGTATGAAATTTGAAAATCATGGCATGTTTTCCTCTATAACATTAAATTGATATTCTACATACCAGGACAATTACAGTGAGACACGGTTCCTGACTCGTACCTCACTTTATTAGTGGGTAGTAGGAAGTGTCTCTTATGTTCTATATGATTGATCTTGTCAACCATACCTATATTTAGGAGTTGGAAGTGTGGGATGAATTTTATATAGAGAGTCTTGTACATATCATATTTTTATATATTTTGACTTTACTATGGAAAATTCTATTATAGGTGTCTGTTTGTAATTTTCATAGCTATACAACCATGACATAGTCAGGTTGTGCTCCATGATGGTGGTGACGAGCAAGTTATAGAGGTGGTGGGCCATGAACCATCATTTATACCCATTTTAGTGGTGCATATAGAACATCCTATTAACCACGAAGTTTTTGATGATATTTAGTTTTGATGGCATTATATAGGACTTATGAAAAATACATAGAGAAATATTCACCCATCGCCTTTTTTGGTAGAGTTAATGTTTATGATTTAGTAGAAACATCAATATGCTTATTCATTTGATAGTGGAACCATGTTTATCAATTTATGACCGTACATAGTAATATATATATTTGAGAACATATAGAAACAACTATATGGGAGGGTTAGGATAAACACATATATGATTTTTGGATCCAATAAACATTGGTGTTTTATTATGAACCTGGAAAGTTAGTATTTGGATTTGATTTGGATATATTTACAATTATAATTATGTTAGTAGTTCTTCCGAGAGACCCTAATAGATGATCATGTTTGGGTGTACATAACCCTGTAATATGGTTCTATGTTTGTCATGGACTACTCATATTATTTATAGAGAATGAATTCTTTGTTCCTATCTATACTAATGATGATCCAATGAATGCCAAATGATTTGAGGATGGGATTAGGAATCCTATTAGATATCATGTGAATATTATCTAGTTTAATATCATGATTGATATATTGAACTAGGCACTGGTCTCCCACTATAAACTAAGAGAAGTATACAATGTTTCCAAGGTAGTTCAGAACCATGATAGAATAGTTGTTCGACATGCGTCCCGAAACAATGCTTTCAGACTACATGTGGGATGAGAAGAAGAAATTTGGAACCCACTAATAATTACATTGTTTATAATTAGTATGGGACACCATATAATTAGAATTCATGATTCCCTCGAGATCTCATTTAGGGATGAGTTTGGGGAAGGTTGGGGAATCAGTTGAATTTTTCTATAATTGTCTAATCTATAAATGATAATAGATGATCTATATCTACTCCTCCATCAGGGGTGAGATCAGGAGAACATTTCAATATAGGTATTTGGAGTACTACAAGCCATAAATGTATATGAGGAGGCCATTTATGAGTTATTTATGACTCAAATATATTGATCCAGTCGAGTTGACCTTCATCGGGTAGTTAGTTTGCAACACATGGATATTGATCAAGCTAGATATACTATGTAAAACCTATACCATAAAATAAGGGTGTCAGACCCTCTATAGTTTTAGTACTATATAGTATCTTATAATGTAGTTCCTTATTTATTCTATTTTGGTACATCATATCACGTCATCTTTATAACTAATTTGGAGATAATTTGTCCTGATATTGATAATTTTTTGTTGTTGTGATGATGCTTGAAATACCATAGGGTATACCTCCCAAAACTGTATTCAAATGTAATTAATTCCTCCATGATGTATAAAATCATCATTTTTTTATCAGAACTCTTTAGTAATAAATTTACCTGATATTATGTCTTTCTCAGGATCGTTCAGTTTGTTCTATTCATTCCCATCTGAACACCTATCACTACATTTTATTTTTTTCACTAGAGTTAGGTTCTTATATTCACAAGGTAGAGATTGATTTCTATAAATATATAGCTACACTAGTGCATCCTCATTTTGGGGGATTGATAATCATTATTACTATCCTTTTTATAAATTATTAGGGATCAAAACAGGTTGATTTCTCTCTAATAGTAGACCATTTGAAGGATGGAATCCCTGATGACATTAGGGTACTACCTCCCAAAATGAGGTAGAATATACTATTGTTCTAGTTCATAGGGATGAATTAATATCAATTTATCCTTATGAGATGGATAAAACTAATATTCGAGAGCTGAAGAGGTATTTGGACGATTTATAATCCATGGGTTTTATATGGCTCAGTCCATCCACCTTGGGTTCACTGATTATTTTCTCCTAGATGGTGGATGGAACCCTCAAGTATTGTATTGAATACCAGAAGTTGAATTATAATAAATTTATTAATTGATATCCTTTACCCCTAATTGAATACTTATTAAACTTTATATGAGGATATAATGTGTTATCTATGTTTATCATTATATTGGTCTATCATGATGTGTGGTTCCAGCCTTCCGATATACCACATACAAACTTATCATGTCTATTTTGTTCATATGAGTGTTTTTTATGTTGTTTAGTATTATGAATGAGATATATATTTGAATGGACATGAGGAATATGTTTTTTAATTTTTAACTTCCTTTAATCATCATGTTTTTTGTGAAAAATCTTATTTTATTCTCATAATCGAACTGACCACGATACTAATTTTCACATCATTCTAAATATATTTAGAGAGGTCTATATTTATGATATGCTCCAAAATTCCACTTCTATATTGAATATTATCACTTAATTGGTTATATAATCTCATATGAAGGTGTTTTAATTGACCTATATATGGAGAGATATATATTTACCTTTGAGATTCCTATGATCATATTTGAAATGAACTATTTCATAGGTCTAAATTGTTATTATAGGTGCTTCATATGGGACTTTTTTTGGTCAAAAACACCTTTTACCATATTGAGTAAGACAGGTGTGATTTTTATATGGTCATAATCCATCAATACAAGCTTTTATTAGTTTAATGTGAGGTATAACTTAACACCAACAAAAATTCCTCATGACCTATGTAGAATCTATGTAATGTTTACTAGCACATCCGGTTTTGGGATTGTAGAAGTTTCGATACTGGAAGATCAATTCATTGTGTAAGGGCTACGACAACTGAGGAATAATCAGTGGAATTACCCAACACTAGATTTGGAGTTGGTAGATATTTTTTATATTTTTTTGAGGAATTAACTTCTAGGAGAGTGTTTCATGGTGATTACAGAATAAAAAATCATTAGATTTATTTTCATGTTGAATGGGTTGAAATATAGGTAGAAAATGGGTCTAGGTAACCTATAGGACTTCAAATATGATATTACTTATTAAAAAGTTAGGTAAATGTTGCAATCAATGATCTAATAATGATGATTGTAGCCCATGCGGTATAGGATCCAAGAAGGATGGGGAAACTTATAGCACTTTTTTTGATATTCACATAAAGGTTCAGGACCATAATTGGTAGTCAATACATAATACCTATGAATTTGACTCTTCACTATTGGAGAGAGTGTAGAGAATTCAATCATCATATTTAGAATGTTGGGTCATATTGGGAGGTATTTTTTTATTTTTGATGTGGACCCAACTCCAGATTGGACTATGGAAGGATACGATGTCCTAGGTATATATGGGTGCATCGGCTTAATACAGGCATGAGAGGGGAAGGAATCTAAGAGTCCCATGATTCTATGTGGGATGTGGACATTGGGATATCAAAGATATATCATGATTTTCACCATAAATATTGATTTTATGGGATGAAATGTTATATTGTTGGATTTATCAATATTTTTTCCACCTATCAGTAGTTTAATGAAAAACAACAACATGATATTGGCTTGTTACAACTATTACCCATAAAAAAAAATTTATGATATTGAAATGAATGTATTTTTTTTCTTTTTCATGTTCACCTTAGGGTACATGGAATTTGGAATTCCTTAATCTACTTATTACGATAGCCAATATCCTTACTTTCAAGTATGCATTATATGTTGATGAGCCAAGATGACTATATGATCATGAGATTTCTTGCATACATTGGGTCCATCAAACTATAATTTAAAATAGGGATTCTAATTTCACATTGATTATCTACATAAGGTTCCAAAATTTTTTGGATGCACTTGATATATTTGAGCAAAACAATCCACCAAATGATGGCTGGCTATTCAAGATTGGACTATACAGGTGTTGGGAGTAATTATTTGAACATGAATCCATGAATTTAGAGGTCATTGGGAGTAGAATATCCCTCTAATTTAATTGTCTTATGAGAATAGAAATTATGAATAAATTTAAGCAAATACACATTAGTCATTATGTTGTAGGTCGTTTCATTCACCCCTATATAGGTTTGGGGAAAGAGATACAATGCTACTAGATATTCAACATGTGGAGGATACTATTGAGAAGGTGTTGTTTATTTAAACACATATATATATATATCATTGTAGAATTAGATAAATTATGATAATATTCATTAATGAATAATAGATTATGAGGTATATTATTTTTTTCCTTGTGGTTATCACCCAAACATGGTCCTAGTAGAGTACATAAGAAAGGGAAGAATTAATCTCATTTTGTTGGCATGTATGTGATATTATAGAGATTTGTGCTTCTAGCCTATCAATTTCTATTACCTCAGAGATAACATTACATTATCAAGGTCTTCCACAGTTCATATAATCACTATTATCATGGAAGCCCATCTCATTATTTTGATCATGATGATGTCAAATTGGATTCGGGTACTTCTTTTGAGGAGTATCCCGTACACATCATGGAATAGATCATGAAGGATCTCTAAGAGAATCATGCCTCGTTAGTACATGTTCTATGATAGAATGAATACATAAAGAAAAATACCATGGAGTGGGTGTATAAATTATGTTCCCAGTGGATATAGATTCTCTCAAAAATCATTCAACGACCCTTGAAAATCCAACTCATTGATGAGATCCATTAAGGGTGATACACTATAAGAACCTAGTTTCTCGGTGAGGTATGGATAGTTTAAATTTTAGATTAATGCCTTGTTTTTACCATAAAATGGATGATTATTAATGATATGGTATAAATGAGGGGTTATAATGTAATTTTTAGGGAATAATAGCTTGTTTCGTTGAGAAAAAATCTTGGATAAACAATGAGAAGAAACCATGCATATAACTCTACAACGGTTCTCCTAATGCTATGGGGAATTTTAGAGAAAACACGAGGGACTCATGGTTTTCTATAACCACATGACCCAGGTTTCAGGATGTTTAAAACCATTTAATTGTTATAAAAAGTTAATATTGAATGGTTTTCACATAGTTTCCCAAACTCTATGCATGAATCTTGTTAGACCCCTCCATGGATAGTAGCTCATTCACTGTAGGCGCACAATTGGAAATCCATGGTGCCATACCATGTGACCGAATATTAAAGGTGTAAATGTACTATTTCCCACTTACATAAATAAAAAATTTCTCACCATATTAACTTATCTATATCTTTTGTACTGGATATCCCCCTCCGTCACTATGATATTCTTCTATCAAGCTAGGATCATTGATAAATCATTTATCTAGACTATGATTTGACTTCTGATTATATTTTTGAATAGCTAGTGGTAATTAATCCACTCCATTGGAATCTAGAATTATTTTTCTTTATATGGACAATTATATGTAGGTGCAAGCTCATATGCCATATTATTAGATTATTCATCTTATTTTTTGTCTTCATCCGACCTGAACCCATATGATGGCCAATAATGGCCATGTGATCCCATATATGCATAATGAATGTCTTCTATTGTTTATCACTTAAAAATCTGGAGTGATTTATGTTACACATCATTTTCCACATATAGGATTTACTGAAGGTTACCCAGAAATGATTTATATTTTAATTTGATTCCTATTCTAGAGCATATTCATTCTATATATCCCAAAATGCATTGGGATAATCATTCTCAACATGAGCCACCCCTTCGGGTGTTCCCCTAAAATTCTTATTTGATTTTCAAGGATATATAACTGAAACACCCATTCATGTTTTTTTCATGACTTTTATAAAGTGATATCATAGTTTTTAATGGATTATTATAGTAATTTAGCATACTTATCACACTTATCAAACTATAGTCAATTAAATTGAAGGCGAGTGATATAACTATGTCCCATGTTTTAGTAGAAAAAATGTTACACCCTTTTTAATGAAAATTACTAATGAACTATAAACCATTTACTAGATTTTACTAATGTCGGCTAACTTCTTATGATTTATATATTGTAAGGGAATCCATTTTAATATTTTTTATATGGTCATGGGATCCCTCACAATATTGTGGTATATGGGAATTAATTATTTATTACTATTGTGGTCAATGTGAACAATGCCCCATAAGAATTATGATGGAAGGGAATATATAACCTTATTAATTTTGAGGAATGGTCCTAGAGAAAATTATGAATTACGATGAATGTGAATGTCGACCCTTATGAATTACGATAAATGCGTATAATGACCATTAGGAATTATGATGAATGTGAATGATAACCCATAAGGATATGAAATAGAAGAGATATGTTCCAACTATTATGATTCGATCATGGAGACCCTATTGCTATGATTTGGACATGGACACCCTATTCTATGACTCAGGCATGGAAAACCTATTGTTATGATTTTAGAATGGTGAACCAATTTTTATGATTTAACCATGAAGGCCATATTTTTTTGATTCATTCATGAAGTCTCATGACACATTTGTGACTTGTTATTTTACCCATGGATGACCGAGTTATGACTTCAGTCAAGACTATTATAAATAATTAGATATATCTTTTTATAAATTATTACTTGTATAGACCATATTTTTGTACATATATTGTTACCTATTAAAATATTATCCACCATTGGCCAAAAAAAGTAGTATCATACATGTTTCAATCATGAACCAGAGCTGACCATCACATGTATTTATTTTTCTTACCTTTATATCAACACAATACTCATATTATATGCTCATACATGGTAATTATAAACATTGTTGATTGCATCCAACTAAGTTTATCTAACACCTGTTTTTGGACCCTGATTATACCATGGATGATTATGAGGATGCATATGGAGATAGAGTAAACTTCCTGGTTATTTATGTTTGAGTTTTTATATCGTTGGAGTGGGGATGAATAGGGCAAATGTATATATTGTGATGGTATTAGAAATATACTTTTTGGTATTTGTTTACTTTGGATAAATGAATTATAATGTATTCCCACTTCCCTTCATGCCTGTTTATTTTTTATATATATGTGATATTACATCATTGTTATATGATTTTCAATATTATCAATGATTTTTATTTATTAGATATGGATACATTACCTTCTACTACAATTTATTTATTATGTTTCCTCTATTTTTCTATATGTTTCACTTTTTTTTACTATGATTGTGATGGTATTGTCTCTCCACTATAATACCTTGTATTCTTCCTACTATTCAGAATACTCTGGCATACAAGGAGGTGTGCATGGAGCCATATAACCCACTCGGTTGAGGAACCATTTAGTGGAATCTAGTTCAAGACATAAAATAAATGATCATTCAATCGACATAGATTTTGTGGTAATTTATTATCAATTTTTTCATTGATGCATACATCATCGACAACTGATATCAAATGTATTGGCACATTATTCATCTTAAGATTAATTATTTCATATTGATTAGATACAAATTTTCAATACTATACCTCTAAACTAATTCCACATATCCATTTTCATTGTATATTTTGATTGAGAAAAACCCATTAATGCTTATAATACTCTAGTGTAGTCTTAGTGTATGGTAATAGTGTCATGGATATGAAGAATTATTTTGAGATGGAAATTATTATAAAATAAGTTTTATTTAGTATTTGTGGAATAAATATTATTTATATACTGTGATATAGCATGTCATGATATTTCAACTGGACCTCCTGAGAGGGGCTCAATGTAATATTATATTTTTATCAATAAACAACAATTCATAGCGGTAATTGTGGTAAGAGTTAATCATATGTAAAGTGAGTGTTTTTTGGTTTGTCATTTAACATGATTTTTAATGTATAGTTTTTGAATATAATATGGAGGAGGTGGTTGAGTCATTTTTGTTTATATTTTTTTGAAAAATGATTGTATAATCCATTAGTAGTAGTTTGTGGAGAAAAAATTGTAGTTTGGATGTTCTCATGGAGTGGTTTTTTGCCCAATTATATGACTATATAGAACACTAGAGAGAATTATATGGTAAGATCCCATCATGTGTTTTAATACATCATTATAGCCATATATTGGATTTGGGTGAATATCATTACTATTCCATAATATTACCATATAGAGAATGATAATGTGATGCTTTAAACTAAACGAGGTTGTAAATTTTATATTTCAAGAAGGAATATGTATTTATCTCTATATGGATGATGAATGGGTTTTTGTGTAACGAGAAAAAATGGTTACTTGTTCGCAACACCTATAATCCTTAATTGATAATTAGGTATAACTCCCTCAACTAGTTTTATAGTTGTCTACTCTACCTAATTAAAGATTTAAATGACTAGTACATTTTTGTTTTCGAGTTAGTATTCCAATACACATAGAATGACTGATTACATCATGATGTTAAAATAATTTTGTAATACCCTAATTAAAAATCCAAGAAACATCATGACAATGACCTCTATTTATTATTTCATTTATTTAGTCATTATAATACCACGTTTGCGGAAAATAGGGTACTCAATATAGGTTTGGCATTACCATGACTGAAAGAATATTTAAAAAGGATTGGATCCCCCACTAACACAATGGGATGGTTGGTTTTGGTTTAGTTTTTTATCATTAATTCATTGGTTACTCAAGGAGTGGGTACCATATATATATATATATATAGTGGCAATACCTCATTCTATTTTCTTTACTTTATGTAGAATGGGTCCAATATTTTTGTTCGATAAACACAATGATAACTTATATAATTTTATAAGGAATTTTTCCCCAATTAATTTCCTATGAAACATGTGGGTTTTTTATAGGTGGGTCATTAGGATTATAGAGTTACATACTCTATTGACAAATAACTATTCCTGGAAAAGTTGTGGGGTTCCTCGAAATTTATTCTAGTTTAGAAATAAGGTAGTTTTGTAGAGATGGATCTGTTACCTAATCAGATAATGTTTGTACAATAATGAAGAGTCCCCCATCAAATATTATTGTTGGTATCTTTTAATGGATGGATATTGTAGATTTTATAGTTCTTAGGATTTGTGAGGACTTATTTATTTTATTTTATTCATGAATTGTAACCATGTAATAAAAATATTACTTTGAACATTTTCAATTTTCATTGATAATCATAAGTTACACATGAGAAATTTCCCTATTTTGATCTAGGCTATGATGATAGGGACTCCCTTAAATATAAGTTACATATATTACTAATGATTAATTTGATTTAATTCCAAATTTTTGGTTTCATTTTTTTTCAATATTTTAATGTAACCTATTATTTTTTATTCCATTATTATTTTTGGGAATCTTAATAAGTATTTATCTTCTCACACCTGCATAGCATTTCCGACAACACAAGGTATGTCTGTACATATATTTTCAAGATCATATAGAGTCTTTTGGGGGAATGGATTTATTGAAACATTGTTAGATAAAATCCATGAATATTATTATTCATTCAAATTGGGGACATAGTTTCATGATGGTTGAGGTTACTGTTAAGGTTGGATGTTGATCCGAGTGATTTTGCAACATTTTGGGGATTTCATCTATCTCTTGTATGTCAGATTCAAAACCTTTTTCATATATAAAATTTTTATGGTTTATTCTTATATGTAAATGTCAATATAAGATATTTTTCCATAAATGTATATTTTTTTGTTTAGTTTTTGATATTTGTAATTCGGGGTTTCATATAATGGTTTTCTTTCGAGACATGTGTCTGTTGGATTGTAATATAGACTAAGGGATATCATTATGTCTGAAACAATTATTAAAGGAAATTTTTAACCCAATAGCCTATTATGGGTGGTCCAAGGGTGGAACACTCATCTAATATCTTGAATAGATTAGTCCTAATGAGTTGTTTCATGTCACATAAACTGATAGGTTATTGATCATTTCACTTTAGTAAAAATCTGAATCAAACATGAAATAACGATATAATGTAGTTTTCCTTTATAAAAAAAATATATTTTTCATCTATGAACACATTTAAGAATATTAATAAAATCATACATAATATCAAGTTTATAATATATCATATGGTTAAAAACTATAGAGGGATTATGTATGATTCACTTTTTAGGTATTGATGGACTCCTTACATATAAATGTTATTCTTGCAACAATCAATTTGATTATTACACAAAACCTCATTCCCAAATCCTTTATGAGTAAAATAAATTCTGAATTTATTTTTGAATAATTATTATAGATAGGAATCATGATACAAATGATTAATATTTATGCATAATATTAAAACACCATCACATCACAACATCAAATTATATGATTTTATTAATATATTGCTTAATTAAAACAATTTCTTAGTTAATCAGTATCATCACTAATAACATTTACAATAAACATTATCCTTGAGATAATCTTGGTAAACAAAATTGGCACTTCACGCTATTTTCTAAATAACCCAGAATATACTCTTATACAATATAAACTAACATACACATTGAATATAATCAAATTAATCATTTATTCATTAGAAATTAAACTTCACTATGTCCAAAAAAATCCATCAAGGCTCATAAGAAAATATATTATATTAAATATATCATTATATGAAAATAATTTGTGTTATGGAATTAGTTTTATTTACAAAAAATTATATTATTAATAGATAAATTGTAGCATCAGAATAAAATAATTTATTTTATGTGTGTAGAGTTGTATTCTAAAAGGAAATATTTATATCTTAAAATATTTCACTAAGGTGTGGGGGAATTTCAATTTCTCATATATATATATATATTTTCTTATCTAATTTTTTAACATGTTATTTTTTTTAAAAAATTATAAAAAAATTATTGAATAATAATCTTATGTTTTAAAATAAATAATATTTATCATACCCTCTAACACACTTTTCTTCTTCCTTTTCTAATTTTTACTCCACATTATTTTCAATAAATCAGATTAACATAATATATTATTTCATGTCACAGTAACCTTTTATACATGAGGAAAAGTGGTAAACATTTACTTATCTCATAATTTTTTTTGAACATTTCAAATAATGAAAATTTAATTAATTGTATAGCTTGATAGTTCTATAAGGGAATGGAAATTATATTAAATTAATTATCATATCAAATCATATTTGATTCAAGATAATTTAAAAATTATACTTTGTTATGATTGAATAAAATTTCTTTGAATCCTTAGATGATCTACTTGTTTTACAAATTCAATATTTATTTACATATACATTTATCACATTAAACATTTAATTTTCCATCATTCCAAATAATGGTTCTTATGTTTTTCTAATAAAATATAATGTATATTCAAATAGTTTTCTACGTTTATAAGATTAATTTCAAATTCACATTTCAATATGACTTCATTTACCATTAAAAACAATTTCAATAGAGGTTCATCTTTTACATCTATTTAATGTGGATTTTTATTTGAAATCTAACTAATATAATGACACATATTATATTATTTCATATCTATTAGTTGAACGATATCCAAATTTTACTAAACATTGGTTCGTATTTGAAAATATCATATATTTTAGGTATTTAATTATGTATTCATGGGAATATATCATATACGAGTCATGGATATTTGAACAAACCTATCCTTTCATAAAATATCATATTGATAGACTGAACATTATTCCTCTAATATCTAAACTTTTTTGGAGTTACCTAGTAATTGTAATTATAATAGTTTACCAAATAAAAGAATATTTTCATATTATGTTACACCAATACATTAATTCCATAGAAAATATAATCCATGGTCACCATACTTTGTTAAAACCATGGTTTGATGATTTGGATATAAACAAATGTCACTTTGGGGGGAATTAGACGCAAAACATTCTTAAGATAATATTATATATATCAATATCTTATAAAAAATATTCCCTTAAAAAAATTTCATGTTTATTTTGAAATATATTTGAATCCTTATTCCATCAACAAAATCAATTTTTTTAAGCCTTGTTGAATTTCCACTCTTAAAACAACTTATAACTTGTGTTACTAACCCAAATTAAATTTCTATCATATATACACAAAGATAAATTCATCTATTAAATGAGGTATATAAAACTCTATTATATAATGTATAAGAATTATATAAAACAAAAAATCGTAATAATATAAAAATATACTAACATGTAGTCATCCTCTACTTTATTAGGATGAGATATACAAGTCATGTGAGTTGTCTGACCCAAATTACAACTACCCATGGTTTTTTACTCTAGAGATTTGTCAATTACATAATAATTATAAAACAAAATATATAGAATCTCTTTCAAATCTATTAATTAAAGACATTAACCATGTCCATGTGTAATATCACATAAATTAAATCAATATTTTTATAAAATTTTAACTTATATTATATATACATTTTTATATTAGTTTTTATGATATAAACCTAAAATTTATATATATGTTGTGACGAAATTTTACAATACCAAAATAAATATGTTATCACTTTTAGATATAATTAAATACTTTTATTTATATATATACATATTGTAGAATTATATTTTCATTGATTATATTATATTGAATATATAATAAAAAAATATTCTTAAGAAATATAGTGTGAATAAATTTATGGTATTATATTTTGGAAAATGATTTTATAATTTTTTATAAGTAATTACTGATTATGTTTTCAGATATAGTTTCATTTGATATGTAAATTACCCTTTTAAATAGTATTAGTTTCATACTGATACTTAAAAAGTAATTTATTCATTGAAAAATAAATGTTTCAAATGTCTGATAAATTTTTTATACTAATATTATTGTAAAACAAAATTATTGGAATTAAAAAAATTATAATGTCTCAAAAAATTTCATATCCATCATGTAATAAAATAACTTTCTATACAATAAATTTCCCAAAAAGGGATATTTTATGATCTATTTATAATTTACATTAATGTTTATTTATCTAGTACTCGCCCGTGCTATTGCACATTGCATTCGATTTCTGGTTTTTCATTTAATAATATAATAATTTTTATGAAATTTGAGAAGAAACAATAATGATGAAAAAAATTTAAATTAGAAACTAATGGTGTATTATAATAAAATAAGAGTGCATAGAATAGGAAAACGAAATTCAAATAGTTGACAATAAATTAAAGAGTATAAGTATATAAATTTTTAAATTTTGAGGAATAGGATTTGTATAATGTGGTAAATTTTATTTAGAAATCCAAACAAATATGTAACACATTTTGAGTAAATTTGATCGATATGATATACCCATTTATCAAAACATTATATAAAATTTATGCCATTAAACGCACATATATACATATATATCAATGATTTATGGAATTATCATTTGTTGACAGTAAATGGATTTATGTAAATATTTAAATGTGTTTTTGGTTTATAGGTGTTTTACTGATATCCATATTTCATGAAAAAGTGTTATTTAATGTTACATGATAACATTTCAAGTAAGATAAATGTATGAAAGAATGTGAGGGAAAATAACATCAGTCAATGTGTTACATAACATTAATTACACTACACATTTATATATATTTTACTTATATCTTACTTGTATTCTTCTATAATAACATCTTGTAATATAAGATAACAAAGATCCTTATTTTTTATAATGTTACAAAGGTCAAGAAATTAATGAAATTTTAAAAAGTACATATTTTTCATTGGAATTGTACTAAAACAATAGTTACTCATATGAACATATCATTGATATACCATACCTCATGGTTCCATATAAATCTCAAAACATCCTTCCAAAACATCAAAATAATGTCCACATAGGAATAATGATAATCAAAGGTAGAAACCATTGAAAAGTAATATCCTTTTAATTACTACCCAAAAGATCAAATGTAGTAATGGAAAACACAACACCCTCCAGTTGTTGAACATCTGAAATCTACAATATGAAAAACATAATCTAGATCCACCATTTGAAATAACCATTTGGAACCACCCTATGGATATCATAATTTGTAACCAAATTACATATTCAAAGCTTCCAAATATTGTACCTATTAAATCATATTAGCAAAAACATCACCATCTATATCACCAATCACAACACAACAACATTTCATTTATAAAATTATAAATAAACCCATAATTCTAGCAGCTGCTCTAGGTGGAGTTAAAGAGCAACACATCATTTTGAAATGAGAAGGCATCTGCAGAATTATAAGGTGTGGTGTATCCAGAATCTTGTAATAAACATGACAGAATTTAAATGAAACCCTGAAGAAAAAGACTGACCTTCATCAAAGTGGCACACAATGGGCGTGATCACATAATGAAACTCCCTTTGTGCATCAATTATTCTTAAAATCCCATGACATAGACACTTGAGGCAATTCAGAATAATGATAGCTCATTTTCAAGCTAATAATTGTTGCATTATATAGAAAATAACCTAACAAGGTGGTATATTCTTGCAGAAAACTATTTTCTGGACCTTCACATTATTGGTTAGGAAAAACATCCACACATAATTAAAACATACTAACCTCAAGCATCTCCTTGTTAAGTGGAATTTATTCTGTTAAAAAAATAAAAAAAAATTCCACGCCCTGCCAAAATTTGTTCCCCCATGGTACTACCACCATATTCAAAAAAACATAGCAGAAGAATCATATTATATTGTTAAAACATTAAGAAACCTATAAAACATTTTTACACTTTAGAGAATAAAAAATAGAAAATTAACTATCCATATAATAATTGATGAAGGATCCTCCATTTTGAATGATTTGATCAACCGAAAATGCCAAGTCTTTAGCAAGTTGAAATTGAAAATCCCATCCAAATACAATATAAGTATTGATAAAAGGAAGATGGATGGGATCATGGGATGAGATATTATGAAACCAAACTAAAAAATATATTATATGATAATTTGTTCAGTTTATAAACGTACAATATTATTAATGTACCAAGAACTCTAGGCTTAAGTCTAGAACATACACTTGTAATTTCAGTTTGGGTAAATGTTATCACCGTAGAAACCATTATAGGAGTTAATCTAGAGTCACATTGAAGCAAGAACATAGAGAAACAATTGAATAGGAAACACAGTGCTCACCTAAATCAAGATCAACAGACACTAACAATGGGATCAAATCCATCATCTAGTTTTCACATGACCCAAGGTTCTATAGTATTCAGACCCACAACCATCTGAGCATCCCATATGGTGTAAGAATGTGAATGATGGACAATTTTATACTCCATTGGTCCATATTCATTCTCTATCTATGAAATTTTATGGAAGGACACTCTTCAGATTTTGTTTTATAGGAAACCAAGATGAATTTCAAAAAAACATAAACATTAAAGAATGAAATTTCCTAGAATATGGTAACCTAAGATAATATTATAGGTCCACCTTGGTATTGGAAAAATCTTTTTTTACATTCATCATATTTACAATTTTCTATATAAATTCATGCATTCTAACCTTCATTTATGCATATTAGTAATAATGTTAAAGATTTTATACCAAAAAACATTATAGAAAAAGTTCATGAATGGACTATTATAGGTTTCGAAACTAATCCTGAAAGCACTGTTATCAGTTTAAAACCTCATCCATAGAACTTATTTCAGCCAAATAGGAAAACACCTTTACATTGTAATGAATTAAAAAAACAATCAATGTTAAGGAATTAAAACATGTAATATCATGTAAATTTTAAAAACATTCAAAATTACCCAATATTTCACTAGGAACGGACATAAGGGCTTATTATGAGATAAACGAATAAGACTATTTTCTTCAGACATAGTAATTTCTTGTACGTACTATAAACCGTGAAATTATGTTCTATAAAAAATGACGATGATTTTTTTAAACATAAAAATTAATGAACACAATCAAGTTGAATGTAGTAACCTGAGATAATATTATAGGGCCACCTTGGGATTCGAAAAATCCTTCTTTCATCATATTAACAATTTCTACTATAAATTTATGCATTCTTACATTCATTGCATCAAATTTATTAGTGTTTTTATTATTTTCAACCAAATAAACATCCTTGAAAATGTTCTTGAATGGACTATTCAATGATCAGAAACTATCCTTGAAAGACCGTTATCATCACTAAAACAGATCCCTAGAATATCTTTCAGGAAAACAGAGAAACAAATTTATTTTTTATAGAAATAATAAAAACAATAAAAGTTCTTGAATTCAAACATAGTAATATCCTACACATACTGAAAACCTTCCAAATTAAGCAAAATTCCACACACCACAGACATAATGCTCGATTACGAGATGAACGTATAAGCATTCATGCTTCAACAGCTTGACGAATCTGAGAAAATCATATATACCTTATAAATAGTACATCACGCAAAGAAGACAAACAATTAAAACAAATATATCTATATATAAGTACATGATACACTAATTTCCTCAAAAATGTAACAGAATAATATACCAAACAAATATTGATGTAAAACGAAAATAACATAAATGAAACATTATGAAATTGGAAATAGAAAAAAATAAGGAGAAACAATTACATAAATATATATCAAATAAATTTATTTAAAATAGAATAAATAAAACATTAGTATGTATTCTATATCATTATATATCATAAAAAACAATGAAATATATATACTATAACCATAGAATAGAATAACTATATTCTTTAAAAAAAACTATCCATTTTTGAGGTATCTAAACAGAAATTTCAACCATTAATAAAGAGAAATGAAATATAGATAACTGTAATAGATTTCTGATGCAACAAACAACCTATTATTATGAAGTATATCATGAGAGTTATCTGAATAAAAAGTTATTTTTTGAATTCTAGGATTCTTGAATAGTTGAATTGAAATCATAGACATTAATGTGACGGTAATAGAACATTAGATTATAATGGATCTAGTAAGATAAATAAAGTGAGACATGATGTTATACCTTAACAAATCTTAATGGTTTGACACCAACAGGAAGCACAATATCCAATAACAAAGAAGAACGACCTATAGTGGTAAAGCTTAGTAGTTAATGATATATGAATGTAACACCCGATATTTTATGACAAATATTTTGTTTTTATGTATAATGTTATATAAAAGAAATTTTTCATTGCACACAAAACTAGCTTGGCTTGCTTTACATGTAATCATGACCTTCCACGGTAGCGTGTGTTGTACGCAATACCGAGTTTCACAAAACAATGATATGGTATTAAACTATTATTAAAAATAACCGTTATGAGTAATAATACCCACTTTTTTAAATTTTATAAATTTAATCTTTCAAAATGGAAATCATTTATGGATTCAGAATATAGAAATTATCCTAGGGTGAAATTTTGGTATTTTTCTGAAAACATTGAATTTTTGATGAATAGTGAAAACCCTGGGTTACTATTTAAAAACTGAATTTTTATTTAATTAATTAATTATTTTATTTAAATTTATTTTAGGTCAAAATTGATACAGAATACTTATATAAGATCAATGTAAATCATCGGAGTCATTTTATAATAATTTTAGATATATAAAAATTTTATTGAACTTTTCACCGTCTTTTGCCCACCTCCTAGGAGAATTTGAAAATTTACATAAAACATAATTTTACCACTTCATTGAGTGTAATTTCGAAAATCCGAGAGTCATGGTTATTATCAAGGAATAAAATTTGGTTTAATGAGATGAAAATATTTTTTTGTGAATAGTAACTTTTTACTTTTATTTACCACGTTTAAAAGTAAATATGATAATTAAGGGAAAAAATGATATTATTATTACCCTAACAAATGTTCTAATTCTATTGGATAAATTTAATTCAACCGAAAAAAACCTTAGTAATAATATATGACCATTTAGGTCCACTTGGATTAGATTATGACATTTATAATAAATTTAATTAAAGAAGGGTTCTAATAGTTAAAATCAATGTTTATTAACTAAATCATTTTTAATATAGGTTAATAAATAAGATAAATTCGACTATAAATACTCATTAGAAAGATATAAATATTTCCTACATAATGGTATTTTATTTATAATTTTAAGACTTTAAATTATTTAATTTAATTATGACACAATGATGATGCATTAATTATCTTATTAAGGAAATATTAACATAATTGATATTATATATACCAAAATAAATTTAATTTTAGACTTTTTATGAATTAAAATAATTTTAATATTTAATATGACATGTTATTATTTATTAAATTAACTTTTTTAAAACTAATCATGTTGTTATGATTTTCAAAAAAATCAAGTACCAAATAGTGTCAAAATTGACATAAAATAGTTTTTCAAAAAAATATTATATTATTAATTTTTATTTTATTCCTAAAAATATAAGGTTCGTCTAAATGAATTATATAAGTTTATATATATTAATAATTTACAACTTGGAGATCTTTTGGCTTGTTATAATATGTTTATTAACCTTATAGGGTAAGAAAACAAGAAGACACAGTAAAAGATAAATTATTTATCTAGGAGTTAAATCTAAATGATAAGGTTATAATAGTAAGCTAAACTAGTATAAAACCCATTTTTTGATGGGATTTAAACCCATACCCACAGTATATTATAAATAAATCAATTTGGATCTATTAAAAACCGAATATGACTTTTTAATAAAATAATATTTTAATTTTTTTCTAACGTGCCCCTCCCCTCCCTTATAAAAGAGAACCTCCCCCCTTTCTTCCTTTAACCACTTTGAGCCTTCAAGATCGGCCAACCCCTACCAATTTATCTTTTACTCTTCCCTATAAACATCCTATAGGTCCTGGTCCTCTTCTAAGACCATATTTAGTGCCGTAAGAGGAGGTTAAGAAGAGGCGCTTCATAGAAGAGGTAATGTCTGTTAACGATTCATTCAACATTATTTATTCTTCTTATTCTTCATATTTAGTTTTCTAATTTTAAAGTAATAACATCAGAATCACTAATATAATGATATTTTATTATAAATATGAAACAAACCTATTTCATCTTCTATCCATCCTACGGAAAACGAAATCATCGCGTGTGCGTACGTACATAATACCGTCTCCACACCGTGGTGTAATCTGTTTTCCACCACCACCTTACTTGGATGGGTATAATGGTGAAAAGAATAAATATATATTATTATTGTAATGTGGTATTGATTCCTAAATAGTATACATACACTTCAATAAAATTCCACGATCATGGAAACGATATCATCGCTCGTGCGTACGTACGACCTACTGTCTCCACGATGTGATGCGACTCATTCTACATGATCTTCATTACATAATGATTATATAACTGAATTTAATGAATAAATATGATATATATTACACTAATAACATTCAGGGAATGAGTTATCTATAACCTAAAAATAAGAATAAGAATTTATCGGCCAAAACACACATAAGAACAAAAAGCAATAAACACCCGAATAACAAGTAACAATGAAATATTAATAATAAGAAGCTAAGAATATGACCATATATGATATCATAACAATGAGTAAGATTATTGAATAAGTCAACAACATTATTTAAATCATTATATAGGAGGTTCAGACACGTACGAAGAAAAATTGGACCTAATGTAAGGGAAAATCATGCAATCTTATTTTTATCTGAGATTGTTTATACTTCAGAATTTACTGTGGAATATTTATCATCCACATAAATGTTTCCTCAATATGTAATATTATTTATATCGACCTACAATTTTTTAAATCCAATTTACCCTTCGATGATTTTTTAGTAAATGATATGAAAGGAATCATTTGTCGTTTTTCGTACGAGGTACTTTTTGACTTTTTCAGCTAAAGTACGAGAAGAATGTTTTTTAACATATACGACATGAATGGATTTTTTGAACTTTATTTCCATGAAGCTTACTCTACATGTTTTTTATTTTATTTTTAATCAACTTCTTTTAGTTTAATATTATATGACTTTTTAAGAAAGGAAAATGTTTTTCAAATAGAAAGGATACATTCCTCAAGAATGGAGTTTAAGCGTTTTATCAAAATTATTTTCCATCTAATATAATATAGAGTTATATTTCTATCCCTATTTTTTACATTTATTTGATTATTTTATGATGGAAATATTTTTATGAAGTCCTTTTATCTTATATGGATTATGTTATAATGGCACACTGTTTAAGAATCCCATTTTTATTAAATGGGTTATGCTATGCAGTATGATTTACGATTTTGTGGCACACATAAGAATGGTTTCATCATGAGATGGGTGCGACCTATTTCTCCCTCGAATGCATTGGGTAAATATTTATATCTCATGAGATAGACATGGCTGGAATGGCAGGTTAATCTGGTTTAGTGAAATAGGAATGAAACAAGGAGTGAACTCAGTTCAGAAATAGACTTTGTCCGTTAAGATAGACTTGGAAATGAGTCTTGACTACTACGAAATGATTATCTATGATTATGTGTGTATGCCACAATGTTTCATGTTTTGTGTTATGATTATTGGTATTACATTTCACTACTATGATTTATCCCATGATATGATACTATTATCTCTTTTGCAGGTTTTGATTTTCGAAATTCTATATTCTTATGAATATGATATTTCCTATGTTTACCCTTACTGAGAATTTTATCTCACCATTTTGAATGTTTTCTTTTCCCCAGGTCAGTAAGAAGGTTATTAAGTAGTATATGTCAAAATGGACTCTGGATATGATTAAATAAACTGGAGAAAATGTTGATTCTTTATGAACTAGTTGTTTATCTTTCCCAGTTTCTAAAGACACTATACCTATACGGTCCTACCATGGTTTTGTTATATGTTGTAATAAGTATGCTCAATTCTTAAGTAATAACAATTTATGTAAAGTTTGGGTCATTATAGTTGGTATCAGAGGAATGGTATAGTCAACCTTTGAAAACTAGGATCTGAAAGCCTTAGTAAGAAACCTAAGGATATGTCTAAGAATAAAACATAATATTAGTGTTTTAGAAATGGCCATGAGCAACCTATGATAAGTCCTTATGTGTGAAATTTTATTCTTAATTATGTGGTTTTACTATTATAATTAGTGTTGCATACACTATTATTATTGGTTTTATTCAATGGCTGGAACCCAATGGAACCATGTTAATGATGAATGGGATGGGCAATGCAATGACTGTCCCCCTGAGCTACCAAACGTTATGGGAGCTGGAATGCAAAATCTTGTATCCATGCTCACACATCTTTCTCAAGATATGAATCATGATGGACTTCCAAACAAGCAAAGGAAGGAGAAACATTCTGTTGAATCCTTCATGAGGCAGCATCTACCTTCATTCAGCGGGTCTTCTGATCCATTAGTGGCTGAACAATGGACCAGTATCATTGAAAATATATTTTCAGTTCCTCAATTTTCTGAACATGATAACGTCATCTTAGAAGATTATCGTTTGGAAGGTGAATCTAATCAGTGGTGCAATATTACCAATAATACGAGGTCAAGATATGAAATTGAGTCCATGGAATGCGATGAGTTCAAGAACTTATTTTTCAATAAGTACATCCCTCATATTCTTCAAACAAAGATGGAGAAGGAATGTCTTTAACTAAAGAAAAAGGATGATGAATCTATTGGTACCTACGAAGAAAATTTTACTTGAATTTCAAGGTTCACATCTGGTATTATTATCCAACCTGAGAGTAAGATCGATTGATTCTTTAGTGGCTTAAAACCAAGTCTTTGAAGGGTGTTAGCCATAAGGGACTTCAATTGCAATGAGGAAATTGTTCGATGTGCACTCAAGGTTGAGATGGAGATTGGATAAACCCATCAGTCCTATGCATTTGATAAGAAGAGGAAAATGGAATTCAAATAGAAATTTAAAAACCACACTGAAAATAAAATGAGTTTTCCATTATTTTCAATGTGTGTAAAAAAAATGGAGGATGTTGTATTAAAGGGACAAGTAAATGATTCAAATGAGGAAAAGAAGGTCGTCGGACATTTGAATGCTGCAATGATGGGAACAAGATGTCTAGTGATGTGGACAAAGAAAATTATAGACAGAGTGAACCTCCTACACTTCAATGTTACAAGTGCAAAGAAATGGGGCATTATGATAATCAATTCCCTAATCCAGGGGTTTTTGATGATGATCGACGTCAACAGACTCTTAAGGATAAAGACAAAGAAAGTCACATGCAATTTCTATCAGCGATGTGGAGTATGATAACGAAGTGGTGAAAGGTACACTTACCATCCACTCTAAAGTGGATTTTTTTTATTTGATTCTGGACTCATCCACTCTTTTATTTCTATAGAATTTTATAACGGTATTGTTGTATTACCTCAACAATTGGATGTTGAGTTAGTTGTGACAACCCCTAATGGCACAACAGTTACATCAAAATTTTACAATTCTTCTCCGATTGAAGTTTGTGGGAATGTTCTTCCTGCAAATCTTGTGATCCTTCCTATAGTAGAATTTGATGTGTTTATTGGAATGGAAAGGCTTTCTTTATATGGTTCTCATATCAGTTTCCATAGAAGTGAAGTCACATTTCATTTTCCAGATCAATCTATGATCGTCTATCGATGCAAGGATGAACATAACCTTCTAGTGGAAATTTCATGCATCCTATAGGTCTTTATTCCACTAAATGAAGGTTATTTATCTCAAATTGTTGGCGAGAAACTAACGATTAAGAATATGTGCATTGTACGGGAGTCTGATGATGTCTTTCCAGGTGAATTTCTAGGTATTCCACCAAATCGTGACGTTGAGTTTCCAATAGAACTTGTACCGGGTGCTTTGCCTATTTTAAATACACCTTATAGAATGGCCCCAATTGAGATACATGAATTGAAGAAGAAACTCCAAGATAATATTGATAAGGGATTCATACTCCCTAGTGCATCAACTTGGGGAGAAACTATTCTATTTCTTAAGAATAAAGATGGATCAATGAGACTCTTCAATGATTATTGAGAACTTAAAAAGATCACTATCCAGAAAAAATATCCTCTCCCTTCCATTGATGACTTATTTGACCTACTACGCGGAGCTCAATACTTTTCCAAAATTGATCTTCATTCAGGGTATCATCAATTAAGGATAAAAAAAGTGGGTATACCAAAGACGGATTTCCGTACAAGGTATGAACACTATGAATTTATAGTTATTCCCTTTGGTCTTACTAATGACCCTGTTATCTTCATGGATCTAATGAATAGAGTCCTTACATACTATCTTGATCAGTTTGTGGTAGTCTTTATAGATGATATTCTTGTCTATTCAAAGAGTAAGGGAGAACATGAATATCACTTGATAATTGTACTATAGACCATGAGACAGGAGAAGATTTATGCCAAATTTACCAAGTGTGAATTTTGGCTTCAAAATGTTTCATTTTTGGGTCACATAATCTCAAAAGAGGGGATATATGTGGATCTAGAAATAATAGAGGTTATCGAAAGATGGTCGAGCCCAAAAAAATAACTGGGATCCTAAGTTTTCTTTGATTGGAAGGATATTATCGACGTTTTGGGAATGATTTATCACTATTATCTAATCCACTCACCAGGATGACGCGAAAATGAGTTAAGTTCACTTGCACAGAGGAGTGTGAAGAGAATTTCAAGGAGTTAAAAATAAGGTTATCTAGTGCACCTGTGCTCACACTGCCTTGTAGTGGATAAATGTTTGTGATCTATAGTGATGCATCCGAGAAGGGATCAGGGTGTGTTCCATGCAAAACGATATGGTGATAGCTTCTACCTCAAAACAGTTGATAATCTATGAGCAAAATTACCCAACTCATGAGTTGGAGTTAGCTGTGGTAATCTTTGCTTGAAATATTTGTTGGCATCATCTTTATGGTGAATGGTGTGATATTTATCTTGATCCTAAAAGATTAAAGTATATTTTCACACAAAATGAGATGAATATGTACTAATGAAGATGGTTGGAGCTAATTAAGGATTACAATTTCTCAATTCATTATCACCCTAGGAAAGCAAACAAGGTGGAAGACTCATTAAGTTGACAAAACCGTGCTATATTATCAATGATGCGGATCACAAAAGATCCAATATCTATGGATTTACAAGGGATGGATCTTGGAATTATAATGGAAGGGGAAAATCTTATCTTTCACAAATGAATGTTCAACCATCTATACATGTGAAGATTAAAGAGGCACATAAAGAAGATATAGAGTTACAAAAGAAGGTGAGTAATGTTCCTAAATTCAACCTTGATTGTGATGGGATAATGGTCTTGCTTGTCATTGATTGAAGTTATATGCGTCCCAAATTAATTACTCATTCTCTAGAACATTAGTACATAATAGGTTTGGGGTTGATCTACAGGGAACTATGGCGTGCGTGAATTCAATTGAGTTAATACTTAATTTGGTGAATTATGTAGAATTTAGAGTTGATTGGGTTGATTTTGGTTTTTGATTGAAACTAAATTTTTTTACTTTGTTGAAATGATTAACAGTTTTATAGAAAACAATGAGTGAATTTAAAGATTTTAAAATGGGAAGAAAAGATGTGTCGGGGCTATATTGATTAAGGATTTCTTATGTAGATTGTTCAAATGGTTGTGTTGTTCATAATAATTCAATCATTCTTGATTTTATTTAGTTATAAGATTTCCTTGGTCTGGTTCCTCTTGTTTGGAATTAGAGCAGTTGACTCCTTGGTCCGGTAGTCAGTGCTCTTAATTATTAATTATGTTCATTCCATTATTTGAATCAGTGAATCCTATCCAATGGTCATGGATGTTTTTCATCGTTACTTTTCTTTTGAATCGCAGAAAATTCTTCCCATGGACTGACTCAGAATTCTCAGTTATATTTAACAGTGAATTAGGAATAGTAAGATGAATTACAACGATTAAACACAACTATATAAAGCAAAACACAAATTATGATCCCTTTATCCATAGCCCCAACACGAGGGGTTTAGTCACACATAGAAAGTGGGAGAGAAACGACACATGTGATACCTGACAGATTCATCGTGTAAGAGTTGAGGTAGGGTTTCAGAATGTGGGATAGTGGAACCATGGCACCACGGTGGCTTAGGAATGGTAGCATTAGAGATTCTTCTCTCCTCCAATGGTTTTGAACTCCCAAATCCGAATGGTAAGGCCTCTTTTTATATAAAAATAATGTACACGGCGTTTATAGAAAGTACACGCCGTGTAATTCTGTCAACGCTCTTTTTCACCCTTTTTCCCCGCGGGTAGGCGGCCTAACACGCCTCTTTGACTTTGGCATGGTGCTGCCTAGTGGTTGAGTATACACAGCATGTAGTTCTGCAGTTCACGGCATGCAATATAAAATTTTTGATGCCAATCCCCTTCTGGAATAGCAGATTCGACATGTAGAAATTAAACTCGGCGTGTCTCCTTCAATTGCCACATGGGCGTGTAGACTTTTCTCAGAAACCACCGCTTCTATAAAGTCATACACGGCGTGTAACACCGGCTCGCATGGAGTGTATCTTCTGCTTGGTGACATGGGCGTGTACTCCCTCCTTCGGTCCGTGTCCCAGTCTGGATGTACACGACATGTATAAAAGTACACGTCGTGTAGTTTCAAAATTTTCACAGGCTTTCCTTGATTCGTGTATTTAGCCCGAAAGCTCCTGAAAGTAAACAGAATAATCAAAATCAAAGAATATGTTAATAAAACAACATATATTTGTTGAAAACATGTTTTTATCTTCAATTATATATATGGAAATGTATACAAAAATTGGGTGCATCAAATTCCCCCACACTTAGTCGTTTGCTTTCCCTCAAGAAAAAATCTAAACATCAAATTAAAAGAGAGTATACATTAAAAAGGATGGATTTTAATTAATCAAACGTACAACTGATAAAGTTACTGAGTAAATTTTTTAAAAGGAAAATACAAATTCAATTAACAAGATATTAAAATCATTCCTAATATATAATTCAATTAACTATTCTCAACATCTTTCAACACCTTTTTAACGTTTCAAAAATAAGAATGCCATTTGATGATTTACCTTAGCAGTTAGAATCACACTCCACACTCAAGATGTTTTTAATCAATGTTATGCTCAATCTAAGGTATATACACTCTATCCATAGTTTTTCATGATGCGTTTTTCTCTACTTTAGAAAAATTGAATTACAAAAATAATGAGATCTTTATCAATAAGGTTCAGATGTCTCTGTGGCTAAGGGTTGGTTGGTTCAGATGTGAAAATAAATTCCGAGGCTTGAAAATGGAAGGCTAATTCCTTTAAACAACATTTCATGTTATTCAAAGTAAAACTCACTAAAATGCATCCTTCACAATATTAGTCCAATTCATTTGTAATCATCACCATATTCCTTATGAAATTAGGGTTCATGGGAAAATAAGCATAAGGTCCCCTTGTTGTTTGTTTGTTTTTTTATAATTAAAACAAAACACAAGGAAAACACTTATAAATACATTGAGTAGATGTTTGGAACCCATTCTGCCCCAAATAATCAAGAGGCACTCCCACACAGTTTATTTCAGGGTTGTACATAAAAATATGACATGTATTTCCAACTCCCTCTTTAAAGCTCAAATGAATAATCATGCATTGTTTAAAAAGAAATAGGGTAGGAAGGTAAATAGGCTTGTAATTTGGCTTCCTATAAAGGATTTTCATGGCTTTTATGGGCTTAATGAAGATTAAATGTAGGGTAGGTCTCAAGATAAAGGGGTTGAAACAATCCAATGCCTCAATCATTTTAAAGTAATTCAAAAAAATTCCATGTTTTGAAAAGAAATCATGCAAATTCTGGTAGTGATGCATATCCTAAGAATCTCTCAATAAAGAGTGTATTATAAAAGAAATATGAAAAAGGGTTTAGAATACCTCACAATAGTAAAAAAATAATAAATGGACAATCAGTTCATGACATGAATATAAATGATTAGCCTAATCAATGTAATTTAATCAAGGATGAAAAAGTTGGAACTGAAACCATATCAGCAATCATTTTAAAATACTTTAAAACTAAAATAATCATGCATCCTTTCCAAAAGTTTCTACTGATAACTCTAGCATTTATATGAATGATTAACCAAAATTTCTTTATATTTTCAAATATAGAATCTAATTATGATGTCTCCTAGATTAGTTAAAGGGAAAAGACTAAGGTGAAAAAGATAGATGCTCCACCACACTGAATATGGCACATGGCCCACCAAGTGAAATACGAAGGTAAAGGGTGGGCAAGGGGGTGATATGGGGGACCAAACGAGAGAATGCAGTGGAAGAAGGAAATCCAAAAAGAAAGAAAATAAAAATGAAAAAAAATACTCCCCTAGTGAAAAGTGATGACCAAGGCGCTCCATGAACGTACTTGTGACTGTTGTGAAAAAGGAAAACTGCAAATATGCAAAACATCCTAGCACAGAAAATGAAAAAAGAGATATAGAAGATAATGAAAAATGTCACTATCATGGGGTCACCTTAGGGGACGGCACATCTAGTATAGAATCGGTCGGTAGATACGGCGCATGAGGAGTGGAAGTTGGATGTTCTGACTCTTCATCGAGAAGGGGAGCTGAAGAAGTTGGAGCCATAGGAGCGAGACTTGGCATAGGAAGCTCAGAAGTGGGCCCTAGCCCGACAGAAGTGGTAGCAGTAGGGCTCAGTGTAGTCATCAGAGCTGAATCTATGGCGTGCGCAGGAAATGGCGGGGGAGCAGCCACAAAAGGTCTAGGAACGGAGGCAGAGGATGGTGGATGAGGCAGTGGAACACCAAGATGCTAAGAAATATTCACCAATAGATGATTCATCCAGTCCTGGTGGCCATCCATACGAATCAAATGGCATGCAATGGTGTCCTGACAGCTGATGATACGAACTTACTTCTTCTCCATCGTGGCTAGACGGAGGGAAAGGGTCGGATCGACTGAGGGTGCGGCGGTAGGTGGGATGGGGGATGGAATGGAAGAAGGAAGGTCAAAATAAGTGGGGTCATTAGGAGGTGGGTGGGGGGAGAAGGGTCAGCTGCTGGGGCAGGAGGGTCAGCAGCTGGGGCAGGAGGGTTAGTAGGTGGCGGGGCTCGAGCCTGAGCAAGGATGTTAGCACCCCCTACTTCTGGACCAATCCCATGCGAATGAGCATGAGAAAGCCCATCTGCTTGGGTGAACCTAACATGTCATGAGGTGAATAGGGCTCGAATACCCCCAAGTGGTGGGCTAGACTGGTGGTGAAAAACCCGACTTTCAGGTTTCCCTAACGGCCAGAAAACATGGAGTGGAAATAGGAGGTGGCAAGATAGGGGAGGTCCGGGTCATTGTGATGGATGACACAGGTAAGAAGCTCCATGTGACGGCCAGTAACGACCCCTATATTCCCATGGTGGGGGAAAAGGATGGCGCTAGAGCACCGGTGGGCGAAGCGAAGGATGGGGTCGGCTATAAGAGTGCTCTTCTAGGAAGTGGGGGAGTAATGGTGGTTAGGCCCATCAATCTACTACCACATGGAAACAAGGTCATAGAGCTCGGGCCGGAAGAAGGTAAAAATGGGGTGTGGGGTGATAGGATGGGGGTAGAAGCCGCACCCATGGCCAAACTCTGTCATCGTAAGAGAAAAACATCGTCCGCCTATCCGGAATCAAACTACGGGTACTGCATCGCCAGGTGTCTCTCAATACTCCACTCCATCGAAATCAAACGAGGTTGCAAACTCCAAAACTAAATCACGGAACACAAGAGTGCTGACCTGGAATATCTCGAGGAGTGAGGTGTGCCCGAGAAGCACCTCCAACTCCTCCCATATTCCGAGCCATTGTGGAATGCTGCTGTCGAGGTACTAGCCACTTAATGGTATCGACCTATGAGAGAAGCATCAGAACCTGTCATATGCGAGGTCGGTGACCGGGAATACCATGTAGGGATAAGGAGAACCTGCAGGTCCCGGCCTAGGTGCAGGTGCAGCAACATCGTCTAGCTCTGGAGGTGGATCTTCCGAAGTAGAGGGTGGCTCGGTGGAAGGTTTGCTCGAAGAGGGACCAGATGTTGAGGATGATAGCTCATGGAAAGTTGCAGCTGTTGTAGTAGAAGTAGGCCCGACCTCATCTGAGGGAGTGAGTGGCATCATAATGGCCAATGGAGGGAGATCAAAGACCGAAGCATCAGGTTCCAGCTGCTTAGGTTGTCGGAGTCGGATCCGATGATATCTGGGCCTCTCGCCCTCCGTGGCGAAGGCTGGCCGCTTCCCTCGGGAAGGTTCGTGGTCTGCCATATCCGTAAATAGAAAGGAATTAAAAACAAAACAAAAGAAAAAGAAAAAGTATGAAAATAAAACAAAGAAAATGTGAGAAAGATGGAAAATAAAAGTACCCGGCGTGTACTCCCGAGTACACGGTGAGTAGTAACAAATGCAATGTATCCCGTGTTCTCGGTATAGACACTCCACAGGTGAAAAACATACAATGGAAAATTACACAGCGTGTAGCAAACATAAACGCTGTGTTCACTCAATGTGTAGGTGGTCGTGTGGTACAAATGACACGACCATTTCTTTATCAGTTCAAAGAAAACAGTACACGCCATGTACGTATGGGACACGGTGTGTACTGCACATGAAGAACATGGCAGTGTAGAGGGTGAGACACGGGCCAGCTAAACATTTAAAAGAAATGGTGTGTACCGAACACACACGTCGTGTTTAGGAACTTGGGGTGAGAGGCTGTGTAGAAGGGAGACATGGGCCGGCTACAGATATAAAGGACACGACGTGTACCGAACAGACACGCTGTGTTCTGGAACATGGGGTGATAGGCTGTGTTATGTTCCACACACAGAGGGGCCAACAGAATCGATTTACACGGTGTGTACCAAACATACACACCGTGTACATCAAAATGGTGGGTGCGGCCATGTGAAAAGGTGTACTCGGTCATGATGAAAAGGAAACAGTGTGTACCGAACATACACACCGTTTATATTCAAAGTTAGAAATATTTTTTGTGTGGCCATGTACAGAAGTACACGGTGTGTGTTCTTCATTTCGTGGTCGTGCACAGGTGGAAGCCGAATGGTCGGCTGATCCGATAAACACCCTAAACGAGTCTAAAAATTTGAAATAGAGGGTGTATAACGGCGTACCTGGACCGAGGATCACAATGTGAGAAGAATCAGAACTTGAAACTCCCCAAATCGACGGATCTGGAAAAGGGAGGTTCGGGTGGCGTTCGGGAGATGAAACGGGAAGAATGGAGGAAATGGGGCGGCCGTGCGACACGACCTCAAGCCGGGTGGCCCGCGACTTATATAGTCGCGGTACATAGCGTGTAGGTTTGGACTACACGCCGTGTATCCCGAATTTTTTTTAAAACGATATAAATATATAATTATTATAGTAAACTATATAATAATAATTATTAATAATTAAATTAAAATAGATATATCTACAGATTCTATTATACATAAACTTATACACAACTTATATCTGGAAATACACGCTGTGTATTTTGAAATTAGAAAAAGAGTAGTACAACCTTTAGTCAGGTGCTTAGTGCGGGATTCGATCCGATGATCGGGCGTTCCAAATGAAATCCCTCAACCACTGGAGAAAAGGTTGTTCTGCTATTCATATTCATTATATATATATATTTCTTCTATACAGCCTATACACATGGAAAGAAAGAAATGCACATCTTGTGGTTTTTATTTAGGAAAGGATGGGGGTAAAGCGGGGAGATTACCGGGATTCAAAACTGGGTCTTATGAACCTGGTTCCGAGACGTTGCCAATCCTCCAACTTCACCCACATGTAATTTCTTATTTTAAAAATGTTTTTAATTTATTTTTTAAAAATCATGGTTCACAAGGTGAATATCGAAGTACACATCATGTGGTTTTATTAAAAGAACAAATGATGGAAATGAGACAGTTGTCTAGATTCGAACCCAAGCCTTTTGGAACCGGATTACGATTCTAGCCAACCGGTCCATCCCCATCATGGGTTTTAATAAAAAATAATATATATGTAGAGACCCGAAGCTTATCGTACATGGACATTACATTACTTTTGCGGAATACTTAGTACATAAAAAAAACACACACACAAGGATCGTAATAGTTTAGTGTCTTTGGAAACTCAGAACGTAATCTTCTAATCGTGGGGAAAGATCTTCAATATCTCCCATAAAGATCTTCCCTTTTTTTACCTAAAAACCTTTCTTTATATCCTGGGGAAAAGAAAACATAAAAGGGTGAGCTCAAATGCTCAGTAAGGGTAAACAAAAGAAATATCAATCACATCATATACATAAGAACATAGCTTTTGGAAATCTTAACCTGCAAAAGAGCTCATAATATCATAACATGGGATAAATCATAGAAGTGAAAATGAGATCCCCATAATCATAACATGAAACTTGAAACTTTTTGGCATGCACACATAATCATGGAAAATCATTTCTTGTTAGTCATGACTCATTTCCAAGACTATCTTAGTGGACAAAGTCCCTTTCTGAACCGAGTTCACTCCTCGTTTCAGTCCTGTATCACTGAACCGAAATAACCTTCCGTTCCAGCCATGTCTATCTCATGAGATATAAAATCTTTACCCAATGCATTGGAGGGAGATATAGGTCCCACCCATCTTATAATGAATCCTTTCTTATGTGTGCCACATAATCATAAAACATACATCATCGCATAACACATGTAACAAAAATGGTATTCTTGAAACATCATGACATCATAAATCAATTCATATAAGGTAAAGTAATTCATAAAAATAATTCCATCACAACATGATCAAATCAATGTAATAATAGGGATAAAAACAGAACCCTTTATTATCTAAGATGGAAAATAATTTTGATAAAACACTTGAACTCCATTCTTGAGGAAAATATCCTTTCTTCTTCAAAAACATTTTTCCTTTGATAACATGTCATACAACTTTAAAATAAAAGAAGTTGATTAAAAATAAACTTGAAAACTTGTAAAGGAAGCTTCTAGGAAACAATGTTTTAAAAATCCATTCATGCCGTATAAGTTAAAAAAAACATTCTTCGTACTTTTGTCGGAAAAGTCAAAAAGTACCTCGTATGACAAAAGATTCCTTTCATAGATATTACTAAAAACTCACCGAAGGGTAAAAATGGATTTAAACAATTTTAGGTGGATGGAAATTATATTACATATTTATGAAACATGGATGTGGATGATAAAATAAACCCCAGTAAATACTTACGAATAAACAATCTCGGATAAAAATGAGATTGTGATATTTCCCTTAACTTAGGTCCGATTTGCTTTGTTCGTGTCCGAAGCTCCTGTATAATGGTTTAAATAATGTTATTGACTTATTCCAGAATCATACATATTGATATGATATCATATATGGTTCACTTATGACATTATATTACCCGTTCTTTTGTAAATTCCATGTTAAAGAAGCGTTTTGGGAAAAATCGTTTCATTTATCGTAGGTGTTTTGACTTGTTGTTCTTGACATCATTATTACTTATATCATGATTTACTCACTTCCAGAATATAAAATATGATTTATATATCATATATATTCAGTATATATATATATATATAATAGGTATATAAATAAAATGAAAAACACCGTTCATGGAGACGGTAGTCCGTACGTACGCATGAACGCTGTTTTCCTTTCCTTATTGTCTTGAAATGGAAGTAAGTAGATGACATACATATGTATATATATACATAAATACAGTAGCTTTATAATGTCATATATTTCATTATTATTTCTTATATATACATTATAATCATTCTTAAATGGTTAACATGGAGAATGAATCTCATCACGTCGTAGTCCGTACGTACGCACGAGCGATGATATCATTTCTATAAATATTGAATTGAATTGGAGTGGATTATACAATATATCAGAATCAATATGATGTTTTAATAACTATGTATAGTTATTCTTTACACCATTATACCCATCCATGTAAGGTGGTGGTGGAAAATAGATTACACCACGGCGTGGAGACGGTATTCCGTACGTACGCACGCGAGGTGATTTCTTTTTCCATAGGATGGATAGATGGTGAAATAGGGTTGTTTCATACTTATAATAACATATCAGTATATGATTGATACTGATGTTATTACTTCATAATGAAACAGCCTAAGAAGAAGAAGTGGAAGAAGAAATAAAGATGAAAGAATTGGTAACGGTAATTACCTCTTCTTTGAAGTGCCTCTTTGAGACCTCCTCTTAGGGCACTAAAATTGGTCTTTGAGGAAGACCAGAACCTCTAGGATGTTTCTAGGGAAGTGGAGAAGATATTTTGGCAGGGGTTGGCCGAGCTTGAGTGCTCAATTTGGTGTGAGGAGGAGGGGGAGGAGGTGCCCTTTTATAAGGGAGGAGAGGGGCACCTTAGGAATATCTCAAAATATTATTTTATATTAAAGTCAAAATCGGTTTATAATGGTTCCAAAGTGTCTTATTTCGAAGCTAAAGTGGGTATGGGTCGAAATCCTATCAAACAATAGGATTTAGACAAGTTTAGGGTATTATTTTAACCTTATCAATTAGATTTAACTCTAAGTTAATTAATTTAACTTTTACCGTGTCTTTTTGTTTTCTTTCACTATATGGTTAATACACTTACTATAACATGCCAAACGAACCCCAAATTGTTTATTATTAATATATATATCCTTATCTAAGTCATTTGGCCGAACCTTATATTTTTAGGAATAAAATAACAATTAATAATATAATATTTGATTTAAAAACTATTTTGTGTCAATTTTGACACTATTTGATATATGATTTTTGTGAAAGTCATAAAAGAATTATATGTTCGAACCAAGTTGATTAACTCAACACTAATATATCATAGTAACCTAGAAAATTAGTGGAATTCATAAAAAGTCTCAAATTACATTTATTTTGGTGTTTATAACATCAATTATGTCAATATTTCATTAATAAGATAATTACTGCATCATCATTGTGTCATAAATAAATTAAATTATTTAATGTCTAAAAATTACAAATAAAATACCCTTATGTAGGACATCGTTTTAGCTTTCTAATGAATATTTATAGTCGAATTTATCTTATGTATAACCCCTTATTAAAAATGATTTACTTATTAAACTTTGATTTTAACTATTTTAACCCTTCTTTAAATAAATTAATAATAAATGTCCTAATCTAATCCACGTGGGCCTAAATGGTCATATTTTATTCCTAAGTTTGTTTTTGGTCGAATTAAACTTGTCCAATAGAATTATTACATGTTTTAGGGTAATATTGATATCATATTTACCCTTAGTTACCCTATTTACTATTAACCGCGGTAAAAATAGTAAAAAGTTACTATTCACCAAATAATTATTTTCATCTCATTGAACCACATTTTAGTCCTTGATATTAACTGTGTCTCTCGGATTTTTGAAATTCCATTCACAGAAGCGGTAAAATTAAGTTTTATGCAAAATTCAGTTTTTAACCTACCACTTAGTGGTTTCACTATTCATCAAAAATTGAAAGTTTTCAGAAAAATACCAAAATTTCACCCTAGGCTAATTTCGATATTCTGAGTCCAAAAATGAAGTCCATTTTGAAAAATAAAATTTATAAAATTTAAAAAAGTGGTTATTACTATTCATAACGGCTAGTTTTAATAATATTTTAATAGCATATCATTGTTTAGTGAAACTCGGTATTGCGTACTACACACGCTATCGAGGAAGGTTGTGATTGCATGTAATGCAAGGCAAGTCAAGGATGCGTGTTGTGCAAGCTCCTTTTGGTGTAGCGTACAACACAAGACATTAATAAAATTAAAAAGAATATTTTTCATAAAATCTCGGGCTGTTACATTCTACCCCCCTTAAAATGAATTTCGCCCTCGAAATTCATCGGGGTTATAAATGGTTTACTATTCGAAAGTTTCTTTAATAGAAACCCACATCGTAAAAAAATTACCAAAACTTGGCTTTAAAAACTAAAGTATGAAATGTAACGATTACCCAAATAAACTAATCACTGGGTTTCCACATAGGTGAAAATATGGATATGGAAGAGAAATCTAACCATCATGTTCTGTTGGAGAGTGGTAGAGAACATGGCTATGGGAAAGCCAGTAATCACAAATCCATAGATTTGTGACGATCTAAGGTACCATCTGATTCATCAGGTATAAGAGAACTAGGACAACATTTTTGGTTTTCAAGATCATTTCCCTAAAGTTAAAGAATTTGAATTAGAATAAATACTTACTTTATTTTGGTACAATCTCACTGTTGTTCGTGCCTTTAACAATTTCCACTTCATCTCTTAAATAAATGAAGTTGAATTTGTTATTCGTGAAGTGTTAGCAGATCATGTGATAGAATGACGGGTCATTCCATCTGTCTCAAACAAAAAGTTAGAAAAAATTATATACATAAGTCGATCTATAGTGAGATTAATCACATATGGTTCCTAAAATGGACTTATACTTCATATATCATATTGATCAATATAATAAAACTAGTATCTACTAAACAAGGACTTCTTGTAGGTCAGTGGTAGGCGATAAAGGCCAGTCACACTTCGGTTGTGGGTTCGATTCCTACAGCCTTGTCCGACGCGATGGGCTGTCGCCCGTCCTGCAGGTTGTCCTTTTTCTAAAACTACATTACTATAACATCCCATCAATAATATTGAAAATCTTCTATCCTTAAACAATACTAACTTATGTCCAACATAATCCAATCTAATCTTTAGGCTTATACATAATACTGCAGTCCACTCTCATAATATAGTGACAACGATTACCAGAGATTTAATACTGTCGTTGATCCCCACATATCATAAGATATGTCTTGTTGGTCACATTCCAAACATTCAAAGTCCTTAATCGTGTATTCTCTTGAATACCTTAGTGAAAACATGAGTGCAGTTAAAAGTTAACACTTTCCACATACCAAAATCCTCAAAATTCTATATACTCAAACCATGACATCACTTAGTCCTTATATCAATCATGAGCTCATGAATACTATTAAACATTTCATTTTCTCGTCTTCATTATGCGCATATCATCTTATTTCCAAAAAATATCTCAATCACTTTGAATACCACATCAATAAATATTGCAATACTCAATGATACAACATTATTTTGGAATCCCATTACATAAACACTTAATCATTCCACCACATCGTTGTCATATTCAATATTGCCAATAGTGATCGCATGTGATTTCCCTTTGTCCTTTGCCTTCAGTGGTTGCTCATGTTGATCATCACTAACCCTTGGATTAGGGAAATTATTAGCATAATGCCCCATTTCCTTGCACTTGAAGCATTGAAGTGTTAGTGGTGCGTTCTCTGCAGTGTTTGCTTTATTCACATCATTAGAAACCCTTTTTCCATTACTTCGACACTCAGCTACTCGATGACCTTCTTTTCCACACTTAAAACATTTTCTAGTCCCTTTAAGACAATCTCCACCATGCTTCTTTCCACACTTTGTGCATAAGGAAACATTCATCTTCTTTTCACCATTATTCTGAGATTTCTCCTTGAACTCCATCTTTCGTTTCTTGTCAAAACCATGAGATGGATATGTAACACCAACTTCCATTTCTACCTTGATAGCACAACGCACAATTTCTTCATAGCTACTGAAGTCTCTTATAGCTAATGCCCTTCGAAGACTTGGTTTTAAGCCAATGAAAAATCGATCAACTTTACTTTCAGGTTGGATGATAATACCAGAAGCATACCTTGCAAGTCTTGTAAAATTTTCTTCATAGGTACCAACAGATTCATCGTCCCTTTGCTTCAGTTCAAGAAACTCTTTCTCCATCTTTGTTCGAAGAATACGAGGGAAGTACTTACTGAAAAACAAGTTCTTGAACTCGTCCCATTCCATGGACTCAATTTCATCTCTTGGCCTCGTATTCTTGATAAGATTCCACCATTGATCAGCTTCACCTTCCAAACGATATACTGCTAAGATGACTTTATCATGTTCAGAACATTGAAGAACTGAAAATATCTTTTCAGTAGTACTGATCCATTGTTCAGCCACAAGTGGATCAGAAGACCCACTGAAATAAGGTGGACGTTGCCTCATGAAGGACTCAATAGAATATTGTTCCCTTCTCTGCTCATTTGGAAGTCCAGAATGATTCATAGCTTGTGTAAGTATAGCAATAAGATTTTTCACTCCATCTCCCATAACATTTGTTTGTTCAAGAGGGCAATCATTGCACTGTCCATTGCATTGATCAACACGGTTCCTTCGGGTTCTAGCCATCGTCTAAAACCCAAAAAGAATAGTGTGAGAGGCAAAAATCATGCTAGGGAAAACAACATAATAAAGGGGGTGTACCTTCAATATCCAACATCTTAGGTTTAATTCTATGATCGTTAGCGTAATTCTATTACTATAACCTATACGTATACTTATCCCTAGGGACATCCCTAGACATACCTTAGAAATATCTCTAGAGATCACACTAACGTTTTCGCATCCTAGTTTCCAAAGGTTGACTAAACCTTTCCTCTGATACCAACTGTAGAGACCCGAAGCTTATCGTACATGGACATTACATTACTTTTGCGGAATACTTAGTACATAACAAAAACACACACACAAGGATCGTAATAGTTTAGTGTCTTTGGAAACTCGGAACGTAATCTTCTAATCGTGGGGAAAGATCTTCAATATCTCCCATAAAGATCTTCCCTTTTTTTTACCTAAAAACCTTTCTTTATATCCTGGGGAAAAGAAAACATAAAAGGGTGAGCTCAAATGCTCAGTAAGGGTAAACAAAAGAAATATCAATCACATCATATACATAAGAACATAGCTTTTGGAAATCTTAACCTGCAAAAGAGCTCATAATATCATAACATGGGATAAATCATAGAAGTGAAAATGAGATCCCCATAATCATAACATGAAACTTGAAACTTTGTGGCATGCACACATAATCATGGAAAATCATTTCTTGTTAGTCATGACTCATTTCCAAGACTATCTTAGTGGACAAAGTCCCTTTCTGAACCGAGTTCACTCCTCGTTTCAGTCCTTTATCACTGAACCGAAATAACCTTCCGTTCCAGCCATGTCTATCTCATGAGATATAAAATCTTTACCCAATGCATTGGAGGGAGATATAGGTCCCACCCATCTTATAATGAATCCTTTCTTATGTGTGCCACATAATCATAAAACATACATCATCGCATAACACATGTAACAAAAATGGGATTCTTGAAACATCATGACATCATAAATCAATTCATATAAGGTAAAGGAATTCATAAAAATAATTCCATCACAACATGATCAAATCAATGTAATAATAGGGATAAAAACAGAACCCTTTATTATCTTAGATGGAAAATAATTTTGATAAAACACTTGAACTCCATTCTTGAGGAAAATATCCTTTCTTCTTCAAAAACATTTTTCCTTTGATAACATGTCATACAACTTTAAAATAAAAGAAGTTGATTAAAAATATACTTGAAAACTTGTAAAGGAAGCTTCTAGGAAAGAATGTTTTAAAAATCCATTCATGCCGTATAAGTTAAAAAAACATTCTTCGTACTTTTGTCGGAAAAGTCAAAAAGTACCTCGTATGACAAAAGATTCCTTTCATAGATATTACTAAAAACTCACCGAAGGGTAAAAATGGAAATAAACAACTGTAGGTGGATGGAAATAATATTACATATTGATGAAACATGGATTTGGATGATAAAATACACCCCAGTAAATACTTACGAATAAACAATCTCGGATAAAAATGAGATTGTGATATTTCCCTTACCTTAGGTCCGATTTGCTTTGTTCGTGTCCGAAGCTCCTGTATAATGGTTTAAATAATGTTATTGACTTATTCCAGAATCATACATATTGATATGATATCATATATGGTTCACTTATGACATTATATTACCCATTCTTTTGTAAATTCCATGTTAAAGAAGCGTTTTGGGAAAAATCGTTTCATTTATCGTAGGTGTTTTGACTTGTTGTTCTTGACATCATTATTACTTATATCATGATTTACTCACTTCCAGAATATAAAATATGATTTATATATCATATATATTCAGTATATATATATATATATAATAGGTAGATAAATAAAATGAAAAACACCGTTCATGGAGACGGTAGTCCGTACGTACGCATGAACGCTGTTTTCCTTTTCTTATTGTCTTGAAATGGAAGTAAGTAGATGACATACATATGTATATATATATACATAAATACAGTAGCTTTATAATGTCATATATTTCATTATTATTTCTTATATATACATTATAATCATTCTTAAATGGTTAACATGGAGAATGAATCTCATCGCGTCGTAGTCCGTACGTACGCACGCGCGATGATATCATTTCTATAAATATTGAATTGAATTGGAGTGGATTATACAACATATCAGAATCAATATGATGTTTTAATAACTATGTATAGTTATTCTTTACACCATTATACCCATCCATGTAAGGTGGTGGTGGAAAATAGATTACACCACGGCGTGGAGACGGTATTCCGTACGTACGCACGCGTGGTGATTTCTTTTTCCATAGGATGGATAGATGGTGAAATAGGGTTGTTTCATACTTATAATAACATATCAGTATATGAGTGATACTGATGTTATTACTTCATAATGAAACAACCTAAGAAGAAGAAGTGGAAGAAGAAATAAAGATGAAAGAATTGGTAACGGTAATTACCTCTTCTTTGAAGTGCCTCTTTGAGACCTCCTCTTAAGGCACTAAAATTGGTCTTTGAGGAAGACAAGAACTTCTAGGATGTTTCTAGGGAAGTGGAGAAGAGATTTTGGCAGGGGTTGTCCGAGCTTGAGTGCTCAATTTGGTGTGAGGAGGAGGGGGAGGAGGTTCCCTTTTATAAGGGAGGAGAGGGGCACCTTAGGAATATCTCAAAATATTATTTTATATTAAAGTCAAAATCGGTTTATAATGGTTCCAAAGGGTCTTATTTCGAAGCTAAAGTGGGGATGGGTCGAAATCCTATCAACCAATAGGATTTAGACAAGTTTAGGGTATTATTTTAACCTTATCAATTAGATTTAACTCTAAGTTAATTAATTTAACTTTTACCGTGTCTTTTTGTTTTCTTTCACTATATGGTTAATACACTTACTATAACATGCCAAAAGAACCCCAAATTGTTTATTATTAATATATATATCCATATCTAAGTCATTTGGACGAACCTTAGATTTTTAGGAATAAAATAACAATTAATAATATAATATTTGATTTAAAAACTATTTTGTGTCAATTTTGACACTATTTGATATATGATTTTTGTGAAAGTCATAACAGAATTATATGCTCAAACCAAGTTGATTAAATCAACACTAATATATCATAGTAACCTATAAAATTAGTGGAATTCAGAAAAAGTCTCAAATTACATTTATTTTGGTGTTTATAACATCAATTATGTCAATATTTCATTAATAAGATAATTACTGCATCATCATTGTGTCATAAATAAATTAAATTATTTAATGTCTAAAAATTACAAATAAAATACCCTTATGTAGGAAATCTTTTTAGATTTCTAATGAATATTTATAGTCGAATTTATCTTATGTATAACCCCTTATTAAAAATGATTTACTTATTAAACTTTGATTTTAACTATTTTAACCCTTCTTTAAATAAATTAATAATAAATGTCCTAATCTAATCCACGTGGGCCTAAATGGTCATATTTTATTCCTAAGTTTGTTTTTGGTCGAATTACACTTTTCCAATAGAATTAGGACATGTTTTAGGGTAATATTGATATCATATTTACCCTTAGTTACCCTATTTACTATTAACCGCGGTAAAAATAGTAAAAAGTTACTATTCACCAAAAAATTATTTTCATCTCATTGAACCACATTTTAGTCCTTGATATTAACCGTGTCTCTCGGATTTTTGAAATTCCATTCACAGAAGCGGTAAAATTAAGTTTTATGCAAAATTCAGTTTTTAACCTACCACTTAGTGGTTTCACTATTCATCAAAAATTGAAAGTTTTCAGAAAAATACCAAAATTTCACCCTAGGCTAATTTCGATATTCTGAGTCCAAAAATGAAGTCCATTTCGAAAAATAAAATTTATAAAATTTCAAAAAGTGGTTATTACTATTCATAACGGCTAGTTTTAATAATATTTTAATAGCATATCGTTGTTTAGTGAAACTCGGTATTGCGTACTACACACGCTATCGAGGAAGGTTGTGATTGCATGTAATTCAAGGCAAGTCAAGGATGCGTGTTGTGCAAGTTCCTTTTGGTCTAGCGTAAAACACAAGACATTAATAAAATTAAAAAGAATATTTTTCATAAAATCTCGGGCTGTTACAATATATATATATATATATATATATATATATGAAAAATACCACACACACTGTGTAACTAAAAGGAGGAACCTCGTACCGAAGGTAGGTCACGAGGATTCGAACCAAGGACGGCTCGAATAAACTCCAGTGACTTTGCCATTGGCACCGGCATCATCCCTGGTTATTTATTTTTTATTTTATACATGTATACTATTAAGATTATAAATTAAAAAGATAATTAAATGTTGTGTATTTTAGTGGGACACGACATGTAACCTCTGGGTTGCCTCCCAGGAAGCGCCTTTGTGTTAGGTCGTTAGCTCAACCTACATACCTTTCTTACCTGAGGTGTGTGATGGAAAATGTTCCCACCATGTTGTCTATAGTATGGTAAGCTTTCAGCCGCTGCCCGTTTACCTTGAATGGTTGACCATCTTCTCTAGAAATTTCTACCGTTCCATGATGGAATACGTAGACAACGTGGAATTGTCACGACCATCATGACATTAACTTCCCTAGGAATAAGCGAAGACAAGAATTAAAGAGAAGTACCTAATCACTGAGTTGGAAATATTTTCGTGATATCATCTGGTCATGAATGGATCTTTTCTTCTCCTTGTACATCTTGGAATTCTTGTATGGCTCTAATCGGATCTCATCTTGTTCCAAAAGTTGGAACTTTCATTTCTCTTCAACTGCGATCAGATCAAAATTTAGGGCTTTGACGGCCTAATAGGATTTATGATCCAATTCTACTAGAAAATGGAAGGGATTTCCATAGACGAGGTGGAATGGGGAAATTCCCATTGGTGTTTTAAAAGATATCCGATATTCCCACAAGGTAACATCTAACTTCTTAGACCAGTCCATCTGTGAAGTGTTCACTATTTTCTCTAGGATCTGGTTGAGCTCACGGTTGGAGAGCTCTACCTTTCCACTGGACTTGGGATGCTATGGTTTCCCCATCTGATTCTTTACTCTATACATTGACAGTATTCCTCTCATCATTGTGTTGCCGAAGTAGGTCCCTATATCACTGATCAGTACTCATAGAACTCCAAACCTACTAAAAATATTTTTCTTTAAAAAATTTATGACTACCTTGGCTGTGTCGTGAGCTGTAGCAGTGGATTCCACCCATTTGGAGACGTAGTCGACGCAGAAAAGAAATTAAGTGTTCCCAAAAGATGGGGGAAAGGGACCCATGAAAGTTATGCCCCAGACGTCAAAAATCTGGACCTCCCGGATGGGGTGCTGGGGCATCTCGCCTCTACATCCCACATTACCTATCCTCATGCACCGATCGCAATAGGAAATAAAAGCTCGGGTATCTCTATGCATGGTGGGCCAGAAAAATCCAGATTTCATGATCTTTGCAATGGTATGGTCCGGCCCATGATGTCTTCCTACTGGTGAGGCGTGACAAAACTCCAGGACACCGTGAAATTCATTCTTCAGGATGCAACGAAAGATCACTACATCTACACAGGATCGGAATAGCTGAGGATCCTCCCAGAAGTACCTTTTCACATCAGTGAAAAATCTTTTCCATTGCTGGAAGGAGAATTCGGGGTGAACGATTACTATAACCTGAAAATTAGTGATATCAGCATACCATGGTCTAGCTATTTTGTTCATCAAAAAGAGGTGATCATCAGTAAAATCCTCCCTAATCTCCCAATCTTCTTCCCTCTCGAAATGAGGTAGCTCGAGGCAGGAGAGATTTTCAGCAATGAAGTTCTCACTCCCTTTCAAATCTCGGATCTCAAGATCGAATTCTTATAGGAGGAGTACCCAGCAGATCAATCGGGGCTTCACGTATTTCTCGTTGAGTAGGTACTTTAGTGCTTCATGGTCAGTATAAACAATAACTTTATACAACACTAAGTAAGAACGAAACCTGTCAAATGTGAATACCACTGCAAGAATAAACTTTTTTGTGGTGGTGTAGTTGATCTGTGCCTCATTGGGCATCCTGCTAGCATAATAGATAGGTCGGAAAATCCCGTCAAGTTGCTGGCCCAAGACTGCTCCCACTGCATAGTCTCTCGCATCACACATCACCTCAAATTGTTCCTCCCAGTTGGGAGAAATCATAACTAGAGATTCCACCAAGCGATGCATTAGATTCTCAAAAGATCTGACAAATGTCTCATCGAACTCAAATATTTCATCCTTGGTTAGAATATTGGTGAGGGGATGGGCTATTTTGGAGATGTCATGGACAAACCGCCTATAAAAACTAGCATTCACCAGGAAGCTGCGGATGGCGCAGACAGAAGTCAGTATAGGTAGTCGTGAAATGACTTCGATCTTCACCCGGTCCACCTCTATCCCCTTCGCTGAAATTTTGTGGCCAAGGACTATTCCACTTTGCACCATGAAATGACACTTTTCCCAGTTCAATACTAGGTTAGTGTGCAAGCATCATTCCAAAACTAGCTCTAGGTGCTGTAAAAAAATGGTGAATGAATTTCAAAAAATGAAAAAATCATCCATGAATACCTCTAGGATTCATTCCGCCATGTCATGGAAGATGGCCAACATACAACACTGGAAGGTGGTGGGGGAATTGCATATGACGAAAGACATCCTTCGATAAGAAATTGTGCCATAGGGGTAAGTGAATGTTCTCTTTTCCTGATCCTCTGGAGTAGTGTAGATTTGGTTGTAACCGGAAAAACCATTGAGGAAGCAATAGAAGTTGTGCCCTGCTAGTCTCTCTAGAATTTGATCCCTGAATAGAAAGGGGAAATAATCCTTTCTTGTGGCATTTTTTAGCTTCCGGTAATCCACATAAACTCACCAGCCCGTGATAGTGCGTGTAGGGATGAGCTCGTTCTTTTCATTTGAAATCATAGTGATACCCCCCTTTTTGGGTACCACTTGGAGAGGACTCACCCACGGACTATCCGAGATGGGATAGATGATGCATGCATCCAATAATTTGATCACCTCCTTTTTTACAACTTCCTTCATGGGAGGATTCAAGTGTTGTTGTGGTTTCTGAGATTTCATGCCATATTCTTCAAGTAGCACCTTGTGAGTGAAAATTGTAGGGCTGATGCCTTTCAGATAAGAAACTTTCCACCCAATAGCTTGCTTCCGTTGTTTGAGAACCTACAGAAGTGCACCTTCTTGCTCCTGTGACAGTTCTGCATTAAGTATAACATGAAAAGTTTGATTGGGTCCTAAATACCCATACATTAGAGAAGATGGAAGAGTCTTAAGATCAAGTTCAGGTGCCTTTAAAATCGAAGGAACAAGTTGTTGCAACTTTTCTCATTCCAAACTATCAGGAACAACTGCATGATGCCAATAGTGTCCGCCATGGCCTTCTATGAATTGCATGTCTTATGGATCTTCTTCGAATAGAATATCTATAATAGTTAAATTATTCGATGTAAAAGAACATACCAGATCATCCCCTTTTTCTATAAAATTCTTAACCATGGTGGAAACTACATAACAGCCCTCATACTCTGACAAGAAGGCATGTTTGATGGCCTTGAGGGCATTTTAGGAAACTCGTTCATCACCTACTCGAAAAATAAGCTCTCTTTGGTGCACATCAATCAATAGCATCCTAGTAGCCAAGAAATGTCTTCCAAGAATAAGTGTTGCTTCTTGGTCATCACCCATGTTGAGGATGATGAAATTAGTGGGGAGGATCAGCCTACCCACCTTGACCAGTACATCCTCCAGTAGTCCCTTCGTATGTTTGATGGATCGATCAGCACGTTGAAGGGCGATGCGGATAGGCTTGAGCTCGTTGAGTCCCAGTTTATTTAAAACTCCGAGGGGCATGAGGTTCACACTGGCCCCTAAGTCACAGAGGTCCTTCTCAAACTCACAGGATCCAATAGTACAAGGAATGGTGAAACTACCTTGATCTTGGTGTTTGGGAGTAATGGAATGTTGAACCACCCCGGATAACTCCTTTGTTAGTGCAATAACGCACAAATCCTCCATCTTCCTCTTATTCGAGAGGATTTCCTTCATGAATTTGACCTAGGTGGGCATCTGAGTCAGAGACTCTGCAAATGGGATGTTGATATGTAGCTTCCTGAACACATTCATGAATTCTATGAACTGGTGGTCCAGCTTCCTCTGCTTCAATCGCTACGAAAAGAGTAAGGAAGGCTTGAATGGTTGGATTACTTCCTTTTCTCTATTCTGCAAAGCCTCCTTCTGTGGGATTTTGGATGAGGAGGGGTCAGTACTGGTATGTTCTTAATCATCGGGGGGTTTGGGTACACCTGGCTATGCTGGTGGCTCCTTCTGTGGCAATTCATTTCTGCTCCGCAAGGAGATAACATTGGCCTCCTCCCTCGGGTTATTTTCGGTGTTCCCCGGTAATGAACCGGGATGCCTCCCTGAGAGTTGATTTTCCAGCTGGCCAATCTGATTCTCCATGCCTCGAATCGAAGCTTTCTAATTCTAGAACCGAGTCTTAGTAGTAGATATAAATTAATTCATCAGATCCTCTAACCTTGAGGTGTTCTCCTGCTGAGGTGGTTGTTGAGATAGTGGAGAAGGTGGTTGTAGTGGCTGCTGTGGACGATGGTTTTAATACCATTATTGCTGATAAAGACCCTACTGAGGGTTGTTGCGGCCATTGGTATTGGTTCTGGTATGGAGGTCGGTTGTAGTTGGGCGGTCTCTAGGGTGGAGGCTTCTATTGTTGTTGGCCCCAGCATGTGTTTTGTTGATCTCGACATGCCAGGTTCCGGTACTGCTGGTACTGGTTGGGCCCTCAATTTTGGGAAACACAACTCACCTCGCTCGTCGAAGGTCCTCCAGTCAAACCCAAGCATTCTGCCATGATGTGGTTATCATCACAATCGCCACATGATGGAGGGTTCGCCCCATGAATTTCAGGTGGTCCTTTTAGGTTCAATTCGTCGATTTTCTTGGACACAGCGTCCAACTGAGCAGCTAACATAGTGGTAGCATCAATATTTTTCATACCTCGCTTTTGAGTCCCCTGCTTAGAGTGCCACTGGATTCTATTGGCTGACATGTCATCCAGTAGTTCGAATAGTTCTTCGGGGGATTTCCGCATCACCGTACCTCCAGCAGCAAAGACCACCATGGACATGATATTTGTGGTAAGTCCTCCGTAGAAGGTCTCGACTTGCATCCAGAGTGGGAGTCTGTGGTGGGGTATTTTCGTAACATATATTTGAAGCGTTCCCAGGACTCATACAACGACTCAGAGTCGTGCTGCTAGAAATTATGGTTCTCATTCCTGAGTGTCACCATCATTGATGGTGGAAAGTACTTGGACATGAATGCCTGGGCCAGCTCCTCCCAGATGATGATTGATCATTGTGGTAGCCCCTTGATCCAGTCTTTCACCTTGTACCATAGAGAAAAGGGGAATAGGCGAAGATGGTTGGCGTCTTCGGACATGCTGGTGTACCAAAAGGTGTCAAAGATCTCCAGAAAGTTGGAGAGATGGGCGTTCGGGTCCTCGCTGGCCAGGCCTCCAAATTGGACTGTGTTCTGGATCAGCTGCATGATAGTAGGCTTGATCTCAATGTGTGGATCTTGGATCGGGGTACGAACAATGCCTGTATCAACTTCATGGATTGAAGTAACACCGAATTCCTTAAGGGTAAGTCTTGGACGTTGTTGCTGAAGGGGTGGAGCTTTCACGAACTGCTCATGCGGGGCAAAGTATGGTCGTGGGAAGAGTTGTTGAGGTTGTTGGAGTTGGTCGTACACTATAGGAGGTTTCTGCGGTGGCCGTTGGTAATCCCATGGAAGGAATTCCATGAATTCTCCAGGAGGTTTCTCTGGTAGACCAGTAGCAGGAGACTGCTGATCCTGGTATTGATGCTCAGCCGCAACATCTACGGCTGGAGCTCCCTCTTGCTTGTTTTCCCTGGGTTATGGTTGCTGGTTGTGAGTTTTTATCCGTGAACACCGACAACGAAGCAAGGTCCGTTCGATCTCTGGGTAAAGCAGAACTAATTCTGAGGACTCGGCACTTCTGGATCATTTAAGACGTCTAAACATAAAATTTATTCTCTGCACAACATTAAAATGAAAACCAGGCATAAAAAGGGAAAAGTAAAAGAGAAAATATGAAATGGTATTAGAAAAGATATTTTTGATAATGTTTGATTTTTATTTTCACTTAAATCAATTATTAACACAATTTAAATCTTAGCACTAAAACCAAATGTGCTCCATGGCAACGGTGCCAAAATTTGGTCTCGTTGGTAGTTGATTGAAATTATATACATCCCAAATTAATTACCCATTCTTTATAACATTAGTATAGCATAAGTTCGGGGACGGTCCACAGGGATCTATGGTGTGCATGAATTCAATTGAGATAATTATTAATTAGGTGATGTATGCAGAATTTAGAGTTGATTATGTTGGTTTTGGTTTTTGATTTAAACTAAATTGTTTTACTTTGAAGAAATGATTAATAGATTTAATGAAAAAAAAGAGTGAATTTAACGAGTTTAAAATTAGAAGAAAAGATCTGTCGGGGCTGTGGTGATTAAGGAGTTCTTATGTAGATTGTTTAAATGGTGGTGTTGTTCATAATAATTCAATCATTCTGGATTTCATTTAGTTACAAGATTTCCTTGGTCTGGTTCCTCTTGTTTGGAATTAGAGGATTTGAATCCTTGGTCTGGTAGTCAGTGTTCATAATTATTTATTATGTTTAGTCCATTATTTTAATCAGTGAAACCTATCCAATGGTCATGGAGGTTTTTCACCATTACTTTTCTTTTGTATCGCTGTAAATTATTCCCTTGGTCTGGCTCATAATTCTATGTTATATTTAGCAGTAAATTAAGACGACTAAGATTAATTACAACGATAAAACAAAACTATATAAAACAACACACAAATTATGATCCGTTCATCCACATCCCCTGCCCAAGGGGTTTAGTTACATAGATAATGTGGGAGTGTAACGACACATGTGATACCTGATGAATTCATCGTGTAAGAGTTGAGGTAGGGTCTAGGAAGGTTGGATAGTGGAACTATAGCACCACGGTGGCTCGGGAATGGTAGCAGCAGAGCTTCTTCTCTCCTAAAATGGTTATGAACTCCCAAAACCGAAGACATATGCCTCTTTTTATAGAAAAATAAATTACACGACGTGTATAGAAAATACACACTGTGTACTTCCATCAACGTGCATTGGCGCCATTTTCCCCACTGGTAGGCGGCCTAGCAGGCCGTCTTTGAATTTGGCACTGTGCGGCCTGGTGGTTGAGTATACACGGCATGTAGCGCCACCATACACAACATTTAATATCAAAATTTAGACGCCAATCCCCTTCTAGAATAGCAGACACGACGTGTAACAATTAAACACGTAGTGTCTCCTTCAAAGACCACATGAGTGTGTAGACTTTTCTCAGCATCCACCGCTTCTAGATAGTCGTACACGGTGTGTAACGCCGCCTCAAACGGCGTGTAGCTTCTGCCTGGTGGCATGGGCATGTACTCCCTCCTTCGGTTCGTGTCCCAGTCCGGATGTACATGACGTGTATAAAAGTACACGCTGTGTAGTTTCAAAATTTTCACAAGCTTCCCTTGATTTGTGTATTAGGCTAGAAAGCTCTTGAAAGTAAACAGAATCACCAAAATCAATGAATATGTTCATTAAACGATAGATATTTGTTGAAAACATGTTTTTATCTCCAATTATATATATGGAAATGTATACACAAATTGGGTGCATCAGATAATATGGTTCAGGAATCGGGTTTGTGTCCCTCCCATCAGAGAGTTAAAGAAGGAGCTACTGGATGAGGCTCATAGTTCTTCATTCACTATTCATCCTAGAAGCATGAAGATGTATAGAGACCTGAAAGAGTACTTCTGGTGGGATGGTATGAAAAGAGATGTTGCTGAATATGTCTCTCGATTCTTGGTTTGTCAGCAAGATAAAGCTGAGAGAAAGAAGTCTAAGGGGATATTACAACCATTACCCATACCCGAATGGAAATGGGAAAACATCACTACGGACTTTGTCACCGGACTTCCTGAAACATCCAATGGCAATAATGATATCTGGGTCATAGTTGATCATCTTACAAAGTCTGCACACTTCATTGCTATTATAGAGGATTTCTCTTTGGTTCAGCTTTCCAGGATATATGTAAATGATGTGGTAAGATTGAATGGAGTACCACTTTGTATTATATCTGATTGGGATCCGAGGTTTACCTCAATGTTTTGGCGAAGTCATCAGCATACTCTGGATACAGAGATGAGTTTCAGCACTACTTATCATCCTCAAACAGACAGTCAGTTTGAGAGAATAATTCAAACTCTAGAAGATATGTTAAGAGATCTCTCTATGGATTTCAAAGGTAGTTGGGATCAACACCTACCTTTGGTGGAATTCTCTTATAATAAAAGATTTCACTCCAGTATTTAGATGGATCCTTATGAAGCTCTATATGAAGAGAAATGCAGAACTCTAACTTTCTAGGGATGAAGTTTGGTAAAGAAAGCTATTAGGAACTCATCTTGTTGGTGAGATTGAAGAAAAGGCCAGATCTTTTCAATAACACATAAGATCATTTCAGAGTTGACAAAAAATTTATGCCGACAATTGGAGAAAAGACCTGGAGTTTGAAGTGGGTGATAAAATGTTCTTACAAATATCTCCTTGGAAGAGAGTAATGAGATTTGGGAAGAAGGGAAAGCTGAGCTCTATGTATATCAGTCCTTTCGAAATACTGGATCGTGTTGGGATGGTAGTGTATCGATTGGCGCTTCCACCAAATCTCTCTCAAGTTCATGATGTGTTCCATGTATCGCTCCTGAGAAAGTACATACCCGATCCTTCACATGTACTCAGCTCAGAAGTTTTACCTCTGGAGCAAGATCATTCTTATGAAGAACAGCCGATAGAGATTCAGGATCGTAGAGAAAAAGTCCTATGGAACAAGACCACTGGCTTGGTGAAAGTTTTATTGATGATCCATAAATTAGAAGAAGCTAAATGGGAACTTGAGGATATGATGTGGAAGAGGTATCCTCGTCTGTTTGTTACAAAGTGACGAATTTCGAGGGCGAAATTCATTTAAGGGGGGTAGAATGTAACACCCGAGATTTTATGAGAAATATTTTGTTTTTATGTATAATGTTATATAAATGAATCATTCATTACACACAAAACTTTCCTGGCTTGCTTTACATGCAATCGTAACCTTTCACGAAAGCGTGTGTTGTATGCAATACCGAGTTTCAGTAAACAACGATATGATCTTAAAATATTTTTAAAACTAGCCGTTATGAATAGTAATACCCAAATTTTTAAATTTATTAAATTTTATCTTTCAAAATGTACTTCATTTTTGGATTCAGATTATCAAAATTAGCGTAGGGTGAAAATTTGGTATTTTTCTGAAAACTTTCAATTTTTGAGGAATAGTGAAAACACACGGTTACTATTTAAAAACCGACTTTTTATTTAAATAATTATTTATTTAATTTAAATTTATTTTAGGTCAAAATTGATACATGATACTAATGTAAGTTCAATGTAATTCATTGGAGTCATTTTATAATAATTTTAGATATATAAAAAATTTATTGAACTTTTAACCGTCTTTTACCCACCTCCTAGTAGAATTTGAAAATTTACATAAAACATAATTTTACCACTTCTGTGAGTGGAATTTTGAAAATCTGAGAGTCACGGTTAATATCAAGGTCTATAATGTGGTTAAATAGGATGAAAATAATTTTTGGTGAATTGTAACTTTTTACTTTTATTTACAACGGTTAAAATTAAATTGGGTAATTAAGGGTAAAAATGATATTATTATTACCCTAAAAAATGTCTCAATTCTATTGGATAATTATAATTTGACCACAATAAACCTTATGAATAAAATATGACTATTCACGTCCACTTGGATTAGATTGGGACATTTATTATTAGTTTATTTAAAGAATGGTTTAAATAGTAAAAATCAATGTTTAATAACTAAATCATTTTTAATATATTGTTATAAATAAGATAAATTCGACTATAAATATTAATTAGAAAGATAAAAATATTTCCTACACAATGGTATTTTATTTATAATTTTTAGAATTTATATAAATTAATTTATTTATGACAAAATGATGATGATGTAATTAACTTACTAAGAAAATATTAACATAATTGATATTATATATATGAAAATAAATGTAATATGAGACTTTTTATGAATTAAACTAATTTTCTAGGTTAATATGAAATGTTAGTATTTATTTAATTAACTTTATTCGAACTAATCATGCTGTTATGATTTTCAGAAAAATCATGTAGCAAATAGTGACAAAATTGACATAAAATAGTTTTGAAAAAACATTTTATAATATTAATTGTTATTTTATTCCTAAAAATTTATGTTTCGGCCAATGACTTAGATAAGGTTATATATATTATTAATTAACAACTTGGGGTTCGTTTGTCTAGTTATATTAAGTTTATTAACCTTGTAGTGTAAGAACACAAGAAGACACGGTAAAAGTTAAATTATTTAACTTAGAGGAAAATCTAAATGATAAGGTTAAAATAGTAACATAAACTTGTCTAAAACCCATTGGTTGAGAGGCTTTCGACCCATACCATCCTTATCTTCGAATTAAATCAATTGGGAGATATTAAAAACCGCATATGTCTTTATAATAAAATAATATTTTATGTTTTTCCTAAGGTGTATCTCTCCTCCCTTATAAAAGGGAACCTCCTCCCTTTCTACCTTTCACCACTTTGGGCCTTCAAGATCAGCCAAAACCTTCCAACTACTCTACTATACTTCCTTAGAAACATCATATAGGTCCTGGTCTTCTTCAAAGACAATCTTTAGTGCCCTAAGAGAGGTTAAGAAGAGCCGCTTCAAAGAAGAGGTAAAGTCCGTTACTGATTAATTAAACTTTAATTCTTCTTCTACATATTCTTATTTAGTTTTTTCATTATGAATTTATAACATCATTATCACTAATATATTGATATTTTATTATAAATATGAGACAACCCTACTTCACATTCTATCCATACTACAGAAAATGAAATCACCACACATGTGTACGTACGGAATACCGTCTCCACGCCGTGGTGTAATATGTTTTCCACCACCACCATACTCGGATGGGTATAATGGTGTAAATAATAACTATATATTATTATTTTAAAGTGATATTGATTCTGAAATGGTATACATACAATTCAATAAAATTTCACGATCATTGGAACGATATCATCGCTTGTGCGTACGTACGACCTACCGTCTCCACGATGTGATGCGACTCAGTATACATGATATTCATTGAATAATGGTTATATAATTGAATTGAGTGAATAAATATGATATATATTACACTAATTCCATTTTGGAAATGATGTATCTATATCCTAAAATTATGAATAACTATTTATTCGGTAAAACACACATAAGAACAAAATGCAATAAACACCCAAATAACAAGTAACAATGAAATATTAATAATAAGAAGGTAATAATATGACCACATATGATATCATAACAATGATTACGATTCCGGAATAAGTAAATAACATTTTTTAAATCATTATACATGAGGTTCAGACACGTACGAAGAAAATCGTACCTAAGGTAAGGGAAAATCTAGCAATCTTATTTTTATCCGAGATTGTCTATACTTCAGAATTTACTTGGAAATATTTATCATCCACATCAATGTTTCCTCAATATGTAATATTATTTATATCCTCCTACAATTTTTTAAATCCAATTATACACTTTGTTGAGTTTTTAGTAAAATATATGAAAGGAATCATTTTGTCGTTTTTCGTACGAGGTACTTTTTGACATTTTCGGCCAAAGTACAAGAAGAATGTTATTTTAACATATACGGAATGAATGGATTTTTAGAACATTATTTCCATGAAGATTACTTTACATGTTTTCAAGTTTATTTTTAATCAACTTCTTTTAGTTTAATATTATATGACAGTTTAAGAATGGAAAATGTTTTTCATGTAGAAAGGATATTTTCCTCAAGAATGGAGTTCAAGCGTTTTATCAAAAATATTTTCCATCTACGATAATATAGGGTTCTGTTTATATCCCTATTTTTTACATTGATTTGATTATGTTATGATGTAATTATTTTCATTAAGTCCTTTTATCTTATATGGATTATGTTATGATGACACGATGTTTAAGAATCCAATTTTTATTACATGAGTTATGCTATGATGTATGATTTATGATTTTGTGGCACACATAAGAATGGTTTGATTATGAGATGGGTGGGAGCTATATCTTCCTCCAATGAATTGGGTAAAGATTTATATCTCATGAGATAGACATGGCTGGAACGGAAGGTTAATCTGGTTCAGTGAAACAGGATTGAAACAAGGAGAGAACACGGTTCAGAAATGGACTTTTTCCACTAAGATAGTCTTGGCAATGAGTCTCGACTACCCAGAAATGATTCTCTATGATTATGTGTGTATGCCACAAAGATTAATGTTTTGTGTTATTATTATTGGGATTACATTTCACTACTATGATTTATCCCATGATATGATATTATGTTCTCTTGTGTAGGTTATGATCTTTGAAATGCTATGTTTTTATGAATATGATATTTCCTTTGTTTACCCTTAATGAGAATTTGATCTCACCCATTTGTATGTTTTTCCACATGTCAGGAAGATGGTTATTATGTAGGATATTCCAAAATGGACTCTAGATATGATGAAATAAATGAGAGACAATGTAGATGCTTTATGAACTAGTTGTTTATGTTTCCCAGTTTCTAAAGACACTATACCTACATGGTCCTACCATGGTTTTGTTATATGATGTAATATGTATGATCAATTATAAAGTAATAAGAATGGATTTAAAGTTTGGGTCGTTATATTGAATCGGGAAATCCAAAAGTTAACTTTATAGTTGTTATTTAATTTATCTGGAAACATAACAACTAATAGATTGATATTTGATAACATACAAATGTTTTAAAATAGAAGTGCAATGACAAAAATAAAAAAAATATAATAAAAATTCATGATATGGACAACTATGATAATGAAACATGAAATATTTATTGTAATGGAAATCATTAAGTCAACTACCCAAGTTTGTGAAGACAATAAAAAGAAAGAATTGCATTAAATGAAATTGGGTCGACATACCAAAACATCCTGAATCTATAATTCGATGGTGGAAATCTTTAACGATGGTAAAAATAATAAATAAAGTATCATTTACATAATAGAATAAAGACATGGTGTAATTGGATTAACATAATAGGAAATGTATAATATTAATGCAAGAAAAGATCAAGTTTAAATGGTAATATTTCTTTATGGTCAAAAGGGAAGAACACACAATTTTAAAGCGTTGATTCCTAATTAAACCAAGAGGATCCTTAATTACTTATTCATGAATGAAAATTTATTTAAATTCAGTGTCCAGATTTTGTAGGAATAGGTTACAATAAAATACATAGTAGCGGAGAAAATAGATAGATAATATTTCGAAGGAAATCTAACCCCATTATGTATTTTTTTTAAAGGTTCAATATGCCTGACGCGTAAATGGCCACCCGGTTTCAAGATATCAAGATAAAGAGTAAGATAGATCTTCATTATATGTAGATATTTGATAAAGAAAAATTAAATATTTCATATAATGAAAATCAGTAAGTCAACTACGCATGTTTATGAACACAATAATAAGAAATTCTTTGAAAATTATAGTTAATATTCATGACTGAAACTATGTGAATGAATTCTGTTGAATGAAATCAGGTAGACATACCAAAAATTCCTGGTGCTATAATGTGATGTGGTGAAACTTTGAGAAGGTGGAAGATGAATTAGGAGGTCAACAGCCTATAAGAATACCGGGAGAAGGATGAACCCTCTGTCGAGATCATGAGAGAACCCTAGGATGCGAAGAACTCAATCCCGACCGTAATAAGTTGAAGGAAAACTATGGAGGGTAGAGTAGAAACCAGTATAAGGTGGAAGTTAGAGATAAAGGTAAACCGATTGTGGAACGACCGTGTAATATTTGACGACATAGGTGAGGGTTTCAGAGGAGTTTAGGTCACAACATGCGATAAAATTAGCGGGAGCGGGAGGCGGAAGAAGGAAGAGGTACCGCGGGTGTGAGGGGCGACGTGGAGATATGGATAAATGGCACGTAAAGGAAAATTGAGGTGGAAGAATGTGAGTTGGAAAAGAATTTTTAGGGAAGCCAATATTAATATATACAGTAGATCACTGAATATCTATTAATAGGTTCAGTGAGATAGTTTTTTTTACTCTACGTATTTAATAAATTATTAATCTTTGTGTCATGTTTAACAATATATTTATGCAATGAAACATTTATTGTATCTATTAAAAAATTTAATTTCCAACATATATAATGGATTATTATTTGAAACTAGATATTCTATTGGGATAAATTTGTTATAAAAAATTTATTAAATTCATTAACTTTTCATAGTAACATTAATGTAAAATGTCAATAAAAAAAATTTTCATTTCAAAAAAAAATTAAATTATAAAATAAAAAAAATAGGTGAATTTTGTAAAACTAATATTATATTTTACTCTTATAAAAATTGAATTCTTAGGATTATCCTAATCATGCAAAAATAAAAAATATAAAACAAATCACTTACAGAAAAATGAATATATTTTTTAAATAAATCAAATTTGAAGGAGTAATACATATATATTAATATAATATTTTAATATTTAGAAGTAAAATTTAGTTCCATGGTTATGTTTTTTTATCACATGACATTGAATTAGGTTATTATGTATTTTTCATAATTTTCATTAAAAAGATATTGTTTTGATAAATTATAAAAAATAATTTTTATAAATAACGTATGACTTATGATATAATCATGATATAAATTTAGCATTAAATTATGGAAAAAATCACAAAATTTATATGATTTTTATGAGTATATTTATGAACTTAAAAATTATGAATTATTTTTTGAGCAATATTTGAATGTAAAAAATGAAAAATATAATGTATTGAAATAAAAAAAATCCTTATTCATACCATTTTATATTGTATTTAAATGATTTGATTTCGTTTTGGATTGGATTAAATGTAAAATAAAGATACATATTTCAATTATATATAATAATTGTATACATAAAAACCCATATTCATATTCTTTGACCTAAATAATAAAACAATCCACACTCTATTTTAAAATACACGTTCTACTTGGCTAAATAAACACTGATACTCGTACAATTTTTCTCACTCTAATAAACATTCCACTTCCAATGAATATCCAAAAAATAATTCAATTATTCTCTAACAATATACCTAAAGTACATGTAACACCAAAAGACCATTATAATAATTCCTTACACTAAATCAAAAAGTGGAGGTTAAAAGTGAAAGGTAACTCCTCCAAATCTAGTAAAAAATTTATATGATTTTTTCAATAATATGTATTCGGTTTTTTAGAACAATTAATATAGGTAAAAAAGTGTTTGATGAATTTATTCTGTCGATAATGATAGAGAGTTTTAATTAAATTAAGGCAATCAACCAGTAATCTAAAGAGATACATTTTTGTTAACCCGGGACTTGGTGTTGTTGGTGAAATGAACCCTCATTGCCTTGTTGTTCCTGATCATAACATGCTCTCTCAGGCCGGAGGAGAGTCTCTTAAAACCTCAGATGATGTCTTGGGAAAGAAAGGTGTTGGAAGCAAGAGTTTGGTTTCTGTGAATATCACTGATAAATGGGGGAATATATCTGATAGTGAGAAAGAGAATTGTGGCAGAGTAGACAGACCTTCATATAGTGATATTGTTCAAGGTGGTCGAACGAAGATGTCTGAAAGTGAAGGTGTCATGACTGCACCACCAAAGAGGAGGCCAAGGAGAGACTACACGGATCTACCCAAACCAATGGAAACAAGGTCTGCACACAAGATTGGAGCATCACAAGAAAATGTCATTGCAAATGGGTACAGTGGCAAGCGAAGAGGAGGGTCCCCGAAGAGGGACAAAGGATTCAGTGGAAAACGGCCGGTCAAAGAGAAGTTGTCTAAGGAAATGTTGTGGAAGAAAATATGTACCTTGAGATGATGCGCAAATACGAATCTTCTGAATGGGAGTCAGCTGATCCTGGTGATGAGTTATCTGATGATGGGGAGAAGGATGCATATGGTTTTGATGTTATGTAGCATTTTATTTTCTTCTGACTTTACTTGCACTTTTCTTTTAATAAATTTGCGGGACCAGGCTTATGCCTGGTTCAGACTTTCCTGGGAATTTATCACTCCAAACCCCCAAACCATATGTATATAAAATAGTAAAAACAAACTAGTATCTCATTTTATTCCTAAGTTTTCCCAATCATTAAAATTTTATTAAATGTATATTTTATTTTATTTACTATTTATTAGTAGTATAATTTATTATATAATGTTATTATTTTGTTATTATTATTATATTTTAGTTTTATTCCTTTAATATGGAATTTTCTTTATTTGGTTTTTCTTTTATCAAATTAAATGAATAATAATAAATTTCGGATTATTATATATTTATTTATTAATAAAAATATTATTACTTTTCATGATTAATATTAGATCAAAACAATATCGTATTTTTATAATGATTTAATAAATGTTAGGACTAATTTATTGGAATATTATTGAATATCATTGTCAATATTCACTAAAATTATTAATGTAAATGTTTCAAAAAATTAAATTCTAGTTTACTGCTTAATTTATTAATATAATAGGTTAATAATTAATCATATTAATAAATTAGTTTAAAAATATTCAATTTAATGATTAATTAACTACCATGTTTTATATTATTACAATTTTGTAGTTGTCATTATAATGTTTTATTTAAAAGATTTTAATTATATTTCATCATTTATTAATTAGGTATTCCATAGAATTTCATTTTTTATATTAGGAATACCAAAAAAATCCTTATCTAGATGGATCTAATATTTAGAAAAAATTATAAATTTTTGTTAAATTAAATTGTTATTGTTCCCCTAAAAATAAAATATTTTTTTCAATTATGACTTGTGGATATAATAATAATTACAAATGGGAATAGGGATAATAAAATTAAAAATTGTAGTTGAGTATTAACCGGATCTTCACCCTGTGAAAGAAAAAGAGGCCTAACAGTAAACATTGTTTTACAGTCCAGGTGGGTCTCATTTACATGATTAACATTCTAGATTCACCACTAAACTCACGCTTGAAAAATTTATGATTACTATAAATATAGGAATGAATGATAAAATATTCATAATATAAACTATGTGTTGTCTCTTAGGTATTAAATCTTAGTTTCACAATATCCATGTCGATGCAAACTATGACACTGATTCACCAAGGGGAATTATCTTAAAATATATTAGTTGTTTATTAACTAGATCTTCACATTGTCTATGATAAATTACCAAATTACACACCGAATTTGACACCCTAGGGTATAATCATTAGATAATTCACATTTTATTTTCCCCACCAAACATAGACTATTAAAACAATGGAAATTATAAACATTTGATAACATATTATATTTTTGGGAAGTTGTATATTATGATAACAATAATCATTATTACACACTAATTCGTGATGTATTATAGAAAAAAACACAAAGTAGAGCCTAGAATGATGATGAGAATACTATATTTTGGAACTTTTGAACTTTGAATAACATTATTAAACAAGGATAGAACAAATTTTTTTATAAATTCCTTAACATTCTTATAATATTCCACTTCACATTTAATGGTGTGATGGATAACCTAGAGAAATACAATAGAAAAAGGTAACCTATAATTCCTTGTAAGGGAAAAAAGAATAACCTGAATAAATTATTACATGTTATATAATTGGAAATTCAATGGTTAATAAAATATATGATAATCATGAACATTAACAATAAGGACTGATATATCATGATCATGTAAAAATAGATTTGAAATGTAGAAAACATTATTAACAAGATTTCATAAAAATACATCAAGGATACCCACCATGACATCATAACACAATGAAAATAGTCCCATAATGTATTATGTTCACTCCCTAATGACATACATTATAAATATTTATACTAAAATCGTACCTAAATAATTGGAGTACATTAAATATTTTGTAATCCCATCACATTCATATCATGTGTACGCATAAGTTTTCTAAATAGAATATTCAAAATTGGATAATTATATAAAATTTTATCTGACTATTAAATGTTTTCGGTTATATATATGGAATTACAAAATAAAATAATTTTAGGTGTAACGTCCCGGTTTCGGAAGCCACCCAGAGGCGCCCCGTACCCAGTTCACCACATGACCTCAAACGCATTTCCCCAAATGCCATAGGTTACCGACTAGCAGTGAGGGCCTTTATAAGTTATTGGGGAAACTATGCCCTCATTTGGTAAGGTATACAGGGTAAGGAAACCAATAGTCAATAGCGTAAGCAGTAACAACATACATAACTATAACTAAATATCAGAAGAATAAATATATAGTAATGATGATAATGATTCAACATGTACAAGTATCTATGGAATGCAGCAAACACAACAACATGCTGAAATAAAACAGAACACAAGTACTAAAGAAACAACAAAAGAAAAATAGATGATCAACTCCTCAGCATCACAAGCCTCAGTTGAGTCCCATGATGTCTAGTTCTCATGCTGTCAAGACACTGAAGTAGAAGGTCGCTTGCCCTTATCTACACCTGCAACAATATAATCTATTTGGGACCAAAATCATTACCCAAATAGGGTGTGAGACAAAGTCCCAATAGGCATCCACCCAAAGATCTATGCCAAATAGTCAGTGAATATACTGCAGGTAAAGTACAGTAAGTAGTAAATAGTAAGCAGTAACAAAATAATATACAACAGCAATAATCCACCGATTCTAGCATATATTCTTCAAACAAGAAATAGCTACTAAATCAAGAAGAACAAAAAGGTAACCTATGGGTAGTTCTCACAGTATAACCCCTGAGGTTCAACCAATTAGTACTAGAAACCCTCTGGGAGGCACACCTAATCTCACCCCTCTGGTTAAGCTAAAGAATATTCTCTCTGGGAATGCACTCACCATCAATTCCCCCTATAGTCTCGTATCGTATGAAAGGATCTCTGGGGAATCACCCAATGTCAATTCCCCATGTGGCCCACATTGATGAACTACAGACTCTCTGAGGAAGCACTCAACTTCAATTCCCCCTATAGTCTCACATCGAAATTAAAGAAACTCTGGAGAATCCCTTACGTCCATTCTCTCTATGGTCTACTAAACTAGGTTCTCACAGCCCTATGTAAAAATAAACATGCATAACATGCGTGTATCATCCAAGTAATCCTCAAGAACTACTTGGCTATCATTCTAAGGCTAAATGGAATAACAAAAAAATAGTTCCACTCTCTTACAACTAGGCATGTGAACTGGAAAAACACCAAACAATAAAAACATGAATTGAAAATCATCTAGAGTACAATAAAATTAACTTATTCAAAAGCAATCACCTCTACTCAAGTAATCATGAAAAGCAGTAAAAACAACAGGGAAAACAGGAAATAGGAAATACTCCGTTCAAGGGTATTGGTGGAATATGCACAAAATATTAAACGACTTCCAACAGATAGTCACAAACCACCTACCTCGATCCTAGGCGATCGGTATAAGTGAACCATGAATACAAATTATCCTTAGAACATCGTAGATCTGAGAAAAACTCTGACACACATAAACCATGATAAATTGAGAAAGAGTAGGAATAAGAATACAAGGATCAAGAAGAAGGTAGATCTCACCGCTGCAATTCCAATGCAATCAACAGTGCTCTAATCGGCCGACAGATGGATTCTCGGGAATCTGGAGAAATTTCACGGCCGTATGACATCTCTCGGTTGAACCAACCCTAGAAGAAGATGTTTATGGTGATCAGGCATGACCCTGGTTTTTTTAGTGAAAAAAGTACACGGCATGTACTTTTAGAGTACACGGCATGTAGTGGGTTTTTCTGTACTCTTCCAAAATCGGCCTCCACATCATCTTTACACACCGTGTGTGTGGCCTGGACATGGCCAGCACACGGCTTCGAGCGGAAAAAGAGTACACGGCTAATAAAGTACACGGAACGTACTTCGAAAATTTTCAACAACACCATTTTTCTCAAACACTCCAGAAAAAGGAAATGTGTACCTAAAACGAAGATCTGGGTTCTTGCAAACTTCCCCCCTTAAAGAAATTCATCCCCGAATTTCCCTAGCAAGGCATAGAAGGAGAAATCCCGAACAGATCCGGCCACTGCGATCATACATTAGAATCCTTCTCCCAGGTATCATCTTGTACCCACCCATGTGGCCATAACACCCATACAAGAGGGACATACCGCCCACAGAGAACCTTCATACTGCGATCAACAATCTGAATAGGATGCTCCTCAAACAATGAATCTGCCTCGAGATCAACCTCCTCGGGATGAATGACATGAGATGGGTCTGAAAAGTTATTTCAGAGCTGAGAGACACGGAAGACGTCATGCATGGCCTGGTACCTCTAAGGTAGATGTAACCGATAGGCAACTGGCCCAACTTTCTCCAAAACCTCAAACGGCCCGTTGTGAAAGATTACCCTAACTCCAAATCCTCTTGTGTCCCAAACTCAGTGGGACATGCAAGAATTAATAATCCCCAACCTCAAAGTCCATAGGTCATCTCCGTTGATCAGCATAAGACTTCTGTCGAGACAATGTTGTAGCCATCCTTTTCCAAATCAGCTCTATCTTCTCTAAAGTCTCCTGAACAAGATGAGGTCCCAGCAAAGCTGCCCCTCCTGCCACTAGCCAGCATAATGGTGATCGGCATGGCCTACCATACAAATTCTTATATGGTTCCATCTGAATGGTCATCTAAAAACTGTTGTTGTAGGACAACTCCACCAGAGGAATACGCTTCTCCCAAGAACCACCAATGTCTAGAATGCAAACACAGAGCATATCCTCAAGCACATGGGTCGTGTGCTCGGACTAGCCATCAATATGGGGATGGTATGTTGTACTGAAATGTACCAGTGTACCCAAGGGCTTCTGATGTCCCAGACAGAACCAAGAGGTAAAGCATGCATCCCTGTCTGAAACAATAGAGTGTGGAACTCCATGAAGACAAATGATCTATCTAATGTAAAGCCATACCATATCATCGTCACTGAAGGTCTCCTTGATTGGAAAGAAGTGAGAAACCTTCATGAGCCTGTCGATGTTAATCCAAACAACATCGTTCCCCTGAGGCGACCTCGGAAACCCGGTCAAAAGTCCATCCCAACATCGTTCCACTTCCTCTCCGGAATGGGTAACTACTATAAAAGCCATGTTGGTTGCTGATGATCCGCCTTTACCTATTGTCAAGTAGAGATTCTCATGACATGACCAACAACATTCCTCTTCATACCTTGCCACTAGTACTGGCAATGAAGATCCAGATACATCTGGGTGAAGCCAGGATGAACTGCCCATACTGAGGAATGAAAATCCCACATCATCTCCTCGAATATGTCTGCTGGCACCCATACGCGTCCCTAGAAACAAAATATCTCATCCTCTCCCACTTTCCATCTAGGAAGAGAGTCCTCTCCTAACACACTCTCCCATAGGACTAAGCCTTCTGAGTCTGATAGCTGCCTCATCTGTACCTGATCAAGTAGTGTAGAGGTAACTGTCATAGAAGATTAGAATTTATGTCCATGTCTGTCGTGCACCTCTAGATGAAACTCAGAGAATATAGCCATAAGCTGACACTAATGGATAGCCTCCTAAAATGCTTGAATCTGAGTTCTCCGGCTCATCGCTTCTGTCCCTGTGTTTCCCTTTCTTAGCGTTTAGGCAAGCTTGAAATCAAAAACGGAAGATACTCAACCCACCTGTGGTGATTCAGATTCAGATCATTCTGAGCAAAGATATACTTGAGACTCTTGTGGTCGGTGAAGACCATAAAGTGGTCTCCTAGAAGACATTATCTCCAACAACATAAGGAATGAACAACATCTTCTAACTCCAGATCGTGCATCAGGTAGTTCCTCTCATGGGTCCTCAACTGCCAAGACCCGTACGCAACAACTCCATCACCCTGCAAAAGAACAATGCCCATCCCGATACCTGAAACAACGCAATATACTGTACACCTCTTTCCTGGATCTGGCAATACTAGTATCAGTGTTGACGTCAACCTTCCCTTCAGCTCTTGAAGGGCCGACTCACAGGAATCTGACCATAAGAACTTCACCCCCTTCTTGGTCAGACCTATCAAAGGTGATGAAAGGCGTGAAAAGTCCTGGATGAAGCATCTGTAGTATCAAGCCAACCCAATCAAACACCGTACCTCAAAAACATTCTTTGGCTTCTCCCAGGAAACTATAGCTCTGACATTCTCAGGGTCCATATATATTCTTGCCTCTGAGATGACTTGACCCATGAAGTGAATCCGTTCCATCCAATAGTGGCACTTTGAGAGTTTAGCATAATGTTGATGCTCTCTTAGTGTACTGAAGACTATCTCATGATGTGTGGCATTTTCATGTCGAGTGTGATAGTACACCAATATGTCATTGACGAAATCCACAAAGAAGGAGTCCAAGTAAGGATGGTCGGTTCATCAGTGCCATGAAAACTGCAGGCGCGTTCACGAGACCGAACGACATGACTGTATACACGTATAGACCATACCTACTCTTGAATTCTGTCAGAGGTATATCTGATGGTCTAACACGCAACTGATGATAACCAGACCGCAAGTCATTCTTCGATAACACATGGGCTCCTCGAAGCTGATCAAAGAGGTCATCGATCCTCGGCAATGGATATCGGTTGTTGACCTCAACTAGTTCATCTCTCGACAATCCACACAAAGTCGAAGGGTACCATCTAACTTCATTTCAAATAGGATAGGTGAACCCCAAGTAGAAGTACTGGTTTTGATGAAACCCTTTTCTTGAAACTCCTCCAACTTCTTCTTGAGCTCCTGCGACTCAGGTGTAGCCATCCTATAAGGGGATATGGACACCAGTGCTGCTCCTGGTACGAGCTCGATATAAAAGTCTACATCACGCTCTAGAGGCAAACCCAAAAAGTCCTCTGGAAAGGCGTCCATGAAACGATCCAACCCTGGAATAATGTCCAACTGTAAAGTCCCCTGATCATCCGGATAATGATTTGAAATCTGGGTTTTCACCCTTCCTAGCCCATGATGCTCGAGTCCTGTTCGACTTGCATGAACATCCCATTTGCCTTTATGAAGAAATGATTCACCCTCTGGTGAAATGAAACTCACTCTACGACGTTAATAGTGAAAGACATCCTAGAAGGGAACCAACCATTCCATCTCGAGGATGAAATCATAGCCTGCCATCTCTAGGACATAGAGATCCCATAATAAACGATACCATGCATCCTCGAGAGGGAAATCTCTACACTGGCATACACTAGATGTATGCATCCCCAAATGTGTGTCTAGTGTCAATGAGTCGGCAGAAGAAAGGGTACAGAGCTCACGGCTCTCCACAACAACAACAGAGATAAAACTATGCGTATCACCATTATCAAAAAGTGCTGAAGATAAAACTGAGGCTACATAAATCGTACCTCTAACTGTAGAAGTTCTAGGATCATGCTCTTAATATGTCTGATCCACCGCAAAGGTCTGGCCTACCCCGAGGCCCTGTGATCCTGCATGACCACTCTGAGCTGAACCTCCCTATTGGCGATGAAGGACCGGTGATTTACTTCCACGACCTCGACCTCCACCTCGGCACGAACGGCCGGAAGAACTCCAGTTCCCCGATTGTTGTGAAACTGGTGGCGCTGCTCCTGAATGAGGAGTCAGGGAAGAACCCCAGTCACAAGAAAATGGTGAGAAAACCTGGCAGAAACCCTGAAGGTTAACTATATTGCATCAAGATCAACACTACACTAGGTCACTCTGGCATTGCGGCCTCTTGTGACATGCACTTCCACAGTGGTAGCATACGACCTGGCTACCTGCATATGTCTCTCACCTCCTCGGATCACCGCGCGTAGACTCCATACAGAGTTTCCTTTTTTAAAATGGACGAACAGAAGCTCTAGATGAAGAAATGGAGTATCTCGTAGCTCCAGAGTCTCTTAGATTTCACTCCGCAATCAGTTCCTGGTTGACGATGAAAGAGATGGAAGTCAACTGGAATAGATTTACCTACGAGTGGATCTCCCACCTGAGACCATCCCAAGACTTCTTTTCAAAGAACACCTCACTTCCATCTTGAAGGGGTGTGAAATGTTGGAGATCGGTAAAACCAGATGAATTCTCCATAACAGATAGAGTACCCTACTCTAGACTCATGAAATCCCAAGCTCGATCGGCCCTCAGGGTCGCCGGGTAGAAGTAGTCATAGAACACGCACTGGAACTCCTCCCAATCCATAACCGAAGGATGACCCGCCTGTGAGATCACTCCCCAACTCCTCATGGTGGAGTCTCAAAGAATATAGGTAGCGATCATGACCCACCTCTCTGGAGGTGTATCTAGATGCTCGAAGATAGTCACCATGGCTTCCGGCCATGCCACTGTAGCCTGCGGTCCTCCTACCCCCGAGAAATTTGGAAGATGCTTCTACTGGAAAACCCGCGTCAAGTCTTCCATAGTCATGGTATGAGGTGGTGCTCCCTGAAAGGTCTGCATCATCACCATAACACCTTCCCTAAACTGCGCATCAGCACCTGCAATTGGTATGACAGCCAGTGCCAAGGCTGGCCCGATTGGAGGATCTACATGAAGTCCCTAATCAGCCATATCTGGCGTCTGATCAGTGCCTGATTACTAACGTACAACTGGAGGATGTTTCAAAGGCATAGCTCTAAAAGATCAAAATCACAGCTTCGATCAGTAATAACAAAGACAGAGAACACAAGAGTACAAAACTGGAACATGGGAAGGAAAACACACAAGTTTACAAAACATGACTAAACGGTGCGTATAAAAACAACACGGTGTTTCTTCTTAAGCCACTGACATGGGCGTGTAACCCTTCCCTACAAGTCGTTTAATACCTCAAACAACACGGCGTGTTGACCCACACACATCTTTTAAATGAAAACTATTCCCTTGCCTGAGTCTCCTTACACGACTAACCCACATGGTCCGACTTAACCCGAGACTACAGGGCGTGTTCTGAACGAACATGGCGTGTACTAGACAAGACTTCGGCGCCCCGTGTTGTTAAAAACACGGCCGTATACACGGATGAAACTTACATTGAGTGTTCCGAACAAACACGGCGTGTATAGGTGACTGTTACAATATCCTGTATTGTTCGTGACACTGCCGGGTACCTGAACAAGACTACACTGCGTGTTACGAAAACAACATAGTGTGTCTAAGAGAATGTAACGCCGAACTATGTTTTTCGTGACACGACCGGGTACCTGGACAAGACTACACGACGTGTTCCTTTAAAACACGACATGTTCCGCATGAGCTTCCCCGATCCGTGTTGTTAGTGACATGGTCGGGTACACGGCTCATAACTACACGGTGTGTACCTACCGTACACGGTGTGTCACTAATGTTATTTCTACAAAAATGTATCCCTATTCACACGGTCAGTGACGAGGTCTAAAAACTACACAGCGTGTAGTAAAAAAGCACACGTCGTGTATTCTTGGTTTTTCTGGGCAATAGCTCAGAAACTGTAAAGAAGCCCAGAAAAAACAGAAAACAAGTCAAAGAGGTGCCATGTTCGGATCCATGAGGGCCCATACTCCCCGTGAATCAATAATTGGCATCTCCTCGAGTCATATACAAGGAAAACAGGTCAATTATCCACCAATTTCCGATTCAAGAGGGACCTTAACACCTCAAGAATAAAAATTTGGTGTTCGTTTAAGAAAAAAAAAGTACCAAAATATCACTATCAAAAAAACATGGATTCTATCAAGCATCAATCACAACAACAATCATAATCTACACAAATTATATCACAACAAAATGCAATCTCTAATGCACCCTAGATGGCCTGGAAAAAATGCATGTTATGTGATTTTCTAACAAGTGTCTATATGATGCATGAGATAGAATACCCTCATCTATTCGGGTGGAGACAGAAATAGAACCGCAATAGAAAACAAATAACAACACAAAGCATGTGAATCACTCTAGGGAAATTCATATGGACTGTAAAATCTCAAAACATGAAAATTGCAATCATCGAGGTAGTATGGATTTTCCATGTACACATGATAGCTACTCCTGAGAACAACATAATACGAAGTACTGGATCCATCCAATCCCTAGCTAAAGCCTCCAAACAGTAAAGCAAGAGAAAAGAACTGCTCTCATACATCTTTGTAACGTCCAGGTTCCGGAAGCCACCTAGAGGCGCCCCGTACCCGGTTCGCCACACGACCACAATCGCATTTCCCCAAACACCAGAGGATGACGAATAACAGTGAGGACTTGGTATGTTATTTGGGAATCTATGACCTCATTTGGTAAGGGATAAAAGGTAAGGAAAAAAATATTCAATAGCAGAAGCAATAACAACATACACAACTTTATCCAAATAGCAGAAGAATAAATATATAACCATGATGATAATGATACAGTAGGTACAAGTATCTATGGAAAGCATAAAACACAACAATGTGCAGAAATACAACTGAACACAAGTACTAATGAAATAGAAAAAGAAAAACAGATGAGAAACTCCTCAGTATCACAAGCCTCGGATTGGTCCAATTCTCTCCAGTTTCAGTGAAGTCAAGAAACTGAAGAAGAAGAAGGGCGCTTTCCCTTATCTACACCTGCAACAATATAATCTATTTGGGCCCAAAATCATGACCCAAATAGGGTGTGAGACAAAGTCCCAATAGTCATCCACCAAATGATCTGTGCCTAATAGTCAGTGCAAATATGGAAGGTAAAGTACATTAAGCAGTAAACAGTAAACAGTAACAAGATAATACACAGTAGTAACAATCCACAGATTCTAACATATATTCTATAAACAAGAAACAACTACTCTAGCAAGTAGAACAAAAATGTAACCTATGGGTAGTTCTCATAGTATATCCCCTAAGTTTCAACCTACAAGTACTAGAAACCCTCTAGGAGGCACAAACAGTCTCACCCCTCTGGTTAAGCTAATGAATAGACTCTCTGGGGAAGCACTCATCATCAATTTCCCCTATAGTATCGTATCGTACTAAAGGATCTCTAGGGAAGCAATCAACGTCAATTCCCCCTATGGCCCATGTCGAGGAACTGTATACTCTATGAGGAAGCACTCAACGTCAATTCATCCTGTGGTCTCACATCGTAATTAAAGACACTCTAGAGAATCCCTTACATCCATTCTCCCTAAGGTCCACTACACTAGGTTCTCGCAGCCCTTTGTAAAAATAAACATGCATAGCGCATTTGTATCATCCATTTAAACCTCAAGAACTACTTGGCTATCATTCTAAGGCTCAACGGAATAACAATGAAACAGTTACACTAACCTACAACTAGGCATGGGAACTGGAAAAATGCCAACAATGAAAAAAAAACATGGAAAAACATCCAGAGTACAATAAAATTACCCTATCAACAAGCAATCACCTATACTCAAGAAATCAAGAAAAGAAGGAAATACAACAGGGTAAACAAGAAACACACAATGCCCCGTTCATGGGTATAGTTGGAAATTACACATAATATTTAGTGACATCCTACAAAAAGGCACAAACCACATACCATGATCCTAGGAGATCGATATACATGAACCACGATGAAATATTCTCCTTCGAATGTCCTAGATCTGAGAAAACTTCCTAAACACAAAAACTATGATAACATGAGAAAGATGATGAATTGGAAAAAAAGTCTCAAGAAGAAGGGAGAACTCACCGCTACGATTCCAACACATTCAGTGGTGCTCAAATCGGCCTAAAGACGGAGGCTCGGGAATTTGGAGAAGTTCTGGGGCCGTACGACGTCTCCCGGTCAAACCAGACCTAGAAGAAGACGTTTACGGCTATCAGGCGCGACCCCGGTTCGTTTAGTGAAAAAAAAGTACATGGCGTGTACTTTTAGTGTACATGGTGTGTAGGGGGTTTTCCATACTCCGCCAAAATCGGCCTCCACATCTTCCATACACACCGTGTGTGTGGCCCGAATACAGCCAGCACAGGGCTTTGAGTGGAAAAAGAGTACACAGCGTGTACTAATAAAGTACATGGCATGTACTTAGAAAATTTCAAGAAACTCCATTTTTCTCAAAATATCTCGAAAAAAGAAAGGTGTACCTGAAATGAAGATCTGGGTTCTTACATTAGATGTGTATTGGTTTACTCCCTTTACTGATATGTGATATTGTATTCACAATAAAAAGATCATTGTAGAAAAGTCATAGGAATATTTTGGTAGCATTACGAGTCATCATATTTAATCACATGATATATTAATTAGAATTAAAATGGTATCTCATCACCTAGAAATTATATAGTATGTAATAGGGATTTTTGATAACATACCCCAACATGAAAAACTTTAAAATTAAATTCATAACACAACAGATGTTCTTGAATTTGGGGGATAAAGAAAGGATTCATTAATAAATGTTATCATATAAAGGTTAATAAATTTTTTAAAAAGAGTGTATAAAATATATATAATTATTTGGAAATAAATTTATCTATAAATATAAATTTCAAATTTCATGAAAATCTAACAAATTTTTACTCAAAAGGATTAATAAAAACTTTGTGATTGAACATGAAAAAAGTGTGAGAGTGGTCCCTTAATAAATTTAAGTACCATAACAAGAAAATATATTGATCCATAAAATGGAATAATAAGAGAGAAATAAGGTATATCATAAAATTAATTCCAGAACATTAGTTCTAGGTTTGTGTAACAGATTATCCAATTAATAATAATTTGAATATATTATTTATTTCATTAATAAGGTTCTTGAATAAATTGGATAATGATATGATCCCTTACTAAATTTTTGAAAAGTAACAACATAGGTAATGGTTTTAAGGAGAATGAATAAATTATATATCATTATAATAATAATAATTGGATTTTTATGTTTTATATATAATTTCATCAAAACATAAACAGTTATGATTCAAATGAATAAATGAAAAGAAGGTGATTGAATGGAAAAGAAGAGATAAATGAACTTTAATAAATTTCAGATGAAAAGAAAGAGTATATAAAGATTTATAAAATGGATAAATGATAGAGAGAAAGAGGTTATCTACTCACACATAATTAAAAATTTAATTAATTTGAGCATGTAAAATAATATAAAATAAATAGTCGCTAGAGGAAAAATCGATTTTGAAAAATTTCATTCTTCAATAATGTGGAGAAATAGAGGATCCATCACCTTGTGTTGATGATTCTTAACAACAGAGAGGGACACATTTGAAACATATATCCAATATAATAATACTATAATGAGAGTTATTAAGACACTATTTATGTTGAATGACATTGGTGTGGATTTTATGAACGCAATATTGGTATTCAATAATGATGATGGATGTTTTTATATGATTAAATAATGATTGTTTTGGATTTAAATCTTACCACATTAGGTTGAATTAATTTCTACAATTTTGGATGATAATTATAGTAGTAAATTTTTATCTATGTTCCAAATATCATACTCCTATTAAACTTTGTCATTTTTATTTAGATTATGTATTTTCATTCTAATTGTATTCTAGTATGTTATTTTAGCTCTACCTTTGTGACTCTCTTTTCTACTATTGAAATTATTTATTTAGACACATTTAATTGACCTACTTACTTATTTTGGACCTTATAATTATAAAATTGGAATGCATTTTTCATGATTCAATTTTTATAAGTGATCAACATCAATTCTAATGTGATACCAATATGAATTATAAAGGCATTTTTTAGAGATGTTAAAATAAAGGATTTTAAAATCATAGGGATGTGTTTATAGGTGTAACAATATATATAATATATCTTTATATAAATAAATTTATATTAGGAATAAAGTTTAATAAATATTAAAAAATTACCATAAAGTAATTATTTCATAATAGTTAGGTATTTTTTCAAAAAAGTATTTTCACTTTTTACCCCAAAAATCATCATTTTTAAAAGATTCCCAAAAAAATCACACCATAAAAAATTTGATGTGATGTGTCAAAAAATGAAAATTAATTAATCAAATTATCCTATTGGTATGATAATTTTCATTTTTAAATAAATAATTATTATATATAAATTTAGGAAATAAATTAATATTTAATTTGTATTCATTACTATATATTATCTTTTTTAAATAATTTTATTATATTATTTGATAAAATAATTTTTATTCAAAAAAACCAAAGAATACATATTTTAATATAAAATTCTTCTACTCTTAAGAAATTTTAACACATATCATTATTAAATAATCCCCACGATTATTTAAAGGCATCGACATATCGAATTACATTAATAACCAAATTTTTTATAAATGAATTTTCATAATGTAAATCAATTATATCAGTTGAAAAACATAAATGATTATTATAATAATTCCCTATATATACACGAAGACACATTCTCTTTATCATTCACATAAATTTCTAATCATGGTTCAATACCATTTCCCAAATTAATATTGTATTATTAATTATTTGTTTGATTTCTATAACACTATTCGTGGGTGGAATGGTTCTTGGGAATTTTCAGTTCCTTAAATTTTTATATTTTGGATTATTTCATCACATTTAGACTTCCCATTGTAATATTATTATAAATAATAGGATATAATTATTCTTAATATAACATTTATAATTAATGGAATATTGGGTTATTAGTTTCCTAGTATATTTTACCGGTCTTTTTACTATTTATGGATGTAAATGTTCATTTCAATGCATATTGTAAATTTTTTTACGAAATGAAATTTTATTTATATATTTTCATAATAAAAATTTTATTATGAATTGTGTGTAATATTAATAACATAATATAATTTTCCTGGTGTTTTATTCTCCCCATTAATGAAATTTAACCCTTGAATATTTTTTCCAACCTCAAACAGTCCGAAAAATCTTAAGCTGAATATCTATTTCATTGAAATTATCATAACACTTTTATTGACTTATATCTATGTTAATACATTATTCTTAGAATGAAATTATAAAATGTATTTTAATTCGTGTTTTTTCTATCATTGTACATCTATGATCAAATACATTATTATATTCATTCTTTTTATAGAAAATATTACACAATATATACATCCTTTTGTATCGGATTTTAAAAAACATTATGATAACAAATGAATATCCAATGGTAGTGTTGATAAAGGTGTACTGAATGGTCCTTTATTGTTCACCAGTTCCAGATAGATTTTAGATAAATATAGTTTTTCTTGTATTACTACTAGATACATATGTGGGAGAGCCACATCCAATATTTAGTGTTATCCCAAATTCATTACCATATGTTTTATAATCGTATTCCTAAATATAATGAGACGCTATTTTAATACCAACTAAGAAAATATGTGTCTTTATTTCACTTTATTTATATATATATATTACTTAATAAAAATATAGTAAATCTGTGATGATTTAGAAGCCGATTTTATTTAAAAAATTAGGTACATAAAATAAAATCATCAAACATAGATATAAATTCAATATTTCAAACCTACTCAACATGCTTCTTATAGTGAACCAACATAGAAGACTAGAGATGGTGTCTTCAATAAATTAAATTGTCACGTTTATAATGAATCAAGCCCTGAAGGATGAAACATTTTAGTAGTCTTGGTAATCAGATAAATTAATGATATTGTATTAGAAATGACTACACTAATCACAACATATGTAAAAAAACACAAATAGAAAACATCTTGTGTAAATCTAATCAGTTTTTAAAATCCATGATTAACATTCATAGAATTTTTCTTGGATACCAATTTAATGGAACATAATAGGGGTGAGGTCAAACTAACTGTAAGTGTAGGTAAATGAGATGAAATAATGAATTAATGATAATAATCAATATTAAAAGTTAAATAATTTAACATGAATTGAAAATAATAAATAAACTAAATGGAAGTTTGTAAAAAAATTAGTAAGGTATAACCAGGAAACAAATTCCATTCAAATAACTAAATAAGGAAAAATAAATATTGAATAGTATGTAAATGAAACACATTCCATATAAATAAATGAAAATTAATAGTATCCATAGAAACGTCAATAGAAAATCTCATGCATGGTTAATTATAAAAGCCTGAATGTGAAATATATCCATAGATTTGACAATAACGAAAATCATGGATGATTAATAACAAAATATAAAGGATGAAAATGCTATATTATTGGATGCTATGTTTCCCAGTTACATGGTACCTTTATCATCACCACCTACTAAATGACAGATTTAAAAATGATGTGTAAAACCCCATCTAATGATGTTAGTAAAATGAATCATCCAATAATAATACTAATGTATAAAGTGTATATCTATAACAAATCAACACCACCATTTTTAACGGGTCTAAAACATTCCTCATTAATCAAATAATCAATTTACCAATGTGCCTTATCAAATATCCATGTGGTTTAATATATACGTGTATATCAATATTTACCAAAATAATTTTTTTTAAATGTATACACCATGTGTAAAATAGTATAGGGTTTAGTAAATATTATTATCCATGATAATTGAAATGGATAATTAGAGTTAATTCAATGTTCAATGATCATTAGATATTGAATATTTCTAGGGGAAAAGATATCCATCAAGTGAATGTGAATACTATCCTTAGTCAAATTAGTCATAATCTAACCATAAGATGATTAAGGATTGTATCAATAATACATACCCTAGTGGGAGTACAAAAAGGGTCGTTGTCATTGCTGAATGGAAATATTTTAAAAAGTTATTTTTAAAAAATTCATAAGGAAACCATATTTCTATTTAAAAAAAATTCAAAATGATATTTATTGAAAATCAGTTTTGAAAACATTTTCAAAGAAAATTATCCTTTCAAATAATCAAAGGAATATTTCAATTAATAACTAAAGGTAAATCCATTCATATAATACAAGGTAAAAATAAAAATACTTTTACACGAAAAAAAATGAATGAAAAATTAATTATTTGGAAAGAAACAAGAATATTCATTTAAAAACATTGGTAAAATAAAAAATGGGTAAAATTTTATTTATAAAAAAATGAAAATATTTTTGCAATTATTTTAATAAAACATGGTTTTTAGAAGAAAATAATTTCCTTGACAAAAGAGAGAAACGAATTTCAGTTTTCCTAAAAACATTTTTAAAACAAATTGAGTACCAAATTATAGAAAATGGTACTAATACGTGAAAATGTTCATGAATAAACAAAGTATATAAAATAATATGTATTAGTGAATATTGTTTATAAATTTTACTCAAATTTAAATACAATTGAAGATCATTAGAGTTTTTATTAATGAAAATAATATTTATACATTTTGATGTATCACATACCCCTTTAATGAAATTTAAATCATATACCTTATAAAGTAATAATAGTAAATGAGCATTTAATATACCACGGTGTTAAAATTATTTATTATATAATATTAATAAATTGTTAGTACATACACCACAAAAAAAATTTTAAGTGGTGTACATGACATTTATCTGACTGTTGTTAAAATGTGTGATGAGAATCACTTACATTGTGTTTCCTTTTTGGGGGGGAATCCTTTATCTTCCAACATAATAAAAATATTATAATATTATACATTCTTTAGAACCTTTTTATGTGAATTTTTTCTTTTATTTCACTTATTACTATGTTTTCTATAATTATGTAAGCAATTATGTTTACCTCAGGTGTTTTGTCAAAATTCTGTTTATGTATCAAAAACATCGTTGGTAGGTAATATACTGTGAAAGGGGTAAAAATATAACATCTAAAGAATAATAAATATGAATTAATGATCATATTTATACAATAATTTTAGATTTAGGATAAATAATTAAATATGGTTATGAAACATTTAGCAATTTTACTATCACATAGAAGGTTGGCTATATGTATTCATAAGTAACGTTCTGATTTTTGAATGATCATTGTAGAAATTACTCCATAATAATTTTATCATTACAAAATGATCGTAATACCATGAATATTGTATTATATAGTAATATATACTTATATATAAAATTATCATTATTTAAATGGAATTAAATTAGTTCAAGGAGTAGGTATCCCACACGTCCACGACTAACATTATCACCTTTTACTAAGAGAAAGGATAATGATGAAAATGATATATATATATATATATATATCTCTCTCTCTCTATAAAAAGGATATTATTTAATGAATATAACATTGATATTTTTTATGTCCCCTATTTTCAATAATAATCATCTTTTATACATTCCATGGATCGTGAGAACGAATCACATTTCTCTGATGGGGTGGTAGTCCACATTTCCACAAACAATGTTATCATATTTAAGTAAAATGGAAGGTACAAGGATATGTGTTGTAAAATAATTAATGAAGATTAAATACATAATAAATATAATATATATTATATAATAATATTTTGTCCATGATGATGGCCAATCGTGAATGTTGGAAATGAAAAAAATGAACAATCATCATTTCATGATGCAGTAGTTCACTATAGACAGAAACATTATGTTCTGTACCCATTACATGGGTATGTGTATAAGTATAGGTAAAAATATTTCCATAACAACATACTACTATATTTATATAAATATTTTGTTATTTTTTCATAAAAAATTAGATTATAGTGGTTAAATAATTGAAATGAAACTAAAAAACATGAGAGAAGATGTTACCTCTTAATCGGGTAACTTCTTTTGGATTGAACCAAAATCATCCATGGTTTATTTTATCCCATGGTGAGGATTATAGGATTATGGGAGGGATTTTTTATGAAATCCTGGGCAGAAGATAGTGTATCCAATGTGGATTTATATGTGAGCGGAATGGGGAGAGTTGGTGAACTATTATAGGGAAAGAAAAGACGCAACATTATTTTTTGGAATCAAGTTAGGTTTAGACATATTATTAAATTTAAAATTACTAAAAACAAAAAAAAGACTCAATAAAAGAAGGTTATTGGTCCAATTATGGATATCCAATGGGTTGTGGACAATGTTACCTTTTTTTGTGACCTTAAATATAACGTTTAGTCCATTTTAAGCCTAATTACACCATAATCACTGTAATTACTTCTAATAACAATCACTAACCACTTTTGTATAAAAATAATTTTATAATTTTAGAATCAAATTATAATATTAATTAAAATTTATGATGTTCAGTTTTTGAACATCAAATAATATAAACCAAAAAATTATCATTAATGCTAATCTTGTTGATAGGCGGTTTGACAAGTTTTGGTAAAAAAAATATTCAAAATATTTTTCAGTTTTTTAATAAAATATCATAGTAAAAATTCATTCTGGTAAAAAAATTGTATAAAAATAAATATTATTTTCTCTTATATTACATTATAAAATATTTTAAATATAATTCATCATTTATAATTATTTAAACAAAAGGAAATTTTTAACTAAAATGCAGTATTATTCACTATTCATCAAAAATTCATGTTTCTCAAAAAATACCTATATTTTAAGATAACATAATTTTGAAATTATTAATTAAATAATGAATATTTATTTATCATTTAAAATTTATAATAGTGTCAAAATTATGATATAATAGAGGTTTTCAATTAAAAGGTGATAAACATTCTTTTTTAAAATTATATGTTTTTATGTGAGAAATATGGTTTGTTATTGTCTTTTGAATGTCAAACATAATGGATAAATATAAAAAATATTTAAGGGAATTTATAACATATATGTTTTATTAAATTAAATCATTCATTTTAATTAGATATTTTTATTAATGTAAAACTCCTTTGGAAGCCTAATATTAATATTTTTTTCCCATTGGTTCTAATTTTTTTTCTTATTAGTTTTTAATTAATTAATTCAATTTTAATTGGTGTAAACCATATTTTTTATATGTTATTTCTTTATATTAATAAAATTAATTTTAAAATTTAGTTTATATCATATTATATATAATAATAATATTTTAATAATACATTGTTATTTTAAGAATCTCATTCTTGTGCGTTACACAAGTTATTGAGGAGAATTGATTTTGCATGTATCAAATTATATCATTTAAGGTATATCATAGGTGTAACACAAGAAATATCATGTTTTGAATTTATTTTTATTAGTAAATATATAGAAAAGTCTTTGGATACTATATTTCTTAAGACATTTGGTGTTTTATTTCATACAAGCTATTGAATACAAAGTAGTAAATTAGAATTTTAGAGGGTAAGATTATCTTTACCTTAATTAAATTTTTTCCTCTAAATTTAATCATGATTTTGGTGATATATTATTTGATACATAATATGTTTTAAACACCACATCGTGAGAAATATTTTAAAACATCCTCCACAAAATAGAGAATGGGAAGTACAAGGATATCATGGACTACAATGAATCTAGGTTTCTATGTATGAGATCATTAGTGGAAAGTAGTGACACAAAAATGGAGGAATAGAATAAATATTTATAGGGATGGAATGAGGTCATCCAGCACAAACAAGTGAAATATTTATAGAATGTTGAGGTCCTACAATACATAAATACACAATGTTATAAAACACCATCGGTTAAACATAAATTAAGGTATTAAGACAATATTGTATTTCTATGTATTTTCTCAATTGCTGGATTTTTTATATAAACATGAATATAAGGTAATATCTATACCAGATAGGATTCTATTTCACTAGAACAATAATTAAAATTTGTTCTACTTCGATTAAATTCTAATTCATTCATATAATTCTAGAAATGAATTAACAATAAGGAATTTTTTAAGCCTAAATCACTAAATTAATTTTTTAATGTATCATATGGCCTAATAAGTATTGAAAAGTAAAACTATTTGTCTTTATATAAATATTAAAAAATGAATATGGTTAATATATTAATCTATATCCCTTAAAACTGATACATCAGTTTCATAATTAACAATTATTCCTAATTTTTTTAACTAAAAACAATGAAAATTTAACAACGCAGTTGCATAGGATTTGGGTTGCCGTGTAACCCTTATCATCCTTCGGTCAAGGATCCAAGACCAATGGCATTTCCAAATTTTACTGGTTATCACCCAATATAATTTTTGTACTTTTGAAAACACAAATTAATATAGTTTCAAAAATAAATATGATATTAAAACGTTTAATTTAATAATTAAATAAAATATTAAATAAGATTTTCAATTCAATCTTGAATCATAAGTACATTTTCCACTTATTTTCAAATAGATATTTATTTGGTCTACGGTCTCTCAATAATATCATTCATAGGATTTATAAATCATGAAACCATATATTAAATCTAAAAGTCATTTGGATATTCTATGATATTCATTTTCAAAATCCGTAATAATGGTTTTTAATGAAAACATAAATTATAATATATTTAACCCATAGGTGTGTCAAATCAGGTTTACAATGAGGCTCATTGTCGTGTACCAGGTTTCCCCGACATAGGCTCAAAATACCTTATCAGAGTTATTAATCCTAGTTAAATCTATTCCAGACCAATGTCCACTTACATTATCTAAAGAGGTATGTATTTCTAGGAACTCCCACATAATCGCAACCATAAAAAATGATATGGTGTTTTTATATACTAATAATTATATTCTATCACAGTGTTAGGATACCTAATATATTTCTTCGTAAATATAGTTCCAAATGATGATTCTAAAAATCATTAGATACTAACTATAGCGCTTGACCCAAAAGCTCACATCCATTGATTGTTATAAATTACATTGGAATGATTACAAGGATTTAAGAACAAAATTATCTATATGTTTAGTAGTCTTGGTAAACTAGATAAATGAATGAATCTTATGTTATAAATGACTACTCTATTTACCACAAAATTTTTATCTAATATTTGAATAAATAACATTGAAGGTATCTCTACTCCATTTAGTAAATACATTCACATTATTCAAAATAAACTTGTTAGATACCATATGAAAAAATATAATAAGGGTGAGCTCAAATTCTCAGTAAGGGTATATAAAGAAGAAGAAATAATTAATCAATGAGAATAGTCAATATGTATTGGGAAATAATTGATCAGACATGTCATATAATCAATAAAATTAATGGTTGTGAGTATTAAATAAGGAATGGTAATAACTGGATTCCCATCCCATTAAAATAACCAAATAAGGAAAAATAATTATGGTAAGGTATGAAACTAAAACACATGACATCTAAATAACTAAAAATGAAATGTTTCAATAGACTTGTAATTAAAAAATATCAAGGATAGATGATAAATGAAGGATGATAATTGAAATACATCCATAGATATTCCAATGAAAAATTTAATGGATATATAATACCTGAATATAAATAATGGAAATGCTTTATAATTAGAAGTCATTTTTTCATAGGTACATGTTACCTTTACCATCAAGACATTCACAATACTGTTTAAAGAATTCTGGGTAAAATCCCATCTAACGAATCTTTCAAAATGTATTTTCCCATTAGAATATTGATTCATCAAGGGGAGATCAATAACAAGGCCACAAACATATCATACTAGTTTAAAAAATTCATTAAATACCAAATAATAGTTTTAACAATGTTTCTTATCAATTATCCTAATGGAATAAGAGATACATATTTATCAATATTTTCCTGAATAATCAAATAATTCTCAAAGTATACACCATATGTAAAATGGTACGTGGTTTATAAAATAGTAATATCCATGATAAATGAAACCTCTAATTATGGGAAAATTCAGTGATAAATTATCCAAGTATATCGAATATTTCATGGGGAAAAAGAAAAAAAGTATATTAATGTGAATACTATCCTTGGCCAAATAAATCATAAACCATTCATAGTATGACTAATGATGGTATCAATATAACATTACACAAGTATATTAAAATTAAAGGTTAAAGTCACTAATGAATGGAAATGTCATATAGAGATAATTTAAAAACATTAATGATTAAAATATATTTTTTAACATTTTGAAAATAATTTTCAGTGGATATAAATTTGAAAAATATTTTTATTGAAAATTTAACATTTAAAAAATGAAAAGTATGAATCGAAGGAATGAAGGTGGAAAAATTCTTACATTCCATACAAGGTAAAAAGGAAATTACTTTTTCCTGGTAAAAATGTATGAAAAATTTGATGTTTTAAAAACAATAAAAAGATTTCATTGAAAAAATTAGTACAATACAAAAAGGATTAAAAATTTCTTTACCAAATCATTATAAAACATTTTTTAAAACATTTTAATAAAACATGTTTATTAGAATAAAAATGGCCCTCATAATAAAGAGAGAAATAATATTAGGCTTTCCTAAAAACATTTAAAATAAAATCATTAGAAAAGGGTTGGAAGAAGGTAATAATATATGAAAATGATCATGAATAAACAAAGGAAATAAAATTAAATCTTTAATTGGAAATTTATCATAAATTTCATTGAATAGAATTACTATTGAGATATTATTAATGTTTATGTTGAAGAAAATAGTTTTTAATCATTCCAATGTGTCCCATTAAACATTGAAGCATTTTAAATAATAAATATCATGAAGGAATAATAGGAAATAAAACATTACGATAAAATGAAGATAAAAGGACTAATGATATAATATAAAAATGAGTCAGTAAATAGACCAGACCAAATAGGTAAGTTGTGTACGTGACATTTGTTTCCCAAATGTAAAATTGTGATATGACAATCCCTTATATTATGTAACCATTTGGGAGAAAGAAGGTTAATATTAAATATAATAAGCATATGTTAAGGTTTTAATTTATTGGGAACATTTCCCATGAGTTTAATTAATATTATTTCACTTATTACATTGTTCTATAAAACTAATTAAACAATTATATTCACATCAGGTGTATGGACCAAATTCAGTTAATGTGTGAAACAAAACCTTGGTAGATCAAATATAGTCAAAGTGGTTAATATATAACATATAATGAATAATAATGGTTTTATAATTATTATATTTTTACATCAATTGTACTTTTAAAATCAATAATTAAATATGGTTATGAAAAATTATCCAATATTACAATCATGGAGCCTATTGGTCGTACAAATACCTGAATAATGTTCTCCTTAATTAATGATTGTCATGGAAATAAGTTAAACAGAGTTACATCAATATAAAATGATCATAATATCTTGAATACATTACAATTTATTCATATATAATTATATATATAATTCTTCGGATGTTAAAGGAATCACATCATGTCAAGGAGGCCGTAGTCCACACATCGACAACCGACATTATAACTTTTTAGTGTGCGAAATGAAAATAAAGAAAATGTTATTTATATTTACATATTTCAAAAAAGGAAACTATGTAATGAATAAAATATTTATATTTTTAATGTCTCATATTTTCAATTATAATCATCCTTTAAACATTCCAATGATACTGTAAACCAATCACATCACTTTGAGGGGGAGGTAGTCCATATTTCCTCAAACGATATTAACGTATAAAGAAATATTTAATTTATAATGGTACGTGTTGTAAAATTATTATTGAATCATAAATAAATAATAAATATCATATATAATATATATAAATAGTTTTCCATGATGACTTCCAACTATGAATGTTGTCAATGGAAAAATGAGCAATCTTCATTTAATGGGGAAATAGTTCCACATAGACATAAAAAATATATTCATTATCATTTAGATGGATGTGTGTGTAAGTGAATGTGTAAATATTAACATAATAATAAAGTATTATATTTATAATAGTTTTTTGTTATTTTATCATAAAATTAAAAGATTATAGGGGTTGAAGAATGGAAATGAAACTAAAAAGCCTGGGAGATGATGTTACCTCTTAATCGGGTAACATCTTTTGGATTGAACCAAAAATCTTCCTTCTATTGATTTATTCCCATGGAGAGGATTCATGTATGATGGGTGGTTTATTTTAAGACTAATTTTTCATTTTTGGGATTATATAATAAGTCATTAGAGGTTTGATGAAGGGGGATCAGTGATTGATTTTTAATGGGAATGAAAAAGACTCAGAATTTTTGTAAACATGATACACGTACACATATTATTACCTAAAAAAAGTAATAAAAGAAAATCAATAATTGAAGGTCAAGGGAAAATTATTGTATAAAAATGTGTGTCTTAAATTTTTTTGGTCATTTGGGCCCATAAATTTATTTTTTAGTCTATTTTTCAGCATGATCACAGTTTAATCATTGTAATGAATTTTAATTACTTTTAATAATAATTTTGATAAAAAAAATTAGTTGATATTATTAGAATAAAAATATAATTAAAAAAAATTATGTGCATTTTTTTATATTAAAATAAAATAGGTGTTTATATTATGATTAATGCTTATCTTGTAGACAAATAGTGTAACTTGTTTTAGTATAAAAAATGTTAAAAAGATTGTTGAGTTTTTATATTCAATTTCAATGTGAAATTGATTAAAATAAAATAAACTTTATTAATAGATGTATAATTTAACTAACGTGAAATAAAGAAAAAATAATAATTTCTCACATTAATAATTATTTAAACAGATGGTAGTTTTTAACTAAAATGTGGTTTTTTTCATTATTCATCAAAAAATAATGTTTGTCAAAAAAAATAATAAAAAATGAACATAGGCTAATTTTGAAATGATGAATTCAATAATAAAGAATATTTTATCCAATTAATGCTATAAGAGTCTCAAAAGTAATATTTAAAATAGTTTCTCCATTAAAATGTAGTATAATTGCCTCAATAAAAATATTGTTTTTTATTTGTGAAAAAGGGTTTGGTATTATATTATACATATTAAATCTTATTGATAAATATATAAACGGTTTTATTGAATATATAACATATATAGATCCTTATAACCATAGGAAAATTGTAATTGTTTATGTTTATTAAGGAAATTATCCCTTTTAATCAAAAAAATATTAATATTTTTTATATCCAATTTGTTCAGTTATAAATTTCTCATTAATGGTTGAGAAATGAATTAAATTTATTATTCCTTAAAGTACATTTTTTATATCTTATTTATTAATATTAATAACAAATAATTTAATTTCTATTTTTTATAATATTATATTCTATACAAAAGTTTTAAAAAGAAATCTTTATTTGGTGAAACTCAGTCATGTGTTTGACAAAAGATTTCAAGGAAGGTATCTCTTCTGTGTAATAAAATATATTGATAAATGTCACTCTTTCATGTAACACAAGAAATAAAATGTCATGCATTTATTTAAAAAGTTAATATATATTAGAGTCCTGTTATATTATATTCCCTTAAATATTTTGTGATTCATGTCATTAATGTTATTGAATAAAATGTTGCACTTTATATTTTTGGGGTGTTACACATCTAATATTCCATTTCTCATTTAGAATTGCACTTGATAACATGGGATAATACTTATGAAAGTGGTGATCTAGAAATCCATGTTAGTGAATACATAATTAATCACATAAATTAATTATAACATTCTAGAAAATATGAATCTAAATGGGATAAAAAAGTGTTGAGAATAATAAACAAGGAATATTTGGTATGGTATATCATGATATCATAATTGAAACAAGGTAACGTGGAAACAACATTAAATAAGAAATAATAAAAATTTGTAAAGGATAACTACAAGGATACCATAACATGTTGTTAAATGTCCCCTAATGGATTATTTTCACTCACTAATCCAATAAATTACATCTCATTAGATGAAAACATAACCCAGTGTTTATGATTTCCATATAATTCCAACCACAACCACCACTTCCATATATTTACATGAATATGTTTTCCACATAGAACAATCAATATAGCATTATTTATTGTTCCATTAAATCCCAGGATTCATGAAAGTGGGTAAAATAATTGGAAGATTAAAAAATTGATATGTTTTTATAGGATAATACACTAGACTGAAAATTGTGATGTTATAAACAATTAATGATTTTCTCTAGAAAAGTCATAGGATTGTTTCTGCAGCATGATGAGGGTAAATAATGAATCACGTTAGGTATTTAAGAAAGTGAAATATTTATTACTTAACCTGAAAATAATATATAATGTAATATGGATTTGTAATAATTAAAACAAACATGAAGATATGGAAAACAAAATTCATAACACAAAGGAGGTTCTCAAATAAAGTGGAGAATGAGAGGATGTCATTTTAAATTTTGGCATAGTAATAGACTACAAATATGTTATAAAGGGAGGGGATAAATGGAATCAAATTATATTAAAATAAATTTTATATTAAAGAAAAAAAATTTATTTTATTTAAAAAATTATCAATTCATATTAAAATTTATAAATACAGAATATGTAATTTAATGTTATTGAATAGTTATATAGAGGTCCCTTACTAATGTTTTGGAGCATAATGGTGGTACATAAAAATATATAAAATTTATTAATAAGAGAGAAATGTTTCCTCTCATCACATGATTGAAAATCGAAAAGTAATATGGATTTTTAAAATCATATCCCTTTGATATTAATTTTAAGAAAAAGTGAATTTCATAAATATTCTTCATGAATAAATTGGAGAATGATAGGATATGGATCTAAATATTGGCATTGTAATGGTTTTCTAATAGTTTATAATTGGATGTGATAAATGATATCTCCTTACAATACAATTAATCGAATAGTATGTGTTAATAGATAACATATTTGAAATATAACATGTTGGGATTAATGAATCTAAATACAAGGAAGTTTTTTTACTAAAAAGAAGAGAGAGAGGCCCCTTAAAAAATTTCAGCTTCATAATAGCAATACAAAATCATTAAAATAATTTATTAATGAGTGGTAAATGAGTTATTAATAATGTTTAACTAGAATAGAATATAATTGATATTTTTAAACATATATCCCATCATTAGTAAGTAGAAGAAAAAATTATTTATAAAATTTAGGTGCTTGAATAATGAGGAGAAATATAGTATCCCTTACCTTGGTAGGATGCATCATCAAGAAAGATAGGTAATCCTTTTTAAATAAAACCACCATGTATCGACAATATAGAGGATAATTGAGAAATTAATCTATCTCAATGTCTTTAGTGTATAAATTACTGAGGTAAAGGGGGTATTTAGACATGTGGATGGGTGGTTTTAAGTGATTAGATAATGATTATTTTATATTTAATGTTAACCACTTATGGGTGGTATTAATTTCAATGATTTTTTTTGAAAATTAATTTTTTTATATTTTGGGTAACTATAACCCAAATTTGAACAACACATTTAATGTTTTCATTTATGGGTTTCTTATGTCTTGAAATTTTAATTTTAAACCAATTTATTATTTTACATAAACCAGAGTAACTCTTATTTACCACAAAAATTCTATTATGTATAAAAATTAAATTGATTGTGTCACATAATTTGGACCTTATAATTCCAAATATTGAATCCATTCTACTTTATTTATTATTTCTATGACAGAAATCAATTTTTATGTGATTTTTTTATAATAAATAAAAATTTGTTTTTTAGAATAATTAATTACATGTTTTTAAATTCCTATGCATGAGTTTTTTGGTGAAACACATTACGTAAAATTTCATCCATAAGTAAATTTAAATAATGAATAAGGGTTAATAAATTTTTAATCATGATCATATAATAATTATTTCATAAGTGTTGTGCTATTTTGTAAAAATAGAATTTTCACTTCTCACCAAAAAAATCATCTTTTGCATAATATTAAAAGAAACCTAGCAAAAGATAATTTTAATGTATTTATTCAAAAAATGTAATTTAATTCATTAAATATTTATAAAAAATATACCACATAAAAATTCATTATTTTATAGAGAATTTAAAATCTAAAAAATCTATTTGGACTTAATTAAAATATATTATTATTTAAATATAATTTTATAAGATTTTTTGATTAAATTAAATTTTATTATAAACATCCACATAAATAAAATTTCAATATATTATATTTGTAGTAACTAAAAAATACAAACATCCTTTTTAAATTACCCAACCGATCATTTAAATTTGTAGATATAACCCAAAAAAATATGACCATCGAGTTAATTGGGTTATGGTAATAATTTAGATCAACTCTAGTAGTTAGAAAAAATAAATTTTAAAGAACATGCTTCCATATAAATACAAAATAATACATACTCTTCGTCATTCACTTCAATTTGAATCATGTTTCAATATCATTTCCAAAATGAATAATTTAATACTAACAATTTTTTTCTTGGTTATAGTTTTGTTTGTGAGTGATATGATTCGAGGGGATCATGGAAACCTATATTATTAAATATTAATCTATTTATTCTCTTTTAATATTCCCATTATAATATTTTTATAAATAACAGGAATTTTTCTAGAATAAAAGTTACGTTCTTAAATAAATTTTTAAAGTGTTTTTAGATTCATATTAAGGGTTTTCTATATTTTTATTATTAAAGGTTGTAAAATTTCATGTCATGAAATAATGTATTAAAAAATGTAAAATTATTTATATGTTCTCATAAAAAAATAATTCATTGTAAAAAATAGTTCTTTAAACAACATAATGGGATTTTTGGGTCATTAAATTTTTTTATATAGTAATTCAATCTTTATCTACATAGAAACTAGTGTATTAAATCTATAGAATATATTCACATATAGTTGGGGACCCTAAAAATATAAGATGAATATTACCTCAATTTTCACCTTGTTTAAGAGAATAATTTTTTTTGAATACATGATTTGATAATCTAGTGGAATATAATTTTTATTATTTACTCAATCGTTACTTAACATACTCATATTGTGTTATATATTTATATAGATTTCTTCAAAAGTCATTAATTTAATATATAATGATATAAAAATTCTATTCATATTAGTCTATTTAAATTAGATAAAATTAATAACTATGTACTATTATAAATAAAAATATGGTTACATGGATTTAATTAAATTGATAAAAAAATTGATTATAAACAATCATCCAGTTATAGTGGACTACCGTAATGGGTTGTTATGGTCATGGGATATACAATATTGAATAAAATTCATATAAAAATAAATATAATATTTAAAATCATAGTTAACCAAATAATTAAATCCATCATATTCAAATTTAACATTTAATGATTGGGTTTGGCATATATATTATCATATTAGAAATGATGGGGATGGGTAATATGTATTTTCACAGGTTAAAGATAAATTTTAAGATCAAATAAAAGCATTTTATGTCACTATATATTGTGTCAATGATGTCCAGCAGTGGTGGAATTTGTCTAGAGAAGCATTATAATATTATATAATATCCATAGGATTTATTATATCATATTTAATTTATGTTTTTATGGAATAACCTAAAAATGAAATATATTTTATATTTTAATATTTCCAGGATTAAGAACATTCAAAACAATATTAAGATGAAAATGATTCATAATAAGCATATTGTTTTGAGAAAAATTATATGTCAATACAGGTGATGTAAAAGTTATTTATGAATAATTTACCATCATTGGAATCATGGTCAAAAGAAGATATTGACTTCTTACAAGAATATGATTGTTAAATCCTTACTCCTATACAATAATTTCTAGAAATTATAAGTTTCAGGAATAATATATTTGATGAATGAATTCTGAATATTATGCTAGAGTATTATTCTAATAAAAATATGGAGGGGGTGATTAAATATAATCATGTTTAGTTGAATTAAAAATATTTCATGGAAGAATAAATGATATGTTTTCGTATGATTAGATGTGAAAATGTAAATTTATATTCTCAAATATGTCTTCATGACATACATGATAATAATATCACATTTGGAGAATCTCATGATTCTCTCCACACACATGTTTGAACACAACATTATTACAGTCTATCAAGTACAAATATGATGATTTCATTTTTACAATTATTTTTGAAAAGATACAATCATGTCTATACTATATAATAGTTTTGGTGGAGGAGAAGTTCAAAATAGTTTATGTTTATCATATTTCAAACTATAAGAGGGGGAATCATGAAACAATTCCAACCTGAATTTGTATTAGAACTATGATCACATATATATATCTTTACAAAACAATATAGTGATTTTAATAAAAATATTTAGTTTTCCTATCAGTTACACATTGATAAAAATTTCATTCAACAAAGGATATTTGATAAACTAAAGATGGTGTTTGATTTATTATATTGGGAATTCATACCATGTTTGGATGATTTTATACATTATAAGTTCATTATCTAGATTTAAGAAAGATTTATCTTTTGTGATTAAACAAATACATTACATGGGATGTAAATCATGATCATATTATATTAGAAATTGTTATTTCTGAGAAAGAATGATCACAGTTTTTAATTCCACCATATATTACGTCTATGAATTTATGACATATATTGTTTGAATATGCATAATTTAGGATTTACATATTCAGAACAAGGAGTTTTTCTAAACTAAAGGACTTGTATGGGGACCACCCCATTATTTCCATTAATTATTGACTACTATATTGTATGAAACACATAGAAGCAGATCAAGAATGGTTCTATAGGGAACACAATCGAGATTATTTTTATTTGAATTTTTTTGTTGAATTAACCCTTCAAATATGGGGAAACTGTTATATATGTTCGTATTAGTTATAATATGTTTTATTCTATGACCCATAATATCATAGGAAAATAATAATTGTTAATCCATTCTCTAATGACATGACCTAGGTGGTTTTTTAAATCGACACTAGACTAGATCACAAATATACCCTTGGGGTCCCCATTCCCCTATGACAATCAATAAGTATAAAAAGATACATCAAAAAAAATCAATGGGGATGACTTCACTCTGAAATTAGTAATTAATAATAGTATAATTCAATAAAAATTCTAACATGACACATATGTTGGTCATACACCCGTTCCAAAAAAAATATAAGTAGAGAAAAAATTAGAAAAATTAGAGTCGATAAATAATATAATAAAACACTTAGATCACAAAATAAATACCCTCCCCTATAGAAATAAAATCCATCATATGTCTATCCATAGTAACCACAATAACACTACACCCTCAAAAATACAAATTAGTAAAAGGGGCATATTTTTTTTGGAAGATAAAATCTAAAAATAAATAATGAAATACGTAATAACAAAACCTATGTGACCCAAGGTCAGTATGCTTAAATCAATTAATTTAAGAACTGTATACTCCCTTATTTAATTATAAATGGAAAAATAACATCTTATGAGTCATACCTTAAAATATAATTGATTTTTTATGAATAAAACATATTCCAATCATTTAGGATGTTGTTGTCTTTGTTGCATCCTAATATATCCATATCTACAATCATGTCATGATCCTTCAACACATCGAGGAGAAAATATCTTGAAAATAATCCCAAGGTTATGCACTTTACCATTGAAATTTCACATATCCCCTTATATATATCCCATGAATTGAGTTACCGCTAAACTAATTCATTAATTAATTCATCCACATAGCCATACTACCAACAACTATCTCATCTGAACATCCCACACTGAAAAAATATATGTCTCACATTTGGAAAACACCATATTATAGACTCAAAGATAATGTCAGATTTCCAATACGAGTCCTCGTTCACGAGTTATTTAGATTATAATTAAAAATAAAATAGATTTATTTAATTATTCTATTTACGTCAACATACTTAGTGACTTTTTTTACACATGACCCATGGTGAAGGATGTTTATTTTCCCATAGGGTAAACATCGTCTTTTGGACTCATGTATTCCATTATTTTTCTGATATGATATACCATTTTAGATATATTACATTATTTCATCAAAAACATTGTCTGACTATTAAACATTTATTTAATATTTTTATAAAATAAATTTTGGACTCATAATGCATTAGAATCACACGTCGCCTCTTCTCGAATATCTATAAACAATACAAGAAATCTTCCAATGTCTTGTTGGAAAAAATCATGGTCTCTATATTATTCCCATATTCGTATAACTTTTCCCTCAAAAACACAAACTAATATAAGGGGTGAAGACACTGATCCATCACCTGGAACTTCTCTACAGTGGGGTGTACGACCAAATTAGATGTGTGAAATTCCTTCATCTCCTCCTCTTGCATCGTGATAAGAATCACCATTCATCCCTGATTGATGTGATTCCCTTCATTATAAAAATCCATAATGTGAAACTCCTTGGGATATTTGGTCACTATATAACCCACCGTCTATGCCTCCATGATTCACTACCACACTCGAGAAGCAAAGGAGTCAACAATATTGACTACTGAAAAATTTTACCCTTATTCTCAATTATGGTCAACAGTATGGAAGATGACTAAATTGAAGCTTCCTACACTAAAAATTCCAGGTAAATCCTTCAAAGGGAATATTCTACAAAATTTACACCATTTGGATTATAATATATCTCGAATTTTTATTCCTATAGGAAATACAACCACAGATGATGTCTCAAGTATATGTATCTTTGAGGGATATAATAATCAAGTTGCTAGTTGTACTATTAAACCAAAAAGCACTATCCAAGGAGGTACTATCTCCACATTCATTGGGTGTATTATACAACTTCAAGATCTAGGTAGGGAGTCACGTAGTTATTTTCATGGGTTATCAACATCCTCGACCATTGTTTGATAATTTTCTATCTTTTTATAATGGTTGATGCCAAGCACGTAAGTGTACCAAAGAAAAAGGAAGTCAAGTAAATGCATTCTTCAATGAGAAGCTAGACACAGAAAGCGTGTGTCATGCCCCACATGTTTATTACTCTATTTGAAGAAGTGTAATCCCAAACTAGAAACTCATGGACACCCATGAGTGTTATCCGAAAAAAAAGGCCATGTAAAATTATACCATTGAAAATGGTAACACCTACTCCAACACTCCATCACATAGGCTCACCCTTAAAAAAAGTCAAAGGGACTCATCGAAAACAACATGATATTATCCACATTGGGCGGTACTAACTCTCCCTAATGGGTTATCTCAGGTCGCAAAAATGTCTTTTGATTGTGGAATAACCACTCTTCCCATGAATTCCAAGCTATTCCCAACAATAGAAACACATGGTTACCAAGATCCCAAGATCACCCAGCTTAAACATCATGCAAGTAGAGGAAACAAAAGAGTACCTCACATAGTGTCTACCAATTTACACTATAAAAGGTAGAAGAGACACATAGATTACCCTTTATCATCTCATTCACTACATGATCATAAATATCCAATGTTTCCAGCTTTCTGTGGCCCTCACTTCAATCTCTATGATCCATATATGGGTTATCTAGTGTTGGTGAAGGATATCATTGGGATTTACACCACTAATATCTTATCCTTCTCCACTTCTAGCTATGCCTCCCTAAGTAACACGTTGTCCATGACTAAGATATCCTTTATCATGGTGTTTCCTTTCTCATAACAGTTCATATTCTATTTTTCTACACTCCCCAACACTCCCTGGATATTTAAAATTTGTAGGAATATGTTAATTTCAGATATATGGTATTTATGGGATAAAATATGGTGGTTCTATAGTTTAGTTTCACTTTTCAAAGAAATACATCCCATGTTCATGTATTCTTATGCTAGGCCACACAATTTCAAAGTCGTTAACCTTAACAACTCACATATTCTTAACTATGTATGGTTTCCACCAGTTTGGAAAACCATGACCCAATTTTATGAATCCCTTAATTTTGGGTTTTCATAGTTTACTGGGGTGGGGTGCAACGTCTGGGAAATCCATGCACCAACCGTGCATGACCAAACATCCTCCAAAATCATCCAAAATTCACATATACGCACCCAATACATAACTATAAAATCAATTCCAGAAAATGGAAAAGATACTACTTGTAAATTACTTTGTCAAATATCAAGAAAATGTATGGATAATGAAATATTCCCACATTATATAAACAAATCCTCGATATCTACTCAAAATAATCTATAAGTTTCCATTTTAAATAGTTCATTCCACTATGTGTGTATATCGTCATCTCTATCCCATGTTTCCACCAAAACATGGTCTTGAGGCCCAAATAATCAGTCTATTATCCTAGAAATTCCCTTAAACACTTTCTCACTGTTATCCACAACACATATCATGTTCTCCATATTGGAATCAGTGGTCACAAAATCAACATCTTTTACATCCATTATTTGATAAGGGTTAGGGTGATACAAATGAAATCATGAGACATCAAATACATCATGAATGTAACTATAAATATATGGAATATCTAATTGGTACCCCCATATGGATTTTCTCTACAAAATCAAAACGTACGAAAAACATGGGTGCCTACTTTCCAAATATCTGAATCCTAGGATAATCTAATCTATCAGACACCCAATGAAACAAAAAAATCACCCTCTATAATCTCAAGTAGTTGTCGACGTCTATCTAGACATGAATTCCATCTACTCTAATATATAGATTACATTTATGAATTCTCTAAACCTATATTGATTCCTCATATAAAATACTTGGTCCCAAATACTCTGACTCACATACATCCATCTAATATAGAGGTTATTTGCATGGCCTATTATATAGAGCCTCATACGGTTCTATCTGTATAATTACAGAATAATTTTTACTATAGTTGAAATCAAATAGTTCTAGGTGCTTCTCTAAAAACACAAAAAATATGAGGACACATGCCTGTAACACGTCCTCTAAAAACTATATAGTACGTTTTGACTTCTGATCATTCTATTTGTTCCAATCCATACATAGAAATACCTCCATAAAATGTTCGTTATGATATCATTTCTATAAGATCAAATTGAGATTTTAGTCACAGTCATAAACAATGATTCATGGAACCCCAAATAGATAGACTATCATTTGAAAATGCATGAATTGTATATAATCCACTCTGAATGTCTCTGTTATAGGAATGAACATTTCTAAAATTATTCATCGATTTACAATCATCCAAATAGAATAATTATTATGAGGATTCATCAAGACACCCACCATACTGTCCATGGTAACATCATCCAAATTCCATTCTATGAGGGGAATCATCAATAAAAAACAACCAGGTCATTGATAATCCATATTCACCTGTAAAAATGTATATCCTTATGTCACAGACCCTAAAATTTTATTTTCATGACTATCCACCAACATAGTTGACAGAAGACATTGTACATTAATTTAAAACATGTATTCACTGGCCAATTTTAGGCATAAAATTCATGTATAACATCCTATTGGATACAAATAGGTACAACCAAACGTCCAATGCAATTTATGTTTCCATCATTACATATTTTCCTAAATGAAGGTGACTCAACACCTTCAAGGATTTCCATCATATCTAGAAAATCTAGATTCTTATATTGTGTATCTCTGATGTAGACCAGATGAGTAGATTGAACTGAACATGAGATGATAATCAACTTCTAAAATCCCTCTTGATCCCCAAAATTCAACATATCCAGTAATATCCTCCTATTATTCTTAGAACTAGACCCCTAAATAGCTTCATTCTGTGTCTTCCTTCTCTAACCATCAGAAATTTCGTTTCCATTCTAGGGTGTACGTGCTCTCTCAAAATCGAATTAAATCATTAACTAAAACCATACCCACAATAAAAAATTCATGTGTAATTTAGAAAATATATGTTATAATATCTTATGATCGTTATACATAGTAAAATTTCCTCCCAATAGATAATTTCACCAACACATCAATGCATAATACAATATAGCTAACTCGAGGTTATGAGTTGGTAAATTCCAACTATGTGGACACAACATCCAAAACCCAACCACTACAAATAAATCCACCTATATCAATATTACTTCTTCTTCTATCTTGTATGAGTCAAAAAACACAGTATACTTCTGAGCCAACTCTATTAGGATCAAAATATTTGTGTTAGTCATTTGGTTTTCATCTCCTGAAAGAATTATAACATTCTCTAGACCATTAAACATTTTATCCGTTATTGTTGAATGACAATATTTATTCTTACACATGGAAAAAAACTTATATGATCCTCTGGTAATAACCCTATAATCCCAAAAAACAATGGATATCCATAAAATTATTCATAAGATCTAAAGAAACCATTTCCTAAACTATATCGAGCCACATAGACACACCTTCCTCTAAGATGTTGTGACCCATAAATGAACATGATTAATAAATCATTGGCCCAAAGATACCATAATGTATAGATAATTCTATATTAGTGTACTCATGATTTTTTCAACATTATACAATTTTAATTGATTTTATTATGGCTTCAATATTTAGTTCATCAATTCCATATTCACTAATACAAAATTCTTCACCTCGAATGACATGATGTAGAAAATATAATGTCTATACCTACTTCTGAAATGAATTATGTTAAATATCATAAGGTCAAACATTAAAACTAATGATTCCCTGATCTATTGTAAATCTTTGAAAAGACACAAGCTCTCATAAACTAGTCATAGTGATCATCCATATGTTAAATGTGATGCTTCTTCTTCACAGTCATCCATTTCATCTTCGAGAAGTAAACACATAACAAAAATTTTCCATCATCATTTTTTGGAGAATAAAATTGAAGAAATCCAAGGAAACATACATGGAGAGATAAAACACTAACACATACACTCATATAATAGGTTATTATAATCATGATGCTATTTTTGAACCATTTTATTTAGTAAAACCAAAACTGACTCATGTAAAGTCATGAGATAAGTCATAAACACCACATCCCTATCAGGTGATATCCCTATGAAGTCCTCAAGATATACTTCTAAGAAGTATTATAAAATAGGTGGAAATAAATTCTACATCACTCCCCCAACATACAATAATAGAATTGATACCTATGTGCTGTGTGTCACAATTTTTAGATGAACCGGCCCTACAAAACCTTCATGCATAACCCACTCTCCATGTTCAACATAATTATCGCCTTTATGAGATGTCATGTTTACTATTACGCAGTAATAATCGATGTGGCCTTAGTATGACACTATAAATTAAAAATTAAAAATAAATTCGAAACATTCCCAATCATGAATTTATATATACCATAAGAAATGATATTACACAACCTCAAGAGAACACCCCTTTAACAAAAATATGTCCCAAGACATTTTCCCCAAATGGGATTTAATTGTCATAATCCCACTCATGTACTCTACCATCACACTCAACCATTTCAAGTTTCTTGTATATACATATGAATATGAAGCTCTAGTATCAAATAAGGAACTAGAAAGAATAGAATCTATAAGAATAGTACCTCTAACTATAGATGGTAGAACCTCACTAACCATAAATATATTAATAATGACATGAAACTATTAGTCCCTTCATTGATGTGATGAATATTGATCCCCCTAAACTTCTACACTCGACATATTTTGGTTCTCTTGAACATTATAACCAAATCCACTTAATCTACCAGGATAGATAGTAGAACCCCATATACCAAAATTATATTGGGTAGGAGACCCCCTTTTTCACTCTGACTGTTCCTATAACCTCTATCATTAACCATCTTCCATGACTTCCAATATAAAAATTTTAGATCTCCCAACATTAAAAAATATTGGAACTATAATTGAGGCCAGGAGAACTATCTATGTATGTAGACTAACCTACCGCACTAGAAATAGATCCCTTCAGAATGGTTTTGAGTTACTCACCCTTCCCTCTTCCAACTATGGTTTCCACTACACCACTCAACATTCTCAAAGAGTCACATTATACACTAAGAATGAATACTAACTGGTTATCTGGAGGAATCAACATGTGTCTCACTGGGATCCACCTAGAATTTCCACATAGAAATGAGAGCAAGATTAACAACATCTGAAAACATTTCGAGCCTACAGATATTATCATGGGACATAAAATCAGACATAATTCAATATATAAAACGCTTCATCATTGTAGCCTCATTCCCATCCAAATATGGAACAAATAATTTAAAATTATTAATGTATCTTACTTTGTCCATCACAAAGATGTTCCCCTGAGTAATCCTCATACACACAGTTTTCCTCTCCCACAAGATCATATCAATGTAAAAGTGCTCCATGGAATTCTCGTTAAATTCCATCAACACCATGTTCTCCAGCCATCAATCCTAAATTTGGATGTCACACAAATTATATTCCTAACCACATAAAATATAAGTATATATATTTTTATCTTCTTAGTGTGAGATTTTATCTGTTTAATGGTCATCTAGTTAGACTCAATCTGGAAACTGACTAAGGTCCACAATCTATAGTTAAAGTCATAGGGTGATAAAACTAGAAATCCCGTGTCAATTCAGACGTACCATTCACACACATATCTTGTTATCCTTCTATAAACATCATAAAGGTTTTAAATTTCTCATAGAACAGATCTCTGACATCCTCACCTTGATCTATTTGATCCATTATTTCCACTATGAAAGGTTAATTGCTTTCCATGTCCACCTTTTATACTAACAACAAAAATCTTGATGGAGGCATATATCTATAATCACAAACCCACATCATATAACACGTTATTCAAAATTGTTTCAATTATGTAATATGGATTGACAATAATATAACAAGTCATCCTCCACATCCATCCAGATGATATAATCCAAGGCACCATCATTACCGTCAACCATCACATATATGCGTCATTTCTCATATATATTAAAACATTTACATAATTTACTTTTTATAATAGAATACCAATTAATAATTTTAAATTTTAATATATTTTATCAATTATATTTTTTATTTTCATGTTATGAAACTTTTCATATTAATTTCATAATATAGAAATTCATTTCAATGTAAACCAATCTCTCACAACAACATATTTTTCAACTGTAACTGAAATGATGATTCTCTCAATAATTCTTCAGAGCCTACAAAATATGCATGTGTACCCATCATTTGTGACATATTGGGAAATGAAGAGAAACCATAGAATATTACATCACACAATATGGGTGTCACTGTAAGTTAAATAATATCCAAATGTGGAAGGAAACATTAATAAAAACAATCACTTTCAAGGTACATTGTTTTTCTTATGTACATGGGTTAGCTAATACCCTAAATGGCCTCTTTAATAGGTACTAACTCAGCCACATCTCATATATGAACATCCAAAATTGTAATAAAAACTAAAAAAATAAAAAAACTTCTGTTACTACATTATAATGTTTCTACGAATGTGCCACATTGCAGTTACCAGAACCTGTTTACTACGTGACCTATGGAGTGCTCCCAATGTGAAAGAGTATGCCGACAAGAAATGAGGGTCAAATATATAATTTGGGGGACCATATCCAATTTATCAAATAATAGCAATAATATAAATAATGAAAAATTTAAAATTGATAAACAAATAACGATAATAATATCATAACGAAAACATACTAATATTGCATGATAAAAACAAAGAGCAAAAGAACATAAAAAACTAACCTAGTAGATATTTCATTCCGTATATCTTTCAAGTGTGAATATGCATCACCCAAAATAATGAAATATTATACACTCCCATGTGGATATTGACATCATGTATGGTTCACTCTTCTATGATCGATCACAACTCATACATATACCATAGGGATCTTGAAATTATCCTATCCTAGAAACATGATGTTAATTAAGATATCAATTAGGAATCCTGAGTAGGTTGTGACATCAAATAAATTGTCCACCACCAACAGAATCACATAAATATATGTTCTATAATAGTGTATGTATTTGTATTTTGTATACTGTGCCTTAAAACATATAAATGGTTTTCAAAATTAATTATTCATTATTTATTTCCATAAATCCACGGGATCATCGTGAAACCCAAATCATCAATAAAAGCTTCACCATGTGTTGAAGTTTGAATCACATCACATGGGGAGTGAAATTTCTATATAAAATCTGCTAACAATATCAATTTAATTTCATTTTCATATCATGCCAACATAGAAACATTGTCTAATACCAACATTTTTGACGCCGAACCTCTTGTGTTGTACCAATTTTTTAGAGCATAATTACCTCTCTCACACCTCATTGCTATGAAATATGGTATTTTGAAGCATCATTCAGTGTCCCACACCTTTATTTCAATAAATCACATATGGGTATTTTGAGCCTCATCCCATGTCCCACATTTTATTATCATATGTCTTATAATATAACATATATAAATATCATCACATATATGGAATTGATTATGATTATCCATTATTTCCTATATTATCAATCATTATCATTAAGGATTATCATTTTGATGATCAACATAATCCTGATTCTTCTAATTAATAACACGGAATAATATGAACATCTCTTCATTAAACAATTAATTAACATTTAATCATATATACCATTAAATATTTATGTATATAACAAATATCACTTAATTACCATTTATCAAGAGATTTAACATCCAATTTGTAACACCCCAATATTTTATAGTACGTTATTTATACAATGTATTTCAAAAACTTTCATTACTGGAAACAACGAGTTCTAGTGCAACTCAACTTAACAAACTAGTCGTTCAAAGTGGTTATGAATAGTATTAACTAAATTTTGAACGTTATAAAATCCTTATAATATTATAATCCATATAATGAATTTCTTAGACATAATGTAAGAACAAATTCATTTTTTTAGATAAAATAGGTATTTTTAAAAAAATTCGATTTTATCGCCTTTTAATGGAGAACAATTTTTCAATCAAATATTTGAAACATTAATATAATAAATTTGACAAAATAATCTTCTTCTTTAGAATCAGGACATAAAAAATTAGTTTCAATAATTTTTTTGTGTTTTTTTCATAACTTTCATATTTTGGTGAATAGTGAAAAATACTATATTTTAACTGAAGACAACATTTTTATTCAAAATAATTTACAGTGTTCAATTATGAATTTTAATGGTTTGGAAGTATAATTATATAATATTTTTTTCCATTTAATCCAATTTTGGTCATTGTATGAAATCTCACATTGTAATTGGACATAAAAACGTGTCAATCTGTTGATATTTATTATTTCTTAATAACACACTTTTTTTTTGACAACGGGAACTAATATTAAATTAATTTCAACCAGTTCAGTGTTTTGAATTTAGAAAAATGGATTCCATATTTAGAATCAGGAGGTTCAAATTGTGTAAAAATGTATCTTTTATTTTTAATCATTTTGAATAATTTTTTTCGGTAAATATTTTATTTACCATGGTTAAAGTGTAAATCTGGTAAATAAGGGTAAACAAATAATATTATAATAATATTAAATTATCCTAACACATTTCCTAACCCTATTGTATTATACATTTCCGAACATGGTTATCCTTGGGTCAATTTTTGGACCCCATGTAGCCACTTGTAAGTGATAATGATACTTTATATTAATTAAGTTAATGTAAATTAAAAACTGATATAAGCATATATCTTTTATTAAAAAAATTTGAATATGGTTATATATGTAATCTATTAGAATATAAATATTCATTAGAAAGATAAAATTATTTCCTACATAATCGTATTTTAGTTATAATTTTTAAACATTGAATAATTTAAATTTATTTACGACAGAACGATGATGTAGTATTTTCATTATTAATGAATGAATCAAATAAATTGTATTATAAGTGATAAAATTAATATAATTTGAATGTTTTGATGCCATCCAAAAATTTTAAAATTTAATATTAAAAATTAGGATATATTATATGAATTTAGTTCTAGTTAATAACGTTTTTAGGACTTTAAAAAAATCAAATTTTAAATAGTTTTAAAATTGACATAAAAGTGTTTTTAAAAAAAATATTATATTATTAATTGATATAATATTCCTAAAAATATAATTTTTGGACAAATGACATATATAAAGATATATATATTAGTAAATAACCACTTGGGGTTATCTTGGCCGTTTATTTTATATTTATTAACAATATAATATAAAAATACAAAGAGACATGGTAAATGTCAAACTAATTAACTAGTTGTTAAATCTAAAAGATAATGTTAATATAGTGATCCATACCTATTTAAAACCTATTGGTTGAGATTTTATCGATTCATACCCACATTAGACATGAAAAAAATAAAATTTTAACCTTTATAAACTGAATATGAATTTATTATATAATAAAATTTTAAGTTTTTTCCAAGGTTCCCCTAACCCCTCTTATAAAAGGGAACTCCCACATCCCTCACATTCACACCATCAATGATTTTTGTATCCACCAAAACCTTCCCAAATATCCTCAAAACTATCCTACCTTAACCCTAGAGGCCTTCTATTGGTCATAAATCCACTCTAAGGATCCCTTTTGATCAAATCAAAAAAAGAACCCGAAAAAGAGATAATATTTCATCACCTCTTTCTAGTTCTTTTCTTCTTCCACTTTATCTTTATTTGTTGTTTCCATTATAATATAATAACTATAGTACCTTATAAATACTATGATGTTATTATAAAAATGTTACATCCATATTCATTGTTCTATCCATCCTATAAATAACAAATTCACCATACGTTCGTACGTACGACTTACCCTCTCCACGTCATGGTGTAGTTTGTTATTCAAATGCTTAATTATTTGGATGGGTATAATAATGAGTATAAATGATGTAAATAATAAATATAACACTTTATTATTCTGTATATATAATATAGCATCTATTTACATGTGATTTTACCATTAATATAATGATATTGTTGTTTGTGCGTACGTATAGATTACCGTCTCCACGACGCGATTAGATTAATTCCCACATTCTCCATTCATAAATTATTATAAAAATATATATTATAAAAAATTATTTAATATATTAAATAATAAAGCTACTAGATATATATATATATATATATGTACTTACAAATATCTTCGTCATTATTATATGAAAACGGAAACAACGTTTATGCGTACGTACGACCTACCATCTCCATAAACGGCGCCTTCCATTTCATATATCTATATATTATAAATATTTATATTCTAAATATATATGATATATAACTCAAGGTTTATATTATGGATGTATTTAAATTATGATCTAAATGATACAATCCAGAATAAAAATTCAAAACACGTACGATAAAAAAGAGAATATTACCCAAAACGTTAATTTAACATGAAAATCATTATTAAATGGATAGTATATAGTCATAAATGATTCATATATGATATAATAAATATGAAAATTTTTCTTGTATAATTTAATAACATAAAATGGTCATTATACAGTATGTTAAACATACCCTCAACCAAAAGAATGTTCAAGGTAAGGGTTATTTCCTCAATCTCATTATTACCCTAGATTGTTCATGTGTAAGTATTTTATGGGACATACTTATCATTGGTACACATATTTCATAAAAAAACATTCAAATTGAATTTTTTATGGTTTTATGGGAGGGTTTACTTAAAGAGATCATCATTTTAAATGTTTTAACGATTTACCTTTCTAGACCCTTTTAATTAATGTCTATGTTTTCAAAATGATTTAAGGATTAATTTATATGGACATGAATGTTTTGAAATGATAATTATATGGAAAATTTTCAAAGTTGTGTGGGAAACTTTGATTAAAAAATATCTTTTAAATAAATACCTTTATAAATTTTGATTCTTTTTAACGATTTAATGAAAAATGGGTATTTCTCTTACATAATTTTACTCATCATATTCATCTATTTCAACATCCTATGATATAAATTTAAACATGTTTTAAATTTATTTATTATGACACAAATATTCCATATTGTTTTGAGGGATTTTTGATATGTTTGAATATAGATGTGTTATTTTTATACCATTCACGGTTTATAGATAATGTATTTACATTTAATTTTTCATGTTTGAATATGAATGTTTATGTTATGTTTAATCCTTTTCATATGATGATTGCATTGGACTTTTTATGTGATGGGTGAAGCCTGCTATAGCTCCTCGATTCATCGGTAGGTCTAATTAGACAAACTAGTGTCTTGGAACAAGGTCATGGGAAAAAAATTATTTGTAGTCTTGGCACGAGTCCTTGACTACGTGGTTATGGAAGTCTAGCATTATACATTCCCTCATTATGAAATTAGTTATTACATGTTATTATTCGACTAGTAAAATATCCTTGGGCATGTTTATATAGAAATATTTAACTTATTTTTACCATATTATGTTCATGTTTATGTTTAAAAGGCTGTTCTTTTTATTACACATCTTTTCGTAAATGTTTATAGTTTCTACTTAATTATTTACCCCTATTGAGCATCTGATCTCTCCAAATTCTTAATTTTTATTTTCCTAGAATTTCCAAGAAGTATATTATGGTGGTTATCCAGGGTTAAGCTAAATGGATCAATGGAATTCTCAAGCAATTATTTATGTTGTGTTGTATGTTAGAAACTATAACTTAACATTCATGATTGAAATCTATTTCCAAAACTGATAAACTAATCGGTCCTTCAAAACGTGATTCCTTATAAGCATACCAATGTATTAAAATAATACACTGACTCTGGGTAACTGGGGTCGGGGAGTTACAATTGGTATCATAGGAAGATTAGTACAATCCTCTAAAACTAGATTTAGATAAATCTTGATGAGATAGCATTATCCTATGATAGACTTTGAGTATTAGTATAGTTGAACTTAATATAATTTTGGTATAGTAGAGATTTTGTGAATTTTCCAAGTAATACATCTCTGTCTGGATACGAGCAGGTTGAGGTGGCTCTGGCAATGATGTACATAAGGTTAAATCCAAAAAATACTGCTTTGATCTAGACTCGAAAGAGAACTGGTTCAAAACAACAGGTCTTCCTACACTCTTGGTTATGAAACTCCCAAGGGATATGGTTAGGATAATTCGCATTTTCATTAAAATATTTTATGAAGGATTTAGGATTAAATACTTGCTCAATGGAAAAAAATTTATGATTATGGATTATATCCATCAACTATTCAATATACGTTCGGTATTTTACATGTTTGGAATTTTGTAATGTGATTCATAGAACTAACTTATGTGTGTCATTGTTTAGAAATGGTGCCTAGTAGAAGGAATGAGAACTCCAGCACTACACATGATCCAAAGTGAAAATAAAAATCAAATCTTTCATAGTATTAGGATAAAATTTAGAATAGAATTATTCTCCCACATATTCTCATCATATGAAGAAATATTATCATGTGTTAATAATATAAGTAAAGAATTTTATGACTCCTATGGCTTTGAAGGGAAGTACAAGAACAAAAGGATGGAAGAGAGAAAGTTGGATCAAGTGAATAGGGGAAAGAAAGATTTTCCCATATGTGATAACTATGGAAATAATCACCTTGGTAAATGCATGAAGGGAATGTGGGTTTGTTATAATTTTGGAGAAAACATCACTAGGTATGTGATGGAAATGGTGAAAAAAAAGTGTTTCAAATGTACAATGCTTCATCTGTAAGGATTTGGGACACTATGCGGATCAATGTCCACGTCATTAGAGTATTCCCCAAATGATGATATTGGATAATAATAATGTTTTGATACTACCATAGATGAGGTGAAAATATTAGTGTTCTGATGTTATTATTAATGAATTACATCATTTCAGTTTTTTATTGATGATATACTAGTTATATGAATTATGTAAATAAATGAGGATTATACTAAAATACTATTTCATGGAGGATTTATTATTATATGGTACTATGAAAAATGACTCAATAACAAGTTAATAATTTTAGGAAAATACATGTTTGGAAGAAGGATAAACCTTAATATGGCCCTGATACTGAGGTAGTAATTTTGGAATAAGAGATGGTTGATTTTGATAATTATATTGGATATTCTTGACTACCTTGGAAGATATTAATGGTTTGTTTATTTTATCATGGTTGGAGTATTCAATTTTTTCAGATATATGGAATATATCTAGTATTCTATATTGAATAAGGGATCATCAATGGAATAAATAAGGTATTATGGTAATTCAGTGTGTTACCATGTTTTAAAAGAATAAATGATGAATGTATTCCCAAGTTATTATCTGAAAAAAAGATCTTCATTGTGTTTAGATTCCTCATAAATTCTGGACTGTATGTTAGGATATAAGTATTTGGGATAAGTCTAAAGGTTGGAATGGATTACGTTTCAATGTAGATACTGTTGTAAATATTGATGCATTTATTAAGATTATTTTTTATTGTTATACAAAGGACGAACCATAGGTTGGGCAACAACAAGTCACGTCCGGCAAGGCCGCGAGACATGAACCCGCAACCGAAGGGAGACTAGTGTTCATCATCTACCACTGGACAATATGATGTCTTGGTTTTTGTAGTGTATTTTTTTAAAATATTTTAACAAATTAATTATTAATTAATTATTGTTGGAACCCTATACGATTGTGATAAATAGAATATTTTTTAATTCTTTTCTCTTTTGTAGTGAAAGATTAGTTTGTGGTAGGAATTAGTTGAAGGATGATACTCTACTTGTCAAGGATGTTTTTTCCAATTATTTGATGAATAATTTAATTATTAAACATTACAGATGGGATCTCAAAACCAAAATTGTGTTATCCTAATACATTGTTTTTGTTTAAACAGATGATATTTTTAATAATCATGGATTGAATTTTTTTAAGCCCTAAATATTACAATTGTTGGTGATTGATGACCTCAATCATTACCTATAAATATTTAGGTTTTTTCTCCAATTATATGTCTCTTAGTTCCACCAAAGTTCTTCTAATCGAAATCATAATTTGGTGGTGACCCTTTCATTTCCATTTCCCTCTTATTAAGACTAAATTTTATTAACCCAATTTCATCTGAGGGTTTCCCAAAATGGTATTTTTTTATTTTTAACGTTTAATTTTTGAAGAAAAATTTTAAATTGCAAGGAGAAAATTTAATGATGGAGGGGAGAATGTAACACCCCATGATTTCATAGTACGTTTTTTCTTCTATGTAGTTCAATAACTTTCACTACACGCAACACCGAGTTCAATCACACCATGGCTTACCAAACTAGCCGTTCAAAAGCTGTTATGAATAATATTAACTGAATTTTGAACTTTATAAAATCCGTATAATTTTTGAATCCATATTATGAGTTTCTTAGAGATAATGTAAGAAAAAAATCATTTTTTTTCAAATAAAAGAAGTATTTTTCAAAAAATAAAATTTTACTAACTTTTAATGTGGAAACATTTTTAAATAAAATATTTGAAAAATTTATATAATCAATTTTAAAAATAAACTTATTATTTATAATTCGGACATAAAAATTTAGTTTCAATTAGTTTTTGGTGTTTTTCGGATAACTTTCAAATTTGGTGAATAGTTAAAATTACTATATTTTAACTAAAAACAAATTTTTTAATCAAAATAATTTATAGTGTTCAATTATACATATTAATGCTTTTGAAGTATAATTAGATTATATTTTTACCATTTAATCCAATTATATTCATTGGAAATAATTTCACGTTGAAATTGCAATGAAACCAAGGTCAATCTTTTGATAGTTTTTATTTCATAAAAACACTTTTTTTATTTTGACAAATAAAATGAAATTTATATTAATTTATACCACTTCTATGTTTTGGATTTAGAAAAATGGATTCCATATTTAGAATTATGAGGTCAAAATTTTTTAAATAGGTAAATTTTATTTTTAGACATTTTGAATAATTACTTCGTTATATATTTTATTTACAATGGTTAAAGGGTAAATCCGTTAAGTAAGGGTAAAAATTATTATTATAATAATGTTAAATTACCATAAAAGATTTCCTAAATCTATTGGATGATACATTTCCGACCATTTCCATCCATGGTTCGATTTTAGGACCCCATGGAGACACTTGTAAGTGATAATGACAATTTATATTAATTAAGTTACAGTAAATTCAAAAATGACATAATCATATATCGTTTAGTAAAACAATTTTTACATAGGGTTACATATGTTATCTATTCAATTATAAATATTATTTATAAATATAAGAATAATTAATACATAATGGTTGTTTATTTATTATTTTTATACATTGAATAATTAAATTTATTTACGACACAATAATGATGCAGTATTATCCATATTAATGAAAGAATCAAATAATTTGTATTATAATTGTATAATTAAATAGAATTTGACAGTTTTGATGCCATCCACGATTTTTTTAGGTTAATATGACATGTTATTATAGATTAAATGAATTTTTTAAAACTAATAAAGTTCATAGGACTTTATCAAAAATCAATTATTAAATACTGTTAAAATTGAAAAAAAATAGTTTTTAAAACCAAATATTTTATTATTAATGGATATAATAATTCTATAAACCTAATGACCAGAAAAATGACTTATAGATTTATATTTATACCAGTAATGAAACACTTGGGGTTATCTTGGCAGTTTATTGTAAATTTATTAACCGTATAATATAAAAATAAAAAATAGACATGGTAAATGACAAATAATTAAGTAATAGTTATATCTAAAAGATAAGGTTCATATAGTGACCCAAACCAATCTAAAACCTATTTTTTGAGTTTATATTGACCCATAAATACCTTATCCATGAAATAAATCTATTTTGAACCATTATAAAATGAATATTAATTTATTATAAAATAATACTTTAAGATATTTATATGGTGCCCCACACCCCTCTTATAAAAGGGCACTCCCTCTTCCCTCAAATTCTCATCTTCAAATCTTTTTTTATCAGCCAACCACTACCCCACTATCCTCCCAACTATCCTACCTTTATCATAATGACCTTACACTGGTCATAAAGACAACCTAAGGATCCATTTTGATCAAATGAAATGGATGAACCCGAAGAAGAGGTAAGAATTTTGTCACCTCTTTCAAGTTATTTTCTTCATCCACTTACTTTTTCTTTGTTGTTTCCATTATAAAATAATAAATATAGTATATAATATATACTATGATGTTATTATAAATATTATAAGACCATATGAATTGTTCTATCCATCCTATAAAAAACAAAGTCTCCATACGTGCGTACGTACGGCTTACCGTCTCCTCGTCGTGGTGTAGTTTGTTAATCAAATGATTCATTATTTGGATGGGTATAATAATGATTATAATTAATTTAAATAATAAATATAACATTATAATGATTATTTATATATGATATAGTATCTATTTACATTCTATATCTCCATCAATGTAATGATATTGTTGCTTGTGCATACGTACGGATTACCGTTTCCACGACACGATGAGATTTATTCCCACAATCTCCATTAATCAATGATTATAAAATATATATTACTAATAAGTATGTAATATATGAAATTATAATGCTACTGGATATATATATATATATGTATGTACTTACATATATCTTATTCATTGAGATATAAAAACAGAAACAACATTTACGCGTACGTACGACCCACCGTCTCCATAAACGGTGCCTTCCATTTCATATATCTATATATTATTAATATTTATATTATAAATATATAAGATATATAAAAAAGGCTTATATTATGGACGTATTTATATCATCAACTAATTGATACAATCAAAAATAACAAGTTAAAGCACTTACGATAAAGAAAGCGATTATTACCAAAAAAGTTAATTTAACATGAAAATAATTATTAAATGGATAGTGTAATGTCATAAATGAATCATATATGATATAATAAATATGAATATGGTTGTTTTATAATTTAATAACATAAAATAGTCATTATATAAGAGGTTAAAATTTCCCTCACCCAATGAAAACTGTAAGGTATGGGTTATTTCCTAAATCTCATTATTATCCGAGATTGTTCATGTGTAAGTATTTTCTGGGACATACATATTATTGATAGCCACATTCCATAAAAATAATTTAAAAATAAATCTTTTATGGTTTTATGGTAGGGTCTATTTAGCTATATCATCATTTTAAATATATTAAAGATATATCTTTATAACACATTTTAATTAATGTCCATGTTTTCAAAATGATTTTAATGATTTATTTATATTTACATGAATATTTGGAAATGATATTTCATTCCAAATTTTTCAAAGTGGTATGCTACAATTTGATTCAAAATTATCTTTTAAATAAATTCCTTCATAAATTGTGAGAAATTTTAACGATTTCATGAAAATGTTTTGTTTCTCTCAAAACATTTTACTCATCATCTTCATCTATGTCAACATTTTTTGATGGATTTTAAACTTGTTTGAAGTGTATATATTATGATACAAATCTTCCATATTGTATTTAAGGTTTTGTGATATGTTTTAATATGGATGTGTTAATTTTATAACATTCACATTTTATGGAAAATGTTTTTACTTTTCATTTTCTAGTTTTAATACGAATATTTATGTAATATTTAAACCTTTTGATATGAGGAATGAATTGGAATTAGTAATTGATGGGTGGTGCCTTCTATAGCTCATCGATGAATAGGTAGGTATCATTAGACAAACTAGTTTGTTGGCACAATTCCTTGGAAAAAAAAATTTATTTGTAGTCATGGAACGAGGCCTTGACTATGTGGTTATGAAAGTATTGAATTATGCATTCCCTCATTATGAAATTAGTTTTTACATGTGATTATTATACTAGTAGAATATCCATGTGCATGTTTATATGGAAATGTTAGATTTATTTTTACCATATTATATTCATATCATTGTTTAAAATGATGTATTTTTTATTACATATCTTTCCTTAAAAGTTTGTAGATTCCGCTAAATTAGTTACCCTTACTGAGATTCAGAGCTCACCCCTTTATTAATTTTATTTTCCCAGGATTTCCATGAAGTGTACTATGATTATTATGCAGGGTTTAGATAAAAGGAATAATGGAATTCTAATTGTATTATTTATGTTGTGTTGTATGGTAGAAAGTTTAATGTATCATTCATGTATGTAATTTATTTTCCAAGACAGCGAAACTGATCGGTCCTTTAAGACTTGATTCCTTGTAATCATGCAAATTTATTAAAAATATGCTCCGACTCTGGGTAACTGGGGTTGGAGAATTAGACCATTTTCCACTAATTACATAATAATTTTTTTTACAAATTTCCTAGTCTCCTCATTCCATCAATTCCACGGTTAAATTTTTAATTATACAATTAATTAATCCAATTTAGGATTCAATTTAAAAATGTGGAAATAGAAATTTATCAATTAAAGAATGTGTTTAAAATCATGAATATTGTTACTTATAAAATACCACCTACCCTAAGGTTTTTTATGTATTTTCTCCAAATGGAAAGCCAAAATTTGAAATGGACCATTCAAGAGCTTATCCATGTGGAAGATCAAGGACCAAAAACTATGATCAAAATTAAATAGATTAAAATCCAAAAAAACCTAGATATAAATCATCTCAAATGGTGGAAATCATCCATAAAAAAGATGAGACATATATAACAAAGAGAAGTAAACTCATCCTGTAAGTAAGACACTTAAAAATGATGAAAAGATCCTTTGAATGAATCATTGATTCATAAATAATGATGTTCAAGGACTATTTAACCCTCCTAATAGATTCAAAATGTAGATTAATTAGTTTAGGATCATTTTAGGTTTTTTAGGTGTTAAAACTATGTGTTTTAGTATTTTAATTTAATTTTTAGGTGTAATAAAATCAGCAATCATTGATTTTTTGGATAGGGTGCCCAGTTTTCCATATATTCTTCTATAACCATTTGTAATTTATTAAGGATTACTAGTATATCTTATTTGGGCGAATGTTTTTAAAAACTTTTAGACAACCATGAATATCCCCTCTGATTTTTATTTTATAGTTTGCTATTGTGGGGAACACTATTTGGGAAAATCATACTCCATCCTTGCATTATCCAACACTCTAAAAAAATATCCAAAATTAACATAAGGGAAAATAGTCATTAAATGATGAATTATCTGATATTATAATTGTTCTAGAAACTAACTCTAGTATCAGCTAAAATGTTAATTTCTTTCTAATTAATATTTTGACAAATAATATGGATTTTTACCAATATTAAGATGATGGTTTGGTGGGATCCAATGCACGTAGAAAAATGGAATTTGTATGAATTGTTTCCATAGTCAATTCCCATGTGGTTGAATAGGGGAAACATGATTTTAAGCCTAGATTGATGTTTGGAGAGGTTCTTTCCATGTCTGCTATTGAAATCACTATCAATAGACTAAAAAAGATACATGTTAGTGGAGATTACTATTTGTCATTACATGAGAGAATTAAAGATGTGGAATTTCACCCTCCACATGATGTGGCGGAGTCTTCACCTTAGCATCATTGTGTGGCCTCTATCCATGAAGATTCTATCATTACATAAGTATGTAATTATATTGAAAGTGAATGTAAAGATGTGATGATTGGAATTGTTGATGATGGGGGTAAAAATGTTGATCCTATAGTGATGATGATCATCTAACATGGATGAACAAGGTAAATATTTTTCAAATCCAATGAAATGGTTTAAAAGAAGGAACCTGAGATATAATAGAGGGTCATGGGGATGGGGTGGTCAATATATAAAATGATGACTAGGCAGGATTCCCTATTATCTTTTGGTGGCACATGCATGCCAATTTTTTATCATTATACTCCATATTGATTTTTTATGTTTAGTTTTTTTAATTAATTATTCTATTCCATGGGTTTTAATTTTTGGTATGGACCATTATTGGTGATAATAGTTTTCTTTTTTGGGTGAATCTTAATTTTTAGATAAATAATTTATAAGAGTAATAATTAATCATTATCTCAAAAAATCAGTGACCCAATATTCTACCCTAACTCTTTCAAAAAAATATATATAAATTTTTTTAAAATAATATGTATAAAAAATAAATTATATTCATAAAATTGAATAATTATAAAAGAATTAATTGGGGAGTAGACCCCAAAAGAACACAAAAACTGAAACCAAAATGAAAATAAGAATAAAATTTCTGAAATATATAATACACCACATGTCGCAACTTTTATTGAAAAAAATCTCTACTAACACAAATATGGTAATTAAAAGTAATTTTTTTAAATAATATTATTGAGAATAGTTATATTAACATATGGTATTATAATGATTCAATAAGACTTATTAATGAAGAGGAAGACAACATAGATCCCTTCAAAAAAATATCATGTTTCTATGATATGAAGAATATGTGTAATATAAATGAATAACTTGTGTTAGTTTTTTGTGTAATTAAAATATATTATAACATTGTTGATTTCCTAATGATATGACAAAAAAAATTTCCCAAAAAATCATTAGATATAAACCCCTATATAGTGTCCAAAGGAGAATGGTCTATCCTAGTCGCATAATATTTTGGAGGGATTCTTCTTATCAACATGATATAATAGTATATCTTATCAGTTTAGATTAAATTTTCATAGACATTTTTATCTTTATATTGGAAAAAATGTCAACCTTGAGACTTCAATTAATTTACACATATGTTCATAACACACAAGTAAATAATAATATATTAAATTACATGTATCAATTCAAAATATAATATAGGAATATATAATATAAAATTATATCACATTATCTAATTCATTATATCATATAAAATGATGATAATAATGATATCATTACATGTAATATTAAAAAAATTATTTAGATGTTAAAATTCCTTATTAATTGTACCTTACAATATGCTTGTTTTGATATAAAATTTATATTACCATGTTTTACACTATATATGTATATATGGAAGTGGTGTAATTTCGTTATACGACACTAAATAATATCCTCATACAATGAAATAAAAACATTATTCCCAATCTAAAAATATATTTAAAGATATTCATATGAATAACATATGCATTAAATATCACAAAAAGTGTCATAATTATAGTAATAAATTATATAGTATCTTGGAGGGATACCTGGCTAAATAGATGATTTTATTATAGATGAGAACTGTTTTACATAATTATCCCTTAATAGACACACTAGTAGACTTTTCATATGATCTTACCATCTTCATAAAATTTAGAATGAAATCAGAATAATGGGGTGATCTATAATAGTTAAAAGCGGTAAAAATAAGAGACAACAATCAAAGATCATAAGAGAACATAAGGATGGAGTATGTTTATAATCAAGATACTTATGAAAGATAAACCCCAAATGTATAGGTCAATAATCATGTAATAAGTCATGAATAATATAATAACCTATAATTTATTTTTTAAAAATATATATGGATCAATAATAATTACCTATTTTGGAAGAAATAAAAAATTTCTTAAATAAAGGGTGAAAAAGAAAAAATTATATAGAATATCGTACAAAATAGGTATAAAAATGGAATATAACATGGTCCAAAAATAAAAAAACAAATATAGGTTTCGTAATAATAAAAATAGAAATGTAATGATGAATCTCATTATGAATTTTTTTTTTAACAAATTAATTATTTGTGTGCATTAAAATTTGATCCAACTCATTATACCAAGACATTTATTAGAAAAATAATTATGTTCATTTATTAATATATCATGAAATTTAACCCAAAACCAATTGATTATAAAAATATATATGTCCCATTTATCATAATACATACTTATGTGTTTAACATGAAATCAATAATTCATTATATAACAAATATACCAAAGAATGAAAATCTGTTTCATATCCTTTTCAACTATAATAATATATCGAAATAATTTTTAATGACATCAATAATAATGAAAAAGGATTTACACATGGTAAATTATTTATTTTCCAAATAAAATATATTATATTCTAAATATTAGATAATATATGGAATTTAAACCAGATAGATAAATGGTATATGTTTAAGACATTATTTTACCCAATAAACCGGTGTTTAAAATCCTGGCGAGCACCCTTATATTAAAAGAAGAAAATATATAGTGTTTAAATAATAAATAAATTTTAAGAAAATTCATAAATTTTAAAATTAATTTGATAGAAAACACATTAATGTATTTACATGAGTGTAATAAACCTAAAAACAAGACAATTGAGATGGTCCTTCATGAAATGTAATTTTTAAATAAATAACTACTTGTGATATAAAATGAAAATGTGTATGATTCCTTATGTTATTTTTCAAAAAACAAATGTGTCCCAAAAAGAATAATATATGTGACTCATTAAGAGTTATTTATTCATAGGTTATTTGAGAAATTGAGAAATTGTATGATTTTAAAAATACCACCTGATAATGGATCCTTGAACGAAATATTTATTATTTCCTGAAAAGGTTGAGTGTAAAATAGAACAAATGATCATAGAAGGAAACCATTTGAAAAATATATATTTTATCGCAAATCATAAAATTGGATAATAAATATAAATTTTTAAGAGAGGAAAACTAAATTTTTAAGGTCAAATAAAATATAATTTTAATGTGTTTCTAAATACAAATGAATTAATTTACAAAAAGGAAAATATAGATTAGAAAGGGAAGATTCCATAAAATATAGTGGGAATTATTCATAAAATTGATATTAATTTGGAGAGAAATATTTTATAAAGGTAAATAATTTTAATAAAAATGAAATTTTCCCAAAAAATGGATATTAAATAACCCTATAATAAAATTCAAGGATGGAAATAAATATTATATGAAACAATGTTTCTAAGAATATTTTTACTCAATAAAGGGAATCCATCTAACAAAAACAATTACAACATTGGAATTTAATTAAGTGAATGTAATTAAAATAATGAACATGATATTGATCATAAATCCCCATTAATAAAATTAATATGGTCATATAAATTAATCTGGTTTTACTGTAAAAATATTAGAGATATCATGGTGTATTAAAAGAAATGTATCTTTCAAAACTATATCATATCCAAAAAACCCCTTACAGTGGTGGTAACCTAAGAATCAATAAAAAATAATACGGTTAACATGAAATAGAAATTAAAATATGAAGAAATGAAGTATGTCTATTATACATTAATTAATCATGGAAGTGTATACACACAAAAATTATGGTCCACAGTATCAAAAAAGTCCCATCAACATGAATTTATAGAAAAATATCACATACTACCTAAGAAACACATTATTTTAAATCCAATGAAATGGTGATCTTGAAATTAAACATAAATTAACTAAAATTTAGTTAAATTTCATGTATTATATATTAAATTCTTAGTACACACAATATGTAAAGGAAATTGCGTTCCTAAATCAAAACATATATTAGTACAAAGGATGATTATACACAACAACATTGCCATAAATCATTTTAGTTGAACATAGTCTATCCTACTATATAAATAAAAAAACTATCATAATCACTTATTATATATACCAATTCAAATTTATTACCCATTATAAAATTTTTGGTAACTATCTATCATAATAATGTTTACATGTTATAGTTTATTGTCATCATCAAATCTTATAATTGATTGATTATTTAGTTTTTATAATTTTTTATAGTGATTGGGTCAATTCTAACTTGGTCAAATTAAATCATTTACGATTATTTATGATATAATAATAATTTTTTATATAATTACTTAATTCCAATTGAAATAGGTGAATGACATGGATATGTTTTATAAAAAATGAAATTGTAATGAATTGGTTTCTGAATTTTCAGCGATCGAAGGTGGTATATCAATAAAAATATTCAATATTTGTAACCACATTCAAGAAATAAAAATACATTTGAATAAAAATATTTTTACATGACATTACCCTTACATTATATACCATACTAATTCAATATAAAAATTGTATAACATCATTCACATGGTTGGTAATGTAGAGCATAACAAGTGTGTGTTATTATGATTTCATATGTAAATTTTTTTTATTAAAATATCAATATATGTTTTAAAAGTATTATAAAAAAAATATATTTTAAATTAATTAAAATATTTAATAGAACCAAAAATATTGTATGGTGATGAAAAAATATTTATTTTATAGAGGTAGTAGTCTATACAGACATACTATTTGTAGTTCTATTTCACTAAAATGGTATGGAATTAAGGTATATGATAAATTTTCATTTAATATTTATAATTTTAAAATATTAAACATATTAATTCAATAAAAAACAACCATTTCACAAACCATTGATGGTGGTGATGAAAAATGAACATCATCACTTTGTAGAGGTGACAGTCTGCAGGTTCGCTTCCTTGATGTTATTTTGTTTTTCTTTTTGGTTTGGAACTATTAAATAATTGTTGAAAAAAAATTATAAAGTTAAATTAAATTAATAATGCTTATTTAATTATTTTGTATTGGATATAAATTTTTCTGAAGATGATTAATTAAGAGAAATTCCTAGAGAGTAAGAATTACTCACATTTAGAACATGTTATTTCTCATGGATTTTTTAGAAGATGGAGTCATAATAAAAAATAATTAATAATATATGATTATTAATTTATATATCATTACAATAGGGAATAATGGTAGTGTATCAAGATTACAATCTAAGGGATATGTGTTTCATGTAGTGGTGGAATTGGTCACCATTCATAAATGATGAAAGTGGTAATTTTGGAAGTACCCATTATATTTGTATATTGGTATTTCACATTCCAAGGATAAAATGTGAAAAAATACTGAAATAATTGAGTTGAGAAGGGTTATTAATGGAAGAACTCATAAATAAAACTTCTGAAACGATTCATAAAATGCTATTTGTATTTTCACACAAATTAAAACTAGTTTTATCCATTTAACATATATTGTTAAAATTGATGTTTTTAACCATAGTAACCGATTTTAATTATCGTGTTATATTATTCATTATTTAAGAATTTTAAAATTAAAATCAAAATTATAAAAATTATATTATTCAAAATAATCTATAGTTTTTTAATTTTTTTTACAAAATTAACATATTTCATGTGTAAAAATCATTTTTTAAAAGTGTGTTTTTATGATTAAAATATTCTTTTATGATAAAATTATCAGTGTAATTAAAATGAAAATACTAATTTTTTTTACTAAATAAATAAACCAAAAAATTAATTTGGAATTAATCCAAAAACGTATTTCATCATTAAAATGATTAATTAAAGAAAATAGATAAAATTTATAAATTTGGATGAAATGTTTCTTATTTTCTAAAATATCATATATATTATTTCTATAATTAGAAAAATTTATAAAATTATTAATATTTATCCATGTAATTTTATTTAATATTTTTTAGAATCATATAAGAATATATTATATAATTATTGGTTGATAATACCTTCAGGATGGGTAAAAACATTATTGCTCAAAATTTACATAAAAAAAATATATTTTTAAAAAATCTGAAAATTTAAAAATAAAATAATATTTAAATGATTAATATATAAATTATATTCAGCTAAAAAATTAAAAATTAAAAATTAAAAATAATAATTTAAAAATTGTTCAAAAATTAAATTCAAAAAAACTACTTTTGTAGAAAATTTTAAATTTTAAACATCCAGTGTCTAAAGGTATATTTCATATAAACATATAAATAATTTAATGTAAGGATATATGTTTATAAATAAAAATATTAAATATTATTAAATTCATATTCATCATAAAATTTTAAATTATTGAGGTATAATTGAATATATTTCTTAATAATAATTCATTGAAAGATATCCTGTATAAAATATTAAACAATTAAAAATAATAACATAAAATTACATTAATTGATTTTTATATTTGTGTTTAGAAATGACTGTTTTAATCTTGTGATATTAATATGCAGTAGTTCTATTTAGTTTGTTGTTGCATTAGTTCAGTGTTTCATATGACTCATTCTATCGAAGATTATATAAATTTAAGGGATCCAAAATATATTTCCATTACATTATACCCTTCATAAATTTATTGCATAATAATAATTTCAATTATTAATTAGCAATGAAGTTATGTGATGATATTATTAATATATTTATCATTTGGGTAAAATATATATTTTTGTATCTACCATACTATATTATTCTATATTAAAATCGATATTTATCAAAAATTAATATTACACAATGATAGAATAATATACTAAGGTATGTATAAACACTAATAATATATTCTCCAAAACATTCCTTCTCAAAATCATTTTACTGTACAACTAATTAAACCATAGTGAGACAATAAAACCTTCCAAAAATTATAATTATATTTAACCCTCAAATTATTTTAATTTATCGTTTATAAAATATCAAACTATCCAATATATTTTACAATCTAAACAATGTGACGAAATTACAAAAAGAAATCATCAATCAATAATGAATCCCATGGTTACAAATAACCTCTTATATACTAATTCGAAATCAACCACAATTTTATTATCTAAACATTAATCATATATTATACTAAGGATTTATCTATCACATAATAATTTATTCATCAATAGTTATCCTAAATAATATATTCAATCCATCAAATTCCATTACAATGTTGTTTATTCTATTTAATATATGTTTTAGACATTTGAATAAAAAATAAAGAAGAAAAATCATTGCATGTTAAGCATATTACTAATAATTTTTAAATATACTATCATATCATTTATTAATATCACTAATGAATTAAATTAGATAAGAGTAGTTAATTATTTATGTCATGCACAATTTGATAAAAATGTTTTTACCAAATCCTTCCATTTTAGTATTATTAACCTTGGTAAATTTAACCCAATTCTATAATCCACTTTTATATTCCTCATATGAATTTTATTTCTTGGAATAAAACATATTAAAAATTCCCCCATAAAAATCAAATGTTATAATCTTTTTGTACATATCCATTATCCTAATTCCATGGGTTTTCATTAAACAATTCTCATCCAAATCAACAAAATGAGAAATTTTATCCCTAATTTAAAAAAACTCTTTGTAGAGAAATAATAAGTTTATTCAGGATAAATATATCTTTATGTAATGTCATTCCTATAAAATTATCATAAAATATCAACAAAATCTAGCCATTTAAGAAAGTGAACATTTAGTGCCATTGTGGAATATCTATGTAATAATCCAATTATTTGATACTTGTAAATATTTCTCAATATTTTATCACACTATTCTCCCTTTTAAACTTCTCATATTATATATCCATCATCATAACATGGGGATCGAAAATATTGGAATGGGTGATCTCAAACACCATGTCACGGTAAACATAAGTGATAATAATAGAAGTTCATAAGTGATTATAAGATGCTCACATTTGAATAATTAGGATACTTTATAAATATATACCTATCAATTCATAGATCATAAATAATTTAATAGGTTATTAAATTAAAAAATAACATATCATTGAATTTAGTTCAAATCAAAGAGGGACAATAATTTTATGATGACATAGAAGCATAGAAAATAATATTAACTAATTGGAGAATAAATTAAATTATATTATTACAATAAAAATAAGGTTGAAAATGGAATTTAACATAGAATTTATATAAAATGAATTTAAAATGTGATAATATTTTATGAATACAAAACCTTGTGATCAAAATAATTATGCTCACTTCGCTGTAACCAAACTCATTATGCCCACAAATTAAAATGTGACTATGATAATGATAATCACTCCATTGTGAACATGGTCATTCTTTCAAGACCATAAAATATCATGAAATATAAAAGAAAACTAAAAGATTAGAGGGAGATCTTTGACCCCACCCACTATCCGACATAAAAATGAGTTCCAAATGGAATCAATGACTCATCATATAAATAATAAATCTAGAAAAAAATGTGTTTTTATGCCACTTTAAAAGGTAATCACATGTGTGAAACATTTATCATTCCATATATAGTTATTACATGATATATAAATTGAAGTAAATAGTTTTTTCAAGATAATTATTACTTTTATAGGTAAATACCATTCAATCTTGATAATAAAGAATATGATATTTTTTCCGTTTTGATCAAAGATATATGACCATGTACACAATTTTTCAATTCAATTAAAATATGGATTCTAGTATTGCATGATTAATTTACTGTATGAATTTTTTTACCATTCTCTTGGGAAATAATGTCTAAAAAAATAAAAAACATTAATTAATTATCTATGAAAAAATAAATGTGTATTTAAATGATTTTATTGTTCCAAAATAGTGTAAGAGAGGTTTTTGGGTTTTTAATAAAAGGAAATCTCTAATAGGATAAATAATTTTTAGAAAAGGGGAAAATATATGGGAAAATATAAAATTTTATTTAGAAAATATTTTCTTCACATCTATAAAATAATAATTTACAAGACATACTAAATATTTTTCTACAGAGGGGAAATGATTTTTTGCAACATTTTTATTAAAAAATAATCCTTAGTTGTGGTTCCTAGAAGTGACATATAGTTTATTTTATGAATTTGTTTTTTTGAAAAAAATTCATGAATGGTATCCCATTAAAAACATCATTATTGAAATATGCCTCATAATATTGGATAATATATCTTCATATAAAAAATGGGAAATGGAAAATATGAAGGTTACAGGAAATAAACAATATTTGGAGTCACAAATATAAAAGATAATATTATAAAAAAGGAAAAAATTGATGTTGTGGTATCATCATTAAACACAATGAGAATTATTATATATATTGTTATACTATTCGATAAAAATATTTTATCAAGAAAAATTATTTTAATGAAATTATCATTATGAATTATATATAAAGATAATTTTTAATAAAATAACATATTATGTTGGAAGAAACCTACAGTCAAATTTATTTGTTTAATAACATGAAATAAAACTAGAAGAATGTAGTTGAGTTATAAATATATAATTTTATATTCGTATCTTTTGAACAGAAATAAATTTTAATATGGAATTTGATAAAAATAATTGTACCCCATTAATTAAAAGAATTTGGAAAAACATATTCATTATACTATAATAATATAACAACAATTATATCATGAGGAACAATAAGATATATGTATCATGAAATTAAATTTTAGAAAAATAACACCTTATAATGGTTATAACATTAAAATAAGAAGGCTAAAATAGTGTTTACAGGATATTGAAATTAAAATATAATGAAATGAAAGATAATAAATATAAATGAAACAAATAGGTTGGTGGATATCATATATAAACTAAAATTATGGTTCAAAATAGAAAGTATATCTTATGAAATTGCATATAGAGACAAATCACCCTTTTAGCATAGTAAATAATTAAATACAAACCACTTGAAAGTGTGTGCATGAAATAGAACATTAATTTTCATAAATAAAATATTATTCATGATATTTTATTTCATATGATCATTATAAAACACATATATATTACATTAGGTGCATAAATCCTAACATGTGTCAGTAAAAATTAAATTGAGAAAACTACCTTAACTTATATCCCACATAGTGGATTGTTTTTGAACAACCTAAAAAAACATAACACTATTAGTAATATATTTAATATAATTAGAAAAATATATTAATAGCTATAAAAAACTATGATATCTCTAAGTCACATATATTATTATTGTGTATAGTTTATTTTCACCATCAGTTGTTTGAGTTTTTTGATTTTGTTTCTCATATATGTGTCACGTTGATGAGGTCAATTCTCACATAATTGTACGTTGTTCAAATTTTTAAAAAATAAGGATTATAATAATTAATTTTATTTATTTTATTTTTACACATTCATTAGTTGATTGAAATAGATATTGATTATGAAAAAGACATTATGATGAACCAGTTTTTGTGTTCCTTATAATCGAACGGTGGAATATTAATAAATATATTAATTACTATATTTTTTAAATATAAAATTAAATATATATTAATGAATAATTATTAAATGATATGTCCATCATATATCAGTACTTAATCATTCATATTGTAAACATTATAAAATCATTCATAGAGTTTGTAAAATATACCCACATGAGAGCATGTTATAAGGTTAAAAGGATTTAGGAACTTGTTTATATATTGATAAAATAAATTTTCTAGCACCATAATAAATTCATATATATAATTTATCATGAAAAAAATATTCTTAAAACCATACATGGATGGTAGTTATGGAACATATAAATTTTAATTCAATGTTTGGAAAATTAATGATCACACATCTCAAAAAATTGGATGGATTAACAGAATATAATAAATAATAATTAAGGAATTAGAATTTTTAAATATTAATATTTTAATTCTTATAATGCACCCTTCTTACATACCTTAAGAAAAGATGATTATAAATTAACCCCATCACTTGGTGGTGATAGTTTCCACATGTATGCATGAACAATGTTGTTTTTCTTATCTTTTTGGATGGAAAGGATTGAATATTGGATATTCATTTAATCTTATAATATTATATTATATTAGTAATAATAATTTATTTATTTGTTAGTGGATATAAATTTTATAGAAGAGGAATATTATGAATAAAAAACTACTAATTATTAAGTACACATGTTGAGAACATGAAAATTATCTTAGAATAATCACTACAAATTGTGGCCTTATTATAGGTAATTGATCCAATAGGATTATAAACATGATATATTATTAATTTATTTGATTTTTTTTGATGAAATTTTTTATTATGTTTGTATCATGATTGGGTGGATGTGACCGCATTTCATAAATCAAGATAAGGGATGTTTTGGATGTATGAATTACATTTCAGTAATGGAATTTAACAATATAATGGTAAAATGATCGTACTGTGAAAAATAATTGAGTGCTGTAGGGTAATAAAATACATCTACCATAAAAAACAAATATGTATGTTATTAAAATAAATTAGAAATTTTACACATTTTAAAAATCAATTTACACTTTTATTTTTATGTGGAAAGTAATGTTTTTAGCCACGTTAAATAATATTAATGAGAAAAAAATATTGTCATTGTTTTAAAATTTCAAAAAGATTATTCTAATTATTAAAATAATTGTATTAAATGAAATCTTTATATTTTAGGAAATTTAATATTTTTTAATTGATGAAATTGATGTAAATGAATAACTTTTAGGAATAATTTGTCTTTGTGATATAAATTTTTTTGTCGGTTAAAATTATAAAATATATCACATTCAATGAAATAAAATTTTTTAATATAAAACAAATAATATTTTTCATATTTTAATGAAATACAACAATGAACATCTCTATTAAAATTTCAATTAAAATTAAATATCAACTATAGTATTTAAATTCGAATGAAATGTTAATTGATTTCTAAAATATCAATCATTGGTTTTATATATATATTATATAATTTAAAATGTTTAAATATATTCCTAAAAACATTTATTAGAAGGTTTTTTGATATTATTGTTCATTAACATATAATTATGAAGGCATAAATGTTACATTTTTTGGTAATAACTATATTTATTATTATTCACCAAAAAATATAATGATTTATAAAAATACGAATATTTAATTTTAATATAATATTAACATTATGAATAAACAAAATAATTTAATTTCATTAAATGTGAATTATTAATTTAATAAATTTAACATATATAATTAAATGCTAAATATAAAGAAAAAATTATTTATATAAAAATGACATTTAGAAAAATAAAATTTATTTAAAAATTATTCACATAAATATATAAATAAAATAATTTTGAAATATAAGATTATAAACCTATGTATCACCTATTCTAATTATCTTCTTCCTATTTCCAATTAAAAATTTTAAGGAAATGTACAGATCCTTTTAAATTTTTTTCCATCAACATGAATATTATTCAAAGGAAAATAATAATACAATAATTATTTTAATTGACTACTATAATTTTTTTAATTATTATATTTATATTGTAATTTTAATATTTCATTGTCTATTTATGTTGAGCATTTTTTTAGTCTATTTATTTGGGATATAATCTATCAATTATTGTAGTAATTTAAATGATCAAAATCATGTGTTTCTACATAAAATATTCATTGCATTCCTATTTGTTATAAAATAAAAAATATAGATGTTGAATAAAATGATAAAATACAAATTATCATATATTTATTGATATTGTATCGTATGTAAAATAACAACCCATTGGAACTGTTGAATAATAGAATATGTTACATTAACTTTATAATTTAAAACATATGTTAACATAGAAATTAGTAGTAAAAATTAAATTTTCATATCATCTAAAATAGTTTTTGGGGACATATTCTCATCTACATCATCCATTACATTGTAAGAAAAAAATTGTGAATCCAAATACAAAACACCTTTTGGGTATGCTCTAAAATACATTTAGAACAACCCTTTGAGTTATATAAAAATTAAAATCTTGTAAACAATCATTTATAACCTCAAAAGAGAATTTAGTATTGAAAAAATTATGAATTTACTAATTTATAAATATAACAGAGTGTAATCTATAAAAACATTAATTATACTTAATATATAAAGGGATATGTAATGGTCTACATTAAACATTTATTTCCCTATACATTTTTTCACCTGAAACATCATATATAAGCATGAATATTTAGATAATTAATATTTCCAATACATCAAAACACTATGGGAAAATAAGTATTACAAACTATTATAATATACTCATGTGTTCTTGATTCTACAAGTCTATACTAACCGCATGCATCAACACATCACATGTAATTCACTCAAGATGATGATAACATTATATTCCCCACATTAAAATAGATATCCATATCACAGTCACCTTATCAAGGTATGGAAATGAACTCTATTAGTCTATATCAATCAATGGCCTCGATAAAAAACATTTTATATTAAAGAATGACTCCTATATTTGTTAAGCCTCAAATAATTATAGGATCATCAACATAAAAATTTTCACATTATTATCATATCCTCATGTGTGGTATAATAAAGGTATTAATGTAAAAAATGATCTCATCCTATGTTTTTTTCTGAACAAAGGATAAGGGTTTCAATATGAAAAATACACACTTAACATACACAATATAGAGATTGCGAGAATCTGTTTGGGAAACATACAGGTTCATCTATAACATAAAACATAATTCATATCTCATGAGTACGATTTTATCAATGTATAAAATCATACCCTTGAAAACCTTAATATTTATTCATAACATTAAATACTATAAGATGAAAAATTATTAAGCATTCAACACATTTTTTTGAATAACTTCTTAATATTCACTTTTTTTATTAATAAATTTTTGAATTTAAGAGTTCCCTATGGGATAAAAAAGTATATTTTCATCAAGTTTATTCTCTTATATCATAGTTTAGAGGGTTGTTGTGGGATGATTTTGGGAATATATGAACTAAAATTATGCAATATGTAACAAGTTTTGATCATTCACACTATTCACTAACCCTTTATTGAGATGAAATATTTAATATTAATACAAGAGAGGTATTTAATTACTATTCATTATGATGTGATGCAATAGGGGTAATGCTTTATAATTTGAAAAGAGTTGATTGTGTTTATTAGGATGTTTTATGGGGATATGATCATTTCATGGTTTTCATATATCCAGATAGTTAAAAGACATTATTGTTTGTTGTTAACTACTACATAGTGGTATTTTTCAAGAATTATGGGTTGCAATGTGACATCAGTAGTCAAACAATAAAGGGATCAACCTAGGGTTTCATTATATGAAGTGATGGACCACTCCCTCCCCTATATTTTAATTTTTTTCATTCAACCCCTCATCATTTAGTATTATCTTCTATATCCATTGATATATTTGTTGATCCTTTCAATAGAGAATATATTTTAGAGATAACATGACACATTTGGGGTAAGGATTCATACAACCATGATGAACATTATTAGAGATATAAATATTTAATTATTTCATTATATAATATTAACTAGTTAATTGTAAATATGTTTGTTATTTATTGTTATTTACATATTTTATCAATGACATGTTGATTTAGATTTCCTTTAGTGAATTTCAATCCTCCTTCAGCTAACTAGTTCTTGATTTTATCCCCATTTTAAATACAATGTTTCAATACTTTTCTCCGAAAATGACAAGTTTCTCCCTAAATATTAATTATTAAATAAAATTATACTATAATATGTTATATTTCCAAATTGGTTTATGATAGTGGAGGTATTCCATGGAATAGTCCACACATCTTTGAAATATGGATGTCCAAAACATTTTTTTATGATTTGTCTTGAATATTGTAGGATAAGTTTCAATAATTATCTTCAGAAATGTTTTAACCTTAAACAATAAAATTCAAAGTTCAACTTAATCCATCCCAATCTTTATAGTTATCCAAAATACCTCTGTCTAGACTTTCTCTAAAAGGTCTCTTAATTCCAAAATCAATTTATTAGATTCCCTAAACAACGTAATGTTTCACTTATTGTCACATACTAAAAATATTATTACCTTCATCATATTAAAACCTTAATGAAAAGAACAAGTACTGTAGTACAATCCATATATATATCACATTATTCTTATAACCAGAATATAATCCTTGAGTCCAAAATCACCAATACATTAATTATTATTCTTCAATTGTAGTAACAACATAAGATTGTCCTTGATCCATTGGCCTTTTCTGTGGTAAGTTTCTCTGATGCTTAGGACATTCATTTTCATAATGACCCATTTCCCTACAATTGTATCATTCAACATTGATAGCCTCTTTCTTTCCCTTGCAATCAGGTGCCTGGTGACCTTTTTCTCCACATTTATAACAAACTCCCATTCCTTTTAGGCAAGCACCAGGGTGATTCTTCCCACAATTATCACATAATGGAAAATCCTTCTTTCCCTTTTTCCATTTATCTGTCCCTTGTTCCACCGTTCTCTTCTTCTCTTTCATTACTTTGTTGTCATAAGACTTAGAGAATTCCTTTTATGTCTTGATAGCACATGAGACAATACCTTCGTATGATGAGAAGGATTGTGATACTAAATCACAAAGGAGAAATGGTATTAACCCATCAAATAAATGATCAATTTTACTTCTTGGGTTACATATATAATCTACTACATGCCTTGCTTACCTTGTAATGTTAGCCTCATACTTTGCGACATTCTCATCCTCCTTTTGTCTCAGACTCAGAAATTGACTTTCCATATCTGCTCGATGGTCACGAGGAATGTATTTTTCTAAGAAAAGATCTTTGAACTCTCTCCATTCCATACTTGATACTTCTTCATATTCTTTTTTATTTTGAATCAATGACCACCATTGATCTACATCTCCAGTAAGGTGGTAAACTTCCATTATAACCTTTTCCCTTTCACTACTTCCCAAGGCATGGAATATTTTCTCTAAGGAATTTATCCATTGCTCAGATACTAAGGGATTTATAATTCCATTGAATGTTGGTAGTTGTTGCCTCATGAAGCGGTCTAAAATTGTTCCTCCACGTTGTGAATCAGGGTGCTCCATACGAGTAAGGTTATTATTCAGAACCTGAGTGAGTTGTCCCGATATGGTAATAAGTTGATCAGCACCAGTTGTATCTCCAGCTCCACAATAATTATCTTGAGTAGGAGGTAAATCCCTACATGGAGTGTGTGCATTGATACGGATTCCATTCCTCCCACTAGGTGTCATTTCTATACAATGGCATAAACTAGATTAGTTTAGCAAAAAAATTACATAATTCCATACTAGTAAAACACATAACATAAATTGAATTATTTATGGATATAATCCACAATCATAAAAAGAAATGTCTTCTTTGAGGAAGTATATACTCATAAACCCTTTCATAATGGTTTGTAAAGAAAATGAAAATTATCCTAAGCATATCCCCTGGGAGTGTTGTAACCCAGAGTGCAGCAAAGCCCATTGTCGTGCACCAGTTCTCGTTCCAGTCTAGCTCAAAGCGGTGTATTCGGGTTTTACCCCTAGGTACATCTGTGCCAGAGCCGCCTCTACCTTCTCATATCCAAACAGGGATGTATTGCTCGGAAAACTCACAAAATATCTATAATACCAAAATTCTAGGAAGTTCTTCTATACTAATCCTCAAAGTCTATCTTCGGGCTATGTGCTCTAATCAGAGTTTATCTAAATCTAGCTTCCAAGGTTAGTAATAAAGTGCCTCTGATACCAACTGTAACGCCCCGACCCCAGTTACCCAGAGTCGTTGCATTATTGAATAACATTGGCATGATCACAAAAGATCAAGTCTCAAAAGACCGATTAGTTTAGTAGCCTTGGATACACTAGATACATTCATAAATGTTACATTACATCATAAAGTGAAAAACTAAAATAACAAAGTCTCCATATTCCATACTCATATCCTCTTCTGACTATCCCTACAGGTCATTCATAAAATACTTCTTCACATCCTGGAAAATATTAAAACATTGAAAGGGGTGAGCTCAAATGCTCAGTAAGGATAAAAATATTGCGGAAGCTTTCTTAAATAAACATTAACAATTAAGGAAATGTATAACTAAAACAAAAGCCTTTTCAAACTTGAACTCCAGCATAATATGGCAAAAATAAAATTAAATAATTCCATTTACATACTCACATGGATATTCTACTAGTCGAATAATCACATGCAATATCAATAACCACTTTCAAAATGATGGAATGCATAATGCCACACTATCATAACCACGTATCCAAGGCATCGTGCCAAGACCACAAATAGATTTTGTCAAGGCCTCATGCCAAGACACTAGTTTGTCTCATGATACCTACCGATGCATCGAGGAGCTATAGCGGGATCCACCCGTCACTTATTAAGTCCAATTCATTCCTCATATGAACAGGTTTAAACATATCATAAACCATAACATAATCGTATCACATAAAACGTGCATAAAGGAAACACAAAATTTCCACATTTCAATCACAAGATATCAATACAACATATTGATATAATAAAAACATTATCAAAACCATTTTCAATTCCAAAATAAAATAAAATTAAAACTTGGTATTTAATTTTCATTTAAAAAAAGTTATAACTTGTAGAGGAAGCCGAAACTCAAATAATGGTCAGGGTGGCGGAGAAGTCGTTGTCGCTACATACGTACGGAAAAAAACATTCCATTTTTTCTTTTAGTAAAATACTTCGTATAAAAATATTCCTTTTGAAAAAAACATAAAAGTCAAAGGGTTTTATACACTATATAAAAGAATGTTGTGTATAAAATAAAATATGCCTCAATTAAAGGAGGCTGAGACGAAGTCCCTTAAAAAGAACATTTTTAAATAAAATAGATCTATTATGAGTATTCACTATATGTACACATAAAGAATGTATACATACAAGATAGTACATAATAATATCATGACATAATTTGAAAGTAGGAGATTAACCTAATGAACGAATATTGGGTTAAGAAGTTCCCTTACCTCATATCCAACTTGACTCGACCGCTCTTAAACCTCATGAATAATAAACTAGAGTTAATCTCTACCTTCTTAAGATCCTTTTTGAAGTTCATTATTCCTTTTATGTCACTTATTTCCATGTCATGAACATTATGTAATTATTTAAGTTTATAACGGTCGTTTTGTCGATCTTAGGTACTTGAGTCAAAAATAAACTTCTTATAATTACAAGTTGTTCATGTGGTGAAAAATCCATTATATCAAGAATTAAATTCATGATTTATATATCATATATATCATATATATCCATTATATTAATTCATTCATAATATTACGTAACATTTAGAGGTAAGAAATGAAATGCACCGTTCATGGAGACGGTAAGCCGTACGTACGCATGAACGCTACTTTCATTTATATTTCTTATTTAATGGAATGAATTTATAATTATATAAAGATATACTATAATTACAGTATAATAAAATTTATAATACCATTTACTCCATCCTTTATACATCCCACATATGGCATTAACGATTCAAATCACTTTGAGGGGGCGGTAGTCCGCGCTTCCTAAAATGAAATTATCGCGTTTACCCATAATGTAAATCATAAATGTATTCCATAAATAAAAAATAAATAATCATAAGGAAAACATAAACATAATATATATATCATATATGAAAATAGTGTCATCAAAATTTCCACCATTAGAGGTGTTAAAAGAATATTGAACAATCATCGTTTCGTGAGGCAGTATTTCGCCACCCACAGAAACAGTAAGTTTTTTGACCATTAGACGAAGGTGTGTGTAAGTGTAAACCAAATAAATATCATATAAACATCATAGTATATTTTATATACTGTTGTTGTTAAAAATTAATGGAATTAAAAGAGTTTATGTGGTTGGAGAAGAAAAATAATACAAAACAACATTAGAGAAGACATTACCTTAAAATCGGGTAACTCTTTTTGATTTGAGCCAAAGGCTTCCTTGGAAAGACTTCTGCCAAAAGTGAGGCTTCTAGAAGTAAGGTAGGAAAGTTTAGAGAGTATTTGGGCAGAGGTTGGCGGAGCCAAAAGGCTTTGATGGTGTGATTAAGGTGGTATTGGTGGGGGCCTTTTATAAGGGGAGAGAAGGGGCAGTCATGGAAAGATTGAAATGATACTTTATTATGAAATTATTTTTCAGATTCGAAAGGTCCCAAACTTATATATTTCGAGGGTAAGGTGATAAGGGTTCGATATCTACTCATCCAATAGTTTTTGGACAACTGTAAGTCTTATATTTTACATTATCTTTTCATTTTATTTAAATTGTTAATTAATGAGGCAATCGCTGCATCATCATGGTGTCATAAATAATTTAATTTATTTAATGTTTAAAAATTATATAAAAAATATCATGATGTATTAAATATTTTTATCTTTCTAATGAATATTTATAGTCAAACATATGACTTTTATAAACCCATTTAAAAATTGTTTTAGTAAAACAACTCATGTTTGTGACATTTTTATTTTAACATTAAATAAAAAGTTTTTAATGTTATTTTCCTACCAAAGTGGCTCCATGGGGTCCCCACATTGACCCATGGATTGTCTTGGTCGTCCACGACTCTTCATATAGGGATAGGAAAAGTGTAAAGGTATTTTCATATTTTTATAATTTCATTTTTACCTTAAATTTCACTAATTACCTTTAATCGCGATTAATTAAACATAAAAGATACTATTCACCAAAAATTATTTTAATCACATTGAACCATATTTTACTTTCTAATGACAACCATGTATGTTGGATTTTTGAAAATCAAATCACAGAAGTGGTAATGTTTCATTTAAACGAAAAATCTGTTTTTCAACTACCACTTAGTGGTTCCACTATTCATCAAAAATTGAAGTTTGTCAGAACAATGCCAAAATTTCACCCTAAGATATAATTGATATTCTGAATTAAAAAATGATGCCTATTTTACAAAATTCCAAACTTATATGTTTCATTAATTAATTTTATAATTAATTCCTGCTGTCACAACAAATAGCATGTTTTTAAGAAACAATATATATAAAAAGATTTACAATTGTTTATGTCCAATTTCCAAGTGAAATTAATTCTAATGACCACCATTGGATAAAATGGTGAAAATATATTCTAATTATACCTTAAAACCAATAAATAGTATAATTTATCACTATAGATTATTTTGAATAAAAAAGTTGTTTTTATGTATTTTTCACTATTCATAAAAAATTGGAAGTTCTCAGAAAAATTCCAAAAATTCAACATAGGCTAATTTCGAAATTCCGAATCCAAAAATATAGTCCATTTTGAAGTATAATATATATAATTTCAAAAGTTTGGTATTACTATTAATAATGGCTATTTTGATTGGTCGCGGTGTGTTAGAATCTCGAACTTGCGTACAATGCAAGCTATTGCATTATTGAAAGAGAAGCGTATCGCGGAAGCTCGGGGTGTTACATTACATTTATATGATACCCATTTAATTTCATGGAATATGATATATTTTTTATCACATATATGTATGATTTAATTATGAGATTGTTGGGACATATATCTTCCAACAATGCATTGGGTAATGATTTATATCTCATGAGAATGATAGGAATGGAATGAGGGTTTACATGTTTCATTAATATAGGGCTAGAATGATGGTTTAGTTGGTTCAATAATACAGTGATAGAATAAAGGATTAAATATTTTAGTAATATATGGATGGAAATAGGGTTTAATAGATTCATTAATACAACAATGGAATGAGGGATTACATGGTTCCAAAATACAAGGTTGTAATATGGGTTTATATGGTTCATTAATAAAGTGTTTTAATTAAATTTTAATCAGTTTGATAACAAAAGGATAGAATGTGGTTTTACTCTGTTCAGAAATATATGGTCGGAACGAGGGATTACTCGGTTATGTAATATAGGGATAGAATGAGGATTCACATTGTATAGTGGTATAGGGTTTGAACGGGGGTTCACCCGGTATAGTAAAAGAAATGTCCTCTAAGATGGACTGGACAATGATTCCTTGGATAATATAGAAATCATATTATGTGCTTACCGGTTTGACATAATTCCATGTTTGATTCATATATTATGATTTCATGTCATATTCCCTTTATATCATTATGAATCTTGTCATATGAACTACTAATCATTATAACATGACCTTTTATATTGATGGTATGATCTTCTATTTTAATGTTCAGATTCTCATACCCTTATGCTCATGTTTATGCTTGTTTTTCACTATTTTTCCCCTTACTGAGAATTTGAGGTCAACAGTTTTATTTTTTTATATTCTCTAGGTTATGATGATATGTACTATGTTATATAAGTCTAAGAAGGGTGATAGTCGGTAATAACCTTTTTGGATATGTTGTATCTCAAATATGTACCAGTTGTATGTTTCCATGCTTATAAAGAAACTATACCAGTCATGCTCTTTGTTATTGAAATTTTATAATGTTTATTTATTCCTCAAAAGATATGTAATTTTAATGTTTGAAATGTGATGGTCTCTATAGTTGGTATCATAGGAATGGTATATTTAACCGTAGGAAACTAGGATGAGACATAATTAGTGATATCCTTCGGCATAATTCTAATGATATGTCTAGGGATGTCTCTAAGGATAAGTAAAAATGAGGAGTTAACATATATGAATATTTCTGAGAATTTCGGTAAATGATATATATAAATGTTTAAAAGTAATAAAACCATGTATAGATACTATAACTGTTTGTAGATCTGGCACAAATTTAACTACATGTAACAACACTGTCAAGATGTTTTGGGAATGACTCATGGTTATCTAGTACATGACAATGGGCCTTGATTAACACTTCATTTGAAACTGCCTGAGCATATGACTTGGGAATTCCTAAAGTCTTCACGAACCATCATGATGGATTTAGAAATTAGATAGAAATGAATATCCTAGGATAAATCCTATGTTTTAATGATCATGGAAGGGTTAATTAATTATAAATCATATATGTAATTATTTTCATGGATATATGGTTTCCTATTATGGTAAGTAATGCTCACACTATGCTTCTGGTTTTATTTTGTGGTAGGATCCAGAAGGAACCTGATTAATGTAGAATGATATGGAAGATTTGAGGATATGAAATCATGGAGGATGGTCATTAGAGATAAATATGTCATGATCATGACTATTCAGTTTTCAAAAAATATGATTAACAATGTTTACTTTAACCAACTCTCAAAATCACCAAAGAAGAGAAATAAGAAGTTCTATGAGTGTTTGGGTAATGGAGACTATGCAGGGAAGAATATTCATTTTCCATTGTTTCAATAATGTTGAAATAATTACTAATGTGAATGTCTTAGATGAACAAGATTGTGTTTTTAATTAAGAATAAATGGGCACAAAGAAAGTGACTGAAATTTAAAAATGAAGATTTTGGTTAAAAATGGATGAGAATTCTGGCCTCCCTAATTTTTCATCAATCGTTATGTGTTTTTGGTAGTCCTAAAATGGTCATTATTCAACACAATGTACCATGAGGAATTTTCATGAAGAGAATCATCAAGGTGGTGCGTTTAATGGTTACCCAGTGGATAATGAAGAGACTATGAATGAATTGTGAAAAGGAATTTGTATAGTTGTTAATGGATTATGGATGAAGTAATAATGTTATTTATGTATTTGGATTAAAAATTTATAAATGATTAAAGACAAAAGAATTGTTCTACTTATTATTTTCACTCAGTATTCTCAGGTTTATGTTGAATGTTCACTGTAGACTGATGAAGTGATTTAATGACAATAGGATATAATTACTACGTTAAGGTAACACTTAATATGTTCTTTATGATAAGATAATATTTTATGGAAAATGATACATGGGATTTTAATAAGTAAAATAGAATATATTGATTACCATGGAATAATGTATGGAATTAATTATAGGTGGTTTTCTCTACCTCTAATGAATTTTACAAAATTTTCTGGATATAAGTAGTAAATCCAATATAAATTGGAATGATGAATCACACATGTTTTTCAATAGGATATATGGTAATTTAGGTTGTTACTATGTTTTAGGAGATTATATTATGAGGGTATTAACATGTATGTAATGTGTCAACCATGAGCTACATTGTGTTTTATAGGGGAATCCATGCTAATCTAATTTCATGACCCTATTTCAGAAGTTGTAGATTTCGATTTTTGAGATGTGTTATAAGGTTAACAATTCTTGAAAGATTGATTTGACCTTTGGAGGAACTATTTGTGCACTAATATTATGTTGAAAACCATTGCTAAAATGCTAATCAGTGATTAACCTTTTTTCAGGAATTTCCAGATTAAATTAGTGTGGTTTAAAAAAAGGATGTCTTTTATGTTAGTTGGAAACCAATAATTTCCGAAAAGGCTACAGGTCTTGATCCCTTGGCCGGAGGAAGATAAGGCTCTCAAACCTATCACTAGCCAGTGTTATGTCATGGTTAATATATATTTATTTAGAATGAATAAATATTATTGATGAACTATTAGGGTTATATATTATTTTAATATATTAATAATTAAAAAAATTTAGTGATATATAGTTATACATTTTATTCATGTTGGTCAGAGTAGAGTACTAAATAGGGTGTGAATTGAGTATCTAATGTGCACAGATCAGTGTAAATAACTAAAAGAGGGAAGGGGTGAATTAGTGGTCCATTTAAATATTTTTACTAATAGATTATTTTAAATTAATCCTCAATTTCTGGTTAAAGCCTCAATCCACTCTTCTTGTTTATCTCAGCCTTACCTCAAATGAGGTTGTAAATGTAATGCCACATAACACAAGGATTTATAAGGTTCTGTTCAAATACATACTCATTACGGTGTTGGTTATTATCTGCATCAAGGATTATCCACTATAATATTATTATCAATTACATTGGTCAATAAAAAGTCCCATAATATCTCTCATATGTCCCACATGAGGTTCTTTATACTGCTTCCCATAGTGTTACCGAAGTCCCACTGGCCTATACCGGAGTCTCAGTAATGTTTTCTTCTCTTCCCTGAATCACACAGGGTTCATTTAGCTCTTGAGTCACATGAGAAGCACTTTTAATTTTTATTTATTGATTCACTCTAGATGATCTTCTTCTCTTCTCACACATTCTTTCTGAGTCACACATTATTCTAAATATCTTCAAGGATCTTCATGCGCCTTTTGTAAGATCTATCGGCCTTTTTCAATAACTTTGATCACTTTTCTGATCATTCCTCATTTTCACAATTCTCTGACAATTTTTCTTCTTCTGGTGAAGACCTAGAATCACTAAGATGTGTGTAAATGGTTTACACAACCTCTATAAGAATATTTATAGGAATGAATGGTCTTGCACTATGTATGCTCTGGCTGACTTTTTGTATGCTCAATTTCTGTTACTCCGATATAAAATATTCTTTAATTTAGTCTGTATTCAGTCACAGTTCTCATTAACATAATGCATGGATATAATGTCATCCAATCTTCTTATTTTGGATATCTAAAATCTTTTTCACACATTCATGAGTTAATTCATGAATTAATGCATGTATAATATATTTCTTATCAACCTGAGAACAAGCTTTTCACTTGTTTTAATATTTTCATAATGTGTTCATGTCATCCAATCACACATGCACCGTCTTCGTTCTCAATATGAAAATATTCACATTCCTTTTGTTTTGATATTGTCCACACACACGTATTATTTTTATTATGGTTCAATGATTATTAATCATGTGCATGCACTTCTTTTGTCTCGAGTACATGGGCATGCATGTTTTGTATATATATTTTTACTATGATGCTAAGTAACCTGAATTCCCCTCATTTTCATCTTCAAACCAAATACAAACACACTATATCTTCTTAAATATTTTTTATTTGTATGCACCTAGTTCTGGTTATTTTTTGTTTTATATATGGAATTCTTCAAAAATGAATGGGTGTATGACTTTTGATTGTTTCTACTTCTTTATTCTCCTTTCCTCGGTTGTGAAAACACTATCCTTCTTATTCTTCTTTCCCAGATACCTAAATGTGTGTATCAAGGATTTATGTGGGTTCGTGGATGCATCGTTCAAATATGTGAGACTTCTCACTTTTTCTTTTTTATGAGAAATATATATCATGGTTCTTATTCATAGAACCAAGAATGGTTTGTGGATCTGTATTCATGAAGGATAGAAAGGGTGAAGGTTCACCTATTGCATACCAGCAGTATGGTTCTCGAGAAACACAGGTGAAGGTTCAATTAAACCATTCGTGTGTTTATTTTTCTTCTTTAAACAGTGCTTTCAGCATCTTCTTATTCTTGAGGCATCTTCAAGAGTGCATATCACCAGTCAATGGTCTATGGGATCTTCCTTCTCCATTGTGTAGTAAGATGAACATGAAGTGATCTCTTTTGAAACAATAAAACTCATTTATGTGGGAGGAAGCAAGATCCCCATAGCTCGGGGTCCTCCTTTTATTGGTGAAGTCCAATGCCCTGACCTTGTGACCGTCCATCGATATATCTTCTTTTAAGTCTCCCTATTGAATAGTTGAGTATCTAGACCATTAAAAATTCAAATGTTGTATAGAGATATCCATATCCCAGTTTGAATTTGTTCAATGTGGGATCCTCATTTATAGGGACAAAATCACGTCCATGTGACTATGATTACATGAAAATCGTACTATTTAATAGCTGATGTCCTTGGATTTTAAAATCATAAAACCCATGTGAGTTATTCTAGCCGTATGTATTGGGTTGATTATGCACATGGGCTTCTCTTCTGTGTAATGATAAAATCATGTTCTTGTGATTATTATTAAACCACCATTCATTCAGGCTCAAATGTGAATCACATTGGTGGCCTCAGTAGCTTCTTGTGCTCTCAACCTCCTTGAAAATCGTCAGTTGATGAATGTATGCATCTACAAATGCATGGATGTCTTTCGTTTTCATCAGACAACATGAATGTAATTGACGAGGGTTAAAATGATGGCAAGGTTGGTGAGTTGGTTGTATGGCTAGGACACCTAGTTTGCAAGGGCAGCGAGGGTGGATGGAAATTTATTAGAACCTTAGTGGAGGATACCGTACAACCATTGTTCAATCACAAAGTACGTGATGTGATATGTGGTAGAGATGAACTAGATTGACGGTGCACAGATCAGATAACATATAGGGATCCTGTGTTTTTAAAAACCCAACCCACATCGAAATGTAGATGTGGATTCCTTGTGGATTAAATATCAAACCACTCCAACCGAATGCAATAATACTCATTCCCCCTCAATGGTACCACCTCGTAATGTTTTCACCATGTAGTTTTGCTTCTACGCCCACTCCCTTATCCTCGAGCAAACTCCGAGTTCCCACTATGCACCATTTCGATACGGGTTGTCAACATGTGTTCTCCTATGGGATCATACTTGTCCCACTCTCCTACAATGTGTAGGGTTCTTTTTGAAGAATCCCCCATGTGTGATCAACTCTCGGGTCCCTCATGTGTGTGTGGCCAAGGACCTCTTATTGGCCTCTTGGTTGTCCATATTTTTTTGAAAAATTCGTAACAAAATTTGAACATAAATTTTAACATAAAATAATATGAATTTCCACCTTCAAATGTGTCAAGGCATCTCCCTATTCATATTTTCTTCATCCACCATAATTTATTATGTTATTTTTAGATCATTAATTCAAAATTTATTCAATACATTCCTTTAATACAATCATGGATGATGCATGGATCATTTCTTCATTCCTTATGGATTAAAGAATAATCCATGGCCTTCTTGTTGTGATGGATTAACATGTATCATGGAATTTAAGGATCATCTCAAATAATCATCTGATTTGATTCACAACTATCATCCAATTATAATCCATTGGATGTATCTTCCACTCTCATTATGAAACAATGTATTTCATGGGGTTCTTTAAATGTTGTAACAATGTGTTATTCTTTAACACATATTTAGAACCTATGATCAGTTCTACAATCATTTAAATTGTGGAAATATGGAGAATTTTCCAAGCATGTAATTCAATTCTATGAATCCATATCAATTATCTAGGAATCATTATCTTTATAACATTTCGCCATCTTCAATCATCTTAACTTCATCACTACCCTTCCATGCACAACATCCTTTCCTTGCACATATTGACACCTTATTGGAAACAAATAGAACACTATGCTCTTCGATACCCCCTTTGTATATTTTTGTTAATATCACCATAGAACACTTTGTGTGGTTCAATATGTGTGCTGATATTTTATCCATCTTATTGGAAACCAAATGAAAAGGAAAAGTGGGGTATGTTAAAAAAATGTTCTCCTTCCTTTAAAGAAAAACATCATGAATATTTCTCAGATAGGGATGATGTCACATGGTTCACATAGTAAAGATCCTTCAATTAATCAACTATATGTCTACATGGGCTACCCCAACGTATAAAATAAGAAAGATATGACAATAAATTTCAATAATTTCCATAAAAAACCATACACGTAAAATCATGATCAAGATGAATCAAATCATTACCAGGTTGTTGGAGGTAATCATTTTTATCAATGATATTCTATAACATTGAAATAATTCACCAAAATTATTAAAATGTTCAAGTGAAAATATAACTCTCCACCTTTCATCCCATCTTGTCATTAATAAATAACTCCGCTTAACAGAAATGATATATAAAATTAAGAGAAATTGCTGATAGTGTGATTGGAATACCTCAATATTCATCTTCTTCAGATGATATGAATTTCTAGAATTGTCATGAAATAGTCTGTGATACCATCTCATTCATATTTTCTCCCCCTGAAGTGGTGCAATCCCTTTGATTCGTCATAGTGGAAAATATCATCAAATAATCTTCAAGATATTCATGTTGATAATCTTCCCAAGTGGAACACTTAAAGTAATTATCAAATCATGTATAAATATCCCAACATGTTATTCTACTCTTTGATAATCCAATTATTATATTGATAATGTCATTCTACTTAAATTCTCTACAATGTAAGCACATATATACATAATAAAATTGAATAGAATAAGATGGAATACATGTGAGATTTTTAATTTGAGCAATAAGGATGAGGATTTACTATCATCCTAAGAACTTCATTCTTTATAGATCTAATGTGATTGGTACTCTTCATGATGGTGTATCATCTCCAATATAAATATTGATCTTTCATTACTATAATGTACCCTTTAATTCCATTCACCAATAAATTGTGTGGATTTCCCCTTACTTCTACCAGTAGTGAAGTATCTTCTATTGGTGCATGTTTTTCAATTTTAAACCTCATCATTTGACCTGGTTAAAAAATGATTCATTTTTTTGCATCATGTCTAGCTTTCTTTCACCTTCCAAACTGTACTTGTAGGTCACCTGGGTTGTCATGTACTGATAACCTCTCATGAAAATATAATATTCCTTAATGTGGAATGACATGTTTCCCCTTTCCCTTTTATTTAGCTAGTACTTCATCTTCAGCTCATTAAAGTCCACTGGAGATTTGTAATTATATAGATAAAATAATTAAACACTCCTTAACATTTTTGGATTTAGAGCTTCCTACAGGGATTTTTCATTGTTTTCAAGGAACCTTTCTTGGGAACTTATTAATTTTATTTTTAGGAATGTCTTCAATCAATCCAATCTTATATTCGATTGATTCTTCTTTTATTTTCATCTTCCTTCCATTAAATTCCATGGATTGCTTGCAGTGATCTATGGTATGACTATTATTTCAATAGTCGAAGCATATTTTCTTGGTTGGGATGACATTCATGGTATCCATATTTATCTTCTTCTTGGGAATAATTTTTTTCACTATTTTCTTTATTGAATTGTTTTTTATATTCCCAATGGAAAAAATTTCAACTATTTTTTCTTTCTCCTGCCTTTACTGTTATCTATACTCATTATCAAAATATTCATGAGGCATGGTAGGAAAAAAATAGCACTCATAATAACTGTGACCACTTGTGTTGCATCTATTATAGAAGTCATCAAGATATTCAAATCTGTTCTTGATAGACAGATTCTTCTTCATCTGTTTTTTCTTCCATTACATTGCAGGATGGTTCATTTAATCACATCTACATTCCCTAAATTTACATCTTCCATAATTTTCAAATGATAACATATTATGCTATCAATAATTGTCCTCATGCTCAAATGTTCAACAACACCATCAATATCCAATAAATCTCCGTTATTATCTTGTAGAATTTTTATGAAAAAATTCAGTGATTTTTTGTTTCTGGAATTTCCATTCATTCTTTGGAGCAACCATTTGTGAGTTTTTGTTATTAATCATGCATGTATCCATCCTTGATGTTTTGATGGATGTATTTAAATTTATATCAATCCAAATATTTCATGATTTTATCATAGATTATGTACTTACAGATGCCACAACATTAGTAGAAATAGATATAACCAGGTTATAACATAATTTATTCTTGGAGGATGTTTCCATTGGATTAGAGGATGATATTATATTCATCATGGTGTCAAATTCTTCAATGAAAAAATCAGTGGCAATATCTCTTCTTCGAGTTGTTTTGGATGTCTCTAATTAGAGTGATTATTTGTTCTCAAATTTCACCTCCAGTTATAACTACTTCATGTTGAGGGATTTATTCTCATACTCAAATAATCTCTGATTGAATTCCCAATTCTATATTAACCTTTTCATTTTTTGTTTTATGAACATTTATTTATTTTTGAAAAGAGATGTCACGCACATTTACCAAGTTTGATTTGTCATCTAGTTTAGAGCCTTTGACATCCATAAAGACTTTGTGAAACTTTTAAAATGCATGGAAAGCTTCTACAAATACAATCATAAGTTATTAATTCTAAAAATTACTCTCTTGAATATTTTTAATAACATGAACTTTCCTTTCATTGAAAAGAGAAATTTCTTATTGATTTTCCTTGACTAGTTTTGTGATAGTGGTGAATCTGACATCCCTTTTAGCAAATACTTCTTCCATGGAACTAGATTCATCTTCCAGCTATAATATTTCCCCATATTGATAACTTGTTCTTGCATTAATGTGATTTTACACTTCTCTAGGTACATTATTCAGATGATCATTGAATGAATTCTAAAGATCACTAATGGATGTATCATCATCACAGCTTGAACAAGATTCATTAGAAGAGTCATAATAATAATAATAATTTTCACATTTTTCATATTTTAGATTACCTTCAGTAGAAGGTGTCTCCCCATTAGCAGTTACTTCTTCTTCATCTTCCATGCATGTTTCTTCTTTCTATTTTTCTGAATCATTTTAGATATATTAATTTGAGGTTGATCAATCATTTCCTGAAATCTTCACTACATAAGTTCATACTTGGATCATTTAGTGGTCACCTTCCCTCTAATACCAATTTATGTTCCTATATCATTGTTAATCACTGATATGGGTAGGGGGTTAATCAGTTATCCATTTAAATATTATAACTAATTTTTTTTCAATTAATTATATGAGGATAGTTAATCCTCGATCCACTATTCCTTGGTCTCCCCGCCTTACCTCAAATGATTTTTTATATTTAAATCCAATGAACACTAGGATTTTCATGATTAGTTTAAAAGACATACTCCTTGTTTGGTTTTTTATTCTCTGAAAAATAATATTCTCCACTATAATATTATTAACAATTAAATAAGTCGATACATAGTCCCATTATATAACTCATCCGTCCCACATGAGGTTCTTTATACTGCTTCCCATAGTGTTACCAGAGTCCCACTAGCCTACTCTAGAGAGTCACTAAATTCTTCTTCTCCTGCTAGAATCACACAGGGTTCATCTAGATCTCGACTCACTTTAGATGATTCCTTCTTTATTCTTTATTGATTAACTATATATTATGTTATGATCTACCCAGATAGGCTTGCTGAAACACAATTTAATGTGTATCTCGTAAAGAATTTTCAACAGCCATTGGTAAGGTATGTTGGCCTTACTCAATATCTCTGATCACTTTTATAATTGGTCCTTTGTTTCACAATTCTAGACAATTATTTCTTCTTCTGATGAAGACCTGAACTCACTATGATATGTACAAATGGTGAAAACAACCACTTCAAGAATATTGATATATGAGAATGAACATTCACTATGTATACTCTGTATAACTTCATGGATCCTTAATTACTATAAATACAGATAATAAATATTATATAAATCATCCTAACTTCAGTATCAATTCTCATTCAATTTATGAATGGATTTCATGGCATCCAAACTTTTGTTTTGGATATATCAAATCCTTTTCACATGTGCATGTGATTATGCATGAATTCATTCATGTATAATATTTTGTTTATCAACCCGAGAAAACACTTTTCATTTACATGAATATATTTTTAATATGCGTGAGTCGTCTATTTACACATGAACATTATTATTCCTCAATATGCACACATTCAAATTCCTTTTTTGACCTTTTTCACAAAAACTTAATCTTCTGTTTTGGGTTCAAAGAATATTAATCATATTCATGGATTTCATTTGTTATGTGTGCATGGGAATTCCTGTGATGTATGTATATTTTTTATAGGATGTTATGCAACCCAAATTCCCCTTATTTTCTTCTTCTCGATTAAACATACATTGTCTCTTCTTATATTTTATTCATTGTATGGACCTGGTTTAGGTTACATTGGGTTATATATATCTTCTTCTTATTCAAACATGAATGGGTGTGTGCCTTTTCAAGATTTCACTTTATTTCTTCTCCCTTCTTTATATGTGCACATGATTTCTTTCTTCTTATTCCTTCTCACACTACCTGAATGAGCATATCAATGATATACATGGGTTCATGGATGGATCATGCAAACATGTTAGAGTTTTCACCTATTCATCTTCATGGAAAATTAGAAGCACAATTCTTCTTCACAAAGTCATGAATGGTTTGTGTCTCTCTCTTCGTGAAGAACGTCAAGGGTTCAAGTTCACCTATTGCGTACCAACAGGATAATACTCAAGAAACAAAAGGGTTTTATAGAACCTGTCACCTGTTTTTGTTTCTTCTTCACATAGAGGGTGTGGATTCTTATTATTCACGAATAATATTCTAGAGTGAATAACACATGTCGATGGTTCGTGAGATCTTTATTTTCATTCACGTAGCAATATGAACATGAAGTGATCTGTTTATAAAAAAGAGAACTTGTATATGTAGGATGTAGTAACCTGTTCACATATCATGCTCCTCCTTTTATAGGTGAGGGACAAAGCCTTAATCTCTTAAACATCCCTCATGATATCTCCTTAGAAGTCTCCCCTCTGAATAATAGAGTATGTTGAATTTTATATATTCAAACATGTGATAAAGATATCCATATCTCAATTTTAATATGTTCGATGTGGGATAATAATTTATAGGGAGGAAATCTTGTGCATGTGACTATGATTACATGAAATTAATCATATTGAATAGTCAAACTATTTTTCTTTTAAAATATTCAAACTTTCAGGAGTTCTTGACATTGTAGGTATCATGTTGACTGCACAGATGAAATTCCCTTCCGCGCATTGAGAAAATCCCAATCATGTGATTAATATTAAGCCTCCATTCATTTATTCTTAAATGTGGATATCATTTGGGGCCTTCACAGCTTTGTGTGATCTCGGACTCCTTGAAAATTTTCATTTAATGCGTGAATGCAACTTGAAATTCATGCATGTGATTATTTTTCATAAGACGATTATAATGGGATTAAATAGAGCTCAAATAGTGGTTGTAGTAGTGAGTTGGGTGTTAGGATGGAGCCCCTAGTTCGTGGGTGCAGCGAGGGTGGTCGGTGGTTGATGAAAACCATTTTGGAGGTTATCAGGCTATCGTGGATCAATTGAAAGGTGCATGATGAGATCTAAGGCTGAGACGCACTTGATCTAGGGCGTTCCGATAGGATGATGGATATGGCACATGTGTTTTTAAAAACCCATCCCACATCAAAATAGAGAAACAAAATCATTGTGTTTTAGATATAAAACTACTCCATCCAACTTCTAGAATACTCTTTCCCCGTCGACAGCAACGCCCTGTACCATGTTCACCATGAGGGTGCCCTTCTGTGCCCTCACTTTGGTCCTCGGGCACGCTCCTAGTGCCCACTATTCACCCTTAGAACACTGTTTGATCGTTCACTACAAAAATAATTACTTATACTAACATAAATTTTTGAAAGATAATATAACTCTTATTAAAAATGAGTAATTCCAACAGATATCAAGTTTTATTGGTATTGACTTTAAATACCAACATTAATTTTTACCAAGAGATATATCAATTGTTTTTTATCGCTTTACAACAACCAATATTTTACCAACAGTTAAATCTATTTCTTTTTCATACTAATATATACATTTTTTTACTAACACTTGACTATATTATTATCAATAACTATTACCAAAAATATTTTAAGATCTATAAATTTTTTTACAATAAACCATTTAATAATGAACAGTATTTTTTCAATATCCAATTAATAAAAACAAAGTGTGAATGTGTGTCTTTGTATATAAATATATAAATTCATTTTTACGATCGAAGTCAATATCAATTTCTTAGAGTTTTATTAAAAACAGAATACTAATTTGATTCTAATTTTCAAATTTATCTAAATATCTGTACTATTTATATTTTTTAATATTATTTATTTATTAAACATTTAAAAGATTATTTATAAAGAAAACAAAACTAATGGAACCCTATTTATGCCTCCACCCCACCGCCACTACTGACACCCTATTGCATTTATCCTCACCTCCTACCACCCTGCCTCACGTCCGGCTACCCACTACCCCACCTCATGTCCCGCTACCCACTGCCTCGCCTCGCGTCCCCCTACCCTCTAACCCACCTCACATCACTGTCATGCCCCTTCCCCACCCCCATCATCCCACCTCACATTCGGCCACCCCCTTCTTTTTTTGCATCTTGCTGCCCTGTTTGTATTCTGTCACCACATACACATCTCACATCTTGATATCTACCACCCCATAATCACTACCTCTGCGTCCCCTTTTAGGAAATCCACAGTCATTTCATCACACCAACCATGGCGCTTCCCCATTTCACTGTCGATTTATGCCCCATTTCACCGCCGACTGCTGCCCTATGATTCTGTCGACTGTTGACTAAGGTACATGGTCGCATATAGTTTATTTTTTTACTTGTTTATATGTTCATATGTTTTTTCATATAAAGATGGTGATATAGTTTGTATTTTAATTACAGTTTTTAAATATTTATCAAATCAAAGAAACCACAGTGACATTAGTAATAAATGATATTTATTTCTTATAATCCATCAATTAGGTTGATTGATAATTATTGGCCAAATCATTGTCTTTGGTGTCATCACTCCATGAAAACATGAACATGGAACTGGGCAGTTTTTTTATGGTAGTGTTGATCTAAAATGTTAACATACAGACTATCTTTGGTTGATGCACTATATATTTATTGAATACTTTGGTTTCTATATTTGTATTTCCAATATGGTTTGTAGTTCTTAATACTCTTTAAGACTTGAGCTAGTGGTGTTATGAGATTGAATCAATTTAATTATAAGGAAATGTTTCCTTCAAATAATGTTTATATAAAAATTGTTCTGGAGTATTTGATAATTTTTTTAAATTTTTTAAAGATATGGCCTTTTTTAATTTGATGGCATGTTATATTTTGTAGATTTATTTGTAAAGTTTTATTTTGTAAACAGATTTTATAATCCTATGATCAAACTTACTCTATAAGATTAAAATATTATTATTGGTAGATAACCATGAATTTTTGAGATTATAGATACTATTTGGAAAATTTGATAGTATTAATTTTTTATGTTTTCAGGAAAGAATAATTATAGAATAAAATTTTTAATTTCACATTTTATTTATTTCCCAAAATACATAGAAAACCAGAAATTGTTTAGTTGTCCCCACTAAGAAATTATTGCTACACAATACATACTCATGAAGTCAATCAGTTGATGTCTTGTATATTTTTAGCTACTTCAAATCTCCACTATTTCCTTGTGAAATTTTAGTAAAATGATCAATTCAGTCCAACCACCCTGAACGATTGCATTTATGTATACCGGGTTATTCATAAGCCGATTATAGGTGAATTATCCATTTCTAGGCTTGTAATTTCATATTTTGATGCACTACATTAGTTAGGCTGTGGGTTTTATTTTTTTCAAAAGATCTCTCGGACGGCACAACTGTAATTTTTCAACTCCGAAAGCATGCAATTCTATGTAAAAACATTCAATTCTTGAAATAGTTCAAACTATTCCTTTAGTGTCTAGAACACATTATATAATTAGATCAAGGAATTTCAACTCTTTGAATAAATTATCAAAATCAGGAAAGATTCATAAAAATCATTTATATTTTTGAATCTTTTGTTTTTAACACATAAAACTACAAATAATCCTTAAAACCGATTAAATTGGGTCGGCTACATGGATCAAACATCAATAATTAACTCAATTGGACACCATATTTTCATTGTAACCATTTAGGACATAATCATATTGCATTAATTCATTCGATAGATTTCCTTGATATAAGACCATTCAAAAAACATAAATCAATGAACCTTGTCAATAAGTCAAGAATTTTCTATTCACTTATCCAATATGATGTGAAAAATGATTTTTTTCACCACACACACATGCATACATGTGTGCCTTTTTTTGTGAGACAATATTCACCTCTTTTCCAATGCACAACAAGAAACCCCACACGTCAGGAGAAGTATAAGGTAAATTAATAATGTTTATGCAATGAAATGAACTTGGAGGCTCTCTGCTTCAGAATAATATACTTCAGTTTCATCACTAAAATTGGTTTCGAGAAAATGTAATTCTTGTTGGAATCCCTCATCCAAAACAATAGTTATATGTGATCCTCACTATGATGCATATCTAGTTTCCTAGTGAAAATTCCCCCTCCCATCCATCATCGTTTGAGATGTGATCTGGGCTAATAAATCCAGCCACCATTCCGATATCACATGTCCATATATAGTTTGTTTTATTTTAACAAAAGTTGTTCAATGAATTGTAAGGCATAAAAATGATCATTGGGATGGCTACATGGATCAAACATCAACAATTAGCTCAATTGGATATAAGAGCATTCAAAAATCATAAAGCAATGAACCTTGTTAATAAGTCAATCATATTCTATTTACTTATCTGTTATTAAGTGAAAAATGATTCTTTGCACCACACACACATACATACATGTGTGCATGTTTATGTCAGACAATATTCTCCTTTTTTACAATGTAAACGAAGAAACCCCACATGTTAGGGAATGTATATGTTAAATTAATAATGTTTACGCAATAAAAAGCCAATGGAGGCTCTCTGCTTCAGTAAAATCTACTTCATTTTCATCACCTAAATTGTTTTTGTGAAAATGTAATTCTTGAAGGAATCCCTCAACCAAAAGAATAGTTTTATGTGATCCTCAACAAAATGCATGTATTGTTTCTTAGTGAAAAGTCCCCCCCTTCCATCACCGTTTGAGATGTGATCTGGGCAAATAAATCCATCCACCATTCCGAAATCACATGTTAATATTTATTTTATATTTCTCATCCAAATTTTACATCAAGACATACTTATATTTTTGTTTATCGTTGAGGCACTATTTAATTTATATTGTCCTACTTGAGATGCAAATATGACTAGATGGACTGATAATTTGATAGATGACTTCTTATACATTATTCCACCCTTTTATTTACTATTTCTATTTCCAATATATATATTGGTTGCTATGATTCATGCATACGTAGGATAACAAATAGCTTTTAACAGTCTATATTGCAGGTGATTCAATTGATCTTTTGATGATTCATCCATGGATAGTGTTCTTTTTAAAATTTATGGAAAACTACAACCGTTTCATGAAAATCACTATTTAAAGGTATAATTTTAGTTTCGTTATTTTCCATTAGAAATAAAAGTACTTGGATTTCTGTTGGGGATTAATATGGTTTTATGTTTGAATTTTTGGGCCACACGACCTATGTTTTTACAACTGAAATGGTCATTGTATGGAGGAATACGTAACAAAACTACAATGTTATTGTATTCAATTATTTTTTTTCTTTAAAATATTGAAAATTTTTGTGGCCATGATAGTCTTGACACTTGTTATTATCATAATAGGTAATGTAATGACTTACATGTTATATTTTTTTAGGATCTTGTTTTTCATGTGATTTCAATATCAGCAGCAAGAGAAAATAGTGGAAGGAGAGTCCAGGAGGTGCGAATCACTATGTATATTTACGCTTTTTATCCATGTCAAATATTTGTGATGGATTACCACTGTAATTCCCTATAAATATTTATTCATTTTCTCTATGTCAAATATTTACACCCAACCTATGTTTTCATGTGTGGAAACCCAGTTATATTTTACTTTTGGAAACCATTATGGGTAATAATTTCCCCTTTTCAAGGATATTTTAGTAAAAATTTTTGTATTGGGTGTTTATATGAATGAAAATCTCAATTATTAATCCATTGATAAACTAGATGAATATCATGGTAAAAAATCATTTTAAGGGGTGGTTGAATGTGACACCAAGAGATTTTGATATTTTTTAATGAAAATAATATATCTTTTGAATATTTTTCATTTCACGTGAAACTAGAAATAGTTATATATATATATAATTATATTAAAATACTAAGCATAAATTCCTTTCAAAATCAACACCAACTTGTCTTGAACTACAAAAAATACTACCAGGCTTTCACTATAAGCAGCACTAACTTGGCGTACAATGCACGCAATAATGAGATTATATGAAAAATATTTTTATATATATAATTAATTTAATGAGATAATAATAAAATAATCCTTAAACATATTTATATGAATTTTAATAACAACTATCCATAATTTTTTTTAAATATTATAAAATAAAACATATTAATAATGACTGATGAGATTTTTGGTCATGTCCTAATATTTTAAGACTATTGTTTTCTTAAATATACTAATTTTTTAAAATGAAATTAATTTTATACACATTTAGAAATTAAATTTAAAAAATTCACTTCATTTTTGAATATATAACATCTAATTACCCGATGAAAATGTTTTCAGATTTTTCTGAGAAATATCATTTTTTTAATGACTACGGAAAAATATTTCTTCTTAGTTAAAAACTAACTTTTTGAATAATTAATTATTATTGATAAATAATATTATAAAGATATTTTAAGGTAAAATTTAATAAATATATCATTTATTAATACAACTTAATTAATTATAATTAACATCACTATGAAAATGAATATAAAATCATAACAAACATTTGAACTGTTTCTTACTTCAACACACTGTTATTTTGTCCCTTCTCTAGGATTAGAAGAAAACATAATTATTCATATTCAATGATTTGAGAATCAAAAATAAAACATCAACCATTTTTTCTGTATAATATTTTGACTCTCATAAGACCATGTTAATTTTTGACAAAAAGGATTAGTAAAAGCGACTAGAATTAATCACAGTAGTTAAGGAAAAATTAAGAATAATTAGGGACTAATACATAAAATTAATCCCCCAAATGGACTATTAATTATTCCAACACCCATTATATGTCCATATTTCTTCCAAAAAATTTTCATTCAAGGCTTTTATTGTTTTTTTGTTTGACATTTTTTAGGTAATAACTTCTGTACACCTACCATGTTTCTAAAAATTTCAAGTGTGTCATTTTTCATCCGTCTAAAAGGACACCACCAAAACTCATTCCTCTCACCTCTAAAATAATTTATTTTAGTACATTATATTTAAATTTAGCCTCACAGAAAATTGTTCATTATACCTTGAAGCCTCCCTTTGTGTTGAAAGGTTCATAAGGAAGCCTTTTGACAAAATCCAAAAGGAATTACCCAATTTAGAGGCAACATTTTCTCTTCAGCTCCTTCCATTTATTTTATTTATATACCCACTCCACTCTAATTAATAATTTATTTTTTGAAAAAACAATTATCTTCAACATTATATGATTTTTTATCAAAACATTATGATATACAGTTAATCACACCTTCATCTATCATATGTTGAACATACATTTTTAATGTACGTTGAACTACTGCCTCAAGAAATTATAATTGTTCATTTCTTATTTGCCCAAAATAATGGTATCCATTATTATGGAAAAACTATTTAAATAGGTCATGATTTATATAAAATATTTATTTAATATTAATAATTCCTTTTATAACATTCATCTCTTTACTTTCTAATTGGTGTTAATATGATAATCGTGTTTGAGTATGTGTGGACTAACACCACTTAATGTGATGTGATTCATTCACAGACCATATGGAATGTATTAATGAAGAGATTAATGAATATATATGATATATATGATATATTTATTACATTTAAATTATGATATATCTGTATATACTAGTAAATATACATATTTCATTTAAATACTTTCTTTCAATGCAACAATAAAATGGAAATTATATTCATGCATAAGTATGACTTACCGTCTCCATGAATGGTGTATTCCATTACATACTACAATATTCTATATATTATTATAATAATATTATAATTTATATAACTTATATTTATACCACGGTTTAAATTCCTGAATCATGATATAAGTATAATATCCAAAGATGTAACTAATTAAGACACATGCAAAGAACAACGCAAATTTTACCCAATGTGAAACACTACCATTGGATCATTACAATATTTTTATATAATGTCATACTCAAACTATATATGTTATTATTTTTAAAAATATTATTATTTAAATTTTATGGTAATAAAAATATATTTATTAAACGAAAATCTCGAATGAGTATGGGGAGAGTCAAGACCCAAGGTAAGATGATTTCATCTAGCTTTTATTTTTTATGATATACATGCTATGTTAGACAATATTTACATTTGTTTAGTGTATGTAATACCCATGAATGTATTCTACATATCCAAATAATAAATTTTCGTCTATTCACATGACCATTTTATGATCCTTATTTAATGGGGTTTTGATTTCAAAAGATACCAAATCAGAAAAACATTTTTCTGTCAATATCCATTTTTTTAGATTCATATTTTATAATGCACCAAAACTCGTTTTCAATGTGAATATACTTAAAATTTACATGTTATATAATTAATACCCTTATTTTCATGATATATTATGTTTTATTTAACTTATTTTTTACATAGAGAGTATGATCCCAAGTATGCGAGCAATAAGCATTTATTGAGACAATGTCATCGATTTCTGAGATTGTTTATATTTATGTTTCACATGTTGAAATCTTATTATCCATATATGAAGACTATTCATTGAATTCCATATCCTCTTTTATTACATGATATAATCATTTATTGTTACCATTTTCAAATCTTTGGTAGATAATGTAGTTATCAAAATATTTTTAGAAAGCATTATTTTTCCCTCTCTTCAGTCAAAAATATATATTCACTAAAAGGGTTTTCTTGAATACTATACAATTTACCTTTAACATATTAAATAAATTTTTATACTTATTTTATTTTACCAATCTCTTCAAGGGAATCATTTAGTATCTTCCAAACAGGTCACTTTTATTTTATTTTTACAATGAAAATGGAATATTCTATGGACCTCTTATGACATGTATGGATTTACCTAGGATAATTTATTTGAGGTTCCCTTTGTATTGATAAAATGTATAATAGATATGAAAATTTTATTAGAATAAATATTAATGGAATTTTTTTATAAATGGTTTTAAACATCTTCTTTATGTTTTTAGGGAAAAATATTTTCAAAATGATTTAAATAATTATTTACATGGTTTCAAAGTTAATTAAGAGAAATGGGTTTCATAACATTCCCAAAAAGGTTTCATGATTTCATTATATGTTTTCAATGAATTTTCAAAAAAAATCATTTTTAAAAAAATTTAAATATTTATTTAAATGTTTTCAATTTTTACAAAAAAATTGGTTACTATATTTATTTGAACTTGATTTTAATTATCTTCAGGGAAAATGTTTTTCAAAATGTCATCATGTATTCATTATAGATTCCCAAGTATTTTCTATGAAAATTATTTTCAAATGGATTTTTGTATTAAAAAATATTTTTAATAAATGAAAATATATTTTCATCAAGAAACGTTTTAAGAGGATATTTGAATATTATTTTCCATCAATGATGACATCTATTGATGTTACAAATACCATCTAGGAAATGATCGAATGGTTAAATTCATGTCTTTTCTATTAATTAGTTATGCCTAATGGAATAGTCTTTATGAAACCCATTTCTCCTTCAGGGGTTATACATATATGAAATCTATTTATCTTTTATGTGTTATACATTTTATGAAATAATTACAAAACCAATGACTATTTCTACAGGTTATGATATGCTTACATGTATTCAATACATATTTAGTTTTATGGTTTATGATATGTTTTGTGTCGCGTGTATGTATGATTTCATTATGAAATGGGTGGGACCTATATCCACTCCAATTAATTTTGTAATGATTTATATATCATGATATATAAATGGATGGAATGAGGGTTTACTTAGTTTAGTAATATAGGGATGAAATGATGGTTTAGTAAATTTAGTACTATAGGGATGGAAAATGGTTTACTATGATAATTAATATATTTTTGTAACAAGGTTTTACTCGGTTCAATAAAACTAGGCCGGAATGAGGGTTTATTAGGTTTAGTAATATAGTGCTAGAATGAGGTTTCACTCAGTTTAGTAATAAGGGGATGGAATGAGGATTTATTCATTTCAGTAATAAAAATCTGAAATTAGGGTTTCATTAGTTCAGCAATACAAGCTATGAATGCGGGACTACATAGTTTTGTAATAGAGATCTAGGAATATGGTTCACATAGTTCCACAATAATAGGATAGAATAGGGGGTCACCTGGTTTAGTAAAGGACATTGTCAACTAAGAATATATTGGCAGTGCATCCTTGGAGAATATGGAAATCATATTATATTCATATGTGGTTTCCACAATTATTTCTCTCAATCCTGTATTATTCATTCTTGGATTACAACGTTTATTTTATTATGATTCATGACCTATAAAATTATAATCATTGTTCCATGATCTTTTATATGAAGGGTATGATCTGATTTTTTCAAGATCACATTCGCATACCCTTTTGATTATTTTTATTCTTACATTTCTTCATTGTGTACAGTTACTAGTCATTTTAGCTGACTCCAATTTATTTTTCCTTTCTCCATGTTTATGAGGATATGTAGTATGATTTAAAATTCAATGTATGGTTTTACTAAAGAAGACCATATTGCGTGATGTTACACCCGAAATATTTACCAGTGTTATGTTTCCATGTTTCCAAAGGTACAATACCATTAATATTCTTTGGGAATATGTTTTTATAAAGTTAATTTATTCCACAAAAGTTATGTAAAGTTAATGTTTGAAAATCATGGGTTTCTATAGTTATTATCATAGAAAAGTTATAGTTAACCATAAGAAACTAGAAAGAGAATACTTTAGTGAGATACCCATGTATATTTCTAAGGATTTGACTTGGAATGTATCTAAGGATATGTTTATGTATGAGTTATCTATTATGAAAATGTCCTAGAATTTTGGTAACGGATATAATGAGTGGTTTCGATGAAATTAATCTATATGTGGATAATAAAAGATTATGTGAATCTAGAACAGATGTGTATAGTTATAAAAACTATGAAAAAATTATCCAGGCTTGACTCGGGGTAATCTAGTACACAATAACGTGCCTTTCTGAACACCTTGTTTGACAATCCCAGTGGATATGCATTGGTAATTCAAAAACTCTTCACAAAACATCATGGATGATTTCTATACATGTTATCTATGACTAATCATCGATAAAACAATGGTTTAAATAATTATGGAAAGTTTCAGGATTTAGAAATCAGATATTTAGTTGTTTTCATGAATATGTGGGGTTTTTGATATGTAATCCTCACACTATGATTCTAGTTTTATTCCATTGTGGGAACCAGAATGGACTAGATTAATATTGAATGTGATGAAATATTTCTTGATGTGTGGTCATGGGGGGTGATCACTGGATATATATATGTCATGATCATGCATAATCATATTTCAGGGAACACGATTAATATTGTTTACCATAACCATCACTCAGACTCACCATGGAAGAGAATGAAGGAGATAGCGGATAGTTTGACTAATAAAGGCCATGAAGTGAAGAATAATTGGTTTTCATTGTGTCAAGATTGTGGAATGAATCTCTTAAGGGAATATCATAGTGTTACAAGAAGGGTCTTTAATGTGGAAATGAAATACACAAAGAAAGTGACTATAGTGAAAAAATGAAGAGTTCAGTTAAATAAATGGATGGGTATTTTGGCCAATCTAAGTAATCATCAATGGTTAAGTGTTTTTGGTGACGATAAAATTTCCATTATGATACCCAATGTACCAAGAGTAATTTTTGTGAAGATAATTGGAAAGGCGGTGAATGTAAGGGATACAATGTGGATGATGATGATGATACTACTGATTAATGGTGAAAGCGGTGAGTTATTGTTTTTAATGGATTAATGATGAAGAAATAAAATTATTTATGTTTTTGTATTGAAATGTTATGAATGATGAAATATACATGGATTGACCTAATTATTTTTATCTCTCAGTATTTTGATATTTCTGTGCAATGTTCCCTATGGAATTGTGAAGTGATAAAATGACATTATTATATTTTGAATAAGTGGAGGTAACCATAAATATTTTATTTATAATAAGAAAATATTGTTTGGATAATGTTACATGGGAAATGAATAACTATATTGGATAGTATTGATTTCATTGGAACTATGTAAATAACATTCTATAGGAGTTTTATGCTACTAATAATGAATTTTACACCATTTTTGGATTTAAGGGGTAAATCCAACATATATTATAATGAGGTATCATGCATGTTTTCGAAACATATTTATGGTAATTCAGGTTATTACCGTATTTCAAGAAAATATATTATGGGGTATTGACATGTTTGTAAAGTGAAAACCAAGAAAACATTGTGTTATACATGGGAATCTATGTTAATATAATTTCAGGTCTCAATATTAATTTTTTTTGATATTCTTTGTTGAGAAATGTTATAAGGATAATCATTCATGAAAATATTAATTTAAAATACAATGGAATTATTCATTCACTAATTTTGTGATGATAAACTTGGTTAAAAGGATAATAAGTAATTAACCTTATTTTAATGATGTCTATATTATATTAATGTGGTTTAAAAAAAGGAATTCATATATTTCAGGTGATAAGTAATCACCTCGAGAAAGGTTTCCGGTCATGAACCCATGACCGCATGACGATAATGGTTTCACACCTACCACTATCCAACGTGATCTGATGGTTTATATTTATTTATTTTAATGAATAAATATTTATTATTAACTATAAGTGTAACTTTATATTTTTATAGATTAATGCATGTTGTTTTTTAGAGACAAATATATAATCATTTTATTATTTATGGTCCTTAAGATCTGTTAAAAGTGTATTGTAGTTCAATATTAATCATATTTAATTTATGAAAATTAATTCAATGAGGCAATCTCTGTATTAGATAATTTTAAAATCACAACACAAGACTGATATTTTGTTTACATAATTTTCATAAATTACTCAACACTCTAAAACTGATACAAAAAAATGTTCTCTGAATAACATAAATTATATTAATCCAATGGATTCTTGAATCATTATAGATTTTTAATTTGACACCCTAAAATATCATTTTATAATTCACTTGATTGTCGGTGATGTCTTAAATAACACCCTATAAATACTTACGCATTTTGTCCATGTCCAATCACTACTCTGAACCTATGTTTTCTTATGTGGAAACCCAATTATATATTACATTGGGTAACCATTGTTGATCAAAATATACCATTTTAAGGGATGGATTAATACCAATTTCAACATTGTGGGTTTATATGAATGAAAATTTCTATAATTAAAACATTGATAACCCAAATGAATTTCGAGTGTGAAATTCATTTTAGTGGGGGTAGAATGTAACAACCCGCGATTTTGAGATTATTTTTAAAAATTAATGTGTGTTTTTAAAATTTTTCATTTCACGTGACACAAGAAATAGTTCATTATATATATATATATTACAACTATTTTTCAAACATATCCATTAATATGAAATACCAACTTTTCTTTTGTGACATGCTACACCAACTCAGATTTGACTACACGCCACACCGACATTGCACACAATACATGCAACACTGAGTTTCAATGAAACAAAATTATATATATATATATATATATAATTAATTAATTAAATTAGATAATTTTAAAAAACCATTAATCCTAGTTATTAGAATAGTAATAACAATTATCCAAATATTTTTTAACTGTTTTATATAAATAAAACATATTGATAATGAAATATAGGATTTTGGGCCGCCCTTTTTTTGTTAAAAATACATTTTCCTTTAATGGACTGATTTAAAAAAATGTTTGACACATTTATAAGTTTAATTTAAAAAATTAAAATTCATTTTTGAATTAATAATGTCAAAAATATCCAATCCATAATTTTTTTCTATTTTTATGATAAACTATATTTTATGATGAATAGTGAAAAATAACTTTTTTTATTTAAAAACTATCTTTTTGTATGATTAATTATTAATGATAAATAATTATATAAAAATGATTTAACATAAAATTGGATAAATATTACACATATCAATACAATTTAATTAATTATAATCAATTTCACTTTGAAGCTGAATATAAAATCTTAACAAACTTTCGAACTTCTTCCTACTTTAAAACCCTTTTATTTCATCCCTTCAGTAGGATTTTCACTAATATTAATTTTTCTACTTCTATGATTTGAATTTCGAAAATCCAACATACACCATTGTATTCAGTGAAATATTTTGAGTTTAATAATACTATATTAATTTTTTAACGAAATTATTAAAAAAAGTGATTAAAATTTATCATAGTTGTGAAGGCCAAACTGAGCATAATTAGGGACTAGAACATAAATTTAAGGTCTCAAATGACCTAAAAACTTGTAAAATTGCCATTTTTTGTCCATATTTCTTCAATAAACCTTCCTTTATTTTGTAATCACATGTGAACTCCTAACTTGTATATAAATATTTTATATGTGTCCTCTTCATTCCCCCTAAAAGGCCACCACCTATACCCAATCCTCACACCTCTAAAATATTTTTACGTATTCCATTGTATTCCCATGTAGCATCCCAAAAATCCTAGATTTGACATTTAATCCTCCCTTTGGGGGTAAAATTTACCATGGAATCCATTTGGAAAAAACCAAAAGTAGTTACTCGATATAGTGGTAACATCTTCTGTCAGGGACCTTCCATTTATTTTCCTTCTCCACCCCCTCCACTATATTTATTCCATTATTTTGTAAAAACACCATTATCCTCCATATACTTAGATTTTTTTTATTCCAAGGTTCTGACTTATAGTTACTCAAACCTCCGTCTAATGGATGTTGAGCATACTGATTTTGTGTACGTCGAACTACAACCTTCTAAACCTATGATTGTTCATTTCTCCTTTACCACCAATCTTGGTGGAAATTATTATGGAAAATCTTTTTTATATGTCATATATTATACTTACTATGTATTTACCTTTTTTATTCCTTTTATAACAAACATCTCTTTACATTCCAATTGATGTTAATAGGATAATCTCAATTGAGGAAGTGTGGACTACCACCACCTCAAAGCAAAGTGATTCGTTCACAGACCACATTGAATGTATTAAGGGTGGTTTTAGTGTATTTATATGATATATATGATATATTAATTATAATTTAATAATTATATCTATATAAATATACATTTACAGATTTCATTTACATACCTTCTTTCAATACGACAATAATGACAGAAAACAGTGTTCATGCGGACGTACGACCTGCCACCTCCATAAATTTTGTATTACATTTCATGCACATATGTTATATAGATTATAATAATAAATATATTATGTATATAACTGAAATTTATATCATGATTTAAATCCTGTAAAAAAATATATATTTTTAATAATCAATGATGTAACAAATTAATATACATGTGAAAAACAATGCACATTTTACATTAAGTGAAACATTAACATAGGATAGTTGAAAAGTGGGTAATAAAAGTTCTTAATAAAACCATATATGGGAATATTTAAAAGAATATTATTATTTAAATTATTTATAATGAACATATATTTATTATAATGGATTCTTTTATGATTACTGTGAGTTTCAAGGAACAAAGTAAGGGGATTTCTTCTCACTTTTAATTTCTGTGAGATATATGCTATGTTCACCAAATGTTCCTTTTATGTCGGGTATGTACATCCCATTATTTTATTCTAGGTATCTTATACGTAAACTTTTGGTTATTTTAATTCCCATTTTATTATTCTTCTTTAATGGGGTTTATCATTCAAAAGATACCAAATCCGTCAAATTGTTTAGTCTCAATTTTCCTTCTTTGATATTCATGTTTTATATTGCACCTAAACTCGTCTTGTAGGAGTATATATATAAATTTTACATTTTATATCATGAGTATACTTATTCTCATTATATATTAATCTTAAATATTTTTTTCACATGGAGAGTATGATCCAATGTTAGCGAGTTATAAGCGTTTATTGAGACATTCTCATAGCTTTCAAGGATTGTTTGTGTATATGCCTCCCTTGATGAAATATTATTATCCATATACAAACAATAATCATGAGTTACCATATAATATATTATTTAATGATATAATCAGGTATTTGTACCATTTTATACTCTTTTTTAGATAGTATATTTTAAAAAAAAAAATTATGAAAGCCTTACTTTACCATCTTTTCGGTCTGAAATCTATGTTCTCTAAAAGGGTATCACATAATATTATAACATTCCACTATTAAATATTAATGAAATTTCAACCTTAATCTTTTACAAACTAATTAAATTGAATAATCATGTCTCTTTATAAACTAGGAACTTTCTATCATTTTTTCAATCCAAAAGGAGTGTTCTTTTTACCTCTTATGACATGTACGAAATTACCTGTTGTCATTTCAACGAAGGTCCATTCCAATTGTAAAAAAGGTTAATCTTTTAGAAAATGTTTTTAAAAGAAATTGTGAATGAAATTTTTCTTCATAATTTTTTTATCTTATTTTATTTTTTTTTTCACGGAAAATGTATTAAAATTACTTTCAATTCTTATATACACATTTTCAAAGTTCATTCAAAGAAATGGTTTTCAAAAAAAAAAAATCAATCTTCTTATATAAGATTTTATGAAAAATGATTTTCAATAAATTTTCAATATATATTTATATGTTCTAAAAATATTTTCAAATAGATGTTTTCAAAGTCATTTTCAATCATTATTTAAAATTTCCAAATTTATTTTAAACAAAAATGTTTCTAAAATGTATTAACAATTATTTTATATGTTTTCTAGGAAAAAGTATTTCAAAATTAATTCATGTCTTCATTATAATTTTTCCTGGTATTTTCTATGAAAATTATCTTCAACTAGTTTTATGTATTCAAAATCCTTTTTCAAAGAAGAATTTTTATTTTCCTCAAGAAACATTTTTAGAGGGTATTTAAAAATTATTTATCAATTTTGATGACATCTATTGATATTACCCATACCTTCTCAATAAGTGTTATAAAGGGTACGTTAATAAAATTTATTTGAATGAGTTATGGTTTATTTCATGGTATTTTTATAACCCATTTATCTTTCATGTGTTATAAGTATATGTAATCTGTTTCTATTTTACGGGTTATGGTTTTGAGGAAATGATTATGATGTCTATAACTCTATCAATAGGTTTTGATATGCTTACATGTTTATGATACCCATTTCATTTTTTTGTTATGATTTGTTTTGTGGAACATGTTTATATGATTTCATTATGATATTAGTGGGGCCTATATCTCCCTCCAATGAATTGGGTAATGATTTATATCTCATGAGATTGGCATGTCTATAATATGGGTTTTCTCATGTAGTAATACATGTATAGCAATAGGGTTTATATGGAATAGTAATATAGTGCTGTAATTAGTGTCTACTCTATTTTGTAATACAGGATTGGAATGATGGTTTACTCGGCTCAGTAATAAAGGGCTGGAAGAAGGGTTTACTCATTTCAGTAATACAGTGTTGAATGAGGGTTTTCTCAGTTCTGTTATACATTTATGGAATGAGGGTTTACATAGTTCTGTAATATATGGCTAGATTGAGGGTTTACTCGGTTGAGTAATATGTTGTTGGAAAAAGAATTTAATCTTTTCTAGTAATATAGGTATGGAATCAGGGTTCAATTAGTTTATTAATACAGGGATAGAAAATTGGTTCACCCTATTCAGTAAAGTACTTTTTCTACTATAATGGTCATTGAGGTTATGAATTTCCAAATTTGTAAATCATATTATAAGCTTATGTGTTTTCCAAAATTCCATGTCTTATTCCATTATAATTCCTTCATGGGTTATGCTCTTTAATTCATTTTGATTCATGTCTTATGACCTTTGAATCTTTATGTAATGATTTTTCATATCTAGGATATTATATTTTATTTTCATGAACAAATTATTATTTCATTATTATTTTGTTTATGCTTAAATATATCCATTGTTTTCCCTTATTGAGCATTTGAGCTCACACTATTTATGATTTCTTCCACCCATATTATGATGATTTTTATAGTTTTTAATATGTCTAAAATGATATGTAGTGAATAAGTACCTAGTGGAAGATGTTTTAGGTCACATATAAACCATATATATGTTTCCATATTTCTAAAGGTACTATACCAATAACAATATTTGGGTGACAGTTTGTTTAATGTTTAATTATTCTGAAAAAAAATATGTAATTTTAATGTTCAAAAAATGAGGGTCACTATATGTATACTATAATGAGAGGTGGTTTCCTCATTTTTTGGGGTGTTATAATGAGAAGTATGGATACTGTTGATTTTTTAAGTCATATAATACATTAGGCAACTTTCGGTTTCCATTGAGTCATCACAGACATCACGGATTTGGAAATTAGACATCTTAGGGTTCCATTTCTCTATAAGAACACATAGTTTCATAAGAGAAATTATTCTTCATGGTGTTGGCATGTTATGATATAGACTCCCCTATATCTCATAGACCTATAGTAGTATATAATATCAAGGATTGATAACTTCATTTGGTTCTTATATTGTTCTACAAAATGTGTTGGCCTAGATTTATGTCATTCAATTTTGGTTTTAGTGTGCCCTAATATGTATGTTTTTAATCACAATTTCACATACAACATTCCCAAAAGTGATGTGTTTTCATAAAATAATGTATTTCCATAATGTTATTTTTGGGTGAGAATTTACTTTTCCTTATCCAAAACTAACTCATAAAACTTATTAGTGAATATTTTTTATGCTTGGAGGTTCATGATAGAATAAATAACTATTTTAATTTGAGGTCAATATTTGAGTTCACATATTTTGGATTATATTTTTTGTATTTAATGCCTATTGTATTAAACATATTATTCATATATAAAGATATTACGTAATTTTGATATATGATAATGTAATTATTACAAGTTTTCTCAAGAAAAATTAAAATGAAATGTAGGTTTATTTATATATATACACAAAGCTGGTTTAAATGTTTATTTTATAAATAATCAATATTGGTCTTTGTACAATGATATAGGATAAGGCCTCCCATCATATGAGATAAGACTACTCAATTCTTTTTTCCAGTCCCTAGACAATTGGTCATGTTTATTGGGTTGAACATTGAACATATTTCTTTCCATGGAAGGGTCTTTGTAGGTTGGTTCATGTCAAATTGGAATTATAGTGTGCATATCATTAAGATTGAATTTGGAGTTAACATCGACTTCATGAGTAGTTTTCTAATATTGGGTAACGATGTTAAGGTTATATCATTTTAAACTATCAATATATGAAGTTCTTTGTATGTTTGATAGTTGATGTATCCATTAACATGGAATACAGAAACAATTAGTCATCAAAAACTCTTAGAAATAGATTTTGAGGTTGAAAAAAATTTGTAATCCATCATATAGTGGTCAGTTACGATCATACACATCTTTACCTTGTCAACTTATCATCATATCATTTTTTCCTTCAATGTTAATTATACAAAAATAAGTGTTTCCCCCATCGAAATCCTATTGGTCTACAATGTTTTTTCTATGATGATTCCATGCCCATATTTGGATTCCCACATCCATTGATTACATAGGGATGATGCTTTTTTTAAGAAATAGATTAGAGATATAAATTCCCCCATTTCTGAGAAAATATTTCCCCAATTTTGGTCTCAGTGTAGAATTTTTTTAGATAGGATTCTAGTTCCCAAGAAGATGGATGAGATGACCAATGGATCAAATATACTATGGATGACTTGATTTCAAATTTCACATTTTATTAAGATTTAATATTTCCCCTTTGGTGATTCATCATTGTTATGTTTCAAATATTAACATTTCATTTCGGATCAAATTTAAGATAATTTTATGTTCATTCCCTCACTATGATACCTTTATAGAAAATTGAGAAATTGGTATATATGTTTTTTTATGAAATCATTACAAGAATTCACTATAGTTTTTATAGTTTCATTGATTGTTCACCATGGAGTTTTATATGAAGATTTTATGTCAAAAAAATTGTACTGTTACCATATCCTAGTAAACATCATGGCATTAAATAATCACAATGTATTCCCATGATATATGTTATAGAATAATTGAATGATCGTAGTTGTTATAGTGGATCTATTAGATGGATATTAATTTTTATGTTTTGTGGAATCATAGAAAACAACTATAATAAACTCCCACAATATAGCATGCACAACTAAGTATTATTTGAAGAGGTTTACCTTAGATATGGGAGAATGTTCACTGTTTTTAAAAATAAATACATAGCAGTCTCATGTATTTACCTCTACATTGAGGATAAAATTAAAATATTAAACCTTTTTATTGAAATCATATTCATATACATGGGAGTTTTTTAGTTGAAGAACCAGTGCTGCAATAGTTGTAAAATATTCCTAATATTTTATTCAAATACTAAAGACACCAAAATTGGTTAGTTCCTCCCAAGCACGTGGTGTTGATAGTTATAAAACTAGAAATATTATCATGATGGAATGAAATGATATATAATTAATTGTTCTATTTAAATGTATGATTCATGATCTCTATTTATTTTTCTGCAAAGTGTATTTCGAATTCATTATTTAATCCTCCTTCATTTTATGTCTAGGCATTAAAGATACCAGTAGAAAATATAGATCAAAATTTACAAAAATATAATTCAAACATATAGTTACCTATATTAGCTCACCCCTTATGGTGAGGATAGTATATCCTTAGTAGATAAATACATATTTTAAATGATTCCATCATAGTAGAGATGATATCGTAACATACCTACCATGATAAGTATTTTTAATGCTTTTCATGTTTTATGAATCATTGTTGATTGTGTAAATGGTTTGAGGATCACCTTCATTAGTGAGTTGAATCCTATAAGATGTGGTGAATAGATATATCCATCATAAAGTGGAATCATTCTATAAAATTTCTAGTAATCATTGTTTCCTTTTTTATATTCATATAACACAATCCATTTTTTTTGAATTTATATGCTTTTGTGATAGATGATGATGATAGAACCCGTTTTTTTTGAATCATAGAGACTAATATATTCACTAGATTCTATTCTAGATATATAATTTGTTGTAGGATGCCTTATTATGTTTATATAACATAGTAGTCAACACATTTTGTTGTGATGATTCATGGAAAATCCCTTCCGGTGTTCAAGGATCGTACCTAGTCATATTTTGAGAGTATCAATTACTCCTTAAACTCCCATAGTGTGATTTTTTTAAAGAAGTATTAATTTAATTTTTTTAATGATGTTATCACTGAAGATGGGATAAAATGAGTCTATAACTTGTTGGTAGTTGATTCACATGGATGGAAATCTATGTCTGGTCGATGGATGATTCATGTGAGTATTTAACCTCAATGTAGTTAAAGTTTGTTTAGAGAGGGATAAATCACCCACATTATATCAATTGTAGTGGCCCCTAAAGTTTTTATTGGATGAGTGTGTCAAATGGGGTTATCTATGTTTTGTATAATTATGTATTAAAATATTCATATTTGATTGACATGAATTTTTTTCCTAATGGTGAGGATCATGTCACATCCTACCTATGTGAGTATTGGTTTCCTTTTTTTATATTAATTGTAATAATTCATATCCAATGTTGGGATATACGTACTAATACATGAGACCCAAAAATTTATTTGTACGTTATCTTCACAGATGCAACAGTAATAAGAAATCTTATTTAATATAATTGTTCATGATATTTCATTAAAATGAATATTTTTTATCACCGAAGTCCTTCCTCCTGTTAGCGTGGGATATAATGATGATAGAGAATTTTCATATAGAAGGAAAACATTGTTCAAATTGATATTTCTAGATTGGGCACCAACGTCTTGTTGTGTGATGAATGGATGTTGGAGGTGGTAAGTGTTTTGTCATGATGTTATCAAAAAAATATTTTTATATTGAATAAAAAACAATAGAATTATTTAAATTTATTGATATGACATAATTTGATGATCGAGATATGGTTTTTTGTTCGCATATATATTTTAGTAATCAATTTCAAAGAAGGATTGAGTTATCCTTGCACCATGAGATAGAAAAACAAACAAAAGAACCATGGTGGAATGATATATAAAAAAACATACCCCAAAACCTATGAGTATTATACCTTTGAAATCATAAGTATTTTTTTTAGAATTATCATGATGAGATCAATAGTAGAGTTTAACATGGTTAGTTGAGTTTTGTCTTGGGACGAAGTCCTTCCCATTGTTTTCAGACCTTTCCAAATATTATACAAGGTAGTTGAGGTTTCATACCACATATAAGAACCACCATAGTTTTATTAGAAAAAAGCATTATTGCACATTTCACAGTTAAAGAGATATTCCCAAGACCCCTAAAACCTCTTCAACTATGGTGATATAGATCTCTATGATAATGTTACCACATTAGGGTTCCTGATGTTAATAGATGATCAACATGAGATTAACCTTTAAGAAAAATTAATACTGAAACTATTTGTTATATGCAATGATTTAAACCTTTATGAGATATAAATAGAGTATTAAGGTCATATATAGATATCATACCATCCCATGTTTGAGTGAATTATAATTTTTTTTGGATGATAGCCCTTGAAGGTGGATAGGATATAATAACCTTACTTTTTTCTCATGAACCTTTTATAAAAATTTTCTAAATGGGTTGCATTTTTTTAATTGTGTAAGTTTAAATCACGACTATTTCTTTATGATATTTTAAAGATTACATATCATCTATTTATTAATGATTTAATTAATATAATATAAAAGGTGAGACACCATAATTATATATTTTTGTTGTCACCTACATTTAGTATGAAAAGAGTTGGATTAATCATAAAATATATACATTGATTCATGTTGTCCCGAGTTCTTCTATAATTCATGTGGATTCGTCTAATTTAAATAATGTTAAAAAAGTTTTGAAAATAGTAGTATGGGTCTTCGATCAAACCATGGTTATCGAATCATGAATATTATAAGAGCTTCTATTGGGTGATAGTTATGGTTATGACATGGTATTTTAGACTAAATTTATAAGATTTTCAATGTGATATGAGGAGTATTTGCATGAAGCATATAACCCATGTTTTCTATATATGTACTGAATGAACACCCTCTACTTTAGATTTTACTTCTCTTCACTCAACCCCATGATTTTCTGGTGGTTATCTTATAAATCCTCAAATGTCTTTAATTATAGTAACCAAGTTTGCTGATGAGCTTATAATCCTTTAAATTTTAGTTTAATTCCTCTATTTTGACCCAATATGAATTATTAGTATGTTTGTGGAGAAAACATGTGTATTTTTGCTCTTTTATAGTATATAACCGCAACTAGTGGAAGAAATAGTTTTGCCACAAGATTAGTGGTGATTATGTCTTATATTATTCATGGTTTCTAATAATTTTGCAGTGAATTATAGTGATATAGAGAGGCCCTCTCGGTTTTCTGTAACCATTATACATTTTTCGTGTGACAATGAAAACTGTATTCAATTTTTAAAAGAGCCATATGTAATTTTTTCACGTAGTTTAAGAAACCATGAAAAATAACCACATGGGTCCCCTATTTGAAAAGTAGTTCCCTCATAGTTGGTTCACAGTTTGGAAAACCATGAAGGATAATCATGCAACCAATTTTTAATGGGATAAAATAAATTTTTAACCCTTAAATAATTAAATTGTTTCATTGATTCTTCCACTATTTATTTCAATCATGCCTGAGATCATCCTTCCACTTTTGAGGGCTCCTCCTATCAATCACGGTTCATAGATATGTCTTAAATATATACTCTGATTCAACTTTTATTCTACTCCATGGATAGATCCTGTTATGACATATACTCTGTAGTATCATAAATTCATACATAATTCTTTTAAGGATTCTATTTTAGTGTGATATCATATGCATTATTTCTTAGGATTTATTTAGTTTTATTGTTTTCTTCTGATCTAGAACAAACCATAGTTCGATACTTTTGGAGTGTTCTTATAATGGAATAAGGTTAGTTGTCTAGTATTTATCCTTAAATGTTTGGATACATTATACTATGCATCGTGTGATACATGCTAGCATCACCACACATTCTCCAAAAACGAATCTTATATTAATTGGTTGTATATTTTGAAACCTAATGACACTTTTTGATCCCAAAATACATTGGAGGTCATCATCCTCAACATGATCCACCATGTTTGGTGCTCCATTATTATGTTTATTTAACTTTGATGGTTACATAACAAAAACACCCTCTAAATATGGATTTTTATATCATTATTGATAATGGATATTTGTTGTGGTTTATCACTGATATCACTATTTTAAAACTATAATCAATAAATAGAAATTGAGTGGCATAACCATGTCACGTTTTTAATAGAAAAAAGGATATACACATGTTAACTAATAATTAAATTGAACTATAAGCCATCTACTAGATCTAAATAATACTTGTAAAATGAATTTGATTTATACAAAGGGATGGTTTTCATTCTAATATTTTAATATATAAAAACATAGTCCTATACACTATTGTGACATATGGGCACGACCTCCATTTTACTATTATGGTGAATGGGAATAAATACACATGTGAATTATGGTGAATGGGCATGGAGACACATAATAATTTTGATTAATATGTATGGAAACTATTATGAATTATAATTTAGAGTCAAGTGGAACGTTATGACTAATGATGAAGGGGCATTGAGACCCTTCTGGATTATGATGAATGGGATTTTAGCCATTAAAAATCTAATATATGTGCATGAAGTTCCTACTACTTTGATTTCGACATGGATAGCCACTTGTTATGAAATGGGCATGGGGACCCTATTATAATGATTCATGAAAGCTTACACTATTGTTATGATTCCATCATGATGATCCTATTGTTATGATTTCAGTATGGTTCGACCAGACGATTGTGATATTTATACCCCTAAACAAGGACATCTGATTTATGCTTTGTGTCTATTCTAGTAGTAGTGTATGTAGATATGGATGTTGGAATAATTATGTATAGAGAACATATATCTGAATTTATATTGTTTCTTGTTCATTGATTATCTATAATGGACTAAAGTCAGCAGTATTATCTTGATGTCCCCCATGAAATAGTGCTAGCAATTTAAAATTCAATTACATTTTATCTTTATATATGAACAATGATCTTATAATTTGAACGAGTTGGTTAATAATATATTTCTTTAGTAGTGTCTTACTGATATTATCTTAGAACCTATCCATGACACTAATGATACTCTGGTAGATTATGTGTATGTAGGTAAGGATAGGGATTGCACGAAGATATGGATATTCGTGTTCTTATATAATGGGAGTGGGGAAGTACAGGACCGATCTATTGGTTTTTACTCTATTGAAGTTACAATTTTTGGTCATTCTGGTCTTTTCATGAATGTTCTATATCAGATTCCCTTTTTATGTATATTTTTATAGACACATTAGTTTAATTTTTTTTATATGATGATGGATATTTTTGATTTATTTTATTTACTAAATCTATATTCTTTATCTTCATTTTTTATTTATTTATTATTCTTCAGCTATTTATCTTCTCATTTCATCATTTCACTACTATGATCGTGATTTTATAGTTTCTCCACTATACCACGTTGGACCCTCACATCTAGTGGACAACCAATCAAATATTGGAAGTCTTTCATGAGGTAATGTGACCCACTGGATCGGGGAAACACTTAGTGGAATCAGGTTTATGACATCACAACGTGGTATCATTAAAAATTCTATTTTCCTTGTCCTACCATCATGGAATATTAGTCAGGTGATTAGAAATGTGTCAGATTTTTTTATTGATCACATAATAACAATATCTAACCCATGTATAGTGAAAAAATAAATTACCTAAGAATGGTAAACTATCTTCATGTGTATACCAGTTAATATTGATTTGATTCAACTACTACATGATGCACTTGAATTTTTTTGATATTTTTATTTTTATTTTGAATTGTATTTTTATACTTAGCTAGATATAGAAAGGAGTAATTTATCATGAATCATTATTGTAACATTATAGTGCTATCATGTCATGAATTATTACATTCCATGTAAGTTTGAATTTATTACTGTATGATACTAATTTTAGGTTCCATAAATGAAATAACAGTTTTGAAAATATAATTTGTGAAATGGAAAATAATATTATAAAATGAGTCATCATAGTTCCTTCATCAACAAATTGTTTTTTTCTTGTATATATTTATGATATAACCTAAACTAAAAAAATAATATTATGATTGTGTTATTTAACAAGGATACAACGACTGAATTAATAATTTATTTCCATACATGAATTTTATTTTTAATATAAATAGTTCATGTAACACTATAGATTGTTATTGCTAATTTAAATTGAAAAATCATTTCATATTACATACTACATTCTATTATCAAATTTAAAGTAATATATATAGTAAATTTAAGTACAAATTTAATTTTATTAATATATAAATTGTATAAATTTGAAATGGAACAATTGATAATATGTTTATTTATTAAATAAAAGAAAATATAAATCTCTAATTCAAAATATGGTCACATTAAATTGGGTATGCAATTGGATAATAATATAGTGTTTTTTATTTATAATGTTCAATATACATTCTATATACTCGATCCATTATAGTGAGGAAAAAATCATGACCCATACCTCACCATAGTAGGGGGTAATATGTAGTGTCTCTTATGTTCTATATGATTGATCCTATCACCTATACCTTGATTTAGGATTTGGTATAGGGGTGTGAATTATATTGATAGAGGATTTTACCTACCATATTTATATATCATTTACCATTTCTATGGACAATCCAATATGTGGAATCTGTTTGGAATTTTTATAGCTATAAAATCATGACATAATCCATTTGTGCACCAAGATTATGGTGATGAAAAAGTTATAGAGGTGGTGGGTCCTGAACCACCATTTATAATAATAGTAGTGACAAACATATCACATCCTATTATCTGTGATGTTTTTTTAACATATCTAGTTTTGATGGCATTATCAAAGACTTATGAAAAATATGAAGGGAGATATTTAACCATACCCTTATTTGGGAGAGTTTATGATGGAGTTTTAGTTGCAGAATTCAAAATCTTATTCATGTTATTGTGAACCACCAGATATAGATTTATGACTGTAAATAGAAATATCTATCATTGGGAGCTTATATAAAACTCTATAGGGGAGGTTGAAGATCAAACTGTATATGATTTTTGGATCCACCAAACACTGATGGGTTATTATGAACCAGGAACGTCAGTGTTATGACATGATTTGGATGGATATACAATCATTATTATTGGAATATTTCATCCCTATGACCCTAATGGATGACCGTGTTAGGGTGTTCATGACCTTGTAATAGGGTTCTATGTTTTTCATGGACTACTAAGATTATTTATAAATCTTCAATGCTTTGTGCCTATCTATACTGATGATGATATAGTGAAATCTATAAGATTTGAGGGTGGTATAAGGAATCATATTTGATAAAATTTGGATATTATCTAGTTTACTAACATGTATGAAATATTGAACTATGACCTCATCTCCCAATGGAAACTGATTGAAGAAGGCGGAGTTTGGAGGGACGTTCAGGACCAAGATAGAATAGTGGTTCGAAATGTTGCATGAAACGATGCTTTCAGACTGCAAGTGGGATGAGAAGAATCAAGGGGACACCCACTAATAAATAGATGGTTCTTATGTGTGGGATAACAAGGAATGAGAAGCCCATGTTCCCTTGAGATCTCAATTAGGGATGAGTTTGGGGATGGTTGGGGAATCAGTAGCATTTTTTAGGATCGTATGATATATAAATATTAGTAGAGGATCTATATCAGCTCGTCCATCAAGAGTGATACATGGAAAACATATCAAAGAAGGTAGTTGTAGTAGTACTGCTTCTAAAAGTAGATAAGGATACCACTTATGAGGTATTTATGACTCAGATATATAGATCCAATCGAGTGAACCTTCACAGGGTAGTCAGTTTTCAACACATAGATGTGGTTCATGCCAAATTTATTATGTAAAACCTATACAAGAGGATATGGTTGTCAGACCATCAATAGATTGAGTACTATTTAGTATCCTCTACTATCGTTCCTTCGTTATTCAATATTGGTTTATCATATAGTATCATCTATTTGCCTAATGTAGAGATCCTTGGGCTTGATATTGATTATTATTTTATGTATGGTTATACATGACATATCATTGGGTATACCTTAAAAAGTGTATTCTAGTATAATGAATTCCCTCATCAAGTAGAAAACCAACATTTCGTATCGGACCTCTATGGAAATTAGATGAATATATTTTATTAAATTCTTAGAATGATTTGGTTTTTTCCTATTCAATTCAATGTGATCATATATCACTGTATGGTATTTTTTATGTCACTAGATGGTGTTTCTAATATTCACAATGGAGATTGGGATGTCTATCAAGTTATATCTACAATTGTGAATCATAGTATTGGTGGATTGACCACCCTTATTACTATCATTTATTTGAATTATAAGGGATCATGATATGATAATATATCCCCAATAGTTAACTATTTTAAGTTTCCTTCATTGAATACATCATTTTACTATCTCCCAAAATAGTGGTAGAATATACTAGTGAGATAGTTCCTAGAGCTTCATCATTATCCATTTATCCTTTTGGGGTGGATGTTATTAATATTCAAGATCCTAATAAGTATCTAGGGGATTTATAATCCTAGGAGATTTTGTGGCCCAATGCATATCCTTAAGGTGCAGTGGTTCTTTTTTCCCAGATGGTGGATGGAACCCTCAATATTTGTATGGATTACCAGAAGTTGAATTATATTACATTGAATAATAGATATCCCTTACCTTAAATTAAAGACATCGACTACTCTATAGGAAGATCTACTATGTTCTCGATCTTTATCATTATGTTAGGATATCATCATCTGTGACTCAATCCATTAGATATGTCACATACTAACATATCAAGTCAGTTTAGTTGAAATGAGTGTCTATTTATGTTGTTTAGTTGTTTGAATGAGATATTTGTATGTTTAGAAATGATTAATAATTTTCAATTCCTAACTACCTTCAATAATCATTTTTTTGGAGAAATCATAGCGTGTTATCATACTCAAATAAACCATGGTAACAAAATTCACATTATTCTAAATAAACTGAGAGAGTTCATCAATATGCTATGCTCCCAAATTCCACTTCTAGGGTGAAAATTATCACTTATTGGGTTATAATATCTCACTGGAAGGAGTTTTGGTTGACCTATAGATTGTGAGAGATCATGTTACTTTAGGGAATCCCAAGAACATATTTTAAACAAACTATTTCATAGGGATAAATGGATATTACATATGCTTCATATAGGACTTCTCATGCTCAGAAACACCTATTTCTATATTAACTAAGATGGGTGTGATGTTTATATGGTCACAATACTATGATAAAACCATTTACGAGTTAAAACTGAGATAGATTAAAACACCAATCCATATTATTCATGATTAGGGAAGAAGGTATGTAAAGTTATTTGGCACATCAGGTATTGTTATTTTAGATGTTTTGATGCTGGAAGATCAATTCATTGTGTATAGGTTACGACAACTGAGTACAAATGAGTAGGGTTACCAGACATAATATTTGGAGTTGCGATATATTTTTTAGATTTTTGTTTTTTGAGACATTACCATATAGCATAGTTTTTCATGGTGTTTAAATAAAAAACTCTGTATAAGTATTTTCATGCAGAATGTGTTGAGCCATAGGTAGAGAATTTGGGTTGATAATGTCACGAACCGTCCTACTAGGGCCCCTGCTGTGACTCCACAATCCCGCCTCTAATAGGCCATGGGCTGGCGACTATCACCGAGTAGGAATATCACAATCATGGGAGGAATTTACTAAGTACATGTACACAGACACACATCTCCAAGGCCACATGTGATGAAATGTTAAAAATCACTCAAGAACAAAATGTATGCATGAAACTAAACCCAACTGACAGAGTAAAACAAAATTAAACTAAAAAAATTAAAACTGGGCTAGAATACATCTAAAAAAACATGATTCTACAAACAACATTTCCCAGCCTGTAAGATCAAAGAGGTACTGGGACTGCTACTAATGGCTGTAAGAATACCTCGACCTATATATAAATCAGAAATCTCAGTCCAGTCCTGTTCTACCCAGCACTCCGTCAACTGGCCGCCCATCTGCAAAAAAGATGACATGTGTTTGCAAATCCCATGTAGGGATGAGTATAATAATACTCAAAATATGACCCCAAAATCCAAAACTAAATACACAAATTATAGGTACATTTATCACTAGATGGTATATGTTTACAATCATATAGAAAGGGAGACATAATCCATATATACTCAAAACCCATACCCATAGACTAGTGACATGTAACACAAATGAATTCTGCCACTAGGGATTCAGTTCGATGGTTCCACAAAGCACTAGTTTAGGAGAACTCACTCCATGATTCTGAGATCTCTGATGATGTTTTTCTGAGAAGTACCATTCATTGAGAAATTTACTTAGAACTTGATACACTAATTTCAGGTGAACACACTACTGAGTGGGGAACTATCTGGAAACAAAAATGAAAAACATTTTTGAGGCCATGGAGGATACCACTACTCAGTAGGATTCTCATTCTATGTACAGGATTAGAATCCTGTAGGATTAATCACAGTGATACATGACTTTAGTTAGGGTTAATAATGGATAGAGGATCTCACTCTGGGCCTCTCGGGTGGATACCTAACTCTATCTCGTAAATTCATACGGATGGGATCATACTCCTATGGATAAAAATGATAAATGAACTTCAAGAAAAAAGCATTGGGGGGCACTAACCCAAATAGGACATGTCCAAGGAATGATTGAGAAGAATATCAATCCGTGTACTGATATGTACAAAGTGTGTAGATGTGGAACACACTGTGTCGTCTGACCATGGGTACTGCTTGTGTACCATAACCCGTGTAGTATGTCTTGTCATGTAAAACACAACAACACAACGTGTAGGAAGGATCACACTCCATGTCAAGTTATCTGGTGTCTACTCAGTGTATGATGACCATGTTCACGTACACATCCTCAACCAATGTATTCCAGCCAATGTAATCGGTACATGGGGTGACCCACGTTACTGGTATCATATAGCCGTGTAGTGGAGTACATGGTGTGTACTCCACCTAGTGTCCATGTATCATCTGATATGCATGTCGAGCACCGTGTATGGATCCACACATTGTGTGACAGTGGTAACACATCGTGTCTACACTTCCTGTCGTCTGGGACTCTAGCCACCGCTGGGTGGGGACCACACACCCAGTTTCCCCGGATTCACGTTCTGTTCTTCATCGCATGAAGCGCACACAACCTAGCAGCCGCCGCCTGTCGACATGGCATTTTCATCAGGATATATGTCATGTGTTTCATAAATTTCTAGAATATAAAACCTACTTTGTCGTGCCTTGGGTACTCCTTTAATATTCTATATGGCCATCTGATCGCAACGATACTCTAGAATATATGTCTCCCTAGTGTTGAAATGTTGTTATCATTGTTTTTGGGATTCTGATAATCCCTGAAAACAAGTTTTGATTCAACCGAATGAAGAACGCTTGAAGAAGGATCCTCCTTATTATGAGCAGATTCCCCTGCTACCATCGTCTCCGCACCTCTATTAGGTCATCAAGATGTTCGATCCCTAATTTGGGATTGTTCCTTTGCGAAACGGACTCACAACAATCCATTGTTCGTTTCCCTACAAAGAACGCGAAGAAAAAAGGACGAAATACAATAAACCAATATGAGGAACAAACCTCCATCGTCGATCATTGGGACACTGATCCACTCTTATTAGAATAATTTTATAGGGTGAATCAAATGATAATCGAACTATTATCACAAAACAATTTCCAAAATCAAACCTTCGAATGAAATAGAAAATAGTAACCCTCCCACAAGAACATGTGATCCATGGATCAACATGTTAATGGGTTGATCTATGTTCATTATTAAATAATTGAATTGGGAAACAAATCAACGAAACCAAACCCCTATATTGATTCGGTTGAATAATGATCTCTATTTCATTTCTTTGGTGAGGCTTGTCGAATATGATATTCGTTGATCGATCGCATCATCATCTTATTCAAAGAATACTCCAATGATGGATCCTCTCCAAAGTTCAAGAGGAATCTAGGAAGTTCTCCAGGGTTATGAGTCTAACCCTAGGCTCCATCTTATTTAATTAAAATAATATTCACATCATTATGGATACATTTACAATAAAATTAGTCATTAATTTAGTTTTTTTCCATTAAAACATCCATAAACTAACTTTTGCAGCTGACCCGTGCTGGTTGATTTTGGGCCCCACCTAAGGTATATTCACTACACTAAAAGAAACAGTGCATTGTGATTTCTGATCAAGGAACTCGTTTAAATGTTATCCAACAATTTCAAGAAAACCACTCATGTTCTCTGTTTAATGGTTTATTTTATTTCAAATATTTATTTTGGACACTCCGGGCCTGAGAATCGCACAACGACAAAAACACTAGTCTTGAAATAATTCCATATAATATTCAATAACAATAAAATGAAAATATAGTACAATAAATTCTCACCACCGTAGGGATTTACATCCCCAAAAAGTCAAAACAAGAATACGAAAAACGATGTGGGTACTGGGCACTGACCTGAGCCTCCCACTCCCACATGATCTCTTGGAGATTCTCATGATGCCATCAGACACACACCAAGTAAATCAATTGCCCATGAAGGATCATATCCTATCGATCCTCAATATCAACTAGGTAATCAGAAAAAGTAACTCCATCCATGATGTAATGCTCACCCATGTCGATGACGTGCGATGGTTGATGCACGTACCTCCTCAGCTGTTACACATGGAAGATAACATGTACATTGTGAAACTAAGTAATTAGATATAGGTGATACACCACCTCTCAAACATTGCATACTATCTAGACAGGTTTAATGAAAATTTGAGATAGCATGCCACCCCAACCAAATCTCTATAACACTCGTCGAGGTGAGGCCCGAAAGAAGACATTTCCTCCCTCCTCGAATTCCAAAGGTCTTTGTCTCTTCTCTGTATTAGAATTATTCCAGATTCCAATAACCTCCATCTATTCCTAGATGATCTCCAACTTCTTGGTGGTAGCTCGCACCATCTCTGGACCCATCAGTGATGACTCTAAAGGGTCGGTTGAGCAATGTGGTGACCAGATGTTTCGCCCGTATAAGGCCTCGATCCAATAGTGAAGTGGAAGCTGTTATTGTATGAAAACTCCACCAGTGGTAAGTGGTTATCCCCATAGTGACCAATGCCCAAGACATTGGCCCATAAAATATACTCCAAAACCTAAATGGTCCTCTCTGTTTGACCATCGGTCTGCGGATGGAACACCGTGTTCATGCATAGATGAGTCCCAAACTCCTCATGTAGTCCCATCAAAAAATGAGATGTGAAACAAACATCACGATCTGAGACTATCGTCGATGGTATTCCATGAAGCCGAAAAATGTACTTCATGTAGAGGTGTACCAAGATCTCTAAGGAACACTAATCCATGACAGCTAAGATGTGTGTCGCCATGGTGATTCGATTTGTTATCATCCAGATGGAATCATATCCCTTGGAAATTCAGGGAAATCCCATCACGAATTCCATTGATACCCCATCCCACCTCAACTCAAGTACCTTCAAGGTGTGGTCTAACCCTAATAAAACCTAGTGATCAGCCATCAGCTACTGGAATTGAAGGCACCTAGAAATGAACTATTCAACTACCTTCTTCTTGCTTGACCAACAGAACTGCCGTTATAGATCCTGGTACATCATTTCCATGCTAGGGTGTACCACCAAGGTGGATGTATGAATCACACTCAATACCTCCTCCCGCAATAAAATTATTATAATAGTGTGTCTTATGTAAATAAAAACAATCTCACGACCTTGAGAATATCCATCAAGATAGTATCATGAGGATCACCGAGCACCTAAAGCCTCATAGTCGGCATCCCTAGGTTGTGAGTCCCTTACTCTCTATAAGAGTGGAGGGGTGACAACCACTAACTGAAGGTAAACCGCATCCTCTCTATTCAAGAAGAATAACATTAATGAGTCCAACTGCTCTGTCAGCTCATTTTGCAGCTATGAACATGATCATCAGATGATATCACCTACCACAACGTTCCACTTACCATGACTATAGAAGGTCTCAAAGTCATAATCATGTAAGAACTCTAGCCATCGCCTTTACTTCAGTTTTAGATCCTTCTCTGACAAGATTTATTTGAGTATATTCTGGTCAGAGTAATTGATAGAACACTCGCCCATAATGTAGTGTCATCGTATATTCAATGCGATGACTACACTTGCCAACTCAAGATCATGGGTCACGTATTTCTTCTCATATTGTATATGCTATTGAGAACCATACACAATCACTACCTGTCTCTACATCTGGACAAAGCCATACCAGGTCCTTGATGTATTGAAGAAAACAATGTACTTGACACCTTCCTCCATTAATCTCATGATCAGGGCACTCATCAAACTCTGTCTCAACTACTCAAAATATTATTTTCACTTCATCATCCAAATGATGGGTTTCCCCTTTTTTGTAAAGGTTGTCATCAGTGCTGGTATGCAAGAGAAATTGGGAATGACTCTCCAATAACATCCTAACAATCCAAATAAGCTTCGCACATCAATCACACTCTAGGGTGGCTCCCATCATAACAATGCCTCCAACATGGCTAGCTCAACAGATACTCCATTTGCTAATATGAAATTTCATATAAAGTGGACATCCTGAACCCAGAACTAGTACATTGGGATTTTCCCATAATTCTGGTGATCTCGGTGTATGTATATAACCATTCACAGGTGTCTCTTGTGCTCCTCCTCTAACGACGAGTACACAGTGATTCTTTTGATGAAGACCACTACAAACTAGTCCATATACTACTAGAAGAGAATTTTCAGAAGTACCATGAACACTATAGGGGCATTCATTAGGAAAAAATGAATCACCAAGTACTCATAGCGACCATAGAGGCATCTGAACGTCATCTTCGGTATTTCCCCATCCCGTACTCATAACTTGTGGCAACCTGATCAAAGGTCATTCTATGAAATCCATTGTTCCCCTCTTAGCTAATCGAAGAGGTTTTTGATAATTGGAAGGGGATACATGTTCTTCATCATTACCTAATTCAGGAATCGATAATCCACACACAACATTAGACTCCCAACTGCCTTATTGTCAAACAAAACAGGGGATGCCATAGGTGAAACACTAGGTCTTAAGAAATCCTTGCTATTCAGATCCTCCAACTGCACCCTCACCTTATGATGTTATTCAGGTGCATTCTGATATTCTAGTGATGAAATCAATGTCATCCCAGGGTGAATGTCTATGCATAAGTAGATCTATCAGTCGGGAGGTTGTCCTGGAACATCTTCGGAAAATACATAATCGTAGTCCACAACTACTATTGGTAACTAGAAGCTCACAACATCTACGTATCCAAGGGTAATTCTAGACACCTCATCAGTGATCGACTACACCCTCCTATGAAAGAGAACATTTTTTACTTCCTCGGCCTCCTTTCACCAAAAAAGTAAAACCTCATCCCATCACTACATACACACCTTAGTCTTCGCCTAAAGGACACAATCTAGGCATGGATCTAAGATAAATATTCTATACCAAGAATGATGTCATAAGGCCTCAACACTACCACCAAGAGGTTCTAACTGAATCTAACACCTCCAAGTGTTATATCACACTATCTGCAAAGGTGTGTGATCATCGAGTCTCCTCCTGTTGATGTATCCAAACTTAAGGGTCGAGTCAACAGATCTACCATAATGTCCAGGTTTCGCAAATGACATGTGTCGAGGAAGGAATGAATATAACCTATGCCTATAAGTACATAAGATGAGGTAGAAAAGATATATATCATACCTCATATCATCTCCGGCGTCCCTCAGTCTTACGACTCAACCACATGCAGCTGTCCCAGCCCTTATCCCACAACTTCTTGAGCCTGGTGCAGACCTCCTAAGGGTGGTGGTGGTTGAAGTAGATCAACGTTTCTGCCATCACTGGTAGCTCTCGCAACCCCTCATCCATGTATGCCTCTTGGAGGGTCTGTTTTCTCCACTCTCTGCCTCTACCTTGGTGGTCCATGCATAGAATCTATGTCAGCAGATTGATGGGTTGGACAGTCATTAGAATGATTTCATCTACCGTCGCATGAGTAGAATCACCTCCCTATAGGATGACTAGATCCAGCCTGAGATCCCTAGAATACCAAACCCCTATCTTGGGTCCTCCTGTGACGTCTCCCTCATCCTGATCCTTGTGTCAGATGTCGGCTCCCTGCTGTAAAGGTCTCCACCCCCTTCTTCCTACAACTGACTGTCGTTGGCTGTCTATACTCATCCAATAATCTCTCGATCACCATGGCATGCCCGAGCACTCGATCATAAGTCAATATACATAGAGTCACAACATGAGGATGGATGTCCCTTTGAAGACCTCGCTCGAAGATCCAATATCTGAGTACTATTCTCTGACCATATCCATCATGTACCGAGAGTGGTTGGTGAACCTCTGTGATTATTTAGCTACTATCAAACTGCCTTGTTGGAGCTGATTAATCTATTGGATATGTAATTCTCTCAAATAAACCAGATAGAACCCCTCCCTAATGATTCGTTCAAACACTTTCCATGAAATATTATCCTCCTCATGACTATGTGTGGTAAAAATTCACCATCTTCCCACTAAATCCTAAATTAAGATCAGTCTTAGGATCACCATCTGCTCTGTTTGTGTTCTCACTAGATGAAAAAATCTAGTCACCACCTAATGCCAATCCTCAGCCGCCTGAGGGTCAGGCTCACCTCAGAACCGGAGGGGTATCTATCTCTGGAACTCATGGAGCATGCTCAGCCTACGACCCTCATCTATCGGTACTACGGGTTACATGGGATTATCCAATGAAAATGGTATATCAGGTTTACAACCTTGATGTAACACCTGGGAAAATGGTCCCTATATTGATGTATGTCACTGAGGGGGTTATCCTCATTATCAAGCTACTGAATCTTTGTAGGTATGCATCACGAGGGCATCCTATAATGATACATGACATAACATGGTCAACAGGTATATCTAGATAACTAACACTAAGAGCATGGAAAACACAAACCGTTCCTATATGATGGATTTAGCATTATTTTAAATCTCGACAACTATTTTTTTCTTGTACTGAGTCGAAAATAGGGTTATTGGAGGCCTGGGGTATGGATAGGTCGGCCACCAACACCAAAGCATGAGTGTATAGGTTGAAAGCTGAGATTGAAACACATAACATAGTTTCCCTAAACCAATCCCACATACTCTAGGTCCTAAGGTAGAACTGACAACCTTTGATACCACTCTATCATGACCTGTCCTAGTGGGGCTTGTTCTTCATCTACCCAAGACCTCCCCCAATAGGACAGGGGATGGTGACTAGCGTAGAGTAGGTATATCACTAACATGGGAGGAATTTCGTATGTATCAGTACACACAAACACACACATCTCTAAACCCAAAGATGCTGAAATGTAAAAAAACCCAATAAGGAACAAAATTTATGCATACAACTAAAAACAACAGACAGTGTACAACATATGTAATGTTCAGAAAGTAAAACTATGGCAGGATAAAATCCAACAAAAATAAGAGTCTGCAAACTAAAAAGCACAAACTGTATGAACAAAGTGGAACTGGGATTTCTACTCATGGCTGTAGGAACACCTCAGCCAGTTGGGAACTCAGAATGCGTGGTTTGGCCATGGTACGCCCTGGAATCCATCAATAGGACGCATGTTTACCCAAAACACGACATTTGGGGAAAATCTCGTTCAATGCTGTGTATAAAAATATTGAGTAGAGAAACCTGATAACCACAAATCAATACACATATTTAAGGTACAATATGAACATCAAAGTATATATCTACTGAACATATAAAAAGAGAGACACAATCCAGATATACCCAAAACCCAGACCCGTAGTCTAGGGTGAAGTCACATAACAGCATACCACCACTAGGGATTCAGTTCGAAGGTTCCACAATGAAATCATCCGAGGGAACTCCCTCTGCAAGTCTGGGAGGACTGGTGACGTCCGTACGAGATTTACTATTTTTGGGGAAAAGTCATGAGATGTAGATACACTCATTTTTGGAGGAAACACTCTTGTGTGGGGAAAGATCCGGATAAACTGATGAGGATCATTCCTAGAGCCCTAGAGGATACAACGACTCATCCACATTCACCAGTTAAGTACAAGATTAATGTCTTTTAAGATTAGTTAAATTAATAACTAAATCTACATAGTGTCAAGAATGGATAGAGGATCTCTATCTGGGACTCTTGGAGGGATACCTAACTCTATTTTCACAATTTCCTGTAGAAGGGATCTTACTATTTTGGATGGAAAGATACCTGACCATACATGAATAGAGCATGGGGGGCACAAAGCCAAATAGAACCAATCCAAGGAATGATGGAAAATATGATCAAGCCAAGGACATTGAAGTACACCTCTATTAGAAGTGTGACACTCTGTGTCTATTAATGCTTGTTAATTATCATGTACAATGACCCGTGTAATATGTATTGTCTTCTAAAATTAAACTAAACGATGTGTAATAAGGATCACATGTTGTGTCAAGGTATCTGGGGTTCGCTTCATGTACGCCGGTCTTGTTCCCATACATGTCCACAACCCATGTAATCCAACCCATGTAATCGGTACATAGGGTGACCCAAGTTACTAGATTTGTATGGTCGTGTGGTGGAGTACATGGAATGTACTACACACTGTGTACACGTATCATATAAGATACACGTTGATCCCCATGTAAGGACCCACGCTCCGTGTGAACATGGTGACATTCTTTGTCTATGCCTCATTTCTCCCAGGACTCTACCCACTATAGAGTGGGGCCCACATGCAATGTCTCCCGGGAAGCACGACATGTTCTTCATCTTGTGTAGTGCACACTCCTACCCACCACCACTGATCCACAAGTCATGTTCATCGGGATACATGCCATGTGTTCTGGGAATTACTGGAATCATGATACTGCTCCACCGCACCTTGGGTACTCCTCTGGTCATCGATATAGTCATTTGATCATAATGAAACTCTATATTCTAGGTCATCTTGGTGCCACAATGCTGTTTCCATGGTTTTTGAGATTTCTATCGGCCCATGAACATGTTTCGGTCCTCCCCCACAAAGAACGCTCGGAGAACAATCCTCCTTGTTCTATAATGATTCTTCTTCCTCAATCTTCATCAAACCTCCGCTGGGTCATTGTGATGTTATAACTCCAATTTGGGTTCTTTTCGTTATAAAATAAACTCACAAATATCTGTTCTTCATCGCCCCGTGAAGAACAATAAGAAAAAAGGAAGAAATCCAAAATACCAAATTGAGGATAAAACCTCCACCATCGTTCGTCACGATGTTTATCCTCTCCTGTGAGAATGATTGAACGGGGCGAATCAAATAATAATACAACCGTTATCAAAAACCTATTTCTCGGATGAACCCCTAAAATAAAAAGAAAATAATAAACCTCACTCATGAACACACGATCCTCAGATAAACATATTCATGGGTTGATCCACATTCATCATTAATTCAATGAAGGTGGTAAAAAAAGCCAAAAATTCCCAACGTAGATTCACTTGAAGAACGATCACCACGTCGCATTTTCTGGAGAGGTTCGTCAAATCCAGTTGTGTCGATCGATTGAGTCATTGTCGTCTGCCATGAATCTTCAAAGGTTGGATCCTCTCCGAACCTGTAGAGCCTTCTAGGGAGTCTTCCATGGTTATGAGTCTATGCCTGGGATCCTATATATTTTAAGAAAATATGTTGCACTACAGTATGGAAATATTTTAAATATAATAAATTTTTAATATTTTTTATTTCCATTAAAATACAAAAAAAACTAACTTTTTCAGCTGACCCATGTCGATTGATGTTGGGCCCCGCCTAAGGTATATTTAATGATCTAAACACAATAGTACCCTCATGTTTTTTATCTGAGCCCTCGTTTAAATGTTTTATCATATTTTCGTGAAAACTGCTTATTCACACTTTTTAAAAGCTCAATTTATTTCAATCATTTATTCCCATCACTCCAGTCAACGGAATCACGCTACGTTGAAAATCCTGGTCTTGAAATAATTCAATATAAGATTTAAAAACAACACAAGAAAAATCTGAGACATTACAGATAAACTAGTAGCCTTCAAATCTGAGATTTACTATAAATAAGGTAAGGGAAATAATGCTTTCAATTCTCTAAGAATGAGGACTCAGACCCACGTAGATTAGGATCCTAGAAGGAAGGAGAAAATTATAGAACTTTTTAAAATATTCACATAAAGTTTTAGGACCATCATGGATAGTCATTACATACTACCTAATAATTTGACTCATTACAAGTAGAGAGAGTGAAGATAATTCAATCATCAGATACAGAATGTTGGGTCTTAATGGAAGGTATTTTTTTGTTGAGGACCCACCTTCAGATTGGACTACTAATGGAGACAACGTCCTATATACACATGGGTGTATCTGTGTTTCTAAGGGATTGAGATGGGAATGAATGTGAGAGCCCCATTCTTCTCAGTGGAAAGTGAAAACAAAGATATCTTAGATGTATTATGACATTCACTATCAAAATTGTTTTTAGGGGATGAAATATTATATTGTGGGATTTAACACTAGTTATTCCACGTATCAGTAATTGATTGCAGAACAAAAGTGACATAATAGATTGTTACAACTATTATCAGTCCCAAAATAGAAATAAGATGGTCTTGCAATGGATTTGTTTGTTTGTTTGTCAAGGTCATATTATGCTACCAATATTTTAGTATTAATTTATCAATTGATTAAGGTATCCAAAATACATACTATAAATTATGCATTCTTTGTTGATGAACCATGAAGACAATATTATCATCATATTATATTCTTATATAGGGTCAATCATTCAATAATTTCAAATAGGGATTATAATTTCTAATTGATTATCTGGATAGGTTTACCTACATATTTGGGTACACATGTTCTTTTTAAGCACAACATTTCACCGTTAGACCGATGACCATTTAAAATGGATTGTACCTGTGTTAGGAACAATTCTTCGAACATGAATCCATGAATTTCGAGGTACTTGGGAGTAGAATATACCTCTCGATGAATTGTACTATAATAATGAATATCATGGAAAAATATAATGGATCTGAATGAGTCATTATATTTTATTCCATTTCATTCACCACTATGCGGGTTAAGGGAAGGATATAATGTACTACTATGTATTCATCACTTGGAGGATTCTTTGGAGAAGGTGTTGTTAATTTTAAAATACATAAATAATGTAAATTGTGCATATAAATATTATAGTATTCTTCATTAATGACCTATGTATTTTGATGTATATGATTTTGTTTTACACTGTTATATCACCATAATATGGGCATATGATAGTACATATGAAAGGAAAGAATTCATCTCATTTTGTTAGGTTCTATGAGATCTTAGAGAGAATAGGTGTGCTAGCTAATCAATTTCTATTACCTCAGAGATAAAGTTACATTAAATATGCCTTCATCATTTCATTAAATCATTGTTATCATGCTGAAATATCTCATTCATTTGTTCAGAAGGTTGTCGACATAGATTTTGATACTTATTTTGAGGAGTATCCCATAAAAAACATGGAGTATATAATAAAGGATCATTGAGGGAATTATACCTCATTTGTATGGGTGCTATGAAAACATGACTCTATGAAGGAAAATACCATGGAGTGGGATTCTTAATTATGTGTCCAGTGGATGGAGATTCTCTCATAAATCATTCTATAACCATTGAAAATCCAAATCAATGATTACATCCTATAAGGGTACAACATTGTAAGAATATGATTTATCATTGTGGTATCGATATTTTAATTTTTAGTTTAATTCCTTGTTTTTAACCTAAAATTAATTATTATTAATTATATGGAATAAATGGTGGTTATAAGGACTTTTTTCAGAGAACAATACCTTGATTGCTTGAGGAAACAAGTAGGATGAATGGTTTGTAGAAACCATGCATCTCACTCCACATGCATTCTCTTGTTTCCATTGGGAATTTTAGTGAAAACCGAATGACATGATGGTTTTCCTTATCCATATGGTCAAGGTTTCATGGGATTGAAACATATTTAATTTTTTTTATGAAATATATATGGAATAGTTTCCACATATTTTTTCCAAATTGTTTTCCTGAATCATGTGAGACCCCTCCTTGGACCATATCCCATGCACGTATGGCTTACAGTTGGAAAACAATGGTTCTATACCATGTGAAAAAACATTAATGGGTTAAATTTAATATTTCCCACTTACTTCATTAAAAAATTTCCGCACTTATTCACTTATTAATATATTGTCTACTAGATATCCTCCCTCCCTCACTTAGATATTCTCCTATCAACATAGGATCCTTGATAAATCATTTTTCCTGACAATGATTTGACTCTTGAACATCTTATTCGATATCTCATGGTAATTGAACCACTCCATATGCTCCTATAATCAGTTTTATTTGTATCAATGATGATATTTTTTGCAATATAATATGATGTATTACTAGAGTATTCATATATTTTGTTGTTTTCTTATGAACTTAACTAATATGAATCTGATACTGGACATCTGTCCATGATAGGAATAAGGAATGTGTTGTATCGTTTATCCTTCAAATCTATGTTGCTCAATGTTTCACATTTTTTAACGCACATGGGATTCATGAAGGGTTACAATAATATTATTCATCCGTTAATTGGATGCCTATTCTAGTGACTAATCATTATTTTAGATCACCAAATCTATTGGGGGCATCATCCTCAACATGAGCCATCCCTTCGGATGTTTCCATAATATTCTTATATGATGGTCAAGGTTATATAACAAAAACACCCATCAGTGTGTTTATCTTATCTTTTAGAAATATATGTAATAGTTTCAATGGATTGTTATAGTGTATTAGCATGGATATCTAATTAATTAGACTATAGTTGATTAAATTATAGGTGATTCATACAACTATGTCACCAATTTTAGTAGAAAAAATTTTCCACCATTTTTAAATAAAATTACTAATGAACTATGAACCATTTAATAAATTTTAATAATTCATGCTAACTTCATATGGTTTATATATTTTAATGGAATACATTTAAATATTTTTTTATATGGCCATGGCATCCCTAGTAATGTTGTGTCGTATGGGCATGAATTACGTTCTACTATTATGGATAGTGGGAACAATGCCCCATATGAATTGTGATGGATGGGAATAGAGACACATTTGAATTTTGATGAATGGGCATGGAGACCATTACAAATTATGATGAACCTGCTTGGGGAATCATATGAATTATGAGGAATGGGTACAAAGACCCTTAGTAATTATGAAGAATAGGAATGGTAAAACATAAGGTAATGATATTGAGGAAATATGTTCCATCAATTATAAATAGATCATGAAGTCTATATTCAAATGATTTGATCATAGAGACCCCATTGTTATGAATTGGGAACGGTGAACCTATCGTTATGATTTTAGAGTGTTGTACCTTTTGTTATTATTTAGGCATGGAGACCCTATTTTAAGGATTTATTCTTAGAGTACCCTTACACTTCCGAGAATTATTCTATTACCGACGGACGCCTAAGTAATTACTTCCGTCCATACTAGTATAAATAACCAAATATATTTTTGTATAAATTATTACATATATATAACATATTTATGTATATATATGGTCACATATTACAATATTATTTGGCACCGTCCGACGTAAGTAATGTCATCGAGGTTTCCCTCATAAACTAGATCTGACACTCTCATGTATTTTTTTTCCATTATATCTACACACTGCTCATATTATATGCACGGGCTGGGTAATTATAAACATTGTTGGTAATGGCCTTCTGATTTTATCACACACCATATTTGGGGAACTAATTATACCTTGAATGTTTATGTGGATTCATATTGGGATACTGTATAGAACCTTTTTATTTCTGTTCGAGTGTTTATAACATCAGAATGTGGATGAAATGGAATAATGTATAGATCCTGATGTTTTTGGGAAGTCTTTTCTGTATTCTTATACATTGTATAAATTAATTGTAATACATTCTTACTTCCCAATAGGTATGTTTCTTTTTTATAGATATGTGAAATTACATCATTTTTCTATGATTTTGTATAATTTTTTATGATGGTCTTTTATTACATATGGATCCATTGCCTTATATTTATAGTAATATATTATGTTTCGCCTATTTATCTATTTATTTCACTTTTTCTACTATGATCATGATTGTATAGTATATCCACTATTCCACCTTTTATTCTTTCTACTATTCATAATACTCTGGCATATAGGTAGGTGTCCTTTGGGACATATAACCAACATTCTTAAGGAACCATTTAGTCGAGTCCAGTTCAATACATCAAATTAATGATCCATTAATCAACATAGATCTTGTGGTAATTTATTATCAATTTTTTTCATCTAATGCATACATCATCAACTAACGATATCATCGGTATAGACACTTTATTAATCACATGATTTTTTATTTCATAATTATTAGTTCCCAATTTTCAATACTATACCTCAAGAGTAATCCCCCAATTATATTTGTCTTTATATTGTTTGAATGAGAAAAATCTATTAATGGTTATAGTACTTCAGTGTAGTCTTGGTGTATGGTAATCATGTAATCGATTTGAAGCATAATTTTGATATGGAAATGATTTTTTAAAAAATATTGTTTTATTATTGTCAAATAAATATTATTTATTTACTGAGATGTAGCCTTTAATGACCTTTATATAGGCCCTCTTTAGAGGGGTTAAATGTAAGACTACATATTGTTCGATAACCTACCCATTATAGTGGTAAAATTGCTGAGAATTAATAATATTTAATGTCAATGAGTTTTTAGTTAACCATAGAATATTAATTGTAATGTGGAGTTTTTGAATACAACATGGAGGAGGATGTTGTGTAATATAAGTTCATATTTTTGTGGAAAATGATTATATTATCCATTAGTAGTGGTTTTTGAGCTACAGATGGTGGATTTTAAGTTCCCTTGGAGTGGTTTTATGCCTCATTCTATGACTATGATTAACCCTAGAGAGAATTAGATGGTAAGACCCCTTCATGGGTGCTTACATATCATTTTAACAATATGTTTTATTGAGGAGAATAGGTACACTAATATATGATATTACCATGTAGAGAATTATAATTTGATCCTTTAAGCTAGTTGAGCATGTCTATATCATATTTCAAACAGGAATATGTAGTGTATCTCCATGTGGATGATGAATGTGTTTGAGTGTAATGGGAAAAAATGGTTACATGTTTTAAAAAACCCAAATCAATATTTGATAATTAGGTATTTCTCTCTCAAAGGGTATTATAGTTGTTTATTCCCCCTAATTTAAGGGGTAAATGACAACTTTATATTTGTTTTTGAGTCACTATTCCCTTACACCTTAAAAGGAGTGATTCTTTTAGGGGTTAATAGAGCTCGTTAATCCCCTAATTAATGTACCAAGAATCATCCGGGAAAGGACATATATTTATTATTTCATGTATTTTGTCTTCATAATACCTCATTTGATGAAAATATGGTACTCTATCTTGGATTGATACTCCCTAGACTAACAAAATTATTAGAGAGGACTGGATCCCCCACCAAAATTAGTGGGATGATATGGTTTTGGTTTTGGTGTTTATCTTTTATTCATGGGATACTAAGGGAGTGGGTAATATATATATATATATATATACATATATATATAGTTGGGTAATACCAAATTTATGATTATTTACTTTATGATGAATGGTTCCACTATATTAGTTCAATTACCCCTCTAATAACTAGTATACTTTGATGAGGAATTAGTCCGACATTAAATTTTCTATGAGACTTGTGGATTATTTTCACTAGTGGTTCATTATGATAATAGAGTTACATACTATATTCACCAGTATCTATTCATGGAAATGTTGTGGGTTTCTCAAAATTGAATATAGATTAGTGACATTGTGGTTTTGGATAGATGGATGTGTTACCCACTCAGATAATAATTATAATATAATGAGGATTTCCCATACTAAAATTTTGTTTGATATCTTATAAATGGTAGATATTTAATATTTTAAAGTTATTAGGATTCATTAGGACCTATTTATTTAATTATAGTCATTAATTATATTTATTTCATGAATTTCTAACTTGGAACATTTTCTATTTTCATTGAGAATCTTAAGATACTCGTGAGAAATGTACCTCTTTGGAGCTAGGCTAAGATGATAGGGACACCCTTATATATTAGGTACTTTTACTAATAATGATTATTTTGATTTCATTCGAAATTTTTAGTCCAATGTTTTTTAATATTTTTATGTAACCTATTTTTTTGATTATCATTTTGGGGAGTCCTACTAAGTATGTTTCAACTCACATAAGCACAAGATTTCCAACCACACAAGGTGTGCCTTCAATGATATTGTTATGTTCATAGTGATTCTTTTTGGGGATGAATATAGTGATACATTATTAGATAAAATCTATGAATATTATTATTCATTCATAATGAACAATATTTATTCAGGATAGGGGAGGTGATGTTTTAGGTTTTATGTTGATCTGAGGGATTTTTTAGCATTTTGGGGAATTTTTATATCTCTAGTACATCATATTCAAATAATTTTTCTTATATAAAATTTCAGTGGTTTTATATTATATATATATGTACGTATAAAATATTTTCTTACATATGAATTATATTTAGTTTTATATATATATATATATACTACTAGGATTTCAGGTAATGGTTTTCATTCAAGACTTGTGTTTGTTGAATTTTAATATATTCTAAGGGAACCCATTATGCTTGTTATAATTATTAAATGATATTAGTTATCCCATTGTGTTCTGTTTGTGGTCTAGGGGTGAAGCACTCAACTAATAGATTCACAAGATTGGTCCCGATGGGTTGTGTCATGTCACATAAATTGAAATGTCATAGTTCATTTCACATCAAAAAAAATTGAATCCAACCTGAAATAATGATAAAGTTTTTCATTCCTTTTATATAAAATTATATTTTTTAAATTGATGAACTCGGTTCGGAATATTCATAAAAACATACATAATATCAAGTCTATAATATATCAAATGAAAAAAAACTAGAGTGGAATTTGTGTTTTCTTCTCTTAGAGGGTTTTGATGAACTTGCCACCTATTACTGTAATTTAGGTGACAATAAATTTTACTACTAGACAAAACCTCATTCCAAATACTTTTAATGAGTAATGTAAATGATGAATGTTTTTTTGAGTAATTATGATAGATAGGAATCAGGTTTCCATTGCATAAATATTTATACATAGTATTCCAACATCATACCTTCAATATATCAAATTTTATGATGTCAATAATATATATTATTTACGTAAATAAATTTATGAATTCATTAAAATCAGCATTAATAACATTTAAAATATACATCATATTTTGCATAATCAAGGTAACAAATTTTGACACATCTGATCTTTTTCCTAACTAACCATTAATAAACACTTATACAATATATAATATCATAAAATTTGAATATACGCAAGTAATTCATTTATTTGTTAGAAATTAAGCTCTACTATATCCAAACATAATCCTCCATTCCTCATATAAAATTTAATTTATAAAAAATATCATGATATTAAAAAAAAATTGTGTTATGAAATTAATTTCATTTCAAATAATTATATTATTAACAAATAATCTATTGCATTGAAGTAAAAAATGTAATTCTACGTGTGTGGAGTTGAATGTTAAAAGGATATTTTTTAAAATATGTCACTGAGGGGTGGTGCAATGTAAATTTCTACTATACTATTTTTTTTCTTCTATCATTTTTAACCATGTTATAGTTTTTTAAAAATTATAAAAAAAAGTTTATTAAATATCATTATCATGTTTTTCCATAAAAATGATTTTTAATACCTTCTAATACACTTTTCTTCTTCCTCTTATAATATTTACTCAACATTATTTTATATAAACTATAATAACATAAATATCTAATGTCATGTTATAGTAACCCATTATCCTTGATTCATTTTGGTAAACATTTATTTATCTCATAATTTTTTTGAACATTTCAAATAAAGAATATTTATTTGATTTTATATCCAGATAAATCAATAAGGGAATCAAAATTCCATCAATTTAATTTTCATTTCAAATCATATTCAATTCAAGAAAATATAAATTTTTTTCTTTGATATTTTTGAATAAAATAACTTTGAAACCTTAAATGATCTATTGTTAAAAACTTAAATATTTAGTTACTTATAAATGCATCACATTAAAACATTGATTTTTCTTTCACTACTAAGAATGGTTCTTTTGTTTTTATTTTATAATATATATTTTATTCATATAATATTATATTTTTATAATATTAATCTCTAGTTTACATTTGAATATGATTCCATTTAACATAAAATTATTAATCGTTCAATAGAGGATCATGGTTGACATCTATTTAATATGGATATTTTATTTTAAATCCAACTAAAATGATGACCCCTAGTGTGTATCATCATATCAATTAGTAGAAAAATATCCATATTTAACTAAACTGTAGTTCCCATTTGAATATATCATATATTTTAGATATTTAATTACTTACTCATGTCAATATATCATATATGAGTCATGTATACTTAAACAAACCTCTCCTTTCATAATATATCTTACAAATAGAATGATCATTATTCCTATAGTATCTAAACCTTTTGGGGTTCCATACTAAGTATAAATATATTATTATACCAACTAAAAGAACATAATCATATTATGGTAAATGAAAACATTAATTACTTATACAATATAATCCATGGTCAGCCTACATTGTGAAAATAATGGTTGGATGGTTGTGATCTTAACAAATGTCAGTTTAGAGGGAATCCAACACATAGTATTATTAAGAAAATTTTGATATATAACTATATTATACACTATATTCCCTAAAAAATTTCATGTTTATTTGGAAATATATTTGAATCATTATTCCATCAAGAAAATCAATGTGTTTAAATTGTATTGATTTTTCACTCTTTACACCACTTATACATTGTCTTACTAAACGAAATTAAAATACTATAATATATTAACAAATATTTATTCATCACATAAATATGGTATATAAAACTGTATAATGAAATGTATATGAATTAAATGAAACCAAATATCCTATTCTGATAAAAAAACAGAGTGACAAGTAGTTATCCTCAGTTTTTCTAGGATGAAATATAGTCGGCCAGTGAGTTGTCTGACCCAAATTACCACTACCCATGGTTTTTTAATCTATACAGTCCTCAATTCTATAATAATTATTAAACCTAATATATATACACTCTAGTAAACTTATTAATTAATGATTATAACATAGTTCATATATAATATCCCATAAATTTATTCAATATTTTTATAAAAGTTTTCCTTAAAATATATATTAATTTTTTATAATTTTTATATTGGTTTTATGATATAAACCTAAAAATTATATACATGTTCTGATTAAATTATATTATATAAAAATAAATATGTTATCACATATTTTAAGAATAAATTTTATTTATTTATTTATTTATATATTGTATAAGTATATTTTCATTTAATATATTGTATTGAATATATAATAAAAATTTATTCTTTAATAATATAGTTTAAAGAAATTTGCTGATTATATATTTTTGAATTTTTATAATTTATTATTATTAATTAATGATTATTTTTTCACATAGAGTTTCAACTGATAATTAAATTACTCTTGTTAATAGTATTAGTTTCATACTGTTATTTAAATAGTTATTTAGTCATTGAAAATTAGTTATTTGAAATGTTTTGTGCATTTTTTATATTTATATTATTTTAAAAAATAATTATTGAAATTAATAAAAAAATTATAATGTCACAAAACATTTTATATGAATCATATAATAAAAATAAATTCGTATATAATATATTTCAATAAAATGTATATATTATGAGGTATTAATAATTGACATAAATGTTTATTTAATTTCTAAATAAATATTAATAGTTTCTATGAGATAGTTTAATTACTCTATGTATTTGAATTTAATCATTTCTGTGTCATCTCTAACATAATATTAATATAATTAAACTTATATTATATCCATTAAAATACATAATTTCCAACATATATGGTGGATAACTATTTGAATACATATATTCTATTTTGATAATGATTTTATTACAAATTTAGTATAGTCATTTACATGTCATTGTAAATTTAATATATAATGTCAATCAAGTCAAATTTCATTTCATAAAAAATATTTAAATTATAAAATTATAAAATTAGAAGTTGAATTTTATAAAATTGAGATTATGTTTTACATTTATAAAAAATTAATTCAAGGACTTAAGAAAATCAAGCAATAATAAAAAATATAAATATAATCACCGATAGAAAAATGAATATTTTTTATTCAAAAAATATAATATCAGTGGTGTTATATAAATTTTTTAAAATAAAATTTTAATATTTAGAAATAAAATTTAGGTAAATTGTTATATTTTTTTATCTCATGACATTGAATTAGGTTGGGGTGTATTTTTCATAATTTTAATGAAAATATAGTTTTCTGATAAACTAAAAATAATAATTTTTATAAGTAAATAATTATTTATGATATCATCATGATATAAATACAACATTACGTTATCATAAAACCACAAATTAATATGAATTTGATGGTTAAAATTATATATTTAAAAATAATAAATTATTATTTTTACTATATTTGAATGGAAAAATCCAAAAATATATTGTATTATAATAAAAAATGTATTCTTTATTCATTACATTTTATATATGGATTTCCATGATTTTATTTTTTTTGAATATGTTTTAATGTAAAATAAACATACTTTTTTAATTATATACTAGTAATTGTATTTGTATGTAGAAATATTTTTATTCTTTGGCCTAAATAATAATATTATCAACAATATATTTTAAAATACACATCTCACTTGGCTAAATAAACACTCATCCTCACCCAACTTTTCTCAATATAAAAAACATTCACAATCAAATGAATATCCAAAATATACAACAACACTTATATATTAATATTCATAAAAAATGACACACAAAAATACAATTATACGAATTCCTTTCACTCGATCAAAATGTGGAGTTGAAAAGAGAAAGGTAAGTGTAAAAAATCTAGAAGAAAAATTATATTAATTTTTAAATTAAAAGGGTTATGATTTTTTAGAATAATTAATATAGGTTATAAATTTATCTAAGGAATTGATTCTTGCCATACCGATTGAGAGTGTTAATTCAATTAATTTACTAAAGTTTTAATCTAATGAGAGATATTCTGGTTAATACTTGAGGGTGTTATTTCCCAATACATTTAAATTAACCCTGTAAATTTATCACTCCAAACCCCCAATCCATACATAGATAAAATAGTCAAAAAATAAACTCAAATTTCTTTCGTTAGTTTTTCCACTCTTTAAAATTTTATTCAATTTATATTTTTTAGTTATTATTTATTAGTAGTATACTATTTAATGTAATATTAATATGTAATTATTATTCATATATTATATTTTTAATACATTATGATTATATTCTATTACTTTCAATTTCATAGTTAGAAAATTTAATTACATATAATAAATTTTGTTATTGTTATATTTTTAAAATTATAATAAATAATGATAAATTGAATTATTTATAATTGTTCAAAATTATAACTTATTTTTGTAAGGTTTTAATAATTTTAGTGTTAATTTATTGGAATACTCTATAATTTCATGGTCAATATTCATTTTTATCATTAAAGTAAACATTTTAAAAAAATAATTTATAGTGTACTGTTAAAATATTAGTAGAATGAGTAATTAAATAATAATACTAATAAATTATTTAAAAAATATTCAATTTATTATGTAATTAATATTCATGTTTAATATTGTTACAATTTTTTAATTATCATTACAATGCTTTATTTAAGATAATGTAATTAGTTTTCCTCATTTTTTTATTATTTATTTTATTGATTTTCAATTTTTATATTAGGAATATAGAAAACATCTTTATATAGAAGGATCTAAAAATAAAAAAAAATATAAAATTTTGGTAAATCAAAATAGTATTTGGTCCCCTAGAAATAACATATTTGTTGAATACAAATGAATAGATGTAAGAACATGTATATATGGGTCTTGGGATAATGACATTAAGAATTTTGGTTGGGTATTAATAAGATCATCACCTAGTGAAATAAAATGAGGCCTAACTGAAAACGTAGATTTACACTCATGGGGGATCTTATTTGAATGATTAGTTTTCTATTATATCCAAAAAACTCACACCGTAATAAATAATTATAAATCCAAATATAATAACGAATGATAAAATATTCATACTATAAACTATGCATAGTCTCCTAGGTATTAAATTGTTGTTTGTATATAACCATATAGATGAAAACAATGGAACTGATTCACTAATGAGAGTTATCTTAGAATATGTTTGTTGTGTATTACCTATATTTTCACATGGTACATGATAAAAATAAACAAGCAACACACCCAATTTGACAACCTAGGGGATATTAATTATATAATTCAAATTGTATTTTCAGAACAAAACATATACTATAAAAATAGGTGAAATTAAAAATATTTGATAACATATTAAAATTTTGGGAAAAATTATAATATGAAAACCATGGTCCTTATTGCACAATAATTCTTGATTTAATATAGAAAAAAACACATTGTACAACCTAATATGATGATAATATTACAAGATTTGGTAAATTGTTTACATAAAATATCATCATAAAACCTAGATATATTATCTTTTTTCTGAAATTTCATAACATGCTTTTAATATTACACATCTCATTTAAAATTTCAATGCATAACCTATAGAAATACATTAGAAAAAGGTTACATATAATTCATAGTATAGTTAAAAATAATAACATGAAAAATTTATAACATTTTATATAATAATAAATTCAATGGATTATAAAATAGATGATAATCATAATCATAAAGATTAATGAATGATATTTGATGATCACATAACAATTGGTTGGAAGTGTTGAAACCAATTTTACATGATTTCATAAACATACATCAATGATAACCACAATGACCTCATAAATTCGTGATAATAGAATGATTATATATTATGTTGACTCCCTAATCATGAACATTATATCTCATGATACTAAAATAGTACATAATGTATTGGAGTACTTTATAATTTTTTGTACACAAATCACATTTATATCATGTGTATGCTTATGTTTTCTAAATTAAATATTCAAAATAAGATCTGTTTTACCCAATTTTATCTCACTATTATGGATTTTGGGTTATATACATGGAATTACCAAATAAAATAATGTTAAGAATGTATAGGTTAATTCCCTTTAGTGATAAAGGTGATTTTTTTCCAAAGAATAATATTGGTGTAGAAAAATCACAGGAAACTTTTATTGGCATGATGAGGCTACATATTGAATCAAATGAGACATTAATGAGAGTAAATTTTGTATCTCATCACCTAGGGAAAATATATTTTGTAATAGGGATGTGTGATAACATACCCCAACCTGAAAAATTAAAATTAAATTCATACTACAAAATAAGTTCATAAATTAGGGGGAGAAGGAAAGGATCCCTTGATAAATTTTTATATAAAAAGGTTAGTTAAAGTAAAAAAAAGATTGTATAAATGATTTATCGTTATAATAACATAAATATATCTCAAAAGTGAAATATAAAATTTCTTGAAAATATAAAAAAAATTATTCTAAAGGATTAATACAAACAATGTGACTAAATGAGAAATAAGATTGGGAGTGGTCCATTAATATATTTTGGCATCATAATGACAAAACATATTGATCCATAAAATAGATTTATAAGAGAGATTGATTGTATACCATAAAATTAATTCCATAATTATATTTATAGGTATGTGGAATTTTTTTTCAAATTAATAAGAAATAGAAGACAAAGTCCATTACATAAATCAGTTTCTTGAATAAATAAGATAAATAGAGGATCCCTTACTGAATTTTAGAATAGTAATGACATATGTAAAGGTTATAAAGAGAAAGGAAAAATGATATATCATTATAATAATATTAATTGGATATTTATATTTTACATATAATTATATAAAAACATAACAAATTGTGATTGAAATAGATAAATGATAAGAAGGCTCTTGACTATATAAGAAGAGTTAAATGTACCATAATAAATTTAAGCAACAAACCAATAGTACATAATGGTACATAAACTGGGTTAATGATAGAGATAAATATGGTATCTAATCACACATAATAAAAAATGTAATTAATTTGGATGTATAAAATAATATGAACTAATTAGTCGCTAGAATAAAAAGTTATTTAGATAAATATGTTTCATCAATAAGGAGAAGAAATAGGGGATCCATCACCTTGGGTGGGTGATTCTTAAATACATATTGGGATTCAATTGAAATGTATAATTAACATAGAAATACTATTGGGAGAGTAATTGTGACATAATTTATGCTAAATGAAATTAGTGTGGATTTTACAGAAATAATGTGGGTATTCATACATGATGATGTGTAGTTTAATATGATTATATAATGATTGTTTTGTATTTAAATATTTCCACTTTGGGTGGAATTAATTTCAACGAATTTGGTTCACAATTATTGTAGTAATTTTTTTAACTATTTTCCAAATATTATGATCCCATTTAAATTTGTCATTTTTATTTGTATTAGGCAATTTTATTCTAATTTTATTCCAACAAATTATTTTACCTATATAGTCGTGACTCTCATTTCAACGGTGGAAATTTTGTATTTAGATAAATTAAATTTGACTTATTACCTAATTTGGATCGTATAATTATAAATTTGGAATCAATTTTTCTTGATTCAATTTATATAAGTGTCAAACATCAATTATAATTTGAAACTAGTATGAATCATAAAAACTTATTTTTTTAGAATTTAAAATAATGGTTTTCAAAAATCTAGGAATGTGTTTCTTAGTGTACTACCATATATACAATTTCATTAATTAAATAAACATTCATTAGGATTAGGGTTTAATAAATTTTTAGTTATGGTCAGAAAATAATTTTTTCATAACAGATAGGTATTTATTTAAAAATTTATTTTAACATTTAACCCAAAAATCAACATTTTTAAATGATTCCCAAAAAAATTAGTCAATAATAAATTTGACGTGAGGTGTCCAAAAAAGAATATTATTTCATCGAAATAATCCAAAACGTATGATAATTTCAATATTTATTTTAATATTTATTATATAGATATTTATCAATTAAATAAAAATTTACTTTGGATTCATTAAAATATATTACCATTTTAAAATAATTTTATAATATTATTTCATGAAATATTCATTATTCAAAAAATCCCAATAATTAATATTGTAATATAATATATTTCTAGACTTTTAAAATTATACATATAATCTTATTAAATAATCCCCAAGATTATTTAAAGCCATCAACGTAACGGAAAACATTAATATCCAAAATATATATAAACTAATTTTCATAATGTAAATCAATTATATAAGTTTGAAAAAATGATTATTATAATACTCCCCTATATATAGACCATGAAACATACTCTTTATCATTCACTAAAATTTGAACTGAGGTTCAATGTCTTTTCAAAATTAATTATTGTATTACTAATTCTACGTTTCACTATTATAGGACTATTTGTTGGTGGGTTGATTCTTGGGAATTTTAGGGGTCCTAAATTAATATATTTTACTTTATTTCATCACATTTAGTCTTACAATTGTAATATTATGAAAAATAATAGGAATTTTTTTGTACTTAATTTAGCCTTCATAAATAATGGAATATTATGTTGTTATTTTCATGGTATGTTTTTTCTATCATTTATTATTTATGATTGTAAAAGATCATCTCAATGTGTAATGTAAAATGATTTTATGAAATGAAATATTATTTGTTTGTTTTAATAGTAAACCAATAATTATGAATTATGAGTAATATTATTATCATAATACAATTTTCATGGTGTTATATTTATCCCTTTAATGAAATTTCATTCATGAATGTTTTTCCACCCTCAAATGGTCTATCAAATAGTAGGCTAAATATCTATGTCATTAAAATTATCATAAAACATTTATAGGGTGATATCTATTGGAATACATGATTCCTTATATGGCATTACAAAATGGATTTTTATTTCATGTTTATTCTAAAATTGGTAATCTATGATCATATACATTAATATTTTAAATATTTTTATAGAAAATTTTACACAATATGTACATCATTTTTTTACGAAAATGTAAAAAACATTATGATAAAAAATGAATATACAATGTTAGTGTTATACTAGGTGTACTGAATATCCCTGTATTTTTTCACCAGTTCCCAATCGATTCTAGATGAATACAGTTTTTTCTTGTCTTATCCCTAGATACATCTTTGAGGGAGCCACATCCACTTTTAGAATCCATACGGGGAGATATTTACAAAAAAATAACTTTAAATAAATGATAATAAAATTATATATGTATTCTTATGTTTACTATCATCCCAAATTCATAAAATTATGGTTTGAAATCGTAGTACCTAAAATAATGATACATTATTTTAATACCAACTATGAAAATACATCACTTTCGAACACATTAATTCATTATTGTTTACATAAAACACACATTGTAAAACCTTGATGATACAAAATCTTATTGTATTTAGAAAACTAGGTGCATAACATAAAATCACAAATCATGGATAAAAACTCATTATTGAAAACCACCTCAACATGCTTCTTGTATCGAACCGACCGAGAATCCTAGAGCTTGTGTATTCCATCAATTACATTGGAATGATTACAAGATATCAAACCCTAAAAAACCAAACATTTTATTAGTATTATTAAACAATATACATAAATTATCTTTTTTTTAAATTACTACACAAAAAAATCATATTTTTTCGTAAAATCAAAAACAAATTAACATATATCATAAATATAATCAAATTTCTAAATCCATTCATATATTTTATCATATGCTTCTAGGATACCAATTGAAAGAAACATAATATGGATGTGTTAAAATTTTCAGTAAGGGTATGTAATGTTGAAGAACTAATTAATAATTGAGAATGCTTAATATGGAAAGGTAAATAATTTTATACCCATTACATATAATAAATTAATTGAATTGATGTGTTTAAAAATGTTAGTAATTCCTAAAACAAATTTCATTCAAATAACTAGGCAAGGAGAAATAAATATGGAGAGTTATCAAACTAAAACACATTCCAAGTAAATAAAAAAAATTCAATGTATCTATAGATAATTAGAAGTAAAATCTAATATATGGAAAATTATAGACGCCTTAAAGTTTAATACATCCATACATTTGTCTATACAAAATCTCATGGATAATTAATAACAGAATATAAATGATGTAAATTATATATTATTGGACACTATTTTTTTCATATACATCATTCATTTATTGTCAAGAACTATCACAAGATAGTTTTAAAAATGTTGGGTTATCCATTATCTAAAGCAGCTATGAAAATGACTCGTCTAATGATACTACTGATGCATAGATGGGATTTCTATTGCGAAGAACCACAGGTGTCATATGTGTCCCAAAAATTACTCATACATCAAATGATCTATTTAATAATTTAAAATAACAAATATTCACATAGTGTAATCGATACAGGATTATATATATTGTCACAAATAATCAAACAATTTTCAATGCATTCACCAAGTGTAAAATGGTATATGGTTCAGGTAATAGTAATATTCATAATAAATGAAATGGATAGTTAGGTTAAATTTAATGTTTAATGATCAATGAAGATTGAATATTTTGTGGGGGAAATAAATCAAGGAAGTAAATGTGAATAGTATCCTTTTAAAAATAAGTCATAAACCATAATTAGGATTTTCAATGAAGTTATTAATATAAAATACCATATTTGAGTAAAAAAGGGTTCTTGATGTTGATCAATGGAATATTATACAAATTCAATATAAAAAAACATCATTAGAAAAATATCATTTTGTATTAAAAAACATTTGAAAATATATTTCCTTAAATATAAGTTTTGAAAACATTTTCCATAAAAATTAACCTTTAAAATATTGAATGAAATATTTAAATAATAAATGAAGGTAAATTTGTACATGTCATGGAAGGGAAAAAGAACATTACTTTTTCACAATAAAAAGGTCAAAAAATTTATTTATTTTTATAGTGACAAAAATATTCCTTGAAAACAATGGTAAAAGAAAAATTTTGTAAATATTTCATTAAAAAATATATTTTAAAATAATTTTGAAAACATTTTAAAAAAACATGGTTTTTATAAATGAATAATATCTTTGACTCATCTGAGAAATGAATTTGGGTTTTCTTAAACACATTTTTAAAACAATTTGAGTGAAAATTGTATAAAAATGTAAATAATACCTGAAAACTGTCATGAATAACTAGATAAGATAAAAATATAGGTTTTATTGAAAACTATTCATAAATTTTACTCGAATGTAAATCCCATTGAATGATCATTAAATTTTTTGTTCAGGAAAATAATCATTATACAATTCGAAGTGTCCCATTCCACATTAAAACATTTTAAATAATTTTCCACATAATGGAATAATATTAAATAAAAGATTAATATACCATGATGAAAAATGATTAATGATATTTTTTAACTAAATGTTCTGTATATACACCACAGAAAATATATATGTGGTGTACGTGGCATTTATCTCACATCTGTAAAAAGGTGAGATGAGAATCCATTACATTTTGGTTCATTTTTGGGGGGAATACATTATCATACAAAAACCAAAAATAGAATAATATTCTAATTTATTTGTAACATTTTTAGGTTAATTGTTACTTATATTTCACTTTTTACCATTTTTTCTACAACTACCTAAAAATTATGTTTACATCAAGTGTTTTGACCAAATTCTGTTTATTTATCATAAAACACTTTAGTAGGTAATATATGGTCAAAGGGGGCATCATATTACATTTCCATAATAATAAATATGATTTAATTATCATATTTATACATCAATTATAGTTTTAAAATAAATAAAAATATATTTCTATAAAAAAGTAACCAATTTTGTAGTCATAGAGAATGTAGGTTGTATATATTCATGAGTAACATTCACGTTCTTCAATGATCATTATGGAAGTATGGTCAGTATAATTATATAATTAAAAATGATCAAAATATCATGATTACTGTATTACTTGGTAACATACACTAATATATAAAATTATCATGATGTAAAAGGAACCACATCAAGTTATTGAGGTGGTAGTCTGCACGTCTACCACCGACATTATCAAATTTTTGTGAGAGAAAGTATAATAATGAAAATGATATATATATATATATATAAGATAATGAAATTATTTCATGAATATAATATATATGTTTTCATGTATCATATTCTTAATTATAATCTTATTTTATACATTTTATTCATTGTTTGAAAGAATCACATCGCTTTGAGGGGGAGTTAGTCCACATTTCATCAAAGGATGTTATCATATTAACACAAAATAAAAAGATAAAGGTTATGTGTTGTAAAATATTTAATGAGGTTTAAATACCTAATAAATATAATATATTATATATATATATGAATCCGGTTTCCATCATGATGGGCAATCATTAATGTTGGAAATATGAAAATGAACAATCGTCATTTCGTGATGTAGTAGTTCTCCATGGAAATAAACAGTATGTTAATTACCCATTTCATGGATATGAGTTTATGTTTAGGTTAAAATATAAACATATAAACATAATTTTATATTTTTATTTTTAGTTTTATTTTTTATTCATAAAAAATAGTCGTATAGGGGTTGAATAATGGAAATTAAAATAAAAATCTTGAGAGAAGATGTTACCAATTAATCGGGTGACTTATTTTGGTTTGAACCAAAATCATCCTTGGTTTGATTTTATACCAAGGGGATTATTCTAGAATTATGGGGGTGTTTTAAAACTAATTATGTGGATAATAGAGGAGCTAATGTGTCTTGGGAGGTTTGGGGAAATGGGAGATGTGGTGTCCTTTTACAGGGTTTGAAATGACTCACTTGGATTTTTTGGAATCTAGTTTTGTGTAAACATGTTCTTACATAAATTATTTCCTAAAAAACAAAAACAAAACTCAATAAATGATGTTTAATTATTTAATTATGTTTATCCAATGGGTTTTGGACAAGTATCTTGAGCATTTCAGCCCTTAAATATAAAGTTTTGTCTATTTTAAGACTAATTAAACCTTATTAATTGTAATTAATTTTAATCACATTCAATAATAATTTTGGTAAAAAATTTAGATGATATAATTAAAAAATAAATATCCTCCATATTAAAATTGTTTTTGATTTTTTTAATTCAAATCATAGAAGCATCAAATTTAAAATTCCAGTTAATCTTGCTGACAGACAGTTTGAGAAGTTTTGGTATAAAAAATACCAAAGATTGTTGTGTTTTTAAATTCAATTTCAAAGTGATATTTGATTCTAGATAGATAAATTTTATTAATATATTTATAATTTATCTAATATGACTTTATAAAAAAGTGTAAATATAATTTAACATTAATAATTATTTTAATGAAAATGTAGTTTTTAACTAAAAAGTATTATTATTCAATATTCATTAAAAAATGATGTTTCATAAAAATATACCAAGCCATTACTATTTTATAAATATAAATTTACGAATTAAATAATGATTTTTATTTTATCAAATAATATTTATATGAGTATCAAAATTAATATTTAATATCGGTTTTCCATTAATATGCGATAAACATTCCTTTTTAAAATTATATGTTTTTATGTAAGAAATAGGTTTTTTATTATCTTATGAATACCAATCATGATGGATAAATATAAAAAATATTTAATGGAATAAATTAAATATATGTTTCATTAAAATTATTAATTATCTTTTTTAGGAAATTTTTATTAATGACTATTTCAGAATCTTAACATTAATAATTTCTTTATATCCAATTGGATCTAATTTTCATTCCCCATTAGATGTTATCCAATTAATTTATTTTAAATTAATGTAAATAATATTTATTAAAATTTAGTTTTTTATAATCATAAAAACTAATTAAATACCTTTTTTATATGATATTATATTATTTAATTATATTTTAATAATACATTGTTATTTTATGAAACTCGGTCTTGTGTGTAACACAATCTATTGAGGAACATCTCTATTATGTGTAAAAAAGATATCAAAGAAGGTCGCTATTATTTATAGAATAAGAAATATCATGTGTATAATTTATTTAAATTAGTATATATATAGTATAGTTCTGAGATAATATATTCCTTAATGTGGTTGGTGTTTCATTTCATACATGCTATTGAATAAAAATATTTAAATTAAAATTTCATTGTGTTACATTCACATCACCTTAATTTAATTGTTTCCTCTCAATTAAAAAATGATCATGGTGATAGAATAATTTATATATACAATGTTTTAAATACCACATAATGGGAATGGTTTTTAAACATCCTCTATATAATAGAGAATGGTAAGTACAAGGGTATCATGGAATACCATGTTTCTAGGTTTCTGTGTATGAGATCATTACAAAAATGTAGAGACACAGACATAGAGTAGAAACATATATATTTATAGGGATTGAATGATATCATCCATAAAAAACAAGTGAATGATTGATAGAAAGTTGAGGTCTTAAAATTCATTAATACATGATGATTTAAGAGACCATCGGTTAAACAGAAAATACAGTTTTAAGATAACATTTTATTTCTATGTAATTTTTCAATTGTTGGGAAATTATTTTACTGAACTTGAATATAAGGAAATATCCAAACCAAATAGGTTTCCATTTCATGAGAACAATAATAACATTTGGTTCTACTTTGCTAAAATTATAATTCATTCATATTATCCAAGAAATTAATTAATATTAATGAACATTTTATGCCTAAAGCCCTAAAATAAACATTTAAATTATATCATGGCCTATGAAAGTGTGAAAAGAAAAACTATTTGTCTTTATATATTCTATGAAACAAATACAGATAATTGATTAATCTCTATCCCTCACTGTTGATACAACTAATTCATCATTAACATGTTTTCATCAAATGTTTTAACTAAAAACAATGAAAAATTAACTACACATTTGCATTGGTTTGTGGTTGGTGTGGAACCCTTATCCTCCTCCAGTTATGAGTTCATGTCCAGTGGACTTTACAAATTTTACTAGTTATCACCCAACATAATTGTTCACCATTTTTTAATCCAAATTAATATAATTTTTGAAATAAATATTATATACATCCTTGTTATTTATTCATTAAATATAATATTATATAAGGTTTTCAATTCAACCTTAACTCATAAGTACTTAAACCACTAATTTTCACATAGATCCTTTTATGGACTATAGTCTATCCATAATATCAATCATAGAATTTATAAATCATGAAACCATATATTCAATATAAAATACTGTCATTTTTTCTAATGTTATTAATTTCCAAAATCCTTCATAGTGGTTTGTAATGAAAATGTGAATTCAACTAAGCATATCCCCAAATAGTGCCAACTCTATTATGCAGTTAGGCTCGATGTTGTGTACCCGGTTACCCAGAGTCAGGCTAGAAAACCCTTATTAGAGTTATTAATCATTGGTACAACTATCCCAGACCCATGTCCACTTTTAGAATCCAAATACGGTTGAATTTCTATGAATACCACCATTATTTCTATCATAACAAAATTATAGTATTATTTTATATAGTAATCATTATATTATATCATTGTGTTAGGGGCCGTAATATATTTTGTTTCATAAATCTAGTTCCCAAGGATGCTACTAAGATTCATTTGATAGAAATTATAGTGAGTAACCCAAAATCATGGAGCTAGTTTATGGTATCAAATACATTTGGATGATTACATGGATTCAATAACAATTGGATCCATCTTTTTAGTAGTCTTGCTAAATTAGAAAAATGAATTACTCTTGTATTTTAAATGACTAATCTAATTAAAACATGTTTTTTTCTAAAAATTAAATCAATAACTTCAATTGAAACTATAATATATTTAGTAAATACATTATTGTTATTAAATTTAATATTCATAGATACCAAGGGAGTGAAAGAAAACTAGGGTGACTTAAAATTCTCAGTAAGGGTAAGCAAAGAGGGTAAAGAAATGACTTAATGTGAATAGTCAATATGGAAAGGTATGTATTTGATTACACATGCCATTTAATCAATCAAATGAATGGTTGTGTGTAAAAAATAATGAAAGGTAAGAACAAGAATCACATTCCATTCAAATAACCAAGTATGGTAAAATAAACATCCAAGGAACGAAACTGAAATAAATTCTATCTAAATAACTAAAAATTAAATGTATCAATATATATTTCAATGAAAAATCTCCTGGATAGATGACAATTGAAGGCTGAAAATGAAATTCATCCTTACATATGGTAATAAAAATTATTATGTATAAAAAAATTGAATAAAAATATTGGAAATGATTTATCATTAAATTCCATGTTTCCTAGGAATGTGCTACATTTACCATCTTGACATATCACAATACAGTTTAAAAATTGCTGGGTAAAAAACCAATCTTTAGAAGCTATCCAAATGTCTCGCCCCATTAGAATATTGATGCATCTAGCAGCGACCTATAACTGGACCCCACCCATATCATATAAGTCTAAAACATTAATAATATATAGAATAATCGATTTAACAATGGTTCTTATCAAGTATCTAAATGGAGTAAGATATACATAATTATCAATATTTTCCCAAATAATAAATTAATTTTCAAAGTATACACCACATGTAAAATGATACATGTTTTTTAAAGAGTAATATACATGATAAATTAAATGGATAATTTTGGGGGGAATTCCATTATAATAGATCATATGATATTGAATATTTCAAGGGGAAAAAGAAATCAATGATGTGAATATAAATAATATCCTTGGACAAATATTTTTTAAACCATCCATATGATGATTAAGGAAGGAATCAATATGACATAACCAAATATTAATAACATAAAGGGCTATAGTAATTAATGATTGGAAATATTAAACAAAATATAATTTCAAAAAGTTATTAATTAAATTATCTTTTATTGTCCTTTTGAAAATTATTTCAATTTAACATGATTTAAAAAGACAATTAAAATTTAAAATTTCAAAAATTAAAAGGAAGCTTCAATGGAAATATTGTTGTTAAATCCCTATATGCCATATATGGTAAAAATAATATTCAATTTGAATGGTAAAAACATACCGAAAATGCATTTTTTAAATGGAGAAGTATGATTTATTTGAAAAAATTGTTAAAATACAAATTTTTTTATTAATTATTTAACAAATAATATTAAACAATAATTGAATTTTTTTTATTAATTCATTGTTTGTAGATGAAAATTGGTTCTAAAACAAAGAGAGATATTATGTTTTCCTTTTATAAAATCATTTTTAAAAAAATTTGTGAACCAAATAGTTGGAAGAAGGTACTAATACATGAAATATGTCATGAATAACCAGAGGAAAAATTGAAATGTTCTATTGAATAATAAAAATAAAATCTCCTCTAATGTAAATACTATTGAAATATCATTAATATTCTTATTGAGAAAAATGATATTTAAACATTCCAAAGTGTCTCATTATACATGGAAGCATTTTAAATTATAAAAATCAGGAAGTAATAATAGAAAAGTAATTATTAAGATAAAAATAAGATAAAAGTATTAATTATATAATATAAAAAAATTGTCAGTGGAGACACCACACAAAATATGTAAGTGGTGTACATGTCATTTATGTCACAAGTGTAAAAAGGTGATATTATAATCCCTTACCTTTGTGTGTCCTTTTGGGTGACAGTAATTTAAATTCTTATATAATAAACTTGTGTTACTTTTCTACTTTATTGGGATCCTTTTCCATGTTTTTCATTACTTTTATTTTACTTACTACAATTTTCTACACAAATACATAAACAATAGTTTTGACGTCAACACTTTTGAAAAAATTTGGTTTATCTGTAAAAAACAACTTTAGTAGATAAACTATTATAAAATGGGTCAATATATAACATATAAAAAATAATTATCATGGTATAATTATCATAATTATGAATAAATTATGCTTTAAAAATCAATAATTAAATATTGTTTTGAAAAATTAACCAACATTAAAATCATGGAGATGGTAGGTCGTACGTACGCAAGAGTGACGTTCACATTATTCAATGATCATCATGGAAATAAGGTAAATTGAATTATATCAATATATAATGATAATAATGATATTAATAAAATATTAGATTAAACATATATAATTATATTTAGTATTCCCAAGAATTAAAATGAATCAAATCATGTCAATGATGACGTAGACCACACATCAAAAACAGATATTATCTCTTTTTAGTGTTTAAAAGGATAATAAAAAAATGATATGTAGCTATATATTTCCGTAAAGGTCACTATGTCATGAATATAATATAAATAAATTCAATTATATTCATCCTTTAATCATTCCATGGATAGTGTAAACCAATCACATCGCTTGGAGGGGGAGGTAGTCCAAACATCTTCAAACGATGTTATATTATTAATGAAAAATGGAATGTATAAGTGTATTTGTTGTAAAATAATTAATGAAGAATAAATAAATAATAAATTTCATATATAATATATTTAATTACTATGTCCATCATGACTTCCAACTATGAAATTCTTAAATGAATAAATAGACAATCATTAATTCATTGGGTAGTAGTTCGCTATATATAGAAATAATATGGTCATTATCCATTAGATCGATGTTTGTGTATGTTTTGTTATAAATAATAACATAAAAACATACTAGTATATTAATAAAATTTTTTGATCAATAAACAAATAATATTATAGGGGTTGAGTAATTATAATGAAATTAAAAGGCTTAAAAGAATATGTTACCTCTATATCGGGTAACTTCATTAAATTTAAACCAAATGATTCCTTGGATAGATTTCTATACATCGGGAGGCTTAATTAATCATGGGAGGATTATTGGAAGAATATTTTTTCATACTATTAATCAAACAATGTGTCTTTATGTATGAGAGGAACGGGGAGAGTTAGTGGCTTTTTAAAAGAATGAAATGGGCTCATAATTTTTTGAAACATGTTAGGTGTACCCTTGTTATTACCTACCAAAAGTAAAAAAAACAAAACTCAATAATGGAATTTTAATTGGAAATTATTGAAGGAAAATGGGTTTTTTATAATTTTATATGTCATTTGGACCATTAAATATATGGCTTAGTCCATTTTTCAATCTAATTACACTTTATTCATTGTAATGAATTTTACTCACTTTCAGCAATTATTTTGTTAATTTTTTTTGACAATATTATTCTCAAAATATTATCATAATTCAAATTCATTATGTCCATTATTTTAAATTAAAATCATATAATTGGAAATATTAAGATAAATTATAAACATGAAGAGAAATGTTCTAAATGGTTGTAGTAAAAATACGTTAAAAATATTTTTGTGTTTTTATATTCAATTTCAATGTGAAATTTATTCTAGTAAATTAAATTGTATTCATAGATTTATTATTTATCTACTCTGACATTATGATAATAAAATAAATTAACATTATTAATTACTTAAATGGAAGGAAATTTTAACCTAAATTGTGTCTTTTTTATTATTCATCAACAAATCATATTTCTTAAAAAAACAAAAAAAAAACAATCCTTTGATAATTTTGACAATATGAATTTAATAATGAATTTTATATTATCATACTACATTTATAAGACTGTAAAAATTATTATTTAAAACAGTTTCTCCATTAAACGGTTTTAAGGTTGCCTTTAAAAAAATATTTTTTGTTTGAGAAATATGGTTTGTTCTTATATTATAAATATTAAAACTAATAGATTAATTTAAAAAAATTTGATTGAATATATAACATATATATTTCATTAAAATAATTCAAAAGTTGTAATTATTTTTGTTTATTAAGGAAATTCTCCTTTAGAAGAATACAAATAATAATATATTTTATATGCAATTAGTTCTTTTGTTGATTTATCATTATTTGTTAAAAAAAGAGTTTATATTATTTTTGTGTAATCCGCATTTTTTACATGTTTATTATTAATATTAAAAAAATAATATAATTTCTAGTTTGTATCATAATATATTTAAAAAATTATTTTAATGATACATTATTATTTTTTAAAACTCGGTCATGCTTGTAACACAAGCTTTCAAGGAAGGTCTCTCTTACATGTAACAAAATATATCGGGGAAGGACAATATTTAATGTAACACAAGTTATATAATGCAATACATTTATTTAAAATTGTTAATATATAGTAGAGTCTTGTTATATTATATTACCTTACATGTTTTGTGTTTCATGTTATAAAAACTATTGAATACAATTCCTCACATTATAATTTTAGGGTGTTACACTTATGATATTCCACATCTCATTAAAAATTAAACTGGAAAACCTGGGATAACACATATGAAAGGGGTGACCTATAATGCACATTTAGAGAATAAACAATGAATCACATAAAAAATTGTAACATTTTTGATAATAGGATTCTCAATTAGATAGAAAATGGTTGAGAATAATAAACATGGAAAATGTGTTATGGTATGTCATGATATCATAATAGAAATGTGATAATTTGGAAACAACTTTCAACATGACATTATAAACATATGTCATGGATAACTACCAAGATATCATAACATGGTGGTAAATGTCCCAGAATGGATTATGTTCACTCTATAATCCCATAAATTATATCTCCTGATATGAAAACATAACCCAATTCATAGGATTTCAATATAACTCCAAGCACACCAGTCGCTACCATATATTTACATCAATAAGTGTGGCACATAAAAGATTCAACATAGGATAATTTTTTATTACATAAGGTCCCATAATTAATTAATTTTGGTAAAATATATGGAAGATTAATACAATGATAGGTTTGTCTAGTATAATACCATTGAGTGAAAATTGTGATGTTATAAACAATTCAATGTGTTTCCCTGGATAATCGCAGTATATTTTTAGCGGTAGGACATGGGTAAATAATGAATCATGTTGGGAATTAATTACTATGAAATTGGTATTAAATCACCAGAAAATGATATGGTATGTAATATATATGCCTTATAATTAACACCAACAAGAAAAAAATGGAATACAAAAGTCATAACACAAAGGAGGATCTCAAATAAAGAGGAGAATGAGAGGATATCATAGAAACTTTTGGCATAGTAATTGACTAGATAGAGGTAATAAAGAGAGGGGATAAATGATATATAATTATAATAAAATTAATGTTAAATAAAAGAGAAAATTATTGTGGATTTAAAACATAAAAAATTAATATTAAAAAGGAAAACTATTGATAAGGAGATTTAATGGGAATGAACAGATATATAGAGGTCCCTTACTATAGTTTAGAAGCATAATGGTAGTAAATAAAAATAGATAATATTTAGTAAAGAGATAAAAGATGGCGTCTCATCACATATAATAAAAAAATAATAGTAATATGGGCATAAAAAATCATTTTCCATTGATATGAATTGGAAGACAATGTTCATTACATTAATAAGGTAACTGAATAAATTAGAGAAATTTAGGATTCAGATACAAATTTTGGCATTGTAATGGTTTTGGAAAAAAATTTAACTGGACAGTGTAAATGATATCTATTTATAATTCCATAAAATGGATCTTATGGGGTAATATATAATGTATTAAAACAAATTAAAAGTTGGGATTTAAAATTCTAAAAACAAAGAAGGTTCATTACTAAAAAAGAAGAGAGAGAGGTCACTTAACAAATTTCGACAGCATAATGACAGTACTAAGACATTCCTAAAAAGGATTAGTGAGTGGAATGTGAGGTATATAATAATTTGTAACATTAACAGAACATAATAGGTATTTTTGAAACCATATCTAATTATTACTAACTATAAGAAAAAATTCATTATAAAAATAAGGTGCCTGAATAATGAGAAGAAAGAGAGGATCCCTTACCGTAGGAGGATGCTTCTTCATGAAATAGAGACACTACTTTTAGCATAAAACAATTTTAGATATTCTCTGGGGAGGTTAATTGAGAAAGTATTCATGATAAATGTCTTTGGTATTGAAATTAATGAGGTATGGGGTGTATTTTTACTTGTGGAGGGGTGGTTTTATGTGATTAGATAATGATTATTTAAAATGTAAATTTAACGACATCTTGGTGGAATTAATTTCAATGAATTTGGATTTAAATTAATGTTGTTTGGTTTTGTTAAGGATGTCCCAAATCTGAACCACCCATTTATTATTTTCATTTTTTATTTTCTTAAGTCTTCAAAATTTAATTTTAAACCTTTTTATTATTTTATATAATCCACAATAAATCTTATTTTACCACAACAATTTCATTATGATTTAAAATAAAATTGGACTTATTATATAATATGGGCCTTACTCAAAATATAGAATCCAATATAAATTATTTTTTATATCTATGACAATAATTAAATATTAAGTGACTTTTGTATAAATAATATAACTATATTTTTAGAAAAGATAAAATAAAGGTTTTTAAAGTTATAGGCGTGTGTATCTTACTAGAACACATTATATAATATGTAATTCCATATATAAATTTCAATAACTAATATTATTTAATAAATTTTTAATCATAACCATATAATAATTACTTCCAAGGTGTTATGTTATTTCGTAAAAAAAGAATTTTCACTTCTCACCCCGAAAGTCAACTTTGGAATAAAATAAAAAAAATAAAAAAAGCTAATTTAGATGTCTTGATTCTATGAAATAAATTTATTTCATAAAATATATATCCATAATTTATCAATATAATATTAATTCTTGTAATAAAAAGTAAAAATATAGAAACAATCTCTTTGGGCATTATTAAAAAAACATTTCATTTCAATTTAATTTTATAAGAAAATTTCATTAAATAATGTTTCATTTTAAAAATAAACATAAATAATATTTTAAAATAATATTTCTTTAGTCTCTAAAAATAAAAAAAAATTTCTTTTCATGTTATCTTTCTGATAATTTAAATGTGTCTACATAACCCAAAAAAATATCACCACAATGTTTATTGAGTTATAGTGACAATGTCGATCGACTCTATTAGATAAAAAAATATAAAATTTGATGATCAAATTTACATATAAATACACCCTAATTATAACGAATCATCATTAAATTAAATTTTCATCTTGTTTAAATATCATTTCATACATGAATAATGTAAATTTAACTATTTGTTTCCTTGTTATAATATTGTTTGTGAGTGGGATAATTCTAGGGGATTGAGGAATCCTATATCTTTATAAAATAATTTATTGATTATATATTACCATTTAGATTTTAATATTTGGTTAAATAATATTAATTTTTGTAGAATAATTGTTAAATTATTTAATAAATTAATAATTTGTTGTCAGTTTCTTAGTAATTGTTTTTTAGCATTTTATTATTCATGGTTGTAAAGGTTCATCTCAACCCAAAATTTATTATTAAATGAAAAATTATTTATATGGTCTAAAAATAAATCATTCATTATAAAATAATAGTTCCATTAACAACATAATTGGATTTTATGTCATTATATATATGGAGTATTATAAATGAAATCCTTGTCAACATACAAACAAGGGTATTCAATCTATGGCATTTATTCCCCTAGGGTTGGTAACACTAAAAATGATACATAGTTATTAACACAATATTCACATTGTGTGTGAAAATTAGGTGTATCTCCATAAATGATTTGATACTCAATGGTTATTTAATGATGATTATTTTCATTATATTCACATACCATACTCATATTAAGTGATATATTTATACGGATTTTTTAAAAGACCCACATTTAAAAGAAAATGTTAAAATATTTTAAATATTATTATTATTTTTAAATTAGGTAAAATTAAAAAATTTGTACTATTATAATGAAAAATAATGTTACATGGATTTAATTAAATTTTCAAAAAATTGATAATAAAAAATGTTTCCATTATAGTGTACTACCGTAATGAATTTAACTTTCAGGGCTATACAATAATAATTGAAATTATGAGAAAAATAAATAAACTATTAAAAATAATAGTTAATAAATTAATTCAATCCATAATATATAAAATTTCAATTTAATAATTGGGTGTAACATATATATTATACTATTACATATTATGGGGATGGGTTATATGTATTTTTACAGTTTATAGATGAATTTTATGATCAAATTATTCTATTTTATGACGCAATATATAGTTCCATAGATGTCTTTTTATTAGTGGATATTTTCCTAGAGAAGCATTATGCTACTCTATAATTTCCATAGGATTTATTATTTCATATATTAACAATGTTATTAGGTATTATCTTCCACATGAAATATATTTTGTATTTTAGGATTTTGATGATTAAGAACATTTAAAACAATATTATGATGAAAAATATTCCTAATAAGAAAAATGTTTTGAGAAAAAATATTAGTGAATAAATTTTTTATCAAAGTTATTTATGAATAATATACCATCATTGGAATCATTGTTGAAAGAATATGTGGACATAATACTAGAATCTGATCTTTCAATCCTTAATCCTAGAACAAAATTTCTAGAAACTATAAGTTGCATAAATAATATATTTGGTGAAGGCATTCTAAATATTAGAGTAGAGTTGTTTTCTAATAAATATATGGAGATAGTGATTAAATTTTATCATGTTTAGTGAGATTATATTTGTTTCATGGAATAAATTTAGAGATATCATTATATTATTATATGTGAAACTTCCAATTTAGATTCTCAAATATGTCTTGATGATATACATGATAATAATTTCAACATTTGGAAATCTCAAGATTCTCTACATGAACTTGTTTGAACCCAACATGATTATAGAGTCTCATGTACATATATTATAAATTCATTTTTATAATTATTTTAGAAGTTATAAAATCATGTTACTACTATCCAATATTTCTTATGGTGGAAAAGGTCCAAAAAATTTATGTTTATCATATTTCTTACGAGATGACTATGTATTAATGAAACAATTTCATATTGAATGTGTATTGGGAATATTATCATATATGTCTATCATTACAAAACCATATGAAGATTTTTCAACACAATATCTAGTTTTCCTATCGGTTACACATTGATAAAAGATTTATTCAATTGAGAAAAATTGATCAACTGAAGATAGTGTTTCATAGATAATATTGGAAATTCCAACCATGTATGGATTATTTTATACATTATAAGTACATTATCTAGTTTAATGGAACATTTATTTTTTTATGATTATACTATAACATTACATGTTATATAAATCATTCTCATATTACATTAGACTTTGATATTGCATAGAAGGAAAGCCTACATTTTGTAATTACATTTTCGATTAATTCTAATAATTTCTATGATATATTGGTGGAATATGTATAATTGTTTATTTACATAGTAACATCAAGGATTTTGTATAGAATGAAAGAATTTTATGGGGACCACCCCATTATTACAATCAATTATTTACTAGTACATTTTATGAAACATTTTAAAGCAGTTCAAGATTGTGTCCATAGGGGACACAATTAAGAGTATTTATATTTATATTTATTCGTTTTTTGAAATAACCCTTAAATATGGTGAAAACTATTTTATATGGTCTTATTTATAATCATATGTATTATTCAATAACTCTTAACATCCTTTGAATGTAATAATTTTCAATTCTTTATCTAATGACATGGCCTAGGTCTTTTTTCTAATCATCACTAGACTAGATTCTCAACAAAACCATGGGGACCCTATTCCCTCAGACTAACAATATATTTCAAAGGCGTCAAAAAATAAATAGGGATGACCTCACTCTAAAATAAATAATAAATAATTGTATAATTCTATACAAATTATAACATTACCCTTCATTATGTGAGATGCCCATTCCAAAAAATACCCTACGTAGAGAAAAAAGAGATAAACTACAGTAGAAAAATAATAAATAATAATCATAAACCACACTCTAAATATCCTACCTTATAGAAATGACCAACATTTGATGCATATCCCTAGTAACCAGGAAAAGAAAACTCCATAAAACATACATATTAGTAAAAGGACCATTTCTTATGCAAGTTAAATGAAAAAAATAAACAAAACAATACCTAATCAAAAAAACCGAAGTGACCCAAGGTCAATATCCTTATAAACATTAGAACCCATTCCGACAGTCCAATACAGAACCTCAAAAAAGAGCATATTGTATACAAAAATCATGTGTGGTATACAGATTGTGGAATTAACATCCTAGTAGGTAAGAACCATAGAGTACATGAATTATATATTCCAAAATATACCATAAGTGATAGTTTGAAATATATATAGATAATATATTTCATTTCATTATTAAAATCCATCATCACGTTATACCATTTTCAAAAAAATACATTTAATATTATTTAAATTAAAAAAATCACAAAGAAATACATTGACTAATCCAAATCCTCTTTATTGAAGACTCAACAACACTTTGACATCCATATTAGGTAAAACCAACCCATGTGAATATTTCTTCATAATTTTTTCATTTTTAAATCAAAAAAAATCCCACCGCACAAATCAATATAACAGAATAATTTATAATATAAAAAGGAAATAATAAGATACAAATAAAAATATGAAAAAATAATAATAAATAAAAGCAAACAATTAAAGATAACAAAAACCACTTCATTAACCATAATAATATGAATTGGAAAAAAAATTTGAAATTGATACTCATAGGTTGAGCTCTCACCAATAGTTTCCAATTTCTCGGAATCACATTTAGAATAATAGCTAACAAACTATCTTGAATGTCAATATAACCCAGGCCTCTAGAGTAAACCAAAACTGGAAAATGGATTATACATCATTCCAAATTAGATTATTACTATTCTGATAATTAGCTAACCTAATGTATCTCGTATGCTAATTATTGAACAGACAACATAAAAATCATCTAAACCATCACCAATATTCCAAAGTGTAATCTCACTAGAAATAACATCATCCTTCAAATACTCACTTTAATATCCAATTATAAATATAAAATATTTTCTAAAACCATTTTGAAATCATTTTTTAATATCAACAAATATTTAAATTTAAACACATTGAAAATAATATATTTGATAATTTTTTCAATAAAATAAAAAAATTGGAATAAATTTAGAATAATAATTTTTTTGAACATTAGAAGTGTTTGTAATTTAATATATATTCTCAAAAATCATGATGAAAGTATTTACATATTATTGTGTAAATATGTTCACATATAACTGAGAATGATATAAAATTTCTCAAAAAAATCCATGATAATTCATTAATAGGTAAAGTAAATAAATATAAAGATAAAATGTAACACCCCAGGTAAATAAAGAATATGATATTTTCACACTTATCCATATTTGTGAATAAAATATTAATATAATTTTAAAGGGGATGCTATGCTCGATGGTGTACCCAATATGCAACAATGAGTTTCTTGGGAATCTTACGTTGCACTCTAATAATAAAATAATATTATTTTAAATTGTCGATAACGCTTAGCAATTGTAATGGCGGGAATGAACAGAACTAACTACAAATGATTATATATGTTTGTCAAATATTTTTACTTTTTACAATAAATGTTAGAGGATTAAAAAGCCGAATGAATACAATTTTAAGCATAAACATTCTGATATTCATTAAAAGGTCGATTAACATCTTTTTGATAACAAACCTCTATTAAATCCACTTTTTTCGATAATGTTCATTTTTAATGAATAGTGAAAAATGTTGTATTTTAATTCAAAACCTCTTTTTAATCTAATTTATTTATATTATTAGATTATCTTTTGAATTGGTTTCAAATAAAAATTATAATATATTTTTACCAGTTAATACAATAGTGGTTGTTGAAATTAATTTCATCTTGAAATTGGACTTAAACTAGTGTCAATATTTTGATACTTATTGTTTCATAAAAACACGCTATTTGCTCTGACAGCAGGAATTAATTATTAAATTAATTAATGTAACTTATATTTTTTGAATATTTTAAAATAGACATCATTTTTGAATTCGGGATATCAAATATAGCTTAGGGTGAATTTTATGTATTTTTCTGGAAAACTTTAATTTTTGATGAATAGTGAAACAACTAAGTGGTACTTAAATAACTAATTTTTTGTTTAAATAAAATTTTACCACCTCTGTGTTTTTTATTTCAAAAATCCGACATACATGGTTGTCATTAAGAATTAAAATGTGGTTTAATAAGATTAAAATAATTTTTTTTGGTGAATAGTAACATTTATGTTTTCATCACGATTAGAGTTAATTAGTGTAATTTAAGGTAAAAATAATGTTTTAATAATATGAAATGACCATGAAACATGTCCTACCCTAATTGGATGAGTCATGGCCGACCAAGAAAATCCATGGGTAAACTTGGGGACCCCATGGAGCCACATTGGTTGGAAAATGACATTAATACCTTTTTATTTAAAGTTAAGATAAAATATCAAAAACATGTGTTGTTTTACTAAAACAATTTTTATATGGGGTTATAAAATTCATATTTTTGACTATAAATATTAATTAGAAAGATAAAAATATTTCTTGCATCATGATATTTTTTTATAATTTTTAGATATTAAATAAATTAATTTATTTATGACACCGTAATGATGCAGTGATTACCTCATAAATGAACGATTTAAATAATATGAGAAGATAGGGTACAATCTAAGTCTTAAACTTCTCACAAATCTAATGGATTGGTGTATTTCGAATCCTTATCAGCATATCCTAGAAATATATACTTTTGGGAGCTTATAAATCCGAAAATCATTTTATAATAAATTAATATTTTATAACATTCGAGTGCCCCTCCTCTCCTCTTATAAAAGGCTTCCACCTCAACCACCTTACACACACCTCTCCAGATTTTGGCTCGGCCAAAAACTGCCCATTTCATCTCTCAACATCCGTCTATTCATCATTGAAGCCTCACTTTGGGCATAATCCTTTCCAAGGAAGCCATTGAGCTCAAATCAAAGAGAGTTACCCGATTTAAAGGTAATGTCTTCCCTTGTGTTCGTTTGTTTTATTTTTCTTCTCCAAATGCCTAAACTATTTTTATTACTTTTTTTATAACAAAACCAGAATCTTGAATATACTAGTATGTTGTTATAAGATGTATTTGAGCTACAATTTCACACACCTCCATCTAATGATTAAAGAACATATTGTTTCTGTGGATGGCGAATTACCGCCTCACGAAACGATGATTGTTCAATATTATTTTAACACCATCAAAGGTGGCCATTAAGATGTCACTATATTTATATATGATATATAATATGATTATGTTTTCCCTAAGCTTCTGTATTTTTCATTTATGGAATACCTTTATTGTTTCCAATATGGGTAAACGTGATATCTTCATCTTAGTAAGTGCGGACTACCGCCCCCTTAAAGTGATTTGATTCGTTAATGCCATATGTGGGACGTATAAAGGATTGAATTAATAGTATTACACATGATATCCTAATGGAATTATAATATACCTTTATATCATTATTATTTAATTCCATTGAGTACAATAATAAAGAAATCAAAGTAGCGTTCATGTGTACGTACGACTTACCGTCTCCATGAATAGTACATTTCATTTTTATCTCCAAATGTTATGTACTATTATAAGTACATATATATAATGGATATATATGTAATATATTACATCTAAATTATGGATATAATTCTTTAATTATAATATATATATATCTCATTTTGTTTTAATTCCATTAATATGTCAAAAAATGAAAGTAGCGTTAATGCGTACATACGACCTACCATCTCCATGAACGATGCTTTTAATTTTTTATCTCCAAATTCTATGTAATAGTATAAAATTAATATATACTGTATATATATGATATTTAAAACATAAATACCATTTTTGATATGATGTACCTATAACTACATGGAAAATTCTTTTCCAACAAGTTTGATTTTTACTCACGTACCGAACATTGACAAAAACCTCTGATATGAAATCAATTTATTAAACAATTATTATAACATTATAATATGTGATATTACTGAATAATAATATTTAAATTTGGTCCTTAAGAAATTATAAATTGACCAAATTTTATTATTCATGAGATTAATGAACGACCGAGTCATGTCGGACACGAGGTAAGGAAACCTACCCCTCTCTTACTTTTTAAGTACACTCTTTTATGTAATTCCTTTTAAGATCATCTTTCTCATGATTGACATGTTATTTTATAATACTAATAATATAAATTTTATGTTCATATGATGAGAGAACATATTTTCTCTCATCAACCAATTTTGGAAGTTTTGAGTGGCACCATTAGGCTGCCGAATTTTCGTAAGAGATCTAACCTCTCTCTTTCTTTTTAAGTACTCTCCTTTATGTAACTTCTTTTAAGCTCCTATTTGTTATTATGGGCGATGTTATTTTATATTCCTCATTCTGTAAATTTTATTGTAATATGTTGCGAGACCCTATTTTATCTCATCAATCCATTATTGGAAGTTTTAAGTGGCGTCGTTAGGCTGCCGAGTTTTCGTAAGGGATTTTTCATCTCACTTTTAGTCCCGTGAGATTTTTGCTACGTTTTCCACCATTTAATTTGATTGGTGTATGTAATTTCCATTATTATACTCTTTGTGTAATATAATTTCATTTATGGGTTTTTACATATTCATTATATGACCCTTATTCAATGAGGTGTACATTTCAAAAGTTACCCAAGTCGGAAAGGAACCTTTCACCCTCCTCTTTTTAAAAGGCTTCATTTTTTATGTCTTATAATTATCATAATATTATGTTGGTATATGTTATTATATATCCTTATTGATGTAAATTTTATGTCCATGTGATGAGATACCCTTTTTATCCCTCATCAACTCTTTTTCTGAATTTTGAAGTGATGTTGTTAGGTTATCGAATTTTTACAAGGGAACTTCTTAGCCCAATTTTTATTCTTTGGGATAAACTTTTACTCCTTGAATATGTCATTCTATGAATATTGTGAATGTACTCTGATTGTTTTACACTTAATATCCACTTATATTTGGTGTATTTGTTTGTCACACATAATTATGTAATTGATTTATCCTTAATCCAAGGATACCGTCTTTGTAAGGGACATCGTATCAATCTCCTTTCATTGAGGCATATTTTTTTTATACACAAATTTCTTTTACACGGTGTATAAACCCCTTTGACTTTTCGTTTATTCAAAAGTAATCTTTTTATATGAAGCACTTTACTAATCTACAAAATGTAATGTTTTTCTTATCGTACGTATGCGGCGACAATGACCTCTCTGCCGTTGTGAACATTAATTGAGTTTCGGCTTCATCTACAAGCCATAACTTTTTTTGAATGAAAAATAAATACCATGTTTTACTCTTCATTTATTTTGGTATTGAAAATGGTTTTCATAATGTTTTTATATCAATGTGTTTTATAGATATCTTGTGATTGAAAAGTAGAAATGTTATGTTTCCTTTATACATGTTTTATGTGATACGATTATGTTATGGTTCTTGGTAATTATTATGAAGACGGGTGGTTCCGTGATAAACAAAGGGCGGGTGAGCCCGATATAGCTCTCCAATGCATTGGGTAACGTGAAGGGGTTAAACGTTAAGGTTTATCTGAAGAGATTTAGGGAATATACTGTGATGGATATTCCAAACATAACTAAGAGGGTTACTCCCTACGTAAGAATGTTATGAATGCCTAAAGTTACCTTTATGCCTTATGATTTCTATGATTTATTCATTATTTGATGAGGTATGTTAAAATGATTATGTTTTATGAGTAAAGAATCTCTTCATACATGGACTAATACTTTATTTTAATACTTTTATATCCCTTACTGAGATTTTTATGCTCCTCCCATGTTTTTGAAATGTTTTTCACAGGTCAAGGGAAACTTGCATGATATGATGATAGTGTCAAGGAAGTTTCAAGAAAGAATCCATGTTTTATTTTAAATATGTTTCCATAGATGGGAAAAAATGAATACTATCTTTTATGTAACCAATTTGTTTAAATGTGGAATGTAATTTAATATTTATGATCTATTTCTCTAAAACTCTAAACCTGAAAAGATCCTCAATGTGAATTATTCATTTAATTCAATATTAAGTAAGGTTTAAGGTCGAGGCCTTATAGTTTGTATCAGAGGTCAGTTTAGATAACTCTAGAGTTTAGGGTATTCTCTAGGCATAAGTGACATTACCATAATGGATAGGATTTCAGAAAGAGTCAAAGTTTTTAGATAAATTGAATGAGTAAGTATATCCAAGTGTTTATCTTCCTCATTAGTACATGATGGTTTTTTTGATATAATCACACTTACATTTCTGTTTTTAGTGAATGGGTAGATCAAGCAGGAACCAAAGTGACAATAGGTTTGAAGGAAACTGTGGTGGTTCTCTGATTAAGAGACTAGATGAAATGGGGGATTCAATGAGGAAACTCGTGGTTGTTCTAAACCAACTATCAAGGAGTCATGATCAACCACTTGTACCTTGGTATGTTATGTAATGTATCATGTACGAGATGACCAATCGATTTGGATGTTCAGGTAATAATTATAAAGGTAACCATTAGAGTTTATATGATCCTTACTTTTGAGGTAATTATGGGTTATTATATATTATGATGGAAAATGAACGGCATGAGAAAAACATGATGTGAAAATATGTTATGATTATTTTTGAAGATTTTATCTCATTTTGGGGAATTTTTTAAGAATTATATAGTTTTGGAAAAATGACAACACGCAGACCGTGTGACAACCCGTCGCGTCGGACAAAGCTGCGGGAATTGAACCCACAACCAATGTGCGACTGGTATTTATCGCCTACCACTGGACTACATGAAGTCCCTTGTTAGTTTTACTAATTCATTTTTGTTAGATGATTTTAGGGATCAAGAGTAAGTTTATTGTGGGTTATATGTGGAAATGATTAACCTATCATCAAGGATATGTGATTTGGTTAATTACATTTCAATATGAGAATTTAAGGGCAACTGATGTTATTTGGAGATAAAAGTTAATCTGTCCCTTGGAAGACTATGTTATTAAATCCTTAAAATATTTGGGTTTTAATCTTAGTTTTGTTTATTTTGAAGAATTTTTTGGACAATTGTTTATCGAATGGACTTCGTGGAACTTTGGGTTTTTTGGGCCAATTTGGGAGATTAAGAATAGATTTTCTTTTTATAATGGATTATACTTTTGTGGATTATCTGATCTCATACTAACAATTTTGGTTTTGGATTTTGTCTAAAGACATGGGAAATATATAGTTCTCTTTTGTGGATTAGCTCATTCTCGAGAAGTTGATTATAGTAATCTTACTGCGAACAAGTCTTCCTAAATAATCGTCTTCTGGAGAAAATATGAGTTTCGTTAAGGAAGATAGTAAAAGTTGAAAGTCTACGTGACAATTTAGTATGTTACATTATGATTTAGTTAAGCTCAATAATAAATTCCTCAATGAAGAGTAACTTAAAAAAAATTTATCTGTTAACATTTCCTACTGGGGAATCGAATACCGTTTAACCCATCAAATGCTTGTGATTTTATTATGGTTAACTTTATCCTAGAAATGTTTACTATCACTCTCCCTCAGAACATGACCCTTTTATTTTTCCTCCATATCCATGTTTTCCTACATGGAATGCTAGTATGGGTTAACTCAGGTGACCTTTGTACTTCCCTTTCTTTATTTTAAAGTGATTGTTTTACTGACTCTTGTTCCGATGTGGGATTTTAGATGAAGTTTCCAAGCCCAATTTTAAAATTGCGAGGACGCAATTTCCAAAAGGGGGGAAGGATGTAACACCTAAGGTAAATAAAGAATATGAAATTTTCACATTTATCCATATTTTTGAATAAAATATTAATATAACTTTAAAGGGGACGTTATGCTTGATGGTGTACCCAATACGCAACAATGAGTTTCTGGGGAATCTTACGCTGCACTCTAATAATAAAATAATATTTTTTTAAATTATAGTTATCACCTAACTGTTTTACTAGCGGGAATGAACATAACTAACTACAAAATTATTATATATGTTTGTCAAATATTTTTACTTTTTAAAATAAATGTTTGTGGATTAAAAATGCAAATGAATCCAATTTTAAGCGTAAACATTCTGATATTCATTAAAAGGTCGATTAACCGCCTTTTGATGACGAACCTCTATTAAATCCACTTTTTGACAATTTTATGTGTTATATTTGACAAAATAAAATTCTTCTTTAGAATCGGGAAATCAATATTTATTTTGTGTAATTTTTTGGTATTTTTCCGATAAAGTTCATTTTTAATGAATAGTGAAAAATGTTGTATTTTAATTCAAAACCACTTTTTAATCTAACTTATTTATATGATTAGATTGCCTTTTTAATTGGTTTTAAAGTGAAATTAGAATATGTTTTTACAATTTAATCCAATAGTGGTCGTTGTAATTAATTTCATCTTGTAATTGGACTTAAACTAGTATCAATCTTTTGATACTTATTGTTTAATAAAAACACGGTATTTGCTCTGACAGTGGGAATTAATTATTAAATTAATTAATGTAACTTATATGTTTTGAATATTTTAAAATAGACATCATTTTTGAAATCGGAATATCAAATATAGCAAAGGGTGATTTTTTGGTAATTTTCTGGAAATCTTCACTTTTTGATGAATAGTGAAACCACTAAGTGGTACTTATAAAACTGATTTTTCGTTTAAATGAAATTTTACCACCTCTGTGTTTTGAATTTCAAAAATTTGACATACATGGTTTTCATTAGGAAGTAAAATGTGGTTCAATGGGATTAAAATAATTTTTTTGTGAAATGTAACTTTTATGTTTTAATCGAGATTTGAGGTAATTAGTGTAATTTAAGGTAAAAATAATGTTTTAATAATATGAAATGACCAAGAAACACATCCTACCCTTAATGGATGAGTCAAGGCCGACCAATAAAATCCATGGCTCAATTTTGGGACCCCATGCGGCCACTTTGGTAGGAAAATGACATTAATACCTTTTTATTTAAAGTTAAAGTTAAAATGTCACAACCATATGTTGTTTTACTAAACTAAGTTTTATATGGGGTTATACAAGTCATATGTTTTACTATAAATATTCATTATCAAGCTAAAACAATTTCCTACATCATGATATTTTTTTATAATTTTTAAATATTAAATAAATTAATTTATTTATGACACTGTGATGATGCAGTGATTACCTCGTAAATGAACGATTTAAATAAAATGAGAAGATATGGTGAAATCCAAGTCATACACTTGTCAAAAACCTATTTAATGGGTGTATTTAGTAACCTTATCACCTTATACTTGAAATATATCCTTTTGAGACCTTTTAAATCAAAAAATAATTTTATAATAAAGTAATATTTTATAACATTCCAAGAGTGCCCCTCCTCTCCTCTTATAAAAGGCTTCCACCTCTTCCACCTTACACACACATCTCATGCCTTTGGCTCGGCCAACCACTGCCCATTTCGTCTCTCCACATCCCTCTATTGATCATTTAAGCCTCACTTTAGAAATAATTCTTTCCAAGGAAGCCTTTGAGCTCAAATCAATGAGAGTTACCCGATTTAAAGGCAATGTCTTCCCTTGTGTTCTTTTGTTTTGTTTTTCTTCTCCAAACACAAAAACACTCTTTATTACATTTTTTGTAACAACACCAGTATCTTAAATATACTAGGATATTTTCATAAGAATGATTTGAGCTACACTTTCACTCACCTCAGTCTAATGGTTAAAGAACATATTGTTTCTGTGGATGGCGAATTACTGCCTTACGAAACGATGAGTGTTCAATATTATTTTAACACCTTCAAAGGTGGACATTAAGCTGTCACTGTATTTATATATAATATATAATATGTTTATGTTTTCCATAATCTTTTGTATTTTTCATTTAGGACATACCTTTATTGTTTTCATTATGGGTAAACGCGATATCTTCATTTTCGGAAGTGCGGACTACCGCCCCCTCAAAGTGATTTGATTCATTAATGAAATATGTGGGATGTATAAAGGATTGAATTAATGTTATTACATATGATATCCTACTGGAATTATAATATAACTTTATTTCATTAATATTTAATACCATTGAATACAAAAAAAAAGAAATGAAAGTAGTGTTCATGCGTACGTACGGCTTACCCTCTCCATGAACGGTACATTTCATTTCTTATCTCCAAATGTTATGTACTATTATAAGTACAAATATATAATGGATATATATGTAATATATTACATCTAAATTATTGATATCATTCTGTAATTATAATATATATCTCTCTCATTTTGTTTTAATTCCATTAATATGACAAAAAATGAAACTAGCGTTCATGCGTACATACGGCCTACCGTCTCCATCAACGATGCTTTTAATTTTTTATCTCCAAATTCTATGGAATAGTATAAAATGAATATATACCAGATATATATGATATTTAGAACATAAATACTATTCTGGATATGATTTACCTATAACTACATGGAAAATTCTTTTCCAATAAGTTCGATTTTTACTCATGTACTGAACATCAACAAAAACGTTTGATATGAACTCACTTTATTAACCAATTATTATAACATTTTAATATGTGATATTAACTGAATAATAATCTTTAAATTAGGTCCTTAAGAAATTATAAATTGAACAAATTTACTTATTCCGGAGATTAAAGAACGATTGAGTCATGTCGGACACGATGTAAGGGAGCCTACACCTCTCTTACCTTTTAAGTACAGTCTTTTATGTCATTACTTTTAGTCTCATTTTTCTTATGATTGGGATGTTCTTTTATATTACTCCTAATGTAAATTTTATGTTCATAGGATGACAGACCCTATTTTCTCTAATCAATCCATTTTGGAAGTTTTGAGTGGCGCCATTAGGCTACAGAATTTTGGTAAGAGATCTAACCTCTCTTTTTCTTTTTAAGTACTCTCCATTATGTAACTTCTTTTAATCTCCTCTTTGTTATTATGGTGGATGCGGTTTTATATTACTCTTTTTGTACATTTTATTGTAATATGATGAGATACCCTATTTTATCTCATCAATCCATTTTTGGAAGTTTTAAGTGGCACTGTTAGCATGTCGAGTTTTCGTTAGGGATTTTTCATCTCACTTTCAGTCCCGTTAGATTTATGCTACGTTTTCCACGATTTCTTTTGAGTGTTGTATGTACTTCCCATTAATATACTATTTGTGTAATATAATTTCATTTATGGGTATTTACATATTCATTCTATGACCCTTCTTCATTGGGGTGTATGTTTTAAATGTTACCCAAGTCGGTAAGGGAACCTTTCACCCTCCTCTTTTTAAAAGACTTCATTTGTTATGTCTTTTAATTCATATACTATTATGTTGGGATATGTTCTTATATATCCTTATTGACCTAAATTTTATTTCCAAGTTATGAGATACCCTTTTTATCTCTCATAAAATCTTTTTCTAAATTTTTATGTGACGCCGTTAGGCTGTTGAATTTTTGAAAAGGAACATCTTAGCCCAATTTTTATTCTTTGAGATAAACTTTTACTCTAAGAATATGTCATTCTATAAATACGTGTGAATGTCCTCAGATTGTTTTACACTTAATATCCACTTATATTTGGTGTATTCTTTTGTCACACATAATTATGTAATTGATTTATCCTTAATCCAAGGATACCATCATTGTAAGGGACATCGTCTCAATCTCCTTTCATTGAGGCATATTTTGTTTTATAGACAAATTTCTTTTATATGGTGTATAAACCCCTTTGAATTTTCATTTATTGAAAAGGAATCTTTTTATATGAAGCGTTTTACTAAACGACAAAAAGGAATGTTTTTCTTGTCGTACGTATGCGGTGACAACGACCTCTCCGCCACCATGACCATTATTTGAGTTTCGGCTTCCTCTACAAGCCATAACTTTTTTGGAATGAAAAATAAATACCATGTTTTACTCTTCATTTATTTTAGTATTGAAAATGGTTTTCATAATGTTTTTATATCAATGATTTTTATTGATATCTTGTGATTGAAAAGTGGAAATGTTATGTTTCCTTTATACATGTTTTATGTGATACAATTATGTTATGGTTCTTGGGATTTATTATGAAGACAGGTGGTTCCGTGATAAAATAAGGGTAGGTGAGCCTGATATAGCTCTCCAATGCATTGGGTAACGCAAAGGGGTTAAACATTAAGGTTTCTCCGAAGATATTTAGGAAATATACTGTGATGGTTATTCCAAACGTAACCAAGAGGGTTACTCCCTACATAAGAATGTTATGAATGCCTCAAGTTACCCTTATGCCTTATGATTTTTATGATTTATTCATTATTGAATGAGGTCTGTTAAAATGCTTATGTTTTATGAGTAAAGTATGTTTTCATACATGGACTATGGTTTTCTTTTCATACTTTTATATCCTTACTGAGATTTTTATGTGCATCCCATGTTTTTTAAATGTTTTTTACAGGTCAAGGGAACGATGCATGATATGATGTTAGTGTCAAGGAAGTGTCAAGAAAGAATCAATGTTTTATTTTATATATGTTTCCATTGATGGGGAAAAATGAATATTATCATTTATGTAACCACTTTGTTTAAATGTGGAATGTAATTCATGATTTATGATCTAATTCTCTAAAGCTCTATACTTGAAAAGATCCTCAATGTGAATTATTCATTTAATTCAATATTAAGTAATGTTTAATGCCAGGTCATTATAGAAACTCATCATACATAGAAATGAAATATAAATTTATAATTTAACACACACACACCATCAAATAAAATATTTTAAATAATCTAAAACAATATTTCAAAAAATAAAATAATATATATAAATAATCATATATATTTCATCTTTTAAAAATATATTTTATTAAATTTAGGCTTATAGAGAGAAAATAAAAATCCATGAAACCTATTTAAAAAAAATTTAAACCATTTCAAATACATGAGAAACACATATAATTAAATTCAATTGATCAAAAATTATATTTATAAAATTAAATAAACCTATTTAGAAACCCCTAATCATATGATGCAATTAATAGAATATACAAACAATGAACTATCCTACATAGAATGTGTAAAGATGATATAAAACCTCTAACTATAGTAATAGGATGTCTAGGAAGACCCATAAAACAACCTTGAAAAACATAAATAAAATTTAAAAACCTAAAGAAATAGATAGGGTTCATTTTTGGATTATAATATGTGAGTAAGGTGATTAAAACACATAAAAATTTTGATGCAATACAGTAAGTGGATAGAAGGGGAAAACCCTTACCAGTGATGATTACTCTTGAAATTGGGAGAAATATTGGAGATCTGAGATAGAGGAAGGGAATTGGTGTCCAATAAGGATCCTATCATAGGGACAATACACGATTATTTAATGGATATAGAGGATATATATTACCACCCCAGTTTTTATGAAATATTATTTTTCAAAATACTACTTTATTTGACATATTTTCTTATTGGAAAAATGGGTTTTAACACACTGTGATATACATTTATTATTATTACTTAAATATAACATGTATAATCAATCTATTTAATTTGGATATATGATTCAGAGTAACTAATTTTTTTATCTAATTATGAGACTTTTAGAAAAATCAGCATGAGTTGTAAATATGTAATTAATTTTTTGTAAAGTCATTATATGTTCCGAAAATAATTAATTCCTTAAATAAATAATTTTTATTTAATTCTATGAATAATAGAAAAAATTGAAACATTTAGAAAATATATATTATTAAAAATTAACAACTTTTGTAATCAAAGAATAAATATTATTGAATGATAAATTATTTATTTATTTTTTAAAAATTAGCACTTTGTCTAATAGTGAAAACTTGAGATTTTTTTAACATATAACTTTTCTTTTAAAGAATTTAAAAAATAAAATCATATTTGAAAATATCTAAAATGTATCAATAGTTTAATTACAATATTATTAATCTTATTTAGTTCATTCAAATCAATTTAGTTTTGAATTTTCCTATCAACACATTCTTTACTTATGAAATTTATCTATTAGGAAATCATTTTTTATCATATCAGTGGGATTTTTTAAAACTATATTTTCCTATTAATTAAATGGAATTTTAAAAAATATGTTATATATTATAAATCAGAATAATTAATATTATATAATAAATTTATCATATTTTTTTGACAAAATTTATATTAAAAAAATTCAAAAAGTAATTGATATAATAGGTTTATCATGGATTAAAACAAAATGATATGATTTAAAATGACATGGAGACAATTAAATATTCCATTTTATGGAAAAAAATTATACTTATATAATATATTTATATAGATGGAACCATATTATTTCTTTCTTGTATGATTAATTCATGGGTATACCTTTTCACATAAAAATTTCTTAGTGTGACCTCTCCCCCACATATAAAAGGCCATCTCCACTCATCACCTATTCACACTTCCAAAACCATTTGGATCAAAAAATGGCCTTAAAAATTCAATTTCATATATCCCTATAAACATCCTTGGTAAATTTTATCTATTATGGAACCCTCCTATGATGTATCTAGGTATAAACCTAAAGGCATTCTTTAAAGAAGATGTATAGTCATGACAATGAATTTTCAAATTAGTTCTTCTCTGAGTTTATAAAATATTTATTACAATTTATGATATAATATCAAAATTATCTCCCATATATTTACATGTAATTATATTAACCTCATAAATCAAGTGGGAAATGAAATAGTTGATCATGTCTGTGGTGGACTACCTCTCCGCATACCGATGTAATTTTTTTTTAATCACCCCACCACGCAGATAGATATAATGATAAATTTGACATACCAATATGAAATTTATGAAATAATTATACTTCCTAAATTTTAATATAATATAAGAATTAAGACATTTTATTTGATTTGAATCTGATAATTTCACACGTGTATATGGTGAACTACAACCTCCTGGTGTGATATGATTCATTATTCACAAATGATTTACATGAAAAGTAATAGGGATGTTTTTAATGAAAATATGTGATATATATGAAATTAAAATTATTATATATGGTTTATATAATATTTAATTTTACATAATTTAATCTATTGAGAAAATTAAAATAGCCTTCATCCGTACGTTATGTCCTCCTTCTCCATGAACAGTGCAAGTAATTTTCTATATCTATAATTATTGTCTTACTATATTTAAATATTTAATGAATGTATTTTATAGTAATATCATTTTTAAATGATTTTATAATATGGAACTATGGTCAATGAAATATGACAAAACATACCAAACTAAAATATATATGAATAATAAAGCAGTTATTTACCAAAATTTGATTTTAATAATGAATTGTTAATAAACAAGTGATAAATGGTTGGAATTAAATCATATATGATATGATAAAAATTTTATGTTTATTTAAAATATTTATAATACTCTTATATATATTTTATAAGAATATAGTATGTGTAAATTGGATGTCGAGACTTATGGTAATGGATTTTTGATTCACATTATATTTATTGGACACATGCTATATAAACCACTAGTTAATTTTTTGTGTTGTATACACTTCAAATGAATAAATTTTATATTACTTATAATGATTACAATGGGAAAAAATATATTGATATATAGTTCCTTATTTCATGTCACTTAAGATTCAATAGATACTAGTGTGGTAAAAGATTAATGTTTTAAACTCATTGTCTGGTAGTATTATTAATGACATGATTATAATGATGAGATATTATGAATAACCAAAAAGGAAACTATATTAATTTATAATTATATGGACATTTATAGATTATAAATTTTTTTAATTAATTTTCTTCTCCATATGTACTCAATATTCCAAATGAATATTTTTTTTAGGAAACCCCAAATAAAATTCTTTCTTTAGATAAAAAACCATATTATTCCTTTTCCATGTATTCTAAACATTTTTCAACGAATTATTATCTATTATATAAAAATTAAAAAAAAATCAATAAAATTATTCTTATTAATAAAAATATTTAAAATGAATCTTCTTTTTTACTTCAAAATGAGTTATTTATGTTCTTTTATCGGAAATCTGAATGGAACAACTATTTCAATGTGTACAACTTGAATGTGGTTTTCTACCACCATGTGAAATTAATTATTTAAAATTTAACTTACTTTCTAAAAAGATTCAATAAATAAATTAATTTATATTTATTAATATTTTATATTTTAAATAACATGTCTATATTCTAATGTCTTTTTTCCTCAATAATATTATATTGATCATTTATTGAATTTTAATTCATCAAGGATAAAAACCTTTCGAATATCCTATATTTTACTATTGATATGATCCAATGGTACTATCCATGTCCTTTATTTTAAACTTTTATTGTTATGATGAATTTATAAAATGATTTTGGGACCCATTTCCCTTCTATGGGGGTTTCTATGGTGGAATATTAATGAAAAATTATCTTTTCATTGGTTAAGATATGATAAAATCATTATGATCATACGGAACACATAATTATGATTTTATTTATGTTACATTTGGGACATATGATATCCTCAAATTCAAGAAAGAAATTATTATATTGCTTATGATAACTTTGGTAAATAGTCTTATATTCTTTATCCATAATGGAAACATGTCAATGGTCATGATCTCCACTATTAAATAGGTGATGATTCCTTATCCATTATGAAATAAATAATAGGCTTTGAGTAATACTTAATTCTGATTTTTCGGTCTCGAATGTTAATCATGATACATGAATTTGTTTCTATACATATTAGTGTTCCACACTAATGTGTCATGTACTCCAGTTCATTAATCATTTATGATGTTGTTTCATTATTATGGTTCATGTATCTTGATATGATAATTGTTTATGCTATGGTTCATTATTACAATCCATGAATAATTATTTAAAATCATTATATGTAATATTTATTATCTCATACTCAAATTTATTTCTTATTATTTAACATTATCAATGATTTATATCTTTCGTGTTTACCCTTTCTGACTATATAAGATCTAACATTATTTTTTTTTCTTGTATCCAGATTATAAAGAAGGGTTTATGTAGGCTTTTTCAATGAAGGGTACTAAATAATAAGGTATTTATGGGACATGTTTAAGATATTTCCTGAAAAAATTAATATTTTGTTACTATTCTCCAATGAAATTAATCCATTTTTGTCCTCAGGTGTTTATTTTTATAAATTTAATTGTACATTATTTTATATTAAGATGAAATATATATGTTTCATGATCTGGTGTCATTATATTTTGACATCAGAAAATGTTTTTGTTAATATTTATAAAATAAAATGAGAAAATATATATTGAGATCCCTAGTGGTATGTCTATGGAAATGTCTAATGATTTGTTGAAGGATAATTCTGAGGAAAATTCAATGTATATGAAAATATCCATGATTTTTTCCAAAGGATAGAGTGTGTGGTTTCCAAAAAACTAAATGCATATATGGATTGTTAAATTGGATGTAGAGCTCTACTAGTTTTAAATTGGTGTCAAAAATCTAAAAAAGGATAACATATTTTTATTCTACCACCAAATAACCGACCTTATTTCACTCATGTTTTGTCACGAACCAACCCGAGTGGACCCTCAACCGGTCACACAGGCCAGCCCGCGACAAGTCCCGAGAGGCACTCCCAATCCTCCTGGGATGCTGATAAGCACCAAGGGCATCAATAGTGTAAAAAAGTGAATGATTTCTACCAAATATAAATAATCAATCAAACAATGAAAGGAAATGGATATCCCAAAATATATTTACATAAAAATTGAAATAGACATTATTTGTATAAGAGACTAAATGTAAAACAAAAACAAAAACCCAAAAGACCAATTTTTTTATCCAACTAACTCCATGTGACCCCTGTGGTCACTCTCTGACACAATTATCATATGTCTATCAATGTGATCGAACTCAAGATTAAAACCACACAAGGGATAAAAATAGAAGAAGACTGTAGGCTTGAGTATTAAAACTCTGTAGGTCAGCCCGATATTCTATTTTCAATGAACATGATTTAAAATAAAATAAAAATAAATTCCATGTTTTTAATACAGGATACAAATTTATGTTTTCCAAATGAGATCCTATTCTAAAAAAATTACCAGAAAAAAACATTAATGTTTTATAAACAAGATTTCTAGTAACATTTTTCAAAGAGAGGTAACTTCAAAATGAAACTAGTTTTCAAGAGGGATTCCTTAAAAAAAGAACCTTTTAAATAAATAACACACACTGATTAATTTACCAAAGAATCTCACCATATTCTGACAATGATTACAAAATAACCAATGACCACAAGTCATAGTAACGCCAATTGGAACTACTTAGTTGTCAACACCAGGTAACTCATATATCGGTGAAAATAACCATAATAAATATCTGTTCTCATGCACAAGAGAAACTAGTAAGGAAAATACCCATAACCTAGTGGTCCCCCCAAAAAATATTCATTATATTTTAGTTAGTGTTTTAATTGTCAAAAATTCTACATGAAATAGGGGCCAAACCCCAAGGGATCACTAGCATACTAGTACACCTCCATCCACCTAGATACCTGGGATTCCCTTAAGTGGTCAATCAAGTTACAGATATTATTAAATACACATTTCACATCAAAATTCCATTCCCAATCCATAAAAACACAAACATCCAAAAAAAAAAAATTCACATTTCTTTTACGAATAAAAAAACCACTAATTTTTTTCGCAAAACACTTTCAAGGAGTTTATTGAGGATTTCCACATAAAATTAATTAAAAAATACTATTTTCAGTATAAACACACAACCAACCATACCCAACCACATTTTTCATCCCTCAAAACATTTAATAAAATCATTTCATGAACTATAAAACAATCCCAACCCACACAATATAGAATATACATGTAAAACATTCATTCTTCATTTTTAGGAACGGCCAAACAATCCTTTAAAAAATTCCTCAAAAATAATATTTAACGAATTTATTCATTTAAATTTTATTAAGGAGGAATATAAACACCATTATATCAGAAAACCACATTCAAAAATCCCTTGAAACACTCATGTTACAAATTAAAAACACAACTTTTTTCTTAAGGTTGTGAAATGGGCCATTTTCCGGTAACTCATAATGAAACATGATTTAAACCAAAACCCATATGTTTGTAAAACCAAATAAAAATAGTAAATACATAAAAGGTTACAAAAATAATATTTTACTTGATTACAATGTATATATAAATATGAACAAATCATTTTAAACTACACTAGTCACATAAAAGACAACCGGGAATTTTACCGAACACATAACATGGACTCTTTAACAAAACAACATATTTTATGAACATAAAATGTTATAAATACCATTTATGTGCCATAAATTTATTCGTGCTACTCAAACATATTCAAAATACAATAAACCAAGTGAAAAATCTCATTGAATAATTTTTCAAATAAGAGGAGTGCACATTTATAACAAAATAACTATATTTTTGACAAAATAAGTCATAAAACATCATTTATACAGAAAAAAATTAATTAAAAGGATTCACAGTAGATAATTTCATTTTAAGAAGGTTAGAACAACATTATAATGATGAAACATTATTGTGAATGTCTTGTGTAAGGGATATCCTACCTCACATCCATAGTGGAAGGGAAACGCTCACCCAAAATCACCTTTTACAGTTCCCAACACTCTAGACCTATGAAGACCCACCCTAACGAACCAAAACCCCATCAAAAATCATTCCAAAAGAGTACCCTATTTCAATCATGACAAGGTGAGAGGAGGAAACTAAGATAAAATGGAAGTAGAAGGAAGAGGGAGAAGAAAGGAGAGACAATCCCACCATGGAAACTAAAGGACTCTTCATATTCCTTTAGATCTGCACCCATAGAGGAAAGGTAATGGAATTTATATTCTTCATGATTCTACTTAGGTTAGGAGGAAGCATGTAAATTTTATTGGGGGTAAAAAGAGTGAAAGATAAAGGATTTATCATAGATACAATTTACCTTAGAAAAAATGTACAATATTTCAAGAATCTTGAACATATGTGACCTAATAATCAGATAAAATGATCTCTAAAGAGCGAAAATTAAAAAATGGGGGTATGCCTAGGTATATTGGGCTCGAGTGGGAGGTTTAATCACTGTAAAATTTAAAAAAAATATAAATGAAGAAGATTATTTTTTTTAAAACTGGAAATGGGCCCATGAGCTACCACAATACCTAAATAGATAACCCAAATTCATCATTCTTATTAATTATTACTGGGTCTAAAAAGATATGTAGGATAAAAAAGTCTAGGTTAGGAAAAATATGAAGTGAAATGAGTAAAAAATGTTAAAAAATTAATGATTTATAAAAGAAACAAAATATGTTCATAAAATTTGAAATGGGCTCATGGTTCGGCCCAAATCATGATGTAACCACCATTTCTACAAAACCTAAAAAAATAATTGAGCCACACAAATATGGATGATTAGATATATATGAAAATACAATCCCAAAAATTAATCTCACCCATAAACCATGAAAAGGATCAGGATTTCCAATGATCCGGATCAAAACGAAGACATAGAAAACCATGTGTTACAATTCTCCCCACCATTAATGCTTTCCACCCCCAGAAAGACATTGCACATTCTAGTTGAAATATCAACGTCTAAGGATTCCATATCAATATGATCCAGAAACTCAATCCAAGGAAATAGAATTCACAATTATAGGAACACATGCCTCTTGTGTCAAATAAAACACCAACTCACAACAACTTCCTAAGAATCAAACGATGGATCCAGTCACAACCTCCACAACAAAATTAAGAACCAGATTGTGGGGCCGTCTCCCTATGAACACAACGATCACCCAAACCAATGATCACTCATGAAAACTCAATATTCCAAGGGAGTCAGGAATGTAATCACCACCATTACAAAAAAACTAGAACTTGACATGTTCTTATGATGAAAATCCATGTGGCCCTTGGTGGGTCTCCCCACCATTACCAACTATCAATGAACATCTAAGAATTCCACACGAGATAGAATCAGGCCTCAATCACACAAGCCCACCAGAACTCTCCTAAAACAACCTACCAATACAATTTGTGAGTAACACAACATGAACACTTAATCCACCAACTCTCAACATGAGGTGGAAATAAATGGTCCAATACTCTCTGCACGGATCAAAACACCAACCAATTAGGGAAGGGATAGGGGTACCAAATTATTGGTTCATTTAAACCACAAAAGAAAAAATGGAACTCCCTCACTCAAATAGTATAGGAATGAGCATTACAATACGACCCACAAACCTAGGACTCATGACTACGTGCCATCATCACTCTAAATCCCATGGCTGGAGCTCTGATGGATGAAGCATATCATGCCTCATAGTCAGGCATTGATAATCCCAAACTAGTACTTCATGCCATAGTTCCACATGGTATAACATAAAAGTCCTAGGAAGAAATAAAAGATCAAGAGACACCATGAATCTTTATTCCTCAACAACACATTTTTACCCGAGAAAGAACATGGTGATTCAACACTATTTTATCTCACTCCGAACAAGGAGAAGAATGAACAAGGCACACAAAAACAACCACTAAACATCAACAAGCACAACTACTACAACCAAGAGGTTCACTAAAAAGGTAAGGAACATTAAATTGAGCCCAAAAGTCACCTTATGTCAACAAATGAGATGAGGTATCATTCTATGAGGTGGATTTAACATTTGAAAAAAATTCTTAGGATGATCAACTGAAAATATTTCCAATGGAGAACCATATGTGGCCACATCACGACATCCAAAACATCTTTATAAACCCACTAAAAATTAACCCAAAACTGATCCACCATCAATATTCCTTCTAAAGACGCAACAATTGTATGACCTCTAGATCATAAGGAATCATACTGAATATAAAAAACATCTATGACATAGGATAATCCTTCCACATAACCGTCAGTTTATTAAAAACACCACACTTAATCATCTCAAAAGGATTTAAAAAAATAAACTAACTTGGTGGATTTTTCACATTCACCAATGGTGTTTCATCAAGTCTCACTCAAATGAACATTTAAGTGCCACCCCAGGAACTCAAATACCATGACATATGAGCCATTCATCCATATATAAACAAAAAATTTCATGTGAGAACCCATGAAAACACAGAATGAGAAAACAAAACATCATCATTACAAAAATAATCATGTACCTTTCAAATCCACATTAACAACCAAATTAAAAACCATTTTTGTATTTCACATGACAATCTACGCTTCATAAAGAAACATTTTATTACAAAAACAATCCATTTCATTTAATAGATCTTCTAAAAACAACCATTCTATTCCAAATATACCTTTCCCATATAAAAACAATTTATCATGCAATCTTTTCATAATCTGATGGTCATTGAGAACAATACCCATTCTAGGAAAACACCATCCACTCCAAACCAATTCATTAGATTCATACACATTTAAAAATAACAAAACACCCCATTTAACCACATATTCAAGATCACAATAAAATGATTCACACCTTCAAAACATTGAATTTCAATGAACCATAGGTTTAGATTATGGAAAATCTAATCTCGTTATATCATTTCCACCTCCTCCCCAAAATATGTTTCAAAAATAAACACACAACCTTCCAAAACCATTCTTAAATTTAATTTTTGAAAACACATTTTTCTACTTTTCCAAGTAAAATCATTCCTTTAAAACACATTTCCATAATTCTCACATTTTTATTTTCAAAACAAAAAATTCATAATTCAAGAGAGGTCCAAGAAACCCATAGAAGGGAGCTAATGTTGGTGGGTGACTTGACTATATGGTTGGAGGCCATATTTCAAAAACAACACCAACAGAAAGAGACTTATTAGAACCATGCCACAACTTTACATGGATTTCCTTGCCCTGCGAGCTCACATAGGCCACTAGTCATACTCCCCTTGTCATATCCCAACACAAAACAATCATTAAGGACAAAGGACACTAATAAAACTGGGGTTCCCATGGAAAATCAAGGATCTTAATGAGAATGATTTCGATACGCTCTTCTCTCACTTAACCCTCATGTGCCAAAAATACTACTCCATATATATTGGCATCCCCCAAGTAACATTGGTGCTCTATAAATAATGGTCTGCTAAGAGCCGTCCCCCTTTGATACGATTTAGTCAAAATCTTGCCCGAGTCGACCTTGAACCGGTCACACATGCCAGCCCGCGACAAGTCCCGAGAGGCATTCCCGATCCTCCCGGTATGGGGACAAGTACCAAGGGAATAAATATAGTAAGAAATGGAACGATTTCGCCCAAAATATACACAATCAGAAAAACTGCGGAACGAAATGGACAGCCAAAAAATACATATACATAAATATTGAACTGAACATTATTTTTACAAGAGACTAAAAGTGAAACTAACCCCACAACTCAACAGACCAAACAAGATAACCAACTAACTTCATGTGACCCCTCCAGTCACTCTCAAACACAATTATCATATTTCGCCGAAGGTGATCGAACTCAATTTCAAACCTGCAAAAGGCATAAAATCCGAAGATGACTATACATGTGAGTATTAAAACTAAGTAGGTTAGCCCGATTTCTATTCCCAATGAACATCCGTTAAAATAAAAGACACCAAAATGTCAAATTTCAAATATAGTATATAATGGTATGTTTTCCAAATGATTTCCCATTCTATAAAAAAATAATATTCAAAAACAAGAAAGTTTTATAAACACAAATGCTAGTAACATTTTTCAAAGAGGTGCAACTTCAAAATGAAACTTGTTTTAAAAATGGATTATTTAAAGAATATACACTTTTAAATAAATCAAAATAAATGCTGAATTTACCAAAAAATACAAAATATGGAAATAGTGAGTACAAAATAGCCAATGAGCACAAGTCACGGGAACAGCCCTAGGAACTTGTTAATTGTGAGCCCCAGGTACCTCGTATCTCTGTGAAATTAACAATAATAAATATCTGATTTCATGAAAAAGAGACACTAGTAGGTATCAGACCCATAAAAAAGTGGTCCCCTAACATCATCATAATCATAGATTAGTTATTGTGGTCATCATCAATCTTGCTACGTTAAACAGGGGCCAACCCCCACGGGATCACTAGCATATTAGTACACGTCCGCCTACCAAGATACCCCGAATTTCATTTAGTGCTTAATCAAGATAAAAATATTATTGAATACACATTTCACATCAAAATTTCATTCCCAATCCATAAACACACAAAAATCCCAAAAGTTTTCTTCAAATTTCTTTCTCGAAACAACAAAAAATAAAAAAATTCACAAAACAATTTTGAGAAGTGTATTGAGGGGTTTCACATAAAACTCATTCAAATACACTCTTCTAAGTATAAACACCCAAATAAACCATACCCAACCATATTTTTACAAACTAAAAACATTTAATAAATTCATTTCATAGATCGTAATAAAATCCCATTTCAAACAACATGGTATATACAAGTAAAACACATATTCTTCATTTTGTGGAAATCCCAAACGGGCCTTTAAAAAATTTCTCAAAAATAACATCTGAAAAAGTGATGAATTTCAATTTTATTAAGGAGGTTCAAAACCAACATTTAAAGAAGAAAACCCTATTCAAAAATCCCTTAAGATACTGATGTTTCATATTCAAAACACAACAATTTTCATAAGGAAGTGAAGTGGGCCATTTTCTGGAAACTGAGGCTAAAACATGTTGTAAACAAAATCCCATTTGTTTGGAAAACCAAATCCAAATTGGAAATCCATAAAAGGATCCCAAAATAATTTTTTTACATTCTTCCAATGTATTTATAAATACAAACACATCATTTTAAATTGCACTAGACACATAAAATCCAACCGGGAAATTTATTGAACACATGGAATCTTTAACAAAGCAACATATTTTAAGAACATAAAATGGGATAAAATACCATTTACATTCCATAAATTTATTCAAGATACCAAAAAAATTCATAATACCATAAACCAAGTGAAAAAATCTCATGAAATAATTTATCAAACTAGAGCAGTGCATATTTATACCAAAACTACTATATTTTTTACAAAATAAGGAATAAAACATCATTTGATCACAAAAAAATTAAAAACAATTTATCAAATAAGAACATATCATATAAATAATGTTATGAAAGCATGAGAATGATGATACATAAATGATAAAATCTTGTCTAATGATATCCTACCTCAAATCTGTGTCACCCGAAATCACCCGATACGGTTCCCAACACTCAAGACCTTTGAAGACCCACCCTAAATGAACTAAAACCCTATAAAAATATTTTCAAAATAGTTCCCTAGGATGATCATGACCAGAGGAGAATAAGAAACCAAGAGAAAATGGACAGAGAAGGAAGAATGAGAAGAATGGAGGGAGAATCTCACCTTGGAAACTAAAAGACTCTTTATATTCCCTTAGATCTACACCATTAAAGGATTGTTAATGGAATTGAAAATCATGGAGATTCTCCATATGTATGGATGAAATCGATAAATTTTATTTGGGGTAAAAAGAGTGAATTATAAGGGTTATATTAAAAAGACAATTTACCTTTGAAAATGTGGAAAATTTCAGGAATCTTGAAACGTTTCACCCCAATACTCTGCTAAGATGAGATCAAAAGAGTTAAAATCAATAATGGGGGTGCGTCTTGGTATCTTGGGCTCGAGTTGGAGGTCGTATCACCTAAAAATGTCAAAATATGAAAAACATATAAAATAAAAATATTATTTTTTTTAAACTGTAAATGGGCCCATGTGCTGGTCTAATACCTGAACAGATAACGCTAATTAATAATAAATATTAATTATTAATGGGCCCAAAAGGTTATGTAGGCTTGAATATGTCATGGGAGGATAAATAAGAAGTGGAATGAGTAAAAAATGTTTAAAAATGAATGGTTTAAAAAAAATAAAATATGATTTTATAACTGGAAATTGGCTCACAGTTTGGCTCATATAATGATGTAACCACACTTTCTACAACGGTCCCAAAAAAATATTTGAGGAAACAAAATATAGATTATTAGATATATATTACACTTCAAAACTCAACATTAATCTCCCCCAAGCCCCAGGAAAAGGATAAGTATTTCCAATGAAATGTATCAAAACAAATACATGAAAACCCAGGTGTGACATGTTTTGAAAGTCCTAGAGGGTATGAGTTTAGATATTCATAAACTCACTATAAACCATAATTATGGATTTTAATAGATGATAAACATGAATGGTCCAGGCTAATATTAAGTATCCCAATATTGAAATTAATATTTTATGATTTTAAATTCCTATGAAATATTTTACATGATTAATGATGGTGACTAATGATTTACAATGTCTAAGATAGAAATATAAGACATGAAAATAAATTGAAGAAACAAAACTGATGTTTGGGTGTCAATATATATGCTAAAATATTGAAATTTCATATTTTATAATTGTTAATTAAATATTTTGAAATCATGAAAAGTATATAATATTGATTATTACTATACCCAATGTATATATTTTAGATTATTAGTGAAAAATTAACATTTGATGATTTTATGTAACTTTGATTTGGATTAGTGGCCTGGTGTGTGTTTGGGTGATTTTTTAAGGAAAACTAATAGATATTGGGTTGTTCAAGGTTTGTGCATGGTTTGACAAACTGTGCGACCAGACCGTTCCATGAATGAAAAACTAGACAGAGAGGTCCGAATGGTTTGCACCGGGTTTGCCTTACTGTGCGGAAAAACCATTCCAACCATGAAAACTGGGACAGAGTGGCCTATATGTTTGTATAATGGTTTGCCTAGCCAAGCACCTCTTCCCATGAAACTATTCTCACAAATTTTAATATCCAAACCTCCTTATAGAATCCACTTGAACCACCCAAGGCTCCCATATTTCTGCCTTGGCTCAGGCATTAAAAATAATATGTGTTCCAAAATCTTTCTGGTGGGTTTCCAAGGTGATATGAACACTATTCTTCAAGATCAAGAGCTCGGATTGAAGATCCTATCTCCTCATAGTAACTGGATTTCATTCTGTTTCTTTATTTGTTTCATCCTCTATCTTTCCATGATCTTTTTGTGGATGATATTAACTATTTAAAAGTATAAAAACCAATGAGTTGAGATCTAGATATAGGTTTGTGGATCTAGATCTAGGTTTTCTAGATCTTGATGCCTTTTATCTTAATTTTGTTTTAGGGATTTTGATGTCGAGCATGATCGATGATGTTGTGCCACTCAAATTTTGGAGATATCCATTGGGATAACATCCATCAATAAACTATGGTAGGTGGTTTAAATAATACTCCCATATTCTTGTTTTATGATATGTGAATGTGAGTTTATTATTTCATGATTAACTTGATAATTGATTTCCTAAATTGTAGTAATTAAGAATGTGGAATTTAATTAATATTCCATGGTGATTTTTTTGATAATTGAATAATAGAACAAATGATGGGGGGCGCAAATAGATCATTTTTAGAAATGATTTTGCATTTGATATATAGTAATTGAGATATTGATTTTATTGTGATAAGATAATTAATTGGGGGGAATTATTTGTAGAATAATGTTTGGCTATGAATGGTATCTAGTTTTGAGAATTAATTATATGCCATAATGTGATCTATGATAATTAATTGTTATAATTAATTATGACTTGTTGGGTTTGGATTTGGATTATTAATTGTGAATAATTAATTATGAAAATATAATTGTGTTTATTAATTAATTTATTGATGAAACAATTAATGGTTAATATGGATATTTAATTATTGAATTAACTAATGGAATTTGAAATGTTTAACTAATCATTGGCTAAGTGAATGAATAATGTTGAAAATTCTTATAACTTAATCCATGATTAAATTGATGAGATTTTGTGGTGCTACGCATGGTGTCCTATACCGAGTAGAAGTTTGCACTAAGACATAGAGATCCTCCCCAATAGTTATCCAAGCATGAGATTATGGGTTTTTAGGAATATCAACCTACACCGAATTGGACTGCAAAGAATGAAGACCTACACTCAACAAGAATTATGGTGTTAGAGCTGATGACCTAACCAAAATGGTAAATGATAATAATGAATGATGATTCAACTGAGAATTAGAGGTCTTGGAATAATGACTTACCAAAAATTAATTATGATAATGAGTTATGATTCAAATGGGAAACATGACATGAAATTGCAATAATATGTTGATTAATGATTAAATGAAAATGTGATTATAGTTTAAATTATGCATTGTATTAATTACTTCATAAAAATACATGAGATATCTTTTGACTCGACTCGTTTAGACACTATTGGTGGTGTCCTACTGAGTTATAATCGCATCCTATTCGGGTCGCCTTATCAAAACCTGATCATACTTCTTTATTGCATGACATAACAAGGGAATGGCCGGAGTATAGGTTTCATTTTGTGATTGGAGCATGGGAGAGGGAACCAGACATGGTTCGGGACCTGTTTGGGAGTTGTTGTGTCATTATTTTCAGTTTCATTAGAGTCACATCACATTTTACTTAGCATAGAATGATTTAACTATCATTTGAGTATTTTATTTTCATTATATGTTTATAATATAAAATGGGTTTTTTCTGGTTACTTATATATGCTTCAGCATATGGTTATTTTTTTTCTTCCACTAATGATTTATTCTGATAACATAGGATATAGTCACCCCAAGACTGAATTATCATACCCTCGCTGCTAGTCAGCACCATGTGGCATATGAGGAGGTGCTCTTGAGGTCATGTGTCTATCCATATTGGGGTAATATTTAGTGGCTCTCAGGTCGGGACGACACAATGTAGTATCATAGGCTGATTCCTTTTCATTATTCTTCTTTTCCCTTGCTATTTTGGAAAAGGTAGAAAAGAGACTAGGAAATTTTGAGGCTTGGTACTGAGCTCGTGTAAGAGAGTTTCAATCATATGTATTGGGGAAAATCTATGTACTTAAGTTTGGATTGTTGTGATTTCTATTTTTGTTACATTTGTATATTATTTCTCCTTGGGTGACACAAATGTAGTGTGATGTGATATATTTTTTGCACTTATTAAAATTTGATTCATTGCCTAAAGAGGAATGATTGTTCAGTTTTCATGATTCTTTCTAAGAACATGGGGTGGGTGTGACATTTGTCATTATAGGTACTCATTGGGTAGAGGGTTATTTTTAAGTTACAGAAATTGTACTATTTTCCATCTTGTGAGAGTGGATTAATGATGAAAAATGAGAATAAATGGGTGTCCAATGTGAACCTGGATTGACGAAATGGGAATTATTAATTAATTAATTGTTAATTAATTATTTGGAGGCAATGTGATAAATTAATGGTTGATTATTTAATGATAATGAATGTAACCTTATTAACCATGAACTAGGAGTAGGATGGTTAAAGGTAGTGATAAGGAAATAGTGTTGACCGTGTGGTGAGAAATGTGAAAAATGACATGTTGAAACATGTTGTGTTAGTTTCTTCCCTTAGATAAACATTTTATGGTTGCGTTATGAGACCCATGATGTGTGTTTTAATTTTTTGGGGTTTTCTTCTATGGCACAAGTTGAGGGAGAGACAGAGAGTTTTGGCCCAGAATGAACTTCCAAATAGGGAGCTTAAGGCACAATTGGTGAAAGATGATGAGGAAGGGGAACAATTCTGACATAATTTTTCAATTTTCATTCAGTTTATGGAGAGATACACATTGCTGTATTAGAAAAACATGTCTGAGTTGACAAGGGTGTTTCAGCTACAACACCCTACAAAATTTACTGGAGAGGGTGGACCTAAGGGTGATGAATTCTAGATTTAATCCATAGAGATGATACATTACATTTGGAGACTCCGTCAAATTGTATGGTCAATATGGATTCTTATAAGAAGTGGGGTTTTGTGAAGCACTGGTGGGATATTCAGGTACCATCTAGACATAACATGATATGTTATGGAAGGAGTTTCTATATAATTTCTTAGATCACATCTATCCAGACACACTGAGGTAATAGTAAGATTAAGAGTTTATGGATTTTACAAAAGGGAGCATGTCCATAAGGGATTAATATGAATGTTTCAAAGATTTAGAGTGTTTTTATCCATCTTGGGCGGGAGATGCGGCTTCTTTGGTAAAACAATTTTACAACAAAAATAAGCGTGAAAATATGTCCCATGTGAATATCAGTAGGCTGAAAAAATTATCAAAAGTGGGTAATTAGGATCTCATTTCAGAGGGGAACCTGATGAAGGCTTCTAGTACTGGGCAGGTTATTGAATGACCATGGAGGGTGCCTTCCAAGAGAAGGAAGCGTCGTCACAAGAATCATAATCAGGAAAGTTGAAAGCAAGTTGGATAGCCAGGATAAAAAGGTACACCAAATCATTCCGATGTGCTTTTCCACAGGTTTGGTAGTAAGGGAAACTATCATACACACTTTCCTCCAATACCATTGGAGTTCCAGTTTTGTGGCATGATGTGACACCTACTAAAGTTCGGCTAGAATCAATGTCCGGATGATGCTGGGGGTGTAGATGATCAAAGTCTTAGTTTGGACAGGGGGACTTCTACACCATAATTGTCTGGAAGATAGAGTTTTATTCACAGGGGTGGTAGAGACAGTGGATATGGTGCGTCATGGTATAATAACCCATATCAGTAGAGTGGTGCTACTCAGGGGAGTCTAACGACACCACAGGAGGATGGGCATGTTAGTTACACGTAGTGAAACCTACACTTGTAGAGAGAGAGTTTGTTCCATCATTACTGAGAGATACTATTCTAGTTTATTCATCTTTAGATACTTCCCTGTTTGAATACTGGTGCCTCTCATTCCTTTATATCTGAAAACCATGTTAATGGCTTGTGCTTGGAGGTGAATTCTATAAGCGGGATGATGAATATCCATACACTGTTGGGAACACGAAATTGGGATATCATTTTATAAAGGGGATGTTCTTTACATATTATAGAGTGTCATTTCTTTTGGGATATATATGTCCTTGATATAATGGTCTTAGATCTGATTATGGTTATGGACTGGAAAGTCGCATAATGAGCCCACATAGATTATTATTATAGAATAGTAACCTTTTATCTTTGGAGGGTGGAAAGTATGTTAACCATGGAGAATGGGATATCCATTCAGGTAGAGCATGGGAAAATACTCAGAAACTTGGAAAGCTCAAAACCCATGTTTCTATTCTTTTCAGATATGATGGTAGTGGTATTAAATATGTCCTTACACCAGTAGTAGAACTCTTTTAGGATGTCATTCCGGAATACTTTTCAAAGTTGCCACCTAAGAGAGATGTGTAATTCACTACTGATATCAGGACGAGGGCAGAGCCAATATCTATTCCACCTTTCGTAATAGCACTGACTGATCTTCACGAGCTCAAAACACAGTTGGGAGAGTTTTAGGATAATTGGTTTATCTATCAATGTATGTTGCCTTCGTGATTACCTATTTTATTTCCATAGAATGCTGAGGGGTGTTTACACTTTTGTGAAGATTAACAGAAGTTGATTAAATTGGAAATGAATAATAGATATCCTCTTCCACGTATCAATGATTTGTTTTACCAGATGAAGGTTTCTAGTGTTTTCTCAAAGATTGATCTGAGATCAGGGTATCATCATGTGAGAGTTTGGAATTATAATATAACAATATCTTCTTTTAGGAGAAGGTATGGCTTTTGTGAGTTAGTTGTAATTCCATTTGGGTTAACTAATGCTCTAGTAGTGTTTATGGCCTTGATGAACAAGATATATCATCCATTCAAAGATCAGTTTTTGGTGGAGTCTGTAGATGAATTATTAGTGTACTCTACGACTAGTGATGATCATTCTCAATATCTTGAAATAATACAAAGTACACAAAGAGAGCATCTTCTATACCCCATGTTATCTAAATGTCAATTTTGGATTGAAATGATTCACTTTTTTGGGCAGATCATCTCTGAAAAAGGTGTGGAAGTGGACCCATAAAATGTGTAGGCACTGATTTCAAGGGAGAAGCACTGCATACTAGTTTGAAAATGAATGGTGTAATGATTTATTGGACAAAAGTTTGTAAGAACGCTTTCTTGGAGTTAAATAAGCACTTGAAATAAACAGAAATTTTAATCTTACCTAAGATACTTGAGAAGTACACAATGTATTGTGACGCTTCTAGGGTCAGACTAGGAGCCATGGTGATGCAAGGGGATAATGTTTTTTCTTATGGGTCTCAACAGTTATGGCCTCGTGAATGCAATTGACCTACTCATGATCTTGAGTTGGAAGCATCGTTTTAGGCTCTTCAGTGTTAGAGACACTAACTTTTAGGTGAAATGTTCACAGTTTTTACGGATCACAGATTCTTGAGGTATATTTTTTCACAAAATGACGTGATTATTCAGAAATGAAGATGTGTATACTATATACTGTCTTTTTATTTTCATCTAGAATATACACCTAGGAAGGGGAATAGTGTGGTTTTTTTCTTGAGAAGAAAAACTATGACTCAGTTGGTACATGAGTCGAGCGCATAGTAGATAATGTTGACTTTGCTTGCGGATATTCAGGTGGTAGTTCAAGAGTGTCATGAAATGATGTCTCATGTTTCTGTATTAGTTGAGTCTATACTCTTAAAATAGACCAAGGACAGGAAATAACTGGATACAAATTGTTTATCGTTGAGGGAAAGCCTTGAAGGTGGGGATACACCTTCAGACTGAAAAATATATTAGGATGAAATCATCTATGTGAAAAAAATAGGATGATGTTCCTATGAGTTTGTGAGAGGAACCCATGAGAGATTTTCATTTTTCAAGCTGGGAGGATAATCATGGGGTAAAAGATATTTACCCTTACCTTTGATGACAGTTTTGGTGTCTAGGAATGAAAAAGGATATAGCAGGGTTTAAACCTGATGGTTCACCTGTCAGTAGTAAAAAACATAGAATTAATGACTTGGAGGCCTATTTCATATGTTCAATATTATGTAATGGAATGGGATAACCTATCTATTGATATCGTGGTAGGACATAAAATGACTCTTAGGAAGAATGGTGTTATTTGGTACATTGTGGATTGACTAAAAAAATAGCACACTTCATTCCTATCAAAGAAATATTTACAGTAGAGTTGTTGAGATGACTCTATATAAGAGATATAGTTCATTTGCAAGGGGTTGCATGGAATATAGTTTAATAATGAGAATTTATCTTTAAAACACACTTTTAGAAAAGCTTACAGAAGGATCATGGTATAGAGGTTCTGTTAAGTTCATCCTTCCACCCACATATAGATGGGTATTCAGAGCATACCATACATGAGTTAGAGGATATGTTGTAAGAATGTGTACTTTCCATTGGTGGTTCTTGGGAAAAGAACACGGATTTAGTGTATTTCACCTATAACAAATGATATTAAGAAACTATACAGATGGAACCATATGAGGAAATTTATGGTAGTTCTTTTAGATCACCACTATGTTGGTTGGAGGCGGGTGAGTCAGAGCTTCTGGGACCAAGTCTTGTTCAGGAGACATAAGCGTAGGTGTAGTTGATTCAGAAATGTATGGATATGGCTCATAGTAGACAAAATTCATATTCTAATAGGTGGAGAAGACCCCTGGTGTTTTTAGATGGAAATACGGTATTCCATCAGGTGTCACCTATATTGGTTCCCCATAGGGTATAGAGGTGGGGAATGTTAGAGACTAGGTTTTTGGGACCGTTTTGTGTGTTAGAGAGAATTTTGTTAGTGGAATACCGATTTTCACATCCGCAAAAATGTAGTGCAATGCATGAGGTTTCCCATGTGTCACACATATGGTTGAATCACGCTGACCCTTCTCATATGTTTGTTGTGGATGAGGATGATCTTCGGATAGATGAATCATTTGAGGAGCATCTGATACGTATGTTGGGTCGTAGTTAGAAAGATTTATGGGGAAGGACTGTGAAATTATTTCTTATGTTATGGAAATATTGAAGTGAATAATAGAAATCCTAGTAATATGAAGCAGACATGAGGGCCTGATGGCCCAATATTTTGTGGCTCATAATCTTGGAGATGTTTTAGAGTGCAGCTCGATGATGAGATGTTATATGGTGGTGAATTTGTAATATCCCGACATTTTATATAGTAATCTAATGTAGGTATACATGTTCTTTTTGATGTTTCTAATTAATTTTTATTTTATTTAGTTCCCTGGGGTCCGTTTTGTTGAATTTTTTGAGGAAAACTAATGAACAGTATGCTATACAGGGTTTGCGTACAGTTTGAAAAACTATGGGACCAAATTATGCCATGCACACAAAGCTGGATCGAGTGGTCTGCACGTTTTGTGTATGATTTGGAAATCTGGGCAGAAAAAGCATGCCCCTATGAAAACCCTGATAGATAGGTCTGCATGGTTGGCACACGGGTTTCCTAACCATGCGACTCTACCCAAGAAACCTGCACGCAGATTTTAATATCCAAAACTGTTTTTTTAACAACCTGAACCACCTGGGACTCCCATATTTGGAATTGGATCGGGCTTGATAAATTCTAAGTGTTCCCAAATCCTTCCTACATGATTCTAAATTGATCCGAACATAGTTCATTTAGATTAAAAGCTCATATTGAAGATCTTCTCTACTCCCGGTAAGTGGATTTCATTCCGTTGCAACTTCTGATATTTCCTCTATCATTCCATCATCTTTTGGTGGATGATCTTCACCGTTTCCATGGATATAAACATATGAGTTGAGATCTAGATCTATAATTGTGGATCTATATCTAATTTTGGGCGATCTTGATGTCGCTTATCTTAATTTTGGTGTTTGTATATAGAACTAGAGCTTGATCGATGGTGTTGTGCCGCTCGGATTTTGGGGATTCTAATTTTTCTAACTTCCCTCAATAAATCAAGGTAGGTGGTCTAAATAAAACACCTATAGTCGTGTTTTATGATATTTGAATTGGTGTTCTTGATTGCTAGATTCACTTGGTAATTAATTTCCTAAATTGGAGTAATTAGGAATGATGAATTTAATTGATTTTCCTTTGTGATTTTATTCATAATTGAATCACAAAACAAACTATAAGGGGTTTCCCAAATAGATATTTTTGAGAATTGATTTTGTATTTGATATATTTTAATTGAGATATTGATTTTATTGTGATAAGATAATTAATATGGGGGAATTAATTATGAAACAATGTTTTTATTTAGAAGATAATTAATTGTGAGAGTTAATTATGTGGCATGATGTGATCTACGATAATTAATTATGAGAATTAATTATAAATTTGGGGTTTTGATTTGGATAATTAATTGTGAATAATTAAATATGGAAGGATTATTGTGTTGATACATTAGTTAATTGATTAATTAATTAATGGGTTATATGATTAGTTAATATTCCAATTAACTAATGACATTTAAAATATTTAACTAATAACTAGATTAGTAAATGAATAATTTGTAAAATTCTTAATACTTATAGAATGATTAAATGGATGAGATTTTGTGGTACTAGGCATGTCGTTCTAGACCGATTAAAATTTGGGACATGGACATGGTGTTCCATCCCATTAGTTATCCAAGCGTGAGATTACGGGTTGAAAGGCATGAAGACTTTGACATAATGAGAATTTGAGTTCCATGAATAATGACATACATTCAAAGAGATTTTTTGTGTTAGGCATGATTACCTACACTAAATTATTAATGATAACAATGAATGATGATTCAACTGAGAATTGGTGTTCTATGAATGATGACCTAAACCAAATGATTTATGATAATAAAAGATGGTTCAAATGGGAAGCATGAATTTAAATTGGAATAATGTATTGATTAATGATTAAATGAAAATTTGACAACTATTTAAATTATGCATTATATTTATTGCTTCATAAAACTTCAAGCACTATCTTTTGACAGGACTCGTTTTAGACACTATTGGAGGTGGCCTACTGAGTTGTACTCACACCCTATTTGGGCCTCCTGATCGACACTTGTGCTGACTTTTTTATTGCAGGACATGATAAGGGAAAGACCCTATGATAAGTTGTTGTTTGGGATTAGAGAATGGGATAGGGAAATAGATGTGGTTCAAGACCCATTTGGGAGTCATTGTGTATTTATATCTAGTTTCATTGTAGAAAATTGAAATCATTATTGTAGACACTTTAAATTTGGTTATCATACAAAATAGATTTGTTCTGGATATTAATATATGCTTCTACAATTTGATATTTTTATTTAATTCTGATGGAATTTTATTCAGATATCAGAAGGTTTAGTCTCCCAAAGACAGAGATACAAAACCCTCACTACTAGTCAACACCCTCTGGCATATAGCGAGGAACACATGATGAATTTGGACAATCATCTCAGATCACAGTTTAGTGGAACTCGGGTCGGGATATCAAAAAGTGTTATAAGATGTAGTTTTCTTTTCATTCTACTTATTTTATATTAATGTTTTTGGAAAGGTAGACAGGATACCAGGAATATTCGGGGCTTGGTATTGATATCGTGCATGGGAGTTGTAACCCCATGTACACGAGAAAATATGAGTTCATAGGGTGGGATTGTAGTTGTTGTTGTTAGTTGTTACAGTTGTATATTATTTCATCTTGGGTGACACACATGTGGTATGATGTGATATTTTTTTTAATTTTATGAAATTAATTTTTCCCATAAAGTGGAATGATATTTGAGTTTTCTTGAATCATTATAAGCACTTTGGGTCATTCTGATATGTATCAATCTTGGGACTCATGGTAAACCAGGTTGTTGGTAAATTGTTGAAAATGAACTGTTTTCCATGTTGCGAGAGTGGAATAATGATGAAAAATGTGAATAAATGGGTGTATAATGAGAACCTTGTTTGATGAAATGGTAATGATTAATTAATTAATAATTGAATTAATTAATTTTAGATAATGTGATTAATTAATTTTTGATTAATTAATTTGATTGAATGTACCCTTTTAAACCATGACCTAGGAGTATGATGGTTAATGGTACTAATAAGGCTTCAATGTTGACCGTGTGGTGAGAAAAGGGAGAAATTTCATTTTGAAACATGATTTTTTAGTTTCTATTATAACATAAACATTATAAGGTTGTGTTATGTGACCTAAGATGTGTGTTTGGCATTGTAGGGGTATGCATCCACGATGCACATTGTGGGAGATAATCATGCGTATGGCCCTGAATGAACTTCCAGACTGTGATTTCTAGGCACTATTGCTGTGTGTTGGGGACGAAGGGGAACAGTTCTAAGAGAACATTTCTTATTTTAGGAATTTTATGTAAAAATAAATAAGGTTGGTTCTAAAAATCATGTATGAGTTGACATGGGTTATTGAGCTGTAGCACCGTATTACTTTTATTGGAGAGAGGGGAGAAAAATTCTAGATTTAATCCACAGAGACAATAATTGTACATTTGGAGACTCCAGCTGAGAGGAGGGTCATGTTGGATACTTATATGTTGCGGCATACTAAGAAACATTAGTGCTGCATTCAGGTATGATCTGGAAAAACTGATTATATGTTATGGAAGGACTTTCTGGATATGTTCATAGAGAACATCTATCCAGACATACTGAGGAAAGAGAAGGCTTCAATGTTTATGCATCTATCACAATAGATAATTTCTATAAGGTAGTACTCTGAATGATTAACAGATTCACAACAATTTTCTCTAGCTTTGGTGGTAGATGAGGCTTCTTCGGAATAATAATTTCAAGATAGACATAATTGTAAAATTAGGTCCCAGGTTAATATCATTATGATGAAGAAATTTTAATAAGTGGTCAATTGGGCTATCATTTTAGAGGGGAAACAGAAGGAAACTTCCAGTACTAGATATTTATATGGACGATTAGGGACTGTGCATTTCGATAGTAGGAAGCTCCATCACGAGAATCTTAGTTAGGACAAATGAAAGCAAGATGGAAAGTCCATAGAGACAATTACTTTAAATATTTCTAATGGGATTTTCCACTATTCTAGTAGGCATGGAAAATATTATACACATTGTACTCAACCACCAGTGGAGTGTCTTTATTGAGGAATGATGGGTAACCTTCTTAAGTTCTGTAGGAATCAACGATAGGATGGTGTTGAAGGAGAAGCTGCTGAGAGTGAGAGTTTGGGAAGGGGGTTTTCTACACCATTTCGAACTAGAATCTAGAGTTCTACAAGAAGGGGAATTAGAGGCAATGGACATGGTGCATTAGGTAATGAGTACTCGTATAAGAAGATTGGTTATAAATATAGGAGTCTGGCGATACCATAGGGAAGAGGGGAAGGACAGTTACATGTAGTGCAACCTACACTCATAGAGAGAGAGGTCGGTCCATTAATAGTGAGAGGCAAAATTATTGTTTGTTCTACATTATCTATTACCTTTTTTGATAATGGTTCCTCTCATTCTGTTATATCTAAAAACTGTGGTAATTTCTTTAGCCAGGATGGGTTGTTTGTAGGTAGTTGGATGAATATTGATACACCTTTGAGAACTGGAACTAGGGATATCTCTTTATGTGGGGAATGATCATTAGATATTGGAGAGTAGCATTTCCTTTCGTATATATATGTCCTTGATGTAACGGGCTTTAACATTATTATGGGTATGCTTTGGATAGTCACATACCGAGCCGACATAGATTGTTATTGTAGGAGAGTGACCTTTCAATCTCATAAGGGTGATAATAATTCTCACCTTGGAGAATGGAATATCCATATAGGCAGAGCTGGTCCAATTATTCCGCAACTAGGACAGATCAAATCCCATGTTTTTAGTCATTTTATGGATGATGGTATTGCTAGGAACGATTTCAATCCACCGGCAGTAGAACTGTTTTTGGATGTCTTTCCTGAAGACATTACAGGGTTTCTACCAGATAGATATGTGGAGTTCCCTATTGAGCTCATGTCAGGGGATGAGCTGGTATCTACCCCACTATATAAAATGGCACAGACTGAGATTCAAGAGCTCAAAATACAGTTAGATGAGTTTAAGGATAAATGGTTTATTCGTCCAAGTACATTGCCTTGGGGATCACCTTTTTTTTGCAATGAAGGCTAGTGGGAGCTTACGCTTCTGTGTCGATTATAGGAAGTTGAATAAAATGACTGTAAAGAACCAATATACTCCTCTTCAAATAGATTATCTATATGACCAACTTAAGAGGGATATTGTGATCTCAATGATCGATATGATATCGGGGTTTCATCAGGTGAGAGTTTGGACTACTGATATTCTGAGAACTGCTTTTATGAGAAGGTATAGCCTTTATGAGGTTGTTGTAATGTTGTTTGTGTTTTCTAATGCACCTGTAGTGTTTATATCCTTGATGAAAAGCATCATTCATCCATATATAGATCAGTTTTTTTTGGTGTTTCTGGAATACATCTTAGTGTACTCCAACAATCTTGACGATCATGCTCAACATCTTGATATCATTCGTGGTAAACTAAGAGTGCATTGGCTATACACAAAGCGATCTAAATTTCAGTATTTGATTGACATTGTACACTTTTTTGGGAACACAGTCTCAGAATAATTTGTGGTAGTGGAGCTAGAAAATTAGCAGGATGTGATTTATTTGGTGCAACACAAGAATGTTTTTGATATTTTTTTGCTTTATGGGATTAGATGGTTATTACCGGAGGTTCATCCAGGAATTTTCCCATTTGAAATAACAACATACATGTTAGAAAATTAAAGGGATAATTTTTTTCTATATAGAATTATTCGAAAATTCATTCCATGAGTTAATGAAGTTCTTGACATCAACACCATTTTTTATCTTACCTGATTCAGGTTAGGAGTACACGGTGTATTGTGTTGTTTCTGGGATCATACTAGGAACCATGTTGATGCAAGGGGATAGAGTCATTGCTTATGGGTCTCAGTAGTTGAGTCCACATGAATATAATTACCCTACACATAACCTCAAGTTAGATGAATTGGTTTATGCTCTTATGTATTGGAAACAGAATCTTTTAGGTGAAAATTTTACATTTTTTTGGATAAAAAATCTTGAAGTATATATTATCGCAGCGTGACTTGAATCTTTGCCATCGAAGATGGGTAGAGTATATAAAGTCCTTTGATTTTGAACTGGTATATACACTTTGGATGGAGAATAGTGTGGTTGATTCCTTAAGCAGAAAAACATAGACTCAGTTGGTACATGAGTCGAGTAGAGAGTGGAAAATGATTTCTTTTCTGGTGTTAATGCATGTGGTATTTCAAGGGAGTCAGGAGAGGATGACTCTGGATTCTATAGAAGCGAATTCTACACTCTTGAGATAGATTAGGGATAGGATGTACAAGGATCTTAAGTGTTTATCCTTTAGGGAAACCCTTGAATGTGGGGAGACACCTTCATACTAAAAACTGGAGGAGGATGAAATCATCTGTGTAACAAATCGGTTTTTTCTGCCTACGATTATGCGAGAGGAACTCAAGCGATAATTTTAAGATTCATGGTGGGTCAGGAATATTGGGGTGACAAAATTTTATTATGACCATCAATAATAGTTTTTGTGTCCATGAATGAAAAAGGAGATAGTATGGTTCGTATTAAGATGTTTCACCTATCAACAAGTGAAAGTAGAGCATCAATGACCCAGAGGCCTATTGCAGCCATTACCTATTCTGGAATTGAATTGTGATGACGTGACTATAAACTTAATTGTTGGAATAATAAAGGATCTTAGTAAGTATGATTCTATTTGGGTTGTTGTGGATAGTCTAAAAAAATTAGCACACTTCTTTCATAAAAAATAAAACATTACAGTATGGCATTTGGGTGAACTTTACTTTAGTGAGATAGTTTGTTTTCATGGGGTTCCATAGACTATAGTTCTAGATAATTATTCAGGCTTTACATCATGCTTCTAGAAGGGATTACATAAAGATCTTGGAACAAAACTTCTGTTATGTACAACCTTCCACCCACAAATAGATGGGAAGTCTGATCGTACCATATAGGTGTTAGAGGTTATGTTGTGAGCATCTATGCTTGATTTTGGTGGTTCTTGAGAAAACACTTGGTTGTAGTGGAGTTCACGTATAACAACAGTTATTAGGAAACTATATAGATGGAACCATATGAGGAACGTTGTGGTAGACCTTTTAGATCACCGCTATGTTAGTTAGCGGTGGGTGAGTCAGAGCTATTGGGATCGAGTCTCATTCATGAGACATAAGAGCAGGTGAATTTGATCTGGGAATGTATGGCTACGGCTCAGAGTATACAGATGTCATATGCCGATAGGAGGAGATGACCCCTATAGTTTACAGATGTTGATCATGTATTCTTTCAGGTGTCACATAAATTGGGATACTATATGGTATGGAGGTAGTCCATGTTAGCGACCAGGTTTGTGGGACCGTTTAAGGAGCAAGAGAGAATCGGGCCGATGGCGTACTGATTAGATCTTCCACCGAAATTTAACGCAATTCAGGATATTTTTCATTTTCACAACTAAAATAGTATCACCCTGATCCTATTCATATGATTGATGGGGAATAGGTTGATCTCAAGATAGATGTTTCCTTTGAAGAGAAATTGATATTTCTACTAGGGCATAGTGAGATAGTGTTATGGAGAAAGGCCATGTCATTAGATAAACTTTTATGGAAAAATGGAATTTTTCAAGAGGAAACCTGGGAATGGGATGTAGACATGAGGGTCCGATGGCCCAATATTTTTGGCTTAGAATCATAGAGAAGTTTGAGAGTGCGGCTTTATGATGAGCTGTAATAAGGTGGGGAGATTATAAGATCCCGACCATTTAGAGTCATATCAGACAATTTTTCATTTAAATTGTGATGTTTTAAGTACATTTAATTAGAAGTAATTTATTGGGGATATTTTGGGAAACATTTTTAAGTAAAATTAATGGAAAGTGGGATGAGCATATTTTGCGCACGATTTGGCAAACCGTGCGACCTAATGGTGCCATGTGTGAAAAACTGGACATAGAGGTCTGCCCAATTTGGGAATGGTTTTACAAAATGCACGGCCAAACCATGAAAATGGTGCAAATGTGTATAGAGAGTTCCACACGTTTGGTGAATGGTGTTGATAACTATGCACATCTTCATAGAAGACCATGCACGCAGATTTTAATGCCTGAAAATCCATTGAAATACCACCCTAACCCCCAGGACTCCCATTTTTTGACCTTCACTCAGGAATGAAAATTTCTAGGTGTCCCAAAAGCCTTGAGAAGTGATTACAATCCCATTAAAACACTTTTCTATGAGATAGAATTCTCATATTGAAGTTCGTATCTCCTCTTAGTAAGTGGATTTCATTATATTGTTTCTTTTATTCTTTCCTTTATCATTCCATATTCTGGTCATGGAGGATCTTGATCATTTCACGGGATCTAAATATATGAGTTGAAATATAGATCTATGATTTTGAATCCGGATCTAGTTTTTCATGATCTTGATTCCTTTGATCATAATTTTGGTTTAGATATTTTCATCTGAAGCTTGATCGGTGATGTTTTTCCACTCGTATTTTTGGAATTTCCGTTTGGATGTCCTCCATTAATAATCCGAGGTTGGTGGTCTAAATATAACTCCCATAAGCATGTTTTATGATATTTTACATGTTTTATAGATTCACATGATAATTGATTTCTTAAAGTGGGGTAATTAGGAATGTTGAAATGAATAGTGTTTCCTTGGTGATTTAATTGATAATTGGATCACTGAAAAAATGATGGGGGGTTTCCCAAATTGATATTCTAGTGAATTGATTTTGTATTTGAGATATTGTAATTGAGATATTGATTTGATTGTGATGTGATATTTAATTGGGGGGAATTAATTATGGAACTATGTTTGGCTATGTAAGATAATTAAATATAAGAATTAATTATGTTCCATGATGTGATCTAAGATAATTAATTGTGATAATTAATTATGAATTGTTGGGTTTTTATTTTGATAATTAGTTATCAAGAATTAATTATGGAAAAATAATTCATATGATTGATTAATAGTTGATGAATTAATTAATGGGTTATATTATTAATTAATTGTTGAATTAAATAATTACCTTTGAAATGTTGAACTAATAATGGGATTTGTAAATGAATTATTTGGAAAACCTGTATGACTTAATGAATGATTAAATGGCCAAGAATTTTTGGTGCAAGGCATGGAGTCCAATACCAATTAGAATATGGGACCTGATCATGGAATTCTTCCCCAATATTATCCATGTTTGATATTATGGGGTCCTAGGCATGACGACCTATACCGAATAAGAATTGGAGTGCAAGGCATGATGTTCTACACTCAATGAGATTTGTGGTGTTAGGCATTATGACCTACACTAAATGATTATTGATAATAATGAATGATGATTAAATTGAGAATTGGATTTTTAGGAATGAAGACCTACACCAAATAATTTATGATTATGAATGATTATTTGAATCGGAAAAATGAATTTAAATTAGTATAATGTGTTAATTAATGATTAAATAAAAATATGATAACTACTAAAATTACTCATTGTATTGGTTTCTCCATAATACTTCATGCACTATAATTTGACTAGACTCGTTTTAGTCCTAGTTAGTGGTGGCCTACTGAGTTTTCCTCACACCCTATTTAGGCTACATGATTAGCACTTGAATAGACTTTGTTATTGTAGGGCATGATAAGGTCAAGGCCATGGGATAGTCTGCAGTTTGGGATTAGAGCTTGGGAGATGGAATCAAACGTGGTTTGAGACCAATTTTTGAGTTGTCGTGCCTTAATATTCAGTTCTGTTTTAGACACATGACATCTTCATTGGAATGACATGCTTTACCTTCCAGTTGAGTATTATATTTTCATGATTTGGTTATCCTATGAAATGGATGTGTTCGGGTTATTTATATATGCTTCCACACATGGATATTTTTATATTTTTAGGAGGAATTTTATTTAGATTATAGAGGGTATAATCTCCCCATGACGGACTTACCAGACCCTCTCTACTAGTCGAAACCCTCTATTGTACGTGGAGGTGGGATTGATGGCATGTAGACAACCAACTCTGAGCACCGTATTGTGGCTCCCGGGTCGAGACATCACAATAGAAGATATTATTATATGTTCAATGAGAACGGAAGAGTTTTATGATCACTCTAAAATTGTTTTAAAGAAATTAAGGAATTATAAATAGTAGGAAAAATGTATAAAGAGTGAATTTTGGAAGTAATTTTTTTCCTTAGTTCATATAATATAAATCTTGTGAATGTCGTATGATTCATCAAATATCAAGGCTATTGAGTGTTGTCCAAAAACAACACACGTGACTGATATCCAATGATTTCATGGATTTTCTAAATATCATTAATGGGTTTTGAGGAATTATGTATGGTGTTCCTATCAAATCACCATGTTAACTCAGAGTTGTGCCATGTTTTTCATGATTGTTGAATTTGACGAAAATATCACGGAAATAAATATTATATTAACTAGTAAATTTATACATACATTTCCAGTAAATATATAAGGGTTTTAAATATATTATTATGAATCCAATGAGGTATTGGGATTTATTCTCATTTATAATAAAATGGTTGTAGCTTATGTCCCACGAATATGGATGATTCATGAAAAAAATTACCCTACTCATGATTTGGAGTTAACTATGATAATTTTTTAAATATTGATATGGTAAAAATATATTCACATTGAAAAGTTAGATATAAGTAATAGCATTAAATATTATGTTATATATTTACATAAAATGATTTAGAGATATTATATAGATGATTCATGGAGTTGATTAACTATTATTATTGCTCAATAAATTAACACAATGGGAAAGAGAAAAAGTTTTCTAATACATTTTTCCAAAAGGATTATGTAGGAATATATATTATAAATAATGAAAAATATTTAATATTTCATTATATTATATGGTTAGATAATTAAATATTGACGGAAAGTGATAAATCTTATATTTATCAAATAATTGTCCAACCATCATTCCCTATAATTGAAACATAGTCATAAAAGATTGATTGGTAGATAAAAAACATGGTGGGAATTATTCTTAGGTTCAACCATGATTGTTATCGAATAATAAGTTCCATGAAATGTGTATGCCTTCAATATATACTAGATTTAAGAAAGGATCGATTAGAAGAGGATATTAGTTATTCATTTTCTATTCATCCAATAATTACACAAATTTATAGATATTTGAAATTTTATTTATGGTGGGATGTCATAATTTGAGATATTGTTGACTTTATATTTCGGTGATTGGTAAGTTTGTAAGTTATTTCTATGACACAAAACCTTTAGGGGTGTTATAGAAATTACCAAACAATAATGTAAATGAGTAAACACCACCATATAATTTTTTTGTCTCCCCAAGAAAATCTAAGGGAACAATTCTATATGGGTTTAGTCACCCACATTACAATGTTAGGAAAATTAATCACTATTAGAGAATAATCCAATTTGGACTAGCTTTCCTGTTTAAAAAATAATTATGTGGTAAGGACACATGCAATACCACATTAAAATGAATATGATCTGGATTTTAGGTTTACCATGTTGTTTTGGATATTTATTCGAAAATCACCTGATATATAGTTAGATTCAATCATTTTGTGTCATCCTTATAAGGATGGTTAGTCTTTGTATCATCACATACTCTAACAATGGAAATCATTTGATAATTCTAGTGGATACATATGTAACCCTAGATTGAAATTGTATATAAACCCATCGATCTAGGTTGAATGTGGATATATAAATATATTTGTTCTAGAGATACCAGATCAAATGGTATGAAATGTTAGAGTCATTAAGAAACACATAAGGATCGAAAAAATAGAAAATTTTTATTGATAATATTCAATGTGGTTTGGAATAAGATGTTGGGGACAATAAATTTCTATTTATTTCTCCATTGAACAAGGTTATGATATTTATATGTGATGGAAAACTAATCCATATGTGAATCAGTCCTTTTTAAATTCTTGATTTCATTAAGAATGTAGCTTATTGCATGGAAATTTCACAATACTTCTTTCAGGATCATGAATAATTATAGGTATGTCTCTTGAGGAGGTACATACCTAATCCATCACGTGTAAAAAACATATGGGTCACACATCTGGATTATGATCTTTTTTATATGGATCATCTATTGGGCATTCTTGATCATATATATAATGTTACATGAAACAAGGCCAGTCACCTGGTAAATATTTGATGGAAACCCCACCATCTTGAGGAATCTATGTGGGAACCATGGGATGTAATGGGGTATAAGTATTTTTAGTCAATTATACAAATGATATGGAATTTCATGAATGGAATTCATTTCAGTGGGGTTATAATGTAATCATTTTTATCTAAAAAAATCATAATGGCCAAAAATTATATTTACCCAATTAAATTATATTGATCCTGAAAAGTCATAATATGTAATTAGTTTTATGTAATAAAATTCATATAGGAGAAATATTTAAAAAAAATAACACTAGAAATATGTTATTTATAGAGGTTTTCTAGGAAAAAAATGTCTTGGTATGTATAAAATTCTCTATATCAATGTGTTGAATAAATTAGATTTAAATGACCCTAATTGTATTATTAATCATGATAATTAAGTAATGTTACTTTGAAACCATTTATAAATGATATTTAACTTCCTAAATCATTTATATGAATTGATAGTATTCAAAAAAATATTTATTTTTCACTATTCACTATAAATCAATTTTTATTTAAAAGTCCCAAACATTAACACTGATATAATTTGGATAAGAGGATTTCAAAAATTAAAACCTTTTAATCTGAATTTTTTTTTAACTTTGGTAGAAATTAATTACAATAATTTCTCAACAAAATCAATAAATTCAATTTTTTAAAAAATTGTATTTTTGAATAATAAAATTAATGTACTGAAAGATGAGAATCAATTGAGAAATTAGATAATTTTATATAAAAAAATTATATATATTATATATATATTTTAATCAAATTCATACAAATAATTTTTATAACTACGGTTTAGAGGTAACATTTAAAAATAATATTTATTTTGTGGTTCGTTATAACATGGTGTTGTGTGTAAGGAAAGATATCAAACAATGAACAATAGTAGATAAATATATCATAAAATATTCAGGCCTTTCAGTCAAGAAATAGTACCATAGATGAAAATTAACGCAGTAGTTAAATAGCATTATTTTCACCCTTTTGTGGTAGAGTTAGCATAACTAGATGAACATATCCAATAGTCGGCACCTGAGATCAGCATAGATATCACTCCATATGTGGGTGTGAGGTTTGTAATATGAGTTGTGGTTCCAAGAGTTGAAGAAGATGATTTTTTCCTCTATGATAAAATTAATTTATATAATTATCTAATTTTTTTGTCACTAAATGACTTTTTTGATTCATCAATTCCAAATTTCCCTCTAATGAATGTTGTGCCCCATTATTAAAATATATATCATTAGTAATATTACAAAAGTTTCATAAATTTATATCTAATAATATGAATGATGAAAAAACTAGGTAATTAATCAAAATAATAAATATACCATTTTAATAACATTGTAATTGATAAAAATTGAACTTATATAATCTTATAATGCAATTTTTATATGCATGGTCAATCATTTCTTCCCGGAATATTCAATGTTTTGATCATTGTGATGAATTCATATAGATATTTAACATGTACTTAAATAAAAAATTATATTTAATATGGAAATTCCAAATTATTATATACTACTCTTAATGACACGTCCTAGCCCATGATGAGGATTGAGCAACATATTCCCCAATCCCACCTTAATAGGCCTGAGGTGGTGACAAATGTCAAAGGTAGAATAAACTCGGGGAGGAAATTTCATAATAACCTGTACACATGCACACAACCAACTAAATTCAAAAGTATAGAGGGAAAGAAGAATAAGATGCAAAACAACTATAAATATACAAAATATGCATGACCTACTAAAAATAATGATGTACGTTAGCTTATAAGAAAATGAAAATGGGAAAAAATAAAGCCCAAATGAAAAATATGTCACAAAATGGAAAAATGGAGAGAGTAAACAATTGAGAGTGCCAAGCTCATGTATCCCATGATACGAGCACCGTAAGCAGTCTAAGAACCATGTATCTCTATGGTCCCTTGATGTCACGATAAGCATGTACACTATCTAGAAAAGACATGACACGTGTTAGGAGAATCCCATGCATGGGTGAATATATACATACCCAGTAGAATGTTCGAAAAATGTAAAGAGGGAGCAGTAAGAGATACAACTTAAAAGAGAAGTGTTAGATAGAAAAAAGTAATGTAATAGAGTAAAACTCAACCCAATAAGAGAGTTATAGTGTACTCATACAAACACAATGATCCCAATATGATGAGTTGGGGAAATTTTCATCGACTCTTATCTAATTATACGAGAAGAGAAGACTAGTCCAACCAAGAGAGTCTAGACATAGATAGAATGCGGTAAACCCCATGTTTCTTCACCTCTCCTTGAAGAATAATAACCAAAACCCATGGAGTGGTATAAAAATAGGTTATATACATATATCCCCAGTCATGGAATATGAAACATGATAGTAATGTGGCATCTATATAACAGATCAATTTAATAAGAAGATTCACCAACAGTTCCAAGTTAAATCCTATCTGTGATGCCCAACAGCTCATTCTTTTGCCCATGGCACAAAATTCTAATTTAATAAATCTGAACACAATGATACTATCTATTGTGGGGGGAACTAATTTGCCGGTATGATTTAAATTTACATCACAATGATGCATCTAGATGGGGGTAATGCTTTCCTCTTTCTCGTGTTTAAAAAGGTAGGATAAAACATTCCTCGTTACTATCACGCATAGTCGATTAGGAATAAAAATGAATTAGAGGAATCACACCCTACTCTGTCAGGGGAGTTCCACTCAAATCATTAAGGACATATGCTCTGGTGTGTCATGGGGAATCTATATTGATTTCATTGCGGACCTATGCTTGGGTGTGTAAGGGGGTTCCACTCTAATGGCGTCAATGACCCGCACCCTGTTAGATAGGGGTTAAAATATAATGGTTGTGGACCCACTCCATGTTATCACAAAGGTGTTCCACACTAGGTCATCGAGGAATCAGTCCATGGTATCATGTGGGGGTTCCACTGTAGGTCATCGAGGACATGCGCCCTACCAAGTAAGAGGTATCCACTCAAATATTACAAATGAGAACTTGTGGCCATGTCGATGGGGTTTTCCACTATAGATGCAGTCTTTGGTGATCATCCCTAATCATTGCAGGTATCATATATCACCCAAAATATAATCAACCATGAAACATATTTCATTTTATCACAAAATCCACTATATAGGGAACCAACATGTTCTACAGTGAAAAACCACTCATGATAGGCTACTTGTGGGGGAAAATCCGAGTATAAATAAAAGATATATGTGGGCTAGAAGATTAATAATGAGATACAAAATATGTATGGGGACAACAGGACATGTGAAACCACCTGGTCTCCAAGCCATGTATCTATATGTAATTGGGTAATGAACTATATACATGTACCCCTAGGTGTGCTAGTGTACTCCGAGAGTAAATGGTATATCTTTCAAAAAGGATGACGAGTGGACAATGGTCGTCAATGGTCCAAAAGGAAAACACATAATTTCAATGATAAGCCTCCTCAAATGGACCCAAAAAACCAAATTGATCACACTATTGCAATCTTTGTGATCAATTTTATAGGATCATATATTCATTCACTGAGATGTGATGCTCAGTGAAGAATCATCATTTTACAAAATTTTCTATGAATAGTGTCTCATGGTTCCCATGTCTGATACCCGAAATAAATTATATGCATCACACCATTGTGATCCTCATAAAAAAAATGCATGGAATTGACTAATACTTTGCCCCAATGAGACACCCAATGAGAACGTTTAATTTTGATGCATTATCATCAAATGGTGTGTAATGGGGTCCACACCATTCTCTTAAATTAAAAAATTGATATTGGTCTCAAAACGTTTTCCTCATTTTGGGGGTCACAAAACCAGGGATGGTGTGTCAATTGGATTTCATATGCTACATTTATAGAAGGTAAAATATTTAATAATAATATATAACCATCAGTATTTTATAATTTCATTGACCTGGTCTAAAAACCTAAAAAGGCATCCACATCTGTCTTGAAATGACCGCCTAGAAAAATGTGTCGTTCTACTACAGATGATGCGTCAATCAGACACTCCATGTAAGAGTCAACCTCAAATGAGAATTTTGAAAATAAAAATATTATTACTATTTTAGGGAATTTTTTAGACCCAATCCATGAGTTGAAGAAAGGCATATATCATTCCTCTTACAAACACCACCTCTATGATATGGCTACATCACTAGTGATGAAGCGTCAATCAAATTTCGTGCGGGGTAGTTACAAGGATTAAACAATTATAATATTATTTTTATTTTTATTTTTTTTGTTATTATTATTATTATTATTATATATAAATTTTTTAAATTTAATACCACATATATCTATATTGAGGTGTCGGCGCCCTCGTATTCCCTGTCATCGTCCTACCACCTCGGCCACCACATCGAACTGTCGTCCCAAATACCTCCACCAACTGTCTCCCTCACACCACTAGGTTGCACACTGCTAGACCCACCAGCCTCACATAGATCTTCCTTCTCAACTCATGCTTCTCCTTGACCGTGCCCTGCTAAGAGCCTCTCCTATTAGTGGGATTTCATCCACATGCCACCTCGTTAGACAGTGTGAACCGTTGTTACCACCTCCTCCTTCCGTACAATAACACACCTCTCTTCCATGCTCAAAACATGGAATACATGATGATATGGGATCATTGGACCCTGATCAACTATAAACCATCCTCTTTTCATAAGACCATTCTCATTTCATTGATCTTCCTCACATTCGGGGAGTCTGATCGGGGATGAAACCACTCTGACACATCAATCAAGGACACTGTGGATCCAACCGATGAAGAACATGAAGCAAAAGGGGAGAAAAGAACAAAAAAAAATTAAGAAATTTTGGCCTTGTGTTCATGGAAAAATATTAGAAATGGGGATATCCTATGTTAGATAAACTAATCAAATCATTTAAATATGATACCCATGTGTACGCAAATTCATAATACAAATGCGCAAATCAATGAAGTTATGAACTATCTAATCAATAATTTAATTAAAATGGGGAAACAATATATAATTAGTATGACCTCAAATTTTTATTAATTTGTAATGAATAATGCATATGCCCATGATTGGAGAATGTTTTTTTTTGTTTTCTGCATCTAGATATATCCAAATCTACAAACTCGTCGTGATCTGCCAACGGAAGTAGGAGAAGATATCTTGAAAATTATCCTGTGGTTTTCACTTTTCCCTGGATATTTATCATATCCACCTATTTGTAACCTGATAATTATGATTCTGATGAATGAATTAATGAATTAATTATTCCACCTATTTGTACTTCCAATAATGGTCTCATTCGAACATCCCTTGCCGACCAACATTATGTCGCACCTATGGAAACACCACATTATGAACTCAAAGATGATCTCATATTTCTAATCTGTGTCCACATTCATGAGTAATTTATATTAAAATTAAAAATTAAATATTTTAATTTAATTATTATAATTATTGTTACATCCATAGATCATTTTTTCTACAGATGAGCCATGGTGAATGGTGTTCTATTTCCCATATGTTAAACCCCACGTTCTGGAGACAATGGGTCCCTCGAAACAATGATATGATATTCTATTTTGGATATATTTCATTATTTATTAAAATGATATATGAGACCATTAAAATATATTTATTATTTATATAAAGTTAATTTAGGGCTCATCCGGCATTAGAATCACACATTACCTCTAGTCCAATTTCCAAAAAAATCCATGAAATATTCTAATGTCTAGTACAGAAAACCCATGGTCTATACATTATTCCCATCATCCAAGATTTTTTTCCAATAAAAACATAAACTTATATAAGTTATGGAGACACAGAGCCGACACCTGGTAGTTCCCTACAAAGGTATGTACAACCAATGTAGATATGTTAAACTCCTTCATCAACTCCTCTCACATCGTCTCAGAATCACCATTCGTCCATGAATGATGTGATTCCCTTCATTATAAAAATCCATCAAGTGAAACTCATAAGTCTATTGGTAAAAAAATATATCATAGTCCATGTCTCCAATATTAGACTCAGTACCACATTTGAGAATAGAAGGTGTCAAAACCATCGACTAAAGAAAAATTGAACATTGCTGCTCCACCAGGGTCATCTATAGGGATCCTAACTACTCAAAAGTTTCCTACACTAAGAAAGAAAGGGAATTCATTATAAGGAAATATTATACAATTATTCCCTTCTATGGATTATATATTATCTAGTGGTCTTAGTAAACCACCAAAGGCTCTCCAAGAAGTTAGTATCTCCACATTATTATAGAGAAACTACCGCTTCCAGCTCTATGTAGTGAGTATAATAGTTTTTTTCTTGGGGTCTCAACTACTATGAAAATTATTTCAGAATTTTATATCACTTTATAATAGTCAATGGTAAGCATGAAACGGTACCAAAGAATAAGTAATATGAGTAATCTCTTTCAACGATGAGAATCTAGACATTGAAAGAACGTGGTACACCCCATTTGTCTTTTCCTATCATGGATGGAGAGTAACCTGAAACCAGAAACTCTTGCATACCCATATGTGTCATTCCAATAATAAAATGCCATCTAGAATAAAACTGCTAGTAATGATAAGACCTACTCAGACACACCATGGAAAAGACTCACCTTATATGAACATATCTGAGGGAATAATCAGCAACACCTTGATACTATCAACTTTGGGAAGTGATGACACTCACTCACATGTTTTATCAAGTCTCGAAAATGCCTGTTGGTGGGGGAATAACCACTCTTTCAATGAATTTGAAGCTACGTCAAACAATAAAATCACATTGTCACATAGAATACATGTGTCACCCTAGATTAAACCTCAAGTAATAATATTAAAGAAATGATTAACTCACATAGTGCCTAAAAATTTATACATAATAAGTTATAAGAGATACATAGAGTACCTATTGTCATCTCATGCACTGCGGGATCTTAAACATCCAAATATTGTAGCTGTCTGTGGCCCTGAATGCCAGTTTCCTGAACTAGACATTGATCATCTAGTGTTGTTATAATGATATCATAGGGATTTAAGACACCCATAGCTCCTCCTTCTCCACTGCTAGGTTTTCCTCCCTAGGAACCACCATGTCCATGCTTGGGAGATCCTTGATCACAATACTGCCTCTATCATATTTGTCTGTTGGCTATTATTCTACACTCCAAAACATTTTTGGTATATTAGTCTAGTTTAATGTCACCAATCCCATCATATGAATAACATTTCCTTTCAACAGTTTTGCCGGGTCCTATGTGTTATCCCTAAACCCGATGTCCATGTAACTGAGCCTTCTCATTAAATGTTCTCTGGTTTCATGATCTACAGTGTCTTAAAACAGTTGTAGATGACCCATCAATGTTTCCCCCACTGTATGATCTAGCTACATGGCCTCCCTATAATAGAAATATTTCAGTCACAAGTGCCCACTCTTTCACCCAGAAATAACTAGAGATACAAAGTGGAACTATGTTGTCTTCCATCTAATTATAGAGTACCAGCTCAATCTTTCGTTCATGGAAGTATCCCTCGCGGATCATGAAATAAAATTACCATGTGTGATCTATGAACCTATATACATACTCATCCAATGTCATCCCTCCCTACTAAAGCTCTAGAAGCTCCTGGATCCAAACAGAACATAAGGAGTGGTAGTAATACTCATAGAATAAATATTGTGTGACATCCAATGTGAGTGTTGAATCATCATGTATCTGTGTAACCAGGCTACACTAACACCCAACCACTCAATAGAAAAGGCTTCCTGCCAAATCCATGAGCTAATCAATTAGTATATGAACATGAATGCATATGTGGACAACCAATTGTAGCCAATCCTCTACTACCTAGTGATATGTCTCTCTACAAAACCTAGGTGGTCTCTAATGCTGAAACTTGAAGAGTGTACTCTAACTGTGCACATCCCCATCCTAATGTTTAGTGGTGATAAGCTACTCAACATGTCTAGGTGCTACTACATATCCACATGGAAGATGGGGATTTCATTATGAACCCTGAATTGAGGCATCGTTGCTCAAAGGGTCCTTGTTACAAATCAGAGATTGTATCCTGAGTGGTTGTCAACACATAGGAATCCTGAAAATTATCAAGGAGTAACATAGTTAATGAATATATATATATATATAACAACAACAATGGGGAGATGAATTATGAGGTACAATTAATGAATCTATCATATATTATGCTTGTGTCATTCATCACTGAAAATAATTTCTTGATATGCCAAGTTGACAAGCATGTAGTCAGGGTCATGGTGAATGGATACATTAGACGCCGCAGCATCACTGGACTCCCTAGTCTAAGAGCTACAATCAAAACACTTTGGAAGTAATTCTCTAAACCCAACCACAAATGTTTTAGGGAAACATCTAGATAACATACCAATGGTCAAACAACCTTTGATACCAATCTATCAAGACCTACCCCAAGCCGGGGCTCAATCCATAACTAACCTAAGACCACCTATATAGGCTACAGGTGAAGACCAGTGCCGAATCCACACTATCATTTTTGATGGATTTCACAAAAAATATATAAATATGAACACATCCAACTCAATAAAATCGCTTTGGGGGGAATAAAATAGAATATGTATCACTATAATAAATATACTAAATTTACATGAACCACTAAACCGAATGTTTTATTGTATTTTATACTAAAAAAAGGGGAAAAATACAAGTATATGTTATAATAAGTCACAAACTAATAAAAATAAAAAAGAGTAAATAGTTGAGAGAGATAAGATATTGTATCCCCAGCTACGACCGCCATATGAAGTCAAAACACAAAATATCTCAAATCTCCTATGAATCCATGATTGACCAGTCCACCATCTTCAAAAGACAAAACACATTTTGGGAAAATCCCATGAAGTGGTGAGTATATGAAAACCTAGTAGATCACCCTGAAAAGGTGAAGGCGGAGTAGTAAGAGATGAACCTGAAGATAGAATTAGTAGATAGAACAAGATACAATAGGAGTGTACATCTCAACCTAACAAGATATTGAAAGTGATCATGTCTAAACATAAGGAGATGAATATGGGGAGAAGTTAAAATTCTCATCAATTATTTTTTACATATAGAATAATGGTAGACTTGTTCAACCATGAGTATCTAGACACGGAAATCACATGGAATACCCCGAGTGTCTTCACCTCTTCTGGAAGGAGGGTAACCAAAAACCCGGATTGTGTAATTAAAATATATATATATATATATATAATCATTCAATTAATCCCAAAAGAGTTATTAAGGGGATATCCATCTCAGATCATAGTCTATGAAGAATATTCACCAATAGTTTCATGTTAATGTCCATCTAGAATATCCATTAGCTCATGTGTATACCCTAGGAACACAAGTCAAAGAGACTCAATCACCACATAAAGATATTATCCACATTAAGGAACACTGGCTCGACTTCATGGAATTAAGTTGTCTCATAGGGATTCATCTCAGTGGGGAATACTTTCCTCTTTCTCTTGAGTGGAAAGGTATGTAAAAACATGAATTTTCATTATGACACACAATCTAGTGGGTAAAAAAATGAAGTAATCAACCCAAACCCATTAGAATCATTGGGGTTCCACTCTAATATAATTATGTACAAGTGCCATGGGTAATCAGATGGGTTCCTCTTTGATGTCGTCATGGAATCGTGCCCTAGCTTATCATGGTGGTTCCACTCTGAGGTCGTCGATGAATCACACTCTATTTAATAGTGGGTTTCAACTGCAATGGTCTAGGACTAGTGCCTTTGTTTCACAAAGGGGTTCCAGTCTAGGTCATTGAGGACCCACACCAAGGCATCACAAGGGGGTTCCATTCAAGGAAATCGAGGAATCATTCCCTACCTGGTAGGTTGTTCTAATTGGATGTAACTATAGAGGACCCATACCTACATATATGGGGGGGGGGTTCCACTATGGAATATTTCACTGGTGATCATTCAACATCACTTATACCATCAAAATTTTCTTAACTAATAAACACACCCTGAACATCTCATATCATATCTAAAAATCCACTATAGAGGGCCTCATCGCATTCTAAATGAAAAAATACACAGGATAAGAATATTGAGGGCCAAAATACTATTTTAATTAATGGGTTATTAGAGGTAGGAGATTCATAATGAGGTTCATGGAATATATGGGTACTACATTACATGTGACACTACCTCATCACCTGGTCATGTACCTAGCCACACTAAGGTAGTAATATTTATACAAGCACCCATAGGAATTCAATTATACTCTTATAGTACATGGAAGATCTAGACAAAAGGCTGAAGATAATATGATTCTCATCATTAGACCGAAGAGAAAAAATATTATTTCATTGATTTGTCTCTTCAAAAGGAACAGAATAACCAAATAGATCACACTGTTTTGATCCTTTTGTAATAGCGTACAAGGTTGACTATACATTTAATCAAAACAGATGCTCGGTGAAGAAGCCACATTTCATAGCATAGTTCTTGAATATTATATCTTATGTCCCAAATCTTAATCCCTTAATAAATTATATGGATCACACCGTTACAATCCTCATAGAAAAGTTCATGGAATCTATTATTCATTTTCCTCAATCATTCAGTCTTTGAAAGAGTCGTATTTCTCTACATTATGCTTTAATGAAATATCATGTTTCATACACATCATTCCTAAATTAAAACCCTTATATATTTCTCAAAATTTTCCCCTTAATATCAAAGACACAATGATGCAGATGTCCAGTCAATTGGACATCATATACAGGTGTTATGGTGGGTGAATGTTTTTATAATAATAATATATTATTAATATTTTAGAATTTCATTTACCCAATATGAAACCCCAAAATGGTAACCAACAACATTATTGAGATGACCATCTCAAAAACATGGTCATGCAATAGTAGAGGACATGTCAATCAGAATCTCAATATAGGAGTACTGCTCTAATCATCATTTTTAAAATATTAATATTATTATTTGAAGTAATTTTATATACCAAATCCATGATTCAGTGAAAATCTTCCAAAATTGGTCTAAAAAATACCTCGAAAAACACATGGTCACATTTCCATTGATGATGCATCAATCAGACACCATACAGCGGAGTTACAGTGGTTATACTATTTCAGTAATAATAAAACTAATAATAATATTAAAAATAATAATAAAATTATTATAGTAATTATTATATTTGTATTTTATTTTTATTTGTTAATCCTTATATCTCACACATGGCTTCATTGTCCTCGCATGCTCCACCGGCCACCACAATTTCTCACTGAATCGTCATCCTGGTCGCCTTACCTACACCACAAGGGTCGTACCCCACTAGGCACACCAACCTCTCACGGAGTTTCATGCTCACCTCATTCTACTACCTCGAATGCACCCCTCCTTGAGTAAATCAACCATGTTCGACCACAGTAAAAAATAAACATGTCCGGCCATAGCACACCGCTCAGACCGCCACCGCCATCTGTATGTTGTCACACCTATGTTCCAAGACTGAAACAAGAACCAATTACAGATCTACAATCTTTGGACCCTGATGTATATTTATCTAGATTCCATTCTTCAAACCATTCACATTTGATCGATCAACCACATATCTGAGTGGTCTGAACGGGTTCATAACTGCCTGAAGATGTCAAACATCAACTGTGAGCATCCAAATGGTGGAGAACACAATGAAATATGTGAGAAAAGTACTACACAAAATGGTTTAAGAAATATTTTTCATGAGTTCATAGACAACAATTAGGTTCGTGGATATCCAAGGTTTGATAAAGAGATACGAAAATTTAAATATGATACTCGAGTACATTCAATGTCATATAATAATGGTGTAGATCAAATAATTGAAGAACAATATACATATTAATTTTTCTATACGAGAAATCCATAAATAAGGATTCCTACCTAAAATATGGATTGATTGCAAATGAAGAATGAATCATTATATTATTTTTGGAAGTCATCGCATTCATTGCATCCTAATCTACACTAATTTGTAATCTTGTTGTGATATTCTAGTGTATGGAGGAAAAGATCCCCCTCCAAATTCTAAGGTTATGCGCCTTACCAAGGTTATTTTCAATAGACACCCATTTATAATCCAAGAATTACATTAGAGAGGACGTAAAAAATTATTTAATTATTCAAAATAACTATCCCACCAATGATTGTCTCATAAAAACATCCCACGCCACCAAACATTAGGTCTCACCTTGGGGAAAATAGCATTACGAACTCTAATGTGATCTCATATTCCAAATATATGATCCCATTCTTGAGATATTATGATTACAGTCAAAAATAAATTTTTTTAATTTATTTTCTTTAATTACAATGATGTTTTCTATAGATGACCTACAGGGACAAGAGTTATGTCGCACCTAGGGTAAAGGAAATATTCCAAACACAATCATGCCCTTAGGTATATGATATATTCCTCCATTTAAGAGATATTACATTACATCTAAAAACCCACCTTTACTCATTAATGATATATTTAATGTTATTATAAAATTAATTCTGGACTCATCGGGCCTCTGAATCACGTGTTGTTTCCACGCATGGCTCCGAATATATTCCTATAAATATTCCAATGTCTTAAATGGAAAAAAGAGTCTCTACACATAGGGACTTAGATATATGAATAAAATTATACTCATAAATAATATATATATATATATATATATAATTATTTTAATGTCATGATTTTACAACACCAACAACTCATTTATATTAGGATGTTATTTGATGATATGTTTACAAGAATATCGATATTATCATCCTCATTTCCATATAAAACTATCACCTCAATGTTATTTTTACACACTTTTTTCAATATAATTTTCATTAAATTCAATGAATTTCATAAAATTATTATATTATAATTTTTATTCATGAATTTATATAAACTTTAATAACAACTACACATCATTATTATAAATTTAATTTTATGTATTTTAAATAAATAAATAAAACAAAAAAATCTAGTTAAATTAATAATAAAATTATAACTTTTATAAAATATGTCATTGTGAATATAATTATAAGAAATCCTAAAATAAATATTTACACCATTTAAAAATCTAAAATTTTGGACAATAAATATAGAAAATCTAATCCAAAATTAAAATATACTCTAAAAAACATCTATAATATTTATTATATATAAAATTAAAATATCATAAAGCCAAAAAAACTAAAACATTTGAGAGTCAATCGATTTGAAACACACCTAAATATCCTAAATTATAAAATATTTACATCATTTAGAAAAAAACATTCAAAACCCATTTATAATATAACTGATACATGTAATGACCTAATATATATATATATTATAAAAATTATAAAATAAAAAATACAAAATATAAAAGAATAAATATAATTATTAGAGATAATGAAATAAATTAATTTTAATCCACCTGGAAACTGGACCATAATTGATTTAACATGCAACTATATCAATGTCCACTTTTTCGAATCATAACCCATTTAATTGGAAAACCCAATTTATAAAATATTCCATCTCAAAAATAATTTTTTATTTATATTTTTTATTATGATATCATAATACTATATTATACATAATTTATTTCACTTCAATGTTTTTATTCCCTTTGAATCGACATTTTTATCCATTATTGATCATTTACCCCTCACTACCTCTCATCATGTAGTTTTCTATATGTCATATTTGTGAAGAAATAAAGTATTTGGATACATAGATATTCTCTCTTGATTCTCCATTTAACTTTTAAATTTAAATATTATTATTCAATATCCAATGAAACATTTTTTAAATTTTAAAATAATCTTTTTATGTAAAACAATTATTTATTAGTTTTTTCCATCTTCAAAATTATTTTTAGAAGACAAAATTCTTCTTGGTTATTTTACTCTACATATCTGAACATCGATGACATTATCTCGCTTATTCCTTCAAATTATATTATTATAATTTTATTTCATAATTCTATATAAAATAAATGAAACAATAATATCATGTATGTGTTTTTATAATAATATAATAACCATGATACAAATGAGATTATAAATTAAAAGTCATAGCCATTTAAAAAAATCATGCCATGGTTGATTCAAACATTTATAAATATTTTTTGAAATAATAAACACCAACAATTCTAATATCATATAATAATTATACCATAAAAAATCTATACAATATATAACAATTATAAATTTTACTTTTACTTTTACCTTTACATCGAAATGGTTCTAAAACTATGATCTGAACAATATCAAAATAATTTATGGAAGCCAAATTATTTTAATAGTATAATAATATATTTTAATAATTTAAATAAAATAATTAATAATTAATAATTAATAATTCAACACTCAATTTAATGGTTTACATCTAATTCCCCATTATTTTTAGGTATTGTTTCCCAATTTTCTCTCATATGTCTCAAATTCAATATCATTAAAGTATATTTTACTATTTTAAAATATTTTTTTTCATTTATTATCTAACATACTCTTATACGATTTATAGATTATATATTCCATTTTTTAAATTTGTTACATATAATTCATTATTATTCATGTGATTATTTTCCCTATCACTCTCTATTTATATCTTGGATTTTTTCTATTTCCATTTTATATAATCCACATCTCATCCACTATTTATTTTTATTCATTATTTTTAAAAATACCATATTCTTTTTATCATACATGTTTTGAACAATCATTATTTCCCTATCCATAATCATGTGTATTCCCCAAAAATTATTTCCATTTATTGACTATGAAATATTTATAATATAGAGACTTCTAATTTCGATACGTAATATTTTTTTATTACAAATACATTTTTATTTTTTGTTGCATCATTTATTTATCCCTTTTAATGGAGGAATTATTTTGACATATTATGTAATCGGTTCGACCAAGAATAGTTTCCCCCTTGATTCATTACAATTTCTCTTGAGAATAACTACTATGTGTATTTACTAAGTAAATTTCCATTTATATATGATATCATGGGGGTGGAATTAAAATTATTCTTCTATAGTAAATAATTATACAAAATATATTATTTTTATAAATTTGGTTATATATTTTTTTTTGATGTAGAATGTTTTGTAATCATCTATATATCATTTATCTGTTTATCTATTACATCCATATTTTGGATGTCATTTTATTCCATATCACCTTTCACTATATGATACACCTTACTAGGCATCTGATATCACCCTCTTATTTCTCCCCCATTTCCACTAGAAATATTAACAAACACTCTATGTTATCTATGGATTAGAAATAGTGGAAGAATAATTATTTATAAGACTTATGATAAAATTCATGATACCAATTTATTTTAATGATCATATATTTATTTACACTCTTAAGGCTACTAATTTATTTTTGGATGCTGACAATATATTATATGACTTATGATTCCTGGTTGCTGTAGTCGGGGTTATTATAACCTTCCATACATGATGTAGAATAATATTGAATATTTTATAAGACTGATCATGTAACTCCTTAAATGAGTATATGATAACATTTAAAATAAATTTTTATCTTGAAACACAATTTTACATACTCAAAATATAAAAAATTATATCTATTATTAATATATGTAAAAATCTAAATAAATGAATAATTCATTAATTTATATGTCTGACACACACATGACATAAATTAATAAAAATATTATTTATAAACATGTTGAAATTTACCAATCATTTGTGGAAATCAAAAATAAAATAAATTTTAAAAAAATTATATTTATTTCTTATATAAATTTCTTCTTATTATCCATTATATTTTATTTTACATAATTATATAATGTTTGAAAATTAAATATTTTATATTTCATATCTACTTGAAAAATCATTTACATAATCAAAATATGATATATATTTTATTCTTTAAGCCCTGAATACATATTTATATCAAAAAACATTTTAGTTTGTATCAAATAATTTTATCAAATTATGAAATTTCATTTTAATATTCCGAATGATCAATTTCAAACAATTAGAATTTTATATATAAACCCATGAATATTTTTATATATTTTAAGATTTATAAACACATTATATATGACCATAGAACTTCTATATAAAAACTAAATATCATAATTAATATTTACTCCATATAAATAATTGAATAATTTGATATCTACTATTAATATCATATATAATTATATGATAGATATTTCATAAATATTCTATAATTTTATTGTAAAATTAGTACAATTTCGTTGTTTTTGGAGGTTGGGCCTCTAGAACATTAGGAAATCAAAGCCCTTTGGGCCATTGGGCCATAATGCCATCTTCACAAGGGCAGTGTTACTACGGTAAACCTCATATTTATGAGTGAACATGGAGTGTCATAATTCACTAAAAATTCTTATATAGTGAACCAAAAAGTTTATGGCATCCCCATATGGCTTTAATCCTCATTCATATAATTATTGGTATATGGATAGTTAAATTGCCACATCGATGGTGAGCTATAAAAATATTAAAAGGGGTGATTGGGGAGATTTTTTAGTGATATCAATTTCATGTCCTCTATGACTCTAGGCATTAACAACATATGGTATGTGTTATCAATACATGAAAGGTTCACCTCTCAATCGGGATAAAGAATAGGATTATCTAATAGAAATAAAAAATCAATGACTATTGGGATACAACCCAATTACAACCTCTTTATAAATATTTATATATAAAAATCAAATGTATGTATAAAAAATATATTTGGCATAATTTATAAATATATGATAAACTATATAACCCAATTAATAATGTAAAGTGAGGAAAATACAATTTTATAGACATAATATTTTATGATATATGTTATGTCAAAGAAATGATATGTTATAAAACATTGAAAATAGATTACAACCAATATTATGCATCATATCATAAATAATAAAATCATTTTACATAGTATTAAAATTAATAATATTTCACCCATAATAAGCTTCAAATGCTATTAGAATTTATTAAATGCATCGATATCATAAATAGGATATGATTCCCTATTTTAACACATGATAATAATGTATCTATACAACATAATACAACGTGATCATATATATCATGCATTACAAATAAATAAAAAATAAATAAATTACATTATATCTCCACCTACGATATCTAATATCATTTTTTATCATATCACAGCTTACGATATCCTCTATCATATGATTTTTTATAGTTCATAATCGATATATTTTTTATGATTCTGAATATGATTTAATAACAATAACCATTTATTCTTAATTAAATTCCTGATTTTAGAAATCAAAACACACATAATTACATTGATACCACTTATTGAAGGAATCTAATGATAAAATATGACTTGTTGATGAAGTGTAAAACTAATAGAAACTATTAATACCTAGATAACTATGTTATGATACTACGAAAAAATTTAATATAAATGAAGTAAATGTTCATTAATTTCACCAATGGTAGATATATCTCTTCTCTATAAACACAAACTCGATAAATATTAATATGAAGTCACCCAAACTACACCATTCTCCAGGATGAATATAAAGGAAAATTAAAGCATCCAATATTTTAGTGGGATTCTCATTCAAATTATGATATATAGGTATTAACTATGATTTTAAGATAATGGATAAAAGATACTATGATAGAATTGAGTAAAGTGAGACATGTTTTGTTTCCATTTCCATGGCCATTGAACAAATTTTAAATGAAATGTCTTCATACATGATCCTTCAATGAAATTGCGCATACATTCATAATGTATAAATAAATGACATTAACTTATTGTTCATTAAACCCTTCATATTATTATACATCGATTAATAACATAAATTCACATTTCACTCTCTCATACATTTCATCGTATAAATCATCAACAACAATGATAGCATTCTATGGATGATTAAAAATATTAACTTTTAAAATTTTATATGAATGTTATTTTTTTCATACTTTTATCCCATACACATGAATAATTAAATAGAAATGTTACACACTATGAGTGGCTATTTAGGTTTTGTGGTGTTATCCTAACAGAACATAATATATCCCTATACTAAAGCTAGTGATATTCCTTTATATCCTATATTTCACACCACTATATATATATATATATATCATACACTATGACATCAACCAAAAAAACTATAGGTTTTAACGCATATCTCTATCAATTAGTATACTCCTATAATGGACTAAAATATGAAAATGGGCATATTCATAGATAATATAACTTTTAGAATATGTTATAAGAATGAATAATTATTGATAATGTTCTCAATTTTCTCCCACATATTAGAACATATAACCATACCATAAATAATTTATCTATATTTATAACTCACAAAATGATAAATATAAAAAAACTAAAATATAATCCATAATATTCTAATTCACACCAATGATCTCACCATAACACATAATGTTAAATATAATAAATTTAATATTTCATAGTATAATGTTAAACTTGTTCCAATAGTTTAAGACATATGGAACCATAACTTACATCTTAAATTCATCAAAACTAAAGGAATATGTAAAATTCAATGTATACCATAACATATAGTAATGGTGGACAAGTTTACTTTTCTTAAATGAAACACTTCATGAAGATTATGTACAATTTTATGAAATGAGTCCATTATCTTAATTTGTCCCTGGGTTGATTAATCAATCAATACCTTAGTATGATTATATTTTTGACCATGATATATGAACACATCTTGATCATAATAGAAGAAGGAGAATAGGGTTCTACTAGAGGTAAATTTATATAAAACATAAAATAATTGGATGTTATTTTTAAGTAAGAAATCTTTTTTATATAGTCCTCATAGATGCACAGAATCCATCATTCCACATTGTTGATTATTATATATTTATTTTAATTTTATTTAGTTACAAATTATATAAAGTCCATATTCCAAGTACATTCATTTATAATTTAAATGAATCATTGAATAACCTATTTTTTAATTATTTGTATCCTTACTTGGAAAATACCAAAATAATTATAGATAAAAATCATCAACCTTATAAATCATTATATATGATTTCAACAGATAAAAATAGTAAAATATACCTATACTAAGTACTATGATAATGTTTAGGATGTGTGTGACATATATATATATATCATACTATATAATATCCCATACCAAGGCTTGGGATATCCCATTTTAATATATATTTCATAAAAGATGACTTACTCATATCATACTCTATGACATAATCTAATATACAGTAGGATTTACAATATTTCTCTATATTTCACAGGCTTTCACTATATCCCCATAAAAAGTTTTACATTTTACATTATGTTGTTTTAAATATAATAACTTTACATCAATAGATGAAACACCCTTTCTATATTTTGAAATTAGTTTTGAAATATATGACTTAATTTCCCTAGGAACCATATCATATTAAATTCATTGTAATTAAATTTTATTTTTTGAACAAATCTTAATTAAATTTTCAGATAATCTATATGTTTTTTAAAAAACATATTCATAATATAATCAACTATAATTATTGATGACAAAAATATTTTTAACCATTTAATTTAATTGTGAATTCTATAATAAAAAAATGTTACCTAATAGAATCAACTAGTAATGAATCTACCTCACACAATCTATAATGTTATCTCGAGTTAACTCTATCAAATACTTGTATAAGAATTATTAATTCTCCAAAAATATGATATGAACCAAATGTGTTTTCCATAACATCAGTAATGAGTAAGAAAAACTAATTTAGAATATATAAGTAGATTAATATATATATATTTATATAGATTTCTCTCAAAATGAAAGTATTAATGATGATGAGACATTTTTTCCTATAAATAGGATAAAATATTAAATTATTCTTCTCCATAGGTTTTCAAATGAGGATAATGGTTTTCCAAAGGAAATAAAGTAAGTGAACAAAAATGGATTTCTTAATGGGGATTTTCATATTGACTAGTTTGATATTTGTCATGTTCCTAACGATGAGAAAAAGTGTGCCAGTTGATGTAGCCACTCTATGGGATAAAAAATGGTTAAAGATATTGGTATTATAAGATTAATCAGTACATTATAAATCTTGTTTTCCATCATAGATTAATTGATCATAATATCTATATCATGTACGATATTGATTAGTGTATGAAACTTTCTCATTTATTTTGATGATATTAAAGGATTGAGTGAAGCTCAATACAGGTTCTTTATTGAATTCATGGCGAGTGTGTTTGAAATCTAAATCATTGGTGAATTTATATTTTTAAATGGTTTTCATGTGACAAAATAAATTTATAAAACAATTATTTCTCATGAAATAAATGCCAACTATGTACTAACAAATATTCTTAATAGATGGTTAAATTTCAATGCGAACTTATTTTTTTATCCACATAATGTTAGAAATGTATGAACATGTAAAACAAGTTACTGTTATGGATTATAGGAATATAATTGTGAACCTCTTATTCTTAACAATATAGAGATTCAAAAATAAATTTATATAAATGTCAACATGTATGGTAACAATGTAGTTAAAAATAAATCCCTATTCACAAAGTGAAATAAATAAGATGGTATGCCAAATTCACATTAAATATCATTTTATTCTATAATGAAAAATCTATAAATGAGTTTTAGAGATATATTGACATATATTGGGCATATTTAATGGATGTTAGGAACCCAATATTAATTGGTTCTTTTTATATTATATATATATATGCATTTATGGGATAATAATAATGCAATAATGCATATCACTGACCAAAAATAGGTTTCACATATTAGAGATACACAATCATGAACACACAACATATAAATAATGGAAACATGTGTGGATATAAATGATTAAGTGTAGACTCCTATTCCACCCAAGATAACCAAGTCATACTAATTGTAGAAAAAATTATATCCATCATTTAAGTTCATATCATATTATGATCAAATATAAATATACTGAGGATAATTCTTAGAGAGGATTGGTTATATTAGAGTACGTATTTATACAAATTTAAATTGGGTATACTACGATGATGGAAGTATTAATGGGAGTGTTTATGAGATATCATTTGGCTCTAGGAATTCAATTCTCTCCATTTACATTTATAAATTGAAGTATAAAAAACAAATACAATAAAATTATTTAAGCTGTATTTTTAAGTTCATTTATCCCAGTTAATATGTGGTCACGTCTACAAGTGGTCGATTGTAGGGAATTCAGTCCATCACTGTTTAATTAGATAACTTAATATTTCTCTTTTTAAAACAGTCATGTGTTCATTGAAATTTTTTAGATATATCACAAATGATACCCACTGTTGTAGATATGGGAATACTAAAAAAATAACGAAATATTTTCTTCTCACTAATTGATAAATAGATATCATCTATCAAAAATTTAAAAAGTGGGTGATTCTTTTTAATCTATATAAATAGTTCAGGAATGAATACATTAGAAGGAGTGTAGAGTTTTTTGGAAATCTTTTTGTAACAAGTTGTTTTTTAGAGTTTTATTACTATGTAATATTCACATTATATGGTGTTCAGTTAATTTGTTTAATAATTGTGGTGTCTAGGGTTTTTATAGAATTATTTTTGACATGTGGTGTAAAATCATAAATAAATGAAGTTTTTCATTAGAATAAAATTCATGTATCTTTTGTTTTCTCACATTGATCACGACATATTTGAGAATCTAGTAGATTATTATTGAATCAACGAATACTCTATATAAATTCAGATTTTGTAGTGTTGAGATCATTTAAGGAGATTCTATCTTTTCTGAAAAATGAATTTTCAATAAACCAAAATGGAGACAATATTTGAAAATATACTCAAATGAATTTTTGTGTAATATCTATTGATAAATATAAGATTTAATACTCTAATAGAATTGTGGAATTATTTGAGATTGGTGTCAATTATATTAGATATGTGTTGTGGATATTTTGATATATTTTTTCATGAATGACCAAAAACAATCCATAACAGTTTAAAATCTACAGTAATGCATTATTACACAAATCAAAGTTGACCATGAGAGATATCGGTACATAAATAATTTATTTACATGGAGGGTTGTCTCATGAAGATAAAAAACACATCATAATAGTTTGTGTATGATTTAGTTCATTTATTATGGGTATGATATCACACTACAAAATATATGGTTATATCGTGATGTAGTTTTGTTAGTGATGAATGAGACCGTGAAGGTTTCATATTTCAATACATTTGAAATTATCACGATAGGTAGTTCATTAACTTAAATAATACTTATGTGGTTATATTTCTAAAATAATAACATGACATTAAATATATATAATGATTCGTCTAATGATTTGAATATTCATGCATAATGGAATTATACCATGATAATACTACATATGGAAGGATAGTTGCATTCGTATATATTTAATGAAATTAAATTTTCCTGAAATTTATATTTTTTTACCAAATTATGATTGGTTGATCCAATTATAGTGAGAAATAATTGATGAAACTCTTTATAAATCAATTTTGAAATGAAGGGTTTATTGAATATAAATTTTTTTATTCTATTATATAAAGATAAATAGATATCTTACTATTAGAAATGGTGAAAAATAATGGAATGTTATGATCAAATAAAGAGAGGATGAGACCGTGTGACAAACAGACCCATCAGACTCTTCAATGATGGTAGAAGACGAAGCTACTATATACCTAAGCATGCCTCCAATTGGTTTGGGAGAAAAAACAAGAACATAGAAGGAATAATTTAAATGGGATTCCATATCTAAAGAATTTTTATTCCCACACGTAACCATAACTAAGAAATAGTGTGTATTAATAAAAAAATTTGTAACATCTACAGTTAAAAAAATGAATTCAATAACATCTATGGTGTTCATATGAGTACTACCGAATAAAACTAATATGTAATAGGGAAAAATACATACCCACCAAGAAATGATGTCTTAATATGAAAAAACTAGAATAAATGGGAAATGAGAGAGTTCATATCCTAATATATATGTTTTATGATCTTGTTTGGTCGATAAACCAAAGGGTACCTAATATCAAACAAATTCAGATCTAAATTATCATTCATCTACATAATACATGACAATAATGGATAAATATGATGCAGGGGTGAGTATATACATACATAGAAGGATTCCCCAAAAACATGAAGGGATATAATGAAACATATGACAATGTTATCTTAGAACCCAAGAAAATATAATGGAAACCCATCATGTATATTTTATAAAAAGAAACCTAAATGAGAGAGAAATGATATAAACATCCCACATCCCATCACAGGATGACAGTTATTAATGCATGTCAAATGGGTCAATCTATAATGCACAAAATCACATGAGTTTATCAAAAAAATCCTTGTTGGGGATCTAAACATCCGCACTAATCTGAAACCCAAGAGGAATAATATCTAATAGATGGATTTCACCTAGTAATGATAACAGGTTCCTCTCAGTAGATAGATGACCCATGCACTAGTATGTTAGGTTGTAAAACTATTTGAATAGAGTAACAACTCACTAGAGTAATAAGGGGTTATACATAGTAGATAGACAGATCAAGGACAAACACTCTACTCTTTCGGAGGGATTACACCCATTTAATGGAGGACCCATTCCCTATTATGATATGGGGTTTCACTCAGTATTTATAGGACTCGTGCCTTCGTCTTTCTGTGGGGAGGGCACCACATAGAAAATAGAGGACCTGATCACTACTACATTAGGGGTTACCATTAGGTTGGATGATATAAATATGGGGACCCACACCATAGTGTTAGAGAGATATTTCAAACCCATGTGTCTCTCAAATGATCCTCCCCATATCACTTCCATTGTAGAGTGCCACCTAATGAAGCTTCAGGAATTCAACACAAAAAATTGGATACAGTATTCCACAAAAATATCCACCATTATGTTCTGTATGGATAAAATTTCAATATATTCTAATCACTGGACAAAAATTAGAGACTTGAGGAAGGATAAAATAGAGGAATAAGTTCTTATTGAAAATACATGGATTGTATGGGGTTACATATGATGGGTGACCTCACCTTGCTACCTAGACATGTTCTTACCTAGACAAATCATGGAATGGAATTTCATAAAACAAAGCTTGTAAAGGATGTAAATAGTGTTTATGTACATGTAGTGTATTTGCGTCTACACCTAGAACATGGATCAACCATCCTAGTATAGACATAAGTAGTTACCTGATGGTATAAAACATGTATAACCACCTGGAATATCAGGGCACGTACACATGGAACATTTCTTGGCTACCTTGACATTGTTACATACTATTTGGGCTCAGACACACTGCATGTGAACCATTACATAACTCATAAAACTCAATTCCACAAAAAAGGATGTAAATCGTGTATGTTCATCCAAAATAGATGGCATGTAGTGCGGTTGTTTTTTAGAAGGTACAATTCATTCATGAGGTTTAAATATCTACTCTCATATCTATGAATCCAATCATTTAACATCCACACGTAATTGGGGATCCTATCCATCCTTGATTTCACAACCTCTAGTGGCCTAAAATTTGATATTAATCACATTCCCAAATCTCACAACACATTATATTCATACTACTCTCTATTGCCACTCCATATCTAATATCCACAAATAATCACCTAATGATGGTCTTGATCCTTCAATAAATACCATTGATGGTTATTATTCTAAATTTCACAGTGAAACTAGGCGTTAGATCCTGATTTATCCCACCCAAAAATTCCAAACAACGGCCTCATGGGACAATGATGATGAATGTGGAAAACATATTGTAAAAATTCACCTAATCAAGGTAAATCCTTCATTATAAATAAATTCATAGCCAAAAATCATAAAAAATTTAATTTCAATTTTATTATATAGGGTTACATAGATTTATCATATTAAATTCAAATAGTAAATTTTAAGGATCATGAGAAGAATAATTAAATCATTGAAAAATAATAGCTCATGAAATTCAATGCTAAAACATTCAATCAAAATGGAGGAATCCAATAATTATGTGTTTATCCATGATTTGGGATTTATTATTGGTAAAGATATCTTTTTTTAGTGATGAATAAGACATGATATGTTTACTTCATCTTGATACTCCTTGATATGATCATTTACAATTATTAGATCTCAATCTTCCATGGAATAACATCCAAGACCTCATGTTAAATTCTATTAGGGTAATGTGTGGAACCCTGAAGACATTTTTTAATGAGGTATAAATAAGGGAAATTAGGTTAATGTAGTTTTAAATTTATTAAATAAACATAATTATGTATTTTAATTAGATGCACCACCAACGACTACATCAATAGGACATCTGATTCTAACCAACATTAGGCCACACCTGGAGAAATCCTTTCATTCTGGATTAATCTATTATCTTAAATATTCCTTTTCTGTTCCGAAAAATTTAACAATAAAAATTATTTTAACTTATTATATAATATAATTAATATTTTAGATATATATATATTCCATGTCTCTCAAGGGATGGAATATCCCACTGACTCAACACCTTCCTTTGAAAATGTTGTTATATATATTAAAATTTCATTCATCTAAAAAAATGTGTTAATATTTTTACCCTCTATTAATGATTTATTCTTCCAAAATAAAAAGATAGAAAAAAAGTGAAGATATTGATCTTGTAACTAGCAATCCATCTCCCAGGATCTCTCTTGTAGGCTCATGTACTATTATATAACATAAACTAAGAATATGGTTCATCCTCACATGATCATCTCCTGATAATCCTCAATCACCAGGGGCTACTCGATGAAGATAGAAACATCCTTGAAATATTGAACACCTTAGTAAATAATGTGAATATTTGAATGCATGTATCTCCACATTTGAAACACATAAAATATTCTATGCAACCAGTAAAAAAGGGGGTGCATGGTTGTAAATTATGAAAACTCTCTAGAAATTTATTGTGTATCGAATGGGCTAATGAATCTTAGTGATATCATTAATCCCTTAATAAATACTCCTAATCGTAATTATTTATAGAATCATAAGAAAACATTATGTACCTCCTTGAACACAAAAGACCTGTTAAATCAAACCCTATAGGATTTTTCTAATCTCTAGGATATGATCATATGATCATAGATCACCTAAAACATCCTTTTCATCAGCTGAATCTTATTTATATCAACAAGAGACATCTCACCAATCCCAGTCAAGAATAAGGGTAGCCTAAAAGGTCTCCAATATCAGTCCTTAAAAGGGTCAATTCCAATAGTAATGTTATACTCATTATTATACGAAAAATCAATTAGTGGAAGGTTTTCCATCAAGGTTCTGCGAAATCCCATCACATTATCCCTCAACATATCCTCTAGTACCTTAATTTCCTTCTTGGTCTACCCATCCATATAGTGGTGAAACACTATAATCATAACAAATAGGTCTATAAGTCCTCATGTAAGCCTATATAAAATACGAAAATAAACCAGTCATCATGTTTGGAGATAATCACTGAGGGGACCCGATGGAGTTGTACAATATCCATCACATATAACTAACCTAAACCATTAATAAAAATATGCTTCTTGAGAGGAAGTAAGTGTGCTAAAATTTTACTTCGGTAAACTGACACCCAGATGGAATCGTGGATTCACAAATTTCTCAATATTCCAGTAAAAAAATAAATTGATAATAAACCTCATTGGTAATCTATTAATAAAGAGGTTGTGTCAAAAATACAGGAACTAGGTACTCATCCTTCACCAGCTGACATGTGAGACACCTAGAGATGGACCCTTATTTTCTCAACCTAATGAAAACTGACCAAACCTGTCCATAAAGGACCATGTACATATTTGTCACACTAGGATGTACAACTAAGGTGATATTTGATATTCTCTCATTACCATAACTCATAATTAGATAAGAACCTCCATTTATCCTTGGATAATGATGATATTGTCCAATCCTTCATAAAATTGATCTAGTGCATCTCTTTACGATATTAGATTATTTGTAAACTCATAGTTTTTGTCCCCTAATTGGGAATCTCTCACATACTAAAGGAGAAGAAGAGTCACCTCATCCAAATGAATAAATACATCATACCCATCCTCTACCAGTTTCTTTATTAATAACCCCAATTTACCTAACATGACCAGTAATAATAGAAAATGAGACAATTTTCAAAGTGCATCTGCAACCATATTTCATATCCCATGAGTATAGACTATCTTCAAGTCATAGAATTATAAGAACGTAGAACAATTTATCTGCCTCAGGATAAGATATCTTTGTGTGAAGATATATGTGACACTCTATTTTTATTTGTATATAATAATGAACTGTCCTATAATATATTGCATCCAAATAATTAGTGAAAATACTAATGATGCCAACTCCATGTCTTGACTCTCATAGTACTTACCTTGGGTCTCAACTAAATAATGTTATATCTGATCATTGAGTACCTTTACATCAAAACTAAGCTATTTTTGGATCTAGAGGAATCAAAAAACACTATATACACCAGACCCTCCTCTAATATTAACAACATAGTATCAAATATCAACCTCTCTCTTAAAAGGTCAGAGGATCTCTATCATATATAGGTCCTAGTAAATGGATGCACATTCGATGTTAGAGTGGTTAAATTGTATACTATACTTGGAAATTCACTCATGAACCTCATATAGTACCCCATATAGACATGAAATATCCATACCATTATAATTCTATTAGTTGGATCTAAATCCATTACCACAACAATTTTCCCCGGTTCCATAACCAATCAATGTTTATAAATGAAATTCTTAGGAAATTGAACCTCCCATATCAAAATGTAAAACATTTGGAGATTACCATAATGTTGGTTCTCCATTGATAAATTCTATAGCCTTCTTTATATTCTTTTCATGTTCCTCAATTGATTTAGGGAAATTGAGTGTGCTTTATATTAAGATGACCACAAAATGTTCCATGTATAGTTGGAATATATAGTTTATCATAGAATCAAACACTGCAAGGGAATTCATCCTAGTAAAAGGAATAACGAGGAACTCATAGTTTCTATATTGACATCAGAAAATTATTTTTAGAATATTAGCCTCATTAACCCTCAACTGGTTGTAGATTGTATCATCCCATCTCGGGTGCCCCATATTGGTTCCCTAATATGGTGACATAAGACCTCATATATTCTTGCAAAAATGTTAGAGGTTATCGACATGTAGTTACGGACTAATGAATGTCCATCGGGGGATTATTACCTCATCTATCAGAGTGGAGTGAAACAATACATTAAGAAAAAATTAACCTCAAAAATATTATAATAGAATCAAAATACCATGATAGAAAAGTTAATAATTTGTTAAAGTTGAATAAAAAATAGATATAAGGATGTGATTTTTACAATTATAAGAATAAGAGAAAAATGAATATAATTCATGATATAAATACACACCCAAAATGAACAAAAAAATCAAAAAAATAATTGAGAATATGGTAAGTCTTATGACCCAAAACACTATTATAATGCTTCAAACCAATGAAAAACTGGAAGTATCTCACTTTTCTTTATCCATACATTGAATTATAGAGTATAATTTGTCAACAAAGGTGGACCAAAAACGGTGTGAGATAAAATATTAGTGGGCATCCACCCATGGTTTCTATACCAATTTATTCCATCCAAAAATAAATGTGTATTGAGTCTTCAAAAATAATTTCAGAGAATTAATAAAATGAATAAAATAATCATTCCAGGTTCCTAAATGGAAACCTGAATCATAGAACCTACTTCATCTTATTCTGGATGTCTGAAATGATGTAGATATACAATTAATAATTTATATACATGGGATATTGTAAAAATTGTAACCATAGTATAAATATCCCAACATAGTGATTTATCTTGGTTTTTTATTCACATATCGTCGTATAAACATGTTCACAATATAAGTACAAAGCATTAAAAATAAGCAGATAATAACTCCATAAAATCTATGGTTGGATTCCAGAGCATGTACAAGGTGATATATTACTAATCCCAATGATCACATCATGAACTTATGGTATAACCATTTCCACTGGATCTATCCAAGGAATTCCTTAAAGGATCCTGTGGTATCACTTGTGGCATTGTGACTCTGAGTCCATACCAAGAATTTCACATAAGGGACTTTCTATAACATGAGACACGGCGTATCAATATAAAAAATGGGCCGATACATATATTCTCACATAGGGAACCAGTTTCAAAAATTATTATAATAAATAATCTTGGAGAGACTATACATGGAATTATAATCTATCTCTCATGGCGTGTTAGGTGAAACCAACTAAACATGGTGTTTCCATCCAAGACTTCAATAAAAAGAGACATAAAACCCTACCAAAATGTTGTAAGTGAAAATAGAACTTATGAAAATTAATAAAAGGAATTAAAATTATATAGTCACATGATAATCGGATATAATATTTATACAATTCATACTGATCACCCAAGGAAATTGGTACATGGAAAAAAGAACAATTTTCCACAAGAAAATATCAAACCAGGAAAAAAACATGTCATATGTAATGGAATAGAAACCACAAATATAAAACATTATAAGAGTCCCATGATTATGAAATGGAAACATAATTTTTGTGGAATTAAATTTAAAGCATAAATCATAATCATTTAAATATATGGTATGAGGCATAATGCACAAGGAACTTTCTCACGACCAACCATTTATTAAAATTAATGTAAATGAAGTCTGGAATATAACAAAGGTACAAAAAAATTCATATTAATCAACCATTAAAGTAACATGAAGAAAGTTATTTATGAGGGAACACCCACATGAGTGCACAATGGGAATATTAATGCAACAAAGTTTGGTCTCCCTGGAATGTAGGGTCACACATCACATAATAAAAAAAAAATTTATTTATTAAACAAGATCTATTTTTCTTTGGAAGGGTTCAAAATGATTAAAAATAAAGAATCATTTTATATGTAATGAAAATCGATAAAATGATATAGATCACCTAACTCGATGTAGTATAAAACCAGTAGTTCGTATTTGAGGCTCTAATCGACCTAGAATAGAAGTTATAAAATGATTTATTTAACCCCATGAAAATAGGGAAAGTGGAGTCACACCAAAACAGTGAAATATATGAAAGAGAAAACCAAAAATAAAAGATAAGGAAATGATGATATTACCAAGAACAATATATGTATTTATATGGTATGTGATTCTATAGAGAATTAAAGGAGACAATATATTCCCAATGGAGAGGGGAGGGGGAAGCTCCCTTGTAGAGAGGAGAGGCTCATACACTGAAGAAATATTTGGTGGAGAAGAAGAAAGAGGTTATATAATATTAAATGGGGAAAATGTAAATTTCACCCACATGAAAGGGTTTCCTATTTTTTCTGCCTGGTTGAAAAAATCGTGTGCCAACAGTGCACTATTTACTATATAAAGGGGTAACTTTCATGGTTTGGTGCACATTGTATCTATCCATGTGCTAATTGTGAGAAACCAGTCTATAAAAAATCATGAATGCACTACATGGTAGTGTTCTTAGGGTTGTACATTTGTTGAAAACTATGCAACCACCAGAATCTCATTGTCTCCAACCATACGGCTTAGGGAGACCATTTGGGTAGGGCTGCTTGGTTTATACTAAACATGAGACCTAGTCTTCCTCTTCCCATTTTGGGTCTTTGAACTATGAATAAGCCTGAAAAACAACTTATTCCACCTTGAAATCATTAAGAATAAAAATTAGGCCAAAAATAGTAACTGAATCCAAAATATAATGGTAAGTACCTTTGTAAAATGTAAAGATGTTACAACATCCCCTCCATTATACCACTTGTCCCTGAGTTTCACTTTTTAGGCTGGTGAAACATCATATATGCAATGTTCTAGACATTATAAAAGTAAATCGGCATCCCACTCCCATGCCTCAACATGTAGGCATATTATATACATAGTTCCTTTCCCAAAGGAACAAAAGTACTTTAGAGATCCCTCAGGCTCTGATAAACAATTAATATTTGATGCTCCTATAAGGATGTATATTCATCCAATTATATATATCCTTAGGTAAAACAATTTAGATGATTCACCATGATACCATCAAGGATGTGGTTTCAAGAATATGTAGTCAAATTAATGATGCCCATGAGGTAATTGCAAGTGATAGGCTACCATCATTACTCTCTCCACAATCCCAAAAGTTTTGAAATATTTAGGTGATATCTTTCCCTATCTCTGAATTAATTGATGACCTAGTCTATGGGATACACCTAGAACAACTCAATTCTCACTTCAATATCCAGTGTTAAATGGTGATGATTAGTAAAAGAATTATTTACCTACTGTTTTTTATCCATATGCATTTTATACAACTTGAATTTCACTTATGTCTACTAAAAAGGATGAGAACCTAGTAGATATTCCCCCTACCTCTATCCAGAAGAGAGGTGAACATCATAGACTACTCTAAAGGGAATTATATGGATCCATATGAATTGTTTCGTAAAATCTCTTGATGTAGGAATTCTCAACTAGAGGGATGTAAAATGTCCCATTGGCACAAAAATCAGTGATGAAATCTTGAAGGATATCCTCCAACCCTTGTATCACACACACAATCTACATAAAAGTATGTGGGTGATTTGTTATACCCAAAAGCACATGTGAACCCAGAACATTTTTCCATCCTTTATAGAACCATGAGGTAAATTGGAAATCTCATTCCAAAATGATAGAATATGGAAAACCATGTAGTCTCAACATTTCCCATGATTATAACATTTATATCGCATCAATAAGAATGTTTTTTCGAATCATAGGAATGTATGCAACCTTTTTCATCTTTTCCACAGTCACCCATACTGCATAATTTCTTCAAGGTCGTAACACTAATTATTTCACAATTTCCTTGGTTAGATTGTTAATGTTACACTCAATAATGGATATAATATGTGTATTTCCATTATGTCACTAGGGATCTTCCTCCACATGATAAAAATTGGTGAAAAACATTATAAAACATGATATCTACCTCTTCATACATGGATGCCAATAGATATGTTTTATGTCTCTATACATCTTTGTAAGTCAAGGATGAACATCCCAAACAGAGGCATGTGATTCTTCCATAATATCTACCTGTATAGCCATAAGAACCCATATACATCCACTGATGTTTAGGATTCCACTACCATCATAAACACAACTAGGATGTGGGTTCTCATATGGGACACTTTCCATAAGATAATTCCTTAAAAATCAAATAGGTTTATCATTTGAACCCACTTCATAATGGGTTACATTAGTGAGAGAGATGATAGAACTAGTTTCTTGTGTTGTATTCAAACATATAGGACTAAATCAGAAAATAAATCCATCATCTTCCACTCAATAATTTATTCTTGTACAACCTATGTCTATGTATATTCGCTCTAGGAATCATCCACATAATTACCCGTACTATGTGTGTAAGCTTGATCAATGTCAATATAATAAATGTATTCCACCAACCTATGCTACCTTAGATTCATGTATCACTGATCGGTGATGTATTTGATAATTTATTTGTTCTATAAATGAAAGCCAGTCACCCAAAATATAATTCCTCTAATAATAAAGAGATTTAACCAGATATACTAGCTCGAGTTCATATGAATGGTAATTATTCTAATGAGGGATCAACTGGAAGGACACATATGCCATGAATCAATCCCCATAAATTGGAACTACACCCAGCCCGAGGAATTATAAAACATTGTAAATAGTATAGCTTCATCATATCTTAGGTCGAATTGTGATCAGCGTTGAATTTAGTCTTACCATTAACACCTGTAATGTATTCTCTAATGATTTATACCATACAAACTACACAACCATATAAGTCAAGGATGTAAGAAGAAAGGTCATTAAATTTATGTCTTATATGAATAATATTTAATAACCCGCCATCCCTAAAAAAATTTTATGTAAAACAAATTCTTGAGGTGATAGCAGGAAACCACGATGATCACCTTTTCAGGTACACATGCCTCAGATAGGATATAACTGATGAACTGAACCTTACTGATCCAAAAGTTTCATTTACTAAGATTCTCATATATCTAGTTCTCTCCTAGTATAGTATGTACGATATCAATTTGGTATTAATGGTAATTTTTCATGTGAGATAACACTAATATTTCATCTACAAAGACCACCACAAAGGAATCAAGATATGATTGGAAGACCTGATTCATCAAATCCATGAGTACATTCATTAAATTCGTTAGACTGAACCGATAACCAGATACTTTTACAATGCAGTTCCGACTACATAATTTTTTATGTGGTAGGTTTGACTACCTTACTAACACTCGACAACATACCTATATCAAGTAAATATTTGACAAAACATTTTCTCCCTAGTGATGGTTTATGAGGTCATTAATTTGAGGGTTTTATACCCATTTTTCATCAAGAGCTAGTTTAGTTTGTTGTAATCCACACACAATCAAGGATTATAACCTACCTTCTTAGTGAAAACATTCTAGTGAACCCCATGGACATTTTTTAGTTGGGATAAAACCCTTAGCCTATAGGTCTTTATGATTCTTCTTAAGATCGTGGATCTCAGTAGGTTCCATCCAATAATAATGAATATTAACTCATTCCACACTGAGAACTAGCTATATGGTGAACTCAACCACTCACTCTGGATTTAATCCAACATAAAAAATATGAAAAAATTACCTAAAATAATCCTTAAATGGGTGAAATTCTACAAGTTTCCTCTTCTGATCACATATATCTATATACTGTCAAGATGGGGAGTCACTCTTACTAGCCCAATTCCCTTGGGTATAGATCAAACATCCTGAATAAGAAATTATTCTTTTTGGATATGAATGTTTACCTAATATAATGTTAATGATACTCAACAGCAATAGAAATATACATGGGTAGGATATGGCATAATCCATTCTATATGATTAATGACAAAAGCATTGGTTATTTAGAGGATGAAAAAACTCCACAAGAAACTATAATAGCCTATATTGTAAGGAAATTCATTACATTGGCATATTCTATCTTTTATAACTCATAACAGTGTGACGAGAGACAAGATACCATAGATGTACCCAACTAAAAGACCTAGACATTCCACAACTGTAATAGTTATAAAGGAGTTAAATTAACCTATATAAGAAAGGGTATAAAAAATATAAAGGGTACTATAATAGTTCCTTTAATTGTAGATGGACCCAGAATCTACCCATAGTGAATTTGTACACTTCATAAATATGGCCTAGATTGTGGCCCTGAGATGCTTCATGAGTAGCATAAAATTTCATCTCTTTTAACATTGAGGCTCAGAAGAAGGAGTACATCATCCATTGACACTTCCACCTCATCCTGGATATCAAGTAGAAGAGAATGTCTTGTACTATGAAGTCTTCATATATAGAGTACCTAATATATGTGTCAGTATGAATCCCCTATCACTAGATATGGGAGGAAAAGTACAGAAAAAATGATGAACATGGCCCTTCATGTTTCAATAATACCAATCGATTGGGTTCCAAATGCACTGAAGAATCATAGGAACTTTCCTTCTACACATTTGACATATGATAGATCTATCAATGTATTTCAAATGGTAGTCACTTCCCCCACATGCATCCCCAAAATGGTGATTCCCACTATACTAAGAACCATTTCCCTGCCGTGGAACTCTGCCTCCCTAGAACACACTATCATATTATTTGATATTATATTCTATAATTACAATATATTTCACTAACTATGTGCTATTAATTAATCTGAATAAATTCCCATAATAGTAGAAAACCTAAACAAGTACGTCTTCATAACACCATGCATTTGTCAACTCATCTCCACCTACAGATGGAGTGAAATGTTGATGCTCAGTGAAGAGAGTAAAACATTCCAGCACAATCATAGTGCATTGAAATTATATATTGAACCCCTTGTGTTTCCAACCATAATATTATTCAGGAATAAATTATAATATAAGGTATTATGGAATTATACCCAGACCATACCATGCTAATTCTCAACAATATATTGGATTTACAAAAAAAGGCTTTGCGGAATCAGGCAACATGTACGTAGTGAGATTGACCGTTCAGTTTGGAGGAATCTCAAGAAGGACGTAGATTGAAACCATAGAATCAAACCATGTCTCAATATCCTAAGGTCCACCATTCAGTGAAAATGTGGGAGGTTTCTATTTTTGGATGTATCGATTCGTCATTGTTGTAGTACAACTGGATGGGGAGCACCGTGAACATAATGTATGAACTGAGGAAAACTATCTCAAAAATGATCATTGATGAACATTAAAATAAAATTCATTGGTTCATATAGTTGGACAACATATGGAATCATTGGTGTATTAGGGCCAACATATTCCACATTTTCCTCATCATCACTCTATTTTGTACAACATGATGATGATATAATGGTATATTTCTTCAATAACAATGTCCACTACTAAGACAGGTTTAAAATTAGACGAGTAATGTTGGTAAGTGAGAATTATAAAGAAAGTGAAGTTAAAAATACTCCCTATAAGCATGTAACAAGCCTAAATTTTCTCCATGATCCATGAATTGATGTAAAATAAAATATATTGAGGAGTCACAATATATATGACCTATATAACATTATGGAGCTAATGTTAGGGTGATGGTCTCAAATTTCTCATATAAGGTGATAATTTAATTTAAAATGGATTATTAATGTTAAATTCATTTATGCATTCTAGTTCCTCATTATAAGTTGAATCAAGCGGATTTCCATACTAATTTTTAGGGTTTGTACTCCTTATTAATTGAAAGTGGCCATCCACATAATCATAGTCATTGCATATTCCTTATTGGATAATTGACACATTTTTATAAATATAACAAGAAATAAAAGGCACAATATCAATCACATGAAAAGAAGAAATACATGATGAAAAGTAAATATAGAATGGAAAAATGCATGAATTGTTTTATCCTATTATTCAATTTAGTATTCATGTTATCATAAAACCTCCTCTCATTGTGAAATAGAAAATGAAAATGAAATTTTCTAATAATTTTATTAGTTTTAGTAACAACATAAGAGAAGTGAATCCCCTAATGGAGAAATATAGGAAACTATAATAGTGAAACTAATTAAACATTTTAACCCTGCCATGAAATTTTGGTTTCCCTCATATGTGGGTAGCTACTCACATGAATTTGATCATAACCAAATTCCAATATTCATTGTATCATTTTTTTACTAATATAGTTAAAAAAATGTTAAATATTCTTTGATACCACTTTATAGAATCCTACCCCAGAGACCACATATCTATGCACCAATACAGTGGCCAAAATACCTCAAGCACACCTCATTGAAATACATTGACTTCCGAAAAGAAGTGGGGGACTTAGGTGTTCCCATGGAGAGAATATTCCTTCACAAATCATAGAGTAACATATAAATATAGTATGAAACAATAATAAAAATGGGTATTATTATAGAAAATAATAATCATCTAATAAAATTTAATATCTATAAGAATATAAATAAAAAATAGACACCAGGATGATGATGGTCATAATACTATACATCGTGGGGTTAAAAGGGAATATGGGCTAAAATCAGATGCATGATACTATAAAAAATAATGAAAAATAAAAAAAAATTATACAACAAGCTTCTGAAGAAGAAGCTCATTCCTTTTTCCACATATGTAATCCAAAACATCCAATCAATCAAGCATAGAAATTCATATGCTTTCATTTAACTGTACCTACAATTATAAGGTCTGTTGGTGTATCGATGTTTAACCATAAAGGGTGTGCGATAAATTCTTATTAGGACACCAAATACTATGTATTGGAAAAGACATTCCATGTATAAATAAATTCTCATTATATCAGGTAATATATATTCAAGTAATTAAATAAATAATAAAATAACAATTCTTTCATGGTTACTAAATGGACACATGTTGGCTTCTACCTTCTTCAACCTAAGATAGATGTTACAAATGATGTACCTATACTAGTATTAATATTTATACTATAGACATTGAAAACTGAGAAAACTGGGTAGGTAGATCACAAGATTGTTCTTTGGTTTAGCGGTCTCATTCCAATGTCATCATATAAACAAGTTCACAATATAAATAAGAAACATTTCAAAGAGGAAAAAAATCATTCCATCAAATCTATGGTTGGATTCCTCATCTCTTCTAAGGCTATATATAATGAATACCATGTGTTACTATAAGAAACTTTGATATAACCAATTCCCCTACTTACATCAATGGAAGCACTTAATGGTTTCCATCATATCACTCATGAAATGGTGACTCTGAGTCTGTACCATGCATCTCATATAGGGAAATGGGTATCACATGAGACATGGAATAACCATTTTCCAATGGTTCAGCCATTCGTCTCTCCCCTATGGATGATTTTTCACTCACAAGAATATGAAATCCTCCTTGAGATCCCTATATGGATTGAAATTTTATTTCACCTGGGGTGTAAGGTAAAACCGATCGAACATAAAAATCCCATCAACTACATGTTTAAAATGAGACATGCTTTTTTTACCTTACCATAGGATGTGAACATAGAATCCACGGAGAATATCACATAAAATATCATTTATATAATCACATGATAATCAATAAAAAATATTATAAAATTAAATCCAAACAACCATGAAGGAAGATAAATCACACACATAATTAATGGAACACATAAAAAGAAGGCACATGGTATTAGTGCATTGTACAATCAATGGAATATAAATCACACAAATAATTAATTTCAAGAAGCTAAATATTAGGAAATAGAAATACAAGGCATGTAGAATTCAATCTGTAGCATCAAGAATAAGAATTTAAATATAAGTAAATAGGCATAATGTTCAAGGAACCATCTCTTAGAAATAAATTTATTCCAATTCAAATTTATGGTGTATGGAATTTAACAAAGGTGCATCATCTTCATGTTAATAAACAAATTAAGGATTGGGAAAAGATTATTTACGAGGGAACACCAAAACATGTATCCAAGGACAAGATGAATACAAAATAGTTGGATCCCATTGAATGGTAGGGTCACATATCAGGTGGGAAACCACTTTATTTAATTTATTAAAAAATTAAAGCAACACAGTAACGGTCCACCAAGAGGATAAATGGTTGTCCATTTTGAATATGATGAAAAAATGGTAAATACCTATAGAACCTTCCTCTATTTAGTACTGATCCACTCATCTATTTTTGATGAATTAATTGACCTATAATATGAGATATATATTGATTCCCCCAAATCGCATAAATTTTAGATAAAGGAGTTGCACATAAATTTACTAACATATGAAGTTGGAACCTTGAAATAGAAGCAAGGAGAAGGAGGATCTTACCATGAGCTATCTATTCTTTCATGAGTGACTAATTCCATGGAGAAATGGACGAGAGGGATAAACCCAATGGAAATGGGATGTGGAAGCTCACGTGTGGTGATGATTGAATCAACCACTATTGAAAAGATATTGGGAGATGAAAAATTAGGTTAAATAAGTTAAGAGGGGAAAATCTACATTTCATCCTAAAAAAGGTTTTATGGTTTTGTTGCACGGTTGGCCAAATGTTGGCCAACTATTAACTTGTAACTACTTTATGGGGATACCTCTCTTGGATAGGAAGATTGTGTATCAAACCATGTGCTACCGGTGAAAAGAATTATCTATAAAAACCAATTCCACCCCCATAGTTATACACATTGGGTCAAATATTTTAGAAAAACCGTGTTTCCCTAAACACCCAATTGCGCTCAATAGAATAGTTTAGTGAAATTAGGTCGGGTGGGCCACATAGTTTTTACTAAACTTGAAGAATAGTCTTCATCTTCCCATTTTAGGGCACTCCACTCTGAATGAGGGTTAAATGATCCCTATTACTCAATGGAATCATTATAAATAAATATTAGAAAAAATAATTAATCAAAAAATCAATGGTATGAACCTTTGAGAAATGTCGGGATGTTAAATAGCTAAAGATTATATTAATCATTGAGAAGCAACTCTTACATCAAAACTAGTAAAATATTTCATCAAACATCGGTATGGGGTATATTTTCCTCATTGAGACATGGTTTGGGAAATGGTAGTCGATAAAATTCCACAATATCCCATTCACCCTTTTCATAAGAAAAAATAATCCTTCTAAGGGAGATACAATAGTTTGGATAAAATCATTCTATTGAATGTACTCCATTGGCACCATTATTTTCTAGAAGTCTATAGGGACCATATAATATTCCTTATAATATATCAATGTACTCACAAGTTATAGGTTGGAATATAATTCTATATCGCACCAAGGTGATAGTCCCAAAACATCCTTATGCATTATGTCCATTATGTATTCCGTTATCAAGGGAATATATATGCAAGTACTGCTTCTTTCAGGAAGGACTAATCTTCCTAACTGATTGGTGATGGTTTGAAGGTTCTTTTACAAGAAACCCACCAACTTTCCCATGAAATATCTCTCATCTACAATGGAGAATCCCATCCTATCCTCCGGATGAAATATGGCCAACCTATATTGAAATTAAATATAGGCCTTATCCATTAATAACAAATCCATACCCAACAAGATTTCATACGGTTTCATCATGATAACTATATTTTCAATAAAAATAATTATTTTCATACATTGATATTAAATATTTTTAGAGGAATATTCATTTCATTAAAAAGATTCATTTCCAAGGACATAATAATAGTTTAGTGCTTTTGGATACATGGGACGCATTTTTCTAAATTGGTGAGATATCGTCACCATCTCTCACATAGATCTTCAAAATTAGTACTCACACGTAAAACCATTATTTATAACCATGGGAAAATAAACATAAGGAAGGATGATCGCAGATTCTCAATAAGGGTAAAAAAGTGATATATGAATCATGACACAATCAAAAGGGATATGTACATAAACAAAACATTTGAAAATTGTATCATGTGTATCAAAGATCATGATATATTTTCATGGAATAAATCATATAAGTCCATAAGGAATCAAGAACATATACTATATGAGAATAACAGAAGACATAGAATTGTGGAAAATACATAATCATAGAAAATCATTTCCATATTAGTCAAGGAAAATTCCCAGAACGATCATAGAGGAAAAAGTACAACAATTAACTAGGTTCACTCCTCAATCGATTCCTATTTTACAAAATTGAGTAAACTACCATTATAAAGATATATTATTGAACCGAGTTCAATTCAATTTCCAGTCATATCTATCTTATGAGATATAAATCACTATCCAATTAATATGAAGAAGATATATGTCCCACACATCACATTATGATATCCATAAATATCTGGGCCACAAAAACATAAATCATTAGTCATGTAAGAACCAATGGAATTAAATGGTATTCATAAACAACATTCAATCATAACATAACTGATAAGAAAATAGTATTAATAAATATTATTACATCATACATTCTAACAACCTGATATATGAATGATAATTGTTTCACTATGGAATATTCCATATAAATATTATGTAATATCGACCAATTTTTTCAAAGATAAAAAATAATTTTGAGACATCACTTGAAAATAATTCTAGGGGAAACTATCCTTTCTTCTTATAAAATGTATAGTTTTAATAATAATTGGACAAAATGATATGAAAAAAATTATTTTAAATCAACCATGTAAGAATGTAATGTAATAATAAAAAAATAATGTTTCATGATGATGGAATATTTCATTCATGTAGTACATGTTAATAAAACATTCCATCCATATTTTTTGTTAGAATGGTCATAAATAGAATTGTTCTGAAATTGAAAAATATAATCCATTAAAACTATTTCATAAAGAAAAAAATGGGTAAAAATAAGTTTTAATATTCATATGATAATATTAAAAACATATTTAATTTTTTTTTGAAAATGTGGATGTGGAAGATAAATATTAAACAATGGTGATTTAAGAAAAATCCTGATTTTTTATGTGATCTTGAAATAATATATTATCATAATATAATAATTAGAATTGTATTCAAAAAGTAAGAAGGAAAATTATATGGATATTAAAAGAAAAAAATATTTAGAATAAAAATCATAAAATATATTCTTCTGTAACATATAAACTTCAAAAAATAGACATGTAGTCTATAAGGCATGTGTTGTACGGAAATAAAAGTGAGATACATATCCCTTATCATAGGTCTTGACATCCTTTATATATATTCAGTCCTCATGTATAACAAAGATATTATTACTATTATTTTTCCAAAAAAACACATTTATATATATATAATACTATATAGTATTTACATTGGTTGTTTTATTTCTCTGTTACTAACAATTCCATGTTAATGTTATATTTCAAGTAATAATCTCTTTGCTTTTCCTTCATGTTTTCACTTGTTACCCATGGTACTCACACATAAATCATGATTTAGTTATCTAAATATTTATATTCATGATATAAATATCATATATATATATATATATTCAGTATTTATGTATTCATGTTGATTTATAAAATTTATAGATAAAAAATAAAATACATTGTTTGTGGATTATGTTTGTCGTACGTACACATGAATGTTCTCTTCAATTTCGATTCGTATTAAATTTAAAAAAATATGATATATTCTCAATAAATAATTATTTATAAGTCATATATATCATATATATTTATAAAATAAATCCTTATTTCCATCCATTTAAAATATAGATGAAAAATTAATTACATCGCATCGTGGATATGGTAAGATACACTTATGAACAAGCAACATTATCATTTCCCCAAATGATTTGGCAATAAAAACATAGATATGATATTGTCATTATAGAAGTATAATTATTTCATAAAATTCATATATAATCCAAAAACCACACATAAGTCTCACTCATAAAATATAGAGATGTTAAAATAATTGTATCGCCACCATGAAACAGTAAGCCTTAACTACACACGAGTGACAATTTCAAAATTTTCAATGGGAAATGGGTTGTATAGTGGTGAGGTAATAATAATAATAACATTTCATAATTTATTTATGATGAATTTATTATTTAATAATTCATATAATTGATTCATTGTATGGATAAAAGATTACAATTTTTTGGTTATTGGTTAGAGTGATTACCACTTCTTCTAAATGACTCATTTAGATATTCTCTAAAAGACTCCAAAGATGGAATTTTGGAAATCAATTAACATCTAGAATGTTTATAGGGATGTTTATAATAATTTTTTTAGGATATTGTTGATCATGAAGTTATAATGTTATGTGAATGGGCGAGGGAGGATTATCCATTTTATAATTAAAATGATTGGCACTTTTGGAATTTAAATAATATTCGTTAATAGTAGACTCAATATCAATTAAATTACGTATAAAATTCCATTTATAAGAATCTAATATTAGATTTTTTTAATATAATAAACAATTAGATTTTATACATTTTATTATTTTATTTTAAACCATATAATTTTAATTAACACCTCGTTAATGTATTTTAATTTACACTATAGTAATAAATATGTTAATATCAAAAGGTTATAATTTTTAGTTATATAAAATAAATTAGATAATAAATTAATAATTTATAAAATCATAGACTATATTATAATTAGTTTTTAATTGTAAATATGAATTAAGATTTTTAAATAAATTTTTATAAAATTATTTTGACAAAATATTAGTTATGTAAATTTTAACACACATCGTTATTTAGACATTTAAGAAAATAAATATAAAAATTTGACATCAAATAACTTTTTTATTATATCCCTAATATATCACGGTCATATATAAAGTTTTTTTATCACATCAATTCTCTCTTGTTATGTTAATTTTAATACTTATATTAACATTTATGTGATATTTCTGCTAATAAAATCATTACTACATCAACATTATGTAATTATCTAATATAGTAATTTATTTACAAAATTATATTAAAATAACATTATATATTTAAATATTATTTATTTCATATGAATATTTATATTCAAATATAAAATTTTTGGAAACATTATATTAAAAAATTTAAATTATTTATAACATTAATGTTAACTCATTAAATGTTTATTCAATACGATTTTATAAATACCATAATCTCATATAAGTGACAGAAAAATTAATAAAATAAATTTAAATCATTAATATATCTTTCTTATGTTTGAAATTTATATTTATAATCATCCATAAAATAACATTTCCCCCATGTGGACACAAAAGTGACATTGAAAACAAATAAAGTGACATTTTAGTTTTTTCTTTGATTTAAATATTATATAACTCATTTTAAGGGAAAAGTGTCCATTAAATGTATTAATATTGTTGTTGTTATTCCCTTCGGATCTATAACACATAGAGAATTATTTACATATCTCATTATCAAATAATAATTTATCTTCATAATATTAGAATGTTTTAGAGACTAGTTCCCTTAAAAAGATTATATTAAGACCAGAAAATATATAACCCTTCATACAATTTGGTTCAGTTTCATTAGTGAGGTTACCATTCCTTTTACTATGTGATATTTCTAAATGATTATATAAAGTACATAATGCCATGTCATTATGCAAAATAATGTATAATCTCATAACTTGTGGATCAATTTAAATTAAATTGAAAAAATATGTGTGTCTAATATCATAATCATGAACATGGTTTCACTGTGATTTTATTCTATTTTTATCATCAAATTATCTCAAATGGTAATGTTCTGTAATCTATGATTCCCTAAACCTAGTTCCCAAGGGTTCAACTAAACACCCTCTGATACCAAATATAAATTACTCGAACCCAGTAGACTATAACCATTTCCTTAATTTTTTATAATGTCATAGATAATAGAGAACAAATAACCATGATAGACTAATTTAATAGACATAAAAAACTATATACTTACATGTTTCCCTTATTACATTATTAATTAAGCAAAAATAGAAAATAAATGGCATCCTTGAATATTGTTAACAAATTTCATAGTCATAAACTATAAAGGAAATAAAATAAAAGGGTTAGCTGAAATTATTTATATGGGTTCCATAATATGAAAACATGAATTAATAATAGGTAAAATATATTCAATATTGAAAAATAAATATAGCATGGTAGATAACTAAAAAACACATTACATCTCATCAAAAAAATAATATTGAAAATTAATCCAAATATTTTTGTCATTGTGAATATATCATGGTTATTAATAACTAAATAATGAGTGAATTAAATCATTAATTATCATATGTCGGGTATTAAGAACCTGATACCAATACCTTAATGACATTTCACATAAAAATATTCAAAATATATGTATAAACTTGTTTAATTGAGAAAACTATTTTTCCCATGAGACCTGATGGAAAATTGAGGGGATATATAGTTTCTGACCCTACATATCACCACATGTCCAAAATAATTATTTATAAATACAATTAAATCATGAAAAATGTCACTTCTAAAAATATCTGTATTAAGTAAAGGATATAGATTTAAAAATACTTCCCTAGTTAATCAAATAACATTCAAATTAATAACTATATGTACAAATGGAATATAGTATATGAAACCACCATATAAATGATATGGATATTTTATATAAATATAATTTCATTTGATAATTTTCAATATGGGGTAGTATATAAACAATGTAACAATTATTAGATTCGTAATAAGACATAAATATCATGGAAATGGAAATTGGGATGATATCCCTTATATTATGCATATATTTAGTTAAATATGATTTAAATAACTTTATAAAAATATCTAGAAAGTTTTTAATTAACAATATAACCACTTTCATATTTATGATATCATACAAGAATCTCTTAAATCTTCTTTTCTCCTATTATTAATTGTATTTTTTCATTACCCTTGTTTCGGGTGAACACTACTTCATTTTCATATACATGTTTTGTCGTGTAAGTCAATATTATTTTTAATTGGACACAGATCCATCATATTAAAACTAATATTATAGTCATATATATCATATTTATTCATTATATGTAGTTTTATAATCATTATTCAATTGTTAATATCTAAAATGATTCACATTATATTCTATCGGTGCTTGGTCGTACGTATTCACGAGCGACATTATCATTTCTCTAATGGTGAAAGTGTAAGAATGTGGATGGAATATATTTTTTCCCAAGAATAAATATAATTTCAAAATTATCAAATATATATCTATTATATCAATCATTATACCCATCCATGTAATGTGGTGATGAAACAAATTATTCCATGGTGTGGAGGCAGTTAGCCATACGTACACACAAGCAGGTCTTTCATTTTGTTATAGGATGGATAAAAGGTGGAATTGTTTTGTAATATAACCATAATAATATCTTTGAATACATATGATACTAGATTTATAAATTTATTAAGGAAAATTCCAAAATAAACGATGTATAAAAAGAAATGAACTCGAAATATTTGGTAATGACTATTTCCTCTTCTTTGTTGAACGCCCTTTAGATGTCTTTTTAAGAACAATATGGTTGGTTTTTTAGAATACCAACACCTAAATATATATATATGGAATTAGAGAAGTTATGTTTTTAATATATGGTAGATATATAAGGCACATGTGGCTGAAATTTGGTAAAGGAATGTGTTCTCTTTTAAAATAAAGGTTATGGGCTCCATTAAAAAATCCTCAATATATTAAATTTTAATGAACTTATTTCAAATCCAAATAGAACAAAATTTAAATTAATGAGATTATACGATGATATATGGTCGTAATCTCATCATGAAATAATATTTTTACATGTTTTGATGATATTATGAAACTTATCATTTTGATTGAACATAGATAACTTATTGATGTTTTAATTATGGTTACAATTTTGTTATCATTACAATCATGCAATTTCTACTCATATAATTTCAATTGAATGAAAATGATTAAATAATTAATTTTATACCAAAACATAATAAAATTTAATTTTTTGTTATTTTAATTAATTTTAATTAGTTAAATGATATATTATTTTGATTATGTATCATTAGTGTCAATGTTGACAATTTTCATTACATTTGCAATAGGAAAAACAAGATAGAAACATAATGTCCTACCAAAATATTTAATATACTCCATTAATTTCATAATAATCCCATGAATTCGTGTACCACCTTAATTGAATCTATGTATATCTACATTATCATTCTAAATATCATTTATTTGATTCATTCATTAATAAAATTATTACTATATCTTTGTTGTATAATTATTTAAGTTTGTTATATATTTAATAAAAATTAAAAATAACATACCATGATGTATAAAAATACATTATATATCAAAATGATATCTATATTCATATATATATCTTCTGAATACCCTAATATTAAAAATAATAATGTTATTAAAAATATGAATGTGACAACTTAGTCTTTTCTTTAAATAAATTATTATATATATCCAAACCTCATCCAAATAGTCCCTAAAAATAAAAAATTAATTTATATCACTAAAATAATAATATTTATTTCAAAATTTTACGTTATATTCATTTATATCCAATATTTTCTCCCATATGGACACATAAGATATGTTCAAGTCAAATAAAGTGACATTTTGGGGTTTTCATTAAGTTAAATAATATCAAATCAATTTTCATGAAAATGAGTCTAATAAATAACTATAATTAAAAATTATTTGTTTAAAGGTATAATATAAATGATCCAATAATTTTTGAGAATTTTTATTGAATATTTTATAATCCATAATATAATATTTTAACACTAAATTACAATAATTACCCTTAACCGTGGTTCTACATACAATTACCAAAGTTAATATTCAAATTTACCACAAATAAAATCTACATATTTAATAAATTTATTACATATTATTCCAAAGATTCAATTAATTTTACAAAATTCATAACATAGATGTTTCCATAAATAATTTAAAATTATTCATATAAAATTAAACTAAAAACAGTTTTCATGAAAATGCATTTTTAAGCCCAAAAATGTACTAATAATGAAATAAGGTATAATTTTCATTAAATTGATTACATTTTAATGTTAATAACTAATTATTAATTTATTTACATTGTAATAAATTTATGAATTAAAATGTTACATATAATATAAAAAAATTATAGTTTTATAAAAATCTGTAATTTTCATTATTTACAAAAACAATTGTCTGATAAATATGAATATTTTTCCTCAAGAAAATTTTGATAATTTTATTTTAAAAATAATGTTTATTTTGATAAATTTTATTTATAAAATTTTCAAACATTTTTTTAAAAAATTCCAACCTTCAAATATGATAATATTTTCTCTAAAAAAATGTACCCTTTTACGTAAAATTGGATTTGTTATTATATACTAACTATAAAATCATTTGGATAAATATAATGATAAATTAATTTTATAATGTTTATTTTACTATGAATTTTAAACAATTTGTAGTATAGATTATAAAAATAATAATATTTTATTATTCGTTGAAGTTGGGTATTTCTTACAACATTAACCATCGAATAAAGAAAATTTAAAAAGAAGAATAAAATGAAATATTGGGGTTTCACAATTGAAGTCACTTTTAAAAAATAAGAACATCCATGTAAAACCACTATAGAAAAAAAATCCATAAAATCATAATGCAATATAAAGAATAATTTTAAATTATATATTAAAGGCTAAATAATAATTTTAAATAACCCAATTCTATCATAATTCCAATTACTCATTTTATAAATTACAAATCATACATTTACATATAACACATAATAATAATCACCGGAAAACATGGAAAACAAAATTTTAAATTGGTCATTCACTCAGAATATCTTTCCTAATACATTTTTTAAATTGGTCAATTTAATAAATTTAATAAAAATATTTTTGAAAGGTCTAAGAATCTTATTAAATAAAATAGAAGTGAATTGAGTTTAAAAACAAATCTCAACCTTGTGAAAATGTGATAAAACATTCAGATTAATAAGAATAATGTCCTAATGAACCAGTAACACACCCAAAATTCAATATTATTGATAGATTAAATCAAATAAACACCATATGGTTTGGTCCAAAATTTACATGACAAAGGAAGAGGGAAAATAATTAATTGATCAGATGAAATGAAGATGAATACCTTAATAAAAGTGAATCCACAAATATATAAAGGATATGAAGAACTCAATTCATAAGGAAAATGTAGGTTTATTTCACCCACATTGTTCTGTGGATTCATCAATAAAGATAGATGAAAATAAGGGAAGAGGGAAATTAATTTAGGTAGAATAGTTTAAAATTTAAATTTTATATGGATTTCATATAAATCTCATGTTTGGCTGCATGGTTTACCATAACATGTACCATATGTGAACCCAACATTGTAGTCTCAGAGAGTGTTTCATAGATTTGTTTTATAGTTTAGAAATGTATTTGAGATGCATTGAAAAGGTGTCTATAAATGTCTGTAGAAATCATGAGTCTCTTCACTGTCAATACTAGATAAGTATTCAACCTACACTAAAACTATAAATTTCAAAATTATCATGGAGGATTAATCCAAAAATCTTAGTTAAAATAATGAAATCATAAATAATAAAATAACAAAAATATTTGTTTTCAAATTATATATTTATTTTGAATTATTTAATTAAATGGGTTTTGGTGATATTATTACTTACCCCATTTTTTGATTTATTTTAGGTAATTATATTTATAAATGTATGTGTATATATTAAAATTAGTTTTTCAATGGTATGTCAGAGTATATTTAAATTTTTGATTATATGATATTTTGTTTTTATTTTAGTTAGCCTTGTAACCCATTTAAGGTGCATTAGTCCTTTCAAATCTAGAACTTAATGGAAAATAAGAAAATATTAAACCTATTGGAATTTTATGGTATTCATTACTTTGTATTTTCATTATATTATTTATTGTTATCTGGATTTTTATAGGGATGATTGCACGTCTTTTATGATTTTTTCCGTTTATTTTTTTATTTAATTGAATCACATGAGGATAGTGATTTCTTGGTAAATGTGTCTAGGTGTAATTGTTACCATTATATATATTTTTCCGAGATTTTATTGATTTAATAAAATTTAAGAGTTATGAATTGTTAATGAAATTGATTTTTTGATATATTAAATGAGGTGAATTTTGAGTCCGGGTATAGATATATAATTAATTTTGGGTTATTTAGGGTTTATTTTGGAATTTGACAATTATAGTTAAATGGATTTCTTGTGTGTCCCATAGAGACAACAGTTTTGTAATCTATCGATGAAAATATATCAATTCTTCTAGCGAATGACAATCCATTTGGTAGTGATTTTAAAACATCCAATGTGCTACATGTTTTGAATTAACTCCTTATATGTTCCTAATTTCATTTTTGATGAATGGTATCCTTTGACTTTTTTTCCAATTGGTGCATCATTCACTATCTAGGGATTCAAATTTAGCTCTGGGTGATAAGAATTATTTCATTAACATTTTTGGATTATGGTTGTGATATGATAGTTTTATTAAATTCTGTAGGTTCATATGATAAGTCACAACTATTGATTTCACCTATTGGTGACACTAGGTTCCCTATATCTAGCCATGTTGTACCCACTAGCTTTGGAATAAGCCTACATGTTCTAGGGACTAACACCAAGTACATTTTGAGTCCAAGAAAGGTACCTAGTGGACACCCCATTATTTGTGTATTATTGGACCTTTTCTCAACCCCATAATTTTTATTTTATTTTACCATGTCCCTCATGGTTTCTCTTCCCCATTCATGTGACATCCCCCCCATAGCTCGTTTGAGTCTCCTCTCTCTTACTTATCTTCCACATTAATACATGAATGATTTAAAAGAGTAATCATGTCAGTATAAATGTTTAATATCATTTAAATCCTCTTTCAACATCCCCAATTATTTTTCATATATTTACATTTACATTACAATGTATTTGGAATGAAATTTCAACAAGAAATTTTGAAATCCATCTCAGAACATGGGGATTCAGATTCTTGTAAAAAGAAATAATCATGAATTGTGTTTTTTTAACAAATTCCTTGTTTTTAGATGACATGATATTAAGATATGTTTTATACTAGGGTATTCATATTTCTATACTAAATATAGGCCTGATCACCTGATGATAGTTTTGGATATCAATTACACTAATTTCTGGGGAATTTTAGGATTTATTTTCATGAATTTCATTTATGATTATTTTTATAGATTTATATTGGATACAAAATTTATAATCCATTTTTCTAAAAATGATATTTAATGGTTTTAGGGATTTTTTTCATCATTTTTGAAATTTAATGCTCATCTAGTAAAACAAAAAGTGGTCTCAATATAGTAATTAATAAACCAATTTTATTTACCCAAATATTTGAATTATTTTTTTCAAATTTTATTAAAACTATTTGTAATTTTTCAAAAAAAATTATATTATTAATTTATTTATGGGATTTACTGGTTTATAATATATGTTTTTTAAAATAAAATTGTATTTTTATGATTTTTTAGTTGATTATTATAAATGGAAAAAATATTTATTTTTGAAGTGTGAATATGTGTACCAAAAAATATATTTCCAATCCAAAATACATAGAAACTATCAAAATATTATTAAATTAGATGATAAAGGAGATTGGCTGGTGTAGGATAATTTATACAAGGTCCATGGGGGTATAGCTCAATGGGATTTTAGGTACATCTGTCATTAGAGTCCACCTGCTCAGTTAAGGATTTAGAAAGATGTGATTATAACAATACATATTATTAAGATACCTGTAAAACCATATACTCTGATGTGGTATATAATTAATGTATGAAATATACTAAACTTACAGAAACGTCATTTTCTAAATTTGGGTTCACATCATCATCCTTACAATGTGGGTTTGCATCAATTTCATTACATTTGTATTTAAAATTACCAAATCAGTCATAGGTAAACTCAAGAGATAGAAAAATATAAAATGTATCCATGTCACTGGTTTCATAGTGTAAGGTGATGGCTTAGATGTTGTTAATAATGTGATGAACTAGGTTTTTCTATGACTAGTAGTGTCATGGATGTGCATTTATTTTAGATGATCTAACGTTTTTCATGGAAGGGTGTTACAAAGGGATACTGTACAAATTGAAAAAGGATGTATGAGATGATATTGATGAATTTTTCTTTTCGCGTGATACGTTTTGTTTCACCTTAGAGGTGATCAAATTGATGAAATTCATAGGTTTTGGAGCTATTATGAAGGGTATTTATATTATGTAGAGGTGGTCAAATCATCTTTGATGAGGTTTTTAACAGTTGAGAAATTCTATATCGTGTATTATTTTATTTGTTGTAGCATTAATAAGATGATATGATGGTTGTAACACAGAGGGCTCAACTTGTAGTAGGTTTAATTTTTATAAATATATACTAGTCTATCCATATCTCTCTATAGTCATGTTTTGAGACATAAAAAGGTATTTTACAGCTATATCACCTCTAAATTTGTGTTTCTATGTTAGTGGAATTTAAAATGGATAAAATGACTTGATTTTTCATATAGAGGCAATATACGTGGAGTATAAAAGCATATATATATATATATATATATATATATATATATATATATATATTCCTACCTGAATTTCTATCCATCTCAATATTAGGTCGGAAAAAAATATTTTCTTTGAGTATTCCATGAGGATATGGAAGACCTTAACATTCAACATATGTTTTAGATTTTATTGATAATAAGCAAGAAATATTATAGAGAAATTATAGTGACACAAAATTATAATTTTTATATATATAAAAATATTCAATCATTTTAAATGAATATAAATTATATTATACAAACTAATTATTGAGGGCCATAATAGTTTCATGTCATGAGAGTCTAGGTACATAGTATACTAATTGGTTGAAATATCCTAAAAAACACCCATATTGATCTTCCCCTTTAGTACTCTTCAAAAACATACTCAAATTAAAACCATTCATCATAACTTGTGTAAATGAAACATGACAATGGGTGCATTTACAAGATCAGTAAATTTAAACTAGATGGATACATAATATTAACATGAAAATTAGTGTCTGAGAACATCATCACAACATTTAAAACCCATACCCTGGAAGTCAATGATCATAATATTTTTCTATGAACGAAATATTTTCTGTTCTTAATACATGAACCATAAGGTAATATAAGAACATAAACATTAATAGATTATCATTTTCACACGGCATATATTTTTGACATAAAATTATTATATAAAATATTATGTCATGGCTACCCAACAAGACACTCATAACATGCTAGGATTGAGATGACCACCCATCTACCTTAATTAGGCATGGTATGACCATCCATTTTACTTCTTATGGGAATGGGATAACCACTTCTATAACATTTTAGAACATTTAACATTAATCCTTATCCACATAATTGTAGGTAGATATATTTTCCATGCTTCACATAATGAAACTAGTATGGATGTATTCCAGAAGATCCTAAAATATTTATCATAACATAACCCCTAAAATGAATTGGAATTCATAAACATTCAATAATTTTAGAATCTATATAAAATATACAAGTTTCATAATCATTTGATCAATTCATTATAGCATAAACTGTTGAAAACAAATTGTGTTTCATTAGAATTTTATTGTGCTATAACCCATGGAAGTGAAATGGAATTCATAAAAATATTTTCATTGTCAACCATTAAGAGAATAAAGAAGAACTATATCATAGGTTCCTATCCACAAAAATGTGTTGGCTACATAAAAGGAGGTCAACATAGATGGATAATGTTTTTAAGGATCACACAGATGTTTATTGGGGAAAATATTTTTTTATAAAATAACATTTTGAAGATAGATATTGATTCATCATTCTATAAATCCTTATCTTTTAAAATTTCCTTGATATATACAAAGTAATCCATCATTAAAATAATGATCATGTTGGCATTAATTTTTGTTCATCCCATCCATGTTAAAATAAATATTAATTTTATTTTTTAGGTGAAATACAAACAACCATTATTTGAAGAATGAAATTAGGATTCATTTTGAAAAAATATATCAAAAATTAAAACATGGTAAAATAGTGTATTTAATTAGTCATAAAATTAATTTTGATTTTTTCTAGAAATCATGGTTTTGAGAGAAAAATGTTTTTGGACCTAAGAGTTAAATAATGAAATTTTCTCTCAAAAAATTTATATTGAAATCATGAGTAACTACAGATAGGAAAATAAAGGTAAATTTTTTAATATAATGACATAAACATAGGAAAATAATATTATTTACTTTATTAAGATTTAGATAACCAAATTTCATCATCAGAAACAAAATAAGAAACAATCTTGATAGATTAATTGATTGTATTATAAGACCCTTAACACTTCGTTAACATTGATTCATAAGCCCCATGAAAGAACAACATTAAATTAATCATAATATATTATGATATTAAATTAATTCATAATATTAAATGTAAAATGTGATGTATATAAATATCATAAAATATTATAAGTACATAACATAATATATGACCAAATGAATAAAAATTTATATAAAATATCTTACCACATTTGTATATTTTTATCCATAAACCCTTGAAAATGGAGATCCTAAAATGAAAATTTAAATAACCTAGAATTTTTGTGAAATATTTATAAAATAAATTCATTTTATTTATACACCAAACATAAATGAATGAGGAGTTTCATATGGCATGTTTCTTACAGAAGTAAAAAGAGAGATGAAAAATCCCTTAACACTTTAGTAGTAAGATTTTGTATAGTAATACAAAATAAAGAATTGAATAAAATGAAACATTAAATATTATTTAAAAGTGGAAATTAATGTTATAAAAGTTAGAAATAATATTTCCCACATCAAATTAATGAGTACTGAATTTATATATGTCTCCAGGAAATAAATAAGAGAATATAAATCCGTGATATTATATCGAAACTTCATTATTTATTATTTGATACTGTTTTATAATAAATATATGTATATTATAAATTTAAAATATAATAATAATTATATATATAATATCATATAGGACTTAATTATGTCCGTTATTATCTTTTTATTTACAATTTATTTCTAAAATCATGTATTTTGGTGGTAACTACTTTTTTTATATGTGTTAAGTTTTTTATTAATCTTATAGTAATAATGGTAGCATAATATCCATAATGATAAATATGGATTGATTTTCATATTTATAATTAAACTATACTTTTAAAATGTGTCATGAAATATGGTTTTGAGAAATGATGTCTGTAATGATCATGAAGAATGTACGAGAAACGTACGCTTTAGTAACACTTCCATTTTTTAATAATCACAGTGAAAGGAGGTAAGTAATATTTTAAGATTTATTAATTATAATAATATCATAAATAGAATATTATTTCATTTAATATAATAATTCATATAATTAATTCAGTGTGGTAATAAAAAGAGATGGTCTCTTTGATTCGTGAATGCGGTAGTCCACACATACACGAACGACATTATAATGTGTCATTGAGTGAAATTTATAGAAATAAAATGATATATTAATTGTAAATAATTTTATATATTTCATAATTATCAGTATTATTTAATTTTGTTCACATATTTTCTTTAACATTATCCTTATTATCATTCATGTTAAGTGATAGTGAAAACAAATCACTTTAATTTGCAAGGTGATAGTCCGTTGTACATAGAAACAACATTATCATATCCCATAAAAAATGGAAATTAAAAAAGTTCCTTATGATATATTGAGTATAGAGTTATATTTATATTCTAAATATAATATATATAAATTATATCGATCATCACACCCAACTTGGATATGTGGTAATTGAAAAAACAAATGCCATCGTATGTGAGGTTGTTGCATAGTATAGACATGAATGATGATTTATTTACAATATTGAAAAATGTTTAGATTTTATTCAAGAAATAAAACAATGAAATATCATTATATTGAATATACTTATTTTATTTTATAATCATGTTTGAAAAATAATTTATTAAAATCTTGGATGAAATACAATAATAACGCTCATAGAAAAATGTTCCATCTTATTTGGGTAACCTTTTTAGGTTATTGCAAAAAAACATATTTATATGACATATTTTGACCATAAATATGGCATCTAGGATGAGGTTATGGGATTTTAGAATTGATTTTTTGGCTATTAGGTGAATCAAAATTAATTTACCGTGTGAATAGTACTGGAGATAATGTGTCCTCAAATAAGTGAGTTATTTAGAAAACTTGTATTTTTTTTTGAAAAGGAAAATATGTAAGATAGTTTTTGTCATGAAAAAATGTAGAAATTAATGTATTGTTGAGTCTTATAATTTATAAGGTAAATATGGTTAAACAATATATATTTTATAAATGTTTTTAGGCCATTTTTTCCTGGATAGTTTTAGTATTACATCCTAAATAAACCCATTTTACCATAACCACAATAATTATATTTTACTGTTTTTTCAATTCATTATAGAAACAAATTGTGTTGAATATAATAAATTATATAAGTTATTATTATTAAAAATATGGAACACATTTTCAAAAAATTTATTCAATGAGATACGGAAATTTAATTTAAATTTAATCCTACATAGGCGATGAGAAAGTGGGTTTTCAGTAAAAAAAATAATCAAATGAATACATGGTTTTTACATAGAAATATTAAAATTATTAAAATGAACTATATTAGATTTATAGAATTATATTTGAATTAATATTAATTTTAAAAAATTATAAATATTATTTAGCATAATAAATAATTTAAACTGGAATTTTGTTTTCCATTAAAATTTGTTATTTTTCGTAATTCCTAAAAAAATTAATCCTTTCCAGACATTCTAAAAAATAATACCTAAGATAATATTGAAATAATTATTTGAATAAATAAATTTATTTTTTAAAATAAGGGTTCTAAAATTTTAAATATTTAGTTTTCGAATATGTTTTCAAAATATGGAAGAAAATTCTTGTTATAAATTTATAGTTTTTAAGCATAAAATTTAATTTACTAACATATCTTTTATAAAAACATAGAATGTGTCCATAAAATAGTTGAATTAATATAGAATATATATATTTCATTAAACTATTTCATGAAATTTTATTAGTTTAATTTATTATTGTGAAACACTTTTGATTTCTTAAAAATAGTTTTTCAAAAATTAGGTTAATTTGTTGTAAAATTGTTTTTATTTTCATTGATTATAGAATATTCTCTGAATAAATTTTATATATATGGGAAAAAATATATTTTCATAATTATGTTAATATACTTTGTTCCATTTATTCAAAATTGATAAGACATAACTATCATTTTAAATAATAATTCACTATAAGTATGTCACATTTGGTTTAAACTCGTTATTGCATTTAACTCAACCTAAACTATATGTTACGTGTGACTCAATATAAACTCATTATTGCATGTAATGAATTATAAATTCAATATATCATCTAATTCACACTAAAATATGTGTTTCTTATGACGTGAAATATTGAAAAAATATTTTTTAAAAAAAAAAATTAGTCCACAAAATCATTGGGAATTATAGAAATATATATATATACATATTAAATATGAAAATATCACAATATTGAAGGCTAAGTCAATGTTGTAAAATATATGTAATGATTAGAGATTTGAGATATTGATATATTATAGATGTCTTGAGAAGGGCTTCTCTATAAATAGATATGTTATATGCTCATAAAATTTATATGAAACCTATAAAGGGTAATCATGGGGGAATGATGGAGTCCAATAATGGAGACGACGGTAAAAGGGAGTGATTATATGTTAACTTCCTAGGTTAAAATGTAGTTCTGATTTCATTTCACTTTTTATTTTTTGTTTATAAATTGTGGAACTTGTCATTTCATGTCAAAAATAAATACAACTGCTCTTTTAATTTTTATTTAATGACATTATATTTAATGTTTTCCATTACCTTTCCTACAGTTCATAGTTATTTAGAGGTTGATATATTTGATTTTATTGGATATATTTTATCAGTGGTTGTGTAATTATATGAAAGGATTTAGTATGTATTTTTTTCTTTAGTTTTTAATAATAAGTATTCATATTTTATTTACAATTGTATTGTGAGTAATTATGTTTCTTATACCTATGTTCATAGAATAAGTGAGTGTCTCTTGGTGATGAAATCTACTGTACTTTATTGGAGGCCCTCTTATTTATTTTTTGGATATAGGGAGATATAAATGACATTATTTCCATCTTTTACTTTCGACATATATTTTAATAAACCTTAGTTGGTTATAGATTACCTAAATAGATAGATAGTTATGATTATTAATTTTTATCCATTGGTGAGTGGTAAGCATATATACCCCAAAATGTATTATACATGATTATAATATATAATTTTAAAAATATATTTAATTATATTCATTTAATTACTACCATCTATGGATACTAATTCTCTCCAAATTATCCTCTATTTTCATTTATTGACTTAGCTCAGAATGTTTGATCTTCAGTATAATATAGTATTGTTTCTATTTTTTACATTACCATTATATTGGAAATATAATTTATTATTCCCCATTGATTTTACCTCAAGTCATGTAATTCCTATTCATTATATTGGTATTTTTTTAGTTTCATGATTCTTAATTCTAATGTCATTTGACATAGTAGGATGTAAAGACACAAGCGGGAATTTAAAAAAGTTATTCATGTGTAATGTATTTAAAAGCATAAAATTATATATATATAAACTAATAATGATTTTAAATTGCATTTTGAAGATATAAATGAATATTTTCTAGATATATTTTCTATATAAAGAATTAACTTATTAGAAAATTATTTTCTAGGTATAATATAAAATGAACTTATTCCCCCTAGATATACTGCAAACATTAATAAACCAAATAACTTTTTATTTATCTATTATGAGTCTTATTCTTCATAGTTTTTTATTTTTTTAATGTGGGTATTCTAATGTACTTTTAAAATACACATCACTTTAATTTATCTTATCAATTGGTTGAACACCCTCTATATCATTTATTATAAGTTGAACTAACAACCCTTATTGTTTCATTCATATTAATCCACCATGAGGGTAGTATATTCCATGAAGGGGTTTTTATAGAAATGAAACTTTCTTGGTTTAATTTTATGACAATAATGAAAAATTATTTAATAGGTTAGGTGGAAAGAGTTTATTAATCCTGATGATCCTTATGGTTTTGGGATAGTATATATTACTGATTTGTGATAACTACTATAAATATAAAATAGCTTCGGAACTATTTATATGAAAAATTATTGACTTAAAAATATTTAATAATGATAAATAATTTATAAACGGAATCTTCTCTCATTTCATTCCTCTTACCCATAATTTTTGTACCAAAAACAATTCCCATGATGTACGGTTTTCCTCATTGAAATTTGATATCGTAAATGAAAGATACTGGTGAAAGTTCTAGGTTAAAAATTAGTGTGCGGGATAAGGATTCAAATTGATATATCCAAATGCATTCAAATGATGTTGTTAAAATATAACATCAAATGTTTTAAGAAAGAAATACTATGTTCAATAGCGTACATGATACTATACGTCGAGCCTAAATGAAAAACTAAAAACTATAATTTAAATGTTACCATTATAACATGGCCATTGGAATGGTAGGAGCTATCATTATTAACTAAATTATTAAAATATCATTTACATCTGTTTATATAATGATTCATCGGTTTCCAAATTATGTATGAAATTAAAGAAAAAATTTGAATGTAAAGGATGTGTATTTCTAAAAAACAATTTAAATGAAAAATAAGTTAGTTTAAAAAATAATTAAATCACTTTTTTTTGGATTTTATTACTAAAATATAGTTCTAATATTTATAATGTAATTTTTAAAATTCATATAATATGTTTTATATACATTATATGAGAACGTATTAAATTTAATGGATAATAGAAGTAATTTATTGAAATATAGTTTTACCACCTTTTGATTGTGAACCCATTTTAAATATATGTTTTTTTACAATTTGATAAGTTCTATATGAAAAAAATAAAATACTTTGTTGGTATTTGGAAATCAAAATTTACCTTCATTGAAATTTCTATATTTTTCTAATAAAATTTATATTTTAATGACTGGTGACCAATAATATGTTATAATTTCAATCTACCATTTCTTATAATTTGTTTTTATATATACATTTTCCTATTAATTATTTTTAAAGTGAAATTTGATGATTTTTTTATCATTTAATCCAATTTCTGTCATTAGAGGTAATATCACATTATAATTTTGTAAAAACACATGTTAATCAATTTATCAGTTTTTTTATTTTATAAAACAATTATGTCATTTTGAAAATTGGAATTAATTTCAGACAAATTACTGAAATTTTTTTATATAAGAAAATATGGATTCTATTTTTTGAATCATAATATCAAATTTATGTTAATTTTTTTCTTTTATTTTAGGACCTTAATAATCATAACATTAGTAATTATTTTCTTTCCGCTTTTAAATGTAAATAAGCTAAATAAGGATAAAAATAATATTACAATAATATAATAATATACTAACACATGTTCTAATCCTATTTTATGACATATGGATGACCAATAAAACCCTTGAGATGAAATTTTGTCCTTTTGAAACCACATGGGTGTGATTTTGACATTTATATTTTTTATTTAATGATACAGAAAATATGTTATAAAAACATATATTATTAATAAATCAATTTTAATAGAGTCTTATATAAATTATATCGTATTCTATAAATATTAATTAGAAAGATAAAAATATTTCATATAATATCATATTTTAATTATACTTTTTAGGCATGAAATAATTAAATTTAATTATGACACAATGCTGATTTTCTGATTTATTTATTAATAATAGAATCAAATAAATTCTATTATAAATATATATATAAATTTTATATGACATAACTTATATCAACCATAATTTTTTTAGGAATATATTACATGTTATAAGACTATAAAATTATTTTTTTCGAATTATCCTTCTTTTTATATTTCATTTAAATTGAATAAAGTAAATAGTGTAAAAATTGAAGTAATTTATGTATTAGAAAACTAATAGTTGAATAAATTTTTTAATAATATTAAATATATATTTAAATCAATAAGTGACTATTCTAATATATGAAATATCATTTAATATGCAATTATCATAAGTTGACATAGTATATGAAAAATATATATCCTAATAATAATTAAAATGTTCTTAAAAAAATTAAAATTAATTGTGAATAATCAACTTAAATTTGAAATTATGAGGTTTAAAAAATAAATACATGTATAAAATTACTGTGTGTTATTATTTTGAACTATATTTATCTTATCATCAACATATCTCATGTAAGAGCCATTTGAAATAAAAATTTAACTTTTATTAGTTTAATATTATAAGAGTTTCCAATTATACCACTCCCCTCCCCTATAAATAGGTACCCACTCTTCTATAATAATCACACATCCAAAGCCTTTCTGTTTGCCAATATCTACCAAAAACCATTCCTAGAATCCCTCCCCATGTTCTGGATGACTATATTTAGGATGGTTACCTTTTTTAGGTGTTAAGGTGTTCATCAATGTTGATCTATCAAAGAAGAGGTATCGCCTTCTTTAAGTATTTCAATTTTATTTATTCTTATTTCTTAAAGTTTCCTCCAACCATGATGTGATAATAACTATAGTATATTAAATATTCTGAGATTTTGTTATGTTAATTTCATCATGAATATCATTCTCTACTTCAATCAAATGTGAAAGTAATTAAATGTTCGTACGTACATGTGAATTATCACCTATATGAATCGATTTAGTTCATTTTCCATTGCCATCAATCAAGATCTTTTATAATAACAGAACTAATATTCATATGTGATATTCATGAAGTATTTATCATTTTAAAATATTAATATTTCAACTATGTTTTTACCTTCCATTCACATAAAATAATTAACTTTGTGCATGTGTACGTGTGAACTATTACATCCACAAAGTGTTGTTAATCATTTTTATTCACCACATAACATGTATAGTATATATAATTATACTTAATTGATTTTTTTGATTTTAATAATATTATTATCATTACAAAAATTTAAAATAATAATTACCTTAATTTCATATTGATCAATAAAAAAGTAAAATGTTAGTCATTCATAGATACAGCCTACTATCTCCATGAATATAGCATTGTTCATTTTTAAAAACCATAATTAATTATTTGATTTAAAAGGTATGATTAATATATAAAATTGATGATTATGTCATGAATAATATTCTTTAAATTATGGACTTATGACCACATAGACTAGTGACATCAAAACCACTCTCATTTTTGGTTTATGTACCAAATTTTGACAAAATGTCTTATATGAACATAAATATGTGTTTCATTTTAATAACATGGTAATAATTGATATAAATGAAATGATAAAATGGATAATGGTTATAAAAGAAAGTATAAAATATTCTATTTTTAATATTTATTAATATAGTGATTGTATATGATTAGTCAGATACATGGTAAGGGAAATCATTACTCAATTATAAATCATTGAGTTAAATATACATGTCAATGGTTTCATTTTTCCATGAATACGTATGAATGGCCTATTATTGTTTTTCACTGAATATTCACTTATATTGGGTGTATTTATATATTTCACAAATAATTATGACATTGATTTACCCTTAATCTAATGATTATATCTTTGTCGGGGACATTGTTTCAATCTCATTCCATTGAGGCATAAATTCGAATTATACGCCTCCTCCAATTATACATTGTATAATAAATCCCATTGAATATTAATTTATTTCAACAGTTTCATAAATGAATGTTTTTATTTTTAGTTTTTTACCAAATGAAAAAATTTATTTATATTTTAACATATGCGGTGACACCAACATTTCCACCACCGCAACTATTATTTGATATTTTCCTCCCTCAACAAGATGTAACATTTTAAAAGAAAAATAAATAACATATACCCTATTTTTGTAATTTTGTGTTGAAAATGGTTTTGATAATTGAATTATTATATCAATATCTTGAAATTATCTATTGTTATTTGAATGTGGAAATGATATTTTTCCAATATGCATGTTTTCTGTGTTATGATTAAGTTATAGTTCATGGGAATTTATTTTTTATAAAGTCGGTTCTATGATAATACAAGAGTGGGAGAGCCCGTGATGGATCTCCAATGCATTGGGTAATGAGACCGAGTTAAAAAATAAGGTTTCTCATAACATATTTAAGTAATATACTGATATGGATATTCCAAACGTAACCATGAAGGTTACTCCATATGTATATGTGAAAGATATAATAAAATTATGATATATATTCCACAAGATATGTTTATGAATTATGATTTCTAATTTGTTTTGTAGAATCTTATGGTTTCTTGAGGTTTATTAAAAAGGTTATGTTTATGGGTGAAAAGTATGATTTTTTAAAAATATTTTAATGGGTATAACATATTTATGGACTAATGGTTTTACTCCTTATTTATTAATACTTGATGATATTTTTATGATCATCCAATTTTTTTGAAATGTTTTCCACATGGTATAAGGAATGGTAAGAGAAATAAAGATGTTAAGAACACGTTTATCAATAAAAGTAATCTTATTTTTTTAGTTGTTTTATATTTTAGATGAAATAGATTCTTTTTTAGTTGTATCCACTTTGTATAAATTTTAGTTCTTATTCATAGATATGAACTAATTATCTAAAACTCTAAACCTGAAATGATCCTCAATGTGAATTCTTTTCTTAAATGAATATTAGGGAATGTTTATAGTTGGGGCCTTATATTTGGTATCATAGGGAAGGTTTACCCAACTTTATGTATTATGAATTTTGGTTAAACTTATGGTAACATTATTTGTTTTTTGTTTTTGGCATATCCTTCTTCTATAAAATTTTATGATTAATGAAATTCATTTACCAATAAAAGGATGAGGATCGCGAACAACATTCTTATCTCTTCCTGATTATTTACTTTCAATAATTACTATAGTATCATTTCTGTATTATTAAAAAAAATTAATACATGCAACTCACATACAATATTTTTTTTTCAGATATTGAACAATTCCACAATACCTTGATACCATTAAGGATCATGGGTCATTTGTATAAATGTATTATTTTATTAATATTCTAATATTTTCAAAAATGGTAGTTATTATCAATTGATTTTAAGATATTTTTCCTTACCATAATATTTTGAATCATATTATGATTTTGAAAAGGCGGTTGAAGAAGGAGACCCTTGTGCAACCTATTGATATTTTATTTTAAAATGTACCCATTCAACACATACATATGGTATTAAAAAAGTAACATTAATTGAATGTTTCAACTCAAACATAGTCTGAATGTTTTATAAAATGTAATTATTATCTAATATTATGAAATTATATGTCAGACATGATTAATTTCCAAAACTATTTTTTGTGAACACCCATACGACCTGTGTTGTAGTAGGTGTAATAGGATAAATAATTATGTGATTTTGAATAAACTATAAATCATTGTTCCAATGTATGGTCCATAAATCTACATGATCAAAATGATGATGAATGCCAGTGGAAACCATGATCAAGGTACACAGTTTATCATTTTGGGAATTATTTTATTTAATCATTTGGAGGTAAAAAAATAAATATATATAATACTTCATGAATTCAGATGATAAGGTCTTCATAAGTTAGGATGAAAATGAGATGTCTAATACAACCATTAGGTTTAAAACATGTTCTGTTAACTTTTATGGATATTATACCATTTTAATAATTTTATATAAATTATATAGTTTTAGAATAAGGATAACCTGCAGGATGGGTGGCAACACATCACATCTAGAAAGGCCATGGGGATCGAATAAAAAGCTAAAGCATGGTATGGGTGAATAACCAACCACTAGCTAATATAACTTCACCAGTTAGTATGACTAATATTTTTATACCAACATGTTTCTAAAAAAATAATATGTTGATTATTGGAACATATGTTTTATCAAATGGATATTTTTACTATAAGAAATTGATTTGGGGATTATGTGATAAATTTTATTTTGGAAGATGGTCACTATTTTGGGAACCCTATAATCCTAAGAAAAATAGAATACAATAAGATTTTATTTGTGGGGTAATGGCTGAATTTTATTTAGCAAGGGTATAACTTTTTATTATAGAGTTATGGTGATTCGGGTTATTTATGTAAATGATTAACATAACATGAAGAATATATAATTAGGGTAATTACTTTTTGGAATGAAACTATAATGGTGCATTAATATTCTTTGGATATAAATTCTAAAATTTGTCTTCGAATATTGGAAAATCAAAATCATCTAAATTTTGGGTTTCAATCTTCATTTGTATTGTTTTGAGGAATTTGAAGGATTTTTTTTTGTCGAATGGTCAATGATAAACTCTGGGTTTCAATGATGAATTTTTGAAATTAGTGTAGTTATCTGTAACATAATGGTTTATTCATTTAAAGGAATTATCTGATATTTTTCTACATTTTTTGGTTATGTTTAAAATTTCAAGATGTGATTAATAAATAATAAATACTTGGTGTATTATGTGATTCCCTAGAAGTTGATTCTAGTGCTTCATGTATGAAAAAGCCATCTTGATTACTCAACTTATAGAGAAAATATGATTTTGTGGTAGAAATATATTAATGGAAGATACTATATGTGTCAATTAAATATGTTTCCATATGTTCGTAGTCATGCAATTAAATAAATTATTCGAATTTAGGAAAATGATCATAAAATAAAAAAATTTCCATTTACTTCTCCTATCGTGAAATCAAAGAACGTTTTACCCATCGAAAGTATGTAGTTTTGTTATTTTTAACTATCCGATAATCATGTTTTCTATCAATATCCATAATAATTTGATGGTTATTTTTCTCTTTCATATCAATATTTTTTCTACACGGAACCCTAGTTTGTATTTTCTCGAGTGATCTTTGTACTTCTATTTCTATCATTTAATGCGGATATTTAATTAACTATTTTTCCAAAATGGGATTTCAATAATGTTTTTTTGAAAAGTAATATTGTAGTTAATGACCCAAAATGAAATTAGTGAAGGTGAAATTTATTAATTGGGGGAGGATGAAACATCTCATGTTTTAAAAAAATAAACATTATGTTAAATAACATACATGATAAGCTACATCGTGCTTAAACCAAAAACTAAATACTTTTATTTAAATGATACCATTATAACCTCACCATTAGAATGGTAGTATGGAATATTATTAACTATATTATAAATGTATGATTTATATATATTTACATAATGAAACATAGTTTATGAATTTATGGTGGAAATAAAAAAAATTAACATTATAGATGTGTTTTTCTGAAAAACTATTCATATAAAAAATAAGTGAGTCTATAAAATAAAAAAAATTTCATTTTTTGGGTTTTATTAATGAAATATATATATAATATATTAAATTTAATTTTGAAAATTCGTATATGATTTATAGACATTATATGAGAACGAATTCAATTTTATGGATAAATGGAGGATTTTTCTAAACATATCATTTTTTGCCTTTTGATGGAGAACCCATTTTAAATATAGTTTTTGAAAATATGATATGTTTTATTTTGTAAAATAAAATTCTTCTTTGGATGAGGGACATAAAAATTTATATTGGTTTTAATTTCAATTTTTTTCTGATAATGGTTATATTTAATTGACTAGTGAAAAATACTGCATTTTAATTCAAAACTGAATTTTCATTTCCTTTATTTATATATTAATATTTTAAATATAATTTGTTTTCATCACTAGAGGGAATATCACATTTAAATTCAAAATAAACACATGTCAACCTATTGATGGTTTTCAATTTAGAAAAACTTGTTTTATAATTTTGACAACAGGAAATAATTTTTCAAAAAATAATACTACTTTGCTATTTTTTATTTTCAAAATTGGATTACATATTTGAAATTAAAAGGAAAGAATTATAAAAATTGGTCCCTTTAATCCATTATTATTATTAACATTAGGCATTATTTTAATTTAAACAGTTAAAGGGTAAATCAGGTAAATAAATGAAAAACATTAAATTATAAGAGTATAAAACTACACTAACATGTGTCCAGATATTATTTGATGGCATAAGGCTGATCAATACTACCCCTTGGACAAATATTTTGCCTTTGGAAGCCACTTGGGTGTGATTATGATAATTATATCATTTCATTTAAAGTAATGGAAAATATCTTATAAATAGAAGTCTTGTAAATTAAACAATTTTAATATGGGTTTAAATAAGTGATATCTTAGACTATAAATATTATATATAAATTTAAATGCATTGTTTCAGATTGAACCCTCTATTTTGATTTGATTAAATTTAACAAATTGAATTATGTAAATATTGACATTATTTTTCTTTTATAAAAAATATTATGTTATTAAATTAATTTAAAATAATTAAAATATTTAAAAATCCCAAGGTGACTAATATAAGATCTAAAAGTTCATATAGTTCCCAATTATGGGATATTGAACCCATATATGAAAAATTAATTTCCACATAATAATTAATGGTTTGTTAACACAATTATAATTAAAATATATTAATTAAAGATAAAATGAAAATATCAGGTTTAAAATAAAATAAATAAATTACTAAAAATAACGAGGTGAGAGGATTTTGGACTATAATAATCTTATATTCGACATACATCATGTTGGCGACATTGGGATTTAAAAATTAATTTATATTAATTTAATATTTTAAGAGTTTCCAAAGGGGCCCCTCCCCTCTCCTATAAAAAGGTGTCATCTCTTCTCTAAAAATGTCACTTCTAAATTCTTTTAGATTGGCCAATATCTGCCCAAAACCCTTCCTAGAATCTATTACCACGTTATTGAGGCCTCATTTTATGCATACCACCCTTATTTGAGGTGTTATGATGTTCTTTAAGGGTGATAAACTGAAGAAGATGTAACGTTTTCTTTATGTATTTCAATTTTATTTCTTCTTCTTCTATAAATTCTCCACCAACCATTAATAGATAATAATTATTGTATACTCAATATACTGAGACATTATTATTTTAATATCATCACCTAAATCCATCTCTACTTCCATCAAATGGGAAAGGAATTAATCATTAATGTGTCCCTGTGAATTACCACCTCTATGAAACGATTTAGTTCTTTTTCCATTACTGTCTATCAAGATATGTTATAATAATGGAATTAATCTTTATATTTTATATTCATGATACATTTATCATTTTAAAATATTAATATTTCAATAATTTTATTACCTTCCATTCACTAAAAAATAAGAACAATGATTGTGCGTATGTGTGAAATATCACCTCCACGAAGCGATATGAATCATTGTATTCATGGAATCACTTGTATAGTATATATAAAAATATTTAAATTATTATTATTATGTTAATACTATTATGATTATTCTGGAAAGGGAAAATAATAATTACCTCATTTACATAATTATCAATGAAAAATTAAATCTTTCACCATGTGTATGTTTTATATATATAATTTATGATTATTCATTAAGACTCTTTTTTGATTATCGACTTATAACCACATGGACTAGTGTCCTCAAAACCATGTTCATTTTCAACCAACGTTTAAAATATTGACAAAACATTCAATATGAACATAAATTACTATGTAATTTTTATAACATGTTATTAAGTGATATAAAAGGACTAATAAACATGAAAAATGATTTTAAGGAAGTAAAAATGAACCTATGATGGTTATTCTGGAATATAACGATTATACCTGACGAGTTAGACTCGTCAGTAAGGGAAATAATCACTCAGTTTCAATATATTAGTTTATATATCCAAGTTATTGGTTTTGTTTCCCCAAGAATATATATAAATGAACTATGATTGTTTTATAATGAATATCAAAATATATTGGGTGTATATAGATTTTTCACACATAATTATGTCATTGATTTATCCTTAATCTAATTATATGATAATTTTATGGGACTTCATCTTAATCTCCTTATATTGAGGCATAATTTAACATCATACACCTCTTTCTTTTATACGACCACTTTTACGTTTAATTGGTTTCCATGTTATTCAAACGGAATCTTTTTTTACGAAAAGATTTACTTTTTCAGAAAAACTAATTTTTACTAACTTATGCGTTGACAAAAAAATACCCTTCTCCATAACTATTATTTGATATTTGGCTACAACCACAAGTCATAATTTATTTAAAATACAAATAAATACCATATACACTTTTAAATTATATTATTTTTGAAAATGGTTTTGATAAAGGATTTATTATGTCAATATCATGAAATGAACTCTTATGATTGGAATGTGGAGATGTTGTTTGTCATGTTTTATTTGTTATGATCATGTTATATTTCTTAGGAATTTCATAAGTATACGGGTTCTTTTGTGCTAATATGAAGGTGGGTGTTCCCATGATAGATCTCTAATGCATTGGGTAGTGAGAAATATTTCAATAGTAAGGTTTCAACTATGTGATTTAGAGAATATAATGAGATGGATATTATAAAATGAACCATGACGGTTACACCCTTTGTAGTTGCGAAAGCTATAATGTAATTATGATATGGATTCCACTTGTTACCTTTATGATTTAGGATTTCTAATATTTTTATCATTAATCTTTTTATTTTATGAGGTATGTAAAAATGTTCATTTTTTATAGTTAAAAATATTATTTTGTGGAAATATTTTCATGGGTTTAAAATAATCATGGACTAATGGTTTTACTCCTTATTTTATATTCCTTACTTATCTTTTCATGATCTCCAATTTCCTGAAGGGCTTTATTTTTTATTGATTTTTCATAAGCCATTTTCAAGGGGTGAGGTGGAACCCTTACAAGGACCGCATGCATATGTATAAAAATCCCTATAGTCCTTAGATGAATTAATTTCCCATAGGCTTCAAACATTACATAAAACCAAGTCTAACTACTTGGAACTGATCCACCCAAGCATCTTCATCATGAAATCAGATCTCCACATTCACATGGATGTTCAACTAAGCTTTACCTTTCATGCACATACTAGTCCCAATGGAAGATGACATACCCTCTCATTCTTACAATCTGTTTAGCTTCTACTATGATGAAATCACATTTCTCATCCTCCATCTGAATATTGTTCCTTGTAGGTTGTCTGGTTCGAATCATCAAATAAGTTGAACCTAAGTCCTTGAGGTGGCTTGAAGGCGTTACTAATCCGAATTTCGGGGTGGACCGAAGGCCTTAAAGGACATGGAGACCAAATCGGTGGCCCGAATTCCCAAACGGGGGAATATTCCTAGCTACTACAGTCCCAAACAATACCTGTTATAGTTCCTACTACAGTACCAACTATAGTGCTTCACAGTTAATAGTATATTACTACTATAGTATGGCAACAACAACCTTGAAATTATCCCCCTCCTGGATTTGATATCGGGTCGCCTGGATGCACTTAAGTAGTCATCACCAATTGGGCTGAGGCTCATGTGCAAAATGATATTTTCATGATAATCCCTTATTTCTAAAATATTCAAGATTGTATAAGGATGGGTACGATAAAGGAATATGTTAAGAATATTTTTATCATGGATTGAAATAAAGTTCCTTTTTAAGAAAATTTATATTATGGAAGAAATGGTTAATATTTTAGTTGAATCCACATTGTATAAATTTTAGTTTTTATGTAATAGGTATTGCCTAATTATCTATAACATTATCATGAAAAGATCCTCATTGGGAATTCTTGACATAATTCAATATTATCAGATTTTTAAGAATGAGAACATATATAATCATTCTTAAATCTATGAATCTAGTTATAGAAAATTAATTTCACTCGTTATCCAAATAATTAATAAATATAATACATAGTCAATTATTGTGTTTTTTTTCATGGATGATTGAATGAGAATGAATATTAAGAAATATCAAGTTCCTTAGAAGCTTATGATGTCCTGGCCATTTTTTTATCTTGGTATATCTTTAGAATGTTTCACTAATTCATGAATATTACTTCCCCTTTCACTACATTATTTTCTAAATATGTACTCGTATTAATTTTTTACTATGTTTCTTATCTTAAATAAATATTATTTTTCTCCTAATAGAGGTTATTTTTTATTATTGTTAAATATTTTTAATCAATTATTTTAATAAAGTGTGATTAATATTATAATTTTTCAATTTTGATGGGAATAGATATGGTTTCCATTAGTGTGTGTGTCATCTCATTACTATGTTGAGCATGTGAGTTAATGTAGTTTCAAATAATGTTTAAATAGTATCCACTTATTCAATATAAAATTTTTATTTCTTTTACTATATGAAATATTGTATTTTTTATCATATATTTTTTATATAAATAATAAATATGTACTATATATAAATAAATATATGTATAGGTTGGAAATGGTCATAAATCCCCACCCATATAGGACATGTTAACTATTCGTGGGATGGATCTATGGACATCCATTACTCATTATACACAATCCCTTATTTCATATGATGGGCTATGATATTTATGTTCATATCTTTCCTTGTATACCTATCTCTGATATGTTACTCATACCCTAACATATCGTTACACAAAAACTCATATGTGTGAGTGAATATAAGTATATGGGTATGTTAATATAGGTGATCGAATTGGATCCTACAATAGAAGCTTAACCCATTCATATTAAATCATTGATGTAAAACTATAGTTGGATGTAAGGGTATAAAAACTCTTAGAAAAAGTTATTCTTCATTATGGTTTGAGTTAGAATATATAATGAATTTTTAAAATCTATTACTATCATTTATTTTGTTTTTTAAAAAATCATGCTATATATGTATGAAAATGTGTATATAGGTCTATGTATACACCTATGATATCACTACTATGATGATACATCAAAGGTGGTACCCAACAATGTATTTATGCTCACCCCATGTAAGGAAAAGTTAATGGATTTGATGGCTTCATTTTTTAATATTCATGATAACCATAGGTACACCATTACATATTTCTTCATTGGGACTATATTTAAGTGTTGGAAATGAATGTGTGATCAATTATTAATTTGGATTCAGGTTATTTAGATGTGGTCTAAATTAATATGAATGTTATTTACAATCCATCATTTTGTGTCCCAGTTTTTTCTGATGTGTTTGGATTGTGTTTTTTTCTTTTATATTTATGTATGTATTTGCTTCTAGTTTAATTGTTTGGATACATTAACTTAGTGTAATTTTGGGTGTTAAATATTAATTTTTATTCCCTTTTGACCTACATATACTGTATTTTTATTTTGGATTATTTTGGAACATCTTACATATGAATAATTCATAAGGTTTTTCTAGTATAAATTCATTTTGACTTATTTATTCTGTCACAATGGTTAAATCATTCCATAATATATAATTTAGAACCATGATGCTAGCTTCTAGAATATAGGGATTAGGATTTTATATTATAGTAATAGTACAAGTGATTTAGGTATTGTATGAGAATTTATGACAAGGGAAATACATATATGTTTTATATAATAGATCCTACTCAATATCATTCTTACATAACATATTTAGGGAATAAAGTGGTGGATTTTTCCAAGGTGGAGTGGGAATGATATTTATGTACCCAAAAATCATCATAATATTTAATTCAAAATTCAACTCAATAATATGATAACAAATTAGTGGAACCATTCATTAAGTTACTTGAATTATCATTATGTATAAGGTGGAATATCCCAAAAACAATGTGTTAAGATAAATAATCCATGAAACAAAAAATGAAAATAATTGAATTGAAATATAGATCATATTATATTTTTTATAACATATTTTTTAAAAAATAAAATAAATTTAATATAAATTTCCAATTATATGATATTAAAATTTTTGTGTATAACTATGTGCATTATCCCGAGTACTATAGGGATATAAATGGGGTTAACTTATATAATAAAAAATGATTAATTGTTTTATGATAAAATTTTAAATAATTTAATTTCAATAAAAAAATTCAAACATACAATATTTCATGTATAAAATCATTCTACAACACTATAGGAAAAGGGAATATAATATAATGCTAACTTCATTGGATGTAATCTCAAAAAGACATTGTTATAAAAAAATGTATAACTTGTAATCTATTTATGATCAGCGAAAATTAATATACATAATTATATATATATTTATATTTATATTAAAAAAATTAATCTTCGGTTATATATTGATGTATGATTCGTTTCTTCCGATATATGTAACTGCATACAATTGAAGAATGTTTTAGTGTGGTTGAATCATAATATATCCATAATAAGTCCAGAATTATAATCATGTGTGCTTCAAATGAAAGATATTTCATAGTCTTCATAATAAAAATATGTGATTTTATCATTAATAAATATAATTCACAATGAGTTATTACTAGTATAAATTCCACAATATATAATTTCTGTACTTATTAATCATTAAACTATAGTAGGCCATTCACCGACTATTAGTCCAATCATTAAATATTAGTCCAATCAGAGTGATGCCTTGGACATATAGGCCTATCATGAATAGAATATAAACCATTATTATGATCATATCCTCTTAAATTAAATGGAAGGAATTCATCTTAAGACTCCACTTATTGATATGTAATTCCAAACATATATTCATAATTTTAACACATGATCATTCATCATCCCAATTTTCCCATTAAAATATATATTTATTATTTTAAAAATAAGTTAATATTAAGAAACATTTTATTATTATAATTCAACATTAATCAAATAATAAATTAAATAATAAAAAATGATACAGTATAGGAATAAACCATATAAAAAACTACAAAATAAATAAAATATACAATGAAAATAACAATTAAATTAAAAAACTAAAAACAAATAAAACAAATACAAGAAGGAATATCTAATTATTCCCTCATATTATGAGTAATACAATAAAATTAAGAATGAATTTTGAAATAAAAACCTATATCATTAAAATTGTTTTGAATAATATGGAAGGATATATTTTCCATTTTATATAGATTGGGTAGGATACATGGACTATATTCAAAGTTCCATCTAAAATATTATAACGATTCTAAGAATCTATATCAAAAAACTGAGTGGGTTGAACTTTATATTATGTCACATTCATACATTAAAACTATATAACAATTTTTACTAAGGTTTGGACTGATTAGATGAATAATATTCATACAATCGGTTTATGATTTAAATGTTCTGAATTTATATTCTTTACAGAAGACATAGAATGATATGATAGGTCATAATAATATATTTCAAGATTATTTTAATCCATTTTAGTAATTTAATTTTGAGATAATCCATTTTAACAAAAAATTTCCATTCAATAAAAAGAAAAATAACACTTCCCTTATGCAGAATCATCACACCATTATTCGTGATAATAATGTTATAAAAAAATAGCTTAATATTTCATATATTTACATAATTTTAAAAAATAATTATTTAAATCATCTAAAAACATATGTGATCCTTGAAATGAGTATTTTATTTTTAAAAGATTCCAAAAGAGCCCATAATTTTAATAACACCCATTCATTATTTTCCAAAAAATATATTTTATTTATGCTTTTATTTTTATTAAAAAACTTTAAATAAAGATATCATGATTTAGTTTCTAAGAATCAAAAAATGAGTAATGGTTAAGAGTTCACCACCTCAACTGTACATTTTCCTTCATTCCATATTCATCAACCTTCCTAGATTTATTATTTTCATTCCTTTATTCTATGTTCATGATTCAAAAATACATAAAAACTTCAATAAATAATTTAACTATTAGTACTAATCTAGAATAATTTCATTGATTGAGTACTCTAAAGGTCAACATTCCCTTTTAGAGGGTGATTTTCAACTGCATCCTAGAATTCAACACCAAATATAATTCTCCTCTTTAAAAACAACAATTAAAATCTATCCACTTATAATTGTTTATCCAATTATCTTACTATAACATTAAAAACATCTAAAAACATATATTTAACAAATAATAATCCTATTGAAATAATATTTGACGTCATATTGATAATAATAATTCTACAGACTAAAATAATTATTCCTTATAGTTCTAAATAGATTCAATATACAATCTTCTACTAAATCACAACTTATTTCCTAACCAAAACATAGATCTAAATTTTTGTTACAAAATTATATTCTATTTTTATGTATATAAATATGTGCACAAATTTTTATTTACAATCTATTTTTAGTGATTATAAAAGAAATTTAGAACGGTTGTCTTCTATAACATTCCACTAAATTGGATAATGATCTATCATATTATGTATAAATAAAATTCTCTTGTTTCTATGTCATTATGATATTTTAAAATGTAACTATGAACTGATATAAGACATAAAATTATGTTTTTGTTCACTATCATTGTTATATATATTAGTTTTGTTTCATGAGTAATAAATATTTTTTTATATAAATATTCATTACTAAATGTTATTTTATAATATCTCACTAAAATGTCGAACCAATATCATATCATATGATTTAATAGGTCAATATACATATCCTAGTATTATTGTAGTTACTTTTAACGTATATCTCACTTCACTGGTATTTAGGTAGATGATAGTTCAAAATAAATCCCATATAACTCATGGGATTTTTTGTAAAAAAAATTAGATTTACCGAAAAAACTACTTTAACTTATATACTTAAATAAAAAAATTGTAAATTTAACCTAGATAAGTGTAATACCAACATCATAATCAAATACATGTATATATGTTTTAATGTTGTTTTTATCCTCTATGTAATAGAAAGGATAATTCATATGAAACCCATTTTAGCATGGCACAGAGATTAGATGATTTTGTTATTGATTAGTGCCTATATTTAATATAATGTAACCCAATTATATTTTTTGGGATTCTATATAACTATTTAGTTTTTATGTACATCACATGCACATTAAATGTCTTGAAATTCATTTTTTTATAAATCATTATTACGTTTTAATTTTAATATCTAAATACTAATAAATAATAATTTTATATTTCATCCATGATAATGTATAAGAACTATTACCCTATTTATTTTGTAATGAACCCATGGAAAAACATTAACTACAATATTTAATCACATATCAAACGGTGTCATGTTAAAATGATATATAAAACTATTTTTTTATAAGAGAATAAAATCAAATGAAACAAAAAACGTAACTTAGAGGATTATATGTTGTAATAATTATTTAACCATAAAATTCATAAATACAGTCTTATTAATTATATTTTTCAATAATATGGCCTTAAACCCAATAATCAATGTATAAATAATGAAGATAAATATTTTTTTAATAGTTTTTTTAATTCAAAATATTCAAAAATAATGAAAATGCATCCCAACTATAAAACTGGTAAACCAAATAACTAATATTGGATAAAATAAATCCATATATAATTCATGAATATAATCTTCTTATTGAATTGTATGATATTTTTATGTTTTAACTAAATTTTTTAGACTTATCAGACTATAATTTATTAATGAACTCTTCAAATATTAATAATATTTAAAATATTAAAATAAAAAAAAATTCCTAAAATTTATAATGACCATTTCATAATATAAATTATATTTAAATAAAATTTTCTTCATCCAAAAAAAATTCAGAAATAACTAAAGTCACAAAAAATGTTTGCAATATTTCATTTAAGTTACCATGAAACTACATTATTTTTGCCACAATGATGTGATTCATAACAACATAATTTTCAGAGGTCTAGGAAAACAATGCATAATCACATTATGGTTTTTTTAAAATATTGTACTATAATAAACTATATAATTAAATTATGTGATATTGACCTGGAAATATAATTTCTTAACCTTGTCATTATATCAGACTATAACATTAAATACCTTTCCTTATCATGGAGAGTCAATAATTTACAATGTTGTTTTTATACAATTGATAAACCATAATTATTTATTTTTCTATAATGAGAAATAGATAAATTGGGTGGACTTATATTCCATAAAATATTTCCCTTGTGTTATACATCATTTATGATGTATAAATGAATAAACATGGCCATAAGTTTATACCTTGTAATAATTTCAATGGTAGCAATAAAAACAACGATAAAAAAGTCATACCAAATTTACATATTAATTAAATATATTTATATTATTTCATTGATATATAATATTAATATCACAATATTATCTATCATTTAAATATTATACATGATGTCATTCGTTTTTTATATAAATATTACAATTTATGTAATGAAATTATTAGAAAACATGTGCTTTTGTATGTTTTATTTTGTTCTTGATAGTAATATTTCAGTATTTAATTTCTCAACTATTTATATCTAATAATACTTTTGTGTGATATATTCGTATTCCCTTTTGATATGGAACATTATTTCTTATTTTGATTCACCATCATCGTGATGGTAATTTTTATTCAAATAGAATGAAAATGGTGTAAGCACAGCCCGCAAAGGCAGGCTTGAAGAAAAAAAGATTATATGTGTCCAAAATATTGTAGACCATGGGAATCCCCTCTAATTATGTTAATCTTCATCAATTTTAGACTATTACATTTTTGAAAAAATATTCCCTCTGAGCATGTAGTGTAGAGATATCTAAGATAGTCTACTACCTTATTACGCTCATGCTAGGTGTATATCACTTTAGTATTATTGTCGATGAAACTATGAAATTATTGGATGATATAATCCCTACACCAGAGGATTACTCCGAGTTCGTGAAAATATTTGAGAAATTGAAATAAATCTGTTTTAGCTTACACAAGAACCAACTCCTCTACTGACACATTGTAAGACCGACCAGCATGGTCATGGCCTCTTCCAGGATAAAAGTACCTGAGACCAACTAGATAGATAATAGTAGAATGGCCAAACCATTTCCATCGTGAATGACTCCCCCACTACACATAACTCCGGAGACATAAGATCCATTTTTTGTTGAGCTTCATTCCCCTTGGAGGAGTGTTTCAATCGGCCCATTTACTAGTAGTAGTATTGATGACAGGAGGGGAATCATGAAAGGATGTTTTAAGTTGTTGTAGTGTTGGTGCCTCCCTTTAGGTGCTATGAACCCTGACTATACGAATCAAAAGATTTTAAATTCTAATGATGATTAAGTTCCAATATAAGGCATCCCCTTCATGGAACCACATATTATATTTTTTCCACAAACACAAACAACCTGTATGAAACACTATGGTTTTCTCTCTTCTATTTGTTCCCTCCTCACACAATCCATAGAAACATAAATCCAAAAATAGATAGTCATCCATGTCCTAAAATGAGAAAGATATGAACATGCCAAAAACATCCAAACCCCCTTAACCCATTCACACTCAATTAATATGTGACCCGTGCATTCCCACATATTCCACATAAAGCAAGAACACTAGAAGCCAAACTAACAATTCAAGGCATAATGTTTTTTAGTGGGGACTTCTTTGTTATAAATTCTCCATGTAATAATGTTGTATTTTTTATATATTATCCTCGAACCAAGAACATCATTCCTCTCATTGGGAGGGTCCTACATGGTCCAGACATGATGGAATTCCTTATTCCTGAAATGGACCGAATTAGACGAGGTAAACAAACACTTATCTAGAGCTGAGGTCAGGTTAATGAGAAGGAAATTGTTTACCCTCTCCCTATCTAGAACACCATTGTTGAATGTAAGTTAGAGGTTTCCTCCCTATAGGATATGTCTATGGCATGACATCCCAGGTTTATGATGACATCCCCACACCATTTGTCTTTCCAAAAAGTGCCATCTCTAATCCTAATGATCCAGTGAGTATGGGGCCTGGTGGAATTTACAATGGGACCAATCTGAGTCAAAATGTGAGAATGATGTCAATCACATGTATTATAATCCCTCAAATAATGGTCATTCAGTGTTATCCCCCACTTGTTTTACTTCTCTGGCACCTCCTATGCCAATTTCTAAAGCATGTAGGTAAGGGTGTCATTAAATGTACAAAAAATGATAACACCTTTATTGATAGGTCCCTCCATCTTGTGCCATGAAAGTACATTCCTTATTTCCTCATACATTTAATCCTAGATGAAACCAGTAATAATATAGTTTATATTGTGAATAACACTTTTTTTTACATCAATGGATTATAAGGTGTGAACCGGAGTGGCCAGGAGTACACTTTTAACTAACGACAACCTACCCAAAAGGGACAAGTACCTACTATTCCATTTACGTAACCGATCCATGATCCTAATTATGAGGGGATCAAAATCATGAATACCCAGTCTCTTAAAGGAATGATTATCTTTAATGCACATAATGGGGAGATCTCCTCTATGCATTCTTAGGGTGTGGCTCACATTAAGGAACCATATGCGAGAAAAAATACGAGATATGAAAAAAAATCTCTTGATATTATTAATAACATGACTAATTGAAAGACAATAATCCTCCAAGACACTCCTCAAGCATATAACTAACCTTTTCATCACATTAATGAATATTATGGAATCATTAGTGTACATGAACTGAGACACATATGGAAATCTCATCATTATATGATACAAGAGAATATCGCCACTGCATAGACTATGTTATATGAGACTACTGATCACATCCTATGAAATTTTTAATATTCATAGAGAGATTTGGGCCCCTTGAAATCCACCATGTGTTTCTTTGTAGAATCCAAAAATATTTATCCCATGAATGTTATCGCTATCCATGCTGAGCTAAAGCATTGAAAGAGGATGTCAATATTCCAAGGAGAAAAGAACTTTCCTACAAACACATTGTTGATAATGCTCCATTCAACTCGATCATAGTACTCTCTCATATCATTATTGATTTCCATATTTGAGACATTATTTTTGAATTTTATGTACACGATCATTTTCTAGGCCAATGAGATCACCCCAGGATCGAGATCCCCCTCATGAATCCATGTTGTTCAATATAGATCAATTGGGGAAGATTGAGAGATAGTTCGGTGTTAATAATGATTTTTAGGATCTTGTACAGACATTTCACATGATTATCGGATGAATGTTGTGGGTATAAGATGGATACTATTATTTTTAGATGATCATGAATGTTCTTGCACATGCCACTCATAGAAAAAAACCTCTGTATAAAAATTCATGGATAACAATAATTAAATCAACTTTCACAGTCTATTAAAAAGATTTATAAAAGGTAATGGGGATCCAATTTTGATACAACATGTTTTATGGATTCAAACTCGTCAGGGCATCAATAATATCTTCCTTTTAAGGATTGACTCCCAGTACTCCATTTCCCTAGGAAGAACAATTGGACGGAAACACCACAAATATCCACACATTTCCCCCTGGTACACATTGGGCACGTGAGTGCTGGGGTCAGCAAGAAGATCTCAAAAGTAAGATCCTTCCAGCTCTACAACCACCTCCTTATCATTGGTATACTAACCATATTATATCTCTATATTTTGTTTAACCCACATTTTACATTACTTAATAAAATCATGAAAATAAGATATATTCCTTTCAATATTGTTAGCTACATAATCCTTGCATCATTTGTAGCCTTGTTCTATTGATTCAATAACTTGTCAAATTGAATTTGTTTCCTTATAGTGAGGTCCTAAATGATCTATTCACTCCATTAATTTTCAAGAATCATTTCATGTCGATCAAAATCTTTCATGGGTGCTTCCAAATCTCTAATGAATGAGGGGATATCCTAATACCACACATGGATATTTATTTTGATCCATCTCAATTTTTTGTGAAAGGCTAGACACACATACCCCTAAGAAAGGTCGTTTCAATATTCCTTGACCAAATCATGATAAACGGAGATATATTCCCAGTCCTGATAGAATTGGAATGAAGCATGATGTTCATGACCGGAAGATAATGAAATCACGAGTGGGGAGTGGTCTGATATATCGTGTGCTAGTTGCGAAATCCGAGTACTCGCATATGAAATTATTGAATTCATGTTGGCCAACCATCATTCCAAATGTCTCTACAACCTTTGGATTCCTCATTGATTATTACACAATGTAAACCAATCACTTGAGTATCCATGATCCATAATTCCACTACCTACCATAAATTGAGAAAAATTGAGTCTATATTTCAAATTAAAAGGTCATCATCACTTCCTCTCTTTTGATTCTGCAAAGAGAAGGGTTTGATGTACCATTATATCATTTCAAAGTCAACAATTATCTTATGGTGAATTTGGATGGTGGTGATGGATGGTAACAAAGCGACTCAAATTTGAATTTTTTTATCCTATTATTATCCTTCTAGATTTCATATTCATGTATAATGTTTATGTACTTGTTTTCTTTACATACTCTATTTTTAATCCTTACCTTGTTATACATGAGACATTATGCATTGTGTTTTAATGGTTAAATGGTTCCCATGGTTATGTGTGTTGATACCAAGGTTCTTGTTCAAATCCCATGGATAATGATAACGAACTATTATCATTGGGTCATGAATGCATGGATAACATGTAAGGTCAACCTAGGTGGGTTAAATACAAAATTTTATCAATGGGGGAACTTTTAATAGATTCATATTTTGAAAAAAAAATAGTATAAGATGTGAGGGGAGATTCCATTTTCTATATGGTTAAAAATATATAAATTTAATTCTCAATGATTTTTCATGACCTCACACACCCACATTTACATACCTGATTTTATAGCATTTTGAATTTTATCCATGATTCCTTTACCGATGATTTCATTAGGTTGTGGAACCATATTTAAATATAATTTCTAATTAACCTACATTGGGGAAGATTCCAATATCCATTATATTATATAATAATGAATAAACTTGGTTAATGGAACATAAATAATGTCATGAGGATCTTGAGGATAAGGTATTTATTTTAATGATCATGTGACATTGGGATTCACTACTTCTCTTTGAAATGAAGGATAATAAATGCCTACGGATTTTTGTACATTACTAGAAGCATTATTAGGTGACTATTAATAAAATGTATCACTATATTAGTATTTAATATCTTTATGGTCAACTCATAGGACACTGATGGTTTTATATGATTTTTTATTGGGTTCATGTCAGCTAGTAGTAAAAGAGAAGCATATTACTATGACAGGATTCAGGAGAAGGAATAGACATTTTTCATAAGTTGTTTTTAAATTTGGTCTTATTAACACTCTTATTGTTTTTACGGGATTGATTAATCAAATATTTCATCAAATAGTGGACTCAATAATGTTTCTTTTGTGTATTACATTTTTTTATACTACATAATGGATGAACAACAAATGGAACATTTTGTTATTTTTTATAAAACAAAAAAAAAGAAAAATATGTTTTGAAATATTGCTAAATATTAATTTTGGATAAATTAAGTAATGTTTCATTTCAATGATATATCTATAAGTGAAATATCATTTGAATTTCTGAGGATTAATGTGGTTTTTTCTGGGTAACATACCTAGAATGTGTTTTTGGTTCGAATAATATGGGGTTTGGCTGATTATTATCGGAGTTATGTTCTATATTTTTTCATTATTCAGTATCCTATAACTTATTTCACAAATAATGATGTTATTTTTAACATAGTGATAAGTGTCGAATATCATTTTATTAACTAATAATGAGGGTTACATCAACATCTATCAAGATTCACCTATACCAGGGATTGGTATAGGAAATTTTTTTGTGCCTCAGGAATAGGATTAGGATGTGTTATGAAGTATTGGAAGTAGTTGAGGGTCTATGACATGTTCTAACTGTTCTCTTTTTTGATTAATTATCTTAACTATGATCTCAAATTTTATGTGGTGTTGTTGGATATCCATGTATGGTGTTTCTATCCCTTCTATGAATTTTGTGATGTATTTTTGGGTCATTGGAACCAAGAATATATTTATAAACAGAGTGATAAAAATCAATAACTGGAAATCTATTTTTGGTTTATTTAGTCATTTGGTTTTGATATTAAATACACACTTTGAAAATTCTATGTTTATAGTAATGCATTCCTTGGGAATTCACTGACTCAATCATTAAAGGGATCATTGGAAGAACGGTATTTCAGGAGTGTAGTCACTAAGGTGCACTTCAAAATGAATTTTTTTGATGGGAATATATTCTTATCATCTATAATAGATAGTTATTTATTTTATTCTTGAATTATAATTAAATAATAAACATTATTGATTTCAGTTTTTTTTTGAAATATTTCATAGTAGGGAGACCATGGGTGACTAGTCTTGATCCCATGATGGTGTATTTTATATTCAAGGATGATTGGTCATTTTGATAACACTGATGTGGGAATTAATTGATAGTGTAAATTAGTCTAGATGGTTCGAATACACTAGGACAAATATAATGAATCGCAATAATAAATTTCAATTTTCATGTTATAAATGAGTTGGTTTATTATAAACATTATATAATTATTCTCTACGTATTAGTATATTACGGTGGAGTACTATATACCTACCAATTTGTCAGGTCCTTTACTAATTTTTTTATATAAGAGTAATTATATTTCCATGAACATGATATATTTTTACCCATGGAATACTATTTGGAAAGTCTGATTTGGGTGATCAATTATTGACTCGAGAAGTGATCTCATTAAATTTATATTATGCAGACTACAAAAATTGAATATCTCTAGAAGAGGTTTATTTCATGAATATCCTTGGAGTGACTTCTATTTTTTTATAATAGTGACCTAGGATTTAATGTATCGCTTTCAAAATATTTTCAATATTTGTACATAGTTAAATTTAAAAATGTTTTCTGTCTATCAAACAAACGAAAACATTGATCATCCATTCAGGTTCTTGATGATATGCCTTATGCATGAATTCCTAATTTCAGATATTCATTTGAAAATAACATTCCATTGGTTTAGTTATCTTATAAAAATATTATCGTACATTTTTTTAAATTTATCCTTTTTAATAAATTTATGGACATCCTTGATGATATCATTAGGTATGGGTGGAGTTGTGTAAACATTCATTGGATGGAAATTTTATTGTTCATGAAATGAAGTAGATGGTTTAGTTGATCATAAAAAGTGTAGAGGCAGCATAAAGATACCAAAAATCTTATACATAGTGTTTTCATCGAGATTTGGAGTTAGGATAGGTGATTGAGTTTTTACCATGATTTCACCACTTTTGGGATATCTTTTATTGGAGGAAATGTGTAACCTATAACAATGGTGTATTTTCACTCTATAGATCATCTAATGTATTCGAAATTTGTAATCTCTATTGGAATAAATTTATCTCTTGTTGTAAAATCATGGCGTGTTTTAGGTATCCCAAAAAAAGAAGTATAAAATAGACACTATTCATGTGATATATAGGTAATGTGTTGATCCCTATAACAAAAAAAATTACGGTAGCTGGTTCTTATTATAGAACTTTATTAGAATGTTATTCACGTTAAAATTATTTTGTATATCTATGTACTATAGTTTGGTAGAAGGTTAATCTATATGAAATGGGATTATGAGGCACCAATGGTGTAGTAGTGTCACTATCTCATTTCTAGTCCATAATAATAATTTCATTTGGGGGGAGTATCATAGTGGGGAAATTTTATTCACCCTTATGATAGCAAAAATGTTTCATTTTATTCTTTATTTTCTGTTGTTTGGTTTTAAATTTCTTTTATTGGAAAATATAATGTATTTTTATTTTTCAAAATGATTATATATAAAAAAGGAAAGACCAAATTATTTCACCCAAATTATGAAACAATATAATGAACCAAAAAATAATTGTTGTCATTATTAATAAAATTGGAAAAATTCTCAATATATAATTTCCAAAACATAGTACTTACCATTGTATCTAGATCATCCTTTATGAGGACTTCAAAATGATAATCCATATAGTCCCTGGATTGAATGTAATTCTCTCTATTTTTCATCCATTCATTGAATTGTCTTATAATTATATGATTTGTAATGTTAATCAATTCACACTTGTCACTATTACTCTCAAAATTATAAATGTTTCCATCACCGTATCAACTTTATTTGGTGATACATTAATCAAAAGGAATCCTCCAACATTTCTTCCACAAAATGAAAAATTAGCTCCAGTTTTTTTCCAATTTTTTATTCCTCCACACCTTCCCCCCACATTAGAGAATATAAAACACCCTTGGATGGTCAGACCTATCCGAAATTGAATCAACATTATCTCTATATAGTTCTATGGATACTCCTTATTAATTATTGATTTCTTTTATAAATCCACCATCCTTATCTTAATCCATGTAATCTCCTCATTTAGAAATATTGTTTTTATAATGATGGTTGTCACTCTTATACCACTATTGATCCTTATAAGAGATCTTAAAATAAATCTCCTTTAATTTTTTAATGACCTAATCTCTATTTATTTTGGTAAGTATTATATTATGGTCTCCATTTTGATTTCCTCATAGTAATCAAAATACATATCCCTGACAATTAGTTTTTCATATGTCCCCTCTTCGTTCTCAAATAGAAATGATCTTTTCTGTGTATTAATCTTGAAATATCATATGAGCATTAAAAAATAATTTCATCATCACAGTATTCTTCATTTAATATTATTCAAATAGTTATGTTTTCTGGCCATGGTGAAACTCATTGATCTTGAGTCAATCCCTCAATTTACAAACCATCAAATTAGATATCTAATTTCATATTTGACCTGTTTCATCTCTGGATTGGCTTGTTATCTTAATTCATATGACCCCAAAATAAATTGGACATACATGCCTTAAAATATATTGTTCAACAAAACATGGTAAACATCCCACACCAAGATCTTGAATCCCCACCTCATGATCAAGTTCATGGCTAGGTCACATCACCTTCTCATGTTACGAAGTGTTTAGTATGTTTATAATTGGGTCCATGAAATATTCACCACATACCCCTAATCTCCCACTAAAATAGGAAGATCTTGCACTATATTTTTATCCACAAATCATGGTTGAAGTAATTGAAAATGTTTTAAATATTTGGGTTAATCGATCGTCTTTCCTTTTTATATATGTGATTATCATATATTGCCCCATTAAAATCCAACTGATCAATTGCATAGAGGGAAACATTAATTGTCCCCAAATCCTATCATGCTATCGATTTTAATTCCATATACCTAACTCCATGATGATAAGTGGAAATGAGATGACCCATACATATACAAATCAATGAAAAGTCGTCAAATGATTCAATGACCAGGTATTGTTTTGCACCTAAATTCTTTTATATTAGTAATTCAAAGCCACTCTTTCAGTGTATTTGAAACATCAAATTCAATGCATACAATTGGATAAATCGGAGGACAAACTATGTTTTGTTACTATCATAAAACAAATAATGGAAAACGAAATTTTCATTCATAAAGATAATTGAGTTATTATGAAAATTTATTAGGATTATAGGGAATTTTACAAAAATCATGATGTCATAGTTGTCTCATTTCAGATGAAAATTGTATGACCATTGAAAAAGTTAAAATCATTATATTGTGAAATATGAGGATCTTTAGACCATGAAAATTTAAAATCATCTAGTGATGCTATCTGAATCTTAATTTTTCATTTTTCATGATTTTTAATAATCTCCAAATATTGTAACCGATATTTTCCAACAAAAAATCTATAAGAATCATTCGTTAATAGATGATGATTCCAAATGCAAGACACCAATGTCAGATTCAAAATACTCAATGATTTTGTGAACATTGTAATCATAATATGAAATGAGGTGATAGATCTTGTAAATATAGAAGCATATGGATTAATGAGATAGTTAGGGAATTAGTTTGAATGTTTTTATTTTAGAATATAGGAAATGAGATAAAACACCAAATATTGGTGTGGACATGTTCATGTATCACTATGAGTACTCTTATCATCCATGTATAGAACATCCACACAATATTTTAGTGATTCAAAAACCATTATGGTTTTAAGACCATACTAGGGAGGGCCTCTATTTTGGGTTTCCTGTCCATGGTGTGAGAAATTTCACCTCAGCTAAGGTGGGAATCACTATGTCATGATAATGATTGTTTTAAGATTTTAAATGGACAATGAGTTCCCTAATCTTTTATGGGGCGTAATTTATCTTCATAAAGAGCTATATAAGGCTTATCCTGGGTTGTTAAATTTTTATTAACCTGATTTCTCTTATATTAAACTATTCTCCATCCACATACTGTTGGGTATTCTAATCACATTGAATCAAGGAATTGTTTTGAACATTATTTATTCAACTTTAAATAACTTAGGGTGATTTATTCCTTCAAAGTATTGTTCTTATTGATCTAGGATCATGGGTATTTTAAACTCATAATATCTAGTAACTTTTGTTTGTGGAATATAAGATTCCTCCCTTGGCATGGTTGGAATTTCTGAACAATGTATCTTTATCCTGGAACAAATTTTCAATCTTGTGTTTTCCTTTAGTCGGTCTTATGAACAATGTTGATTTCATATATACCGGGGTTCTTGTATTTAATTCATATTTTATGGAATGGAACACTTTTTTAAATGGGGTTTTTTTAAAAAGTTCTAAATAATTCGTGTGTCCTATGAAATGTGTTTAAAATGATTTTTCGCCAAAAATAGATTTTAAAGCGTGACATAAGTAAGGTTTCACTTATATAAATGTTTTATTTAATTATGGGCCTTATTTGATTGAACATTTTGATAAATAGTGGAGCATGGGATCCATGGGTCTAATGGGTAATGGACATATTCAGATTTATCATTTTTGTGGATCAACTATAAATTTTGAGTGTGATATTGATAGATTATGGTAGGTATTGACGTCATTAGGATATAAATTATATTTTTTTATCCATTGTGTGTACTACATACGTATTCCCCTTGGATAGATCCCATTTGTTCTTTTTTTCATCAATATACTAATTTTGCATACATTATTTTCCAGCATGTTTATAATATTATATTTCACAGATAATTTTTAAACTTTCCCTCGATATACTTACATATAATGTTGTATATTATTTGTTTATTTTGATGTAAAATGTTTAAATAAAACATAATAATGATTTATTAAAATAAATAAAATTGAATTTTATGACGAATCTTGGTTTTTTATTGGGACAAAACTATCATTTTTAATGTGAAATACGTTTTATTGAATCATAGTTGTTTTATACTTGCTATTTTACTCACAACTTTTTTATGACTCTAGGAATATGAAGACATGGATTTTCACATTCTGGGTAAAGGTAAGGGTCTTATGTTGCTTCATGAATTATCATGGTCAATGTTTCTTGTATGGTGGTTTGGGATCATGGTGATGGATGGTCACATGAACACAAAGATTTTGGATCATTCCAGGCATTAGCCTTATTAATATTTTTTTTATGCATCCTAGTTATATACTAATTATTATGTGATGTACTCATGTTTTTTAGTCATCTACTTGTTATATATGTGACATTTTATTTTTTTAGGGTTTAATCATTCACATGGTAATGTGTATCGATACTGAGGATCATTTTTCATATATGTGTAGGTATTAGATGTACTTTGATCCTTATGGAGAGTCATATTTACTGACCTGTTAGGTCGGTATTGGTTGGATCATTATAAGAATCAATATAAAGCAAGAGATAAATTAATAAAATCATCATAAAAATAAAAAACCTTGATTTGTCTAATATTATTTACATATTAAGTTATTTAACATATTCTTTATAATTACAAAATAAAATATATTTCCAGTAAAAATAATCTAAAAATTAAAGTAAATCTGCTATGGATGTAAATAATAAATCTATATATAATTTCTAATGACCTAATATAAAATAAATATACATTTATCTTCTATTTTTTATTATCATTAGATGGTGTCCAACATTTGGAAGAATACATGTTCCCCATTTATTGAAATATTTAATTAAATACTTTATCCTCCCAAAACATTAATACTTTTAATAATGTTTATGTGATTAATTAACTAAAATATTGATCATAAGTATCATTTTTTCATTAACCCACATAGTCATCCATTAGAATTTAAAGACCATAAATATCATTTAAAACACCATGTAAAATCATCCCATGATACATACATAAAAAATTAGATGTAAAGAGATCATAGAAAACCATAAAATTTTACATGTTACATGATAATGAAATCAACCACATTATTAACATCACCAAAATTTAGGTTCACAACATTCAGGTTGTAATCATGTGTTTGTGATGTTTTAGTGAATATCACATTCAATAAAAAAAATCAATGTAATATATAATTTATTTTTTAGGAAATCTTAAGTTGGAAGTGTTGTAAAACTCCAACATATAAGGGTAATGATAGTAAATGAATTTTGGATGGGCCGTAATTATTATATGAGATAATTGAGAATGATAAATTAATTCATCAAAATGTAATTTTCAATTTATTTAGATATAAATATAATATTGATAATTAATAGAATTACCACACATTTTATATTGGAAATCGATTTTCTGTAGTGTCCATTAGAAGGTTTAATTAGTTTTGGTATGAAAATATATTTATGTTTTGGATATATTAATACATATATGATTTTGGAGAAAGTGAGATAAGTTATTAATAATGTAATTTTTTCACCAAAAATATCTAATGTGCATTAAATATTTCAATCCTCTCTAATATGAAAATGTATGTTTTCCCAATCATATACGCGAAACATTAATGAGGTTTAATTAATGCATAAAATTTATTATGTTCGAAAATTAGAACAATTTTTCACCAAATATATTGTTTATTATTTTAAGAAGACATTTTTAAATATTAGTTTATGAAAAAAATATGGATATGGAATAAACATAATTTATTAGCAGGTTATGAAGGAAAAATATACTCAATATTCAAAAAAAATATTAGTGAGTACGAATTTTTTTTATTCTTGAGGTTTTTGTTTACACAATTAAATGAGTTCATAATTTATAAAAAAAATCTATTAAAGTTGAAATAATATTATATTAATGTTTTTAATTGAAATATTTTTTTATGATTGAAAATTTTTAAATGATAATTTTATTTTTAATACAGTGTCTAATTGATAAATAAAATTCATCATAATTCCCATAATGGATGGTTTTTTTAGGTTGGGATTTTAACTATAATCTATAATTATTTAATTTTTTATTGTTCGTGGTTAGGGTTATTAAATAAACATTATAATGATTGACAAAATATATTTTTAACATAAATCCTCAAATATATTCATAATTAAGATAGAATGAAATTGAATTTATCTTTTACACATTTCATTAAAAAATAGGCCACCATTAGGGTTTAACAATTCCATATAGAATTTTCAAAAAGTGATGAACTCTTGTGATTATTTAATGTAACAATCCTTTATTATAATTTAATTACCAACTCTTCTAGAATTATCATTTTATTCTATTTTAAATAAATTAATAAATTTAAATTTATAAATTAAATAATAAATAATGATCATTAAAATGTATTTTGTAATACATTCATTAAATCTAAAAAATGAGGATGTTTATATAGAAAAGATCAATGGTATCAAATTTTTTATTATATATTTACGAATAATTATGAAATTAATAGTTAATTCCTTATATACATTGATTTAATGTATAAATAATTTCCTAATGAAATAAATTTTACTATATTTAGATTTAAGTTTTTGAGAAATTTTGGATATATGTTTGGATTCCAATTTTGATCATATAGTTAATGAATTAAAAATGTGAATATTTATTTTATAAAGAATGTATTTTTATCCTACAAATGAAAATACGAATATAATAACCTTGAACATTATTTCTCATTAATACATAAGTTATTGCATAACATTATAGTCAGTACGACATGGAAGATAGGTAAGTCTAGTGTGTTTGGTAATTGGGTACATTACATACCAATTTAAAGAAAAAAAACATCATCATTATTGAAAAATTCTTTTACATGCTCACTCATAAAACTTCATGGGATATCCTATGTACTTAAAAAAGATAGGGGGAGTTATAAATCTTAGTAAGGTAATTATAATGTGTTGCACCCTCTATGATATGATGATTTTCATAGTCATAAATAATGAAAATCTAAAAATTCTATTATTTCATGTCATTAAATATCTCTAGGTAAATAAATTAGGTCATAATGAACAATATATTGCAATAACTTAAGAATATATATTTATGCTTCAATATATATACAAGTGTATATTTCCATGTATTTATGGATGTAACTTAATGGAGTAGTGTTCTGTGCCATATAGAATCTCAGAGTCCCTGGCACTGTTAGTTTAATCAACACACTAATGTTCGACACACTGATGGTTGACACACTGATGGAAGACACATTGATGATCGACACAGTGATGGAAGACACACCAATGGACGACACACCAATGATCGACTCACGGATGGATGTCACACTTATTATCAACTTACCGATGGAAGACACAGTATTGATCGACTCACAGGTGGATAACTCACAAATGAATGACTCACTGACAAGTGACAGACCAAGAGCACAATCGACTCACTGATACATCGAGTCACTGATACCTATGGAAATACTTAACCGATACTTGGAGTCATCGTTGCTCATAAACATATTCTAACAAACCGATGCTAATAGACCGATGCTGAAAAACTGAGGATGAGAGACCAACTCAAATGAGTCGGGGATATTTTTTGACTCACCAATAGTCATAAATACTATTTCACATTTATTAATTCAAATTCATTTATAAAAGTCATATTTAGAAAAATTAATGTTTTTGACATTATTTAATGTTTTCTATAGGACTATCCATAGACAATACGAGGTACATGCATGTGGGAAGATCTTCATTCCTACAATACCATGAATTATAAATCTATTACAAGCTAAAACATAAGTATCATGAATTTGAGACAAACTGGAAAAATGTTCTAAATAGTGTAAACATAAGAACTCAAAACGTAGTGCAAGAACTCAATGTTGAGAACAGAAGGAGTTAAATGAGACAAGAAATAATATGATGAACTTCTATGAACATCCAATAAATGTTGATATTTATCCACCTGGAATCTATAATACAGAGGCTATGATACTCTATTCTAAAACTATCATCTATAATAGGAATTGAATATCTTTTTTTCTACTTCATCCTAGTCCATAACTTCACTGCATAACACATAGATATTTATAACCTCCTTTTCTTCATTTATAACTTTATTGTGTTCTTGTGATTTGCTTTTTGAGATGTGTTTGAATCTATTTGATTCAAACACACTGTCTACATTTCATAACTTGAGGATACACAATATCCACACACACACACACACACTCTCTCTCTCTCTCTCTCTCTACTCTTTTATCCGACATAGAATAGTGGAAAAGTTCAAATGTGATTTGTGTGTTGTTATTTCCATGAATAACAGTGCTAGAGGTAAAGTGTGACCTAGACACCCTTGTGTTTTGTTGTAATCCCCGATCCAAGGTGTAGGTCAAAATATTGTTAATATAAAATTCTTGGTGGTAGGTGATCACAAATTGGAGAGGACTAAGTGTCAGATTGATACTAAACCACTTGTTTTTATCCGTTGTGTTACTATCTTTTAGTTTATTATGATCTGTTTTTTTTTTCATTTTAAATAAATAAAAATATAACTTTTATAGTTAGTTTAGATAGTGATTATATATTTTTTTTGAATCAATAGATTAGCATAAAATGATTGTCTAATCATTATATTTGTAATTATGAGAACTAATCAAGCTTCAAAGAAAATTATTGAACTTTCATTACTTTTATAAATTCACTACAAACTAATATTGATTTTATTTAAAGTGAGGGATATCATTCAAAGTGAACTTTTGGATAGAAATTTTTATAGATACTCAATTCACCCACTCTTGAGTAATCAAATCTTACCAACTTTTAGTATCAGAGTGAAAAAAATAATTGTCAGTTTTAAAATATATTCAACATTGATTGTAGTTGTTTTTTCAATGATCATAAAATATCAGTTATGTCTAATTTTTTATCTCTTTGACATTCATTTACAATTTATATCATGGATAAAATATTAGAAGGATATTCCACCAATATACCACCTTTCTTTAATGGAACTAACTAGGCACAATGAAATATTAAAATGAAAATACATATAGAATGCATTGGATTTGAAATATAGACTGCTATTAAAAGTAAACATGTTATTCCTGAAATTATTAGAAACACTTGGTATAAACCTACCCGGACAACCTATAATAATAATTTTAAAGAAACAAATTTCATGTACTGTGCACTATGAGACGATGATTTTAATCGTATTTCTACTAGAAAAACTACACATGATATTTGGGACACTCGGTATGTTCTTGATAAGGGAACATCTAAGGATAAAGAAGTGAGAACAAATAATTATACTATTAAATATGGAAACATAAAAATGAAGCCTGGTGAATCTATTTCTAATATGTATATCATATTTAATGAAATTGTGAATACCATGATTTCATTTGGAAGAGAAGTTACAGCTAAAGAGATGATTTTGAGGATTCTGCGATTCTTACCAGGGAGATGGTGAGGGACATCTATATCTATTCGAGAATCATACGACATTGATATGATTCTTGTGAAGTATTTAATAGGAAAATTAATGATTTCTGAAGTGTAACTAAAGGTAAATCAAGAATAGGATGAACCAAAACGAAAATATGTAGCCTTCAAGACTACTCCCTCTAAAAGTAAAGGCAAGGAGAAATTTCAATCTACTACTGAAAGCTCCAGTAGTGAAGAATGAGCTTCAGATAGTGATGAAGAAATGGCCCAGATGAACAGAAGATTGATGATCTTTAATAGGAATTTTTTTTCCATAAATCCCAATTACAAAGGAAAGTGTGATAAAAAGGGAAACTAGAAAGAGTATTTGAACAGAAATAATAAATCATATGAGATAATTTTCTACGAATGTAAAAGGAAAGGACATGTCAAGGTTGACTTTCCAAAGATTAAATATAAGAAGAAGAATGAAAATCATGATAAAAAGTATAAAAAAGTAATGAAGTCCACTTGTATATCCTCTAAGGACAGCTCCAATGAATCTTCTTTTTCTCATAATGAGAATGATGATATGGATAATATGTTTTTTATGACAAACACAACTAAGGAAACCTTAGAATCTCTTGTACATAATTCTTATTATTCTGAAAAAGAAAGCGAGTCTGTGAATATAAAAAATATTGAATTTTTTGAATATTACAACATGCTAGAAGAAACATTCAATGGGATAATAGAAAAGTATAATTTTTTTTAAAAAATTAATGCTCTTAATGTGTCTATTAAATCATAGAATACAACTAAAAAATAGAAAAATTATCAATCACTCATGGAAAACAATGATTTAAAAATGTCTAATGATTAATTCGAAAAATACATAGACAATTTTACTAATGGAAAACACACCCTTTCTCTAATTCATTGTAAACAAATAGCTCTTATGTATACTTCTGGGATAGGATATCAACCAGGTCAACTAAATTTATCCAAACCTCATTCTGTATCCAAATCTAGAAAATCTGTTACATTTTTCTAAAACCAGAATTTTATTGTATGTTCTAGGTCTAATAATTCTTTTACTACACCGAATTCAACTGGACCAAATAGTGTTTAGTTTTCAAACACTTTATATTCTGCATAGAGTATGAACATAAGACAATTGTGGGTTCATAATTATTTTATCACTAATTTATATGAACCTAGACAAATATGTGTCTCAAAATCATTTCATGAATGAACTATTTTGTAGGTAAACTTCCTAATGATTTCCTGTAGAAGTCTATAGTACAAGGAATGTAGGTGTTCAAGACATAGGATACGAGACTATTGATTATTTAAAATTCTTATCAATATTTGAAAATACATGAAATTTCCTTGAATTATTTTTCATTATCTGGGAATTTTACGAGTTCGCAAAAATTGACGTCACGTGATTCTGATTCCCAGTGTTCGCGAAATGAATTGATAAAAAAATTTCAGGTATATTCAGTAAATGTGTGAGCGGATTTTTGTAACTTTTGAACCGGTTCTCAGAATCTAAATAAAAGGAAACTGTTGAACTCGTAGCACCATTATTCACTTAATGAAACTTTCACCTCGACCGTAGTAGGTCGAGGGTGATAGTTTGTTTCTCACCTTTTCGTAGAAATAAAAATAATATAATATAAACTTCTATTTTATTTTTTTAATTCTCCCATGTGAATGTTATGGTGGTGGGGACCAAAAGCATAAAACCTCCCATGTGAATGTTTTGGAGGTGGGGACCACCTAAACTAAAAACCCCCGATTTGAATTCGAAGGTGTGGATCAACCAACTCTAGAACTCCCTATTTAATGGGGGAGGTGACCTTAGGTTTCCTATAAATTAAATATGCCTACTCTCCATTTAATTGTTAGAGCCAACTAAAATTAATGAAATGTGTCAACATTAATTGTTAGACATAAACCTATTATCTTGAAAATTTACTTTCAGAAGGTTTGGTTGGAGAAAAGGGATAAATGGATAAACTCATCCTCCAACGAAGAAAAAGATCTCAAATTAAAAATGCCATCTCCATCGAAGACTGTTCTTCTGAATGAAGAACGAGGAACTGACCCCGAGCCCGAAATAGAAGCGCCTAGCTAGACAGATGAATCGACGCTCTACAATGACTTTGTCTTCTTCCTCGTGCATCCTCCAACTGAAAATTTGAGGTAGGAATTGATTTTTTTAGTACCCCCCTTACCATTCTTGATGTTCTTCATAATTCACTATTTATTAAGCTGCTTACTACCGCCCAAACGTGGAGGGTGCGGGCCAAACAAACATGGCCCGAGCTCTCTGAAAATTCCTTGTGGTTTTTGATTTGTTCTTCACAATGGAAGAAGGAAGTGACCAGTGCTGGATAATGGAACTAGTGGGAATAGGGTATGGTGGAAGACACACCACCGGCCACAATGAAGGAAACGACATGACCACGCCGCCTGATGGAAGAGTGTTGCGGCCTTGTGCTGCAGCGGCGTGGAAAGGACAGCCAGCTCCCTGTCAGCCGACAGTGATGGCGTGGTGCGCGATCCTACCATGCGGAGAGGACGGATGGCCATCTGTGTAAAGACCCAGAAATTTAAAGGAAATTTTTTTCTTAATTTTCTTTGGGATTTTACAAGAACGCAGTTTCTGACAGCGCCTAATTCTGAGGCCCGGTGTGCCCAGAATTAATTTTTGAAGTTTGTCTTGGGTACGTTCAGTGAACGAGCGAGCGGGAATTTCTATCTTTTGAACCGGTGCTCAGAATTGAAATCCAATTGCACCGATGAACTCGCAATGCCGGTAATCGCTTAAGGGAACCTTTACCATAGTTGCGTTTGTGTGGGAGAAGAAGTTAATTTTTGGGGTTTATTTAAAAAAAGTGAATCAATTGTTGAATCAATTTTATTTCATGTTATGTGGTTAACTTCTCCCATGAGATGTTGGTGGTGGGCCCACATCCATCCAACTTCCCATGTGTGGATATTTGAAAGGGTGGGGCCCACACGAACCCCCCCACCTTTTCAAATTCCTTAAACTCCCTAACCCTCTTAACCCTTCACTTTCCTAACCCCTCTAAACCCCCCATTTAAGTTTTGTTAACTTATCACCTCCTTAATTTTATAACATCTTATGTTAATAACTTCAGTGAGTTAAATGTGGGTTTTGAATTTTCAAAATCTTGAAATTAAAAACCTATATTGGGTTAATAAAATAAGTGGGAGGATTTTTTTTATTTTGGGGTTAGTTTATCTTGTGGGGGAGACTTGGGAGAGAAAAGACTATGTTTGAAGTCTTCTTCTTCTTCAACATCGACGAAGAACACCTCTGACGAAGAACACCATTCTTCAATGAAGAACATCTCCACCGAAGAATGCAACGTCTTCTTCCAACGACGTTTCCCATTCGAACGCACCTCGACGACAACGGAATCGACATTCATTTTCCATGATGCCCCACTTCCGCGACGCTCGTCTTCCGCAACTCGATTGACGTGCACCGTATCTGAATCGAGGTAGGGAATTATTTTTTTTAATTATTTCCGTTCATGATTCTAGTTTATCGATCATCGTGGATTTTTTTTCGACTAGATGTTATCGTTTAATGAGAGGGGGGCCGGACCGCACAAACACGGTCGAACCCCCCTCCTATGTTCATGTTTGATTCTTGTGGATGGAACGGAATGGCGTGGTGCTGTCGCACCACGCGAGAATCACACGGAAAGTATTACCCGACGCCATCGTGCCGCGCCGTGAAAAGAAAGAACAAGGACGTGATGCCGTCACGCCGCGTCAGAGAAACCGAAGACATCCGCGGACGGAGTCGGGCCACGGAGAAGGGGCGCGGCGCCAGCACGCCACGTCGGAGAACCACGAAGAGGGCGCGTTTCATTTTGACATGCAGATTGATGGGCGACGACGAAGCAGGCCGTTTGGGCATTTGAATCCCTTCGCAGTGAAGGTGGGGTCCCGGGGGAACCATAGGCGAAGACGGAAGGAGGAACGGACCACCGGAGCGCGTCCGGTGGTCCGCGGAAGGCGGCGGCGGCACGCCACGCCGGCGCGCTGCCAGAAGGGAGGCGGCCGGCGGTTCGCCGTCGGCCTCATTTAGCGGCGAAGGGCGGGGGAGCCGCGCACCACGCCCGCGGTGTCCGCTCGGCCGCGCTGGCCGATCCTCGGCCGGCCGGTCGGGCCTAACCAAGCCGGCCGGACCTGACCGCGCCGGACCGGGTCGGACCCGGATCGGGTCAACCCGATTCGGGCCGACCCACGGGGGGGGGGGGGGGGTCGGCACGGGTTGGCCCGGGCCTAGACCCCCGTTTTTGGACCACTTTCGGTCAAATGCCCATATCTTGAGCTGTAGACCTCCAAACGACTCGCCGTCAGCGGAAACACAATCCTTGGATCGAGAAGGTCATTTCTGTATATTAAACTCAATGTTTCGGAGAACTTTGGGTTCGGTCGGGTTGGTTTGGAGGTGGACCTTGGACGAGGCGTACCACGGAGAAGACTGTTCAAGAGCTATACCTACCCTTCAGGTAGGATCCTTGATGGGTGTCCAAAGGAGCTTTTACAGTTTACTTTTACTTTTCAGTTTCCTGTACATTCCAGTTGGTCATGTATTCTGTCCCCTTTTTACTTGTTGTACTCACTCTATTGCTATTCAGTTTACTCGTGATTGTATATTTTTGTGTCCTTGCTTGTGTGTGTTTATAGGTGATAAAGGCAATGGCTTCCCTGTTTTAGGTAATACACCTTCCGGTGCTAGTCTCTAGCCCCTGACCTATGGAAGGAGGGCTTGAGGTAGTCACATCACGGGCCTCGAGGGACGAATCGTGACAATATTGATGCAGGACATGTCACAATTGGTGACAATGGTAAAGGAAAAATCATCGTCCTAGGAGAGATTAGTAACCCTGACTCTATTTCAATTTTCAAAGTACTTTATATTGATGGATTAAAGAATAACCTACTTAGCATATCACAATTATGTGATGATTCATTTAATGATAAATTCAAAAATGATTCATGCCATGTTTTTTATTCCAAGAATAACATAGTATTTTCTGCTCTTAAAAATGATAATATATATTCTATAAATTTAAACACACTAGCCTCACAGAATGTTTTATTTCTAAATGCATTTCACAATGAGTCATGGATTTGGGATACAATACTAGGGCATTGCAACATACAATCTCTTGTGAAGTTAAATAGAAAGGGATTAGTTAAAGAACCACCCTAATTAGAGTCTCCAGATAATAAGGTGTGAAATCCTTTTAAAAAAAGGAAATAAACATAAATCCTCTTTCAAACCAAAGAAATATGTATCTACTTATCAATCTCTCATGTTGGTTCACATGTATTTTTTTGGACCATATAGAGTTTCGATTCTCAATGGAATGAACTATGTTAATGTTATTGTAGATGGTTTCTCTAGGTATACCTGGAAATTTATCTTAGCTCACAGAAGTGAAGATTGTTCTCAAATTACCAAGTCTGCTTGGAAATTAAAAATTATTAGTGGACATAAGATTAAATCATTAAAAAGTTATCATGGTCATGAGTCTGAGAATCAAGATTTTGGATCTTTTTTCTCACAAAATGCCTATAATCATAACTTCTCATCTCCTAGGACACCTCAAAAAATGGTGTGGTAGAATGAATAAATAGAACCCTACATGAAATTGTCTGAACAATACTTATTGAATTTTTCCTACCGATTAATTTCTAGGTTTAAGCTGTTAATATAGCATGTTATAAAATAAATCGAGTCTTAATCAGACCTAACCATAAGAAAACTCTTTTTTATTTGTGGAATAATAATAAATTTGAAGTAAGTTACTTTAAAGTGATTGGATGTAAAGTTTATATTCAGAACTCTAACAAAAATGTAAATAAATTTTCTCCCAAAAAATATGAAGGAATATTTCATGGATGTTCTACATCAACAAAAACCTATAGATTCTTGAAAAAGAAAACGAAGTTTGTAGAGGAATCTGTACATGTCATATTTTATGAAAAGGAATCACAAGAAACTATGATCTCACTATAATATATTGAATAGGAAATGACCAATCTAGATATTAATGATAAAACCTCACATCATTATATTAATAAATCTGTGAAAACTCCATGTAATAAAAATTCGTTATATCCTATCCAAAATGAACCGGATCTAAATGAAAAACCTGAAATAACTAGTCCTACCTTTTATAGACCAACTAAGATATATAAAATTCCCCCAGAGATGTTGTTGATAGAGATTTAGATTAACAAACAAAAACTAGAGCCTCCTTGAGAATCCAGGTTAAACATAAAGTATTCTTGTCACAACATGAACCTAAAAATATCAATTATTCAATCAGTGATGAATTATGGGTAATGGCTATGCTAAAAAAACTTATCCAGTTTGAGAGAAATAATGTTTGGAAACTTGTAGATAGACCAGCGTATATTCGGACCATATGAACCAAATGGATGTTTAGAAATAATGTGGATGAAGCAGGACATATATTTAGAAACAAAGATAGGTTGTTTTCACAATTATATAATCAAGAAGAAGGAATTGATTATAAAGAATACTTTGCATTGGTATCTAGTCATGAATCCATTATAATATTAAATGCCTATGTAGCACATTTGGATATTAATCATTACCAAATCGATAACAAGAGTGTTTTCGAAAATGTTTATATTGTTGAGGATGTTTTTGTTGAACAACCCCCAGGTTTGACAAATACACATTTCCAAAATCAAGTGTTCATATTGTCTAAGATTTATATAGTTTGAAACAAGGTCCAAGAGCTTGGTATGAAATATTACGTAATTTTATTATCTCTAAAAGCTTTACAAAAGGACTTGAATATCATAATTTGATTATAAAAAAATTTCAAAAGATGTTTTAATAGATAAAATATATGTGGATTATATTATATTTGAATATTCTAAAATTATTTATGTAATGATTTTTCTAAATTAATGCAAAGTGAGTTTGAAATGAGTTTGATGGGTGAACTTAAACATTTTCATGGATTTCAAATATTTCCAGTTATATAAGGTATTAATATAAATCAGAGTATGTAGACTAATGTTCTTTTGAAAAGATATGGAATTGATAGTTTTAAGTCTAGTGAAACCCCTATGAGTTCTACGTGTAAGATAGGTCTTGAGGAAAATGGAAAATATTTTGATCAAACTGTATATAGAGGAACAACTAGGAGATTGCTTTACTTAACTTCTAATAGGCCGAATATAATTCTTAGTGTGTGTATGTGTGAGATTTTTCAATAAATCTTGAAAGAGTCACATCGAAATGTTTTTAAAAGTGTTTTCCAATAGCCTCAAGTATAAATCTAATTTAGATGATTTTATCGTAAAGGACAACCATTTGATTTAGTTAGTTATTCAGATGAAGACTTGTGTGGATGTATGCAAGATATAAAAAGTACATGTGGAATGTGTCACTTTATGGGAATGTCTCTAGTATCATGGTATCGTAAAAAGAAATATTTAGCTGCATTATCAACTATAGACGAAGAGTACGTTGCTGCTGGTAGTTGGTGTGAAAAAATTTTGTGAATGAAAGGCTGCTTACTAGACCATGGTTTCAATTCAGAAATATCCCTGTAAACTGTGAAAACACAAGTGTTATTAACATTTCTAAGAAAACTATTTATCATTCTAGAACAAAGCATATTGATGTAAGACATCACTTTTTGAGAGAACATTTAAAAAAAGGTTATATTACACTTCAGTTTATATTGGATGACATCAACTTGTTAACATATTCACTAAAATCATAAACTTTAAAAGAATAAACTACATCAGACATGAAATAGAAATTGTAAATCTCTAATGTCCTATAAAACCACTGTAATCGAGCAAACTGATCAGTGTTACCGATCAGTGAAACCGATCAGTGAAACAAATCGGTGAAAACGATCAGTGAAACTGATTAGTGAAACTGATTAGCGAAACCAATCAGTGAAACCGATCTCGAGAAACTGATCAGTTAAATCGATCTCGTGACATAGATCTCATGAAACAAATCAGTGAAACTAATTTCATGAAACCGATCTCATGAAACCTATCCCATGAAAAGGATCTCCTGAAACAGATCCCTTGAAACCAGTTGTGTGAAACTGACTCCTTTAAGGACCCTTTTGTAATTTTGTATGTTTTAAGTAAAATGAAACATTTTTTCTTAATTTTTTTGCTATGATTAAATTTAATGATTTATTATATTACAATCCCTAAATGATAAAATACATTCAATCCATCCCAACCATTCACCTTTTTTCCATTCCTAAAACCATCAGTGCATTAACACTCTATCTCTTGAACATTTACCCTTCAACTCCTTTTGAATCCAATCCCTCGAAATGGATTGGAGAAATAATGAAATATATGAGTAGTGAAAATATCCCTTAGATAAGTATCATAATGGTGAATCCAGTAGTCCTACAAAACCATGTTTGGAAAGATAAGTGGTTACAGCTGAGAAGGATGTGTCTGCTGAGTGGCTTCTGTCAATGAATTCTTTTTTTGAGAGTACTAGAATCACAAGGTTGGTTGATCTGGTTGTCAAACAATCAAAGGCCTTATTATCCCCAGCTATTACTTGAGTATTATCTACACATGATGATATCCCTAGATAGATTTGTTGATGAAAGGATAAATTTGTTGGTGAAGGGAAAAGTGATATCTTTTTCATCTATGGAATGAGTTGAATGCCTGGAATTTCCTCATGAAGATGTATATACTAATTATCAGGGTATTATATCACCATTCTATAATTTGTTTGTATGAAAATTATCTAAAGAAGCTGTCTGGAAGTGAAGAATTGAGGAGAGCTACTTCCAGTGAATTTGATTGAGAGGAAAGATTACATTTAATGTTTATTAAACATAAATTCTACCCAAGGAAGGGAGATTTATCTACTGTGAATTATCAGGATGTATTCCAAATTTACCTCTTTAAAATGGGAAACAATTTAATCATTGAATGTATCTAATGGTGCATATGTCTGATATGATAAAACCCTCCATGAAAGTAACATGCTTTTACTATCATAATATGATCTGTTCCATGTTAATGAAATTGGGCTATGTCGAAGAAGGAGATTAAATGATATGTACCTACAATGGTTTCTGCCATCAGAATGAAATTTCAAAATAATGTAAACTTTCTAGAACCCATGGTAGAAATTTCGGAAATGAGATGAGGAATGATTGTATAATTAATTCAATCTGATTGACCATCCTACCGTATGAATGGATCAAGTTGATCCAGACCTCAAACCAGTAGAGGTAGCTGTTTAATCTGATGAGGAAGATAAGGATGGGTTGACAAGGGTATAAGGATCACATATTAATGATAGGAGTGATCGTGAAATTTCTTAAATCCTAATAGACATGTCTTATAGACCATCTATTCCACCTTTGGAGTTACTCTCAAGGCAACCTTTGTTAGGTTATGAGGATGAGGAAGAGGCAGAAGTAACTATTCTGGAAGGCTGTGTGAGTAAGTAAGATGGGGAGTCTGATGATGATGATGATGATGATGATGATGATGATGATGATGAGGGAGAAGAAGATCATGTCAGTGATTCATTAAATGTGAGACAACAAGTAGTTTAAATATCCAATGAGGAATCAGTACAAGGAGCTATAGATGGTTATAATAGTGTTGGATATGAAGCTGTTGAACATGGAGATGCAGGTAATGAAGATATTCATCATCATCCTATTGTTGAAAATCTAGAAATCACTCTAGAGTAAAATTAAATTACGGCTGGTGGCCATGTAGAAGAGGATTAGGATCATGTGACTCACATTGAAGTATTTCTTGGAGAAATTGAAGTAGTTGGAGTACATGCAGAACCTCAAGTTTAGTTGGTACCTGTGCCCAGAAATGTTATTTTATCTAGATGATAGGATGAAGAAGAAGAATATGATGAAGTGGTACCCAAGAATTAGGGAATAAGAGTAAGGACTGACACTGTTGATCCAATATATTTATCCTATAATCATGAATAGAATACATATTTAGAATACATTCTATTTGGATTGTAATATGACTCTGATGAGGAGATAACAGCACCACCTCATGCTCCTGAAGTTCAGGATGAAGCAGAAAAAGTCACACCTACTTCACGAGGTGGACTTATAGCAGATGAGCTAGTAGCATGACTAGTTCCAAGTGAATATGTCACTGATGATGATTTAGTGAAATTTATAATACGATATTTGAGTCAGTGAGAACCTTAGTTGGATCTGGAAGTGAATCCACTACTTCAATGAGTATTTCGGATGTTGATGCTACAAAATTGCAAGGATTATGATCAATGAGATTCAGCCTAACATAATTATCACAGTCCAAACCATCATTAGAAAAAATAAATTCTAGATAGACGAATTAAATACGATGAGAAAGGAGTTGAACACTCTGACCACTGATTCCCATACTTCATTTAGTGGTGTGATATAAGTTCTTAAGAACATAGTGATACAGCTATTGATTGTAGATGTAAAGAAATTTAAAGGGGAGTTTGGAAAAATGATCACTGGTCCATCAACTTCTAGAGGTGGGATAGGTTATGTTTTTTATTTGGAGTCTCTTATGTGTGTAATAAGAGTAGAACTCAAGAATCATCAGAGTGATTCAGACAAATAAACAGTTGCAAAGGTACATAGAAATCCGACCTTGTTTATAACATGGTGAGGAAGTGTACAAATGAAGCCCTACTACATAGAATAATATTAGTGAAAAAGTGTATATGTAAGTTACTAATATCTATAACAAGAATGATATGATAAATGGATTTACGTTTTTGCGAAAAAATTTAAAATTCCTCTAGTTACAGTAGACTTCAAGACACAGGTGGAACAGTTGAATGAGTTTACCCCTCTGCTGGATAAATTCTTGGAGAATACGGATGATTTTGAGAAGGCCATCAAATATGGTGGTTATATCACTAATGATTTATTCAAGATCCTCAATCCATATTTTCATGTTCATGGTGAAGAAACTGTGTTTCATCCAACTAATTCCATTGGAACTACCTCTTGGACTCCTGCTCCAATGCATGTCTCTTAGGACCTTTCTCAGATTCACCTAGACAGTACTAAGAAAACCTCAAAGATGTGTGTTGTCAGTGAGAAGACCTACCCTTGATAAAAATTTCCCTTCCAGTGTTACCATGACTTGTGTTATCTTTAGACCTACTCTTCCAATTACCAATCCTACAGCTTCTGATCCTACTCTTGATCATTTAGATAATGGAAAAACACCATAGAAGCCAAAACCTTTTTGGTGGATTTTTTATTTTTTAGGGATTTGTATCATTATTTTGATGATTATACCATTTTGACCTTTAATTGAAATCTTTTTTTCTTCAATATGTTTCTCATATTCTTTATGATATATATCTTTCTTCCTTCTATTTCTCTTATATATATTTTTATTAATCCTAAATTGGGGATAAAGGTATAGGCATACATTCATAATTAATGGTATAGGCATATATTTTTCATTTCTGTGGACAAACTATGGCATAGTACATATGGAATTTACTCTCCATAATATATATACTTATATTCCATATGATCCAATATTTGAGGGTGAGTCTTGTTTTTTTTTAAAAAAAATAACTAACAAGGGAAAGTATTAATTATATTGAAAAATCATATTCAGTGAGATATACAAGGTCAGGTAATTAATCTTCCATAACATCTCATGTATGACATAATTTGTGATTATCCAAATGGGGTAGATTTTTAGACCCACTATGATAAAATATTTGCATGATCACAAATTCTTTCAATATACAGATTTTATTATTTCATGCCATTTAAAATCTCTATTTAAATATATTATATCATACTGAACAATATATTTCAATAACTCAATAAACTATATTAATGCTTAAATGTTCTTTCAAGTGTATATTTCCATGTATTTAAGGATGTCACTTAATTTATTAGTGTTATGTGTAAGATATTATCTTAGAGTCCCTGACACTGTTTTTTCGATTGACACACAGATGGTCATCACATAAATAGATGACACACCGATGCACGACATAGCGATGGACAACACACTGATGGAAGACACTCCAATGATCGACACACCGATGTTCGAAAACTAATGATCGAATCACCAATTGATGACACTTTGATGATCGACTCACCACTGGTTAAGAACTAAATGAATGACTCATCTATGGGTGAAAAACTGACAGAAAAAATGACTCACTGATACACTGAGCCATTGATACTGATGGAAATAACTCACAGATTCTTGGAGTCACTGATGCTTATAGAACAATGCTAACAGACTGATGCTAACATACCGAAGCTAAAATATCAATAATGAAAGGCCGGTGATAATGAGTCACTGATACTTATGACTCCCTGATAGTCATAATATTGTTTCAAATTTATTAATTAAAACTTATTTCTAATGGTTATAATTAGAAAATTTCATTTTTCTGACATTATTTAATGTTGTTTGTAGGACTATCCCTATACAGTACAAGGTACATGCATGTGGGGAGATATTCATGCCTGTAGGACCTTGTAGTATAAAATTATTACAAGATAAACCATGAAGAGAATGGGTGTGGGACAAAACTAGAAAATGTTCAAAATTGGGTAAATAGAAGGTCTCGAAAACTAGTGCAAAGAAATCAAAGGTGAGTACACAAGGAGTTTAATATGACAAGCATGAAAGTGTTGAAATTCTCTATAGATCCATACATTGGAGAGATTTATACACCTGGAAGCTAGAACATAGAGGCTGTGATACACTATTATGAAGCCACCATCCAAAAGGGGACTCAAATATCATTTCCCCCAACTTCAATCTTGTAAAGATATTCACTGCATAACTCACTGATATTTCTAAACTCCTTTCTGAATTTATAACTCCATGTGTTCTTGAGTTTAACTTTTTGATCATTTTCTTCATCTATTTTCATCAAACACACTGTATCTTCTTCATAATAGGAGGGTACTCAATATCCTCACACTCACTCTATTTTTACAGATGTATCCCACATAGAATAATGGAAGAGTTCAAGTGTGATATATGTGTTGTTTTACCCACAAATAATTGTGGTAGAGGTCAAGTGTGACATGGACATCCTTGTCTGCAATTGTAAACCCTGATCTTGGATGTGGATCAAAATTTTATAAATATAAACTGCTTGGTGGAAGCTAATCACAAAGTGGAGAGGACTAAGTCTCAACTTGAGACCAAACCTCTTGTTTTTACCTTCTATTTATTTATCTTTTAGTTTAATCTGATCTGTTTTTATTTCATTTCAAATAAAACTAAAATGAACATTGATAGTTTGTTTAGTAAGTGTTTTTTCTCATTTTGAATCATTAGATTAGTTTCAAAAGTTAGACTAATTTTTATATTGGTAAAAATGAGAACTAATCAATCCTTTGAGAAATTAATTAATCAATCAACACATTTATAAATTCACTACGAAATGACTTTGATTTTATTTTTATTGGAGGATATCATTCAAAGAACCCTTTTGAACCGAAATTTTTTATAGATACTCAATTCACCAACCTCTTGAGTAATCTACGCTGACCAAAATAACGTAATAAACTAATACAAATTATATAATAGGCTTGTAAGTGTGGAATAAAAGTAAAATAAATAATAAATCATGATATAAAATGATTATCATAACATGGAAAATGTAGAAACAACTTAAAAAACTACATCATAAATATTGGTCAATGATAACATCCTAGAAATCCTGATAAAAACGTCCTTTATAATAGTATGATTAACTACTTGCCCAAATTGATGTCTAATGAGACTAAAAATTACCCAATTCATTTGAGCGCTATATAATTTTTGGAGGACCCATCAGATTCTATTTATTTTCATTCTTATGTGTTCCACATAGATCATAAAACAGGGATTCATTCTTCATGATATTTTATTCAATGATTAAGGATTATGGATTAGAAAAATGTAATTCAAATGAAAATTAGTTATAATATTATGAAAGATAATACCCTTGATAGGAAATAGGTATGGAATTCCCTACACATTGGTTTTCGCATGTAAAATCTCATTGAAACTTTGGATGAATAATAATGTTTCTTAAAAATATATAAAATTATTTGATGATAGATAAAAATATGTCTAATAATTTGTACATAAATTTTAGGGTAATTTTATTTGGTGTAAATATACCATCATAAGAAAATTAATATAAAATACATAAGTTAGGAAGATACTTGAATAAAGAGGAGAAAGGAAAGGACCCCATACTTCAGTTTGTTACTCCAAATTCTTGGGAGGACCTTCATAATATATTAAGGAAATATGGGAGGACTCTAGATATGAGTATTCAGAGTTAGGTCATTCTTCATAAATTTTAATTGAGTATAAGTTGGAGAATGAGAGGTTTTTATAGTAAATTAGTGGGGATTTCTTTTATATTTCGCAAACATAGGTTTTGGACACTCTATAATAAAATAACAAAAACCAAAATAAAAAAAATGGGTTTTCAAATATTTTCTGAATAATTTTAGTTGTTTCAATTATTTTATAATGACATAGTCTGAACATAGTAAACTAACAATATTTCTTATGTGGAGTTGATTCATACTCTTAAATAAAAGATGTTAAACACTTAAAATATATTAATGGTTTGGGGGTTCATAGTGGATTTATATAATTAATAAAGTAAATATAAAATCTCATTATTTTAAAATGAAAACATTTATTTGGTCAATTATACCAAATATAGTATTTACTACATCACTTTTTGGTTATTATTATGTCACAATTCAAACCATGTTTTTATAGAGTATATATTTTTTACCAGGAATTTTATTATTTCAAGTGATTAATAAATTTAAACTATTGTATAATTTCAATGTTTTTTTCCTAAAATATTATTCATTTTATATAAATAATTTTATTAATATATTAATTTTTAGTTCTACAAATTAAAATGCATATTTATTATGAAATTCTAGGTTTTTTTACAATAACAGTTTATGAAAAAATATTAAAAAATATATGTAGATTAATAAAAATTATATAATCATTAATATTTGTAAAAAATTATTCTATAATAGTATTTAATGAGAATTTTACTAATTTTATAAATCCATTAATTCATCAAAACAAATTCCTTTATTGAATTTGAATATTTCCCAAAAAAACTACATCTGTTTTATTGTATCAAAATAATAATCATTTATAATTTAATAATAATAGGTTGAAAATGCATCCATTATTTTATAAAAAAAATTACATACTCATATTTCTAGTTTATTGATACATATATATTTATTACACCAACAAACACATTAATATTAATGTGCACAATTGCGAGATTTTTATGGGTTGGTTCACCGAACATAGTTTAGGTCATGATTTCGATGAGCACGAACTACTCCAATAAATAGGTTTTCTATGGTTTAACATATTGTATCTCATCAAGGGGTTGGTCAAGGAAAATAATGTTGATTCTATCTTCCTTGAAATCTCCGATAAATGTCTTTCATAGGTTACAATCATATTATTTGAGGCCATCACATAATTTTCTATGTCTATTAGATTTGTTAAATCCCAATCGTCATACTAATAATGTGATCACTATTTGAACATGGTATTATAATTGGAAAATGTGAGTAATGACCTTTTAAATATGATATTGTATAATAAAATAATATATGTTCATGAGTTTTTTATAACCATATTATAGAATATAATATTTAGTTAAATTAAAAGGGTTGTTATATTTATAATAGTACGGATTCTTACAATATTACACCTTAAGAAATATCCAAATCAAAATCAACATTTCAAATAGGAAAATAGAGCACTGTAAATCTATTTCACCTTATATTCTAGTTCCCAAAAAACGTCTCTAAACATTTGGTTTCTTGGTTGTTGTTTGACATGGTGTATTGTCTTATTTCGTAAAACATTTTACCTACATTTTATAATTCTCATCGGATGATCTTGTTAGAAAATATCATGATCCAATGGTACCACCAATGTATTGTGTACATGTGTGGGGTATGGTATTTAATTTATCAATAGTGTTTTATATAATACATCATTTACATGATATAAGTAATGTGGAAATGAAATACAGTAGGACACCAATCTGATGTATCTTAGATTAAGATTTCTTTTCATCATAAATCTCATCACATTCTTCCATAATGATATAAAGAGGAGTACCATGTCTCCAACATCAAACATTAGGCCATGTATTTTATTTTCATCATATCTCTTCTATTCACACTAAGAGGACTTGATGTGTAGTTGAATGGTCATATCCATTTTCACCATTTCCTTGGCCATTTTGGCACATAGATTTTATCCCCAACTTCATCCCAGTATGTAGGTGTTCTTCACCTGATCCCATAATGGTATTCATAAGGATCTATTTGGATGCATGAGTAAAAACTCTTACTATATGAAAACTCAGAAAAATAGAGATGTTGATCCCATCATAATTTTATGTCAATTTAGTATGATCTAATTATGTCCTCGTGTTATTGGATTTTACACTTAGATTGTAAATTAGTGTGAGGATTAAATCCATGTTGAAGTTCAAATAAGTACTGAAATAATATTGGATACTTTTCTAAACCATGGAGTTTAATCATGGATCTCAGTCAGATACAATAGATATTGGTATTCCATGAGTTGTTAACACTTCTCTTAACTACATCCTTGAATGTTGATCCAGTGATAAGTCCTATAGAGTCACAATTATGTTTTCATTTTTTGTATGTTGGTCCAACACAACCTAGATATAATTGTTTCCCCTAGATTTCTACAGATGTATGATGGAAATGCCTAGGGTGGTTTCTTACCATTTCCATATAGGTATGGGTAATGGGTACATAGTCCAAATAGATTTTTTCCATTCTTCTTTCACTTGATGACATTCAAGACATATTGATGTATATTATGTGATCTCATTCTTAATATTACCCCACAAATAGTTTTTTAGATATCTTGATAAATCATTATTTTCCACGATGAATAGATAATGTTGAGCAAGAGGAATTGTGCAATATCTCCTCCAATAGATCAGGGTTTGATGGCAAACATAGTTTTGAACCGAATCATATAAAGCATTATTAATTAACATTGAAGACCTCAGATTTCAATTTTACTATACTTTTCACTATATTCCAAATTCCCACATCATCTTTTTTAGAATACATTAACCTCTCCAGAAGATATGGTTGGGAAATCAATTCTAAAAGTATTTATGATGTCCTTTCCTTTTTTATTATCATGTCCCTACTTTACAAATCTAAGAAGATCATATCCTTTTCAATTCTCATCCTCAAAATAATTACAAGATATATTATACATAGAGTGTCTACTATAGTATTTTATTTCTAATTTTTTAGTGGATTTAGTGGTCAGAGTCCTCAGTCAGCTCTATCATCTTTATTAGTACATATTTATCTTGTTCTATATAAATATATACTTTAGACTTTTTTTAACCATATATATTTTACACTACTCTCCAAAGAGGTAATTATGAAATATATTCAATGAAAATATCACTGCATCTAACTCTAGATCAGGCATTGGGTCGTTATGATTGTGAAATATCAACTACCTTGAACCATAAGAAATAAAATTTTCATTTTTCCCTAACATAGAACAATCCCTTCATTGAAACATCACTAAATAATACAAAACTGTTCTCTAGTTCTGGGTAGTGTGAGTACACGTGCAGTTATAATACTATTTTTTCAAATCCTTTAACCTATCATAAAATTCAATATTATATGTAAACATGAATCCCTTCCGAGTTATCTTGGTTGGAGGGTTTGAAAATGACTATAAATTACTCAAAAATTGATAATAATACCCAGATAATCCATCAAAACCAAGTAAATCTATCACAGATACTGTCTTTTGCTATCCTTGAATTACATATATGTTTGACTGACCTATAAATATGCCATTTGTTTTCATTCTATTCCCATCAATGAGACTTCCGTCAACCAAAACTCACATTTTTAACATGGAACAGTGCTTCTCCTTTCACCTGGTCTTTTTCATTGTTCTCAGATACTCCTCATGCTCCTTTATTGTATTTCAGAATATTAGAATATCACCAATAAATACTACCACATAATATTCTAGGTGAAATGTAAATACTATATTCATCACATCAATGAATATTGATAGAGCATTGTTGTGTCCTAATTGCATTACAATGAACTCGTAGATCTCTTACCTTGTACAAAAATCAGATTTGGGGATATACTCCATCTTCACCCTAACATAGTAATATCCTGACCTTTGAACTACATTGGTGAAGTATTTTTCACCAAATAGCTTGTAAAATATGTCATCAATCTATTTTATATGATACTTGTTCATTATCATGATTTTTTTGAGGTCACAATCATCAATGCAAAGAAACATTGACCCATCCCTCTACTTGACGAGGAGGCTCGATGCACCCCATGTGAAGAACATGGGTTTATGAACCCTTTATACATATTTTCATGTAATTATTTCATGATATCCACTTGTTCCACAATATACATACTATATAGATACTTGTATAATAGTAATTTCCCAGGTATAAACTCAATAGAGAATTCAAACTCTCGGCTATGAAAAAGAACAAGAAATTTCTCAGGAAACATATCACCTTATTACATCACTATGTGCATTTCATCAAGAATGATATTTTCATTATTATATATCATTTGATCTATATACACATTATCATAGTGAAATAATATTTTTCTTTAGATTTTGGCACTAAAAATGAATCAACCTCCTCTTTGCACTTATACATAATCGAAATATGACTCACAATATGAAGAATGATTTGGTTGTCATCCTAATTTATGATTTATATATATATTTAAATCCAATCCATTCCTATAATTACATAAAATTATACCGAAGGGAGTATAACATGGTTATATAGGAATTTCATCCCACAATTGTTGACATGGGAGGAGTTATAAACATCGGATGCTATGATTGCACTATTTTTGTTTTAACCAATAATTGTACTTCAATGCTTTATAGTGGGCTTTGAATAGTTCTACTAAAATTTCATGATATGAAGGAATGGATAAGACTAAAAATTAAAATGTATATTCACTATTATAGAATGAATAATTGTCATACTTGTCACTATATTTTTCTGGTATCACACTCAGTGGTTTTGATTGTAATAACTCTCCCTTTCTTCCTTACAGGTTTTGGTTGTATAAAAAAACCTTTGATTAGTTCATTGGAGATGAATAAATGAACATTCTACTAAGGGTTGAATAAAAATTCCAATCCTCTAATGCATTAATTGGTTTATTGTATTGGAATTTTCATTAATGGCATCCTTCTTTCCAACACCTAAACAATTTCTTTATTCCCGTTAGACAATTTCTATGGTTCTTCTTTCTGCGCCTATATCGAGTGGGATGTTGAAATATATTTCCACCATTATATTTACCAATCAGACAACAAGATTTAAACTCCACATTCCACTTCTAATACCCATGATACTCTTGAGATTCACTGATCACCATTTCAACTTTGAGGGAAAAATAGACAATTTCTTCTTTGTTATCAAAGTCATAGATCACAACGCCTTTTCATAGACAAGGTTTTATCATACCATACAATGGTAAAACATGAATTTATGGATAATTAAAAATTCTGATTCATATCATTCAATTCATGTGATGTTTTCTATGTTTTCCAAAAAATATTTTTCATTTTTTCAGCAGGTCAAGGTAATACCTTTCCATTTTAAGTTATAGAGTTCGAGTAATATATTTATCAAATTTTCTTCCTTAATTCCTCCCACCAAATCAGTAAAATCTCTTCCTCGAGATTCAAATTCCTGATCAACTTCCACCACTGATAATATTATCACTTCATTTGAAAGAAAATAGTTGAACCATATACTAATTATAATATATATGGATGAAGAATATCCGCTCATTGAATTTGACCCATTGTTACGAGATTAAGGGATTGAATGATACATTGAAAGTAATGGGATTTATTGTATAAAGGATTAAAATAAATTAATTTCTTTTATAAGAGGATTTGGGATCTTTTTATGTAGGTTTCTATCTAAAACTGGAGTCATCTAAGAGATTATTTTCACCATTTTTCTGATTCCCTCTCCCATCGGGTTGGGAATCCCATTGGGGCAGTCATCACATTTCTCATCAAATTGATTGATTACTTGATTACTCATATAGTTGTCCATTGGATATAGTAAATGTAATAGTATGGATAAGAATTTTATACTATTAAACACATAAATTGGAATCAAATGAAATTAAAGAGTTAAGTTATAACTTACATTTATTCCCATAACCTATATCTTTGTAGGATTCAATCTATGTTATCCGTGATTGATTTTATAATATATATTTTTATGGTATTCCTTTTCATTCCTCAATAATGGTTAGTATTGATATTGTGATTTTAATCAATCATTTCCCCCAAGTGTGTCAAACTAGGTTCACAGTTTTTCTCATTGTTATGTACATGTTTATACTGACTCAGGCCTGACACACCTTGTCAGAGTTGTTACAACTATTTACATATACCTTAGAACCACATCTACTAATAGTATCTAGGCTGAAAATTATTTTCTTGATAAACCAATTACTCTATAATTTCCAATAATTGGAGATATTTTATTATACATAGTTGTATACCTATGTATTTTTCTAGTGTTTTCTAATAGTAATCCAATAAATAAATAAACGGTTACATTGATTCCAACTATAAAATTCCTTATCATTATTTCAGACTAATACCAGATTTATTACCTAGAATTACTCATAATATAGCCTATAAATTTGATAATTGTAATTTATTTGGGAAATATATACATTATATAATAATTTAGAACAAGAAAACATTATCTTTATTGAAAACTTCTTTAACATGCTCACACATTTAACTGCATGGGATAACCTAGGGACATAGATTTGAATGGGGTTAGATATAAATCCCAGTAATGGAATAATCATGGAATAAAGTAATCCATGTTATATAATAGGAATATATGTGGGTAATAAATGGAACATGAATAATAAGGCGTAATATAGAATGATAATCATAACATAGGAAATATGGAAACAAAACAAAACACTACATCATTAAAATATGCCAAGGATAACTGCCTAGAAATATTGATAGAAAATGTTGAATAAAAGAATTATGTTCACTCCTTGTCCAAACATAAAAGATCATGAGACTAACCATTAGATAATGCATTTGAGAGATATATAATTACAGATTAACTTGTCACTTTTATCTCATTCTCATGCTTAAATGTGCCACATAGATCATACATCATGGATTCAATAATCATAATATTTTATTCCATCATTATAGAGTATATAATACATAAAATAATGTCAAAACTCATATAATTACATGTGTAAAAGGAGAATAGAATCTATAGGAAATGATTATGGTATTCAATATACATTTTTTTGGCCTGGAAAATCGAGATGAATTTTCAGCACAAAAACGGTTTAACATGAAAATTCATATGTTGTGATGATTAATGAGAAAGGGGTCTCTAATAATTTGTAAATAAATTTTACTATAAGGGGTATTTTAAATAACATATCCAATCATTATAAAATGATGATAAAATATATAAGGTATGAAAGATACATTACTAAATATGATAAATGAAAAGATCTCATACATGAGTGTGTGACACCAAATGCTTGGGAGGAGCTTCCTGAGATCTTGTGGAACCATGGGAGAACTAATCAAAGTCGATGTAAGAGTAGGTAAATTATACAAATAATTTCAGTGAAGTGAATTTTGATGTTGGTTGGGTTTATATAGGAAATTATTGGGGATTTCATTTATATTTTTCAAACTTCACTTTAGGACTCTATATAATAAAAAAAACATCCCATGGGTTTTCCCATTATTTCTTCCAAATGAGAGTGGTTTGTAATATTTTATAATTTAGTTTTCTTATATTAATAAAAATTATACACTTTATTATGTATAGTTGAGTCATAGTATTAATTAAATTAATTTAAAACCACAAAATATATTAATTGCTTTTGATGACTCCTAATAGATTTATAAAATAATTAAAATAAATATCAAATCTCAAATAATTAAAGGTGTAACATTTATTTGATCACTGATACCATTTACCGTATTTATTACATAACCTTTTTGAAATTATGATGTCATAATACACACCATATATTTATATGGTATTTAATTTGTACCTAAAAGTTCGACTGTCTGAGAAAATTGTGAAAAATTAACTATTGGATAACTTCAACGGTCTAATACCAAATATAATATTAATTTTATCAAAATATATTTTTTAAATAGATTAATTTTAAAATTAATATTATGTATTCATTATTTAATAAGAATATAATATTATAATACAATTTATTTAGTAAATCCACTAAATAATGAAAATAAATTTCTTAATTGATTTTTGGATATTTCCCAAAAATAGAATTGTGTGTTTTGATATATCAAAATAAAAATCCTTTATAAATTAATAAAAATAAGATGAAAATATAAAATAATTATAAAAAATAATGTCCATTCTCATATAACTACGTTCTTCATAATTATACCTTTAATACACTTGAAAAATACCTAATAGTAAGGTGCACGACTATGAAATTTTCTTGGGGTGGTTCGGTGAACAAGGTGTGTGATGTGATCACGACGATAATAAATATATCACAAAAATGTCTTAACTCATGCATATATTTTTATATCTCAACAAGGATTTGGTTAGGATCAAATCTCACTGATTCTAGTAAGTTTAAAAGATCCATTTTCAAATTATTCATAGTCTATTTATCTTGTTGATGAATTAGAGGTTGAAGAATTAGAAGTGGAAGATGTTTTAGAATTAACATCATCACATACCTCAATTTCCACCATGATTCATTTTTATAATCCAACAATTTAGATGGATGAAGAGAGGGATTAATCACTTACTCTCTATGCTCAGTCTTCCAGGGATTTTATTCTTTTATTATTTTTCATTTTGGATTTATTTTCAATATGTCTTATTGTGACTATTTCAATTTGAATAATAAAAACTTATCTTCGATTCATTCCATATAATATATTCAATATCTGGGATAATTATTTTCATCTTCGTCATATATTTTCTTTCAATTTTTGATTTATGTTAAATTTTAGTGTTACTTCCTGAAGAGTTATCGTCAATTTATTTAAAATAAATTTTTATACATCTCCTTACATTTATTACATTTCAATTTTTATTTCACGGTAAATTCATATTTTTGGAGATAGAAATTATGATATTTAAATGTACTATTCTTGATATCTTTCATTTCCTCGATTAATGTTATGTAGGATTCCCATATACATAAATAACCAAAAGTATTTTCTTCAATATTGTTTTTACAAAATCATAATAACAAAGATACATTCTCATATATAATATATCGATAAAATTAGACAAAACATCCATAATATATTAATTATTATGAATGGTAAAACTCTCATAATATTTTATATAATTTTAATGTTTTTTATAATTAAAAATATTAGTCCCTTCATGAGTAACTTTGATTAATTTTTAAATTTCATGAGCCTTTTAACATGTATAAAATATATAAGATTAATTTTGGATAAAACTAAATTAAATAAATTCATTGATTTTTTATCTACGTTAGAGGTTGTAAGATCATTAGGATTTAATTTTTCTTCTGAACTATTAGTTTGTTTGTAACCTAGTGTAATAATTTTGAAAAAAAAACATATTCTTACAGGAAATATAGACATATGAGTTTTACAATATCTATAGTTTCTTCCCATTTATGAAATGTGAATGACCCATTAATTTTCATTCGATTGAACTATTTATGTTAGAGGTAAACTCTATTTGTAATGAAAATTTCTTCAAAATAATAAATATTTAAATAAAATATATAAAAAAATCCTCAAATTTTTTTGAAAACATGTCTAATTTTTTTTCAAAACTATATCTCCTCATATAACAATTTTTGGTTGATGTAAAATGGGTAGAGTTATTGAATTTAAAATTAAAATTTTAAATCAATAGAATAAATTAAAATATATTTGACATATAATTACAAAAAAATCAATGTAATCATAATTTAATTAGTATGTGTTTTGAAATTAAAATGAATCAGCATTGCAGAAATAATAAATTAATTTTGAGATAGATTGACTTATAAATGTTAAAGGAATGATTTGAAAAATTAATAAGTGATTAATTTATTAATTAAATATTATATATTAATAAATAAAATATTTTTAACATAAATATAATATATGATGAAAATTTTATCATCGATGTTCCACAGTAGCTCAATTATGGGTGTATACATCTCCTACCCCAATAACCTAAAGATTCTTCAAATTATTTAATTTAAATTCATAAGTAACCATGAAACTAAAAATTAACAAAAACCCTTGAATTTAACATTATTCTAGAAACAATTAATAATAAACCTTAGTGATATAGGATTAGTATGAAATCGAAGAGGATGAAATTTGTTTTATTGGTTTACTAAAAATTTGAAATAGAGATAAAGTCGATATTTTCTTCTATGTGAACCCTTTATGGAAAATCCCTCAATTGTCTTTAAAAACTGATAATATTTAATCATTATATTCATAGTTATAATGTATGTAGATCAATGTATATATAGAAAAAATATAAACGGATCTCAAAAGTAATCAATATTATAGTTGAGGCTCGATGTCAATTGTTATGAATTGATGAAATTCACAATTTTAGGGTAATATGACTTTTAAATCACATCATGGGTTGTATATATAAGATATCGGGGAATAAGGGATGATAAAAAGGTTATAATGGGATCAATATAGTCACTGAAGATCATCATCATTGCGCCCTTTAACATATTATCTCAACATCACATGATATCCAACTGATCCAATTTCATAGATAGTGTTATTTCTATAGATTTATTCTTTGATGTTGAGTCTTCTAGATAGCCTCTAGCTTCCACCAAGTAGCTACTGATCTAATTGTTTTTTTACTAATATTTACAGTGCCATAGAGTGGCCATTGAGCTCCATCGTGTATCTGTTGATCTTGTTTATACTAAGGAGCTTCTGTTAAATTTCACAGACTGACCAGTGACCCTCCACTTAATATTATGATATAAAAAATAGGATTGATACTATTTATTTCATAAACATTAAATTGAATCAATTTTTTCATAGAAACCCTTTTTTTCTCGTAAAAAAATAATTTAATCTCACAAAATATATATTTAGACCAATAATGGGTGTTTTTTATCAATATAACACATATATGAGGGTGATTTATAACATTAATAAGTAATAATTTCATATAAATATATTTTGGCTATTGGATATGTGAGTATTGAATAACGATGTATAAATCAGTTTCATATTAAACAATGGAATACATGTATGGGGTAAAAATTAATTGTGAAGATAATTATAAATATTAATGTTCTGTTGAACAAATTCTAGATATAAGAATGAATTATCATTAAATTACAAATAATTTCTAATTAAATTATTTAATTTACTACATTTATCATAATGAACTATTATTAAATTAATAAAATGTTATTAAATATTTTTAGAGACATGGTTATTATGTTATGATTAAGTATATAAAATTTCAAGATAATTAAATGATATATATATATATATATATATCATTTATTGATTAAAAATCAAGAGGTATAATTATGAAATGTAATTTTTATACCCTTATGATTTGAATTATCAGTGGAAGCATATGAAAGAACATGATAAATGTAATGTGTTATTCTAGTACTGATAAATACCGCAGTCAATATGTTACTAATTTATAGAAAATATACATTATAATATATCTTCAAAAAAGTCATAATAATGACATGGTAATATCTTAATTATGATTTTAATCATTTATAATGTTGATAGCATAGTTATTTAAATTATATATTGATACTATGATTATAATGACACAATGTCCTAAATAAAATAACAAATGAAACAAAATTTTAAATATCAATTTTATGTTATGGTTATTGAATAAATCAGTACAATGATATGGTGTTGTCATAAATTTTTATTCAGGAAGCCTCATTTTATTAATTGGATTATAATAGGTCAATTTGTATGAATTCTTAGTTGAGTCACCTTGTTCATATATTAGATGAGTTATATAGGTTGGTATATTTCAATAATGGATGAATATTTATATATATGTCATTATCCTCACCAAAGATCTGGGCTGGAGGGTACTGTTGATACACATGATATTATTCCAAATCACACTAAGTAGCTTAGGAGTGAGATAAATGATGATTCTCCAAAAATATTATATTTTTCCTCTTGATTTTCCATGGTATTCATGTATATGATGATCTATTGAGTACTTAATTTTCTTCTCACCCATAACACGGTTTTCGAGATAGACTAGCCTTGGATGTGTGCCTCTTGTATGATAATACCTGTATTGGTAATTATATAGTATGATTTGGTGGTATATCTTAGGTGAATCATTGGATTGTTTACTTATAATGGTATGAATTGTTGTGTTATTATGTAAAATTTATTATTTAAATTTTATAACAGGCATCCGTTTGGGGGGTGGATAACTTCAAATATTTATTAAGGTATATCATTGGTAATTCTCCAGGTAGGTTGAGAGCAGCATCCATTTCTCCTCTCTAGGTAAATCATGGAATGAAATGTATCATTATAAGGCCGAGAGTGTGGGTATTATTGCTCATCTCCAATATCAGAAGGATTATATTATACCTTACTGTGTCTATGATCCCTAATTTATAGTTTCATATACTAATATGTAATAAATGGTGGATTTCATCTTATTTTGACAATATAATATTTGGATATATAATTAAATATTAATACATTTTAATTTATTTAATGTTGTTATGGTTTTATTTGGAAATAATTAGTGTTATTTAAATATAATATTCCCATTGTTTTTTATTATATTATTTTTATCAATACTATATATATTTAGAATGCACATAGACATAATTTTTTTGTGGTCAACAAGCAACATGGGATAAATATATAGAGTGTTATTTCTCAACCCTTATTATTAACAATTTTCTTTCTTACTCTTATGTTAATAATGATCAATAACTTTCATTGGTTTTTAATCATTGAGAAAATAGACTTATGGGATATTTTTTAATAATATATTTATTTTTTAATTATAGAAACCACATCAGTTTCATCCATCTATAGTTTTATATATTTTTTTGGGATATGTGAGTGTATGTGTGTGGTGATTTATATTTTTATATTATATTGGTTTATATTGATGTTAATTATATATTCATGTAATGAACTATAATATAGTTATTTATTTAAATTATTATTGTAGATGTCTCATGTTAATTGGTGAAATGTTATACATAGAGTTAATTTCTCTAATTGTTCTGAGTGGATACCATGTTGATTGTCAATATCCCAAAGCCTATTAATAGTAAGAAAACCCAACCACAACATCAATTCATTTTAAATCAATATACATTTTAACACATTTTTCCTCAAATATTGTCACACACACCTCAAACCAAAAATTTAATATTATTAGATATTAGTTACATATAAAAACTTATTTTTATTATGTGTTGTGAATTTCATCTATTAAATGTATCCCACAAGATTCCCTTATAGATATATAATATATAATATTATTATTCATTATCTGAGAATATAATATAAAATAATAGATTGATATGTGAAACCTGTTAAGGGTAAAAAACTAAATGATTTCAATTATATTAACATAGGTAATCATATTAAAAATCATATTGGATTAAAAGTAATATTAATATATAGGTATGAAACCAAAAATCCTAAAATATTATCAAAAGGCCTAAAATCCATGGTATATGACATGAATCATATAATACATTTGATTCATAACATGGGTATGTTAAAAGTTTATAAAAATGAAAAATTATAATTAATTTTATGTATTGTATAAAAATACAATAATTTCATTATTGAAACGTGGAACTACATTTATTCAATGTATAACATTATGATAAAAATGAACAATTAAATTTTATTGCATAACAAAATATTTTCAACAGATAATAATCAATACCAAATAGATTGGGAGATTATATAATTTTTCATCCTCTAATTTAATTATTAAATAGTTATACATATGTGTTCTTCATGAATATGAAAAAAATAATAAATCTATCAAATAATAATTTCCAAGTGAGAAGATAATGTTCTATATTACATTTATCAGAAGAAATATAAATAAATAATCTTGGAAAATAAATTGGATGATTTCAGGAAGACATTTAAATAATTAATCAATAGATTTATTAAGGTGATATGAAAAAAACATATATTAAAAAAATTGAGAAACAAAATATAGGATAATAATGAATTTTGAAAAAATAATTAAGTAATATTCATTTAATTTTTATAATAATTAATTTAATAAATTTATATTAAGAACCAATATTTTTTAAAAATAACAATATAATGATAATATAATATATTTTAAACTATAATGTATTAATAAAAAATTTATATTATGATTAAAATTTTAAAACTAAGAGATTAGTGGGATAAATAGATTGAGTGAAAATGTAAGGATAGAAAAAGAATCCCCTCTTACATTCCTATGTAAGGAATATTAAATGTATGGAGGCCATAAAAACATAGGTAAATAGTAAATAATATATAGATTACATAAAAATACATCTAGAATAACTTTGACAATGAAAAAGGTCTTAATCATTAAGGGAGATAGAGAACTATCACCTTATAAACCTCATAATGGATGAGGATTCAATCATCGAAAAGATAATTGGTAAAATGATGTCTAAACCTCCAAAATATCTATATATTCAAAAAATATAGATTTAAATTGGTAATTAAATGAATTTTTCCAAAAAAAAATTATATATCTGTAATATCAAATCAAAAAAGGGATTCAAAAGGAATATCTTTATTTTACTCATGAGGATCCCAATCATGCCCTAACTACATATCTAAATAACATAGTCAACTAGATCACTAATTTAAGAAAATATATTTTATATATTATCCTTTGTGATAAAAAATTATATCCATTTATTAAATTTATTTAGTTATTTACATTTTATTTACATTATTATAGTTTAAGATTTTTTTATTGATTCGTACATGTTTCAGTATGTTGATTTCATTCATTGTTTTTGTTAATAAATAATCAATATACATAATAAATATGGTAAAGGAATAATTATTTTGAAAATATTTTTAAATTGTAATTTACATTTTATTGAAGGTATATAAATATATTATAAGGATGAAATTCAAAAAATCTGCTAGTTTCATGAAACTTTACCAATAATAATGTCTCACTTTATAAAGAAAAATATTTTGAGTTTTTTCATTATGAAAAAATGAACATAAGATAATTTATAAATTATAATTATATAAAACATTTATGAATTTATACTCATCAATGATTAAAATAAATGTTGTGATATTTCATCATTTAGGTTGTATACTTAATAAATCCAAAAAGAAAAATGATATATTAATGAGTGGGTAAGAATGTAAATTTATATTATTTTAATACACTTTTAAATGAAGAATAATTATATTGTTAATAAATTAATATAGTGGTGACTGTTATTTATGAAGAGTTAAAATGAAGAGATAAATGAAAAAATTAGGGATGAACTTGGCACATATATTAAATTAATCACCACATTCAATAAAATCCTCATTCATAATAATGGGTTTAGAAATAGTAATTCTGTCAAGGAGATTCCAAACATCATAGAAGTTTTTCAAAATATAATTTGAGTATTGGTTTAATTGGAAACAAAACAATATGTGTGGGTCGCATTTTTAAAAGATGGGTCCTATTATAAATGTGTTTGAGGGGAATAATCATAAAATGCAATCCATAGTGATTAATAAATGAAATTTAAACATGGAATGCTACTTGTAACTGGTAAAATCATGTGTGTCTATGATATAGTAAAATATAGAGATTTTATTTTATTTTTAATGGTGTGTATAACATTTAAACCATATAAAATATATTTTCTAAAATTACTATTTACTAAAAAAATCACTATTCACAACTATAGTGAATGAAATATAATCATAGTTTTTAATAAAATATATAATAATATACATAAAATAAATATTATTTTTAAATTATTCTTAATATAATGAATTTTTATATTTTAATTGTTACAACTCATTAAGTATTTTATGTATATAAAATATCTATAACTATTAAAAAATTATTCATCTATTTACCAGTAAAAAACTCATTTGTCCATTTCCATCATCTCTCACCACCCTATTATTTTCATCAGCCATCGCACTAAACTTATAATTATCTTTTTCAGCAATATCCCACTTCTCTTATCCTTGTTTACCATAGATATCCTAGATTATTTTCCATTTCACTCTAATTACTAATGATTTAATCTCCCATATTAACCATTTGTATGATTCTTTCTTCTAAATATTCTAATGGTATCTCCTCCGTTCTTTTTAATTCCAATAACATATCATTATCTCTTACTAACATTTTATTCATACCACTACAACCCTCCTTTGATGGAAGAAATTCAAGAATCTAATGGTGTTCCGTATCCAAATACTAGATCTTCTACACCATAAAATACATGATTTCATTCAGTCGTTAGTTATTCCAATATACTTATACTATTACAATTTTTTTCATAAATTCCAATGAATCACATACTTCATATAAAATTTCTCATTAATTTTCAATATATATGAAATGTCAATCACGTTTCAACATTCTATATGGTATATTATTTTCATTTATCTCTTAAACACAGTAAATATTCTCTATGTTCCCTTCAGACTAAAAAATATACTCCATGATTTGACAACTATTGTAAGAAAACTTCAAATATTATCAACATATTCCAGGTAATTCATTTTATATTTAATAATGATTAAGTTTCAATGAATTTTTTTAACTCGTATTATTTCTGGATGTTTCCATCATATTTCGATAATTTAGATACTATTTTAATTTAATTTTTAACTTAAGTGGATTTTTGATTCACTGATTCCATCAACCAGTGATATCTATACATCACATTTGTAATATAGAATTTTTTTTTCAACTATATGTAAAATTATCACAGTCTCATTTACTTTGTGAAAAATTATATGCATTTCCTCTCTAATCATATTTCATATACAGTAATCATACTATTACATTTAATTTTTGAATAACAACATTTAATTTATAGTATAATCATATTTTCTAAATTGTTATCAAACCATAATATTATATATAGATTCTGTAAGCTCTATCAATATCTAGCAAAATCTTGTTCACTCATTACACTATCAAATATTTTTTATGCAAGTTTTTTTTCCAACTACATTATGAATTGAATTTTTTGATTCCATGTATGAGTATCAATATTATGTTTGAATTTCATGTAATAAAATACATTGTGACCTTTTTATTTAATGCTCTATAAATTTCTATAAATGTATAACACAGTTTATTTTAATTTACCTTTACGGTAAATATATGAAATATCATTGAAATTTTAAAAATATATATCTTAAAAATTTGTATCCTTTATTTTTACAATTATATTTATATTCATGTATAATTAAAATTAATATTATTTATATTATATAACAATGTATTTATTTATAACCCTTTGAAATGAAATTGATTTCATTTTCGTCACTTTTCTTATTATAATTACAATTATACATATTTCTTTTTAAGAGTAGACCATGTAAAGTGTCTTATTAAAAAATGAAAAATATTTATTTCATGATTTTATAACAACTAATAAATATTTAATGATATTAGTTAAATATACTTCATCAGAATATATTTTTCATAATATTTATTATTATGTCCAGTTATTTAATATTTTATTTTTAATATTTGGGAAATAATATATCTCCTCAAAAACCACAAGTTTGGTTGAACCTATTTTAAAAATATATCAATTTATTAGTGAAATATTATCATTGAATAAATATATTATATTTTATTTTAACTACCAGACAATATTTTTATATATCTCAACTAAATCTAATGAATATGAAATTTTTTATTTTCTTTTTCAAAAAAATTATTTATTTTTTTATGGTATCTCTTTACACCCTACTTATCATGTCATCAAAAATAGTGCAATATGATCTCCTTATAATATTACATATTTTAGTGGAGATAGGCTGGAATATAAGTTCACAATAAAAAAATGTCAACATCCATTCTAGTTTAGGATGAATTCATTTCTTATATAATTTAGTTTTTCCAAATTCACTCAATTAAATTATTTTGTTATACTTATAGACCAATTTAAATTCCCATTTTTATTACTGATTTATCTATTTGTATTGGTTTATTAAATTCTACCAGAAAATAACCAATTTTAATGACGTAACTCTAATGTATTATGGTGAATATGACATAAATAGTTTATATTGAATACTAGGGTTGGAATTTACAATAAATTAATTTCTTGAGTCTTTATTTTTCCATATATTTACAAGGTTAATTTTATATTTTACTCCAAATGTTTATATTACTCATTTTTTTTACAACCAATAATCCAAATTACCTATTTTAATCCAATATAATATAAAGATATTTTTTTTTATTTCTGTCGGTATTCCTCTAAATTTCATAACCATAACACATTTTACTACATTAAATAATAAAATGTATACTTTATAATTCGTGCATTATTTTCCTTGTACTTTTTGAATCTATTTTATATTTTACCTCTATTATTTGAAAATTATTGTTTTCCAAAATTTATATCTTTTAATATTTTAATTATATATTATAATTTTTATTAATTAGTTTTTTTTTGAAAATAATTACAATTTTAGTCTATATTTGGGATAGTAATTTCAATTTCATTATTTTTCATTCAATTATAATTGTATGGGTTGGGATGATTTATAAAAATTATTCTTTATAGTTAGTGTATTTTTCTGAGTAATGTATCCTACTATAGTTACTATGTGTTCTATAAAATAATTCACTCTATTTTATATTATATCTAATTACTTCTATTAAAATATTAATATTTCATATCTAGTTCAGAAACATTTCCGAAAATATTTTCAGTTTATATTTCTTTTTTAGATTATAATTCAATTTATGTATAATGTATGACCATTACTAATTCCATTACATTCCATAATTTTTTTCGTACAATGTTATTTGTAATATTATTTATTTCTAAAATATATCTTTTTAAAAAAAATTATTTTCTGTATTTTAATGACGTAATATTAATTTTAGTGACAAATATCTTTTGAGATTTTTTGAATCCATCCAACTTTGTGTTACTAATATCAAATATTTCAATTATCTTTCAACTTTATCAGTAAGCACTGCTCATTTTAAAAAATAATTCCAACTATATTATTCATCATTTATATACATTTATTTCTCAACTGTATGTATTTGTATACTTAAAAAGTGCATGTTTTTAAATTTTTATATGTTCGTTTTTTAATTTTCTCTTATATAATATTTTAGTATTCTTGGATGAGTTTTTGAATAAATCTGATAAATTTTCTTTATATAAGTATATTTTAATGTCTCATATATTGTAACTTCTAAATATTAATGTTTCTTTATCAAACATATAACTTATATATAACTAGTTTTTCCTTTAATATCAATTTTTTAATGAATTTTTAATTTGATTCTTCATTTATATCAAAGTCATATTAAATCCAAAAAAAATATTTTCTTTGATTTCCACAACCCACTGTTTTTTCAAACATATTTTTAATACCATTAAATATAAAAAAAAATTCAATATAGGTGTGCTTGTATAATTTCTTTATAGTTATTAATTCAAAATAATAAAATTCTCTGTATTTATTATTCATATAACCGTAATGATGATTCATTATAAATATTTTGGGCTTTCTTTATTACTTAAAACTATATTATATATTTATAAAAACGCAAATATCCTTTCCTTTTGGTTCATGTCCCATTAACAGTTAAAATTCATCTTTCTATGTCTTCCTATATAAGAAATTGAAATCAATTTTTATAGTTGATCTATCTCCTATTATGTCTAGCCCATTTTTATAAACAAATTACTTTTGATTTTTCTTATATTGGAAACATATAATTAATGTATCATACTTTCTACATTAACAGATTGATCTTATCCAATATTTCATAATGATTTATTAGAAAAACTATTGGTGATCTAACATATATATTGTCAAAAATCGATGACTCCAAATTATTCAATATAAAAAAATATTTTCATTATATATGCTATAACATAAATGGAAGAATAAAAAATTATCATTATTTTCCGACAATAATTATTATTGATTTCATATGTTTTTTGTGTAAAATATCTACACTCAATATTTTCATTTTGGGCTTGATAAGTCACTATTACAATTATGGGATAGTTTAGTATATAGATTACAAATTATTTTTTTATAAAATTAAAATTTATTTATAATGATTCATTTAAACTCATATACATATATAAGTAACAATATCACATTTATGAGACTCCATTATATTTTTCGTCATATCTATATTAGTTAGCACCAACCTAGTACATGAACAGATAAATTCAAAATCATGGAAACGTACACAATAAAATACCATAGCCTCTATCCAACCCTATAATACACACAACATGGAAACTTTATTTCATAGAATACACATAATGGTTGGGATTAAAAACAGTGGCAGTATGACTAGCATTATTATTTTCCATCACACTCCAGTTATCTTATGATTAATTCATAGCCATATATTATATTTAAAATAAATCTACAAGGACTATACATGTCACATTTTATAATTATAGTACCCAACTTCATAACATGTATGCAACCTTAATGTTAACAATACATGGACTTTGTATATAACTCTACTATGAACTAGTGAATAACCAACTAAAATGATAGACATATAAGTATACAAATGTTGTCTCTCCCTGTATAATATATAATAAAACATATTAATATCATAAAATTCTATATTCATATGAATTCACAACATCAATACAATATGTCATATCACTAATTGAGTATTATTTCTAGAAATTAATTGTTGTTAGTGAATTCTATAAAATTATTCATGATTTATCTATACAATAGTAAGTATAAAAATAGATTAATAAATATTTAGAATTTGTAAAATTATCATTATAAGAAATAGTTACAAAAATAAAATCATCCTTCCACACTGTTAAATATATTATAACAATACACTATACATAAACCGTATATACATAACATGAAAAAATTTATTATTAACTTCCCTCAAGTAATAATGTTATAGATATATAATTATTTTATGATATGTATTGTCTATATATTTTTTCATTATTCACTCTAGTATCCTTAATTATTTAATATTTTAATAAAATATTTTCCCACAAATCATATTGTTGGCATTTCTATGTTGTATTTTATTAATGGTTTGTTAAAATTAAATTCCATTGGTTTAATTAATTATCCTATTCAAATAATGTTGTTAATCATGATTATAATAGAAACCAAAATAATAAAATAACCATAGAATGTAATAAAAGTTTTAAATTTTTCTCTAAGTTATCCTATAGTGCAAAATTCAATTTTTTTATTCAGTTTTCATATTTTAATATTATGAAAATTTTCAACCCAAAATTATTATTATATAGTTATAAAACCATTTTATGGTTCCTTAAATAATATAATAACATCACTACAAAAATATAATTACATTATTTAATATAAATGTTTTACACCATAAGAAAATTTTATTGGTCATTATAGAGTAAATATATTGGAATTATCTTCTCAGATTAATTGAAATTTTTTTAGTTTAATTTATATTATCTATAATCATTCTAATAGATACGTCAACTTGTATCAACATTAAAATAATTTCACTTGTGCATATTAATTTTTACAATGTCTAACATACTAACTATTTTTTCACATCTTTAAAACTAAAGTTATATAAATTATATGTGTTAAGATTTTTTCCAAATTTAATCTTTTATGTGACGACCAACGAAAAATCACCACAAAAGTACTCTAAACCAAACTATGACAAACCCAAATGTTGTCCTCTATACCCATGGGCTAGTGACTAGTACATTAGAATCTAGAATCAAATAAAGAGAATGATTTTCCCAACCTAAAACAACAAACAAGTAATACAGATAGTGATATACAGTAAGGATCAATATATTCTATAACAAATAAACATTATTGGTAGTGATATATATAATAAAACTAGAAAAAAACAAAAGTTCATGTCTAAAAATAATCCAAAAAATAATGAACCAAACAATCCATAGCTACTCTATTTGATAGATAGGAAACATCCCAACATCTTACCACTATCTAATGATTCCCACAAAACATGTAACAGTAACACTGAACTGTGGCACTATTCGATTTATGGGATCATAAAAAAATATGTTTTACAATCCGCCGTGGGATTGCTCAGTGTTAGAGAAACACAATCCAAATTTGATCCCTCCATATTATTACATAACGAGACTGTTCAAAATAATTAAAAAATACTCAATATATGAGAAAAATGATATAATAATATGATTTTGAAATTTATATCAAAATAATAGAAATTATGTTTCCCATTTTTATGTCTCTAAAACTAGTTCTATATATCACAGGCTGAATTATATTTTTAAATAAACCATCTATAAATGTATTCATCATTATTACATCTGAATCTAGTGCCAAGAAAACCAATCAAATCGCTATATTGAACACCTGTGATGACCCCGACTCTCTTGGACCTTTCCTTTGCCAAAATCTGGGTCATGTCTCGGTGAGAACGAACGGTGACACCGATCGGTGCGACCGATCGGTGTCAGTAGCGCTCCTTTGCGCAAATAGGGTTTTAAACCCTATTCTGACTCGTTTAAGCGTGTTTTTAAGACCCATAACGTGCATAAGAGCTTTAATTAAATACTTAATCAATTCATGATTCGGCTTAAACCAACCGACCCCTTTTTATGACGAGTGAAGTCGCGTGGTCAACCTCTGACCCCCACGCCTTACGCGGTTTCACGTTTTCACCTCAACCGTCCTCAGCTCTTATAAACTAAGGGTTAGCCGTGGTTTCTCTTTTCCTCGATCCTGGCTTTTCACAAATAGATTCTAGTGCATCGTGAGCATCGTTATCCATAAAGTTCTGCGCCCCCAGCCTAAACGTCGATTATCTATCAACAAGTAGGGAATTTCTCCTTCACCTCTCTCTTTTGTGTATCATGCAGGGTGGGTGTGCTTTTGTTTCTGTAGAACTGGTTGGACCGAACTTAATAAAGATAATGAACGAACACCATAAAGAAAGAAAGGGGGGCTGTGTTTTTTGATGTTGTCCTATATTTTTGATGTTATTTCTTCTATGACCATCTTTTTGAGTTGTGCTAGCTTATGCCTCCTGAAAATCGAGGCCATTGGTGGTCGTTGTTTGTTCACTAATGAACCCTGCTGATGTTTTAAATGGCTTGTTTTGTGGTTGTAAACTCCTGCAGTGAAAAGTGAATCGGCTAATCACGTATATCCGGCTGAATAATTGAAATCACCAAGATCAACCCTTCTGTGATAACTCCCTTTTAGAACACACGGAATTTGAATGATGGAGTGTGTTAAGTCGTTTAAATTTGAAAATACAGGCAAGGCCATGCTTGTGTTGATGGTGGTAGTTGGTCGTTTTCCTTTCGGGCCGATTGCTGGAGATGTGGGAGGGGATGGGATCCCCTGTTCTTTTATACTCTCAGTGGTTGTGTGAATATGGGGGATGTGATCTCCTGTTGGTATGGATTCGGTGGTTGTGAGTTTTAAATCCTGGTGGTTAATTGTTTATATCACGAATTGGGGTGGAATCCACTGTTGTTGAGAACTAGGTGTGGGTGTTTTGGTTGATGTTTGACTGTTTACCTTCCTGGACTTATGCCAATGCCTACTAGTTGCCCATTAGTGCTTAAACATAAACATTATTATTGAACATGAAATAAGAAAGGGGACTCATGTGTTGTTAGCGTGAGTCGTGACTCAAACTTGAGTGTTGTTGTGATCTGTAGGCTGTCTGAAGAAAAACCTAGCTTGGGTGAGTGCGTGTTACCTATATATATATAATTGTATCTTTGCATTTCTTATTCGCGCCCCACCCAAGTTGAGCACATAGTGCTGAACACCCCCATTTCATGGGGGAGGGTGTTTTTCCGAACACTATTCATAGTGGCTGGTTATTAGCTCCTTTTCTGCTCCCTTTCCCGGATAGCCCAAGTATCTTTGGGCAGGCTGTGACAGCCTGAGGTCCATTATTATCCCAAGAACCTTCGGGTGGGGTAGTGTGGTGGTTGGCCAGGTGTGTGCGGTAGGTGGTTTCCCAAGTGTCTTCGGGATGAGGCCCAGGTGTCGTCGGGCATGGCAGTGGATCCTTTAGCCCAGGTGTCTTTGGGTGTGGTTGTGGTTGTTATGGCCTAGGTGTTTGAAGGCATGGTTACATGTGACAGTTGTGGCCCAGGTGTGTGCGGGAATGATTTCAGCTGTGGGAACGCGTGCGGTTGAGGCCCGGGTGTGTTCGGACGGGATTTCGGCAGTGGGACTGCGTGTAGTTGTGGCCCAGGTGTGTTCGGGCGAGTGTAGCAGTGGGACTGCGGTGAGAATGGCGGGATTGGTCCGATGCGTAGTATGTCTCAATAACCAGTGTTAAAGTGGCGTGGGGTACCAAAACATCGATGTGCTCTTATTATATATATTACTTGACTTGCGTTATTTGGGGAGTGTGCCTTGGTGAGGCCTGGGGTGGATAGTTTGCCTTGTTAGGTGTTTGGTTTAATCTTTTTCTCAAGAGACTTTATTACGTTCCCCCACTTGTGAACGAGAGTCTTTGGTTTTCCCTATTGAGTGTACTTGTATGATCACCCTATGTATATAAAACATCTTTCAGGTTTCCAGGAGGACTTTGGGGATCACGTAGGACCTTACTAGCTCGGACCTTTGGAGCAGTTGCAGTTGTTGTTTTTCTTTTACTCTTTGGTACTTACCTTGTAGTCACCTTTTGTACTTGTGGCTTTACATTTGGAACATGCATGTGGTAGTGGTTTATTTTTGGCCTTATTTTTCTTTTACCTTGGTGTTGTGGGGTTTTCTTCTCCTTATATCTCGATCCTATAAAATAAAAAGGGTAATGCCTTCCATTTGTGAGAAATTTCTATACCCTTGGTTCTAGTATCCACTCCAGGACCTATTGAAGGTGGGTTTAGGGGGTCATTATCTCGCCTTCAACTTAGAGAAGGAAGGGCCTGGCAATCTGCTGACCCTTCCCTCCCTTTGGTGAAGGCGGTTCGTGACAGAATGGTATCAGAGGTGATGGTTGAGAGATGGTAGGATGGAGTTTGGAGTTAGGCACGGTGAGGATTGCATGGGATGGTAAGTCAACAGTGATGGGTGACCTTGGCGCGTGAATTAGGCCATGGAAGACCGGCTAGGACACGGGATTTTACGGCCCCCTGTGATCCGATGCAAGGACTCTGGACCTACCAAAAGACCAAGCGAGGCCACACTGATTGTAGGGTTGGGACCCTAGGAAAGGTACATGCATCATAATGACTTGTGTTCTTGTGTTTCTGGGATGTCTTGGGAATTAAGAATAAATAAAATTTTAAGAAGTTTTAAGAATGCTATTTTTTACTACTTGGGCATAGGCATTCCTTGTTTACCTTGCAGCTATGGAACCTGGAAGGCGACCACGTGTGGTACAGGTGATCGAGGCCCCAGAGACTACTTTGGCCAATCGGTAGAGAGCTGATCGAGAGAAAGAGAATGACCAGTGACAGAAGACTCTTCGAGCCTTCCAGCGACAGGCCCTCGAAAACTATGAGGGCAGAACCTCTGATATGAAGACGGAAGGCTGGCTAGAGGATCTAGTTATAGCCTTCGGCCTGATTCGGGCCTCGACCGAGTACTGGGTTCGTCTGGCCGTTAGCTAGATGCGGGGAGCGGCACGCCAGTGGTGGATGCTTTACCTGGGGGATAGGAGAGAGTCTGAGGTGGCTTGGGTGGATTTCGAGAGGGAGTTCCGGGCGGAATTCCTCTCCTCAACGATGAAGGCAGAAAAGAGGCAGGAACTACTCTCCCTCCAGCAGGGGAGTATGTCTGTGAGGGAGCTAGGGATCACGTTAAAGGACCTCCTACGTTTTTCTTCGGACCTCATTCCCGACGAGGAGTCTTGGGCAAGGCTTTTGGAGGAGGCACTCTGACCCTCCATCCAGTATGTTGTTACCCCCTTTACCCTGTCGACGTACTTGTAGTTCCAGAAGAAGGCCGAAGTGGTGGATTGGATGCATGCTCTAGGGGGAGTGTCGCGAGAGGGGATCCAGCTGGGAACATCGAAGGGGAAGGCTGTTAGCACTAGGCCTCCAGCGTCAGGACCCTATAGGTTCCGACCTGCAGGGAGCAGGCCACAGTAGTTTCAATTTTGATCCCCCGACCCTCTCCCTTTTGCTACGGGCCTGGGACCGCAGTGCTTCATCTAAGGGAGACCTGGGAATCTACGGATTCAGTGCCCCGACCGGGTGCAGTACAGCAGTGGCAGTCATCCCCATCACCCACCCCAGCAGCAGCTTCTATCCAGACCCTTCCTGCAGCAGCAGCAGAGACAGCGAGCTCCCTCTCCTCCGAGGGCAGACGTAGGAGGAGGAGGCCGACCTCAGGGCGCTCCACAGGGACCTCGACCAGGGCATGGTCGGGGAGGTGGCCGACAGTCAAGGGGAATTGGAGATGGGCTTGGACAGTTTCACACTGCAGAGGCAGCAGTTCCAGTAGGGCCAGAGGTTGTTCGAGGTACGATCAGTCTGTTTATCACTCTTGTTTATGCTTTGTTCGATACCGGAGCTTCGCACTCCTTCGTTGCACCTAGTCTAGCACGTGCCTTGGGTCTAGATGTCGAGAGACTTCCAATTCCCCTGGTGTTGGTCACACTAGTTGGAGGTCATACCGACTTTTTGTTCGTTTGTCGGGGATGTAGACTGATGTTAGGGCCAAATCAGTCGGTTAGGGATCTTCTTCTGCTACAGATTCAGCCATACGATGTCATCCTAGGAATCGATCGGCTATTTTATGTGTGCGCTGTCATCGACTGTTTTCAAAGAAGGGTGGTGTTCTCAGACTTGGACATCCGGCGTGTTACCGTCACCGGCGAGTGGAGCAGTCCGAAGGGAAACAAGATAGAGGAACCTCTCCTCTCCTTGTTGACCGAGCTGACAGTGGAATCAGTAGATGCTAAAATGGTGGAAGTTCCAGAGATCGTCCGTGAGTTTATGGACATCTTTCTTGAGGAGGTGACGAATCTACCCCCTCGACGTGCTATCGAGTTCGGGGTAGACCTACAACCCGGCGCTCGTCCAATCTCGATGGATCCTTACCATATGGCACCTTCGGAGCTACGGGAGTTGTGGATACAGATTGAAGATCTGATGAAGAGGGGTTATGTTCGTCTGAGTGTGTCACCGTGGGGTTCTCAGGTCTTGTTTGAAAGAAGGCTGATGGTGGTCTTATGTTGTGCATAGACTACAGGAGGCTGAATCAGGCGACGATCAAGAATCGCTACCCTCACCCAAGGATAGATGATCTTTTTGACCAGCTGAAAGAGGCAGGATGGTTCTCGAAGATCGACCTGCGGTCTGGGTACCACCAGCTGAGGGTTAAAGAGAGAGACATCTCAAAGACAGCGTTCAGGTGTAGGTATGGACACTTTGAGTTCGTAGTCATGCCCTTTGGTGTTACAAATGCCCCGACTGTGTTCATGGGGCTTATGAACTCCATCTTCCGGGAGTACCTGGATCGGTTCATGGTTGTGTTCATCGACGACATCCCGGTCTACTCTAGATCAGAGGGGGACCATGCAGAGCACCTGGGGATAGTTTTGGAGGTCCTCCGACAGCACCAGCTCTATTGGAAGTTGTCAAAATGCAAGTTCTGGACACAAGAAGTGCACTTCCTTGGGCACGTAGTGTCTGAGCAGGGGGTAGCGGTCGACCCATCAATGGTTGAGGCAGTCGTTTCTTGGGAAGCCCCCAAGAATGTGGTAGAAGTCCGATGTTTCCTCGGGTTGGTGGGTTACTACCTGAGATTCGTACCCGACTTCTCCCAGGTAGTAGCCCCTTTGACGGCTCTGACCAAGAAGGACCAGGCCTTCGTATGGAGTGAGCAGTGCCAGTCAACCTTCAGCTATCTGAAGGAGAAGTTGGTCAGTGCCCCAGTGCTGAGATTACCAGAAGAAGGGGTGGCCTATGAGGTATTCTTTGATGCTTCGGGACAGGGCCTGGGATGCATGTTGATTCAGTGACAAGGGGTGATCTCTTATGGGTCCAGGCAGCTGCGTTCCCATGAGTGGAATTACGCCACCCACGACCTAGAGCTTGCAGCGGTTGTTTTGCGCTAATGTTATGGTGGCACTACCTCATCGGGGAACGCTTTGTGGTCTTCACGGATCACAAAAGCTTGAGGTATATCTTCTCCCAGCGGGACTTAAACTTGCGACAACGGAGATGGGTGGAGTTCCTCCAGGATTACGACTTCAAGATCTCTTATACTGAGGGAAAGGGTAATGTGGTGGTCGATGCCTTCAGCAAGAGGATGCAGAGGGATGTGGTCTGAGAGTCGGCGGACGCCTGGAAGGCAATGGAAGAGTTGGATGCCTTACACCTGGATACGAATATGGATAGAGGCAGAGGATTCCTATATCAGATGATAGTGCAGTCATCCCTGTTTCAGCAGGTGGAGGATTCTCAGTGGGGAGACCTAGAGTGTGAAGTGATGCGTGACCAAGTTTACAAGGGTAATGCTCCGGAAGGATGGACAGAGGATGGTCAGAACCAGATGCTTTTCCATGAAAGGTTGTTTGTCCCAGAGGCGATGTGCGGCAAGGTTCTCAGTGAGTTCCACAACTCACCCCTGGCGGTACACCCTGGAGTTTCCAATATGCATCAGGTATTGAAGAGGCAGTTTTGGTGGCCTGGAGTTAAGCGAGCGGTGGCAGAGTTTGTGGCCAAGTGCCTAGTGTGTCAGTAAGTGAAGGATAGACACCAAGTTCCAGGCGGCCTACTACAGCCCCTGTATGTCCCTGAGTGGAAGTGGGATGTCATCTCAATGGATTTCGTCACGGGACTACCCAAGGCCCAAGGAGTGTACGATGCCATCTGGGTGGTAGTGGACAGGTTGGCGAAATCGGCTCACTTTCTGGCGATCAGGGAGGCGAGTGCTGTGGATGCTTTGGCACGAAAGTATGTGGATGAGGTGGTGTGGTTGCTTGGATTTCCGAGGTCTATAGTCTTAGATAGGGATGAACTGTTTACCTCGCGAGTCTGGAGAGGATTGCAGCATGCGTTTGGAACCCAGTTATGCCTTAGCACTGCTTTCCATCCCCAGACGGATGGACAAACAGAGCGCACCATCCAGACCATGGAGGATATTCTGCGAGCATGTGATCTAGACATAGGAGGAGAATGGGTGCAATAATTTCTTCTAGTATATTTTTCCTACAACAATAGCTACCACTCTACCATTGGCATGGCCCCTTTTAAAGCTTTGTATGGGAGGCCATGTCGTTCGCCTGTGTGTTGGACCGAAGTAGGAAAGGAAGGCATCGTTGGTCCGGAGGTGGTGCAGAACACGACAGAGAAGGTTCAGCTCATACGGGAAAGGATGAAGGTGGCCTAGGACCGACATAAGTCGTATGCTGATACCAGGAGGAGGCCCTTGGAGTTTGAGGTTGGGGACCACGTGTTCTTAATGGTCTCCCCTCGACGTGGGCAGCGGAGGTTCGGAAAAGGGAGTAATCTTTCTCCCAGATTCATCGGACCCTTCCAAGTGTTACGGCGGGTCGGCGAAGTGGCATACCAGCTAGGGTTGCCACCGCCCCTACTAAGGATACATGATGTCTTTCATGTGTCCCAGCTCCGTCGGTATCTGCATGACGATTCACACGTCCTTGATTGGGGTGAGCTGGACATCGAGGACGACGTGACCTTTGTGGAGAGACCAGTGGCGATCGAGGATCGCAAAGAAAAGGTGCTTCGTGGGCGAACCATTCCCTTGGTTCGTGTGTTGTGGAGACACGATGGGCTTGAGGAGAGTACGTGGGAGAGGGAAGCACAGATGCGTACCCTGTACCCAGAGTTCTTTTAAGTTTTGTTCCTTGTAGTACCTGTTGTGATAGAACGTTTTGTCTTTTGTCTATGAAATGTACTGGTTTTCTTCCTCTGCTTGTGTGTGAAAAGCCCCGGCTATGGGGAAGGAGAGAACCTGACCCCTAATCAAGACGCATTAATGTGGATGCGATTAATCCCGTGCGGGTGAGTCAGTGCCGCCCAAAGTGGATAATATCTTGACATGGGGGAGGAGACTCCCCAACCCACATGCCCGGGCAGTTTGGCATGGTATGTTGCTTGGTTCATGACAGGAAGGTGTTCTTAGTTAACGATGAGGTTCACTCTTGAGAGGTATCTTTTGGGGTGGTTGTTCGGACCTGCCCTTTCCTTCTGGGTTGTTTAAATTCTCGGGGACTAGAATAGTTTGAGAGGTATCTGATGTGATGACCCAAAATCTCTTGGTCCTTTCCTTTTCCAAAATTCGGGTCGCGTCTCGATGAGACCGATCGGTGAGACTGATCGGTGTCGGTAGCTCTCGTTTGCGCAAATAGGGATTTAAACCCTATTCTGACTCGTTTAAGCGTGTATTTAAGACCCATAACGTGCATAAGAGCTTTAATTAAATACTTAATCAATTCATGAGTCGGTTTAAACCACCCGATCCCTTTTTGTGATGAATGGAGTCGCGTGGTCAACCCACGACCCCTACGCCTTACGCAGTTTCGCGTTTTCACATCAACCGTCCTCGGCTCTTATAAACTAAGGGTTAGCAATGGTTTCTCTTTTCCTCGATCGTGGATTTTCACAAACAGCTTCTGGTGCATCGTGCACATCATTATCTGTAAAGTTCCGCACTCCCGGCCTAAACATCGTTTATCTATCAATAAGTAGGGAATTTCTCATTCGTCTCTCTCTTTTGTGTATCATGCGGGGTGGCTGTGCTTTTGATTCTATAGAACTGGTTGGACCAAACTTAATAAAGATAATGAACGAAATCCATAAAGAAAGAAAGTGGGGGGCTGTGTTTGTTGATGTTGTCTTATATTTTTTATGATGTTTCTTCTATGACAATTTTGTTGAGTTGTGCTGGCTTAGGCCTCCGGAAAATCGTGGTCGTTGGTGGTCGTTGTTTGTGCACTAATGGACCCTGCTGATGTTTTAAATGGCTTGTTTGTGGTTGTAAACTCATGCTGTGAAAAGTGAATCGGTTAATCACGTATATCCGGCTAAATAATTGAATGCACCATGATCAACCCTTATGTGATAACTCCCTGTTAGAACACACGGAATTTGAATCATGGAGTGTGTTAAGTCATTTAAATTTGAAAATACCGGCAAGGCCCTGCTAGTGTTGTTGGTGGTAGTTGGTCATTTTCTTTTCTGGCCGATTTCTGAGGATGTGGGAGGGGATGGGATCCCCTGTTCTTTAATACTCTCAGTGGTTGTGTGAATTTGGGGGATGTGATCTCCTGTTGGTATGGATTCGGTGGTTGTGAGTTTTAAATCCGGGTGGTTACTTGTTTATATCACAAATTGGGGTGGAATCCTCTATTGTTGATAACCAGGTGTGGGCGTTTTGGTTGATGTTTGACTTTTTACTTTCCTGGACTTATGCCTATTCCTACTAGTTGCCCAGTAGTGCATAAACATAAACATTATTACTGAACGTGAAATAAGAAAGGGGACACATGGGTTGTTAGCATGAGTCATGACTCGAACATGAGTGATGTTGTGATCTGTAGGCTGTCTGAAGAAAAACATAGCATGGGTGAGTGCTTGTTACCTATATATATATATATATATATATATAATTTTAGCTTTGTGTTTCTTATTCGCGCCCCACCCAAGTTTAGCACTTAGTTCAGAACACCCCCATTTCATTGGGGAGGGTTTTTTTCCCAACACTATTCCTAGTGGCTGGTTATTAGCTCCTTTTCTGCTCCCTTTCTCAGATAGCCCAAGTATCTTCGGGTAGGTTGTGATAGCCTGAGGTCCATTATTAGCCCAAAAAACTTTGGGTGGGGTAGAGTTGTGGTTGGCCAGGTGTGTGTGGCAGGTGGTTTCCCAAGTGTCTTCGGGATGAGGCCCAGGTGTCTTCGGGCATGTCAGTGGATCCTCTAGCCCAGGTGTCTTTGAGCGTGGTGGTGGTTGTTCTGGCCTAGGTGTTTGCAGGCATGGTTACGTATGACAGTTGTGGCCCAGATGTGTGCGGGCGGGATTTCAGCAGTGGGACTGCATGCAGTTGAGGCCCAGGTGTGTGCGGACGGGATTTCAGCAGTGGGGCTGCGTGTAGTTGTGGCCCAGGTGTGTGCGGGCGGGTGTGGCAGTGGGACTGTGGTGAGAATGGCGGGATTGGTCCGATGCGTAGGATGTCTAAATAACCAGTGGTAAAGTGGCACGGGGTACCCAAACATCGATGTGCTCTTATTATATATATTACTTGACTTGCGTTATTTGGGGAGTGTTCTTTGGTGAGGCCTGGGGTGGATAGTTTTCCTTGTTAGGTGTTTGGTTTACTCTTTTTCTCACGGGACTTTATTATGTTCCCCCACTTGTGCGCGAGAGTCTTTGGTTTTCCCTACTGAGTGTACTTGTATGCTCACCCTATGTATATAAAACTGCTTTGAGGTTTCCAGGAGGACTTTGGGGACCGCACATGACCTTACTAGCTCAGACCTTTGGAGCAGTTGCAGTTGTTGTTTTTCTTTTCCTCTTTGGTTCTTACCTTGTAGTCACCTTTTGTACTTGTGGCTTTACTTGTGGAACATTCATGTGGGAGTGGTTTATTTTTGGCCTTATTTTTCTTTTACCTTAGTGTTGTGGGGTTTTCTTCTCCTTATCTCTCGATCCTATAAAATAAAAAGGGTAATGCCTTCCATTTGTGAGAACATTCTATACCCTTGGTGCTAGTCACCACTTCGGGACCTATTGAAGGTGGGTTTCGGGGGTCATTATCTCTCCTTCAACTTAGAGAAGGAAGGGCCTGGCAATCTGCTGACCCTTCCATCCCTTTGGTGAAGGCGGGTCGTGACATCACCCCTCAAATAACATTGTGTTGGGAAAGATGGGACTCTTGTACATTATTAATAAAATCAATATTAGTAAGAAATAACAAGTATATAGAATAATAAGGCCTAGAAAATAGAGTAACACTTCATTACTGAACCCCCAAGAGTGTATAAGAGACAATTTTTTATAAGATAATGTTCAAGGGAATAGGGAAATTGTTATGACCCAACCATAAATACCCTAGTGCCAGTGTCTTTTTCTAAATACATTGGCATGATTAAAATAACTCAAGCCCTGAATTACATATCAATTTAGTATTCTTGTCAAACCAGATACACAAATGAGTAATTTATTACAAATGAATACATTGATTACAACATATATTTTTTATTCTTTATAAATGAATAACTTCAGGGAAAACTCAAATCCACCATGAAAATTTCTACATTTATTTCTTAGAAAGATTCATGGATTCCTAGTGAAAGAAACATAATAAGGGTGATCTCTAATTCTAAGTACATGAAATAATATAGTGGAATAAATTATTATTAAATTCAAATAGTTTATATGGAAAACTAAATAACTTAACAAACAAAAACATGTTAATATCTAGATAAGGAAAATTAAATTTGGAATGGAATGAAACTAAAATACATGCCATCTAGATAAATGAAAACGAAATAAATCCATAGATATTTAAACGCAAAATCTCAAGAATAATAATAACTACATTCTTAATAAAGTCAATTCTATTTTATGGACATCATGTTTCCAAGGATCATGATTTATTTTCCGTCAAAATGCATGTTAACACAACCAATTTGTGCAACTAATTTGTCCCATGTGACAACTGATGCATTAAGGGGCTTTCATTATTTGTTCCATAACCTTTCTATTGAATGTCCAAAGCATTCCTCGTATATCAAATAGATTATGTTCCTTATAAAATATTTGTTTTGAATATAGTATAAGAATTTATCATTATTTATCTAAATAATCAAATGATTGTATAAGTACAAACTTTATTTAAAATGAAATATGTTTTTTTCTAGAAGTAATATCCAATATAAAATAAGTTGATAATTTAAGGGAAATTCAATATTCAATTATCATACAAAATTTAATACTTCATGGTGACTAAAAATAAATCAATGAAATGAATGTGAATAGTATACATGAAAAAATCGATAATAAACAATCCAAAGGAAGAATAAGGATAGAATCAATACAAAAAAACAATGTTGAGTAAAATATATTGTAAGTGACATTGATGAAATTAAACATTACCTTTTAAAAATATTATTAAAAATAATATACATTTTTCATGACAAAAATTTTAAAAATAGTTTTCATTTAAAAATAAACCTTTTAAACTTTAAATGGATGCTTCAATAAAATGGCAGGGAAGGAATCCATAAATTTCGTATGAGGAAAAAATAATATTCCTTTAGTTCGAAAAATGGATAGAAAATGATTCATTAAGAAATATGCAAGAAGAATCATTTGAAATTTTTTTACATGAAATAAAGGGTAAAAATATATTTACCCAAACATTTTAAAAATATTTTTGAATGCCTTTTAATAAAACATTAATTTTTTGAATAAGATATAATCTATAGCGAAAGTTATATATAAAGTCTGGTTCTTTTAAAAAAACATTTTCCAAAAACACTTTAGTATCAAATAGTAGAAATTGGAATTAACACTTAAAAATGTTAATTAATAACTAGAGGATATTGAAAGGTTTTATTAAACATAGGTAATATAATTCCCATTAATGTAAATTACATTAAAATATCATTATTATTGGTCTCACGGAAAATAATATTTACACATTCCAATGTGTCTAATAGCACTTTGAAATTTTTTTAAATTAGAAACCACATGAAAGAATAATATTAAATGAAAGTATTAAATAACATAAATGTTAAATTAATTCATGATATAATATAAAAATGGAATTATATACACCCAATAAAAGATATTTTTATTGAAAATGACATCATCTCAAGGATGTAAAAATTGAGATGAGAATCCCTTACTAAGGTAGTAACAAATTGATTAAAAAAAATGAAAGGTAATAATCCTTAAATTTAACATTTTAAATACCATTAACATAATATAAATAATTATACTATATTTTAAAGTTTTATTAGGTATTCAATATATATAAAAGTTTGGGTACAAGAATTATGTATGCCACATGTTTCGAAAATGAGACATTAATCGCTTACCTTGAGTTTCGTTTCAGGTGAATGTCCATTAAAATCATATGAAATTAATTTTTTTTATTTTACACTTGAATCATAAACAAATATATGTTTAATATATATTTTATTTCACTTATTACCATGTTGTTTACAAATAATCAAATTATTTATTTTATATGAGATGTTTTTGACCAATTTCAGTTTCTGTGTCAAAACAACTATTGTTGGACAACAATGGTCATAATGTTCATTATATAACATATAATGAATTATAAACATGACATAATTATCATATTTTATATCAATTATTATTTTAAAATCAATCATTAAATATGGTTATGAAAATGAGAATATTTTAAATCATGGAGAGGGTAGTCGGTATGTACGAGTGAGTAACATTCACATTTTTTAATGATCAGTGTGGATAGAAGGTAAGTAACTTAAAACATTCCAGAATGATATTTATATAATAAATAGAATATTTTTTTAATAAATTAAACTTAAAATTTTTTATTTTGTGTAAAAATAATCACATCATGGTGGGGAGTTGGTATTCCACACGTCCATGAATATCGTCATCACTTTTTATCTGTTTGAAAGGTTAATAATGAAAATGATATATATATATATATATCTTAAAAGGTAATTATACAATTAATATCATATATATGTGGTTTATGTATCTTATTTTTAATTATTTCTATTTATTTATAGATTCCATGTATCATGTGAACGAATCACATCGCTTTGAGGGGATCGTAGTCCACACTTTCTAAAACGAGTTTATAGTATTTACACAAATTGGTTAGAAAAAATATATGTTACAAATAAATATTTCAAAAAGTTAAAAAATTATAAGTAAAATATATATCATATATAAATAGAGTTACTATCACAATGGGAAGCATAAAATGCGGTAATTGATAATTAAATAATCATTGTTTTGTGTCTCAGTAGTTCAATGTCCATAGAAAAATTATGTTTGTTACCCATTAGATGGTGGTGTGTGTAAAATTAGGTTGAACTATAAGTATTAAAATATCCTATCATATTATTGGTGCTCGTTTTGTTATAAAATAATTGAATAAGAATATTTTAATGGTTGTAGAATGTTAATGAAACCTGAGATATTGAGGAAAGACGTTACCTTTTAATTAGATAACTTCATTTGGGTTGAACCAAAAGTCTTTGATGGATGGTTTTATTCCAAAATATATGATAATTTGTTGAGTAATGGGGTAATTGAAAACTATTGGGGCAGTTATTTATAGAACATATGTTGTTTGAGATGTGTGTGGATTGGGTTGAGGTGGAGGCCATTTATATGGAGTGAAAAGGACTCACATGGTATTTATATAAACAAATTAGGTGTGAAAATGTTCATAGATAAATATTTCTTATCCTACAAAGAAAACTCAATAATGGATGGTTTATGGGATTAAATAGACATAAAATGGGTGTTGGACAAGTGTCTAGGTCAATTGGGCCCCAAAACATAGGGTTTTAGTACATCTTTTAATTCTAATTACAACATAATCACTGTAATTAATTTTAATCACATTCACTAATAATTTTTGGGAAAAATTATGTTTATCATATTCTATCTCTAATATTATCTTGATTAAAATGTTGTTTGTTGAATTTTAAAAATATTTATCACAAAAGTGCTAAAATTGTGATTGATGCCAATCTCGTAGACAAACTGATTAACTGGTTTAGTGGAGAGATGTTCAATAGATTTTTATGTTTCTATATCAAATATAGAAGTTATATTGATTATAACTAAATAAATATGTTAATATATGTACAATTTATCAAATTTTACATTAAAAAAATTATAATATAATTTAACTTTAGTAAATATTTAAACAAATGGTTGTTTGTAACTATGATGCCTTATTAATCTCTATTCAGTAAAAATTGATGTTTCTCAAAAAAATCGTAAAAATTAACAAAAAGATAATTTTGATATTATGAATTAAAAAATAATATTTATTTTATCAATGTAATTTTTTAAAATTGTGAAAATAAATATTTAGAATAGTTTCAGCATTAATAGGTGATAACATTTCCTTAATAATAATATAGGGTTTTATGTGAAATATTTGGTTTTATATTATATTATACTCGAAAAATATATTGGATAAATATCAAAAAAACTTTATTGAATCTGTATCATATTTATTACATTAATATCACTCACCGTCTATAAATAATTTAATCTATTATGGTAAAATCGCTTTGTCAGCTTAAAAATAGTTCTCTATAAAAATATCCTTTTAATATTCAATTTTTTCTTATATTCATTTACAATTTTTTTGTTACAAATGATTTATTTTTCTAAACCCTATATTTTTATATTTTAGTTAATTATATTCATATTGGATATTTTATATATTATTATATTAAATAATAGTATTTTATTAATAGAATGTTTCTTGGTATGACTCGGTATTTCATATAGTGAAATTAGTTGAAGAAGGTTTCTTTTTCATGTAACGAAAAATATAGAGGAAGTAGTTTGTTGTGTATGATGTCATATAACATAGTGTCCCATGCATTTCAAGATAACTCAGTTTTTATTATGTTGAAATAAATAGAATATATTATAAATAGTAAATATATTTCAAATTATACATATATTATATTACATTACGTGATTTCTGTCACGTGCCATACATGCTATAAAATAAAAGGTGATTGCATTAGTTTTTAAGTGAATAAAACTCTCCCCATATTATTTAAATTGTATAATCTCCATTTAAAATCGTTCATCATTATATATTGGTTGTTTATTCAAATGTTTTAAATCGCCCATTGTGCGAATGGTTCATAAGTAGTAATCTTTAAAAAAGAGAATTTAAAGTACAAAGGTCGCATGGAATACCATGCAACAAAGTCTCTATGTATAATAACATCAGTGGAGTGTAGATATATGTGTTTGGAGGAAAATTCGTAAATATATAGAAGGATTGAATGAGGTAATCAATCAAAAACAATTGGATGATAAATTGAATGTTTAGGGCCTCAAATCCATAACTCTATGATGATTTAGAAAGCCATCAGTTCAACACAAATATATATATTAGGAAAAAAATTATTTCAATGTAATTTCTTAATGTTGGGTACTTATTTTATTGAACAATAATATAATGAAATATTCTACATGATAGTTGCAATATCATGTGAACAATACTAACTTTATGTTGTCATTCAACCGAATTATTATTCCTCATGTTACTCCAAAAATTATTTATAAACTATTATTTTTTATGGTGGAATAACTAGAAGAAACATTTAAATGATTGTAATTCCTATAAAAGATTAACAAGACTTACTGTTTTTCATTAAATACTTCAAAAAAATAAATATGGTAAATATATTAATTTATAATCCTCAAAAGTGTTACTACTACATCATCATTAATATTTATTCATTAAATTGTTTACCTAAAAATAAATAAAATTAAAAAATAAATTTCTTAGGTTAGTGGTTGGAATTAAACACTTATCTTCCTTCAGTATTTGTTAAAAAGATCTATGGACTTTCTAGATAGGATTGATAGTCACCTGACATATAAGATTTCTATTTCATAAAACCATATTAATATAACATCCAAATATAAATATTACTTATATCCTTATAATTAGGTTCATATTAAATAACACTTTAAAAAAGGTTTGAAATAAATTATCAATACATTAATACCTCATCCATTTTATTTCCACATTTCTCTTTACATGGTCTAGGGTGTATCTATAATATCATTTCCAAAAGTTCTAGATCTATCCAATTTATATTCAAATCTAAAACATCTTAGGTTTAATCTTGATAATTCATTTTCAAAATTCATTCAAAATTTATATAATTCTTAGAAATGAAAATGTGGATTATCCTAAAAATATCCACTATAAGTGTCAAACTAGGAGTGCAGTAAGGCCCATTGTCGTGTACCAGGAAACCCTGAGTTAGGCCTTGAACACTATGTTGAAGTTGTTACTCCAAGATACATTTGTTCCAAAACAACATGAACTCATAGTATCCAGACATGTGTGTATTTCTAGGAAAACCAACATAATCAATATATAAACAAAATTATATGTTATTCAGCTATTATTATTCAAATTATTCTTTATGTTTATGTTATATATCCTACTTTATTAAAGATAAAGTTCCCAAGGGTTCTACTAAACATCCTTCGATACCAATATTAGTGAACAAACCTCAGATAGCAAAGAGACGACGTCTACAACTAAATACATTGGCATGATTACAAGGAATAAATCCGCGAAGTACTAATCAGTTTAGTAGTCTTGGTAAACCATAAACATAAATGAGTATTGTATTAGAAATTAATACATTGATTACAACATAATTTATTATATTCTTTATAAATTAATAACTCCTAGCATAACACTAATCCATCTTGTAGATTCTTGGATTACATTCATAGTAAGATTCTTGGATTTCTGGTGAATGAAACATAACAAAGGTGAGGTCAAATACTCATTATGGGAGAAAATATAGCAGAAGAAATGATGAATCAGTTATAATAGTCAATATGGAAATGTAAATAACTGAACTCACATGCCATGTAAATAACTAGATAAGGAATATTAAATATGTCAATATATGAAAATGAAATACATTCGATATAGATAAATGAAAAAAATGAATCCATAGATATTTTAATAATTAATATCATGTATAAATAATAACTAAATTATCAATAATCACAATTCTAATTTGTTGAATTTCATTTTTCCCTAAAAGATGATCCCTTTACTGCCAAAAAACAGTTTAATCATTCCAATTTGGGGAAATAATTTGACACATTAGATTACAGATCCATCGGGGGACATTTATTTAGCATTCCCAACCATTGTATTTCATTTACAAATAATTCTGCATGTATCAAATAAATAATATGCCTTATCAAATATCTGTATTAAATAAAGTATATGAATTTATAAATATTTCCCTGAAAAATCAAATGAATTTAAAATTAGATACCATATGTAAAATGGTATACATTTTAGGCAATAATGATATCTGTGATAAATGAAGTGGATGATTTAGCGGAAATATAATTTTCAATGATTATAGAAAATTTAATACTTAAAGGTGACTAAAAAACAAATCATGGAATTGAATATGAATACTATCCTTGGAAAAAATAAACAATAAACCTTTAGTACAACGAGTTTCTGGTTTCTGACATATTGTTACCATGATAAGTTATGTTTCCACCTTTTTTAACTACCCTTTTATTTAAAATTCATTTATGTTCATTTTTCTTGGCTTACTGTGGACTGTAGAATAAGTTCACACTGTGTACCTGAAGTACACATCGTGTACTGGGAGCTGGTTTCACGTCTTGAATGGGGAGATCATTTCGTGAGCTGGTACACACCGTTCAACTAAGGTACACGTTGTTTAGTGTCTACAGATAATTTTTAATTGAGGTGATGGGTTATTCAGCATACTTATCCAGCATGGCATTCTCATCATGGCCATGGGGTACACATTAGGAGTTGTCTTGTGCCTAGCGTGACGTCACGTGTTTTCAGTTTCTATTGGTCTATTCATTATAGAACTCTTGGATCTCAACACTAGACTCTCCCTAGATGGTTTTCAAAGGCACCAATTCTTCCAAATCAATCTGATTAGATTTTTATCTTCATTGATTTTTTATCATGTCTATTTTAAAGAAGATTTTTAAGTATGTTTCATTGAATAATCAACTCGGTTTTGTGAGTTTTCTTCAATTATATATATTTTTCATCAAAACCCTCATGTTAACAGACTTCACTCTCAAATCCTCTTAGTAGAATTGATTTTCAAGATTTTAAATTGAATGTATTGTGATGAATTTATTATGACATGGTTTTTGAACACTTTATAGAAACCACATATAGTGACTGTTTGTGAAATAAGGAAAATTTGGTTTATGAATAATGTTCTATTGTTGTTATTTTTTAAAATGGAGATTTTCAATGGGTGTTCTCATATAATTTGGGAACATTATTTGGATTATATGTTCTCAATAAAAGTAAACTTTTTATTGAAACTAAATGAGTACGTTGATTGTTCTTATTCTTTTTTCAATAAATGATCCATTTTATAAAAGTGGATTATTTTGGTAATCTAAATATTTGGCATACGTGGTGTTGGTGTGAGTTCATGCTTTATGGTCCATAAATAAGGGACCAGTACCATTAGGGTACAATGAACGTTCACGTGGATTAAGGGCCTGTGTTAGTAGGAAACAAATTGATTGTACTGGAGACCGCTCATGAGTAAGGAACTATCGAAATAGGCATACATGTTGGGGTTTTTTTTTTGAAAAATTGAAAGGGTATACCAAAAAAATAATAATAATTTCTTTATAAGCATTGATTATTTATTTTTTGGACAAATAAATTGCTAGAAATTGGTTTCATTTACTTATTTTTTACATAATTTTAAATGGGTTTGTAACTTTTATTTACTATTTTTGTCAATTTTTTTGAAGAATTGTATTGTATAAATGTTTCATAAGTGTGGTTAAACTTTCTATTCTAGTGGTGTGTGTAGGGAATTCATTGGGGAATCCTACTGAGTTTAACACTCTTCCTGGCAATGGAAAATTATTTCTTTTGTATATGTTGTCTTATGGAATAGAGTAAAAGGTAATGTGTCACATGTTTTTTCTACCACTTCGTGATACATAGGTTGTTTGGGGATTTTAAGGATTAGATCTGGGGGAGCATGGAGGCTTGTGGTCTTCCGGGAGTCTATTGATTCCATAGTGTACTTTGATATATTGTTTTATTCCATTATTGTGACCTTTGGTTGGTATGTTTCAATATATAGGTTGAGCATTCTTGTTTTCATCATGCATCATATAGTGGTTATTTGGGTGTGGTTTTTTGGAAAGTGGTTTATTTATAAAGGTTAAATCATACCCAACTATAATTTGAACCCTTTGGAATTTTTTTCCATCAATTGGCTTCATGGGGATGTGATTTAAGGATTAGTAATGAATCATTGTACGAATGATCCAATGGAAGTTTGTAGGTAATTACAAATTGTATCAGCTTATTTTTTCTATACCTATCAATAGGTAATCAATGCTATTGGTCATTGAGTTGGAATTATTTTTTGTCTATTCATTTGGTAAGAATCATAGGAAGGAGTTGGATTGTTAGAACATAAAATTTATAACATAAATGGAAATATCATAACCTTTTATGCCTATCATCATGTAACTAGGAAGGTGGGTACATAAGGATTTGGTGACACATCGATGATTTTGAAGCCTCATTATCATGGGTTTAGCCAATGAGACAAGATTGACATGCATTGTAGAATAACGAATTCCCACTAAGAGTGCATACATCATTTTTGGTAATGATTCATGTTGTGAAAATGTGTTTATTTTTTTAAAATAATGAAATTATTTTTCAAAGTAAAGATTTTGAAAAATGAAATTCTTATTGTATTTTGAAATTTGATTAATTTTAAAAATAAATTAGATAGTTTTAAAAAATAGTTGAACTTGGAAAAAAGATGTTTTGGAAAAAAAAATTCATATTTAAGGTGATTGAATTTAAATGTTAACCCATCAGTTACTAGAGAGTGATACATATGGTGATTGTATTTTTCTTTGAAAAGTGCACCTGGTTGGAATCATATGAAACAAACATAGGTAACTGTAGAGAATCTGGTTTCACCTGAGACACAAGTGAACTAAGAGATGGTCCATAGTATCATACAAGGATTCCAAGCTGTGGAAAATGGGAATAGACATTTTAAGATAAGGACCATAGATCACTCTATCTAGTTCACGAAGAAGAATATACCCGAATTCAGTGTTGATTCTGAACCTAAAAAGCCAGAGGTTTTACTAAGTAGGATGAATCACATTTTTGAATTCATCTGCAGACTGACGGAGCCCAAAGTAAAGATGGACATGTACGTACATGAGGATCTTTAACATTAGTTATGGGATGTAGTACATTATGATAAATGGTATCAAGGACAAACTTGGGAGGATTTTTAGGAATTTTTGTAACAAAATATTCTATTCTCAAGCAGTCAAAATCCATGGGATGACATACATATTTATCCTAAAGCAGTAGAATCTATTTGTAATGAATTATGTGGATAAAATCATGAATTTAGTGTGACTTTCACTAAATGTTTCAAAAAGTGCGTCCTTGATGGAGTTTGATTTCAAATCGAGTCTAATTATGTATATTCAATCGAAGATTGCAGAGCTCTGTATTATTGATTCTTCAGAGTTGGTTAACAGAGAAGTGGTGGCTAAGCGGGAAACATAGGATCTATGGGAGGATGAATTATGATGATAGAAATATGGAAGGGTGGGAACACCAATTATTAGAGAAATAAAATGAGAGACCCCTATTTCTAGTGTGGGAGCGGAAATAGGAATTATACGGCCAGATCTATGAACTTTCCAACTTGACCCAAAAGTAAAGCAGGTTGTTTCCAATGTGGTACACTTGACCACATAAAGTGAGAGTGTATGACAAAACCTAGTGCATGGAATTAATGGATGGATAGAGGGAATCATCCGCAGTATTGTAAAATTTCTCCGAGGTTAGGTTCTCAAGATAATTATATGGCATCGCATGAATCATAAGCTTCCACATGGTGTGGAAATTAGAATCAGACTCTTTAACAGAGTAGATCTATCCATGATGATTCTGGGAAAATCATGACTCCTCAGCATAGGAAATCTTAGAAAATTAATAAATAGAATATTGTGGCGATGAAGCAAATTTATGGATATGAGCATATGATTGTCGATGATCAGGCTAGAAATCATATAGTGAGAGGTATGATTCCATTGAAATATACTTTTGTTAAATTTTTATTTGATACTTGTGCTTCACATTCCTTCATTACTTTTCATGCTGTTGACTTGATATGTTTAAAAATTTTAATTATTCCTTCTATTTTAAAATTGAAATCACCCCTTGGTAAAATAGAATGTGAAGCCTTGGTGCGTAGAGAATGGGCTATAAATATTGATGGAGCTATACTGAAATGGGGCTTCTAAATGTTGGAGATGTAATTCTTTGATGTAATCCTGGGTATGGATTTTTTTTGACAACATTCACGGCTCGCATCAACTATTATAGGAGAGTTTTTAGTTTCTTGACTGATGACAGCATTGAGAATATCTTCAAATGATATAAGATGGTAATTAAAGGTGAAAAAAGATTGTTATAACCAAAGGTTGAAATGATCTATTATTAGTTGATAGCATTGACCTTTTTATCAATGAACTATGTTGAGGAAGATCGTTTTCTAGTAGTTCTGGATCAATTTCCAAATGTCTTTCCGAAGAAATTATCAGGGTTACTACCTCTATGGGAAGTAGAGTTTAAAATTGATCTCTTTACTGGGACATGTACTATTTCCCTTCCATATTATAGGATGGAACAAATAGAGTTAACATAATTGAAAGTGCAGTTGGAGGAGCGGGAAGGCAAGGGTTTTGTTTGGAAATGTACATCTTTATGGGAAGAACCAGTCTTGTTCAGGAATAAAGTAGATGGAACTATTTGGTTGTGTGTTGATTATCATATGAATAACCAATATACAATTAAGAACTGGTACCCAATTTCATTCATTGATGATCTATTTGATCAATTAATGGGATCTTAGTCGTTCTCTAAAATTGACTTGCAATCAGAATGTCACCAATTGTGATTTCGAAAAGAATTTATTCCAAAGACATTTTTAAGAAGCATATATTCCCATTATGAATATTTATTCATGCCTTTTGGTATAACAATTTCACCAAAAGTCTTTATGGCTATGATGAATCAGACATTTCAGCGACATCCGGACTATTTTGTTGTGGTCTTTGTGTGCGACATCTTTGTTGTATTCAGAGATAACGGTTGACCATGAGGAACACATTGAAACTTTCTTACAAATATTTAGAGATCAATGGTGGTATTCCAAGTTATCAATGTGTGATTTTTAGATATAGTAGGTATGCTTTCGTGGACATGTTATTTATAATAAAGGTTTTGTTGTGGCTCTTGAATAGATAGAAGCTATTATCTCTAGAAAACCAGTGAATAATGTATTCGATATACTATGTTTTCTTACCCTAGCTGAATACTACTGACGATTTGTGCGTGAATTATCATTATGAGTTTCACCAATTATATATCTAAAAAGGAAGAATGTTTTATTACAATTGAAATAGGAATCCCATAAGACTTTCCAGGAACTGAAAGTTTGTCTTACATCAGCACCTATCATGATTGTTCTAGAATAAGGACAGCGGTATGCGGTATACTGTCATCCTTCAAAATCAGGTTTGGGCTATGTTCTCATGAAAGGATACCATGTGGTTGCATAAGGATCATCAGAGTAGATTTTTCATGAGGAGAATTACCCAACAAATGATATGGAGTTAGTATTAGTCGTTGATGCATTGAAAATAAGGATACATTATCTCTTTAGTGATAAATTCACTATATTTACTTATCATAAAATCTTGAAACACATTCTCTCACAGTGAGATTTAAATCTAAAGCAAGGTAGTTGGATGGAGTATCTCTTGATGTTTGACTTTGTCTTGATTTATATGTCGAGAAAAGGGAATTCAGTGGAATATGCATTGAGTAGAAATTCATATACTCAATTAGAGAAAGAATATATTGAATAATGGTAGTTGATGTAAGTTATAGCTGACATCCGTGTGGAATTTGAAGACCGAGGTAATTATGTTATTTTCATTTCAGCTATGATTGTTAATGATTTGGTTAATAGGGTCAAAATGTCCCAGAAATATGATACATAATGTCTGATTATGAGTTCAAAAGTCAATGTTGGGGAGACCATTGAGGACTGGAAACAAGATGGGAGTTCAGTTTTGAGTTTCATAGATTGGATGGATCTGCCTATGACTTTTCAAGAACAACTCCTTCATGATTACAACAATTCAGGATGGTTTGTACATCTAGGTAGATAGAATATGTATAAGGATTTGATTATTCGGTTTTTGTCGAGTGGCATGAAAAAGAAGGATTATGAGTTCATCTCATGGTTCATAACGTGTCATCATGTTCAAGAAGAGCACCAAAGACCAGTGGGTATGTTGCAGTCATTACCTATTCCGGTGTGGAAATGGTAGAAGATATAGATTTATTTTTCTACATGTCTCCCAAGAACAGTTTGAATGCATAATGTCATATGGGTAATGGTGTATCAGCTTACTAAGTCAGACCATTTCATCCCTAGTTTTGAAACTCATACGGTGGGGGATCTATTGAAAATTTATATCAAATAAGTGTTAAAGAGGCACGATGTACCAATATCAGTCATTTCAGATAGAGATCCAGGGTTCACATCTCTTTTTTGGAAATCATTGAAATAAATCCTTGGGAATCAGTCGATTGTGAGCACAACATATTATCTTTTGACATACGGACAGTCAGAGAGAATTATACTGATGTTGGAAGACATGTTGTGGGCATGTGTAATGGATTTTGGGGGCTCATGGGATGAGAATATACCCTTGGTGGAGTTCTCATAAAATAACAGCTATGAGACCCAAAAACATATGGCTCTGTTTGAAACTATGTGTGGGCTTCCTTGATATTCTCTACTAAGTTGGATAGAAATAGGTTAGACTTCTCTAGTTCGATCGAGCCTTTTACATGAAACAATGGAGAAGATCTATTTGATTAGAAAGAATATGTATATGTATCAGCGTCATGAAAAACCATATGAAGATAAACATCAAATATTGTTTTCGTTCATCGTGGGTGATCATTTGTTCTTGATGATACTTCCAAGGCTTGGAAATCATCATTTTGGGATGCATCGAAAGTTATCTGTTTGATATATAGGCCCATTTTAGATACTAGAATGGGCCAGAGAGGTGGAATATTGCCTTCAATTACAACCAAGGTTCAGTTCTATCCACAATGTGTTCCATGTATCCTAGTTGAAAAGGTATCATCCCGATCCGGACCATTTGATCAGATGGGATCCCATTGACCTAGAGCCAGATGCTTCGTTGGTGCATATCCTGGTGTGGATTCTGGATAGGTAAGAGAAATTCTTGTGTCGAAAAAGAATTGATCTAGTTTGGATTTTATGGAATCATGGTTAGATTTAGGAAGAAACGTGGAAACATGAGAAGGAAATGACATAGTAGAGGTCGAAACACTTTCATGGTATTAAGGGTTTTCTACATTCTGACGTAGGAATGAACAATGGTGCGGAGGATGTTGTAACCCATTTTCTAGTTTGTGACATAATTTTTCCTTGATCTTGTATGTTTTCTATCTTCTCTATGTACCCTATTAGTTAAAAATACTTTTATGTGATTTTTATAGGCCTACACCAAACTACATAATAGGTACATACCATGTACCGGATGTACACATTGTGTACTCAGAGCTGGTTTTAGGTTGTGAATTGGAAGATCATGCAGTGAGCTGGTACACACCGTGTACCTGAGTTGCACATCCTATAGTGTCTAATTAGCTTTTTTCCCAAGTCAATTGGTTTTTTGGTAAAATTATCTAGTGTGGCCTTTACATCGTGACTAGGGGGTACATGTCACGAGTCGCCCCGCGCGTAGCTTAAAGTCACGTGTTTGGAAGTTTCACTCAGTCTATTAAATCTAGACCTCTTATCTCTTGACCCTATACTCTCCCAAGGATATTTTCAGAGGCACCCCATATTTTGAATCATTTTTATTGTCTTTGGATCTTTTATTGGTTTGTGGTATATATCCCTAAGATAATAGATCTAATGTCGTTTCTCTGAAGAAACAACTCAGTTTTTTTATCTATCTTCAATTGTTTTCATTTTTTTGTCCAAATCATCGAGGTAAGAGTCTTCAATCTCCACTCATCTTAGTAGAACTGACTAGAATGCTTTAAAATTGAATTTATTACCCTTAATTAATTGTGAATTAGATTTTAAAAACTTTTTGGAATCCTTCTATATTAATTTTTTTTAAAATATGGAAAATTGAGTTTATGAAGAAAGTGTTATTGTTATTAATTATTAAAATGGAGATTTTAAATGGAGATTTTTCTGAAATGATGGAACATGATTTGGATTATATATTTTCTATAAAATGGAATGTTTCATTGAAACAAAATGTCTACTTTTAATTGTTTAATTATTTGGTATTCAATAAATGTTCATTTTTATTGATGTGGTTAATTTTATAATGGATATATTTGGCATAAATGGTGTTGGTGTGAGTTCATGGTTTTCAGGCCTTGAGTAAGGGACGAGTACCATTAGGTTACAATGTACATGACCCTAGATAGGGGGTGGGTGTCAGTGGGACACAAATTGGTTGGATGAGAGATTTCTCATGAGTACGGAACTATCAATCAAAGCATTAATGTCTAGGAGTGTTGTGAACTATTGATCGGGGTTACCAATATAATAATAATAATTGGTTTATAATCATTGAATATTTATTTTCTCGGGACATAACTTACTAAATATTGGTTTCATTTATATTGCTTTCACATAATTGTACATGTTTTTGGAACATCTATATACTTTTTTTATCAACTATTTAGTATAACTATCTTGTATAAATGTTATATAAATGTGGAAAACCATTATATCTAACTGGAGTGAGTAGGTAAGTCATTAGGGATAAATAATGAGTTTATTACTGACCCCTTCTTTGGAAATTTGGTGCTTTTCCAGATTCTATCTTTAGGGACAATGTTAATGTTAACATGTCACTTTTTTAGTACCACTTCACGATACTTAAGTTGATTGGTGATGTTGGAGCTTGGTGATGGTGGAGCATAGAAGCTTGTGGTGTTCCTAAAGTATTTTTTTCGTCTCTACACTTTGATGTTTAGTTATTTTATATTTTTTGTCAATTTTTTTAATTCGTCAATATTGTGGTTGAGTTGACCTGATTTTGTAACACCCCAAGATTTCATAGTGTGTTATTTCTTCAAAATAATTCAATAACTTGCACTACAAGAAACACCGAGTTCAATTGAACCATGACTTACCAAAAAAAGCCATTAAAAGAGGTCATTAATAGCATTAACTACATTTTTAACTTTATATAATCCTTATAATTTTAGAATCCATATTATGAGTTTCTTAGTCATAATGCAAGAACAGATTCATTTTCAGTATTTCACTTTTATCAATTTTTGATAGTGAAACCTTTTTAAATACAATATTTTAAACTTTTTGACTAAATGGAGACATCAAAAAATTTAAAATGAAACATCCCAAGCTTCCACGGTACGCTTTCCTTTGAATAAAACAGTAGCATGTGTTGTACGCAACGTCGAGTTTTAACACACACCACAGCCGATCAAACTAACCGTTATGAATAGTAATACCTACTTTTTGAAATTATATATATTTAATATTTGAAAATGGACTTCATTTTTGGATTCGGAATATCGAATTTAGCCTAAGGTGAAATTTTGGTACATTTCGGATAACTTTCATATTTTGATGAATAGTGAAAATTACTAAATTTTAATTAAAAACAACTTTTTTAATCAAAATAATTAATAGTGATAAATTATGAATTTGAGTGGTTTTAAAGTATATTTAGAATATATTTTTACCGTTTAATATAATTTTGGTCATTGGACATAATTTTACAATTAAACCGAACATAAACAAGTGTCAATCTTTTGATAGTTATTACCTCTTAAAAACACGCTTTTTGTTTTGACAGCGGGAATTAATTTTAAATTAATTTCTGCCACTTCTGTGTTTTGAATTTAGAAAAATGGATTCCATATTTGTAATCAGGATGTCAAAATTGTGTAAATAGGTAACTTTTATTTTTAGAAATTTTGAATAATTACTGTGGTAAATATTTTATTTACCATGGTTAAGGGTAAATCCGGTAAATAAGGGTTAAAAAATAATATTATAATAATACAAAATTACCCTAAAACGTGTCCTAACCTTATTTGTGGACACATACCCGACCATGAGCATCCTTGGGTCAATTTGGGGACCCCTTGGAGCCACTTGTATGTGGTAGGGACACTTTATATTAATAAAGTTAAAATAAAAATAAAAATGGCATAAGCTTACATATTTTAGAAGAACAATTTTTACATAGGGTTATACATGTTGGATTTTCGATTATAAATATTAATTAGAAAGCTAAAAAGATTTCCTACATAATGATATTTTATTTATAATTTTTAGACATCAAATAATTGAAATTATTAATGACACAATAATGATGCAATGTTTACCTCATTAATAAATCATTTAAATAAATAAGATTATAATGATTAAAATATTATCTAAAACCTGTCCAATTCTTATTGGTTGATGTTATTTATTATATGAGTCATCGTATCTTCGACCTCAATGATTTTTGGACCATTATAAACCGAATATAATTATATTATAAAGTAATACTTTCACTCTTTCCTAAAGAGCCCCTCTTCTCCCTTATAAAAGGAGACCACTTCTACTCATTCCTCACACCTCTCAAGACACTTGGCTCGTCCAAACTCTGCCCAACTAAACTCCCCACATCCCTCTCCTCATCCTTGAAGCTTCCCCTTAGGCAGAAAGAATTTCAAGAAGTCCTTTGGTTCCAACCAAAGTGAGTTACCTAAATTAAAGGTAACGATTTCTCTTAAATTATTATCATTTATTTTGCTTCTCCAACCCCCAAACTCTTCTTATTTCCTTTATTTTGTAACAACACCAGTATCCTCAATATACTAGGATGTTTTTATAAGAAGGATTCAAACTACACATACACAAAACTCCATCTAATGGATTATGAACATAATGTTTCTGTGGATGGAAAACTAACGCCTCACGAAACAATGATTGTTCAAATACATCTTACCGCCTCTCATTGTGGCCATTATGATGGCACTGTAATTAAATATGATATTAATGATATATATTTTATATATAAGCTTCTCTAATTCTATTTTATTTCATATCATTATTCGTTTCATGTTGTATATACATACGATAATTTAATTTGAGGAAGTGCGGACTACCGCCCCCTTAAAATGATATGACTCGTTCATACCACACATGGAACGTATAAAGGATGGTGTTAATGAACTTAAGTAACATGTATAAAATATTATATTATACTGGAATAGTAATATGCCTATGTATCATTTGTATTCGATTCTTTTAAAATAAAAATTAAATGGAAGTAGCGTTCGTGCGTACGTACGGACTACCGTCTCCACGAACGCGATGAGATTCATTCTCCATCGTATCCATTCAAGTATAATTATCATTTGATGATTTAAAAATGATGTTTAAGGACTTGATACCATTCTGGATTTGAATAATATACAACTTATCCTTTACAAACATGTCTTACGTAACAAAACATACAAAAGCAAACAAGTAAGTTCACTCCCGAAACAGCGATAATACTAAGATATTGTTATCAAATCAATATTAAAAGATCATATATGATATCATATTAATGTATATGATTCTTGTATAATTTAATAACAATTATTTCACCATTATACAGGAGTTTAACCTACCCCAACCAAGGAAAAGTACAAGGTAAGGGTTATTTCACAATCTCTTCATTATCCGAGGTTGTTTATATGTAATAATCTACTGGGATCTCTTTATCATCCACATCCATGTTTCTTCAAAATGTATTTCAAAACATTTTTAATATTAAAAATAATATGGGTTAAAGTCATTTTCTACCCTTGTTTGACTTTTTATAAGAGGTTTATAAGGAAATCATTCCGTCGTTTTCCAAACAAGGTTCTTTTTAACCTTTTTGACAGAATTAAGATAAGAATGTTTTTTTAACTTATACGGCGGGTGCGGTTATTTTCCGTCGTTATAAAATCGTCAAAGCTTCCCTTAAAATCTTATAAGATTATTTTCAAAGAAAATGTTTGATTTTATATGGATCTTAAATGATTTCAAAATAAAAGGAGATATTTCTTTAAAAAGAATTTTGATTTCATCTATGTCAACATCCTTTGATGGGTTTTAAGATTATTTGAAGTTGATTTATAATGATACAAAACTTCTATATTGTTTTGAAGGTTTTGTGATATGTTTGACTGTGGATGTGCTATTTTTATACCATTCATAGTTTATGGTGAAAGTATTGACATTTCGTATGCTAGTTCCAATAAGAATGTTTATGTTATATTTATATCTTTACATCATATGAATGTGTTAGACAAGTATGTTCCAGGTTGGGGACTGGTTAAAGTAAGCCCTCCAGGTTGGGGACTGGTAAAAGTAAGACCTCCAGGTTTGGGACTGGTAAAAGTAAGCCCTCCAGGTTAGGGACTGGTAAAAGTAAGCCCTCCGGGTTGGTGTCCGGTTATTAGAGGCACTCCGGGTTGGTGTCCGGTTATTAGAGGCACTCCGGGTTGGTGTCCGGTTATTAGAGGCACTCCGGGTTGGTGTCCGGTTATTAGAGGCACTCCGGGTTGGGTTTCGGTTACAGTTAGCCCCAAGGTCTTGGGACGAGGCCTTGAAAAGTAATTAAAGTTTAGCATTATGCATTCCAACATTATGAAAGTGGTTATTGATTTTTGCATGTGATTATTCGATTAGTAGAATATCCATGTGAATAAGTAAATGGCATTATTTCATTTTATTTATGCCATACCATGTTGAAAGTTCATGTTTAAAAGGCTTTTTTTAGTTATACATTGCCTTAAATGTTTATTCTTATTGATGAAAGTTTCCTCTATATTGTTATCCTTACTGGGCATTTGAGCTCACCCCTTTTCTATGTTTTATTTTTCCCCGGAAGTGAAGATGTAAGTTATGAATGACCTGCAGGGATATTATGAGGGGATTATAGTGTGGACTATGGAAACATTATGTTGTTGTATTAGTTTTTCATTTTATGATGTAATGTAAAACTTATGAATATATCTAGTGTTTCCAAGGCTACTAAACCAATCGGTCTTTCAAGATTTGATCTTTCTTGTGATCATGCCAATGTTATGTAATAATGGACCGACTCTAGGCAACTGGGGTCGGGGCGTTACAGTTGGTATCAGAGGAAGTTTAGTACAAACCTTGGAAGCTAGATTTAGATAAACTCTGATTAGAGAACGTAGACCTAAGATGAACTTTGAGGATTAGTATAGAAGAACTTCCTAGAATTTTGGTATTGTAGAGATTTTGTGAGTTTTTCGAGCAATACATCCCTGTCTGGATACGAGCAGGTAGAGGCGGCTCTGGCACAGATGTACCTGGGGGTAAAACCCGAAAACACCGCTTTGAGCTAGACTCGAACGGGAACTGGTGCACGACAACGGGCCTTGCTGCACTCTTGGTTACGACACTCCCGGGGGATATGCTTAGGATAACTCTCATTTTCTTTACAAGTCATTTTGAAGGGATTATGAGTATATACTTACTCAAAGAAAACATTCTTATGATTATGGATTATATCCATAAATAGTTCAATTTATGTTAAGTGTTTTATAAGTATGGGATTATGTATTTTGATTCATAAACTGATCTAGTGTATGCCATTGTTTAGAAATGGCGCCCAGTAGAAGAAATGAGAACTCCAGAAATGCACATGATCCAAAGAGAAGGAAGGATCATATCTTTCATGGTCTTAAGCTAGAATTTATAAGAGGAATAGTCTCCCATGTATTATCATCATGTGAAGAAATAATATCATGTGTTGATAAGATAAGTAAAGAGTTTACTGAGTCATATGGATTTGAAGGGAAGCAATAGAAGAAAAGGATGGAAGAGAGAAAGATGGATAAAGGGATGAGGGAAAAGAAGAATTTTCCCATATGTGGTAACTGTGGAAAGAAACACCCTGGAACTTGCCTGAAAGGAATGGGAGTTTGTTATAAGTGTGGAGGAAAAGGGCACAAAGTACGTGACTGCAAGGGTAAGAAAATGGTTTCAAATGTACAATGCTTCATTTGCAAGGAGTTTGGACACTATGCGAACCTATGTCCCAGTCATCAGAATATGCCTCAAATGATGTTATCGGATAATAATCAAGTTATGATACTACCACAGATGAAGAGGAATGATTAGAGTTCTTATGTTGATTATGTCAATTGAGTGTTGTATCAACAATGTACTTGTTACAATAATCATGGAGTATATAAGGATTGTACTGCAGTACTATTTCATTAAGGACATGAGATTGTGTGGAACAAATGAAAGTGACTCAATAGCAGGATAAATTTTTGGAAAATATATGGTTGAGATAATGATAAATCATAATATAGTTCTGATACTGAGGTAGTGATTTTGGAATAATATGTGATTGTTTTGGATAAATTATATTGGATATTCTTGACTACCCTGGAACTGATTAATGATTTGTATATTCCATCATTGTTGGGGTTTAAAACATTTTTGGATTAATGAAGTATATCCAGCTTTCTATATGGAATAAGGGAGCATGAATGTAATCAATAAGGAATATGGTAATTCAGGATGTTTCGGTGTATTGAAAGAATACATGATGAAGGTATCCATATGCTATTACGGGGTAAAAAGGTTCTACATTATGTTTACCTCACTTATAAATGTTGGACTGTGAGTTTGGATAGAAGTATTTTGGATAGTTCTAGTTTGGATTATTTTGGATTGCCATAAAAGGACAACCCGGAGGTCGGGCGGCAACCCGTCGCGTCCGGCAAGGCTGCGAGACTTGAACCCGCAACCGAAGGGCAACAAGGGTGTATCACCTACCACTATCCCAAGAAATGTCCTGGATTAAATAATGTAGTTTTTTTAAAAGATCTGGTAGATGAATTATAAATTCGTTTATTTTGGAACCCTATATGAATAGTATAAATAGAATTTTTTTACGAGTGAAAGATGAGTTTGTGGTTGAAATTTATTAATGGATAAAACTCTAATTATAAAGTAAGTATATCTCCTTATGATCTTAGCGAATCTCATAAATAAATTATTCAACATTAAGAAAAGCAACTTAGAACAAAAATGTTTTCCTAGATGGTACCTTAAATCATCACTAATTTATGGCTTTGGGATTGTTGGCCTTTTCATAGCCATGTTCTCTACCACTCTCCATCAGATAATTGATGGTTAGATTTCTCTTCCATATCCATATTTTCCTACATGGAACCCTAGAATGTGTTATTTTCGGTAATCTTCATACTTTCGACTCTTTATTTTAAATAGAGGCCTCGTTAATTCATTTTTCGATGTGGGATTTCAACTAGGATATTTTGAAACGTCAAAAATGTGTTATTCTAATACCCTATGTTTTGTTGAACCGATGGTATTTCAATTCATCATAGATTGATGAGTTTAAGGACCTCAATTTTATACTTGTTTGTGATTGATGACCTCAATCACTACCTATAAATATTTACGTTTTTCCTCCGATTATATGTCTCCAATTTCCACCAATGCTCTCCTAATCGAGATCATAATTTGGTGGTGACCCTTTGATTTCTCTCTTCCTCATATTAAGACTAAATTTTAGTAACCCAATTTCCGATGTAGATTTTCCCACAAATATATTATCTATTTTCAACCTTTTATTTTCGAAGAACAATTTCAAATTGCGAGGACGCAATTTATTGAAGGAGGGGAGAATGTAACACCCCAAGATTTCATAGTGTGTTATTTCTTCAAAATAATTCAATAACATGCACTACAAGCAACACCGAGTTCAATTGAACCATGACTTACCAAAAAAAATCCATTAAAAGAGGTCATTAATAGCATTAACTATATTTTTAACTTTATATAATCCTTATAATTTTAGAATCCATATTATGAGTTTCTTAGTCATAATGCAAGAACAGATTCATTTTCAGTATTGCACTTTTATCAATTTTTGATAGTGAAACCTTTTTAAATACAATATTTTAAACTTTTTGACTAAATGGAGACATCAAAAAATTTAAAATGAAACATCCCAAGCTTCCACGGTACGCTTTCCTTTGAATAAAACAGTAGCGTGTGTTGTACGCAACGTCGAGTTTTAACACACACCACAGCCGATCAAACTAACCGTTATGAATAGTAATACCTACTTTTTGAAATTATATATATTTAATATTTGAAAATGGACTTCATTTTTGGATTCGGAATATCGAATTTAGCCTAAGGTGAAATTTTGGTACATTTCGGATAACTTTCATATTTTGATGAATAGTGAAAATTACTAAATTTTAATTAAAAACAACTTTTTTAATCAAAATAATTAATAGTGATAAATTATGAATTTGAGTGGTTTTAAAGTATATTTAGAATATATTTTTACCGTTTAATATAATTTTGGTCATTGTACATAATTTTACAATTAAACCGAACATAAACAAGTGTCAATCTTTTGATAGTTATTACCTCTTAAAAACACGCTTTTTGTTTTGACAGCGGAAATTAATTTTAAATTAATTTCTGCCACTTCTGTGTTTTGAATTTAGAAAAATGGATTCCATATTTTGAATTAGGATGTCCAAATTGTGTAAATAGGTAACTTTTATTTTTAGACATTTTGAATAATTACTGTGGTAAATATTTTATTTACCATGGTTAAGGGTAAATCCGGTAAATAAGGGTTAAAAAATAATATTATAATAATACAAAATTACCCTAAAACGTGTCCTAACCTTATTTGTGGACACATACCCGACCATGAGCATCCTTGGGTCAATTTGGGGACCCCTTGGAGCCACTTGTATGTGGTAGGGACACTTTATATTAATAAAGTTAAAATAAAAATAAAAATGGCATAAGCTTACATCTTTTAGAAGAACAATTTTTACATAGGGTTATACATGTTGGATTTTCGATTATAAATATTCATTAGAAAGATAAAAAGATTTTCTACATAATTATATTTTATTTATAATTTTTAGACATCATATAATTGAAATTATTAATGACACAATAATGATGCAATGTTTACCTCATTAATAAATCATTTAAATAAATAAGATTATAATGATTAAAATATTATCTAAAACCTGTACAATTCTTATTGGTTGATGTTATTTATAATATGAGTCATCTTATCTTAGACCTCAATGATTTTTGGACCATTATAAACCGAATATAATTATATTATAAAGTAATACTTTCACTCTTTCCTAAAGAGCCCCTCTTCTCCCTTATAAAAGGAGACCACTTCTACTCATTCCTCACACCTCTCAAGCCACTTGGCTCGTCCAAACTCTGCCCAACTAAACTCCCCACATCCCTCTCCTCATCCTTGAAGCTTCCCCTTAGGCAGAAAGAATTTCAATAAGTCCTTTGGTTCCAACCAAAGTGAGTTACCTAAATTAAAGGTAACGATTTCTCTTAAATTATTTTCATTTATTTTGCTTCTCCAACCCCCAAACTCTTCTTATTTCCTTTCTTTTGTAACAACACCAGTATCCTCAATATACTAGGATGTTGTTATAAGAAGGATTCAAACTACACATACACACAACTCCATCTAATGGATTATGAACATAATGTTTATGTGGATGGAAAACTAACGCCTCACGAAACGATGATTGTTCAAATACATCTTACCGCCTCTCATGGTGGCCATTATGATGGCACTGTAATTAAATATGATATTAATGATATATATTTTATATATAAGCTTCTCTAATTCCATTTTATTTCATATCATTATTCGTTTCATGTTGTATATACATACGATAATTTAATTTGAGGAAGTGCGGACTACCGCCCCCTTAAAATGATATGACTCGTTCATACCACACATGGAACGTATAAAGGATGGTGTTAATGAACTTAAGTAACATGTATAAAATATTATATTATACTGGAATAGTAATATGCCTATGTATCATTTGTATTCGATTCTTTTAAAATAAAAATTAAATGGAAGTAGCGTTCGTGCGTACGTACGGACTACCGTCTCCACGAATGCGATGAGATTCATTCTCCATCGTATCCATTCAAGTATAATTATCATTTGATGATTTAAAAATGATGTTTAAGGACTTGATACCATTCGGGATTTGAATAATATACAACTTATCCTTTACAAACATGTCTTACGTAACAAAACATACAAAAGAAAACAAGTAAGTTCACACCCGAAACAGCGATAATACTAAGATATTATTATCAAATCAATATTAAAAGATCATATATGATATCATATTAATGTATATGATTCTTTTATAATTTAATAACAATTATTTCACCATTATACAGGAGTTTAACCTACCCCAACCAAGGAAAAGTACAAGGTAAGGGTTATTTCACAATCTCTTCATTATCCGAGGTTGTTTATATGTAATAATCTACTGGGATCTCTTTATCATCCACATCCATGTTTCTTCAAAATGTATTTCAAAACATTTTTAATATTTAAAATAATATGGGTTAAAGTCATTTATACCCTTGTTTGACTTTTTATAAGAGGTTTATAAGGGAATCTTTCCGTCGTTTTCCAAACAAGGTTCTTTTTAACCTTTTTGACAGAATTAAGATAAGAATGTTTTTTTAACTTATACGGCGGGTGCGGTTATTTTCCGTCGTTATAAAATCGTCAAAGCTTCCCTTAAAATCTTATAAGATTATTTTCAAAGAAAATGTTTGATTTTATATGGATCTTAAATGATTTCAAAATAAAAGGAGATATTTCTTTAAAAAGAATATTGATTTCATCTATGTCAACATCCTTTGATGGGTTTTAAGATTATTTGAAGTTGATTTATTATGATACAAAACTTCTATATTGCTTTGAAAGTTTTGTTATATGTTTGACTGTGGATGTGCTATTTTTATACCATTCATAGTTTATGGTGAAAGTATTGACATTTCGTATGCTAGTTCCAATAAGAATGTTTATGTTATATTTCAATCTTTACATCATATGAATGTGTTGGACAAGTATGTTCCAGGTTGGGGACTGGTTAAAGTAAGCCCTCCAGGTTGGGGACTGGTAAAAGTAAGCCCTCCAGGTTGGGGACTGGTAAAAGTAAGCCCTCCAGGTTAGGGACTGGTAAAAGTAAGCCCTCCGGGTTGGTGTCCGGTTATTAGAGGCACTCCGGGTTGGTGTCCGGTTATTAGAGGCACTCCGGGTTGGTGTCCGGTTATTAGAGGCACTCCGGGTTGGTGTCCGGTTATTAGAGGCACTCCGGGTTGGGTTCCGGTTACAGTTAGCCCCAAGGTCTTGGGACGAGGCCTTGAAAAGTAATTAAAGTTTAGCATTATGCATTCCAACATTATGAAAGTGGTTATTGATTTTTGCATGTGATTATTCGATTAGTAGAATATCCATGTGAATAAGTAAATGGCATTATTTCATTTTATTTATGCCATACCATGTTGAATGTTCATGTTTAAAAGGCTTTTCTTTTAGTTAAACATTGCCTTAAATGTTTATTCTTATTGATGAAAGTTTCCTCTATATTGTTATCCTTACTGGGCATTTGAGCTCACCCCTTTTCTATGTTTTATTTTTCCCAGGAAGTGAAGATGTAAGTTATGAATGACCTGCAGGGATATTATGAGGGGATTATAGTGTGGACTGTGGAAACATTATGTTGTTGTAGTAGTTTTTCATTTTATGATGTAATGTAAAACTTATGAATATATCTAGTGTTTCCAAGGCTACTAAACCAATCGGTCTTTCGAGATTTGATCTTTCTTGTGATCATGCCAATGTTATGTAATAATGCACCGACTCTAGGAAACTGGGGTCGGGGCCTTACAGATTTAAACATTCATTATTTATTGGTTCTTTGGTAGTCAATTTTTGGATATTTTTTTATTTCATAATTGTTATATTTTCCCCCACATTAATTTGAAACCCTTAAGAATTTATTGACATCCTTTGGAATCTTGGGGGTGTTTCTTAAGGCCTAGTAATGACTTTTCGTACTCTAAAAAAAGGGAATTAGCAAGTCATTACAAAACCACCAAGAGGAACAATAAGGATGGTATCAATACAACAACCCCAATTAAGGTAAAATATAGGATTGTTGTCCCTTATGAAATAGTAGAACAACTTTTAAAAATATTATTGATTAAAATTTTGTTTTATTTTGAAACCCCTTTTCAAAATATTTTTGTTTCAGAAATAAAAAATCAAAATTGATAAGGATACTTCAAATAAATGATGAAGTATGAATCAGTGCATGTTGTAAAAGGTAAAAATTATATTCATTTTGTATAGAAAAAGGTTATAAAATTTCTTGTTAGGAACGTGAAAAGAATATCCCTTTAAAACATTGCATAAAGTAAAAAATGATAAAAATTTATTTAATGAATCATTTGAAGACAAAATGGAAATTTTTTTAATAAAACATGATTTTTAGAATAAAATAGGTTCTCCGACTAATGAGATATATAATTTTGGGTTTTTCTTGGAAAATAAAATCCATATACATCTTTATACAAAATGGTTGAAAATTGGTACTAACACTTGAAAATTCAGACTAATAACTAGTGATAAATGAATGGTTTTATGAAAAAGTGGTTCTATAATCTCATCGAATGGAAATTTCGTTATGATATTCTTAGGATTGGTCTTGGGGAAAATAATATTAAAATATTCCAAAGTGTACCATACCATATGAAAAAAAATTTAAGTCATAAAACTTGTGAAAGACTCATATTGGATGAAATTATTAAACCCCATGAGGGGAAAATGAATTCATGATAAAATATTAAAAAGGAAAAAGAAACACCATAATATATTTGTATGTATTGAACATTACATTTATGTCACGAATGTAAAAACTGAGATGAGAATCCCTTATTAATGTAGTAAGAAATTGATTGCAAAACCCAATGGTAATAAGCCATAAACAAAACATTTAATTACTATGAAGATAAAAGAATTATTGGTATTATATATGAAAATGTGGTAGTAGGTACATCATACATATGAAATTAGGATTATAAAAATTATGTATTCCTCACATATTGAAAATGAGACAATAATCCTTAACCTTGCATTTCATTTCGACTGAACGTACTTTAAAATCTTATATAATAAATTTATGATAATTTTAATCTTTATTAAGAAAATTTATCATTTTTATAATAACTTTTAATTGGAATATTAATATTTTTTCATCAACTTCTCAAACAATTATGTTTACATCAGGAATTGTTGACCGAATATGGTTATTGTATCAAAAAAATATTGTTGGTCAACTATAGTCATAGTGTTCATTATATAAAAAATCATGAATAATAACCATGAAATAATTATCATATTTTTATATGAATTATACTTTTAAAATAAATCGTTAATTATGGTTATGAAAATGAGAATATGATAAAATCATTTAAATATAATGTCGTATGTACACATGAGTACCATTCACATATTTAAATGATCATTGTGAAATGAAGGTGTGTGGATAAATTCTTTCAATATTGAGAATTATAGATTAAATAACAAATTATTTATTAAAATATACTTATATATAGAATTTTTTTGTGTAAAAGGATTCATATCTTGTCGAGGAGGCGGTAGTCTACACATCCATGAAAAATGTTATCAATATTTAATGGTATGAAAGGATAATTTATATATATATATATATATTCCATAAATTTAATTTTGTATTGAATATCACATAGGTTTTTTCTATTTCTCTTATTTTTAATTATTTCCATTAATTTATACATTCTATGTATTATGCGAATGAATCACATCACTTTGAGGGGGCGGTAGTCCACAGTTACTCAAACAAGATTATCATATTTAAACAACTTGTAAATATTGAATGTATGTTATAAATAAATAGTATATAAGGGTCAAGCATTATAAAAACCATATATATCATCTATAAATAGATATTCCATCATAATGAAAACCATAAGAGTCTGTATTGTAGAATTGAACAATCATCATTTTGTGAGGAAGTAGTTCATCGTCCATAGAATAATTATGTTTTCTACACATTATATAGTGGTGTGTGTATGTTTAGGTTATAATTTCATCATAAAAAAAATCTTATTATTTTTAGAATACTAATTTTTGTTAAACCGTAGATTTTTGGAAGTTAGTTAATATTATTCCTAATGGCAGGTCTATATCCAATATTATTAAAAAATAATATTTTAATTATAGATTTATTCACTATAAGGCTCGGTATTTCTTTTACTACACACCATAGAGGATGATATCTTTTTCTTTTAACAAAAGCTATAAGGGATGTTTTTTGTTGCATATTATATACGCTAACAATGAGTCAGGTGCATTGCAAGATAACTCAGTGTTTCAGGCATTCAAATATATATCATATATTTTAAATATTAAACATATTATATACTATATCGATACTATAATACATAACTTACTTGATGTCATTTTCTATACACACTATCAAATACAGGGTTCTTACATTAGTTTTTCGAGGAATCACATTCTCCCATAGTGATTTAAATTGCATCCTTGAAATTTAAAATCAACCATGGTGTTACATTATTCGATACATCCTTCATTTGATATCCCAGATCATGATAATGGTTCATAAGTAGTCTTCTATAAAAAATTTAATTTAAAGTATAAAGGTCAGAGGAAATATAATGTAACAAGGTATCTAATTTGGAGAACATCATTTTCAAGTAGAGAAATGAGCTTTTTGTAAAAACATAAATATTTATGCAGATTGAATGAGGTAATCCATCACAAACAAGTGAATTATCATTGGAAAGTTTAGGTCCCCAAAGCCATATATCATTGTTGATTTAGAAATCCATCTGTTTAACAAAAAATTTAGGTATTATGACAAAATATATATTTCAAAGTCATATTCTTAATTATGGTTAAATAATTACCTGAATATGAATATAATGAAATCTTATTAATTTATAGGTTTCACTCTCATGTGAACAATCCTAACTTTTTACTTTGATTTTACAAAATTATAATTCATCTCTTTACTCAAAAAATATAATAACAAACACCAAATATTTTTGTCTATGCTTGAAGCACTAAAAAACATTTAATGAGTTTTAAGGCATATAATAGTTACAAGTCTTACTAGTTAACATTAAATTTCTCCCAAAATATATATGGTTAACAGATTAATTTATAATCCTCAAAAGTGTAACTAATTTTTCTTCAGTAATATTTTTTCTTTTAAATGTTTAACTAAAACCCATGAAAATTATCATGGACATTACATAGGTCAGTTGTTCGAGTGAAAAGCTTATCGTCCTTCTGTCCTGGGTTCATGACCTGTGGCCCTGTCCAATTTTATTAGTTGCCACCCGGCTTGTAGTTTCTTCATTTCTAAAAAAACATATTAATATAACTTAAAAATTAAATATTATATACATCCTATAAATTAGGTTAATCTCAGAATAAAATTTTAAGTAATGTTTATAATACAACCTCAATATATAAGTACCACATCAATTTAATTAACTCATAGGTCCTACCATGGTATCAGGTTAATCAATAATATCATTTCAAATATTTCTAAATCATGACACCTAATATTGAAATCTATAACACCATAGGTTTAACTATGATTATTCATTGTAAAAATTATTTCAAAATTTTCATAATGGATTGTAAAGAGAACATGGATTATCCTAAGAATATCCCCCAGGAATGTAATACAAGGTGCGTTGTAAGGCCTACATTCATGTACAAGGTTACCCCAAGTCTGGCCTAGAAAATCTTGTGGGTGTTGTCAGTCCTATGTATATTTTTACTAGAACCACATCCACTTGTAGTATCTATACAAGGATTTACTTCTAGAAAGACCCACATAATCTATTCATTAACGAAATTATAGTCATTTCATATATACTTATTGAAATTCTACCTTAATGTTATGTTATATAACCTAATTGTTCACAGATCTTGTTCTCGTGGATGTTAATAATATTCCTATGAAACCTACTATAATGACTAATCCTCAGATAGCCCAGATCTAGTGTCTACTACTAAATACATTAGCATGATTACATGGAATCGAGCGCCAAAAAACCGGCCGGTTACCAGTGTTGGTAAACTAGATACAGAAATGAGTATTGTATTACAAATTAATAAATTGATTAATTTTTTTTTCTTATTTCTAAATAAATAACTCATAGGATAACTCAAATCCATCTAGTAATTTACTAAATTTATTTAATAATAGGTTTCTTGGATTTTTGGTGAAATAAACATTATAAGGGTGATGTTAGATGAATATTAATAGAATAAAATATAGCAGAAGTATTAATTAATCAATGTAAATAGTCAATATGCAATGGTAAATAAATGAACAAACATAACATGTAAATATCTAGATAAGGTAAAATAAATATGGAATGCTATGAAACTGATATACATGCCATCTAGATAAAGGAAAATTAAATGAATCCTTTTATATGTAGACAAAAAATATCATGGATAAATGATAACTACATTCTCAATAAAGTCAATGTTTATTTATCAGATGTCATGTTTCCCAGGAACATGATACCTTTACTGTCAAATGATAGCTAAAAAATTTTAATTTATCCAACAAAATATTCCCATGACACTACTAATGCTTTGAGGGGCTTTCATTCGTCTGTCCCCAACCCCTTTATTTCATGTCTAAAGAATTCCTCATCTATAAAATAAATAATGTGCCTTATCAAATAACTGTATCCAATAAAGTATTTGTAATTATCAATATTTCCCAAAATTATCAAATGTTTGTCAAAGTATATACTGTATGTAAAATGGTATATGATATATGAAATATGAATATATGTGATAAATGATGTAGATAATTTAGGGGAAATTCATTGTTCAATGGTCATAGGAAATTGAATACATCAAGGTGCATAGAAAATAAATCAAGGAAGTGAATGTGAATAGTATCCTTGAAAAAATAAATAATAAACCATACATGGTATGAATAAGGATGCTATCAATTCAAAAAACCCATGTGAGGAAAAATAGAGGGTTTTTGACATTGATTAAAAAAATATTAACTTTTAAAAATCTTATTGAGTAAAATATCTTTCACTTTTGAAAAAAAGTTTTGAAAATATTTTCCTTTTAAAATAAAACCTATTGAACATTAAAAGTAATCCTGAATAAAATGAAAATAGATGAATTTATACATGTCATATGAGGTAAATATAATATTCCTTGTGTAAGGAAAAATTTTATAAAATTCCTCATTAATAACTTGATATGAAGATTCCATTGAATCATTTGTAAAAGGAAAAAAGGGTAAAAATGTATTTTCCAAATCAACATAAAATATTTTTATGAACTTTTAATAAAACATTTTTTCTATAATAATATAGGTTCTCCGTCAAAAGAGAGATATGCAAACATAGTTTTTCTGAAAACATTTTCCAAAAACTTATTTTTGCGAAAGAGTTTAAAAATATTACCAACAATGAAAAAATTTCATCAGTAACTACAGGATAATTAATGTTTTTATGAAATAATGGTTATATAATTTCATGAAATGTAAAATACCTTGAGATATCATTAGGACTGGTGTTTAGGAAAATAATTTTTAAACATTAAAAACTGTCCCATACCACTTTGAATTATTTTTCAATCATAATAAACATAAAGGAATAATATTGAATGAATGTATTAAAGAACATGAATGGAAAATTATTTAAATAAATAATATAAATATGGCTTTAGGTACACCACAAAATAGATGTATACAGTGAACATTCCATTTATCTCGTTGAGGAAAAATGTGATATGAGAATCCATTACTAATGTAGTAAGAAATTGATCAGAAAACCCAAAGGTAATTATACTTGAATAAAACTTTTAAATTTCATGATGATAAAATAAATAATGATATTATATGTTAATGTGTAAGTAATTACATCATAAATAAGATATTTTTTTTTACAATAATTATGTATGCCTCATTTAATGAAAATGAGACAAGAATCCTTACATTACATTCCATTTCTGTTGAATATCATTTAATTTCATATATAATAAATATATGTTCATTTTATACTTGATTCATATTGTTTTTAATTTTCATAATTAAATAAATTTCACTTATTACCATGTTCTGTAAAACTACTCAAACAATTATGTTTACATTAGGTATTTTTAACTCAATTTGGGTTGTGTGTCAAAAAAACTTTTTTCAGTGAACTATGTTAAGAGGGTTAATTATGTAACATCCATAGAATAATAACCATGAAATAACTATCATATTTTTATATAAATTATACATTAAAAATAAATCATTAATTATTTTTATGAAAACTATAATGTGTTAGAATAATGGAAAATGTGGGCCATATTTGCACATGAGTAAAATTCTCATTCTTAAATGATCATTGTGGACTGAAGGTAAGTAGATAAAAACATTCCACAATGATAATTATAAAATAAATAACATATTATTTAATAAGAAATAAATATATATAATATATTTTTTTAAAATTTAATCGCATCATTTTGAGGAGGCAGTATTCCACACATCCACAAATAATGATTTCACTTTATAAGTGTGTGAAAGGGTAATAAATAAAATGTTATATATATAATGAAACGTAATTATTTCAAGAATATCATATATAATTTTTTTTAATTTATCAAATTTTTAATTATGTCCAATCATTTATACATTCAATTAATCATGCAAACGAATCCCATCGCTTTGAGGGGCAGTAGTCCACAATTCCTCAAACTAGATTATCATATTTACACAACATTGAAAATGTAAATGTATGTTTTAAATGAGAATTGATGAAGTATAAAAAATTATAATTAATATATATGTCATATATATATATATATTTTCCATCATAGTGGCCACCATAAGAGGTGGTAATCAAGAATTGAACAATCATCATTTTGTGAGGTAGTAGTTCGCTGTCTATAGAAACATTACGTTCGTTACCCATTATATGGTGGTGTGTTATAGTGTATATAAAAATGTAAGAATAAAAAAATCCTAGTATATTTATGATACTTGTTATATTATAAAATTACATAATATGGAGATTTTTGGGGTCAGTGAATTGAAACAAAACTAGAGAGATTGAGAAAATACTTTACATTTTAATCGGATAACTTCTTTTGGTTTGAACAAAAAGGATTTGTTGGTAGGTTTTTTGTCAAAAGGTATGATTTTATGAAGAGGAGAAGATTTATGGGAGACTATTTTGTATGGTTTCTTTATATCATAATAGGTTGTATAAGTGTGAGGAATGGGTATATGTGGTGGAATTTTATAGGGGAGGAAAAGGATTCATTTGGCATTCTTTGAAACAAATTTGGCGTGCACATGTTATTACACAAAAAAGTCTTACCATACAATATAAACTAAATAATTGATGGTTTATAGGCTAACTATGGACATACAATGGGCGTTGGAAAAGTTTATACATCATTTTGACCCTTAATGTTAGGGTTATAGTCCATTTTTTAGACTAATTACACCTTAATCACAATAATTAATTTAAATCACATTCACTAATAATTTTGGTAAAAATTTAAGTTGATATTATTTGAAAAAATATATTAAAGTTATTAAAATGGTTTATTTTTGATTTTTAAAAAATTTATCATATAAGAGGCCAAATTAATATTAATGTTAATCTCACAGACAGAAAGATTAACTACATTTAGTAGAAAAAAGTTCAAAAGATTATTATGTTTTAAAATTCAATTGATAATTTATATTGATTATAATGAACTAAAATATATAATTATATTTATAATTTATAAAATTCAAATTAAAAAAAATATAATATAATTTATTGTTGAAAATTTTTTAAACAAAAAGTCGTTTTTAACTAAAACGAGAAATTTTTCGGTATACACTAAAAATGATGTTTCTCAAAAAAATCCAAAAATTTAACCCAAATATAATTTTGGAATTATGAAATCGAAAATAAAGATTATTTTATCAAATTAAATTTATTAATGTTTCAAAATTATAATATAAAATAGGTTCTCCATTAAATGGAGATAAAAATTCTTTAATAAAAATATAGGTTTTTATTTGTAATATTGGGTTTCCTCCTATATTATGATTGAGATTCCATTAGATGAATATAAAAATTTATTTATTGAAAATTTAAAATATTTATTACACTAATATCACTCACTAACTGGAATTAATTTAATCAATTAGGGTAAAAACTACTTTTTGAGCATACCAATTGTTCTCTATAAAAATATCCTTTTAATATTCAATTTTCTCTAATATTCATCTCTAATATATTTATAACGAATTATTTAGTTTTATAAACTATATATTTTGATAATTTATTTAAAAATATTTATAATGGCTTGTTAATATCTTAGTATATTATTTAATAATGCTTTAATTATATATGGTTTCTCCATAAGACTCAGCATTGCGTATAATGAAGGACATCGAATAAGGTCACATTTTCATGTAGAAAATTCTATAGAAGAAGGTCGGGGTTGTGTATGATGTACACTAACCTATTTTCACTTGTATTGAAAGATAACGTAGTGATTGATGGATTAAAGTATTTAGAATATATTTTCAATAGTAAATAGAATATAATGTATATTGATATTATATTACATTGCGTGATTGATAGCTCGTGTCGTACATTCCATCGAATACAAGGTTCTTACTTTAGTTTTTTGGGTGTCATGGAAACACCCCATGAATGAACCCAGATTGGTAAACTAGGAAAATTCCCAAATTTATACCCCTACAAGGTACATTATAATTTCATGTGTTTCATTAGTCAAATTGTTCTAGTTGTAACATAGCATTTCAGAAATGAATTGTGAAAATAATTTTTTGTTAATAATTATTTTAAAATTGATTTCGAAATATATTTCATAGTATATCGAAAACAAATTTATTCTACCAAAACATGGAAAAATAATATATTTTTTTAAAAAAATATTCACAAATGGAAATAAAAGTGATCTAGGATAATACAAATAATCATTTATAAAATAAGTATAAATAACAAATATCTTGAATGATTTACAAAAAAAATGCTTGAGAGGGGATGACATACCTCATACATTGGCCGCAAGCCAACTATACTGAAAAATTAAAAGGAAAATATGAGAAATAAATATGACATTCCAATAATTGGTTCCCACGTCTTAGAAAAAAGTTTTCATAAGATTATGGTTAGAAAAAATGTAAGATCATCACATGCCTAATGGGTCACACATACCACAACCCCATCAACAATTTTTCTAGATTCTGGGAAACAAATTCATGATAAATCTATAAAGGTGTTGATATGTATAACACCATGATATGTAGAATCAAATAATTCTTCTTAATACCACTTCAAATTCTTAAAAATATAGTGCAAAAAAGAGGAACTCAGTCAGACATACTAATTTATTGATAAATAATAAATCATGAATCAAAATGATAAAAATTATGCTATTGAGAGTTTGAGACATAGAAAATGATTCACTTTTTTTGGTTAAGGAAAATTATGGTCAAGGGTTTAATTATAGAATATAGAGTATATATATGATCAACTAAATGACTAAACTATCCTTAACTAGTTATTCCAACCCAATTCCACTAGCTAGTGGATGATTCCCATCATGGAGCATGCACCATTGAAATCATGACCATCTAGATGGTGAAATTACACCTTCTCGATAATAGATTTTCTTCAGTAAATCCATTCTTTTGTCATGCCACTGGCAGGTCGGTGGACTCCCATAGGAAGGTTGATAGCGTTGTACCTAATCCTCTATCCCCTCAAAGTGATCCAAAAATAAATAAAATATGTAAAAACCATATTCACAATTTCATTGACCTGATCATATGGAATGATGATACAATTATAGCCAAAATGGCTTCATATCCCCATAAATTCATTTGATGGAAAGATTATCTTGAAATTTGTGAGGCCATATTTCCCTCACTAATGACCCATGATGCAATGTTTTTGGAGAACCTGATTTGTTTCACCATTACACATTATTAAATAATATTAATATCTATTGATTAATTTTCATCATAAATTCGATGATCTCCTTTGGATATTCCATAGATGATACACCGATCTCTAATAAAACACCCTCCCAATTTTGAACCTGGAATGGATTTGGATGATACTTCTTCAGATAGATATGTCATAAACATCATGAATAACCATTAACTAATCAATTAATTCGAGCTGATGGATAACCCTTATAATATGTTTTGTGACCTCAAATGGTCTGTTATGTCTCAATGCAACATTCCTACTATATAAATATGATTCTAAGCCAACCATGAAGAATATTTTAAAAATACTTCATCATAAAAAGAGGACTTTACAGGACACCATCAAATATCCACATTATATTTCATTAGACTATGTGATGTATCCAACAATTTTCTAATATCATATATCCATATCGACAAATAATAAATGATACTTGGTATTATAAGAGATGATTCTACCACCTCTGACTAAGAGATAGGTCAATTGTATGCGAGACAATTCAAATCATTCAAGGGATTTATCTTGGTCAATGACTGGTAACTATTATTATAAGAAAACACAACCAATACCTGATTATTCTACCATGGTTTATCATAACCCCGGACATAGGAAGACATCATATCCAATATTTCTCTTTATGACCATCTTTTTGTGGATGGTATGTTTTACTCAATCTAACCTGACTCTATATCACCGCTTGGAGACTATTTCCTAACAGATAAGTAAGCATTGGAGACCTTTCATAGAAAATGGTAGAGGTAACCCCATGAAACATCACAATTTCATACATTTTTTATCTCACATTGATTGTAATCATTGGTAATATATCTAATTATAATGAAATGATAATATTTGTTCAACTAATCAATCATCACCAAAATATCATTCTTTACTGATAGATTACATATAAATCTTGGGATAAAGTCTATGGAAACCACATACCATTACAATAATTTCACAATATGAGGATGAAGAAAACTACATGTCATCATGTTCTCAATTTGAATCAATTTGAAGGTTAAATATCTATAGAAGTAGTAAAAATGTTGTGGATCATACCCATCCACAAGAGATTTTGTCCCATGTCATTTTCCATATTTATGGTTCCATGATGGGTATGCAATTTGGAACTACATTAATCACGCATCTGTGAATTTTAGAAAAATTATAAAATGATGAATGGAACCCTAAAGTGAATAATTCCATCAAAAGGAGGAGTCCAACCAAATCTTTTTTCTCTAGAATATAATGATTCATTAGTTCATTTTAACTAAACATCTAGTTGTTATTTCTATATAATCAAATCAATGATGGATGTTGAAATGTAAAACCTGTTTATAACCATACATGATTCATCCTCTTGAACAGCAAGATACAACTATGAAAAACCCCAAATGATTACACTCTTCTTTTGACACCAAGATTTCCTGAGGAGGAAATATCATACTAAGAGAATCAAATACCACAATCCCCTTTTTAGGGGAATAGTTTATTTCAATGTAATACTTTTTTGGTTAATAAAACTATAGACACTACCAAATGTGTTGATATTTTTTATTGAAGATATAACTCAAGAAATTATGATCGAAATGGACTGTTAAGTTGTCCTAAAAAATGTATGGTCCCCAATACTTAAGAGAATGTATAACTGTGAAAAGAATCATGATATTAGTGTGGTAATTATTTCATTCATAAAATTATACCACATTGACATATTGTATAAGCATGATTCCCAAAATTTCAGTTCAAGTATCAAAATAGAACACATATCCCTTAACAGTTTATAGCAATATCAGAATAGTATCAAATTTCAGACACCGTTTCAACTCCTCCAAATAATAATGACATCTATCACCCTACGAACATTTCACCCCTTTCATGGTAAAACCATTTAATGGTGAATATATCATTGGTAAAATACATTTAAAACCATTGATAATATCAAACAAGTCCTAATAATAATAGAATCATGAATAAATTCTATGGTTCTTATTGTGAAAATTCAACCTTCAACATTTTATTATAAATTGATATGGGATGTTATTAAATTGTATGCCCCAAAAACATTTCCCCTATGATACAAAAAAATATTTACATTGATAATGTCTCATATATGAAATGATTCTTTAGGATTGTCAAATGCAATTTAGATAATGATCCTGATCACATTTTGATCTTGAATATAAAAGGTTGTCATCAAATAAATACAAAATAAAGGTAGACAGATGCTAGTGGAAAATAAATTTCATAAATTCCTTAAAAACTACATGATCAACAGTGATGTAAAAAAGAAATACAAGATACTCAAAATGGACATCCCATCTCTTAAAAATTTACTCTATAATATTTGGTTCCTTAAACATAAGACGATGATATCGCTGAGGAATATAAATTTTGAAAAACCTCCATTCCCCTGTTAACTGATCAAACATGGAGTTGATATGGAGATATAGGTAAATATTCTAAACTATAGACCAATGAAATTCATATTATTATATGAATATACAAATAAAATCATAATCCTTTTTTATAATGAGCTTAGGGGACACCCATAAGGAAAGAGAATTATTAATAAATCTTTTTTATAATAGGTGATCTTACTAAATCATAGAATCATTAATGAAATTAGGTTCGATACGATAAGATGGTATGGTAATAAGTTTTTCAGTAGGAACTATATCAATGATTAATTTTTCCTCCATTTGTTTTTTCAATCTTGGATACGTAATCTAGGAAATGCTCAAGATAATTCAAAACATCCATGGTATTATAAGTATGAGAAGATATATAATCATGTTCAATAACATAGTAGTCAAAATATTCCAATGTTCTTGATGAAATTGTTCAACAGAACTAAACCTTAGATCCCACTCTCCCCAAACCACCATGAAAGTCCCATAAACAATAAATAAATAAAAACATCAATGATAACAACAAACCTCAACTTGGTGAGAAACAAAAAAATCCATTCAGATGATAAATTTTTAGAGTTTTATATGATGAACAATGAAGTCATTGAATAAAATGACATTGGATAATGAAGGATAACTAAACCTATACTCATTGTTTTTTCGAAAGAGGCATTGTCATCTCCATAACATATGTCAATATATTTTTCAGAGGTTTCAAAAATCCAAAAATAATGAAAGGTCTAAAAGAATAAAGGGAACTAGTATTGAATAATGTAGTTTCTATAGATGATTCATCTAAAAGGATACCTCTCATTATAGTTTGAAAAATACCAATATCTATTGTCAATATTCTCTATTATGTGAAATTGATTCATTCTAGAAGCCTATGGTAAGCGAAATATAGATTCTAAGAACTTCACTATAGCACAGTGGTATTTTGAGTGGAAAATATATGCTCATATTTATTTATAGATAGATCCATGTAGAATATCGGAAGATGACCTATGTGACCTCATTCACTACATATCTTAAATAGAGTGGGACATGACTGCCATGTTTTCCCAACATTACCACACAGGTAGTAAGTCAAGGGCACACTGCTATCCATTGTTGATATAGTACAAGTTGCCCAATTTTGAGAACGACCTCCACCAACCATATGAATATCTTTTAATTTCCTCTTCGTCACATTTTTTTCAATTGGTGGGAGAAAAATCCTAATGAATCATTTCATTCCTACCATTTGGATTTCTCCCTATAATATATCGATTGAGGATATCAGTGCAAATGGTGATCTTTATCATGTACACATGTGATTGAATACTAGTTTATAATTATTGTCCATTTTATCAAGCCTTAATTTTATAATTAATGACTACATTTTGATAAAATATGTATATTAGAAAAATAGTTAGTTTATTATATTAATAAACTTCCTTAATGATGAAAATAGGGGAACCCCATATATTATTCCATCATCGTGGAATCTGGATAGATTTACTAAAAGAAAAGGTTTGTGTCATGTATTTCTAATCTAATCATGCATTCTGATTAAACTATACCATAGATAACTACCAACTCATACATATAACCTCACGAATAATAACATTTCGAATCACCTAGAATGATTTATGTGTCACCTTGATGTGAAAAACCTAATCGATATTTTCAGTAGAATTGTCCACCATCTAAGGATATTTAATAATATTAAAATATAGGGGTATTGTAGAGTGGGATATAATGTAATCAATCCATGTCACCTTCAGCTCCTATTTTCACCTCCTTATATGTGTTTTTATCAAGTGGAATGTCTTGATCCATAGCAAAACTGACCACATGATATCCTCAATAAGAATCTATTAAATTAAAGGATTAACTTGAAGAATATTTCATAATGTAATCTCAATAGGAATCATTGTAAAAAATACAAATTACATGATTCTATGTTTCAAAAACAAAAATATAAAATCAATTAATGAAACAATATCAAATTTATCTTAAATTAACATAAGATGAAATAGATATCTAGATCAAAACGCATAAGAAGAGACACCCACTAAAAAATAGTTGTATATTATGTCTCTTTATGATAATATATGATCAGGAACTCACCCAAAAATATCCCTCATGTTCTAAAAATCCTACATATTTTCTACTAATTTCTAAAAACTAGAATAATATGACGACAACCTACCTCTAATTAAAAAAATTCAATACCTAGTCCAATCAATCACTCAAACCCAGATCGAAATCAGGCCATGAAATGACCTAATAAGAATCCTTAATCCTAAAGGGGTAGATAGAAGACCATTGGAAACAAAATAAATGTAATTTTTTCCCAACAAGAAATTAAAAACATGTAATAGAGAAAATGAAATATAATAAGTATAAAAATATCCCAATAGAATGAAAACTATCAAAAGTATTTATACAACTAAGTGAAAAGGCCAAAAAAAATAATGTGACTTTTTGGATGTACACTCCACGTATATTGGGTTTTCAGTTTGAGAAAATGATAGATAATAAGTGATTTTGGGGTTTTCTGTTTGAGAAAATTTGTCTACATGGTGTGTGGTTCAGGTAACCTATGTCATGTGTTCATCCTATAAGGATAATGTGACTTGTTGGATGTACACTCCGTGTATATGGTGTACACACCATTTACTGAGACTTATCCATGTAGTCGAGTACCTGGCTAGGCAGCCCGTGGAAGGTGTAAATGCAATGTGGAATACATGTCTGTAACCTATGTGGCTCACACGCCATGTACATGTACACATATAAGTGATATACATGTTCATGCCTTGTGACATACAGGTGCTAGTCCCTCATGTTTTGTATATGTAGTTAATAGGGCCATCATTTCGTGTACTTGAGATTCTACATGACGGGTATAGGTAGAGGAACATGCCTTTGTGGGGCCAAGTAGGTACACTATATGTTTGGTGATTACACCCCGTGTACTCTTATTTTTCTACCCTTTATGAGTACTTTCCATTTTTCTCCTGATATGGATTTCGATAAATGATTAGTTCATACTCAGTATACATTCCCATAGATTATGATGCTGAACTCCTTTGTGTGTTTTGAGTATTCCTAAGTAGTGTTTCATGCTTTCCTACTCGAAGAGGTTCATCCTCTAATATTTGAATCAAGTGCCTCCTAAGAGTGAGACTTTTTTATGTTGAGACATGTGAAATCTCTCTTGACCAATTCTTTTTTAGCTTTTCCCTTGATGATTTTTCCCTTTCGAGATGTGCCATTATGGACTATGAGGATGGTTGTTTTCAAGAACACATTACAAGAATCATCAGTTTATGTGTTTACCTAGAGGATACATTTTAGGATGCCACTCTATACTTATTGATACCAAGGGAACCCTATAAGATTCATCTATCTTTTCTTACGATTGCAGAGGGTCCCTTGTAGGATGATTTCACCTATGTGTTGTTCAGAGCATCTGGGTAGGATGCCTTAGTATTTACTACCACTCAAGGATCCCCTGTAGGATTGGTCACCTTAACTTTTCTTCAAGGGATCCATTGTAGTATGCCATTACATAAGCATGTATTTGAGGATCCCAGGTATGATGTATAACTTGTATATGACATGAGGGACCATGTGGGTGCCCCATTGTTGGACTGACCCTGAATTAGTACATCGATTTTGGTGGAGATAGTAGATGGTGTCACTGTAGAACCTGTTAAAAACATGTAATATCATGGGGTTGTGGAATTAATGTTGTGTTATTCAGTTCTGTCACCTTAACTTTTTCGTTTAAACATTAACTTTTTTGTTTTTTATAGAATGATTATAGTAATAGGCTCTTCATGGTTAGTGGATGTCGAGCCAGGTGCAAGGAATTTTCCATTATATTTGTGATACTCGTACATTTTTCATGGGATCCAGCTTCTGATCCACACCATTTATTAGGTTTTCTTGTCACACCAAGGTACTAACCTGGATATGTATGTTGAGACTACCTATTTGATTATTATATTATTGGGATGTGAAGAGGTGTTTCTTGGATTCTAGCTATTAAAACCATGATTATGATATATGGTCATGTAATCCCTTTTAATTATACTCTTGGTTGATTACACACTCTATAGTGACGAGGGTGATTCCAATACCCCTATTTGATATATTATGAGGATGATTCATCTCACCTCTGGTTGATATCTGATGATGATGTTTACTCACTCCTTGACTTATGTTCAACAGATAATGATTATGATCACCTCGAAATGTGGTTATGATAGGAAATATTATGCTCTCCATGATTGGTTACATGATTATGGTTTTGGGTAAGGAATATCAAATCATTTTATAACAAAAATGATTACACTACTTAGGATGGTAGGGTTAATTCCATTATCTCTTATTAGAGAATCAATGTGTGGGAATGTAATCTCACTGGTTTTTCTACTTGAAAATCACTTAAGGGTAATCCCATTTGGGTTTATTCGAGATCCGAATGTCATGAATTACAACAGTTTAGTACCTAGTATTTACAGGTTGGAATAGGTTTACATGGCCTATACAACACACTGTGTAGACCATTGACCATTTATTGGATTACCATATGTACTTTCCTATAATCCTTGATTATATTAACTATATGAGAGTACAGGTGAACCCTGGGTTAGGACAAGTATCCCCATATGTTGATGTAGAGTAATCAGAGACATTTCTAGCATAAAAAAAGATGGTATATATTGATTTGAAAAATGTACCTTGAGATAAACATAATTATACATGTATTGAGTGTCATGACAACAAACAAAATTCATTTTCATGGGATGTCTAGACAACTGGTATTATAGACCCATGTATTGAAAAAATATTGGTTTTATGATATTTCATTTACATTACTCATTAATATTCATGTTTTTATATATATGGGTATGTTACTATACTTGTTTACACATATAGATATAGAAATCCATGTTTGTACATGCCATGTTGATCAGAATTATAGACACATGGATTGAATGTGGATTAATGTTTATTAGATTTACTTATCTTTTGAGTTCATTCTATGATATGATAATAAATTAACCTTTTTACGTACTTATTAAAGAATATCAGATGTGTTCATCATTGGGGTGTCATATTAAAAGTATTTATCACCCAATAACGTGAACCTTGGGGTACATGTAGACCTTCTGTATTTTTTTCTCGTTAAAAAAATTGGGTAGTGGTCAGGTTTGAGGCCTAGAGTTTCATTATTGTGTACAACTGGTTGTATGGGTTCTTCTATTAATAATGTTGCAGTTTACATGTTTCTAGATACTGGGTATGTGGTCTGGATTGGAGTTAGTAGTAGATCCTTGAAAAATTATTTCGGATTCATTTGTATTATTGTAACTATATCATTTGAAAAATTGGTGAATAGTGTCGTATGTGTGAAAAAGATGTTCGAGAATTAATATAATTTTCATTAATTATTATGACATGTTCTATTTCAGTTCATTTACTACATCCACAATATATTTATTCACTAGTGTGTATGATTCATTCCTATTATTGACATGTTACTCGGATAGGAGGGTATAGTATCCCCCATTTTACCACATTTATACAGTCACCACTAGTTGGTAGCCTCTGCAGTACATGGAGGTGCACCTGAGGTCTCATAACCAACCATCTCGGGGAACTATTTTAGCAGAATCTAGGACAAGAAATTACATTCTTTCAGATTCTATATAATGAATTTCTTATTAGTCTTTATAATATAATCTTATTTATTACTCTAAATTTTTTATACCTTTTAGTTTATCCCAAATATTGAATATAATATACTTATATAATAGAATCAATAAGGTGACTTTGAAACTAATTAAATTATAGTGTAGTTATCTTATGTTTGACCATATTTTTTCCTTCAATCAAAAAAACCAACTAAAAGTACTTTTATATTAATTTATATTTTATTCATATGGGGATATGAATATTTCTACTACATTGAAATTCATCCCAGCACATCTTCATGATTATTGAAAAATTATTTGTGGTCAATGGAAATTATTTATTATTATTATGTTTATTAATATCATCTTCAGATACTATGATGTTTTTATTGTAAATAAAATATTTGAAAATAATAATTTATTCACTAATTATTTGTGAACCTTAATTTTTATTCATTACAATGTTCCTTACAACATTATTGAGAAACTCATTCTTTTCAAATTATTTTAGATCATGTTTATGATTTATATGTTTTAATTTTCTTTGTATAATTCTGGATTACAAGTGAATCATGATGTGGAAGGTGGGGTTATAATTTTATATCCCTTTAATGTATTGTGTAAAGTGATATATCTCAAGATATTATAATGGTTGAACTTGATGTTAGATTTTTTCACAAAAATGCTAAAACATTGTTAACATATTATATGAGTGAATGAGATGATGGATTTGATCACATTCAATGCATTTTCTTAATCTAGTTGTGTTTTTTATATGGATTTTTCTACTTCAATATTATACATGTTCCACATTCCAGTATTTATGTATAAGATTCTTATGATTGTTGTCTTATTCTTCTGATTTGATATTCATTCTTGCTCTCTCTCATATAGTCATATTAGTTCTTGTATTATATTCACCCTAATATTGCACCTCATATGTGGAATGTTTCTCACACAATCTAATACATGTTCCATCATTTGATTTCATGTCCTAAATAGATTATGAAATCCTTTAATATGACTACAAAGAATTATTTAATTGAAATTTGATAATTCATATTTATATTCTTTCTATATGAGCCTAATTCATCCAAGACACTACAGAAATAGATTTTTTGAATTATATTATTATCTCATTTTATTTTAGAAATTATGTAATTATCATATTTGTGAGGTTTAGGTCTTCATAATAAATATTCCACAAACCAAAAGATTGGGGGAGTAGAATATAAATACATTGAATCAATATGTTCATTAAGTTTCAATTCATTATAGGTGGACATTTTTTTGCATTATAGCTTCATTGAATTGTAAAAATTAAGTGAGCCTAATCCCCTTAAATAAAAAATTTCACCTCAATATATATATTTTTAATCATGATAGAAAATTATCTTTAAATATTGAATATTTCCTTTTCGTGGGATCATTTTGTTAGTCGGTAGGGATCTATTATGAATGCACTATACGAGGAGTTTTATATTTATAGGGATTATATAATCCTAATACACCTTGTTAAAAAATTTTCTTTCTACTATTAATTGCCCCTATTTTCAAAAAACTATTGTATTAATGTTTTTAAACATTTATTGGTTGATGGAACACTTGTCTGATTCCTTACTGTGACTAATATTTTCAAATGTTCCCAAGTAATTCTCATAAATAAAATGTGGATAATGTAAGGATGGTAACTCTCCAATTTCAAGGATATAAATATTATAGACTGGCCTATAAATAGAATCAATCGTCCACCCAAGATATCTTTGAACAATAAAATATTCACCCTCCATATAATCCAATGAGAGTATTCCATTGAAACATTGATGGTACCAGAAATTTTGTACATGAGATGGGTGGATGTCGTTTTCAAAATAAGATTATCATTGGATAGTTTTCCATATTTTTTCCAACTATACAGAGCCTAAATTTATTTCGATGTTATAAGCATCCAATATTTTTTGGTTTGCATTGAATTCTTGGATTACAAAAGATTTCATCAAATAGAGTTGATGAGGTGAGTGTTATTTTTTATAGTAATATAAATCTATGATCCGAGATCTCAACTATTTATTCCTAAAAAGAGGGATCATGTTTTATATTTATAACCACTATATGAAATTCCTATGATAGAAATTTTACCAAAAAGTGAAACAGGGAACCCAACATGAACTTATGATTGGTTTAGAGGATGTGGTGTAAGATATCTTGTATTCCCTAACTTATCAAGACTCTAAAAGGGACCAATATATCAAGGGATCAATATCCATCTTTTCTGATATCTTATAACACTCATTCAGGGTGGAATTATACAGATTCCAATTTATATATCTATAAACTATAAATATAATCCTAAATTACCAAATATGATTAACTATAAAGTTTTAACTACATTTTTGTGACAATTAATTGTTTCAGTATTCTTAATTATATCATATAAAAAATTCTTCCGATAAATTTTTCTCTCCAACATCATCACAAAATGATATTGTCCTATATCTATTACCATACAAATCCTCAAATAGTTCCATATTAAATATAGAGTGTAAATTATTTTTTATAAAAAAAATAACATGTGGTAGTTGTTTATCACACGATCAATTGAAATTCAGTAAAAATGATTAACAAATATCATTAAATTTCTTAACACTCCTTAAAAACTATCAATTATTTTATGTATTATAATATATGCAAAATATTGGTTCCATATTAAATTTTTATTAAAGACTCTACTAGAGTTTCAGGGTGAACCATTGATCTAAATCAAATAAAATTCAAATTGGTGCTCCATGAAAACATAAATGATCGTATATGTATTTCAGATCATGTTGAGTGAGAAATCACTTCAAATACTAATGGAGTGTGTTAACTTTTTCTATCAATCAACTACAACCTAAAAATAATTTTTCCTTTTATAGGTCATGGGTTGACCTATAGTAAAACATATTCATATGTTTACACATTTATATATGGTTATGGGTAATGGATTCGTCACCCATTTTGACTTTAGAAATTCATCCATAATATGATGACAATAAAAGAATAATAATATATACTCTATAATTTCCATAATTATGTTGTCACACCAAAAATTATCTATAAAATCATTATATATATTTTTGATTCCTGGATGAATATGGAATGTTGGGATATGTATATTATCTGATAATTGCAATAATTATTTCTTTATGGGGATGCATATTAATTTTTAGAATTCTTCTAACAAAATTTTTGTCAAGGTAGAAGTAAATATTATTGATGACCTTGTTTTATTGATATATATCATCCTTATGTGACTCATTATTCTTTAAATATATTAAGAGATGAGGTTTTATCTAGGAAAGTCATGAGGTCCTTCATTCCCATATGATTTCCATGTCCATGCATTGATAATTAATGAGGATTGGTTCTCATTCAATCCCCATCCTAGACAAGGTATTATAACCATTTCTATTGAGATAATTAGTAGTTATGTTATCCTTACATGGCTATTAAGGTATGAAATAATCATATTACAAGATCAATAGTAATTAGATCCTTGGGAACATGTCAAAATCCATCAAGGATAATATACAATTTAAGATTTTTTACAAGTATATTTATCACACTTCTATCAATAGAGATAAGGACTCCAAATTTTTTATGCTATATATTATAGTTACTCGTTACAAGTCAATTATTATGCAATTTTTCTCATGAAATGTTATTTGAAATGACATATAAGATACCAAATTAACTTTTTTTTTAATAGTGCACCCAATACCATCATTCACGTATATATATTTATAAAAACCCCTTATCCAATATATTAAACTTTTAATATATTATCACAAACTATCCTCTATATAATATATTTTATATTCCATTACATTCATCTGTTGAGAAAACATAAACCATTAAGAAATTATATATGCTGGTAGATGTAAAAATATTGAGAAATGTCTCACAAACCATTTACAGTATATGTTTTCTCTTAGTGAAAAATATATCTGTATTAAGGTACATAGTCTAGGATATTACTCTCTAACACCTATCTTCAATGGATCCCTATATATTAACACTCTTTTTATTATATGTCCGAAAATACGAAAAATTATGCATACAAAATTTGAATTATCTAAATTTGGAAAACATTTTTTCCATTAACAAAATCACCAATAACACTTCATATTTATTATCATGAAATATATGAAAATATCAAATATAAATAATACCACAAATTTATTAACTTAATTCCTAATGAATCTATTAATTATATCTATAGTGGTAGTGTTGAATTGTGTATGTTCAAATGAAATCACAGTATATTTTCTGTTATCATATCATGTACAATAGTTTTTCTATGGTATAACATTGTTTTCAACCTTTATTTTATAATATCATGATTAAATGTCCAAATTTATGAATTATTGTTCTCTGTGAAGTTGATCAGAAAAGTTAGAATTATTGGGTATGGAATAAATATTCTTCATTATGATCTTGCTTTTTCGTAATAACCATGGAAAATATGAATTGATCCAAAATTATTTTTATCGAGGAGATTTGGATCACCCAATTTAGAGGAACATTGACACAAAAAAATCTTCTTCAAATTATCATGTAACTATATCAACAATTCCTCAAATTTAGTAGGAGGAATTCAATGAGGACTCTAAAATACAGGTTTACGAGCATATATAGATTGAATTGTAAACTCAATCTCATGAAATTATGTAATATTATAAACCCAATTTAGTAATAAAAAAAAATTATATCTATCTGAAATTCCTTACATATTTATTTCTCTTTAACCATTTCATCCAATTGTGTCTTCTTATTGGGTATTAAGACCCATTTTTGGAATTCGTTTTTATAGGATTTTCATAATAATCCTTATATATCTTTATTATTATAATATGATTTGGGGTATGAAATTAGATATCCCTATATCAAAAACTGATAATAGATCTATTTTTACAGAGTTTACTTTTACTCAGCATCACAGAAAAGTTTATAAAATAAATAATAACTATGTTTTTAGGAAGTATCATCCCACAAGCTTCAATAGAAGAAGAGTTGTTTACTTATAATGTGATCAAATAAATAATATGTGTTTCCAATTATGACATAATATCAAATATTTTGGATTCAAAATTCATATTAATATATATATATATATATTCTTTTGTATAATTGGATTCATAAAATAGGGATCTGATTGGTTGTTTTATATTCAGGAATGGATAATAAGTGTACCATTAAACACTTCATTTATATGATTTTTTTTTTCAAAGCACATTTCAAAACTAAAATTTTTATTGTTATAAATAATATAATGACTAAAATAAATACTAACATTTCCTTAGATGTGACACCTTTATTTATGCCTTTAAATATTCAGGTTCATCTTCAGTTTCATTAAGTATTATACTCATATTATTCCTAATATTATCCTAAATATTAAATAAACTCCACCTTAATACCAATTTATTAAAATCAAATATAACATATGTAATTTTTTACATTAATTTATAAAGCTATCATTTTTACATAAAAATGTTTATTCATACTTTGAATATAAAATATTTAGTGTCAATATATATTAACAACAAATGAAATCTTATTTTATAAAACTCTTTTTATTTTTTCAGTAAAATTCATATTATGTTAACCTCTTCTAGAAATATCTTATATAAGATTCATATTTAATTATTTTTATATTTTAATTTAATAATATAATGATATATGAATCTTATAAATGTATAAAACATAAGTGATATCAATTGGATTAACATAAGTGATCGTAAAAATGATCATAAGTGTGTGAATATGAAACAATATTTTTGGAATGAATAAATAATCATAAAATCATACCATAAGTAGTGAATATAAAATCATAACATGTTTCAAGGATTCTCTTAAAAGGCTATAATAGTAGAATAGACCAATAAAATTCATATGTATATAAAATAATAACATGATTCGAGGATTATCTTATAAGGCCATCATTATATAATATTCAATGACAACTATCTCATGTCAATGTGTAACATTGGGTTCAAAGATAACTACAATATGTCCTTCCAAAATATGGAAATATCAAGAGATATATATCTTCACTCAATTAACTTGATGTTCATATTATTTCAACCTTAATAATCATTTAATGATCTATCCATTTATATGTGTGCTAGATGGACAAGAATATTATTATAAATCCATCATATAATAATTAAAAAGTAAAAAAAATTGGGTTATGTATCTATTAATACAAGACATAAAAAATATAACATCTATAGAAAGAATTTTTTTGATTCAATAAAAAATCCTCAATGAATTATGATAAATATTTAGTATAACCAACCTTGATAATGGAATTAATAGAAACCAATAAAACAGCTAATTGAAAATATATAATTTTTTTCAATGGATATCCTATGTATTTTACCGTTTTTTAAAAACTATGAATTTGTGATTAAAAGGTTAAAAAATAGGAATCATAAACGAAATAGAAATTATTTTTTATTTAAATATGAATAATAAAAAATTAAACAAGATAGGTGTTTTGGATATTTATGAATGTAATGAGAGAAGGGGATCGAGCGAGAAATTTAATGGAAGAGAGAAAAATATTCCCTTTAAACCATGAAATGATTTTCATAGTAAATGGAATTATTCCATTATAAATCAAATGAATAGGGTGAAAGATATTTTATATATTAATAAAAATAAAGAAAAATATGTAAATGTAAGAAAAATATATCAACTATTAAGAGAGACAAAGATATTTCCCCTAAAGAACATAATAATCATTGAAGAATGAATCAATAAAAAATAAAATTGGTATAATATATAAATATAAATAATATTTATCAAAGAATAAATATTACAGTTTAAAATGTATTTGAATATAAATTATTAAATTTTCATTAGCCATTGGTTATCTCAAATATAAAGAAAGATTTAGGGAGAATCCTTTACCATAACTCTAGACATTCTCAAAACCACTCTCAATCCCATTATAAAAATCATAAACATACTTATCACATATTTAAAAACCATATTTATGGTTATTTCACTTTATAAAAATAATATATTTTCAAATTTATATATAAATTTGGAGGTTATTTTTTTATTTTCATTATAGAGTGTTAATCTTTTATTATATTACGTACTAGTTTTTTTAGTTATTTTGTTCCCATTTATTCTTTAATAAGTGAATCATAAATATATAATTGAAATTTATTGGTACCATACTTTTTTTCTTATATATACATTACAACATTAAATTTATAAAATATATGGAAATAATTCATTTGGTAAAAATTCACATTGTTTATGTCTTGAGTGCCTTTCCGATAAAAATTGTATATAAATGAAAAAGGGTTAAAATACAAGAAACCTATAACATTAAAGATTCAAAAAGTCTATGAAAAGGGGACTAATATCAAAAAAAACTCAAGAATCCTTTCACGGACCATCTAGGAAAACTATGTTACACCTACTCATAGTCCACCTTGAACTCCATCAAAAGACATGTCATATAAATAACACAAGACACGTGGGGGAAGAACCCATATAGGGATGAGTATAAAATTAATATGTATGAAACTATAAAATAACCAAACACAAAGAATAAAAGAGGATTTCATCTATAAATATAAAAAATTGGTGAAGATAAACATGGTATCCAAGATATTATAAAAGAAGTATTTGAAGTCTCATGGTGTGGTCTATCCTCACTAATAACTTAGGGACTCTTCTCAGGGATCCAAGGAAACACTCCTTCATGATAAATCACACATTATTTATCATTAACACTAGTATAAATCATCATAGTGGTCATACTATTTATTCCCTTAAATGTTATAGAATAAACAAAAAAACCGAAAATATAAATACATGGATATGGAATCAAACATAAGATTAATGTGGATACCTTAAAAGAACAATTATAATATGCTATGAAGGGGATCAAATTTCCTAAATTTATAATAAATTATACTTGACCCGACCTACATAATAATTTGATAGAGGATCGTCCTCTATACTTGAGGATGAATACCAGAATCTATCTAGAAATTTATTTTAGAGGGGATCACTCATCCTTTGATACATTTGGGATATATCAGTGCACCAATTTAGGGATGAATCAAAATAATTTCCCTGCAAATGACTAGAATATTTTTAAGGAAAGAAAGTTCTATAACCTATCCTAGAGGGTGTACGTTCCACATAAAAGAAGAACATGATGTTTCTCAACGAGTAACATACTTATCTTGTCCATGCTTGTGTTCTCTTCATGTAACTATGTAATCTTATCATGTTAATGTAAAGTAGATATTTTTGTTCCCATGTAACCTTTATGGTACACACAATGCTTCAACCATAGGGATCACATGATATGTAGACTACCTACATGGCCTTGTGATATTTTTCTCAAATCGAAACGCTAACACAGAAAGGATTGGTATACATGATATGTAGAAATTCTAGATCTTGAAAAACATAAAATCATAACATATTCACCACAAATTATGTCATAAATCTCACCCAAAATTCTCAAATATGAATTATAATATACAGCTTCATTTTTTGATCTGGATTCTAGCTACCGCCTGCTTAGAAATAGATCCCACCATACCATATTATAACTAAATACTATGAACCACATAATTGGAATATATAAATACATCATCAATGTTACTTTAAATTAAAATTTCATATCCATTTGAATAATTATAAGAAAAAAAATATAAAATACATATAGAAAACACAAAATCATTCAATGAAATAGATTCCAATATATAATCAAATCATCACACATTCAAGCACTATTGATGTATAATGAATGGAGGGAAGACTCTAAAAAATATGAAAGAGGGAATGAATTTTGTTCATGCTCAGTTGTACATCCTTCATTTATAGAGGATTATTTAAAATTATCAATATAATCCAAACTAAATTAAACCATGGTTTTTTACCTAGAGAATGAAAAATCCAAGTATTATTTATTCAGTGAAAACATGTAGTCACTACCGTTATCAAGAACGTGGAATAAATCCAAAGAAAAAAACACATACCTTAGGTTTGTGTTCATCACCATAAATTAACATGTCTAAATATATTTTGATAAAGATATTACTTATCTTTTTCGTTGGTTAATCAATTATCAATAGGAATTCGTTGTTGTTCATTAATCCCAAGATCAGAATCCAATTTCCTCACCACTGATGATCCCTCTATGATATCAATAGTTCAGGCTTATGTAGTTATACTTATGAAAATAACTATATAAGTGATTAAATAAATCTATTCTAGGTTTAAAATAAATTTAAATTTTAAATAATGAAATTTATTTTGCTGATTTAATTAATCTAATGTAATTTCTGTGACTACACTAAATGAAAATTCCAAATATTGACAAAACATACATTGTTCCTAGGCTATAACCAATGATATAAAATTAATTATGGACCTAGTTTTTCTCATTAATAAAATAGTTAGATGATATTACATTTCTTCTAAAAGATACATTTTTTTGGTATATTATATTTATTATTTTTCGTAATCAATAAAAACAATTCATGGGGACCGAATTCCGTATTAACTCTATTTCTTTCTTAGAAAATATATTTTAATGTTTTTAATGGTATAATATTGAAAACATGTTTTCATTTCATATTCCCCTCCTTCAGAGATTCTCAAACCAATAATTAAAACCCTACTCAAATTGATGATACTACCAAGCTCAAAAGTATTTCCCCATCTCACATGTTCTCTCCTAATGATTTTCATACTAAGAAAGAACACACACTAAATGAATTAATCACGCATGAATGATATTCTCATGTTGATCCATATGGAAAAATATTTCTCCAAATGGTTACTCTGTTGAAAATTTATGCCTATCCAATACCAAAACAATGTGACTAATCCTGTAGGTATCTCTTCATATATGACTAGTAGGGAACATTGTTCAGATGATCTAACTAAATTGGTAAGGAAAATAGGTATGCAACATTGGTAAGATTATTCAATATCTTGAAAGTGATAATGACTCACATATATATATATATATCTACACTCCTTGATGTTTCAATACCTTCAATAACATATGGTCTCCCTAATCAAATCCATAATTCTATTATAATCTATCTATATAAGAATATTGACAGTTCTGTGTAGTCTTCTTCTTCTCCTAGATGGTAGAAAACATTAATCTCATCACATGAACTAACTCTTGTACAATAGTAATTATCTATAAATTATCTCTATATCTTTGTGCTGGCATGTAGAGTCTCCATTATGGTCTCCAATTAATCCATACCAAATATTGAATGATGATTATTTTTATGTACAGAAAATCACTCAATGGAATATGATAATCCCATCTATAGATAAAATCCAACATGGAAACTTGTAACATGTTTATTAGAACATGAATATTCAACTCTCGTTAGACATCTATCAGTGCAAATAACCTCATGATAATCCAAAACATATCCATAAAAACCCCTTGTAATACTCTCTATAATTGTGACATGAAGTGAGCATAACATTATGTAACAATCATTATGATAAATCCATGAGGAATGTAAGAACCCAAAACATCCTTTGATGCTTGGATTTCTCCTCTTTAGATTTTACTTATGAAAAAGCGGTATAATAGATTGTGGGGTTGTTTGCAAGCCTGTTAATCATTGTGATTGGGATGTACCAGTTGTGTACTTATAGGTACATGTAGTGTACGTAAGGCTACCTGCCACGTAATCAAATTAAACATCCAAAAAAATTTGTTCCAAAAACCATATGAACATGGTAGGTAATCTCATGTAAACACTATGTACCTTTTTAAAATTGTTTAATAAGTCTGAAAGTATGTTGTATTTTCAGATAGGAAAAAATGACTCACCTTCGATGAATGGAACACTGAAAATAAATAAACAGGGTTTTGGCTCCAGATTCATCGTCGGATCTCTAATTCAAACAACGTCAGATCCTCTGGATTCCCCTTGGTGAGATATTGATTCATCTTGAGCCTTTCTTATAGATTTCTTTTCCTGAAGAAGTTATTTATGATCAAATGGTTATATAAATTTTTTTGATCTACTCCATTATTTGGTGAATCAAAGCCCAACTTTGGACTATGATTGTTTTACTACAACGAGGTAGGTGGTTTTGTTCATTTTGGGAATTGTCTTGATGATTATATTTTTTATTGTGGAACACACCCACTTTTTGGGTGTCTCTTGACTGAATAATGAACCTTTGTATTTCCTATTTAATATTAGGTAATTAATTAGATGTTTTTAATGGATTTTTAAGATTTTGAACGCTTATTTAGGCCCACCCCATGGCTATGTTTCCCTTGGAATGACCATTATGGCCATTTGTATGAGAATGCTTATGAGGCTTGACTTGATTTCCCATTAAAGGGTTGTTAGAAATGTATATCTCATTATATAAATTTCTCATGTTAGATACTTGTTGTTTAAATACATTTTACATGGTTAAATTGCATAATAATCATGTTATGTGTTTTTCCCATATCAGTTACCCTTGATTTTCCATGTAATAGTTTAATTTACATGTGTTAGTTTTTATGTACACTTGACCCATGTGAGTTGTTTATGTTAAAGCCATGTGTTAGTTACATTCATATGTGATACTTATAATATGTAATGTGTGATTGAATTAAAATTTCAAAATATGTAATTAAAAATGGGTGATCAACAGTCTCGATTAAAATACAAGGTCAGCCCCATGTGACTAATTGCAAGTCATACAACCTGGATGAACCATTGTCTTGGTTAAAAGACAATGGAATAGCTCAAGAGGTTAACTATGTAAAGGTAGTGAGCAAGCCACATATATGGTGTTCGGGCTAATTGAGTCTTTTTTATGCTGCTGAGGAAACCATGGATCCATTGAGGGACACCATGGTTGGACTTCATTGGAAAATGTTTCAAATGATTAAATGATTATCATGTGACAAGTCGAGGGTTACGTTATAAGTTGGGTTGGAAGGCCTAGTCCAGAACACGATACATTTGTACAATATATTAGAATTGAATAATTAAATAGAATGAATAATAATATATCTTCCAATCCAAAGAAGAATCACGGATTCAATCTTCAATTATACCTGTTTACCAATGTATTTTGATACATCTGTTGTTCTTGATTTTGAGTACCTATTATTTACTACACTCCATATTGGACACTTTATTATATATATATTAACTAATAGATTGTCTTAGAAATTCGGTGGTTTCCCTCAAGGATTTAGTCTCACACCATTTCGAGGTCATGCTTTGGGAAAAATTGATTATATGTGTGTAGTTTATCAAGTAAAACACAATGTTATAGGTAGTTGTTGTTCTTTTTAAGAGTTGGAGGGAATATTACCAAGCCGAGGCTTTCAATGATTCCTAGTCTTTTTTTTCTCTCATGTTATTTTTAGAATTACATTGCATATTACTATAGTGTACTTGTTTGGATGATTTATAGAACATGTGACATGTTGAATCATTTTTGGTAGTGAATGATGCTTGGTTATTTATCTTATCAATATTCAACTGTTTAATTCAGTTATTTGTTGTTTAATTCTTCCTCTAATGTTTATTACTATTACATTGTGTCTCACTCTTTGAATGAGGTCATAGTTTTCCAACTATAACATACTAGGCCCTCACTGACAGATAAGTTCCTCTTCCATTTGTGTAAATGAGTTTGAGTCCATGTGTCCAACTGGGTACGGGTCACCAGTTGCGTGGAATCCGGATCTAGGATGTTATAAACAGGTATCAGTGGATTTATTTCCTTGTTTGATTTATTTTTTGCTGATAATATAAAAGAAATAGAATCTAGTAATGTGTTCATCCATGGAGTAGCTACCCCATGTACAGGTAAAAACAAAATTACATCAAATAAAATTGTATTTTTTGAAGTTTGTGATGTGATAGTTTATTCGATATTACCATTAGGCGAATCACTTGTTTTTTGATGTTATTATTGATAAAATTTTTGTTTTATTTTGTTTGAAATATATTATATGATGGTATTTCATCTCACGCATTTTGTATTCACCTGTTAGAAATCAAATTCCATGAATTCTTTTCATTCCATTTAGAGAGCATTACTAATTTAATACTTCTCTGATAGATGTCATGATATATATTCCTGCTATGGTGATAGGTGTATTGTTACATATTATGGTTGTGTTCGATTGACACCCAACTTTTGTCCCTGAGGAGTATGGTCTCTCTTGGATCTTAATTTTATGGATCACATTTTGGACATTGGATATAAATTCTATTGTTATATGTTATATGTGGATTCCAAACTTTGATTCATTGGGAGTATGGTCCCCCACATATAGAAATTTGGCACAATGTCAATTTATTTTTGAAAAAATATTATTTTTTGGGATGTTTTTAGGACTAAATTAAGGAAACCCAAACAACACAACATGTGGTCCTATGAAAACACACCATGTGTTCTTCTGTTTGGGAAGAAAATAACTTTTCCAAGTATATGTTGTGAACTCTATGTACACTCCATTTGATCGATGATGGTGTCACCGGATATGTGGGAGGAAACATGGGTTATTTAGTTATGATCAGAACACATTGTGTACTATATGTACACCCCATGAGGTTTTACATAGGAATACCCATGTGGATCTGGCCATGTAAAAGTACATGGATTAGAGGAAAGGACTTGATTACACACCATGTGTCATACTGACATTTTTTTTACATAGGATTCGTACATCACCATTTCAAGCACACATACACACCCAGGTGAGAGTTAAAAGGGACACTTCATGTGTCGCGATGATAGGTTGTTTACTTGGGGTGTTTACAAGCCTAGGTTAGTATGAGTACCCGACAATGTAATAGACTTATGCTACACATCGTGTATGGTTACTACATTCCATGTACTCACCTATTGTTGAATTTTGAGGATTTTATCTGACGTTTTGACCTAACTCTCATGAAATATGTACCTTAATGAATAAGCTTATTCTAAGGTTTTTTTGATGTACTTTATAGGGAAATTATACCATGAAGAACTCCTGTTGTATACCAGAAGGGTGCAGATATTAATACCCATGAGGTGGTATGCCATGGGATACCAGTGGACCCACCAAACATTCCATTTATGGCACGAGCTATTATACTAGATATAGGTGCTAATTCACTTTTCTGTGAAGGATTTATAAGGTTCATGAAATCCTTTTAGGGAGCACCACATACTTCCATAACTATGGAAGAACATACACAAGTGTTCCAGTAGTAGAATCCACCCATGATTTCTAGATAAGGGTTTCTACATTCATTAGAGTCATGGATATAGGCCATGTTATCGATCTTCGAGAATCTTTATATGCCTATTGATAGGTGTTTTAAGCTCTAAAATTTTATGATGTGTGATTTCTCCAAGAGGTCGTGGAATGTTACCACACAAACAAAGTGTTAGTGGTACATGGTACGGGGATATTTTAAGATTGTATTCTATAACTACTTCTATCCTAAGATTCTGAGGGAAAACAAAGCTCATTAGTGTATGCATCTGTAGAAGGTCTCTCTATTAGTTATGGATTACTCCGCCCATGTAACTGAGATAATGTTCTTCAAACCTATTCTGATGGGTGACGATATGTCAAAGGCATGGCGTTTCAAGGATGGTATCGGGTATGAAATCCACTCATAGTTGAATATATATCAGTTTACTACTATATCTACTATAGTTAACTAGGTGATGATTTATGATAAATATTTGAGTGAATCTAGTGGCATGATTTAGGGTGGTTCGACCTTGTGATTTGGAACTGTTTTGATTGGAAGTAGGAAGGGTCATATGGAACTCACAGGTAGCGGATGTAACACTCAAAATATATCTACTAGAATCCAGGTGTGGTGCATCTACTGCAAATTAATTGAGAATATTAGTCCTCAGTGAACGATGGACCTAGTTGAGTGACGATATTTTGGAATGATGGGCCACTTATAGTGTTTTAGTAAGATTTTTTCACCAATAACAAGTTAAAGTGAGTCTTCACCAAGTCAATCTTCAAGAGTAGGGACATTAGCATTTCACCAATTAGGGAACTAGAATATGTTGGGACATTCCGGTTGAGGTAGTGGTTTTGGCCATGTTATCCAGACCCTAGGATCTCACAGATAATAGTTCTAATTAGATTAGGGAATCCATTCAATGTCTTAGGGACACCGTACAAGATAGACATATGCAGCGCAACAGACCTGGGAAGAGCAGGTTCTTGGTCCATCTACTATCATAGGTAAATTCTAGTGGCCTATGTTTTTACTTATTCACTCTTTGATATAAGGTATTCACCTAGTTTCATATATGTTTCCATTTTGGAGAACCTATGTATCCTTCTTTTTTACTTCTGATGACATTATGATATTAGACACTCTTTTCGGGCCTAGAATGGCTAGTGTACAACAGTTCAAGGAGTTCTATACTTAAATTGGTTACCTTAACTTATTTTTGGATCTCTATGTCTTAGATATAGAAGACATTGATGCAATACTCAAAATAGACTTTTTATTATCCTTTTAAGCATTCATTGATTTCTATCACTGTGGGGAGAGTTATATGTCACTAGATGCTAGATTGATTATACACAAGGGAGATTGAGATGACCAAGAAATTTGGTCTAGACCTAAGAATAATGGGTTGAGTGGGATGAAAAAGTAGATTTAATGTTTATATATGGATGAATTGGGAACACATCAGGTATGTTTCCCTCTATTGGTTAATTTTTCAAGGATGTTTTCACAAACAACTTTCAAGGGTTACCTCTGGATAAGGAGGTGGAGTTCATGATAAAGATAGTTCTAGGATCTTTACTGGTGTTCATTCCTCCTTATGGGATGTCTACGATGTTGTTTTAAGAGCTCAAGATTTAGTTATAATATTTTGATGCTAATGGGTTCATCCATCCAAGTACTTCCCTGTAGGGTCCGCTGGTCCTTTTTGCAATGAAGGTGGACCTTACCCTCATGATATGTGTGGACTGTTGGAAACTGAACCTAATGATGGTTAAAAATCGATATCTCTTTCAACAAAAAGATAACCTATTTGACCAGATTTGAGTAGATAGGTTGTTCACAAATACTAATATAAAGTTATGGTCTCACCTGGTATGTATCCGATATTCAGACATACCACGTATCACATTTTTTACAAGTATGGTCTGTGTGAGTATGTGGCTATGTCGTTTGGTCTCAAAAATGTGCTAGAGGTCTTCAGGGAACTGATGAACAGATTGTTACATACCTATCTATATTCCTTTTTGGTGGTACTCATGTACTATATATTGGAATATTCTCACATGAAACACACCCATTCTACACATCCTGAGATCTTTTTGAGTCAACTAAGAGTGAATAAGTTATATGTGAAGCTCTCAAATTGCAACGTCTGGATGGATCAGATTCACGTCCTGGGTTATTTCATCTCAGATACAAGAGTATCATTGGACCCAAAAATGTTGATAATAGTAGTTACTTGGGAGTATCCCAATAACCTCTTTGAGGTATGGAGATTTCTAGGGAGGTCTGGTTACTATAGGTGTTTCATACAGAAATTATCACACTTAGCATCACTAATAATGAGATTTATAAAAAAGGGTGTGAAGTATATATGGTTATATTCTTATGATACGGCCTTTTAGGTTCTAAAAGAGATATTAAAGTCCCCATCAACACTGATTTTTCCAAAGAAGAGTATGAGTTATACCATGTACTGTGACGCATCATGTATCCTGTTATGAATATTTCTTGTGTTGGGGGATTGAGTCATTGTGTATGAGTCTCATTAATTGAGGCCACATTAGAGGAACTATCTTCTGCACACTCTCTTGTTATCCATTGTTTTTCATGATATATACTATTTGATACATTATTTATTGGGGGATCATTTTCTAGTGTACAATGAAAACAAAAGTCTCAAGTAAATCTTTATTCAACGTGATCTAAATATGAGGTAATGAAGGTGGCATATTACCTTCTATATTATGACTTTGTTCTTGCTACATGCCTAGGAATGTAAATGTATATCCTGATGAGTTGAGAAAGAGGACTCAAAAGCAGGATGGTAATGTGGACAGTAGTGATTGGAAGGTTATGGTATTTTTCACTGAGATGCACTTGGAGGGGGAAAATATTCAGGGAAATACATTCCTTTATTTTTTAGCAGTGAATGTTATTCTCCTGTAATGAGTGATGATGAGACAACTATCATATTATGAAAGTATAGTAATGTGGGAGAGTGTAGCAGGTGAGTATCTACCTTCTGGTTGGACAGTAGGTGATGATGTGATCATGTAGATCCATGGACGTGTTTGGGTTCTACTAGAAATACGTGAGGATTTTATGTGGGAGCACCATGATTCCGCTTCAAAAGTGAATCCTAGAGTTACCAAAATGTACCGTGAGATGAACCATCAGTACTAGTGGTAGATAATGATGATAGAGGTTGCTGGTTTTGATATGATATGTCCCACGTGTGAGTAGGTGAAGGCGGAACATCAGCAGCCAATTATGATTTTACATCAGTTACCTATTCCAATGTGGAAATGCGATGATGTTGTGATAGATTTTGGGATGGGTTTTCCAAGGTCTCCATGAGGTAATGATGTAGTTTGGGTGGTCATTAACATAATTTAGAAGGTTTCTGACTTCATACAAATCAAGGAGTCCTTTTGTGTTGATGATCTTGGGAAGATGTATATCTGTGAGGTGGTACGACTTCAGGAGTCCCTTGTTCTATCATTTCAGATAGGGTTTCACTCTTTATGTCTCATTTATGGTAGTGTTATTAGAGGTAGATGGGTACAAATGTGCTTCTAATCATAGAATAACACCCTCAGACTGAGGTCCAGTCAGAGTGTACGATACAGGTGCTGGAGGTTAGGCTACAGGCATCCATCGTAGACATTGGAGGTTCTTGGATGAATATAATTCAATTTTTTTAATTTCCATACAATACTAGTTTTAAAAAAAATTATAGATGTAACCTTATTTGTCTTTATATGGTAGAAAATTCCGATCTCCCTTGTGCTAGCTGGAGGCGGGTGATGCAGCTTTACTAGAACCACGTCTCATGTTAGAAACTTTTGAGCAGGTCTCGTTGATTCAGAAATGGATGGCTATTTCTTAGTCTCACTATAAATCTAATTTAGATCATTGTATTAGACCTCTAGAGTTCAAGGATGGGGATCGAGTTATTTGGCATGTTTCACCGAGGTTGGGACACAAGAGAATTAAGAGACATGTTAATCTTTCATTGAGATATGTCGGTGTGCTTTAGATTCTAGAGAGGGTCGGGATGGTTGCCTCTCGATTATAGTTACCTCAGTGGTATGGGGATATGCATGACTTCTTCCATGGTTCTCATTTACGATGTTTCTTTTTAGACCCTCCTCACGCCTTTTAGCTTGAGGATGTGGAGTTGTAGGATGATACATCCTTTGAGGAGAATCACATTTGTATTGTGGATGGTAGCATGATGGTTATTTGTGGCCTATCTATTCCTTTAGTATGGGTTCTATGGAAGCATTGTCGAGTGTTAGAAGAGACTTGAGAGAGGGAGACTGATGTACGATCATAGTGTCTACAGTTATTCTCTCATTTTTCTTCACCACCCTTGGAAGAGAAAATTCAGGGATGAATTACATTAAGGGGGTTTTGTAAGAACATTGTTCTTCTTATGAGGTATGGATCCTTCCTTTTTAGTTTCTACTTATTAAAATGGGGGAAATGAGGTCGAGGGCCTGGCTAGAGGCCTACTACATTATGTTACTAGGCTCTACATGTCACATACTTATATGTTCATGCCATGTATGTAAGTTTGTATGCCATGTAATCCAAGTACACAACTGCATAATGGTCAGGCCAGAAAACACTTTGTATGTGTTGTGTAATATCATGTACATGTCACATACTTTTTTTATTCTTTAATAAGTCAAGAATAATGTTTTTTTATAATGATAGAAGAAACTCACCTTTGATGTACGGAACACACAGAAAATCTGAACAATGGTTTGGCACCATATTTGTCGTCTGATCTGGAACTCAAACACCGTCAGATCAATTGGATCTCCCTCAGTGAGCACTCAATTCCTCTTTATCCATTATTCTAGATTTATTCTCTTGATGATTGTTTCTTTTGGAAATGGGGATGACCTTGTTTTTGTAACGTTCCAACTTTTCAATCGGTTTCTAGGAGGATTATTCGTAGAACTGGAAACATCCAATGATTCTATATCAATTTGGACATACTTTCCAATGGTAGGGCTCATTAGTTGTGCACCAATGAGGCTTAAAAGGTTACATTTGTTGAGAGTATGGGATTTCAGCCTCATCACACCATTTTGAGGGGAATTATTACCTACTCCGGGACACTCTTATAGATTGATGTCATGTTCACGAATCTTTATTAATTTACCAAGCATGAAAATGAGTTTTCCTTTAGATTGGGAAATCCATGATTGATATGTATGTGATTTAGAGAAACATTTATATGTATTTGAGGTTCTTCATCGATGGAGATTCATCTGTATGTATTGTATATTCTTAGTCAACGTTATCCTTCAATACATTATATAGAAATATCTTGGTCAATATGATGACCATACTAGTTTTAAAGTCACTCAGTGGGGCACTTGAGGTTTTTTTTCATTCAAAAGGACATAGATTATTTCAGAGTTGGGATCGTACCTGCAGATGGGATACCTATGTAGCCTTGTTAAATACGAATCAGAACCCATATAATTCGGGAATTAAGATATAGTTTATTGTCATATGTTACAGATGAGAATTAATGGGTTATGGGATTGAACCTTAGAAAGGATTCCTAAGTACTCTACATTTAAGGAATAGATCATAGTCCATATAGTTAGATTAAGAAGTGTAGGGCTTATGTATCATTAACAGCCCAAAGAGAAGTGTCTTGGTTACTTTTACACTCTAAGATCACGTGATTCATTCTCGGTGTGAGAAACAATAGGTATCAGTAAGCCTGACGATTTGTTCCATGGAAGATGTGGTCATAAGGAATGATATGGGGCTTATGTATATGGGACTGGCCAAGTACGTGAAGACTAGGATTTACATCCAGAAAGAAGCCTAGGAAGAGGGTCTATAAAGATATTCATTCTTTATGGAGATTCAGACACTCGAACTTCGGGCTTACTCCTGAAGAGGATGCCGAAATTAGGAGGACTTGGGGCATACTCTTAAGGATGATGCCATGATTAAGGGGACATTGACTTATAATTGAGGCTTATTACTAAGAAGAGGACAAAGGTTAAGGGGACTTAATATTGGGGATTAATCCTAAGAAGGAGGCCCAAATCAAAATAAATTATGACTGGGGATTATTCCTGAGAAGGAGGCCAAATGTTAAAGGGGAATGCCCAAATTAAAGGGGACATAAAACTTCGGACTTACTCCTAAGGAGGATTCCCAGATTGGGGAACTTGGGGATTACTTTAAAAAGGATGCGTAGATTAGGGAACTTCGGGCTTACTCTTATGAAGGATGCCCATATTAGGGAACTTGGGGATTACTCATAAGAAGGATTCCCATGTTAGGGAACTTCTAATATTAAAGGATGAGGTTAAATGAAGGAAATCTCTAACCGTAGTGATATAAAGATATCTAAGTCACAAGTTTTTGGGAGATATTCCATAGAACTCCATTCAGATAAGAAATACAATAAGAAAACAATGCCATAAGTGTCTTTGAAGAGGGTTTTGAAGGATAGATCTTCAAGAGGAAAGGTGGATTTGAAAAAAAGAGGTGAATTGGCAAGAGGGGCACTCAAAAAGAGGCAGGCGCGCTAGTCCTCTTTGGGCACGCAAGTACTGTTCCGGTGCACAAGTCCTGGTCGTGCAAGAATACTTGTGCGACCTGAGTTCAGTTCGGAGATGGCGAACCTGTAGGGTAATACTTGGGAAATTCTTGGCTCAAACCCTTATTATTATCTCCAGATGATTCCATAAGGGCGACATGAAATTTACCTTGACATGGAAAGGTGGGGTTCAAGTGTTTTCATTTCCCTTAATGGCTGGACACTTAGGCGCACAAGTGTTGATGAGTTATAACACATAGGCCTTATTCTTCCTCTTTAGAGATTCCATTCTAGGAATAGTATTACCTTAGAAGTATTCGGAAGACTTCAGACAGAGACATGGGTGACTAGATATTGAATTATGAGTTTTGTAAAATCCTTCCTTGAAATGGGGTGCCCATAGGGGGTATTTATAGGCCACATGAGGTTTGGGTGAAATTTCACTTAGGGCACGCAAGTGACTTGCGGCCTCTTGTTTGGTGTGCTAGTTACTAGCACGCCCAAGGCTGGCTCATAGTTATACATGTGTGCCTTAATTCCATTGAAATATTTTCATGAATCATATTTCTTCTTTTCTTGAGTTATTCTCCTTAGACAATCATTGGACTCTATAATGGAACAGAGCATCAACAAAAGTCCCCCCCCCCCTCATAGTTGTATCTGAAAAAAGGAAAGAGGGTTTGACTCTGAGGATAAGGAGAACCAAAATCTAGCGGCGCACAGGTATGAGGCTCATAGTTTTCATCATGTAAGTTTCTGGATCACCTATAAATATAGGTGTCAATTACCACAAAGCATCCATCTTTCTATCACTTCTCACTCTCGACGCGCAGGTGTCATGGATTTTTGCTCGTCACACTTCTGTTCATTGTGTTGTCCTTCCTCAGTCTGTTTCTGACATGTGTTCCAGTACTGGGGTGGTACAACATGTGCGCCAGTACTAGCGTGGTACAACTTGTGTGAACGGATTAGACTTGCACGCCAAAATTAGACTTGCGTGCCTTAATGCCTTAGCCATTTTTTCGATTTCTTCACAAATTTTATGAAAAAACAACTTACTTAAATGTTAATTATTCAATACTTGTTCAGATTAAATGGCTCCCATAATAATTTTATCGGATGACTAATTATCTAGAATGATAACTGATGATATGATGAATATCGTAGTCCATGACTATGCTGATATCTATGACATCACTCTCCCAGATTTGGCCATGTACATGAAGAAATATCTTGTCAATTTACCACAAAGCATTTACTTAACTTAATATGGACATGGTATTCTACAAGGAGTTAATGTTCTAGAGCCAAATAACTATCCCATGCATTCTTGGTTACAAACCGACACCAACTTTTGTTAAGAAAATGTCTCAGTTACATGATCATTTAATAATGCTAGAACAGCGGAGAAGGCATATATATTGCATCACAGTCTTTGTGCACTAGATCTGAAATCTCATACACTCAAGATGAACCCACACTATTATCTCTATATTTTGGTTATGCTCCGAATTAAGTGAAGCAACAATTTTGTGAACATTCAAAATTATCCTCCATGCCATTTCCTTACAGATATGAAAATGGTAAACCCATGGGCTGATATGTTTTCCACTGCTGGTTGGTGGAGAGAAGACTAACATGAAATTAGAACAATATCTAAAAATAGTACTCTCTCTAAATGGATCTTTACATCCAATGATTTATTCACCAATCCATGTATCCATCTTCCAAATCTCTTGGACAGAAATAGAGTCACTGTTTGATCAGTAGAAAATTCTCTCAAACCATTCCAAGAACATTTTTTTACAATTGTTCCAAGAAGAGCTTGTATCACTGCATCTTTTATTGTATCCAGTTGAATGAATGAACTCCATGTGGTTTCTGATGAATCTCGGGATGTCTTAAATCAAATGAAGAGTTATATTGAAAGCTTCTTATAAATATTGAAAAAGATAAGATACTCCAATCTATGGATGTCCTTATAACACTTTTTATTCAATGAAAAACACTTTCATCTTCAATCATTTGTGTCTGTATTATCTTTCTATTTTATTTAATTAATTTCACCTAAGACAATGGTCCTAGTAAGAATAGTTTTATTTTTTCTAGGGTGATAAAAACAAACCCACAAGATTTTCATCTTTTTTTGCTCAATATTTCTTAAATAATACAATATGTTCGTTTAGTGAGCTGGGAATCGACTTTTTTTCAGAGTTCATTTTATAAGTACTCAGTTTAATGAGTACCTTATCTTTTGTTGTAAGTTTAAATTCATGCATATCAGATATAAAGAAGTCTAATATTTAATGGTCAAATAGCTTTGACCGATTGGATTGAAATTGACTCAATTATTAGATAATTTGCGTGAAAACATATAACCACATTCATGTATGGGGGAAAATAAGTAAAATATGACCTAAGAAATTTTGAATGTGAGGGATGATATGAAAAAAGTGCTAAAAGACATTTTAAGATGTTTTTCTTAAGAGTGAATATACCACTATTTGACAAACCCCTTAGGGGGTTGAATTATGCAGGGCCATTTAAGGGCATTGGCTGCATAGTCAAATAGTAGCATCTTTTGGATGACAGGTATGTTATGTAGACTACTTATGCAAGGTCACCTCAGGGAACATGATGCATAGTCAGGAAAAAGAACTCTCAAAAATTGTACTTTTCTATGCCTAAATTCTACTAAATGTTTATAGAGATTCAAATTTTCCAAATCATATTGTTTTCTATATAGAGAGGAATACTTGAATATGGAGAGGATATTCCCACTAATGATTGTCAAAGAATTGGATGAATGTCACTCCTATGAAGCTCTGACCCAAACTTAGGGAAGGGAAATATAAACCATAGACATGTATACTTTCAGATCATGAAAAAGAATATGGGACAAATATGTTATGTATGGCTATTCTTTTGTGGATCCCTACATATTTTTGTTAATAATGATAAGGAAAAAAGAGGTTTTCCTCCCAAGAATGAAAATACCACTATTTAACAAAGCTGTTAGGGGGTTGAATTATGCAGGGCCATTTAAAGGCATTGGGTGCATAGTCAAATAATAACATCTTTTGGATAATTGGTCTGTTATGTAGAGTACTTTTTCAAGGACGGCTAAGGGCACGTGCTGCATAGTCAGGAAAAAGAATTCCCGGGTATCAGACATTTTGTGACCAGAAGTCAAGAAAAGGATTATAGAGATCTGGATGTATTTAAGTTTAGGAGTATGACACATGAAAATGAGTATTTTCCAATGCATGAAGGAGATACATAGACCAATGTTGACCATATCCATGTTGTGACTGGGTCTTGAATTGAAATGATGGACTTCACTACATATCTAATTAGGATGAGAATCGAGCAAAATGTAGTTCATGAAATATAGTTTAATGTCTTGTGGGACAAGAGAGTATGAGATCATAGTTTAGGGTCATAGACCTCAGACCATAATGAGGGAGACACATTTTTTGTTTGTTACAAACCTTATATGAATAAAGACCAGGGTTTTCACACCACATTCATGTGCTCTCAGGGGGACCTTTCAGCCCAGGGACTAATAGTGAAGTTTGGGGTTAGGCCCAAAGACTTGGGGCTGGATTCGAGGGATACTCGAACATTCATACGTATCCCATACGGATCAAAATGATTCCACATGTTGTTCTTGAAATACTCTCTCTAAAAATTTAGTCCGTACATGTAATGGGAGAAATGGGACATCAGTGCAATTATGGTTGGATCCAATATTATTGTTTCGGGCATTTCCATGTATGCACATAATCCTTAAAGTATAACATGATTGGGGATCAATTTTAATAATGATTCCCTCTCAGGTGAGTGTGTTAGAGACTGCTGTAGTTTATTGTTATATAGGACAAAAGTGAGAATATTTTAAGGTCATATGCATGGACCGATGAGTTATAGTTTAACGTCACATATCTAGGATGTATTGCTATATAGTTTAACGTCTTACAGTGAGGACAATGGGGGACTGTACAGTTTGACGTCATATAGAAAGGATGATGATGAACCAATGATAATATATTGGTTTCAGGGGGAGGCTTCATGAATCAACATCATATGAGATAGAGGTGAACCGATGTGAAGATGTTGGTTTTGGGCATGAACCTCAGGAGTTTGCCTACATAACCAGCCTAGAAGGTAAGGATCAAAGTCCATGTAGTTCAATGAAGAATGAATATCTGATCAAGATGTACTTGTGGAAAACCCAAATATGATGTTGGGACTTACATGTAGTTGGCGGCCCAGAGAGGGAGTCATGATTGAATCTTCCTCTAAGCTCATGTGATTCAGGCTCAGTGTGAGAAACAAGAGGTAATAACAACTCTAACGATTCACAGTTTAACGTCATGTAGGAAAAAAGGGTGTTTTATAGTGTTGCGTCATGTATCTAGGACATATTTTATTTTAACGTCTTGTAGGACATGTGCACATTTTAACATAATGTAGGACAAAAGGGACATTTTTTAACGTCATGTCAGATGATAGAGGGACCATGCAGTTTAAAGTCATGTAGTGAGGACTAAATGGACCATGCAGTTTAAAGTCTTGTAGGGAGGACTAAAAGGGACCATGCAGAATAAAGTCTTATAGTGAGGACTAAAAGGGACCATGTAGTTTAAAGTCTTGTAGTGAGGACTAAAAGGGACCATGCAGTTTAATGTCTTGCAGAGAGGAAAAAATGGATCATGCAGTTTAATGTCTTTTAGTGAGGACTAAAAGGGACCCTACAGTTTAAAGTCTTGCATTGAGGACTAAAACGTACCATTCAGTTTAAAGTCTTGAAGTGAGGACTAACAGGGTGTATTTGTATTGCACAAAATACTTCTTCAAGAATCCTGCATTGGTTGGAGTTTTAATGAGTTCTCAATCCATTGATATTAAATAATAAGGTCCATTGGAGTAGGCCTTATGTATTGAATATGATCCTTCCCACTTTGGCTCAATCTTGGGAGGTATATTTCTTGGTATCATTGGAGTTCTAAGGACCAATACCAATTCTCCTTGAATGAATGAACTAATACAAACTTTTTTTTAAATCTCATGATATTCGATTCTGATAGACTTCCATGTGGTGTAGTGTGCACAATATTTTTCCATATAATCATTAAAATTCATCAAATCTCTTTTGATATTGTTCATCTCTGGATGACTGATCACAAATGGCTACTCTAAGGGAAGTTAATTGACCCTCAATGGGAAATACCTCTTCTATTCCATATACCAATGCGTATGGAGTTGACCGCGTAGGAGTGCTGGTGGAGGACCGATAATCCCATAAATAATGAAAAAGTTTATCATGCCATGATTTTTTATCTTTATTGACCATCTTTTGCAGTATGTTGGAGGATTCTAATTGAAGGCTTATATTTTTCCATTAGCTACTGCATGATACCGAGATGAATGGATGGATTTGGTATTGTATTCTTGATACAACTTTCTTACCTCCGATGAAGAGAAGATGGAGCCATTATCCGTCAAAATGGTATGAGGGCCAGCAAATCTGGTAATGTTGTTAGACTTGATGAAGCTGAAAATGCATTTAAAATTAACTACTTTGAGAGGTATTGCCTCTTCCCATTTTGAAAAGAAATCAATTGCAGTAACAATATACTTAAACTGCTTGGATGTAGCCGAAGGGTATGGTCCTACTACATCCATTCCCCATGTAGAAAATAGACATGAGAATTTAGCTGTATGATGCAACTCTGGGGGTTTATGAATGAATTTGTCACATACATGGAAAGAATTACACTTCTTAGTGAAATCAACACAATCTTGCATCATTGAAGGCTAGAAGTATCCAAGCCATTGGATTTGACCATAATTCCTATGTCCAAACTGGTGGGCTCAACAAACTCCTGCATGTACTTATTTCATGACATCCATTGTCTCTTCACCATCAATACATCTGAAGATAATTTCATCAAAACCTCACTTGTAGATAATTTTTTCTAGGTGATCTGGGCTATCATAAATAGTAAAATTGACCACACGTCACCGGACATGTCCTTTCCTGGATCTATCAAGTGGGAGTGTTCTATATTTAATGTATTCCCCAATAGGTGTCATCTAACCTATATTATGACCATATGGTTCAGAAATGGGACTGATTTCATTGATTTCATCAATTTTGATTTGAACAGAAGGTGAAACTACATGAAGGTGGGAAATACTGATGATTGCTTCATCCCAATATGGATCTTCCCGGGCTGTGGCAACATTATCCAGTGCATCAACTTGCGCATTTTGTGATCATGGAGCATAAGAAAATTTCAGTTCTGAGGGAAGTTCCGCCATTAACACTCTAATGTAATCACACAAAGGGATTAAGTCTTCTTTTCTGATGGAGATTTTATCTTGATGAACCATTTCAGGTTGTGCCGTTTGTTGGGACGGAGCCCATGCTTTTGAAGAAGATGGAATAAAATCATCCAGAGTCAAAGACAATTTAGGAATTTACATGATCTCATCTTCTTCAGACTGATCTTCTTTCTTAAAATTATGCTGCTTCTTTGATGACTTTCTTCTGATGAAGGGGGTTTTGTTGTGGCATTCACAGCAGAAGACACAATTGGTTGATTCAATTGTCTTCAATAAATGGAATGACTTCAGTAGATATTTTTCCTGACCATCAAGTCATCATATTTCTTCACAATTTTACTTTTGACTTTGTGCCACTCGCCCTCTTCCTCTGGTTCAGAAGCAGTAACACATGCTACATGGGCTGAAGACCCTTTCAGTTTTAACTATCCAGAGTCCACCATCTTTTGTAGTAGGACTTTTAAGACAAAACACTCCTGAATAGGATACCCCAACATCTGATGAAATGGGAAATTATTGGGGAGGTCTTCATCTACTTCCTTGTTCGGCCTTTTTGGAATTGGAAACTGAACCAGGATGTTCTCCAGAGCTGTGACGAACTAACGCAGAACATGTTCATTTTGGAAAGAATAATCTTTGTTCTTTAAATCTTCGTGATGTTTCCGCCTTTGATCTTTTTGATCATCATGACGAGGTGGCCATTGTTGTTGACTTTCAGTAGGTGGATCCCTTTGATATGATAAAGGTCTTAAAGTGGAAGCAGGTATAGGTGCTTGTTTAAGTGTAACTATATCATTCTCTGCTTTCCCTATTATCCTTCCTAGAACTGATGTAATTACAAGAGTTTTAGCCATATAATTCATAAGAGAGTATTCAATCTTCTGGGCGACTGAAGTGAGGTCTCAAAACCCTCCTATATATTTTACAGGGATCAATGGTGTTCGTAATTAATCACGCAAATTTACCACATAGATTGGAAAAAATTATTCTTGAGGGAGTGATAAGATTAAAGAATATGTTAATCCCTTCCAACGATCAATGAAATATGAAACTCATTCATTTTCCATTTTCTTACAATTGGTAAGATCTAAAATTGTCATCTTTCGAAATGTTGAGCTGAATTAAAGAAGAAACCTATGATGGAGATCTTCCCACCTAGTAGCTGACCGGGGTTGCAAGCTTGTATACTAGACAAAATATGGACCTTCTAATGAGTATACCAAACATCTGAGCTTAACTACTTCTTGTTGTTGAGGAATTCCCATCATAGGATCACAATGAGAAAAAAAATGTGTTATGTGTTGTTCTGGATCTCCCGAACCATAAAAAATTGGAAATGTGGTACTTGGAAATTTGATGGAGGAGGAATTGCATACACCCATTCAAGGTATGCTCCCTTTTTTGGATGAATTTTTGCATACTTTCCTTCCATATCTTCCAACCAAGCTATTAATGACTAAATGGCAGTAATTAATTTTTGAGAAACAACTGGTTGATCGTGGACCTGAGTAGGTGCAGTAACTGTACTTTGGACTGGTGTGGTGACCGGGACTACCACTGATGGTAGTATTGCTGGTTGTTGAGTATAACCCATAGGACTGGACTGGTGAGGTTGTACTGGTAATGGGGGATATTTTTGTTCCATCCCAGAAACTGCAACAAATTCCCTTGATTTATTAACTCTAGCATGCATATGAGGAAGACTACCATGATGTAGATCTGCATTTAACCTACTTAACTCCTTCATTTCATCTTCATGTTGTGAAAATCTTTCTTCTAATGAGATTGATTGGATTTCTCCAGAGGTCGGTTGGAATGTTACCAAACTTTTACCCTTCTCCTTGGTATATGCATTTCTGGAGTATGGAAGGGCATTACCCAAAGAAATGGATTGCCCTTGGGAAATCCTCTATCTTCTGGTACACACACCTCCTTCATTCGTATCTGTGTGCATAGCCTCTTGAATAGGAAATTCTCCATCTGATCCCTCTAAATGAGACTCATGTTCTGGGGGATCAGTGACAATGGCACTAATGACATTAATCAATGCATAACCTATTGGAGTCCTTTTGTCGGCATTTATGCGATATTGTCTTTGTTCATGTCCTTTATGATTCATATCCCTTGGTTTAGTTGATCCATTAAGAACATCTTGATGAACCGTAATTTGTAGGGAATATCCTGATAATTCGGATCTGCATTCCTCTTGTGGATTCTTCCCTAATTGAGAGAAGTATGAATTTCACTGAGGAAGAGATTGAGAACATAAATAAGTCCACAGACCGGTGGACTGGGGAAGCTCCTATTTTTCCTGATCATCACCTCGAATCCTATCTTTTCATCTCGAGGGTTGGATTAAAAGAGTCCACGGTCTGGAAAGATGAGGTGGCTCTTAAGATTTTACGTCTGAAACTTTCATGAAAGCTCTCCTGATTTTGTGGACATTAGTCTGGAAAGTGGTCGGATGCATCAACCTAAATCCACTCAAATCACCTGGCTTATATGATCATTGGAATATTTCTGAAAATTCGGTTATGTGATGATGTGCATGCTCTAAACCAGATTCATGTTCGATATTATCATTTTCTTGATTCAAGAGTAATTCAACAACTTGTTCTTTATATTCCTGACTCTGGGAAGAACTAGTTGAGGCATGTTCTTGGGAAAGCATTTGATTACACAAAAAACTAGGTATCTTTGGGCAGCCATGGGAAATAACATTTCATGAAACCACATTTGGGGGGCTTTTTTGACTGGAGAGTATAGTGAAATACAGTTCTCCATGAACACCCCATCCCTTGATATGAATACCAGATGAGGTATTGGTAATTAACTAGTGCAATATTTCCAACACACCAAGGCATAAATGTTGAAGGGCTCTCTGCTGCTTTTCACCCATTGGATGTCGGGAAACTGAGAGAAATGTCAAGTCAATTTGGCATTGCAACCATGATATTATAATTAAAGGATTTTGATATTCATCATAAGATAATATTTTTTCTTTTAGGTGACAAAGAGTTTTCCATATGTTGAGACGAATGTCGTGAATACAATCTTCTGTCAACATTTCTGGAATATCATACTGAGAGTCAGCCAGAGGCCAAAACATGATAGGTATTTTACCTTTTTCCAGTTGTTTTCTTATATTCAGTAATTCCTCTTTGTCATTCGATGATGATTCTTCTACCTGAATAGACTAAAGCTGGTGCATTTTTGTTTCTTCATCAGATTCAACAATATTGGTAGAGAATTCATTTGTCAAGTTAGTAGATTAATGTCCTAGGGGTGGTTCGGAGAATGACCTAAACCACGAGATATCTTCTTATTGAGAAAGTAATTCACCTACTAGCTGTAAGGCATCAGACGTGACTGTCTTCTCATTTGAAATTGCCTCAAGATAAGAGGGCTTTCTCATTACTACATTTTCCATTGAAGACTTTTCCAGGAAATGAAAATTACTACTATAGAGAAGACATTCATAGATAAATTCATCATCATGGGGAGGTCCACCATGGTGAGTTACAGAAAAAAATAGAACTTTTTGCAAATTGGTCTTCTGGAAACACAGAGGGTTATTGTGGCTCTCATTTGAAAATGATACTTTGAGATTGAACGACTTATCATGAAGCAAGCCTTCATGAGGAAATTTCTGATAAAGACCTTTTGAATTATTGTTGTCACTTCCGGAATCTGGAAATGAGAGAGTAGGATCATGGGTTGCAATAGAAAATTTTAAGAGTGCTTCAAGAACTCTAGCATCAAGCAAGGCCTTATTGCAAATCTTATCTTGATTTCTCGACTGTGTTGGATGGGTCTTTTTTGTAGACACCTTATTACTCAATTTGGAAACCACTTGTTGATGAAAGTGGTTATTATGGGCAGGTGTATGTGCCTGCTCAGGAGAAATTGTCAGGTTAGACTGATTATCTCTATTCAAATCGGGTGTATGTGACCAACTTGATTGTCCATATGACATGGGGGAGTATTCCCCATGACCCTCCTAGACTGGAATAGTGGTGCGTATCTGCTCCGGGGTGACATGTTGATGAGTCACTCCACTGATAGGGACATATTTTTATCTCTTTCCCTGTGATGTTGCTAAAGTAGTTATAATATTCTCATAGGTATCTAGAATATGAGAAGGGATTTGTTTCTGCTCTTTCACCATCCTCAGAATGTGCTTGGTTACATCAGCTGCTGGAACGGGAATATAATCCAATTCCGTGCTTGTAGTAGGTGTATGTGCCTGCTTCTATCCTCCTTTTCTGGTCAATGAATTCTGACAGTACTTATGCATAGGGGCAGAGAGTTGAGTCTACTCCAAATTTGTCTTCGGAGCTTTCCGACAGACTTCTCTGGGTGCTACCAAATAGGACTATTGGTAGGCTTGATGAACATTGGTAGGTGTATGTATCTTCTATGTATTCATCATCAAGTATGGTTGATGAATTTCCTTCAAATCTAGAAGATGAGAATGCTGAAAGAATTGGTGATTGAAAATAGGTGTATATTTCTGCTTATCAGTTTCAAACATTTTAGATTGATGAGAATCTTTGGATTCAGTCCGACAAGCCTACTGACTGGATGATTAATTATAAATAGGTGTGCATGCCTCACTATAGGACTCCTCTTGGATTTCCTGGCAGTATTGATGTGTTACTGCCAGATGAGTCTGCTAGGCAGTTAAATTAGGATGAACTGGTGTATATGCCCGCTTGTTGCTTCCATCAAGTTAGGTTGATGGAATTTTTTGGAGGGGGTAGAGGTAAAAACATGTTACCTGTTGGATGAATTTCACCTCTGCCTATTCGTCTTGTATTCTTGGGTCTGAGGAACCTGAGCCGAACCCCTATAGGTGATACCCTCAACTTTATGAGAGTGCACTACCGCACGAGTCTGGCGGCGATTGTCAGTGGAATTCCTCAAGAAGTACTCCTTCCTTCTTGAGCCAAGGCCTTGAGTGACCTCTTCATTCACCTCTCTATAATATGGGAAGGACAGGTTTTTGCATTTTGGGGATAACGACCCGAAACAGTTGGAAATCGTGGTTGACACTACCTACTTCTTGACCACTAGTCATTGATGTCCAGACAGCTAGGGTGAATTGATAACTTGGAAGTCTTTTCGAGTGGCCTCCAGAGTCGAGATGGTACTATGTTGATGGTATTCCCTCACCAATGCATTTTAAACCTAGTGTTGCAGACGCTGAATAGGTGATTTCATCCTTAGAGCAGATGAGGATCCAACAGAAGTAGCGACTGAGGTATTCACATGTGTGAATTTTAATGAAGCCGTATCGTATTGCAAAGTGATCTTGAAAAGGAGTGATTGTTTGATATAGCATAAATAATAAAGATAAGTTTGGCTAGACTAGATCTTTTTGATGAGAACATTTGTTTATTGATTTCTTTTTTGGCCCTCATATTGAGTTTAATTGGGTCCTAACAAACAAGTAAAACATCATTTTAACTTAGTTAAGAATTCATGTCGGGTTCACCATTTTTTGTTTCATCCAGAAATGGGGATGACCTTGTTTTTTTAAGGTTCAAACATTTTAATTAGATCTTAATGGTTTTATTCATATAACCGGAAACATCTAATGATTCTATATCCATTTGGACCTACTTTCCAATGGTAGGTGCTAATTAGTTGTGGACCGATGAGGCTTAATAAGTTACATTAGTCGAGATGATGCGAGCTCAAACTCATCACACCTTTTTGAGAGGAATTATTACCTACTCCAGGAGACTCTTATATATTTATGTTATGTTCACAAATCCTTATTAATTTACCATGCATGAAAATTAATTTTCGATTATATTTGGAAATCAATGATTGATATGTATGAGATTTAGAGAATATTTTATATGTATTTGAGGTTCTTCATCGATGGAGAATCATCCATATGTATTGGAGATTTGTAATCAATGGTATCCATAAATATATTATATAGAAATCACTTGTTCATTATGATGTCCATACTGGTTTTAATCCACCTAGTAGGGCACTTGATGTTTATTATCATTCAGAAGGAAATGGATTATTTCATAGTTGGGATCGTACCCGCTGATTGGCTACCTACGTATCCTTGTTAAAGAGGAATCAGAACCCATGTAGTTTGGGAATTAACATATAGTTTATTGTCATATGGGACAGATGAGAACTAATGGGTGATGGGCTTGAACCTTAGAAAGGATTCCCACATACTATAATTTTAAGGTGGAGATCAATGTCCACTTAGTTCGATTAAGAAGTATTGGGCTTACATATGATTAATGTCCAAAAGTGATGTGTTATGGTTACTTTTACACTCTAAGCTCATGTGAGTCATGCTCGGTGTGAGAAACAAGAGGTATCAGTAAGCCTGATGATTTGTGCCACGAAAGATGCGGTCACAAGGAATGATATGGGGGTTATGTATGTGTGACTGCCCAAGTAGGTGAAGTCTAGGATTTAAATCTGGAAAGAAGACTAGGAACATGGTCCATAAAGATATTATTTCTTTATGGAGACTGTAATACTCTATCTTAGGGCTTACTCTTGAAGAAGATGAAAAAATTAGGGGGACTTAGGGATTACTCCTAAAGAGGTTTCCCAGACTAAGGGGGACTTCAACTTATGATTGGGGCTTAATCCTGAGATGGAGGCCCAAGGTTAAGGGGACTAATGATTGGGTATTAATCCTAAGAAGGAGGCCCAAATCAAAAGAAATTATTACCGGGGATTATTCCTGAGAAAGAGGCCCAAAGATAAAGTGGAATTCCCAAATTAAAGGGGACTTAGAACTTGGGACTTAATATTAAAGAGGATTCCCAGATTAGGGAACTTTGGGTTCACTCCTAAGGAGGATGCCCAGATTAGGGAACTTGAGGCTTACTCTACAAAGGATTCCTAGATTAAGGAACTCAGGGCTTACTCCAAAAAAGGATGACCAGATTAGGGAACTTCTCATCTTAAAGGATGAGGTTGAATGAAGGAAATCTCTAACCGTAGTGATATAAAGTTATATAAATCACAAGTTTTTTGGAGATATTCCACAGAACTCATATGAGATAAAAAAGAAAACAAAAAAACCATGCCATTAGTGGATTTTAAGAGGGTTTTGAATGCTATATCATGAAGAGGAATGGTGGATTTGAGGAAAAGAGGTGAATATGAAGGAGGGGCACTCAGAAAAGAAGCAGGTGTTCATGTCCCCTTTGGGAACACATGTCATGTTCTGCCGTGCGTATCCTGGTCATGCAAGTATACTTGCGTGACATGAGATAAATTGGAATATGGAGAACATGTACGGTTATACATGGGCGAGACATGGCTCAAGCCCTTATTATTATCCGTAGATACTTCCAGAAGGGCCGCACACAAGTTCCCTTCAGAGGGAAAGGTGGAACATAAGTGTTTCCATTCCACTTAATGGATGGACACTTAGGTGCAGAAGTGTTTATGAGTTCTGACACATAGGCCTTATTCTTCATCTTTATAGATTCCATTGTAGGAAAAGGATTACCTTATAAGTGTTCGGAAGACTTCAGACAGAGACTTGGGTGACCAGAGCAGGAATTCTGAGTTCTGGAAAATCCATCCTCGAAATGGGGGGCCCATAGGGTGTATTTATTGGCCACCTGAGGTTAGGGAAAAATTTCTCTTAGGGCGTGCAAGTGACTTGCGTGCCTCAAGTCTAGAGCGCAAGTGACTTGTGCGCCCAACGCTGGCGCACAGGTATACTTGCGTGCCTTAATGCCTTTACAATATTTTGATGAATAATCTATCTTTTTTTCTTGAGGTGCTCTCCTTAGCCAACACTTGGACTCTGTGACGGAATGGTGCATCAATAATGATGTTATTTATAGTCCATCATTTCTACCCGTTTTATTGATCAACTCCATTCTAGGGTGAATCAATGCCTGATGCTGGATGATAAGAGTCGTACTTTGAATAGGTAGTTGGTTTTGTACCATTAGGAAATAGTCTTGATGTTTATATATTCCAAAGTGTCACACTCCCAAATTTCTTATGTCTCTTGATTGAATAATGAACCTTATTATTTCCTATTGATGATTTGGTAATTATTGAGATGTTGGGAAATCATGTTTAGGGTTTTGAAACGTGATTGAGTAACACCCCAGGGGTGTGTTTACATTTGAATGACATTTATGGCCATTTTTCCATGAGTGACTATGAGTCTTGACGTGAATTCCCATTATTCGGTTGATAAAAATGTATTACTCATTATATCAATTTTTACATGGGATACCTGTTGTTTTTTTCCAATTAAATTTTTTAAATTTCGTAGTAAGGTTGTTATGTCTTTTTCCAACATGTGTTTCCCTTGTTTGGCTATTTAATATATTAATTTACATGTGTTGGTTATTATGTAAATAGTTCCCACATGGGTTGTTTATGTTAAATCCATGTGATAGTATACATATTATGTTTTTCTTCTGATGTGGAATGTGTGAATGGTTTAATGATTTAAAGGGGTAATTAGCAAGGGGAGAACCACAGTCTCGGTTTAAACACAGCCTCGAGCTCGTTTGACTAATTGATCCTTATATAATGTTGGTGAGCCATTATCTTGGTTAAAAGATAATTTACGTGCTCAAAAGGTTAACTATGTAAATTCCATTAGAAATTCACTTATATGGCAGTTGATCTCATTAAGTATTATTTTAAGATGTCAAAAAAACAAAGGATCCATTGAGTGATACCCAGACCATAATATATTTTCAAATATTTCAAATGACTATATGATTATGATGTCATCATTTGAGAGTAACATTATACGGGGGGTTGTCAAAGCTATGCTAGACCTAGAGACATTTATATATTCTAATAGAATTGAATAACGAAATATAATGTCTAATGATGCATATTCTAAGACAAAGCACAAACTTGTATTCTATCTTAACTTATAAATGTTTACCATTGTTATATGATACATCTGTTGTGCATTCTTTTGAGTACCTGCTGTTTACTGATATCACTGTTGTACACTAACTGTTTGATATATTCACTGATAGATTCGAACAGTCCTTCGGTGGTTTCCTACTGGGATTTAGTCTCACAACCTATTTGGGTTATGATTTGGGCCCGAACATATAATATTATTATAGTTGTTGGTTATGGAATTCTCTTGGATAAAGTTACATGATGTGATTCTTTGGAGTCAGATGGCATGGGACTGAGCCAGGGTGTGTGATGCTTCATAGTCTCTTTATTTCTTCTATTCTTTAAAGACTTATATTTTGTATTAATATAGTGTACTTGTTTGTTCGATTTCTAGAACATTTGACATGTTTCACGTCGTTGGTATTGAGTGATGTTTGGTTATTTATAATATCAATCATCCACTGTTTATTTTAGTTATGTGTTGTCTACTTCTTCTACTATTGTTTATTACTATTCTGTTGTGTTTTACTCTACCAATAAGGGAATAGTTTCCCCACTAACATACCCTTGTCCCTCACTGCTAGTTGGTAGCCACCGGCATTTGGAGAAATTTTCAAGAGTCCATGTGACCAACTGGGTATGGGGTACCAGTTGAGTGCAATTTGGATCTGGGACGTTATGAGGAAACCATTTCATTTTCACGTACGGATGTACCAAACACTCTAATAAACACTTCTCTCAGATTGCTATGAATTTGGTCAATATGGTGAGCATGTAAATGAACACCTATATAGTTTCATGACCAATTTATATTTGTGGAGTAGTATTTACAAACCCTCTAGAGATTCCATCACACATAGACATCATATTATCATATTCTAAGGCTAGTCCCACTGGTACTTGATGATCAGTAATCTCCTACTAGATGTGATGTATTGAAAGATGTACTCATCTACACTATACATATTTTATACCCACAAAATATAATAACAAAGGTACTCTTTAATCTTCTAAACTCATGGATGTATCTCTATGGGGGGATTAAGAAACTCCCTCAGCACCACCTCTTGCAACTTGTTTGGTACCGTCATCCATGGGGAAAAAATCACTTGATCCCTGACGTCAGTAAATATATCAATGTATATCCAATTAAAATATATAATAGAAAAATATAATGAAATTTTTATCTAAAATATACTATTACATAATATTCTAGAGAAGTGGAGGGATCACAACCATCAAATAGAGATATTTCAGTCCACCCTCATTCACAAAGGATAATTTCAAATTGTATAAATTCTCAGCTGCCTTAATCAATAACTAAACATGTGATTCCTTGATGGGAGTATATTCCATCATGTTTCATTTCATTATAGTATATAATATTTCAAACTCGTAGTCCTGTAGGAACTACATCCATAACCTCATAATTATGTTATTTTATTTATGTATGAGGATGCACCTGACCCTCTTATGATCATAATAGAAGTGAAATGTATCTCCCATAAGATTGTTTCACAAATTCTTCAGGGAGAATACTCTGTTTCACAGAATTATACACATGTTTTCTTATCCTCAAAGACCTATAAATAATCACTCCATGCTTCTTTATCATAAAGAATCCTATATCTTCTCTAAAAGCATCACAGATCACCATTTACTCGACACTTGCATGTGTACGTCTTAATATTAGGATTCTCAGAAACCTCCTCTAAATCTCCTAAAAATTATACTCACACTTATACTTCCATATGAAAGGTGAAACCTTTAGATTTAACTCTATTTGAGGTGTTTTAATGTTATGAAAATTTATTCTTGACTCTATGATAATAACCTTTCAAACCAAGTAAAATCTACACATTAGTCATGCTCTTAGGTGGATCCAAAATTGCACAAAGTCGATCTTATTTGGGATGACTACCAGTCCCACATATGAGATAAAATTTACCATGAAGTTGACATCTCAAATATGTAACTAATATTTTGAGATAATCCCATAAAGTTGTTGCTTCTATAGTACATCTAGAAGAATCCTCAAATTTCCCTTATACTCCTCCTCTACAACATTGTACACGATGACAGAATCTATTAATACCACAGTGAAACTAACTAGGAAGGGTTGTAATATTTAATTAAGGACTATACTGATAAATGTTGGGGTTTTAATTAATATAATGGGAACAACATAGTAATAATTAGGACTATAGTTTCATTGTAATTCCATATTTGGTATATTTTCATCTAAAACATGGATCTGGTGATAACCTAACCTATGTTCAATATTTATAATCCACTTCACCCATATTAATTTGTCAAAGAGGTTGTTGATTATCAATAGTGGATACATATTCATGATAAAAACCTAATTTATGAAGTGATAATCCATATATAAACTCAAGAACCTATTTTCCTTATTAGTGAATCATATTGGTGATACATAGGGGTGATATTGGATATAATGTTTCCCTATATATGGTGATCTAGAAAATTAACCTTTAAATCCCCCACTCTATGAGGGTTATACAATAAGCTGGCATAGATATCATGTTAGTCTCTAGGTGGAGGCCTATATATATTTCAATATATTCATGGGGAGTAAATGCTGCCACGTCCTATGGAAGGGAATTCACATCCCCTACAACACATCATGGATCTAAAAGATCCTAGAATATGCTTCTCAGTGGGCCATATAAGACAACTGATGACACATTTTTTTAACTTCCTTTGTACATTTCTACCATAGAGAGCCTGAAATTTTCTCTCTATGGTGAAGGAAAATATCATATCATCTTCCTGGACCCACCTTATCCTCCCATCAAAAGTATCTATTTTCATATAGACTTCTCATTGAAAAGTTGTCATGTCCATGAATTATTTTAATGTTACAAAACATTTAATTTCCTTTATTTATTTTTTAGGGGTTTCCCTTGCATCTTTTGAGGAAGGGGTCAGTTCTCGTGATTTGGTCTATACCATGAGCCCATTTCCAGATTTAAAAATCAATTTTTTTTCTTTTATAACTCTTTAAATTTTCATCATTTTACTCCCATTCCCCTTAAAAAATGTCCTCCCTGACCTATTAACATCACAATTCCAATTTGGACCCTTTAAGAAACCATAATCATGGTGGATTTGGGTTTTCAATTATGGAATTGGTCTCTCTTGGAGTCCCTTTTACAGTTAAAAAAATTATTTAATATATTGTTCAATTTTTATGATTTTTCAGTGATTTCAAGTCTCACTCGAGCCCACAGAACCCAGGCACTCCTCCATTCTATTTCCCCCCTCTATAGAGCTCCTATGCATCATGGATTAGGGTAGAACATCTTAGGCATTTACAAATAATCTATATTTGAAGTGGTAACTGTTTTCCTTAATAACACCTTCAATTATTACTCATTTTTCACCATTTTTGTTCTCACATGACATTTTCAGCCTTTTTCGAACCTCACATTCATTTTTAGAAGATTTGAAATTCAGCTACTGGTGTACTTGGGGAGATTTCTTCAAGATCCCTCATGTATGTGTATCTCCTTCCTTCTTATTAAAATTTTCTTTGAGTTCAATTTTTTTGCATGGGGTTTCTTACCTTATTCTTGATGATAATTATGTATAGAAAGTAGGGCTTCAAAACTGTGTTTTGAACTTTTTTTGTCTATTCTTCTGGTTTTAGGCTTGATCTATGTCCCTTGTGGTGCCAGGGTGGTGCGGTTGAATTTCCACACAAATATTCAAGGGTTTTGAAAAATGTGGTACGTGATTGCATGGGTAATCAATGATAAATGAGTAAACTATGCTCAATTAATATTTTTAACACACTTCTCCTTCGTTATTCATTATGTGAAATATGGTTTTGCTGACATTTAGGGAGAAAATGATTTTATGTACCAATTTTGTGTTAAATTGGGTGTTTTACATGTCTATTTTATGTTATGCCTATTGGGGATGTTTTATATCTCATGTAATGGGTTTATGGGAATTTTTTGGGTGCTGGAAATTCTATTTTTGTAAATATGCATTTGAAAATAGTGTTCAATGTAGGGTTTTAAGGGATTTTTTGCACAAAATATTTTTAAATTTGGTGAAGTTATTTTATTGAAATCCTAAAGATTTTATTGGGTGGTGTAAGTGCTGAAAAGAATGTGTAGATATTGGTTTGATTTGATAATGACTACAAAAGAGGTGTTTATGTTCTAATTTCTTTTGGTAACATGTGAAAATGGTTTGAGCACAACGTGGGAAACCCTGGTATCTTGGAGGTAGGATATGTACTAGTACGCTAGTGATCTGGAGCGGTTTATCCCTGTTTCACTGAGAAAAATGGATAATGACAACACTAACAAAACTATATTGTTGAAGGTTTTGGACCACTAGGTTATGTGTATCTTTCCTACTAGTTGCTCGTGCATGATAATATATTTTTCTATGGTTACTTTACACAATTATATGAGGTACACGGGGCACGAGACTACCTATTCCCATGGGCTGTTTCTAATATTGGTGCTCATTGGATATTGTTTATTTATCAATGAAATATGGTGGGTTTTTCTTTAAAATAAAGTAGCTTACATGTTTTATTGAAATGTTTTATTTCATGTAATTTTTCCTTTAAATATTGTTTACATTTAAAATTTTCATCCTTTAGAAATTATTTCCTCTACCACTTTTTTATCAAAAATGAAATTATTTTTATCTTATATTGTTTACTCTATGGAATATCATGGTGGAATAATATTGGGCTTAGGCTCACACACTACTTAACCCCCTTGGTTGTATGTAGACTTATTCATGTTTGACATAGGTAATGGAAAGTCTTTGGGTGATGGAGGTTCATGTTGTTAGTTCCCTTCCATAGTGAGGTGTTGTGGATACGACCTATGGGTGATGAAGCCTTGTCATGTGGAGTCCTAGGGGATGTTTTTCTGCTATTTGTATAATTATTTTGACATCATTTATTTTTTTTGACCTATGTATTTAGTTCGGTATTTTTATTATGTCTTGTTTGGCATGAATTTTCATATTCTTTTTATCTAATTTTTTGATTTTTTAAGTATACATACAAGGGTAAATCGTTCCCAACCCAAAATATTCGATACCCAGGCACATGATCCCGCCCATGGGGACAAGGAGTTCTCTTTGGTCATTGTCACGGATAGGGTTTGGCGATTGTTTTTATGGCGACCAGATATAGTTCATGACAAAATCTATACAAATGATGACATCATAGGGCCATATCTATGCAATTGAGATGTCCTATATTAATCCCTATCCTCAATGAATTAGGTGATTATATCCATAGAAATTTTTGACCCTTGAAACTCTTCCAATAGAACTATGTAATCACAAATTTCATGTTAAAGGATCCACTGGAATCTTTTTGTATTAAACAGGCTAAGTGACAAGGAAGAGGATTCAAGTTCTGGTGTCTATGAAAACAACACCTAAAGTAGAGATGAAACAAATTGTTCATTAGATCATATATATATACTTCATGTATAAATCATCAACTACCTTAATCTATCGATGTTCCTAAAAACTATCTCCATAATACTGGTTTGGACAACCATAAGGTGGTAGTAGTGGAATCAGATCATAATGTCATCTACCTCACATAGATCTCCAAACTCCTCTACCATTCCTATCACTTTAAAGCCCTACCTACTCAAAAATTTCCCCCTTATTATGTGGCTCATTTATTGTCTCCATTTATACAACAAGGATGGTTCATAAATTATACATGATATGAACTCTCTCATAAAATGAGTACCACTTCCTCTCCCTCTACTAACTAGAACATCCCTATGATCCTTGAGCAGCTAACCCAATATCCAAAAACTGTCTCCAGTGCTTCCACATGTACCTAGATCCCATATTATGAGATTGAGTAACAGATGATGAGGTCCAATTTCTAGAGTCTCTACTACCTAATCAAATTTGTTTCAATTTACCTACTAAGAATATCATCAAAACTAATAAAATTAAAGGTTATAGAACATCAACTCTTAATCTTATATCGTTATTCCCTTATGTAGAAGCTCCAAAATCACCTAGATATACACCTCATACAATGTAACCATATCAAATTCTTCTCTAAGAGGCACCCAAACTTTCTAAAAGTGATTGTATCATCATATTTCATCTACATTATCAAGATCCACCATATCACTGGTAGGATATAGATAATTTTCACCAGTGAGACCACCACTTAGTCTATATGTTTTCTACTAAATAGGAAAACTAACTCTACTACATCGATCTAGTCCGCTAATTAAATGGGGAATGGATCACTCCAAACCATTGGTTCTCATTTCTTATAGAAAACATGATGTTCACTCATCCCACTCACGTTAACTATTAGTACTACTAGTAAAATCAAATTCTCAATTTCTGGAGTAACTACTACAAATCCTGCAAGAGTGGACAACTCTTTTATAGGCCCCTAAAAAGGAATCATCACTACAATTATCATCATAGTTATCCTTTAGTAGAGCACTAAAATTTTTTATTAATGGATTAATCCAACAATAGTATATATTGAAAATGATAAATTATAATATTTGGTAAGACAACTTTATAAGGACCTGGAAACCACAACCCATTCCCATATGATTAAATGCACCATAGTTTTTCCTAAAGTTAGTGAGTGTATTTATTGAGTCAACAAGTTGGTTATCAGAGCATAGTGAATGGATACATGGGAGACTGCAATATCACTGGGTTCCTTAGAATGAGAGCTTCATTCGAGGAACATTATCACTCTTTCGCTAAATACAAAACCAATCATCAATGCCTAAATATATCCTAACTCTAGTCCTATGAAAAACTACTTTCTAATATCACATATTTATGACCTATCCTACTAGGGTCTACATGAATTTTAGTAAGATAAGACAGACACCCCAATCCTGTATCCAATAGTAAAGGTTTGAGATGCCAATATCGAGTAGGTATATCAATCTAATGGGATCACTTACACAAACGTTCCTCTATGAACACACATCTCCACTAACCATTATAATGTAGATGTTAAATATATGATTCTATAAACTCTTACATAACATTTCTTCGTACATTAGAGTATAAAAAATGTGGTTTAAAATGAAAATTGGGCCAACTAAAATCCCACCAAAACTCTAAAGACACTAAACTTTTGGAAAATACTTCTTCTATAAAAAATAAAGATATGGATCCATACATGGTGTGTGTACCTCATCAAAATTCCACATACAACTAGCCCACATAGAACATCATCAAATGAGCTTTTATCTTCAAAATACCTGACACATTTGGGAAGATCCCATGCATGGTTGAGTATAATCATTCCTAATAGGACAACATAAAATTACCAAACACAAATAATTAAAATTTGGATTCAACTAAAAATAAAAAAAACAAGGATAATGAATAAGGTAACTCAATTTTGATTGAAGGAAGACTCCATCTGTCAAGGTGAGGTATATATCTCTACCATCATATAGATTATACTTGATGATAAAGAGTAATAATCATCTATGATAACTCACGCATCATGTATTCCTAGTACTTTTCATCCCATTCAAAAGGTTATACTCTTTCGGGATTTCCATTTATAATCCCAAAATAGAACACATATTATCTTGATACATAAAGTGGGGATCAGAGCTAGAGCCAACGGTGGATACTTAAATATAGTTGGATAACTAACATGGATGGGGATCTCATTTAATAGATGTTAGGTACAAATTCTAGACCCTAACTAGACACTAATGTGATAACGGATCACATCTCAAGCCTTGCGAATATATAGCTATTCCTTTTTTGAACTAGCCGATATGGGGGATAACTAATCATTGTCTCTAAAGTATATGATACACTATCCCCTCATTGTTATGGGTCAAGTGAACATAAACAAGTATAATAATACTGTATTCAATGAAAGGGCTCTAACTGGTCCAAAATTTATTAAATGATGTTTAAAAAGTACACAGGATACATCACACTATGTCTTGTCCTACCTGTGTCTGTTTATGTGTAATATATATTTCCCCATGCATTTTACCTAGGTCTATGTTCACTTTCCATGTACATGATCATGTTCCATGGATGGTACATGTCAGGATAAGTACCTAGGAATCACAAGATAAGTACACTATGTACTGAGTATAGTTATATTTTTTCCAATCTGAAACCCTAATAGCATAGGCATGGGTCTTCATAGAATGTGTTCTTCTTAACCAGACCTCATGTATATCATAACTTTTTATAAATTATATATCCTCACATGAATATTCAATTAACTTTTTATCCACCTCTTCTACTATTGATATAACCTAAAACAAATGGATCCTTATTGACAAAGCCTGAATCATTTCTAGTGTCCAAATTCTATCCACCAATTGCATGGAAATTGACCCCTTTCAACGTACACATTCCACATGATAATAACCATGTCACTATAATCTATTGATAATCTATTGATCTTATGTTAAAATTATCTTTCCTCTATCATGTATCCAATTCCGACTCCAAAACTGAATAAACAACATATATAAATGTTGAACTATCCTATCAGATAAATGATCGAGAATTTATTCAAATCACTAGCTAGTCACATGCCGATGATGAATACAGTACAGATGGAGGAATATTTAAAGCATTAAGTTGTCAACGAACATTTACCATGTTTATTTTCCCTTGTTTATTTACTAGAAAATGGTCAACGTTTATCAATATAAACAAAACCACAAAAATCAATGGATTAACAGTGTTGTGAATATCAGCTCCATTTTTGTTTTATTGAAGATAATCTATATTATTTAATATGTAAAAATTGTGTAATCAATCTAAATAAAACATTACATACCTCAGATTAGGATATGTATTTGATGAATAATTTATTTTTGTAGTTGTTTATGGTGAGTTTAGATACATTCACCATTGCCCCTAAATTGTGGACAATCATTCTTCATTGATCATCAATTCTCAAGATCACATGCCACTGTGCTCTCCATCGGAGCACCCTCTATCCTCCCAATCCTATAGGGTAATATTTTTATCCTTGGATATTCATAATTAAGGGGATTAAATAGTTTTCTGTCTTGTTAATAATATTTATTAGATAATTAATATATAAATTAATTTTTTTCATTTACATTACCTAATGTTCCACTGGAGACTACACTAAACTAAAATGACTCTTTTTGAAAAAACATATGGAACAACTGTTTTATAACTCACATTCAAGGTTTAAAGGAGGTGTAGTTTTTACCTTTTATGAAACATTTTTCATGATATTAAATTATTTTTGAAAAAATATGTCTGAGTGATATATTATGATTATTATTAATATATCTATATTGTGGCTCAATATGGCCCAAAATTCTAGGCTAAATCAATGAATTATTTTGGAAATTTTATTTTAAATTTAAAAAAATGCCAAATGGTAAAAATAAATAAATTAAAATTAATTTTGGACAAAATAATATAACACCATTTGTTTTGTTTTTTACTCATCCATGATTAAAATGATGAGGATTTTATCTAATTATATTTTTAGGTTATTCAACTGAAACAAAAAAAGAATAATTTATACAACTAAGTGAGTAAGAATATAAATTTATATTATTGGGATATCATTTTTATATAAAAATAATAATGTCATCAATACATTATTTAGTGTTTATTTTGTTAAATAAGAGTGAATATGTGACGAAAAAATAAAAATATTGGAAGAAACTCATTACGTACTCATGTGGAATCGCTTATTCTTATAATATATTCCTTTATATAGAAGGATTTTGGAATTCTTATTGAAATAAATTCACCCAAATATAAGATAAAATTTTTATTTATAGAATTTAAAAAATTATTCCATAATAAAATGCACAATAAATGTTAATAAGAATTGGTATAGTGAAGGTCATTTTGTAAAAGGGTTTGAGTGTAAGATTTAAAAATATTCCTTCCATAATGGTTAGGGAATGAAATTTTAAATTTGATAGTGTTTGATTAGTGGATAGACCAAGATAATATGATATTAACTCAATTATAGAGTTGTATTTTTATATTTATTAGGATATACAGCATTTTAATCGTATATATATTTTATATTTTTATTTTTTTATGTAATTCATTATTCTCCCAATAAAATAATGTATCCAAAAAATTAAAATTAATTATAGTGCTTAATTTTGAAAGCCAGATTTTAATGATGAAAATTATTTTCCCAAATTATATGTTAAATTTTAATATCAAATATGTTGTATAATTCTTCAAAAAAATACTTTTTATTAATTAAAAAAAATCCCTTCATAATAAATGATTATGTTTTACTTATTGAAACTATTATTTTTTAAATAAATCGTTTAAAATAATTATTTATGATTTTGAATAAAATATTCCGATATAATACTGATTTATAAAGAATTGGTTATATATTAATTATTTCAAATTAAATTTTCCCAAAGTCTATATGAAATGGTCATCATTATAATAACCATATATCTAATGGAAATTTATCCAGCTATCATATTATGTTAATTTTTCAATTTTAAATTCTTATATATAATCATATATACTTCATTAGAAAAATTTAATCTAATTCATTCATTTCCTTCTAAAAACATAAATGATATTTTTAACATTATTTCTTCATTATTTAGTTCTAATTGACGTTGTGATCTTCATGGGAGTCTGTCAGGATTAATATTTTCAGATTATTGTATTCTTACTCACTTGTAATTTTATTTACCTCATAATTCAAATAATAATTTTTCATATAAATTAATATTAATATTAACGTTTACTTGATTTAATATTTCAATATTAAACTATATTAAAATAAATATTAGTTCAGTTTTGTTATGTATTATAATAGAAACACTTCATTCAATAAATTTTAGGAATATTAATAATAAAAATATGGGTAATAATAGATATATGGTTTAAGGATTTTACAAACTAGTATAATAGGAAGTGGTGCATTGGTATCAAATATATGTTAGAGTTTTGAGATAGGAATATGTGATGTTGGGTTTGGATGAATTAATTCAAATTTAGATCCTATTAAATGGTTTTTCAAATATTTAATCCAATTTGATGAACTTATAGATTATAATTCATACAATGTTGATCCTGTTGAACATTTTGATCCCAAAATTAAAGAGAAACCCATTCCAAATGAGATTTTTTTCTCTTGATTACTCACAGATATTTTATAATATTAATGGGGGCTAGGGATGGAAAATATAATAGTAAAAATAACAATATAATAATCAAACCACTAATAACCCACACTTAATTAAATCCCACTATGAAAAATCATATATTTGTAAAATGATCAAATATTTTTTAGTAATTTTAAAAATTATAAGGATAAAAATTATTACGAGATGAATTGAAAAAAAATTATAATATATGCCACATTTTATAAGAAATTTTTTACCCACAAGATAAATCATAATGGCTGATATAAATTAAATATTTTGGGGAATGTGTCTTAAGTGATACAATATGCTCTCCCAATCATGTGAAATAATATAGAACCATAACAATTGTATACATAATTTATTATATTTATATTTAATGTGATATAATAGACATAAAATCCTCTATAAATATCATTCGTGGAAAATGTTACTCCATGCTATATGTGAAAAAACATAGAACTACTGGTATTTTGATCCAACAGGATAAAGGAATTATAGTTTGACAATATACAGTAATTTTGGATGTTTTAATTAGAGTTATGTATCTATTTATATATAATTATTTGTATTTATTATATATATATATATATATATATTATTTTAGTTTTATAAATTAGACACCATTTATTTTAGGTATACCTCTCTTAAAAACTATTAAAGAAATTATAAATGTTCAAAAAGGATAACTTTCGCTATAATATAGATGTAAATCGGAAATAATTAAAATTTTGAGTTTATAAAATATCCTACAAAAAATAATAATTCATATCATGTAAAAATAGTATATTTTCCCCCCTAAATTACTAAAAAACATTAATTATATTGTTTATAAAAATTTAAGAGGTCCTTATTTTCCTTTATTTAGAGTTATATTTAGGAAAAGTAAATAATATCTAGGAGTTTTTTACATATAATAGTATCTTTTATAGACGTTCCTTACATTACCATCCTATAATTTGTCCTGCAATTAGTATGAATAGTATATTTCTAGAATATAACACTAATACCATTAGGTAATGTCTTATGAATCTTAATTTTAATTTCATAGAATTTCATAAAAATGAATTTGTCACCCAATTGGGATATATAATAATTGATCCATTTTTTAGAAATAATGGCCTAAGTCAATCTAAATAGTACCTAAAAAGTCTAGAATCGTGGTGGTTAAAAATAATTATTCTTAACACCCTACACATAGATATCTTAAGAAATATATGGTTTGAATATAATATAGGAAGATTAATCATATAATATGTAAATACCCTTTATCTCATATATCTGTTAACAAAATTATTAATATACATGATATAAAGTATCAATAATATTTGTTAGATGATTTTTTGGTATATTACAATTTAGACAAAAAATAAGGACTAGTAAAAAAAATATTATATAAATTTTAGTAACGTTTCATAATGTCACTTGTCTGTTGAACTTTTTATAACTTCTAAACCATTAAAGAGTTCATGATGAGAACTTCTGATGAGTAATTTAATGATTAAATGGAAGTTTTTTTGGATTCATTTTTTGTCTATAAAAATTAATTTGAAATATATTTTAAATTTATAAGGTTTATCCTCTAACCTAAATTGTTTAAATTATTTTCCTCTACTTTTCATATATTCATTTCCTACTTGATATTGATACAGTACATGAACTTATGGATGACAATAAATATATTCAAATTAATAGGTCTAAGGATGTAGTTTTATCAAAGATTTTTTATCTAATTTTTTTTCAAGATATAATATCATCACGTAGCCACATTTTATTTTATTGAAATATTAATTAGGGATATGGAAATATTATCATTCTCCTATTTGGACTTCTCCAAAAATAGTTATCTATTTCAATTGAAAAGATTTTTTAAAAATCCATTAAGGAGTTAAAAATAAATATTTTACCCCCATCTGTTATTAAAACATAATGATGGGATATTCCATTTGAAATGATTCTTGATAAATATTTTTCATCTTATTTTGGAAAAAAAGGTTGAAAATATAACTCCTTTCATACATTAAGAATCAATTACTCTATATTTCTAAAATTGTACAAGTTTAGATACTAAAAAAATAATTTTCCACTATCATTTGATAAAAATGGTTTTGTAGTTTCTTTTTAAATCATAGGTGATTGGGTTCACTAAATATTATTCCAATAATAGTTTCTTTTGGAATCAGAAACCAAAACTATGAATTATTAGATAGATAATGTTGTATAAATAATTATTTGCACATTCCTATGATATAACGATTAATGAGAACCCAGGTGATTCTGATTTCATCTGTCTTACTGCTATTATTAGACATCACACATTAAATTGAGAACCATTTAAGGTGACATTCCCCAAACAAGAATTATTTTTTTATAAATGTTATCTCATGGTTTTTTTCATGGTTAACTACATTGAATGTAATGAAACGTGTCATTTTTTTAATTTTTTTATGTTTTTTGGATATTGAGTGAGGATGGGAAGTATATTTGAGAGTCCACTTTATTTTTGAACCTCAATGTTGACTAAAGAGTTAGTATATGATTTTAAGATTTATAAATCAACGTAGTTATGAGATTATTATATACATTGAGTTTAATTTGAGAAATTAGGGCACAAATAAAAATAATTAACGTCATGGATTTAATATTTGTTTCTTAAAACCATTTTCAAGAAATCATTTTTTATTTTTTTTATATATAAAAAATTTTAGTTTCATGGAATCACTTTTTGAGAAATGTATGGTAACAGTATAAACATCTAATTTTTATATAGATTATTTTTAATGGATTGTCATCATGAATGAATTTCCATATTATTATGTGAAACATTGTAAACTATATACTATATAATATTTCTCAAATTTTATATAATTTATCCCATTTAAGAAATATGATGTTATGATTATTTCTAAATTTGATAGGACAAACATGTTTAGTACGTTTGTAATGCCTATGTTCATCATAACTAATCAAGGTTACATTTTCTATAACAGATTATTAGAGTAAAATTTTAAAACAGATAGAGTGATTGATAGGGTGTTTATAAAAATTATCCTTAAATAAATAGAACACAAAATGTGTAAAATAGAGAAATAAATTATATTATATAAAAAATATTCCATATAAATTTGAAGATATTTTATAATAATATTTTTTGGTGAACTTTGGGAATATAGTAGAAATAAAAAATATATATAGTGGTTTGAACTTATATGTTTTTATGGAGATCCCTCTACCTTATAGTCGATTTAGATCATAAGTAAAATTTAACTATTAATATTGTTTTATATTTCTCACACGGGTAATAAGAGGAAATTCGATTAATAAGGGTTAACTGAAATCAAGAAAATGCCTATTAAAACACAATGCATTAAAAGTAAAGAAGATTTATTCATGATGAACTTTTTCTAAACATCAAGTTTTGTGTGATAGAAATAGTGTTGTATTTTATTCTATATTTATTCCTTTTTCAGGTAAATTTTTTTCTAAATGGTTTAAACATTTAATTTTAACTCATTTTTAGGTATTTTATGTTTTATAGATAAAGGGTTTTAAATAATACTAATCTATCACTAATGAAAGTATATAGTCTAAAGCAACTCTGAGAGAGTCTTCAAGATTCTTTTTGGGAGGATGTTCTTATTTAGGCTGTTGAGTAACACTAATGTTAAGTTATTTAATTTTTGTATACTTATTTTTTAAAATATCATAATATTTCTAGAAAATTTATTTTTATATATTTTTTATTAATTGAGAACATGGGCCAAAATAATCATGGGGGAGGGTTATTCATGGTTATATGATGACTTTTTCGTGTTTTAATATATTTTATTTGATTTTCATTTCTATTTTTTTGGCATATTTAATTCATATTGATACATGAAATATTATTTTTTACTTATTTTGGATTTATTATAGTAAATTTCACATAATATTCAAAAAACATTAATGATTTTGTGTAGGACATTACTAATTTATAAAACCCACACCTCATGTGAATATTAATTTTATCTAGCTTTTGAGTTGTATGTTATCATAAGATTTGAATTTTTCTTCACTATCAAACCCTTCTTCATGAGAACTATCTATGAACAAATTAATTTATATGAGGGGATTTTAGATCATTTTCTTATAGTTATTCTGGATAATTTTTTTTAGAAAACATCAAACATGATTTATAATCTAAAACATTAATTTTATTATAATGAATGAATTTAGGATGTGCTGAAATGATAAAAGTCATATTATCATTGAGATAATCCATTTTAATTTATTGTATTGATATATATTATCATTTATCCCCTCTTAATGATCTAAAAACCATGAATAATATTAATAAAATATTTAATATAATTAAAATTCACATGTCGCCTCTCTATTTAATAATTTCATATAAATAGTGAAAACTTTGTGTGTAGGAGGAGTGTTTATAATGGTGTGTTTTAAAATTATATATCTATTTATAGAGTGTTTCAATGGTTCCAACTTATGAATGGGGTGAACAAAATAATTATGAATTTAATACGTCTAAAAATATTTTTTTATAGATAAATAAATTGTAGAGTGCACAAAAGTAAATTAAAAACATTTTTTTGTGTCCTTGTGAATGATAATGAATCCTTTATTTGGCTTCTATTAATGCGTATAATGAATTTTTGATATTTTAGGATTAACTAATATAAATTTATATCACATAAAAATATAAAAAATTAGTTTTTTATACTTATTCTTAAGAATGAAATTCTTAACTGTTCCACCAGAATTTACCCTCTACAATTTTCATTGAAATTCTATACTAATAGTTGAGTGGTGGAATTAGTTACATTGTATTCCATGTAATTCTAGTGTGTTCTTGAGGATTATTAAAAAAATATTAAATTTATTATGTGTGTCATTACAAACAAAACCTAGGATTCTAGGTGAGGTGTTCATGTGGGTATTAGAGGATTAAAATTAGTTCAAAAAAATAATAAAGTGAAATGATATGGATTTAAAATTAATCCTAATGAGTTGTAATATTTTCATTCATTGTATAAAAGTTTAAATTCATATAGTGCAGTCTGAATTTGAAATCATATTCTATACAAGCTATAAAATTGAAATTTGAGGAATTTGAATAAACTCTAATAATTAATATAATTAATTTTTATTTAATATAAAATTATTCACTGTTATTTTATTAATAATAGAGAAAATTATTGTTTAAATTCATTCATATTTTTTCAAAATATTAATATTTCATGCCGAATAACGAGTTTATTTAAAAATTTAATATATTTTTAAATTTCATATAACATTAGTATGTTTTTAAACACCTTTAGAGTTTATAATGTATACTATTTAAAAAATACTATGTTTGATGGTGAGTAACACATGAAAAGGCCTACCTTAAATGAATATGGATGTACTATAGATATATTACTACTTAAATATGATCATTAAAACCTAGTCGATGGATTGGATGTTATTAATATGAGAAAATGAATTATGAAAAATAAGAAAAAAAATTATCACAATAAAAATATATATATAATTTCATAGGAAGTAATTACTTTATCTTAAATGATACCAATGAATTCATTTACGATTAAGAATAATTATAAAAAAAATTTATAATCTATTTATATATTCATATCAATGATATACTTATATATATATATATATTAAATAGAATTTCTAAAAGGATATTTCATTGTATATTTTGGTATCTCATTATTATCAAAGATTTGGTTTTTATGATCTTTCAGAAATAGTTAATTTTTTGGTGAATAATGAAATGTAAATTTTCACAAATAATGAAACTTTTATGTAATTATAATAGTATAAAAATTAAATTAAATTAAATTAATAATTATTTAAAATTAAAATTTTTATATTTGAAAAAATATAATACATTTAAAAATTTATTGATGAACTTTGAAATCAATGTTTTCCAATTTTGAAATATAATAAGATGTTTTTTTAAAAAAAATTGGTACATCACTTTTAATAAAAATTTCACAATGTTAATATCATTTTGGGGTTTTTTAAAATTAAAATAATTCACCATTTATATAACATACTCGGATTAATTCAATTATAATAATAATTAAGCATTATAAAGGTATAAAATCATGTTTATGCTGAAACTGTAATTTTTCTAAAAAGGAGTGTTTATTATGTCCTATATAGTTATATTAGATTTGTATTTACAAATTAATTAAATTTAATGTTTTAAAATCAAATCTATATTTTTCATTATAATGTAAAAATATTATTAGGGTGATTTTATTTTTGACCATAATGAGTAGTATCCATGATAAAATTTTATCACCACAATAAAGGTTGAAATTTGTTAAATGGCTAAAAAACTATAGGATATTGCCTAAAATCATTTGAAAAAACTATATGTAATTTCATTGTATGATTTTAATGAGACTAAAAGTATTTGATATTCTAAAATATTGAGATTTTGTTCAATTTTCCTTTCATACTGACCCTTTTTATTTTTTATCTAAAAATTATGTAAAAAGTATCACTTTCATTATGTCAATCTCTCAAATATGTTTCCATAGGAATAAAAAAAATTTATGGGTGATATTAAATGTTATTTTTAATCCTAATAAATTAAATTTATGATATTAATTTATTATAATTTTTTTGATGATTTTATAATAACATCTAAAAATTATGATTCGTTGACCTAATGCTTATGAAAATACAACAAAATCAGTAAATAATTTCTAAACTATTATTATTAATAAATTTAAGATTAATTATGGTCTTCAATTAATTTAAGGGATAATTATAAATCATTATTTGTTTCTAATTTATTTATATTTAAATTTTATTATAATATTGATTCAGTTAGTGTAATTTTTTTTGAATATTCCACTGTATAAAATTAAAAAGTATTTAATGTTTAAAAATAGGGTAAAATATCTATAAAACATAAATATGGAAATATTAACTCTATTTAATGGAACACGGTCAATAATGTCTTGAATGATTCAACTATGTGACACTTTTAATTTTTAATATTTCATTAATGACAATTAATGAATTTTTTTTTTGAAAACACCATTTATTATTTAAAATAAATAAGGCCTCAATTTATGCATTCCAAAGGAACATATAAGTTTGATTTTTTTCATTCCTCTTATGAAATTTTTCTCTTTATTTCACATTAATTAATGATTTTCTAAATAATCAACTACATAATTTATAGGTCCAGTTTCGTTTTTTTATTCATTATATTTCATAACATCTTAGAACATGGGATACAATATAATTATTGAAAACATCCTTGAAATTATCATATTATTAATTCGTATAAATAAATTCATGTGAAAGACTATAGAAATAGATAACAAAGGGTGATCTATAAATCCTAGGAAAGGGATACAGTTTTTCATAACACGATGAATGTAATACGTATTAGACAATGGTGAATAAAATGAGTCTTAATCATAAAAATTAACAATGATTCATGATATAACTTGATAGTATAATTCAACAAGGGAAATTTGGAAGAAACATAAAACATTGCATCATAATCTTTGGATAAGGACAATTTCCATGATATCATGGTGAAAAATGTCTCATTATGGATTAGTTTCACTCCATAATCCCTGGAATGATGTGTCCTGAATCTAAAAAATTACCCAATCCATTTTATCTATATATTTTTCTAGGTGCACTCATAACTTTCATTTGATTCTCATACATTTGAATGCCACATAGATCATAAAAGATGGAATCATTGATCATCACAGTCTTTTACATGATCAGGGATCATGTAATAAATACATTTAGGTAACCAATCAAATAATTATATATTCATAGAGGGGAACACCCTTGATTGGAAATGGGTATGGGTATTCAATACACAAGTTGTTGTCATTGAAAAATGTGGAAATTGTTTTACAGCATAACGGGGGCGTATAAATGTTCATTAAAGTTATTAATTAGATTTATTTGGGTATATTATTATTTATGAATTATTGTATTAGTAAGGGGATAGGGTATAACATATCCAAACATTAAGAAATGGATATAAAATGAATAAGAAATTGTAGAATATTGAATGAAGAGAAAAAGGAGAGGATCACTTACAAAATTTAAACTAGGTAACAAGCATTCTAAATGGTTCCTGGGATAGATTAATGAGAATAAAATAGGTATCTAATAAAATTTAAATGAAATGGGTAGTATTAATGAAGTATATAAACATACTCAAACATGAAATAATGGAAATAAATATTCCTATCATAAAACACATGCATGAATAAAAATTGGATTGAAAGATCCATTGCTTTGATAAGGTGACTCCAAATGCATGGTAAGATATTCATGAGAGCATGAGGAACATTTGAAATAATTTAAAGGGTTTTGGAAAGATTAAGTATATTCTCCATTTTTTGAGTGAATATAAATTGTAGCATAGTTGGTTTTAGGTATGAAATGAGTTGGGAATTCATTATCATTTTTCATACATTGGTTTCGGATTCTATATAATAAATTTACCAAAACCACTTATTTTGGGTTTACCCTTTATTTCTACTGGTTATGGGTAGTTTTTGTTTTTTTATTAGCATATGGGTTGATCATATTAAAATAAAAACCATATAGATATGGATGTGAGTCATGTCCTTAAAGAAATATTTTTAAAACATCATATTATATTATTATTTGTTTTTAGGATTCATGATGGATTTATAAAATAAATAAAATAACATAAAATCATAATATTTGAAAAGGAAAAAATATATTTGGTATTGGATACCGTTTATTGTATATATTAGATCATTTGTTTCATTATTATGTCATCCTACACATCGTATATTTTTACTATTTCAATTTTTATATGAATATTTTACTGTCTCAAAAATGTAAGAAAAATATACCTTAGGATAATTTATATATTTTGATACCAAAACTAATATTAATTTTATACAATCTACTTTCTTAAATAATATAATTATAACTTGTTAAATAATAATTGACATTTATTGAGAAATGTTGTGTTTTTTACAATGACAGTTTTCAACTATTATAAATATTACATCTAAATTAATAAAAAATATATGATAAATTATATTGAATAAAATTCTCTAAAAAAATAATTCAATGAAATATTATTTATTCAAAAAATTCATTAATTCATTAATATAATTTCGTTAGTTTAATTATGATATTTCATAAAATATAATTTGTACTTAATTGTATCAAAATGAAAGTAAGTTATAATGTAGAAAATATAAGATGTAATTATAGCAATTGTGTAGTTAAATATACATATTCATATTATTAGGTACTTGGTACAAATACCTTTAAACCACCATAAAAATCCCTACAAGTAAGGTTTTTGATGGTGAGACTTTTGTGGGGTGGTTCAGCTTACATATTTTTGGGCATGATCTCAATGAGCGTTAACATATCCAGTAAATTGTTTCCCTCATGACTATGATATTGTGTCCCATGTTAATATTGGTCAAGCACAAATCCCAATAATTTGATTTCCCTTTGAATCTTTGATAAATGGACTTCATATGCTATGACCCTACTGGTTGAATCCATCACTTCCTTTTTCGATTCCAATTGGAGTTGACAAAACATTATATTTATACTAATAATATGATCATTTTTCAACAACTATAATATTAATGGTAGTGATAACTAATGATATTTTAAATCTAATAGTATATAATGAAACCAAATAATATAATTTTATATCTATATAATATAATAATTCAATTAATTAAATCATAATGGTAATTTTATTGACATAAGTTCAGTTTGTTTCCATCTTCCCCCATCAGAGATTCCACCCTTGAAATTTTCATTTCGGTCACTAAATCATATTAGGGTAATTCTATTTAATCAGATCATGCAGTTTCTGTGTCACTAATTCAAACTTGTTATTTCTCTACAATAGTTTGATCATGTGCATTGTATGACTCCATGGAACAAGGTTTCTATGATCCATGATCTTAATAGGAAATTACAGAAATGAAAGATTATTCTCCAATGGTTCCACATCAAATTGAGTTCATGTGATGGTTATGGTATGTAATTCCTCAAAAGAGATATGTGGAACACATCATGAAATTCAGATCGGTTAGGAGGGAGTGATAGTCAATAGGTCATCACTCATATGAAATCGGGTATTTCAAAGGGAATGATGGATCATGGACTAAGCAATCTATTATTCCAAATCTCTTGGATTTCATTCATGGACATATATGAAGAAATACATTGTCTCCAACCAAAAACTCATATTCTAATATATTATTTTTATCATATATATTTTGTTTAATCTGGGTATCCTTGACATGTTACATAGTTGTCTTAGAAACTTCCACCATTTCCTTGTCCATTTTTGGCCCTAGCGGTTTGTGATGCCTGACTTCATCCCAACATGCATGTGTTTTTCACCTCCTCCACAAAATGGATTTAGAGGGATCACTTTGGATTCCTGAGTGGAAACTATAATTTTATGAGAACTCGACCAGTGCAATATGTTGATCCAATCCTTATTTGAATTCAATTCATCATTCTATAAACATGTCCCTACATTTTGTATAGTCTTCGGAGATTTGACATCATTTTGTTTTTGATAATTAATGTTGAGGTTTTACTCATTATTTTTAGTGTGTTGGAGACTCTTCCAGAACATTGATGTAAATCATGGGTCTCAATCAGATACAATTGATTATTTTATTCAATGTATCATCACCACATCTCTAATATGTATACTAAATTGTTTTTTGAGTGAAAATTTCTCTCTAATTGAAATGATGTGAAAAGTCCTAGTATTCCAATCCATCAAAAAATAAATAAAATAATTTCGTCTTTATGTCTTCATAAGACAATTGAACAAGTACATGGTTATTTTCTAAATTTTATATATTTTTATGGGATATTATTTCATTATCCATTTGGATTTTTTCTTTTCTATCTTCAATTTCTGAATATATTAGACTCCCTTATTTTTAAGCTGATATCTCTTTCTTTAAACATTACCACCTATAGTACTTTTAGAGATCTTGATACATATTTGTGCTTCTTTTATAGACGTAGAAGGTTAATCTACGTGCATCATTTAAAAACTACTTCTTTAGCTGAGGATGTTATGGTACAGATATTCATGACCCAAATCACACACCTTCTTCTTTATTAACATTGAAATAAGAGTGTCTCCCTTCTTATAGAGCTTCCAAATTCATCAAAAATCCCATATCATTACTTTGTGCATCAGTTATCATTTCTATAAGGGATATATGACAATGTTATTTGAAATTAGTGTTGATGTCCTCTCCATTATGACTCCCATGTCCATCCTTTTCGACTTTAAGAATGTCATATCCATACTAATTCTCATCAATGATAATATTTCTAGATCCTTTATACATAAAGCGTCTGAACCATTTTTTTAATTCACCAAATGGTAGTTGATAGATTAATCATACTCCACAATCATCTCTAAGTATCCTTTTTTGTACATATTCATCTCTTTCAGTTTGAATATACACTTGAGGGTCTTTTGATCCATATATATTTCAATATTCTCCCCCAAAAAGATAATGTTTACATATTATCAATTAAAATATCACTACAGCTATCTTCATAACATGAATTGGGTAGTTCTGCTCATGTAATTTTAATTTCCTTCATTTATATTCTATCACTTCTTCATTTTTCATTAACACACAACCCAAACCCTACTTCAAATAATCACTGAATTCCAAGAAAGTTTGTTAACTCATGGTTATTGTGTGTAGTAGTGTTTTGATGATCCCCTTTTTCCAATCCTTTAATCTTTATTCAATTTCTACATTCAATAAAAAGTTCACTCTATTAGAAATTGTCTTGGTTTTTGGGTTTTAAAACAGAGAAATGTTTCTCCCATGTCATCAATAATACCAAGATAACCCAAAGAATATCTGTATTTCTATCATAGACGTTAGACCTAACCATAATTTAATTGTATCTTTCCATGAAGGTTCCATATATATATAATTGAGGGAATGGGATCCTAGATGTTTTTGAGGGTATTGTGAAGTGGATTGGGAAAAAATTGGAGATTCTTCAATGTTTATTAGGTGTTATAAGAAGTGGTGTTGAGCGGTGGTATTTATTAGTGATAAGAGGGGTGTTTTTTTGATAATATTATTCATTATATTATTATTCTAGATCAAGAAAATCAATAAAAGGAAACTTTTCACCAGATATAATAAACAATGAAGGGTATTTTCAGATGATGGGATAAAATTATTCATGCATCATCTATGAATAAAAAATTTGTGTTCTTTTAAATCCCGTAAATTACATTATTTATCAATTATGAAAAAATCAACTATATTGGAAAAATATAAAAAATTCACCCTAACCATTTTTTGACATATAGAATTGGGAAAAGAACTCTATTTTATAAATATAGATTTTTATGTATGTGAAATTTAATTTTAACTTAATATCATCATTAATTCAAAAAATACCAATTTAATGTTTATAACTGATTTTATGACACATTGAAAAATTAATTATGGTCTCATTTAATTACATTTTAATCATAATATAATAATTTATTAATTATTGAATAAATTTAATGAAAATAAACTCTCTTTGAAAACATAATAATAATTATATAATTTTAAATGAACATTTATGTTGTATAAAAATAACAATGCATAATTTTTCATTCTTAGAATAATCATTTACATATACTATGATATAATTATATCATATATTAATTTTTAAGACTGCGTAATTTTATTTATAATTTTATAAGCTAGTTTACTATTTTAATGGATATATTTTTATTCTTAATAGTCATGCTACTATTCTAGTTTTCATTTAACTACTCTATCAGTATAAGTTTCTAATTTCCTAATATCAATTATTTTATTCTTCATTTATGTGAATTAATTATTATTTTTGACTCTAAATGATATTTATGTGTTTTATAAAAAATAACATTATTATGATATCTATGAAAATTGTATTAATAAATGTTTTTATCATAACACTCCCCCCTTTGAAATTTGTCCCTTGAAATTTTGTTTTAAAAAAACAAGTGAGGGTATTTATGCTTCACCCCTTGTCGTAGATCCCATATTTCCTCCCTATATTATGGATCATCCATAGTACTTTAACCAAGTGAGTAGTCTTTTTGCATGAAACATTATCTCTATGGATCAATATCATCAATATATTCTCCATGTATGGAAGTTCATTTTCCAATAGTATCACCTCTAGATCCCAAACATGTGATGGACATGCTATGCACTTCCTCAAGAGGGATAAAACAAATACATTGTGCACATGATATGTGGTAGGTCGAAGTGATAGTAAATAATCCACAACTCCAACATGATTAGGAATCTTAAATGAGATGATCTACCTAGGTTATAGATTTTTATTCCTCCAAAATATCATTATCCTCTACCATGATGATATAAAGAGGAATACCATCTATCGAACCTCAATCTACATGTCATGTCTACGATTGTCTGAAAACATCTTTTTTTTGTGCATCCATGAAGTTTTGATGAATGGTTTCACCTTTTCCACTATTCCATTGACAAATTTAGGTTCCATAATCTTATGTTCACTAACATTATACCATCATGTTGTCCTTCTACATCTTTTCTAATAAATGGGCTTATATGGATTAATTTAGAAGCTCATCTGGTAAATGTTGTTGTATGAGAACTCATCCAGAGGTAGATATTGATACAATCCTATTTTTAGGTATATATAATATGCACTCAACATGCCTTCGAGTGTCTAAAAAGTACACTTGTATTGCACAATAGTTTGATCATGGTTAGTTGTATTTATATTCTTCTTTGTGTTTAGAGAATGCTGGATAATTTTCAATAAAATGGATGTTAATCTGAGATATCAGTGGGATATAATCAATATTGGTACTAAATGCATTCATATAATTCAAAGATGTATATATGTTCATGTTGATCTCACGATAGTTCCCCTAAAATTGAAATAATGTGAAATGTCTTTATAATAAGACCCATAACAACCCATATAGATTTTTTTCTTATGGATGTCTTCTAAAGTCCATTCAAAAGTTAAAATTGAAGTTTTCCTATTTACATATTTGTATGTGTAATATTTTCATCATCCCCTTATTCTTTTCCCATTCAACCTTCACTTGATGACATACGAGGCACATTGATGTATAATGGTGATCACATTCTTCATATTTTCCCACCAATAATAATTTTATAGATCTTGACACATACTTATTATGTATCAGAGAATTGGGAAGGTTTATCTCTGTACATCACTCAGAATCTCTTTATTTATCTTGGGATTGGATGGTGAATATATTCATGACCTAAATCATACAACCCATTCACCGTTAATATTGAAATCTATGTATTTTCTTATTTTCATAGATTTTAAATTATTTCTAATTTATATATAATATCTTTGATCATCCTTTATATTATCCATGAGGGATGGTTTAGAAATCATTTGTGAAAGGATTGATGATGTTACTTTCATAATGATATCATAACCATCCTTTTCAAATCTAAGAAGATCGTATCCTTCTCAATAATCATCATTGATAATCTTACAGGATCCTTTCTAACTAGAGAATAAACCACTTTATTTTCTTTTCCATTATGGTAGTGGATTGAGGAGTCATAATAATTTATGAGCTCTAAACATAATCAATGGATCATATTAAACTACATCTATGAGAATATATTTTTTTAGGCCCTTATAATCAATAAATATCTGACACTACTCCCCATAGACATAGTGCCACCATATTTTCTATAATAAGATCATGTATGCCAACCTAAAATCATAAATGGGACAGTTTTTCTCATTAATTTCCAACTTCCATGATGCATAGGAAATCACTTTGACATTTTTGACTAGTGCACAACCAAATGACATCTTTTGAGCATTGATGTATACCATGAAGAGTTCCCCGCATGTTGGAAGTTTGATTGCTTGCATGGTGATAAGTCTCTTTTTATCTAATTGATGTAGTATTCACATTCACTAGTCCATTAAATTATTTATCCCCACTGAGTCATAATTTTTAATCGGTTAGACAATCAAGATACATTTTTCACAAATTGCTAGTAATACCCAACAATAACATGGAAACTATATGTATCTGTTACAGATTTTGTCATGTACCACTATTTGATTACCTTTCAATTCTTAGGGTCCATATATATTCCTTTTATAGTGATAACATTCCCCATGAATTATACTTCCTCCAGGTAGAACTCACATTTATTGTACATTTCATAAATTTTCTCCCTTATCAATGTCTTTAGCATAGTATTCAAATGATCCTCACTCCCCCCTTCAACATGGAGTATATTAGAATATCATCTATAAAATCTCTCAAAAAATGATGACTTAATTTTTAATGAAACTATTAATTACTTCCATGAATATTTCTGGAGATTTAGTTGGTCTAGAGGGCATAACTATGAACTCATAGTTTCCATTCCTCGTTCAAAGGTAGTCTTAGTAATATATTCCTTTATCACCATTAATTGGGGTATCTTTACTAAAGGACCACATTTGAGAAATAATGGGAACTATTTAATTGGAGAAACTACACATCTATTTATAGTAGAGGTTTCTTGTTCAATATTTTTATTTTGTGGATCTGAAGATAATCAATACAGATGATCATTGATGCTTCCTTCTAAATGAATAAGAGGTCTGGCGGACCCCATGGTGAAGCACTCAGGCATATAAAAACATTTTCTAGATTCTTATGAAACTACTAAATCAGTTCTTCCAACTCAATGGGCGTTATTCTATATGATTTCATTTATATAGGCATAGATCCAAGAATAAATTCAATTCATTACTCAACCTCTTGGTCAGGAGGAATGATAATTAATTATTTTAGGAACACATAAATGTAGTCCATCATAATGGTAATTTCTTTGAACAAAATTCACTAATTTGTTTAAATAATTTGATAAAGGTATGATTATTCATAGGGAAACAATACCCAAATCATTCATGTTTTTTATAAAAGGGACTCACGATATTCTTTGTATTAATTTATCAGCGTGTTATAGTTTAAAATATGAAAATATATTTCATTTTCATAATTTTTGATGTGTTCTCAATATTATGAGAGAAAATCAATTCCCATTATAGAATCAAATTCCACCAAGGGAAATATTGTGGGATATGTTGGAAAAATATTCCAATATATTCTAATAGGAGAATAGTCCAACCCTTGGGTTGTAATGATTTCACAACTATGTGTTTTTACAGATATATCTACATCAAGGTTTTGGGGCTTCAATTCAGTAGTTCTAGAAAATGTGAAAGATATAAACTAATTCATTGAGCCAGTATCAAATAATACTTTTTATGTTATTGAATGAATATAAAGATTACTATATTGGACATTGTTTCTCCTCTTCAGTTGTAGTGATGGCTTAAGCTTTCCCTTTGTCCTTTTTATTTGATTTCTACTGAGTCTAATTACCCATGAGTAGTTAATGATTAGTGAACCAGATTATATACTTTCATTTATCCCTGTAGTGAGGTATTGAACCACAGGTGGTACTCTCCTTCACTCTATAATATTAGATGGATTCTTCATGTCTCTCTCACATTCATGATCATTGTGACCTTCTCTACAACACATGAATCATTTCCATATCTCTTTGATGTAATTTCCATGATGATTTTTCCCATATTTATGATGAGTGAGTGGTGGATATTTTTTTTATCCTTTTTCAATAGATCTCCTAGCTTGAAAATAAATCTTTAATTTGTTATCTCTAAATCCATGGGGCAATTCTCCAAACTCTATCTCCATATTGAGGGAACATAGAACAAATTCTCCATAAATCTCAAAGTAATTGGTTTTTATATCCATTCGATAGTTTGGATTGAAACCACTAAGGAATCTGTCTATATTTCGTAATTGTTGATAAAAAACCTTGGGTGTAACTTGGAATTCTTGTCATGGTATTTGTAAGCTATAAAATATTCGCCTAACTTTCACTTCAGCTCTATGAATTCTCTCTCCATCATTGTCTAAAGTGTTTGAGGGAAATACTTGTTAAGGAATATTTTCTTAAATTATTCCCACACCAAATCTCCAATTCCATCACTCATCTAGGTTTTGTTAATCAACACCCACCATTTCTCAGCCACTCCATCTAAATGATATTTGGCCAGAGTAACTTTCTCCATTTCAAAATAGAAAATCACATCAAAATATCTTCTCTATTATTTTGACCCATTGTTCTATGAATAGTAAATCAGATGATCCACTAATCGTCAGTGATCATTGCTATGTAAAATACTTGATTGACAGTTTCTCCCACTTATGTGAATGTAGACATTTCATTTTATTCAAGTTATTTTTTACCACCTAAGACCACAGGGTAAGAATCACCATGGTATTTTGAACTCTACCACACAATAAATTTGGGATTCCATATTGGAATTCACTATATTGTCCCTCACAGGGTCTATTATCCTAGTTTTTATGATTTCTCACTTTTCTCTGAAATAGTAGAGTATTGAAAAAAAACATAAATAAACAAGATGTTATTAAATAATTCACTCAATTGTTCAATTAACTATAAAGGAGAATCTGGTGGTATCCCTATGTTTAGAATTACTTTAAATTAATGTTTCTGGTATGAATACTTATTATTATTCTCATACTAAGGGTTTTAACTATTGTTCTCTAACACTATTTCCCATATTAACTAAACCACTCTCTGATTTAGACTATAGAGATGTGACTTTTTAACATTATTATTACATCATTATAATGATAAAAAATAAAAAATCATTGTAAAAACAGAATCCAAAATTTTAGTGTCAATGGGAAATAAGGACCAAAACATAACCATTAAGTTATAGAACATAAAAAATAATTTAATTATGTATTATATTGTTTCCTGGCAGCCCACATTTTCACCTTAGTACATGTAGTCTCTTGGGGATATAGTTCAAAGAAAGGGGTGAGATAATATCTTTTTAAGAGGATAGATAGGAATATGAATCAAAATATGATTGGTGAGAATAATCATCGTCATCATTATAACATAAACATTGGATCATAATTGTAATAATTATACTAATCATTAGATAAAGGAATTTAATGTATACATTAACAGAAATGAAAAATCATGTCTCAGTGGTTAGATACCACACATAGTTTTGAATAATTATTGTATCATGTTCAGGATTAATATAAGATCATAATAACAAGATCATCATTGTGAAAAAAGATAGAATCATGTTCAAAAATATTTCACCATATGTCAAAAGATAAATCACGTTACCAAATTCATTAGAGATCTATTAATTTCAAAGAGAACCATTCACATCATATAATTTACATAATCATGTATGCCACATGAAACATATATCAATCATAAACATGGATTTCCGTGTAGGAAAAATGGGGAGAGCTCTCGACATGCTCTCTCTGATATTATCAAACCCTAGTTCATGATCTTTATTCTTGCATTTGAGATTCTTGGTTTGATCTCTCAGATATGGAAAGCTTTGATCCTTATTGGGAGACTGGATCTATAGGACATTAGCTGGTCTACAAATCCCCTAATTTTTCCGATCCTCCGCAACATAAACTGGCGCTTGAGGGGAATTCAAAGGGATTCTCATTTGTGGATGTGATTAAAGAACAAGAGAAGTATCCTCACATGCGAGAATCGGTTGAGGATGGTCAGAATAACCATTCCTTTTATACTTTCAAGGATTCTCATGCAGGGATTAAGAAGAAGGGGTCGGTTGCACATGTCAAAGCCGACGGTGATGCGGTGGCTGAGAGATTGATGTTAGGGGATCATTCTATCATTATTAAGCAGATCATGTTGAAGGGCTCGAAACCCTGGAGGATAGACTATCTCAATTCAAGATTAGCTGATATCTGGGGCATTGTTGACTGGAACTGCATCTCACTCGGTATGGGATCTACCATTTGCTATTTTATTCTAAGGATATTAAATTGAGAGCCTGGGGGTCTGGCTCAATTTCATTCATGCCTGCGTCTTTACACATTCATGAGTGGGACAGATCATTTAATCCTTTGGAGATGGGTAACTCTGTTGCACAAGTCTGGATCAAAATCTTTGGTTTAAACTAGATCCTATGGCATCCTAGGATCCTAAATGACATTTCGCTGGCTGTAGGGGTGCCCATTAGAATGGACAAAGAAATTGAATTGGCTAGATATGGCATTTTTTCAGATGTTTAGTTGAGGTGGATTTTTCATCTACATTAATTGATAAAATCTGTTTATCTACTGATGAAGAAGAAATAAGTTTGAGAGTTGAGTATGAAAGCTTACCTAGATACTATTATGATTGTAAGGTTCTAGGGCATGACTCCTCTAACTGTAGAAAGAATCCCTTTTTCTCAAATTGTTCTATGAAGGGACATGATGTTAAATCGTGCCCCAAACTGAAAACATGATAGATGAACAGAAAAGGGCTTCTTCGCCCAAGAAATCTTCTGAATTGATTGTTCAAAACTGCTCCACCGTGTCACCTCCCAAAAAATCTTGGCTGCCATTATAGAAGAAGGAAAATCTGGGCTTCCAGACTTGCAACCATACTGTACAGGTAATATGGATCAGCCACAGAACATAAACTCTGATAAAATGCATACACATGTTTCTGAACCTGTCTCTACAATTGGTGTTGACTCTGATTCAATAATTTCAGAACAGCCTACTTTGGCTGACCGAGTCCAGGTTTCTTCTCTACCTGGTCCTTCTCTTACTGAAGCTGTTGATAAAACTTCATTTGATTCTCCAAATAATCCATCTGCTGTTAATCATTCCCCTGTTGAAAGAGAAGACCAGTCTCCTGTTTTGACTGTTCTGGAAAATACAGTCTAGAACAGTGCTACATTGGTGGCTGCTCTAGTTTTGAATGTCCTAAAAAAATCTGCTATAATGCTCATGACTCTCACCATGGGGAGGTTGGAATGACTATTAATCCTATTATGACTACTCAGCTGCAGTCACCCGTCATAGCTGGAACCCTAGAAATGTTGAAGAAAAATCCTGATGTGAAGGGGAGCAAGGAATCAGGAGCTCCATTTTTGTAGGAAACTGTTTGTGTGCAGGAAACTTCAGGAAAAGAAGATCAGAAGAAGAAAGGCATTGATGAAGAATGGAACCATGCTAGAACTCGAAGCCAAAATAAGAGAGATAGGAAAGAACAAATGAAGAGGAAGGAAGAGTCTCAAGAATCCTATAATGGAGGAAGAGAAAGAGAAAGAGGACGTACTAACATCAAGCTTTGGAATGAGATGAGGGATAAAGAACGTATCATAGAGGACAAGATAACAAAAAACTTGGCATCCATGATAAAGAGAGTTAAGTTTTTCTGCTTTCATTCCCTATTTTGTATTTCTTTTGACTTTCTATTTCTCAATAATAATACATGGATTTTCCCTTTAAATATATAAATATATATCAATCATAAACATAAAATACCTTATGGAATGTAAATGTGTTTCATTATTAATTCATAAAGAATACATTCATGGGAAAACCTTATGGTTATGAAAATAAATAGGGAATATCATATATGGTGTTACAATCATCAATCTTGATTGAAGAAAAAACAATCTCAAGAGAAGTAAAACATGTATCTTTAGAAATAAGAGTTCATTTCGAAAAATCATTGACGTTTCCATAAAATAATGTTGGTATCATGTATATTACATAAAAAATGGTAAGTAAATTGAAATTAAATTTGAGAAATATTAAAATAACAACCATAATGAAATTTGGAATGAAAGAGGAATATCCATGAGAATGGAAATTCGGTTCGAGAATCCCCTTACCTTATGTTTTAATACTTATTTCATTTTAATGTCATGGATAAAAAAATTAGACTAATTAATTAATCAATAAATAACCAATTAAATATGAATTTCATTCATTATATTTTTATGATGTTTTTTAGGGAATTTTTAATGAGTTATAGTTTTCAATTTCTTCATTCCAGAATGATCATTTCCAAAAAATTTATAATCATTTCTCTACTACACATATATAGAAGACCATGTAAAATGGTTGTAATTATCGATAATTAATTTTTTTTTTAATTAAACACTTATATAAGTGTTATTGGCATTTTATATTATTTTTTCAATATCTGAGGATTATTAAATAGATAAAATGTTTATGGTAATCATTTAGATTAGTATTTGGTGGTTCTCAATCAAATTAAACTCATTTTGTATTATTATTTAATATTATATATATATATATTAGTTACAAAACATAAAAATTTTATAAAATCAATTTTAAACTTTTTTGATCAATTTTCATGGTTTTATAACTATCTTTGATGGCAGAAAATAAAAATTAAAACTTTTCATCCTTGAAGGCAATAAATTAACAACTCTTATATGATGTTTTCATTTTTAGAAACAAAAATGATAAGAGGAGAGGTCTGGTGTTGGATTTTTCCATTAACAAAATAAAATTATAGTATACATAAGATATTTTAGTTATCATTCTACTTGGGTAGGGGAGGTGATATGTTACTAATAAAATAATACAAATGAATAGAAATTAAAATAAAAAGAAAGGGGATTTTACCTCAGGAATTCTTATCCTTGAGAACCTCTATAAAGAAATATGTTTTTCTATTTTTTATAGACAAAAGCCTTCCAATTTTGGGGTAGGATATTTGGAAGACTATTGTCAAATCATTGGACACGCATCATGGATTTTAAGTTTTAAGGAGAATAGGTGGTGAGAGTTGGTATATATAAGGGATGAGAGGAGAGTTTTTTGATTATCTTATTCATTAATTTATTAATTTGGATCAATATTAAATATAGTTTTAACCATATATCGGAATTATTTAATTAATTTATTAGAGTTCATGATAGTGAGGTTATATCTTCCATACATAACCTATGACTCCATAAATCATATATTTTTTAAAGACTATAAATTACAATATTTAAATATTCAATAAAAAATCAACTCATTAAGAAAAATTCCAAAATTATTTCTAACCAATTTTTGATGTTTAGAGTTGAAAATGAACTTCTTTTTATCGAAATTGTTTTCAAATATGGGAAATTTATTTTTTAATTAAAATTATCATTTAATTGATAAATATCAATTTTTAAATTTTAATTGATTTCATGACACTTTGAAAATTTAATTGAGGTCTTATAAAATAATCTTAATATCATAAGAAAAATATTAATAAAATTTGACTAAATTTTATAAAAATATATTTTCTTTTAAATCGTTATATTAATTATAATATACTAAATAAAAATTTATGTTTTACCAAAATTCCAACACTTAATCTCCCATTTTTAAATCCATTATTTGATTATACTATGAAATAATTATATAATATTTTAATTTATAAGATTCTTAAATTTTATTTATACTTTCATGAGTGATGGTACTATTCAATTTCATGTATTAATATTCATAATGGTCATGTTACTATTCCAATGGTAAATTTACTATTAAATTAGTATAGGTTTCTCATTTATAAATATCACATGTTTCAGTCTTAATTTATGAGAATTAATAGAGTTATTTGGATCTCTATGTTATGTATGTGTTTTATGTAATAAAACATAAATATAAAATGGGAAATAATTCCATTGATAAAATATTGGGTGTTTACGTTGAAAATTTATATGAAATCATTGATGGTTTAGGATTCATGCTTGATTAATTAAAATGATGGTTTAAACCCACAAAGGATGTCCCCTATACAGATAATTGATTTTTTGTTGGTGAATAACGTGCTTGACAAAATGGGGAGGATCTATAGGGGTCATTGTGTGTCAATCCACATCTCTTTGGTCATTGATCATTTTCCGATCTCGATCTTCAAATCAATAATGGCGGATCCTCCATTCAATAGTCCTAGGGTAATGCAGATAGACCTAAAAAACTATATGATCCCTAAATTTCTAGTGATGTATCATTCTCAATTTTATGTATACTTTTACCCTTGTTTTGTTATCTCTTTGATGGGTTTTTGTATACTATTATTTTAGGTAATAATTGAGAAATTTAAAAGGAAGAGGTGAAGTGAACCTATGGAACACAATTATCCCAAACTATGAACCAACCACAGAAAATGATGAAAGCCAAAGAATAGGGGGTTTTCATGGATGGATATTTTTTTTAAATCATACACCCTCTTAGTAGTTATCGTGCAGCACCAAGGAGTATTACATAATTAGGGAGCACGGTTTGAGAAATTGTGTTCCCCAGCCCAAGAAATTTTGAACATAATTTCTAATACCACAACAAAATTATTTTCAAATTATTGAACCCCATATTGTTCACCTTCATTCATAAAAACATGACCTTTTGTTTGCCATTTGATTTTGGAGTCTTTGAAACAGATTCCAAGTATTTACAATATCCATTATTTACAAATCGATAATTGGATTAACATATTAAAACCTCTCCTGGTAAGAAACCTAATTCTATGTGGTTTTATATATCTCACATCTCTATTTCTGATTGAAGGGGAATGTTTTTTTACCCATTGGTATTGGTTTATATCCTGGTTTGTATATATCTAATAGTTTTGGATCTTGTATCTTCTGTTCGATTCAAGATATCATCCATCATGGGTAATTTAACGTTACACTTAATTTTGGGGAATTTTCATTTTTCGAACTCTCACCAATGATCACGAAGTCGGTGGTCTGTATTCAAAATCCAAAACCCTTGATTTTAATTTTATGTGTGGAATAGTGAAACAAAAATTTCCATGTTTTGAAATAAAATACAAATTATATTAAATAGTTGATTAATTAATTAATAGAATGATGTGACTATGAAATTAATGGGATATTGGGATTATGAAAATTGTTAATTAATGGGATTCTATAATTGGTAAATTGATGGGATATGGAATTTATTGATTAATGTGAATTATTGTATGGTTGGATTATACTTTGTGGGTTAATGGTTTAAATTAATAAATGTAGATAAATGGTATAGTGGTAATTTTTCATATTAATTAATGCGATTAAAGTGCATAACCACGGTTAAAATTGATAATTTAAAACAGACACTTTGATGAGAATGTTTGACAATAAGCTTAATGATTCATAACCTATATGTATGTGATATTTTGATATTGTGATATTGTGTTTTATGTGATATTGTGACATATGTGATATAAATGTGTGTGAAATGGTGTGATGCTTTAAAATACCATATGTGATTGACAGGTATACATGTGTAGTAAATGGATTGATGAATCAAAATCCCATATGTGATAATAACGGTGTGGGATGGAGGGATTGATGCTTTAAAATCCCACATGGTTCTAGACATGGTGATTTAGGAATAAAATGTTAGCATTGAACTATTATTTAATATATCAATGATATTAAATTTAAATGAAATCCAAAATGAGAACCCATTTAGTTGTGTGATATGTGATATCCCTTGGGTATAGTTCAGACTCAGGCATGGGATGAAGCATGTACTGATGGTTATGGGTTAGTCATTATCCTATGACATTTCTTTGGTTAATTGAATGATAATTTAATTGGTGATCAACTAATTTAATCCCTTTTACTTATTATTAATACAACTCCATAAAATATTAATGACTAGATATTATTTTATACACCCTTATTGGTAGCCTATTGAGTTGTACTCACACCCTACCCAAGCATCTTGATTAGTACATGAATGGTCATCACGTACTACTAGTAATATTCAGGTTATTGGTTATTCCATTTGATTTTTGATTACTTATGATTATTGTCCTCATACTTTTATATTGTATGTATAGTCTACCCATATTATATATTAGACACTCATTTCTAGTCTAAAACCTCTAGCATGTGAAGAGGCATGCCTTATGTCATGTAGTGAACCGTCTCAACCACATACATAGAAAACTAGGTTTGGACATTAGAAAGTGTAATCAATGGAGGTTTTATTTTCTTCTCTTTCTTCTTACTATATAGGATAGGTAGACAGGGGGGTTAGGTTGAGTAGGGATGTTGTTAATATCTTGGGAATGGGATCATCTAACCCAGGTATATGGGAATAATTCATGTACCTAGGTTAGTATTATTGTCATTTTTGGGTGTTGTGACTATAGATTGTTATTTCAACAAGGGTGATTCACGTATTGTGTGATGTGATTGATTTTGGGATTTTTCATCGATTTTACTAGTGTCCTGGTATAGAATGAATGTTGTGTATATATCTATCATTATTTTCATCCAAGATTTACATGACATGCATAAATTTAGGCATTCAAAAAAATTAATGTATTAGGGTAGTTGTTTTAACTAAAAATTATTTTATTATTTGTGTAATTTAATTGAAAATAGTTTCAAATATGATATTGAAAATTGAAGATGATGCTAAATGATAAAAATTCAAATGGATAAATGGTTGTCTGAATAAAAACATCTAAAATGGAAATGTTTTTACCTATGTTAACTCTGACCTAGTAGAGGAATTGTCAGCACCCATCCCCCGGGGCCCATGTCGTGAGTACCCCAAGCCCACCATCCCTAGGCCATAGGTTTTAGAATAGCATCCGAATGAAATATCCCAAAAAGTGGGATGGCATTTCCCGTAAACCTGTAATCACAAAGACCTAGAAACTAGAATGATAAAAACCACATAGTAAAACTACAATAGTAAAGTGTGTACTGATATTTAAGGTCTTGAATACAAGCCCAAATGATAAAGATACAACTAAAACATAAAACAAATCCTCCGATCATCGACCATGGATCCTACCTAAAGGGTAGGTATAGATATTCTATACAGCTATCCATGTCAACTGGTCACCTCTGTGTATCTCCATATCCAAATTCCCTAAGTCTCAACAAATTTGATCGTCATCTTCACAAGACACAATAAGGTACGGGTGAAGCCTGTGAAAGGGTGAGTATAAAAATACCCAGTATGGACCCCGAGACCCCCGATGTTCTTTCAGAATTCCACAAAGGAAAAACCAAAAAATTTAATTTCAATCAGAAATCACAAGAAAAAGGCTTATCTCAAACTAGTTATATAACTCATAGACCAAGAATAAAGATGATTAGTCTTATTCTACATCATTTTATTCTATTAGTAAGTTTCATGAACAGAACCATGAAAAAGTTTTCCATTATCGATAAACATGGGGTCGAATGTAACTAATACATGGTGGGCTTCTCTAAGGATAGTCCTCTTCAGGACATGAACTACTGATCCACATAGTGTCGATATGATGTTGATCCACACATGTTCTCTATGATTCTGATCCACATAGGGTTGTTATGATGTTGATCCACACTGTGTCTCTATTCAATTGACAGCCAGCAATAGGATTCCCCACACCCGGTGCACTTGAGTTCTATAGTATCTACTCCTCAATATATCGGTCATGTCTCAACTATGATGAAGGTTCACAAAGAATTAACCCAATGAAACGCAATGTCGTAAGGGTCCCAATAGACTATCCGTTAATTGGATGTCTGGTCTGTGAGTAATAGGATTTTTAGTTTCGAGGGACAGGTTGGATTTGAGTTCGATCCAACCCATCCATACTCCAACATTCTCCAAAACTCAGGTGCTATAACTCAAAAGGATCGTCACCTTCAAACAAACCTATCGTCGTAGATGATTTTTCAAACATACATCTGGTATGTGAGATATGACCATTTTAAGCATATTTGGGCCAAATGGGGGTTTGGTTCTAGTCTAACTTGGGAGGAATGACCGGACCCGCCCCATCCTAGGCTGACCCAACCCATCCCAAGGGTGCGAAGCTGCTGGCACAGCCCGCTGGGCCACGGACCGGCCTGGCCGCCTTGGTTCGGTGCGGCCCGGGGGGCCGCCCGACCCACTAGCTTGCGCGACACCCAGTTGGGTGGCATACGCGGGGGTCACTCTCCTATCCCAAATAGCTAAAAGTCATTTGGTTCTATAACTGAGGGTGCCACGTGGCACCGCCCCACTGCCCGCGGGACCGGCGTGGTGCAGGTCCCGCTCCACTGCGACTTTCATCTGTGGTGTACGACGGTGTGTCACCTTCCGCCAACAAGGTGGGCCTATGTTTTCCTACCTCGGTTGCCCTCAATAGCACGTTCAGGCACATCCCTTCTTCTTGTTTGGTGAGAGTCGTTCACCTCTAGCACCGCTGCGCCGGTGTCATTCTGGTGGGGCTTTCATGGGCCACCGGGTGAGCTCTGGTGGTCCGTACTCCATTCTGATTACGCCTACGAGCATCCTAGGATACCGTTGTCACTGTGTGGCTCCCGGATTCATGATTTTTTCGAGTTGAAAATCTTCCCTCCAAGAATGAAACAAAAACCAGAGAAGAAGAGGGTTCTAGCCTTGTTCGGATGGCTTGTTCCCTCCGTGTTAGCAATTAAACAAGGGTGTGGAAATCAAATGATAAATTGAAAACCATGTTAAATATAATTCCCATGTTAACTACCCCTAGTTTCATACGAATTGTAGATTAACTCATTTATGGATAATCCGTGTTCGTCATGTTCTTAAAGAATGATAGTTTGAAATAAATTCAATTTAATTTAAAAAAAATTATATCTAGGATTCGGAGGAGACATCGCGGTTGTGGAATAGTAATCCATGTTTAATGAAGCCGTCAGCATTCTTCATTTCCTGATTGATTCCTCCAACATTATCGTACAAGAATCCATTCTCCATTGGTGGAAGACTTTGTGGTACTTCATCAAAGGTTCCTCACTTCCGTGTCAAAAACAAAAACCCGATATTTATTTAAATAGATGGGAGGGAGATTAACCCATTATAATTACTAATGAGTTTCATTAATGAGCTTTAATTAATGAACCTCTTAACTATCAATGGTGTGGTTATGAAATTGAAGTGTCAAGCCGTTAATTGGATTGAAAACCCATCGGTCCCACCATCACCGCTTAATAGTTGGTAGAAAAAAAATTACATTGTTATGTTATTTTATTATACTTCAAAAATATGTAAAACTAACTTTTTTACCCGAACTACTGTGCTCGAAGATAAGATTCCCTTAAGTGAATCACAGTGATATAGATTCAATGGTGCCCCGTGATTTTTATTCCGTGCACCGGTTCAAAATATAGAAAATGCCGCCCACATGTTTTCTGAACATTCCTTAAACAATATTCAAAATTCTGTTCTGGTCACATCGGGCCTTGGAATCAAGTGGCATCAATTTCCATAGAATTGTAATAGTCTAAAATAATTAATATAAATTATATTGGATTTTCTATTGTTTACAGGAATGGAGGAGGGTAGTGATTGAGACATAATTTTGAACATGTGTTAATGTATGGGGGGTTAATTTTTATGATTTTCGTGAATCCATCATGATAAAAAGTGATTAATTTGTGTAATGTGTCATTAGATATGTGTTTTCATTATAGAGATATTCATATAGGAGTATGCTTGCTATTATGATGGCATGTGGACATTGCTATAAATGTTCCTCTAGTAATAGAATCAGATGTTCAAATTGTTCTAAGTGAGGATGTTAGAGAGTAGTTTTTTTGAGAAATTTTCTCGGTTTAAGTAGATCATTAAAATATTCCAAGATCAGTTTATAAATAGTGTTTTAGACATGACACAGGTGTTCCAGTTTAATCACCCTCTAAATTTTCATAGCGAGGGTGGTCCTAAGGTTGCTGAGTCTTATATTGAGTCTCTTCATAAAATCTTTGACCACTTAGAGACTCATGCTGAGAACAGAGTCAAGATGGATACATATATGTTACGTAGTTAGGGGAAGCGTTTGTGGTACATCTAGAGTTTTCATAGATAGTTGAATAATATGGTGTGTATGGAAATTCTATATATATTCGTTGATCTATTTTACCCTTAGACTCTCAATAAGGAAATTATATATGAATTCATGAGGTCGGACCATTTGATATTGTCAACGATGGACTATGACACACGCATTATTGAATTAATTTTCATCAATACAACTTTTTATAGGATGGGGCCATAGTGGAAAACATTTTCAAAATGGGATTAAATGTAATATTAAGTCCCATGTCAACATATTTCAGCTAAAAAACATTCAAATTTTTTGAATCCTAATCCAATATATGATCAAAACCAGAAATATGATTTCATTGAGATGTAAGTGGTTTCTATTAGATGAAAATGTGGCCCTCCTTCTAAGAGTAGGAAATGTCACTATGAAATTGTTAACCAGAGAATTGGAAAATAGAGTACTCAAGGGGAGGAGTGGCTTACATAGGAACTTACTTGTGTAATCTTCCATAAGTGCAGTGGGTTGGGTCACATTCGTAGATGATGTCCTCGAACACTGATAGAGTGATGACCTTGTAGTGGTATGGGGATTTTTTAGATGTTCTATTTGAAAACACGAGTAATGGGTAGTGGTGGAGTAGCTAGAAAGGACTAGAGTACATTAAATATATCTTATACCCCATATCAGTCTAGAAGTTATATTTCTACTAGTTGTGGCGGTCATGGTAGTGAACATAGAACTTTTAGGAATGTGTGTCTATATCAGAAGAGCAATGAAGCTCAGGGGACTCAGATTACATCACAGGGAATAGGGGTATGACATTTACATGTTGTTCAACATACACCTGTGGATAGATATGTTGTTACATTAATAGTTATATGATCTATTCTTGTATCCTATACTCATTCTAGTTCCTAATTTGATACTGATACATCTCATTATTTTATATCTGCAAAACTTTTGATCGGTTTGAGCCCAATAGTGGAGTAAGTGAGAGGGGTTATGAAAATAAATATAAATTTGTAAGGATAGTTAGGAAACATATTATTATATAGTAGATGATCTCTCAAGGGTGGGGATTACTGTAATCTATGGTATATTTCCATCCATTAAATGTCTATATTAGTGATTGTTATTTGTATTGAATGGTTTGTAGCGTATCATGCCCACATAGATTTTTACTAGAGGACTTTGACCATTATGCCTCCTAGGGGTGAAAATTTTGTTTATCCGAGAGAGTGGGATATCAATTTTGGCCATGTAGGGCCAGCTCATCAGCAACATGGGGATCTCTCTACCTTGGTTACAAGAATGTTTTTGGATGATGGAGGTGTGAAACATGATTAATTTCCACCCGTTGTGGAATGGTTCTAGGACACCGTTGCTAAAAAAATCTCTTGGATTAAACCTAATATGGATGTTTATTTTACTATTGATCACATACATGGTGATAATCCTTTTTCCATTTGACCTCACAGAATGGATCAAACATATATTCATTATCATAAAACTTAGCTGTAGGATTTTTTTTATAATGGAATTATCGTTTTGAGTACATCACCTAGGGAAACAATTTTTTTTCAAAGAAGGATGATGGGACATCTATGTATATATTGAATAATGAATGATTAATATGATGATGATGAAGAAAAAATATTCCCTTATACATATCAATGATCTCTTTGGCCATTTTTTTGTAGTTGTGTGTTCTCTTATCTTGGCTTGATAACTGGGTATCATCAGTTTAGAGTTTCACCTATTGATATACCACAAACTACTTTCAGAAGAAGGTAAAACTTTTATGTGTATTTTTTTATGTCGTTTTGGATGATGAATTCTCCAAAATTTACTACAGCCTTGATGAACTAAATCATCCATTATTCCGGGACCAGTTTGTGGATTTTTGTGGCTGAAAATTTTGTTTTCTCTAAGACTCACAAAGATCATGGCAGCCGTCTTGACATTATTTTCAGTACATTGAGAGGGAATCCATCATATGATAAGCTATATATGTACCAATTATGGATTTATTAGGTACATTAATTTGTTCACATCATCTTAGTTGATGGAGTTTCATTTTCCCTAGAGAAGGTGCTAGCAATTTTTCCTTGGGAGTATCCCAAGAAGTTCTTCAATATCCAATGTTTTCTAGGGAAAGTGACCTATTATCATAGGTTAATCCATGAATTTTCCCACATGGAAGCCCCACATCTAGGATTGAAAAAAATGGAGTCAAGTTTAAATTGTCATGTTCTGGTGAGAATGATTTCCATGAGATGATGAAGTGGTTTACCACCACTCAAATCCTGATTCAACATAAGACAGATGAAGAGTATTCAATGTTCTGTGATGCATTTAGGATTGGACTTGGAGTATTGTTGATACAAGGTGATTGAGTTGTGGAATATTGGTTATGGTTTTTGAGTCAATATTAATGGTTCTACCTTATATAGGACCTCAAATTATCTTTATAGTTTTATTCTTTAGAGTGTTTGAAAATGATCTGTTGGGAGAATGTTTTTATGAGTATAATGACCAAAATTACTAAGGTATATACTTTCACATAAGGATTTGAACTTTGGTAGTAGAGGTGGGTTTATTATATTATTTTATTTAATTTTAATCTAGTCAATACAACTGGGAAATGAAACATTATTTCCAACTCCTTGAGAAGTAATACTCAGACTCAAGAAGTTCGAGAGTCTAGTTCATGGTGGAAGATGATAACATTGTTGTTCGAGATTCTTGTTGTGTTTTAATAGGTCCAGTAGTAGATTGCCCTCATATATTTTTTAGTTGATTCTATAATTTTGAGTCGAATTATAGAAAGAGAATGTAAGGGTCTTGAGTTATTTTCCTTAAGGGAAATTCCTAAAGGTGGTGAGTCACCTTTGAACTATTTGATAGATGAGGCTGAAATAAACTCTCTCTTGGTCCATGTAGTTGTGACTACATGTATTTGGTAGGAGATAATGTTTAAATTTCATGCCTAAAATTGGGAGGTGAATCTGGGTTTTACCAAAATTTAACGTGACCTACATCATAGGTATTTCGGGCCATGAATTAAAAATGAGATATTATTTTTTATGACATTATAATACATCAGTCAACAGGTGAAGCCTGAGAATCAATGACCTGATGTTTTATTAAATCCATTGATCATTCTGTAATGGATGTGGGTTGATGTTACCATGGATTCCAGTGTTATTATCATGAGGATGAATCAGAGTAATGATGTTATTTGGGTGATTGTGAATTTATTGATGAAATTATTACATCTCATGCATATATAAGATACATTCTAAGTGGATAAGTCATGTGACGTGTACATATGGGAGATATTAAATATACAAGGGGTTATAAGGTGTATCATTTTATACTGTGACATAAATTTCACTTTGGGATTCTAATAGGGATTATAGAAGGCACTAGGTATGAATGGATTAAAATATAATGTTTTCCACTTATAGGTGGATTGGAAGTTATAATGTACTATTTAGGTACATTTGGATATTCTACATGTCTGTGTTCTGGACATTGGTGGGTCATGGGAGAATAACCTATCACTCGTTGACTTCCCCTCTAACAAAAATCATCCAGAAACTATTTAGATGAAAATATATGAGGACATTTATTATAGAACATGATGATTGCCTCTATGTTGGATGAAGGAATGTGAGTAAGAGAAGTCTGGACCGAGTATCATGTAGTAGATATTATATTAGGTACAGAAATATTAGATATGTATAGAAACATCTTAAAGTAGGATGAATTAATATGATGATATATTTCGATGACACCTTGAGTTTATAGTAGGTTATCGTGGTTCCATTCTGGTGTCTCAAATATTTTTTCTCAGTAGGATTCAAAGACAGGGTAAGATGGCACCTAGGATTGTCACATGCATAGTTTATTTTAAATGTATTTTTATTTTAATTTCCATTAATACTTTGTTTTGGGGGTTTCCAATGGTTTTTTGGAGAATATGTGAGTTTTCGTGAATTGGGCCAAACCGTGATCCCAATTCCAGATTTAAAAATAAATTTTGTTTCTTTTATAACTTATTCATTTTTTAATATTTTTCACTCATTCCAACTCCTAAATGTCCTCCCTGAGATATTAACACTAAAATTAAAATTTGTAGCCTTTTTAAATCCATAACAAAGGTTTAGTTGGGTTTTTATTTAATGGATTGGGCCTGCCGGGAAGCCCATATCTAGTTTTAAAAATTAATATTATTTATTTAATAACCTATTCAATTTTAGGTATTTTTCGGTGATTCCAAGACTCATATGCGCCACATACACCCCTTCACTCCCCCAGACTCTTTACCCCCTCTTTAGAGCTATTAGGAATCTTGATTTATGGAGGAACATCTTAGGGTTTCTAAAATCGGCCAGATTTGATGAGGTATGTTCATTCAATCATAACTCTCTCAATTCATTCTCTTTTCCCTCCATTAGAATTCCTAAATGACCTAATAGGGCTTGTGCGAACATACCTAGAGTATTGGCCGTTTTAAAGTTCAGATAATATTTGTTGGGGGAGATTTATTCTAGATTTCTCATGTAAGTTAGTCCATTTCATTTCCCCTTTCAAATTGATTAGGGTTTCATTCTATTTTATTAGGGTTTCCTCCATTTTTATTGAAGTGAAAAATGACCAGTGGGTAGGGGTTAGAACCTATTGTTTAAATTTGGGTTTTCTTGTCCAATTTTCAATTTTATGTTTGATTTACCCTTCCTGAGGTGCGGCGGTGGTGCGTTTGTGTTTTCGCACAAAGGATTCAATGGTTTCATTTGATTTGGTAGGTGGTTCCAATGTTGATGAAATAATTGTGTATTAGAATGATGTATTTATCATATTTTCATATTTATATAATTTTATTATTCCTGCAAAAATTGGTTCTAATGATGTTTCTATTGCAATTAAATTTAAAATGCCAATTTGGTGTGAAATTGGGGTTTTCCAAAGAAGTGGTTTGTTTGTTTATTTGGGGATTTCCTATACACACTTAGTTGTTTTTATTGATCTTTAATAAGGCATAAAATACTTTTTATAATGTTTATACCCTTTGGTTATTGCTGCAAAAATGGGTTTTAATTGTGTTTGTAAAGAAAGTGAAGTTTGGTTCCACTTTTGTGTGAAAATGAAGGTTTTACAAAGATAACACTTCTTATTTTACATGGGGATGCCTGATAATTGATTTGTTGTTTTAATTGAAATTTATTGGGATGAATTTACTATTATGGTAACTTAAAAGTGTGAACATAGTGTAAAAGTGGGTTTCTTAAGGGGTTTTGTGTGCAAAACAACACGAGATTTTGAGAAATTGATTTATTCAAATTCAAAGAGTTTGTTGTGTGTTTTAAGTGGTATAAAATGAGATAGATACTATATTTGGTATATGTGACCAATAGTGATGTTTTAGATTAAAATGGATATGTGTTAAATCCTGAAATTGTTTGAGCACAAAGGGGCAAGCCCGGGTACCTAGGTGGGGCAGATTTGTACTAGTACAGCTAGTGGACCGGATGGGTTTTGTCCCTGTTTCACTTAGCATTTGGATAACAAAAAATCTAACTAAGCTATGTGCATGATGATTGGGGACCAATAGGTTATGGGTATGTTCCCTACTAGTGGATCGTGCATGAGAATGGATTTTACTATGGTTACATTACACCGAGGTACGAGGTACATGGGGCCCGAGACTATCTAGTGCCTAGGGGTGTTCCTGGTTTTGTTACTCATTGGTTTTGTGGAATTTGCCCTTGTATTTGGGTGTCTTTGGAATTATATTTAATTATATAACATTACTATTTAAATGTGTTAACATTCTGAAAGTTTTATCTGGAAAAATGTTTTCAATTTAAAGTATCGTTTCTTGGAATTTGTCGCATCTTTTCATTGAATATTAAAACTACTTGCTTTTTCACCTTGTATTGCATGCACCTTGGAATTATTAGGTGGTATCCTATTGGGATTAGGCTCACTCCCTACTTACACCCCTTGTGTGTAAGTAGATTTTATTATTTTTTTTAACTCTGGTAAAGGAAAGGCCAAGGGTGATGGCGGTTCTAGGTGTTAGTCCCCATAGTTGGGGCAGAGTTGAGGAGACGACTTGCGTGTGATGACCCCCTTGTCATGTGGAGTCCTTGGGGATTTCTTTATATTTTAATTCTTTGTATTTGAACCTATTTTATTTTATTTAATCCAATGTATTCAGTTCTGGTTTTTTTTATTAAGACTTGTTTGGCTATAAATTTCAGAATTTATATTAAGGATTATTTTTAAGGCTTAATGCTTTCATATTCGGGTAAATAGTTCCCAAACAAAGATAAATGATACCCGGGCACTTGTGCCAGGCCGTGGGGATAGGGAACGCCCTTCAGGCCTTGTCACAGGCTGGGTTTGGTGCCGGTTTTTTCCGCGACCAGATTCGGTTCGTGACAAAATGGTATCAGAGGAGGTTCAGGTTAACTCTTTGGGTCATGTTATTCGGGGAAGAGTCAGGATATTATAGAGATAGGATTGTAGGCATTGGTATTCTTGTTATGGGTAGTGTGCCTGATCCCCACACCTCACGATAGCATTCATGTTTCCTGGGGAAGTTAGGATTTATATAATTCCTTTGTATTTCTTATTTTAATTATGGTTAGGGGAAATGTAAAGACAGTTGGGTTAATGGTCTCAATGTGCTCGTTGGGCCGGGCATGCCATGTGGAGCCGGGGATCTTCCCTAGAACACTATTTGTGATGGTTAAGTTATTGGGGTATGGTCGCCAACCATATGTCCAGGTCACCCATTGAAACTAGTTTCCTCTCGCATTGTCTTGTGTTCCTTAATTTTGAAATCTTGGAACTTTGGTTTTAAAGTGACTTGGTTTTAAGAAGTGTAATGTTTTTGTGAAATGATTTTCAAATAAATATGGAATGGTTTGATTTAGGAAATGGTGGAACTGAATTTTCAGAATTATATTCAAATGGAAACTGGTGTGCTTACACCTCTTTTTAAAAGTAGAAACTATACTGAAGTTGGTTTTGAAAATTTGTTTCTAATAGAGTTTTCTAAACAATAAAAGGGTGTTTTAATGGGATGATATTTTTTAAAATTGATATGAATATCTTTAAATTGAGTTATTGTATAAATTATTGTGTCTTTCTAAAAATTTTAGTAATATTGGAATTGGTATTTTGATCTCCTGGTTAGCATTTTTGAAAAAAAGGATGTGTTGGTTGATCGTTTTGGTTTTGAAAAGTTGAAATAATATTTGTTTTAACCTTTGGTATTTCCATGAGTAACCACGTGCATGGGGTTATATGGTATGATGGATGGTTTATGGCATGACTTGATGAGTGCTGGGACGAATATGAGGAGGGTGCCCGGTGTGGCACAAAAACATGCATGTGTGAGGCCCATGGGGTACCATTGGTGGATATGCTTACTGCTAAACAGTTTGTTTTCAAGGAAATAGTTTTAAAGAAAAACACGATGTCTTGATGAATAGTTTGGAATAGTTTGTATTTTAGGTTTTTGATAATGTTGATGTTGTGGAATGTTTTGAGTCCAAGAACCCCTCTTGTTTGAACTGTGTTTTGGGTTTGTGTTTGGTCGGTGAGCTGTATTGTAGGGACGGTTAGTGGTATCTTTTGTAAAATGTTTTGGGATTGCTTTTTTGTGGTTCCCTTCATGTGTTTGGATATGGATTGTGGTATATTGTGACCAATAGACCATCTTGGTTGGGTCCTTTGGTTCAATCGTTGGATAAGGTTTTCCCCATTAATGGTTAGTGTACAACTAAATTGCAACCCGGATTGTTTTTCCTTTTGAAGACCCTCCAGTTGATCAATATAAGGAATATTTTTGTTGATATTTTTAGATTGAGTCTACACCCTTTCCTTTCTTTGATTTATAGATCCTCTTATAATGGGAGAGTGCTCAAGGAAGGTTGATAGAGACCTTAGTTTCTTATGTTTCCTAATACGTCGAAGGTGGATGTGTTCTAGGGTTGTAAGTGTGGATGACTGTCTCGAAGGTTTCTAAGAGGACCTTTGGGTTCTTCGAAGTTTCTTTGATGCATTAATTCATGTCAAACCACCAGTGGGGGAAATATGGTCATGATAGGATATTGTGGCCACTTTCTAGAATTGTGTGTTGTTTGGGGATGTTGTATAAGGTCCCTCTCCATGAATTTTTTATATCAGTCACAATAGTCATGTTCGGTGATGCCTTATGATGTCATGTGCTCGATTGAGCTTAGAGGTGAATGTCGTGAAATCCTATGAGAGTCCTTGTTTTTTTGGGAGAATGTCTCCCTTGGAAAAACTTCAAAATCATCCATTTTAGATGAAGGCGAGTGTTGGTTTTCTTTACTTATACTGTTTCTCACATGAAGAAATAAGGTGTGATGTGTGTGCATCTTCTTAGCCCTTGTTTCAGTGACATATCGGGATCGGGTAAAGTGAGTTTGGAATGTGTTATGTCTGGAAAACTTATCTGGGATTGCGTTGTAGTTGTTGGTTGGATCGATATAAGAATTATCATTCATGGGTTTCCTAAGCCAAACTACGAGGCCGAAGATGATTCAATCTTTTGAGCTCCAGCCATAGGTCTCGGAGAGAAGTTGGCTCGTAGTCAGGGGAAATCACAGGGTCATTTAAAACCTTATACAAAGTCATTTCCTCAGTATGAAAGTTAGGAAGATTTTAAACTTATGGTGTCATAATCTTTCTTCTATTTTCCATGTTCGGTGGAAATAGGTGGAGGGTCGTGTGTTGATGTCATCACCCAAGGTTATTTCCTCCCCCTTTTAGTTTCCACTGAGTCTTTAGAGAAAGGTTTGAAGATTGTATACTCTATTTGAGAACACGGTTTTTACTTGGATAATAGTGAACATGCCCCAAAAATCATGTGGAAAGATGGATCCCAACTATTAGTGCATGGCTTCCCAAACCATGCAAACTAACCATGTGGTCTCCCCAACTCTTTAAATTTTGGGGGCTTTCTTTACTGGCCAGTGCTGGTTGGTTAAGATGGTTGGTTCTTATGGTGGGGAGACCCACTATGAGTCTTATATAATTTCTTTTGTAAATTTCTAATGAAAGTATATCCTTTGTACCGGTGAGTCCATTTAGGCCTCCCCCTGTTAGTCTCCTGATTCTGTCTCGAAAAAAATATTGGTTGTCTCTTATAGTGGGGAGTGTATTTGTGTCCCCCCGTACCAGTAACATAGATTTTTTCATGTTCTTGGTTTAGTGTATATAGTCTCATTTGGAGCTATGTAGCTACCAACATCTTTCTTGAGTAAGTGTTGGGAATGGAGAGGGCCCAATGGTTTAGTTAAGGTAAGGAAAATGTAACATTTTTTGAATTTTTTGTTCGTTTGGGTGAGTTGCTTGAGTCTTGTTCGGATAGTGTTTGAGGAGTTTTATTTTGGGATAAAGTATTAATGTGCTTGATTGTTTCCAGAAAGTAGTGTAAGTTAGGTTTGTGAGAGTATACCTTCCTTCATTGATCACTGGAGGTGTTTTGGCCTTTAAGGAATAAACCTGGCAAGAGTGTACTTCTTGGTTTCTTAGTTGGGTTTGGTTTTTGCTTTGGTCTTGATGTGACTTTCCGGGACAGAAAGTTTTCATGGTGGGGAGAATTCTCACATGAATAGATTATTTTAAATGTATTTTTATTTTAATTTCCATTAATACTTTGTTTTGGGGGTTTCCAATGGATTTATGGAGAATATGTGAGTTTTCGTGAATTGGGCCAAACCGTGAGCCCAATTCCAGATTTAAAAATAAACTTTGTTTATTTTATAACATATTAATTTTTTAATATTTTTCACTCATTCCAACTCCTAAATGTACTCCCTTGATATATTAACACTACAGTTAAAATTTGGAGCATTTGGAAATCCATAACCAAGGTTTAGTTTGGTTTTTATTTAAGGGATTGGGCCTGGCCGGAAGCCCATATCCACTTTCAAAATTTAATTATATTTATTTCATAACATATTCAATTTTATGTATTTTTCGGTGATTCCAAGCCTCATATGCGCCACATAGACCCAGCCTCTCCCCCAGACTCTTTACCCCCTCTTTTGAGCTCTTAGGAATCGTGATTTAGGGACGAACATATTAGGGTTTCTAAAATTGGCCAGATTTGATGAGGTATGTTCATTCAATCATAACTCTTTCAATTCATACTCTTTTCCCTCCATTCCAATTCCAAAATGACCTTATAAATCTAGTGCGATGATCGCATGAGTTTTGGCCGTTTTCAATTTAAGATACTAGTGTTTTGGGGAGATTCATTCTAGATTTCTCAAGTAAGTTTGTCCATTTCATTTCCCCTTTCAAATTGATTAGGGTTTCATTCTAATTTTTTAGGGTTTCCTCCCTTTTTATTGAAGTTAAAAATGACCAGTGGGTGGGGGCTCGAACCTAAGGTTTAAACATGGGTTTTCTTGGTCCAATTGTCTATTTCTAGGTTTGATCACCCCTTCTTGATGTGTGGTGGTGGTGCATTTGTGTTTTCGCACAAAGGATTCAATGGTTTCATTTGATTTGGTAGGTGATTCTAATGTTGATGCAATCATTGTGTATTATCATGCTGTATTTATCATATTTTAAGATTTATATAATGTTGTTATTGCTGAAAAAATTGGTTCTAATGATGTTTCTATTGCAATTGAATTTAAAATACCAATTTGGTGTGAAATTGGGGGTTTTCCAAGGAAGTTGTTTGTTTGTTTATTTGGGGATTCACTATAAACACTTAGTTGTTTTTATTGATCTGTAATAAGGCATAAAATAATTTTATATTGTTTATCCCCTTTGTTTATTGCTGTAAAAGTGGGTTTTAATTGTGTTTGTAATGAAAGTGAAGTTTGGTTCCACTTTTGTGTGAAAATGAAGGTTTTACAAAGATAACACTTCTTGTTTAAAATGGGGATGCCTGAGAATTGATTTTTTGTTTTAATTGAAATTTATTGGGCGGCCTTTACTGTTTTGGTAACTTACAAGTGTGAACATAGTGTACAAGTGGGTTTCTTAAGGGGTTTTGTCTGCAAAACAACACAGGATTTTGAGAAATTGATTTATTCAAATTCAAAGAGTTTGTTGTGTGTTTTAAGTGGTATAAAAAGAGATAGATACTGTATTTGGTATATGTGACCAGTAGTGCTATTTTAGATTAAAATGGATATGTGTTAAATCCTGAAATTGTTTGAGCACCATGGGGGAAGCCCGGGTACCTAGGTGGGGCGGATTTGTACTAGTACGGCTAGTGGACCAGATGGGTTTTGTCCTTGTTTCACATAGCATTTGGATAACGTCAACTCTAACTAAACTATGTGGATGATGATTGGGGACCACTAGGTTAGGGGTATGTTCCCTACTAGTGGATCATGCACGAGAATGGATTTTACTATGGTTACATTACACCGAGGTATGAGGTACATGGGTCTGGAGACTATCTAGTGGCTAGGGGTGTTCCTGGTTCTTTTGCTTAGTGGTTTTGTGGTATTTTCCCTTGTATTTGGTTGTATTTGGAATTATATTTAATTAGATAACATTACTGTTTAATTTTTTTAACATTATGAAAGTTTTATCTTGAAAAATGTTTTCAATTTAAAGTATCCTTTCTTGGAATTTGTCACCGCTTTTCATTGCATATTAAAACTACTTGATTTTTCACCTTGTATTGCATGAAACATGGAATAATTGGGTGGTATCCTATTGGGATTTGTCTCACACCCTACTTACACCCCTTGGGTGTAAGTAGACTTTATTATTATTTTTGACTCATGTAAAAAAATTCCAAGGGTGATGGCGGTTCTGGGTGTTAGTCCCCAACGTTAGGGCAAAGTTTTGGAGACGACTTGCGGGTGATGACCCCCTTGTCGTGTGGATTCCTTGGGGATGTCTTTCTATTTTCATTTTTTGTATTTGAACCTATTTTATTTTATTTAATCCAATGTATTCAGTTCTGGTTTTTTTATTAAGAATTTTTTGGCTATAAATTTCAGAATTTATATTAAGGATTATTTTTAAGGCTTTATGCTTTCATATTCGGGTAAATCATTCCCAAACCAAGATAAATGATACCCGGGGACTTGTGCAAGCCCGTGGGGATATAGAACGCCCTTCGGGCCTTGTCAAAGGCTTGGACTGGTGCCAGTTTTGGCCGCGACCAGATTCGGTTCGTGATAAGGATTGTTCGATTTTTTGAGGTTATAGAGAGAATTGATTTAGTGTATTATTTATTGACTCTTCCAAAGTGGTATAGTTCTACGCACAATGTTTTTCATATTTCTCCACATTTGTGGTATCACCCTGAACAATCTCATCTGATCGATGTGGATGATAATGAAATTGAGATAGATTCTTCATTTTGAGGAATATGGTATACGTTTTGTGGGTCAGTATGAGTAAGTGTTGTGAGTAAAGCCCATACTGATATTTCTTGTATAGTGTAAGCATGGTCCTGATTATGAGTAATCATATGAGGGGGATAGAGATAAGTGTGCTCAGTGGCCTAATATTTTTATCTATAAATTGTAAAGATGGATGGTAGGATTTATCATTTATGAGTTGTTATATGGTGAGGAGATTGTAAGATCCCAACATTTTAGGAGGATTCTTTTACTTAAGAAAATTTTTATCATTGATTCTATTTATCTTGGTTGGGATTTTATTAGTATTTGTTTTTGGTAAAAATTAATAATTTTTTGTGGAAGATGGGTTGTACACAGTTTCAGCATCATTTTCCCAAACCGTGTGTCTACCCCAGAAATATTTTCAAACCCACACAGGGGGGATTTTCATCGATGGTTCATGGTTTCTAAAAATATTAACCATCATAATAGTAACCATGTAACCCCATGATGGGCTTCATTGTTAGGTTTTATGGTTTTAAACACTATGTGACCTAGACTAAGAAAATGTGCATGTTTGTTTAATCCCTTAATTTTTTTATTTTATGAACCCCCCAACATTCACCCACATTTATCCTGAATCAATACTAAAGGTTTTCCTTTAATTTTAGAGGATATCATATTGATTCAATGTCCATACAAATTCCATTCATAATTAATTGTTTATTGTATATATATATCTTCACCTCTCCTAGTATGAAATCTCATCCCATGTGGTTTCCTATTTCTCTAACATCTCTTTCAATTTGAAAAGGAATATTTTATTTCCCATTCATTCAGGTTTGGATCTATGTTTTTATAGATCAAACTCCAATTGGTCATGGATATATGTTTTGGATCTCTGTCTCATTTTTAATTGTGAAATTGAACATTCTACGTAAATTTGGGGAATTCCAATTTTTGTAATACTTTCGAACTATCTTGAAGTAAGTGGTCTAAATTGAAAATCCCATAGTCGTGATTATAATTGTGTGTATGGAATTGTGAAATAGAAATATCCATTTTTGGAAACTGTGTCTTAAATTTCATTAATTAGTTTGGTAAGTTAATTAATGGAATGTTTTTATTATAAAATTGATTGGATATATAGATTATAATATGGATTAATCAAAGGGATGATGTAATTTGTTAATTTTTAGGATATGGATTTACATGATTAATAAGGATTATGGGATGGTTGGATTAACAACTATGGGTTAATGGATACTGTGATGAAATATTCAAAAATGGTTTATCGGAATATTTTCATATTACTCCTTTTGATAAAAGTGAAGAACCATGATTAAATTGATAACTAAAATGGGGCACTATAAAGTGATTGTTTGATAAGAAGGCTAATGATGATTAACCTAAATACATTTTATATTATGATAAATGAGATATTTTTAAATACATGGTATTAAGATCTATGTGATATACATACGTGGGACATGGACTGATGCTTTATAATCCCATATGTGATTGACTAGTATATGTGTGTGTGGGACATGGACTGATGGTTCAAAATCCCATTTTTGATAACATTATTGTGTGGGATAGGGACTAATGCTTCAAAATCGCATGGGGCGATAGACCTATAATTCGAATCCAAAACTGCTTTCATTAGATTATTTTTCAATGTAACCATGAAATTAAATTATAATTAAAAGATAAAAGAAAACCCATGTGTTTTATGATATGTGATATCTCATGGGGAAAGTCCAAACTCTAGTCTCAGATGAAGAAGGAATTGATGGTTTCAGTTTCATCAGGAACCCAAGATATTTATGTGGTTAATTAAAAGATAATAAAATTGGTAAATTACTAATTTCATCACTTATAAATACTATTTCTACAACTTACTTCACTATTATTAACTGAATATTATTTTAGACACTATTGGTGGTTTCCAATTGAGTTGTACTCACATTCTACATAGTATTCCTAATAGGTACCTGAATAGAATTTATGTTTGAGGGAAAGGATAAGGGTAAGAGACTTATATTAGATTGATTACATTGGATGAATAATGGATGAGCAAACCAGACATTATTTTCGAGACCCAATTGGGATTATTCAATGTGTATGTATTTTGCAATGTTTCATATTGAATCATAACCCAAATATGATATGTCATATCTGTTGTTTATCATTGGTTATTGTCTTTCATGTTTTGGTCATCATGTGATATTGGTACTATTTAGGTTATGGCGATGATAATTGATTATTAGGTACTTATTTGAAATGTTGTGACACTTTGATAATTAGGCTATGGTACCCTAATTTTATATATTAAACTATCTATACAATCTGGAAGCCTCTATTGGGTGGGGACATGCTCTTGAGGTCCTGTAGTGAACCTCGTCAGTGGAATCGGCATGTGGAACTAGGATTGGGATGTTACATGATGTTCCATAGATGGATACATAATGATGGAATTAGGTATTTAGGCACTAAATGAATTAAATTACTAATTTAATTAATTAATCTTCTTAACATACCCACCAATGGCTGTCTTATCAGAACATCTAGTGTCAACCAAATTTATGATTTGAATAGTGTAAATATCATTCTCTAAATTCAATTGTGGTCTCAGACTTTTATTTTGGACTCCATTGGGTAAATATTTTATTTTATTTGAGATTTTTTCATGAATGATAAAAGTTATTTCTAATATTTTTATATAAAAAGGAAGAAAATATTCCCATCATCATTCCACAATTCATGCATTTTGTCCATATAAATAAAAAACTAACAGAAATGGTCCAAATACTAAGAATGCATCTTACATTCCAAATTTGAGGAGCTCTGATACATTCTCTCATGATACCATAGTACCCAGACCAAGGGAATACATATAAAAATAGGATCCTCTCTTAATGATCCAAAATATCCACTAGGTAATCCAAGAATGTTGATCCATCCATGATGTCCATATCTCCCTAGACAATAATTTTCATAGAATCATTCAGTTATCTCATCAGGTTTGAATCCAAGAAGATATCATGCACCTGATCAAACTATGGTGTTGATGGTAGGTAGGATATGACCTCTCCAGCACTCTACAAGATCTCGAATAGCGTGATGAATATCATGGATAAATTTTCTTTCCATTTAAATCATTAATATCCTCATTATGGGGAAACTCTCAAGAAAAAATTGTCTTTCTAAATGAACACCAATGGCCTACGAAACCAATTCGCATAATTTTTCTTTGTTCTCTGAGTCTTCCTCATCTACTCACGGATCACCTAGACATTTTCCATTTCCTCCCACACCATCTCTATCTCGATAAGAGATGCCTCCTAAATCTCAATTAAGCATATGGTTGACCAAAAAGGTCTCCCACATATGGCCTCAAAAGGATCCATGTTGATACTAGTGTGATTTACAGTATTAAAAGAAAACACTACCAAAGGTAAGTGATCCCCCTTTTCCAACCAATTTATGATATGTAATTCCTTAGGAAATCTTCCAAAACCTACATAGTATTATTGATCATCCCATAATTATTGGTGAAAAAAGATGTACTCATCCTCATCGGGATCCAAAATTCCTCCTGCAATCATCTCTATAACAGTGGAGTGAACCCTACATTATAGTCAAAGACAATCATTGATGGAACCCAACGAAAATGTATGATCTCATGTGCGTACAACTTCTTAAAACTCTTCAACAAACTCTACTCCCTAATAGAAATGAAATGTGAAGAGTTTGTAATTCAACCATCTATCAATTGGATGGCATCACGACCACACATTGTAAATGGAATAACTATCACAAATTCCATGGATATAGAATCCCATTTCCATTCTGAGATTTCAAAGGTTCCAAACAAACTACTGGAACCTGGTTCTTAGACCTCACATATTTACAAGTGAGACATCAAGTGATGAACATGGCCATGATCTTCCTCATTACAGATTACTAAAATAGTGGATAAAGGTCCCTATACATCCTCTTTACACCAGGATGTACATCCAATGGATAGTTTTTAAACTCCATCGTTATCTCCTCCTGCTTCATGACTGGAACAACATTCCTTCCATTGAAAAGGATGATGTGGTTCCCCCATCTGAGTATCCATGTAGTTAAACTCATTAGGATATCCAATCATGTAGGACTCATAGTTAATCTCTTATAACCTATCCTCCCACACATGTTCTATACGTAGAGGATAAATCAGAATTTATGGAAGATAAACCACACCATCCTCCTCTACTATGTTCATTTTCAAAAGAAACAAACTGGTTAGATGCCCCCTAAATCATGTGAGAATATGAATTCTTACTTAGGGAATATTCCCCCATGTTTCCCATTATAATAGCATAGAATATATAAATTTCATAGTCCAACTGTGACTCTAAGTAGCACATATTTCATAGGTTCATATATATCTATGTGAATACATATGTAAGAATCTGTTGGTCTATGTAAAAAAAATCTCTTTCCTAAAAGTCCATGTCTCCACATCCATTGAGTGATGACTATCACTTCAAAATATTGGTCATCCGTCACATAGTTCTTCCCATGGATTCTCGACTACCTCAACTGATCTGTGATCACTAAATTCTTCTACATTAACTGGTATTCAATCCCATCTCCAAAGGCATCACAATACACTATGTACCACATGACCTCCTTTGATAGTCTCAAAATACTTGAACACATCATCCTTAGCCTAAAATCCTAAAATGATATACTGCAACACCCATTCTACATATACATCTACCCTTTCCTTATTAGTGTGGTCATAGGGGATGAAATATTAGAGAATACCTCCATAAACCTTTTATATAAAACTACCATACTAAGATAAATCAAAACATATAACTTGTACTTGGGTGGATCCAATAAAAGAACTGCATAAATATTTTATAGTTCCATAGGTAATCCATGCACTAAAATGAAATTACCTACAAATTGACCCACATGGAACTAAAACTAGAACATATAAATATCAACATATAGCTAGTAGTCTCAAAGTTAGTCTATGAAAATCCTTATGTGCTCTTCAAGGTCGACCTCTAAAAAAGAGTATTTCACCATTTCATCAAAGAATACAAAAATATTCGTCCATGTGTGGCCATAATATCTGGTTAATCATAGCCATAAACATAGTAGGGGGTTCATTACACCAAAAGGCATCACTAAGAACTCATAGTGTATGTTGTGACATCAAAATTCCATCTTCATAATATAATTCTCATGAACCCTCAAATAGGGGTAGTTATACCCTAGATCGGTAACTGAGAATCATCTTTCACCTCACAACTAATCAAATAGTTCATCAATCCACAATAATGTGCAAAAAATTTTATCATGGAAACACATGAACCAAATATACATCTATCATTTTTAATGAACAAAACCAAAGTGTCCAGTGGGAAAAATTGGGACTGATAAAGCACTTCTATTAAAGTTACTCTAACATCACCCTAAGATCCTTTAGCTCAGTAGGACCATATGATATTCCTTATAAGATATCAGAGTGTTCATGGGATAAAAATTAATGAATAAGACAATTTAATTCCTCATAGGTAGTCTTGAAATTTAATTATGGATGAAGTCCCTATAGTAAACTATGATTTAAAGGATAATATTTCCGAAATATCTTTCTATTCAAATGGAAAAACATAAGAAGTGATATGTGGAGGGTTGCAGATTATTGCTAAGAAGTCCCACTCACTCCAACATGAGATATCTCTCACCCACAAAAGAGAATCTCATCTTATTTGTATGATGTAATATGACTAATCATAGGTGACTACCAATCTAGGCTTAGACCATGGAAAAGTAGTAAATAGCCATAATTATGTTATATTATTTCAGTATGATGATCAATAAGTCTAATGAGAAACTCTCCCCACAATGTGATAGTTTATACTACTAAAAGATTCATGATATCAAAAAGAAATTCATCCTAGGAAACGCAAGGAAATGAAATTTGTAAAAAAATTTCACTGGGAGGCCTAGTTCTTACCCCATGAGTATGGATTTGAAGGTGTTGTATTAACATGTTTAATTGTACTAAAAAAGATTATAATAAATATATATTGAACATAAAAATGTCTCATGAGCTGACAGGTTTTACGGTTCCATTGCCCGAAGCATCCCATTACCCCAAATTCTATATCACCAAGTCTAGATTGGGTTCCAGGGTGGTAGTCACATAAGGAGATCATAACATAATCCACCAACAAAGGATCCTCCTATGGGAGCCCCATCTCCTCTTCTGTAGTGGCAGTTTTCTCCATTCTTAGGAGATCCATGATAACGATGCTACTTCTTTCATGGTGATACATCTCTTATATATCTTCAATCCTAATCATGTCGGGTTAGTAAATAATGTGTCATGTTAACATACCTATCACATGCATAAAATCACATGTATATGTTTTTTCCTAGACCTCTTCACCATAAATGTGTTATGTGACATTGATTTTGTGTACCACTATGAGGGAATATACTTCTCCAAGACCTCGTCGATCAGTTCATGATATCTTTTGTAGACAACATAGACCTATGACTCCCACAACTAGGTCCATAATCATTTAATACCTCGAATGAGACAATCTCCATCACCAAAAAATTCTCTATCAATACATAGTATGTGGGAATTCACATGGTTACAACACTAGAAGAGATGTCTCTGTAGAGAACCTAGTTGAACTTCCATGCCCAGAGGTAACCATCATAAATCAAGTCATGGGTGTACCTCAAAATGTTAGTGAACCTCATATCATACATCTCAACATTCACATTTATATACAATAGCTCCAATAGATCCTGAATCTAAACTGAAAAAGAATAAAATGTGTAGTATTACTTCTGAAACAACATCTAGATGTCAGACCATGATATTTCCCACTCGACATGAATCTACGTGACATGAAACCCCTAGTTCCCTAATTCTATATTGAAAAGACAGGATGCTATGTGACCATGTGATTAATAGATTTCCACAAAAGTCTCAAAAATTAAACCGTAATTTTAGGGAAATCCTCCAATAACAGGGGATTTGAATCACTGAAGAACCTCAGATTCCTCAAGAGCTACAACATTTCATATGTGGTAATAATGTGTGCATCATCATTCTAGTTTACTGGTATAATATACTTCTCAAAAGTTGGGGGTTCTACTCCTTTCCTACATAGAGGAATGATATCATGTCTGTAACTATAGTTACCCATCCTTTTCTTACATTACTATTACATAATTTCAAAGATAAACAAAATAATAGAATTACACATAGAGGATCCTAAGGTTTATTGTCTTGGGAAAACTAGGACCATACATAACAAATACATCATCCACCATAAACATTTACTTAATTTCTTCTTCACTAGCTTCTAATTGGAACATGTCCACTCCTTACTAAATGTATAAACTTAAGGATATACATCAAACAGAGTGAGCTAGAAGCCCAGTAAGAGGATAGATAAAAACAATATATCAGGGGGTGAGCATAAACATAACATAGGAAAAAGATCATAAACATGAGAGGTGCATAAATAAAAGACATGAAATGTGGAAATGCATAAAATGAAACATAATTTCTTAGTGGTTAACTACCACACATACTTGTGAACCAAGACAACATCTTGTTCACACATCATATCACATTTACTCATGAGATTCATCACTTTACCCAATGCATTGGAGCACTGTATAATTCCAGGTGCACCCGTCACATCATAACATTATCATTATCATGCTTTCCACATAGAACACATATCAAACATTTACATAAATAAACCATGTAAAGGAATGGGTTTAATATCATAATAACACATTCATAATCTTTGAGTTCCCAAATGAAAGAGGGAATAACAAACATGTTACAAGAACTGTCCACTTTGAGTGAGAAGTAAAAGGGGTGTTCTTAAAGGAAGAGTTCTTTTGGAAAACATTTTGTTGGACATATAAACCAGTGAAAAACTTGTATATCCCAGAAGTTTAAAGGTAATCATGAACAAATGATCTTTGAGGAGTAACCATATCAAAATGGAGTGAAAGAGGGAGAACCTGAAGGAAGAAAATTGGGTTCGAGATTTCCCCTTACCTTGTACCCAAATGCTTCCTTCTATTTAATGTCCTGTATAATGACATTATATTCATTAATTATAAATCCATAACCATGTGTAAATTAATAGGGTTATTTCTCATTTCACTGCGTCTTATTATGTTCCTTTGGATGACTTATACAGTTTAAAAACATTGTTCGGAGATGTCATTTTTATGGTTTTTCTTGGGTGGTTCACTTGTATTTTGAAATTGATGTTTGGGTAGAACATGAGTAAACATACAGAAATGATATTACATGTTATTAATGATATTACATGAGATTTAATGATATTATAATGATTTATATTAGATCCATGTGGACGAATCATTAGATAATAATTTAGTTATGATTATTTGGGTTAATTTGAGCGGTTTTTGGATCACAACGAACTTGTTTTATCTTTTCACTTAGTAATATGTCCATAGGTTATTTCCCAAACATTAAATAGAACATAATACATATAACATATTCTGGTTCAAACATAAAAATGGCTTCATGACCATATCTGATGGTATAAATGGAAGAAGAGATCATGTCGTTTTTGAAGGTGATAAATAACACCTCATGAACAACCTTCTCTTTAATAAAATAAAAGGAAGTGGGAAAGGGTGTGGAGTAATATAATATCACATTAGAAACATAAAATAACATTATATGTATAATACTGGAGTTAAAAAACAATTTTGATGAATATTGGTGGGGAGAGATCATGAAATGAACTTGAACTTGAAAGGAAATTAAAGGATGGAGGGAAATTACCTCTTAAATCCTTCTCTTGAGAACCTCCTTAAGGGCCTAAGCTTGGACTTTTGATGAGACGAGAAACTCTTGGACATGGGGGATGGGATAGGGGAGATTATTGGGAGGATCGTAGACAATTCATGAATCTTGAGAGGTGTGGTTTGGCAAGAGGAGGGGGAGGGCTTATTTATACATGAGGAGGGAGGTGTTTCTGGTATAAAATATTAAATAAAATAATATATCAAAATTTAGACTTGTAATAGTAGTTTTTTGACATCATAAATCATATATTAATATAATATAATTATTGTTAGGCTATAATTATTCTTTATAATCCGAATTCATTAATTTATTAAAAGGAATGTGAATGAAAGAGAAAAAGACACTTTAAGAAATCACATTTTGACTTTTGACTTTGGAAAGTTCTTTTTAGGTTTGAGAATTGGATTTATTGAATTTTAAGGAACCATTTATGAGATTTAATATAACTTGACTGAAACTAACGTTCTATAATGTTTATTTCATCATTACTTCATTAATGATGCAATTTAGTATACATCGATTATGCGAAAAACTGTATTGTTTTTACTATTCTTCTAAAAATTGAAGTATTTCAGAATAAACCCAAAAATTTACCCCTACCATTTTTCGACATGTAGAATCCAAAAATTATTTCCATTTTTTAAAATTAATTTTCTAAATATTATTTATTTAATATTTAATTAAAATCATAATTTACATAAAAACAGTTTTTAAAAGTTAAAAATGATTTTATAGTGCTTTCAAAAATTACGTAGGGTCTTCTAAAATTATCTAAAATAATAAGACATTTATTCAATAATTTATGAATACATTTTCGGGAATAAATATTCTTTTAAATTAAATTATTAATTATAATTAATTATTTATGACAAACAAAATACCAAAACGTTTACTAAGGTCAAATTGTCACTTTCTAAGATATCTAAATTTTATTTTATTATTCATAGGTAATGTTACTCTTATGTTGGATGATTTACAATTCATAAGGGTTATATAACTATTCTTAAGGGTATGTTACTATTCTTAATGGTATGTTACTATTCACCAAGAATTATTTTTTTCATTAGACTCCAAAAATCATCTTGAACAGAACTGTGTATGTAGAATTTTCAATATTCCTAACACAGAAGATACCAACTTATATTTAATGGTCACTTATCTCTTAGTGGTTCATTATGTATTGATTTCATGTTAATATATAGCATATTTATATGAAGGAAATTTCTGTTGAAAAACTTTTTTTCGTTACATTCTTCCCCCCTTAAGAAATTTCACCCTCGAAATTTCATTTTACATAAACAGGTGAGGGTACTTCTCCTTCATTTCCTCTTATGGTTCCCAAGTTTCTTCCCCAAACATATGGTTCCTCCACAACTCTTTGACAAAATGGGTTGTCTTGTTGTGTAGAACCTTATCACTTCGGTCCAGAATCATTACTGGCTGCTCCTCATAGGAGAGATCATTTTCCAGCTGCACCACCTCTAAGTTTAGTACATGTGAGGGGTCTGGTAGGTACATCCTCAGTAGTGATACGTGAAAAAAATCATGAACATGAGCCATATTCAGTGGATTTCTAGACGATATGCCACGACTCCTATGCGTTCAAGGATCTCAAAGGGGCCAATATACCTTGGGCTTAGCTTCCCTTTCTTCTTGATTCGCATGAATCTCTTCCATGGAGATATTCGAAGGAAGACATTATCTCTAACGTCAAACTCCAAGTCCCTTTGACGGTTGTCAGCATAACTCTTTTGCTGACTTTGAGTAGCTTTTATGTGTTTCTGGATGACTTGAACCTTCTTGGTCATCTCTTGAACAAGATCGGTCCCAAGTAGCTTTCTTTCACCAACTTCATCCCAACAGGTTGGAGTTCTACATCGCTTCCCATAAAGAGCTTCATACTGAGCCATTTGAATACTTGAGTGGAATCTATTGTTGTATGAGAACTCAACCAATGGGAGATGACGTTCCCATCGACATTTGAATTTTAGAGAGTAGGCTCTTAGCATATCTTCAAGCGTCTGAATAGGCCTTTCATACTGGCCATCAGTTTGGGGGTGATAGGCCATGCTAAAATTTAATTCAGTACTCAAAGCATGTTGAAGGCTCATCTAGTACGTAGATGTCAACCTTGGATCACAGTCAGAGACAATTGAGAGTGGAACACCATGCAGTCTCACCACTTCCTTCACATATATCCTTGCATGTTTTTCAAGTGAATGGTCTTCCCGAATAGCGATAAAATGGGCAGTCTTGGTGAGTCGGTCAACCACAACCCATATCGCATTATTTCCCTTTGATGTTTTCGGGAGGCTTGTGACAAATTCCACAGTAAAATTTTCCCATTTCCACATGGGTATAGGCAATGGCTGCATCATACCTTTGGACTTTTATCGCTCAGCTTTGTTTTGCTGACATACCAAGCCCCTTGATATATATTCTGCAATTTCCTTCTTCATGTTATCCCACCAGAAGAGTTCTCGGAGATCACAGTACATATTGGTACTCCCATGATGGATAGAGAAAGTTGAGCTATGTGCATTATCCAATAGCTCCTTCTTTATCTCGGGTGATGAAGGCACAAAAAGCCACGTTCCAAACTGAATCACACCATCATCGTCGATATGGAACTCTTGCAGCCTCCCATCCTCTACTGCATCCACCCTATTTTGTATCTCTATATCATCCCTTTGGGCTTCCATAATCTTATCTTGTATGGATGTTTGCGAAATCATTTGGGTGAGGTAGGATGTATCCCCTTCCCTTATGATTTTCAAATCAATTCTTTGCATATCCATAAAGATAGGGCCTTTCCCAATCTGCAACATTGATAGAGTAGAAGGTTCTTTCCTTCTTAGAGCATCAGCTACCTTGTTCACCTTTTCAGGATGATAGTGAATAGATCAATCGTAATCATTGATTAGCTCTAACCACCTCCTTTGACACATGTTGAGCACCTTTTGTGTAAATATATACTTTAGGCTCTTGTGGTCAGTGTATATGTCACACTTCTAACCATAAAGTTAGTGCCTCCAGATTTTCAAGGAAAAACCACGGCTTCCAGCTCTAGATCATGCGTCGGGTAGTTCTGCTCATGGATCATCAACTGTCATGAGGCGTAGGCTGTCACATTATCATTTTTCATCAGTACACAACCCAAGCCTTTTTTTGAAGCATCACTGTATATCACAAAACTTTCTCCATTTTTTGGTAGTGTGAGTATAGGTGCAATGATCAGTCTTCTCTTTATCTCCTTGAATATTCCCTCACATTCTTCCATCCAGGCATACTTTACCCCTTTCCTTGTTAACTTAGTTAGCGGGCATGACAATTGTGAGAAAGTTTCTCACAAAATGTAGGTAGTACGAAGCTAATCCAAGAAAACTACGGTTTTCTGTGACACTAGAGGGTCTGGGCCATTCCTCAATCACCTTTGTCTTTGAAGGATCCACAGATATTCTCTCACTTGTGATCACATGTCCCATGAATGTGACTTGATTTATCAAAAAGTCACACTTGCTAATCATGGCATACAACTTCTCCTTTCTCAATGTCGCCAACACAAGTCTTAGAGGTTCTTCATGTTTCTCCTTGCTCTTGGAGTAGATGAGAATATCATCAATAAAAAATACCACAAATTTTTTGAGGTAATTTCTAAAGACTCTATTCATCAAATCCGTGAAGATTGCAGGGGAATTAGTAAGTTCGAAGGGAATCACCAAAAAATCATAGTACCCATACCTTGTACGGAAGGCAGTCTATTGAATATCTTTTTTCTTCACCTTTACCTGATGATATCCAGAACTATGATCCACCTTTGAGAAGTATTAAGCTCCTCTTAACTGGTCGAACAAGTCATCAATCCTTGTGAGAGGATACTTGTTCTTTATGGTGATCTGGTTAAGTTCTCGATAATCGATACACAGCCGCATTTTTTCATCCTTCTTCATCACAAAGAGCACTGGGGCTCCCCAAGGTGATGCACTAGGGAGTATGAACCCTTTCTTCAAATTCTCTTACAGCTGCTTCATCAACTCCTCCAGTTCTATAGGATCCATCCTATAGGGACACTTTGAAATAGGATTAGCTCCAGGTATGTGTTCAATTGAGAAATTTACCTCATGATCCCAGGGAATTCCGGGTAACTCTTTGGGAAATACATCATCGTCTTCCTTCATGATGGGCATTTCCTCAAGGTTGGAACATTACATCGAATCAACTATTTTGGTGAGGTATTCTTCTTCATAGGGAATCAACACCCACACCATTGAAGGATTTTTCAAATTATACTCATGATCTTCCTTCCATTTGTAGAGGATAACAGGATAGTTCGGAATGTGAAAAGATATTTACTTTTCCCAACAGTTGATATGTGATCTATATAACAAGAGCCAATCCATTCCCATTATAGTATCGAATTCCTCCAAGAGAAGTATTACGAGATTTTTCAGAAGAATCTTCCCATATACGTCAATAAGAGAAGAGTCAAACACTTGGGTTGCAAGGATTGCACCACTTGGTGTTTTTACAGATATCTATACTTTAAGTTTTTGGGGCTTCGATTCTATAGTTCTATCAAACTTTCAAGTTATAAAGGAATTCCTAGAACCAGAATAAAATAAGACTTTTTCTATTCTTGAGTGAATAGGAAGTGTACCTTGTATGACTTCATTATCATGCTCCACCTTTGCAGTAGTGATTACATAAGCCTTTACTTTTTCCATTGGATTTGGTGGTTGCTGACACTGATTACCCTCGAGAGCTCGAGGTTTAGTGCACTGGTTTGCATAGTGCCCTAGCTCCCTACAATTGTAGCATTGAACCATGGGTGGTTCACTCCTTTTATCAGCTACATTCTCCTTCATTTTTGTGTATTTTCGACACTCTTGAGTATGGCGTCCTTCTTTCCCACACTTGAAGAATTTCCCCGTCCCTTTGAGGTAGCTCCCATTGTGCATCTTCCCACATTTTTGGCATGTGGGTCGTTGATTTTTCTTCCCACCATTATCATTAGATCCACCAGCATGAAACTCCATCTTTCATTTCTTATCTCCATAGCCATGGGACCATTATCCAAACTCCACTCCACTTTGAGAGCACACCAAAAAACTTCTTCATAACTCCCAATGTCTAGAATTGCAAGAGCCTTTCAAAGGTGTGGTTTTAATGCAGTGAATAATCTATCAATTTTTCTATCATTATTGATAACAAAACCCGAAGCGTACCTTGAATGCCTTGTGAAATTCACTTCATAGGGTGTGATAGATTCTCTTTCTTTTTACTTGAGCTCTCTGAATTCTCTCTCCATTTTTGTGTGAAGAGTTCTTGGGAAATACTTATAAAGAAACATTATCTTAAAGTCTTCCCATTCCATCTCTTCAATTTTCTCTCGTGGCTTGGTGTTCTTAATCAATTCCCACCATTGATCAGTTTCTCAATGTAGATGATAAATGGCTAGAGTTACCTTCTCCATCTCTGAACAGTGAAGCACCGAAAAGATCTTCTCCTTGGATTTGACCCACTGTTCTACAACTAGTGGATCGGAAGATCCAAAAAACGTCGGTGGTCATTGCCGCATAAAACATTCAATAGCCAGTTTCTCCCTATTTGGTGAAGGAGGAAGTTCCCGATTATTATGGTTATTATTCATAACCTGAGATAATTGGGTAAGAATCGCCTTGAAGTTTTGAACTCCACCTCCAAAATCATTGGGGATGTCGTTCGGGAAATCATTGCATTGTCCCTTGCATGAGTTGTTGGTCTGATTTCTCCTGGTTCCCAACAATTTCTAAAATAGAAAAGGTTAGAACAAAACATAAGTAAACAAGTAATGAATAACATATTCATTTAAACAATTTATACTGAAAACATAACATATGGGATCCCTAGGTAAAAATTCTTTTGTAAATATCTGTACTTAGTCTCATACTAGAGGTTTTCTCTAGGGTTTACTAATCCTAATTCACAAATTAACTAAACCTTGGCTCTAATATCAACTATAGAGATCCAGCCTTTTCTTACATTACAATTAAATCATTTCAAAGCTAAAAAACATAATATTATTACACATAGAGGATCCAAAGTTTTAGTGTCTTGTGAAAACTAGGACCATACATAACAAATACATCATCAACCATAAACATTTATTTAATTTCTTTTTCTCTATCTTCTAAGTGGCACTTGTCCTCTCCTTAGTACATGTAGCCACCTGAGGATATATATAAAAAGGGGTGATCTAGAATCACAGTAAGAGTATAGATAAAAACAATATTTCATTGGGTGAGCATAAACATAACATAGGCAACAGATCATGAACAAGAGAGGAGCTTAAATAAAAGACTTGAAATGTGGCAACGCCTAAAATTAAACGTCATGTATTTGTGGTTAACTACCACACATACTTGTGAACCAAGCTAGAATCCTGTTCACACATCATTTCACATTTAATCATGAGATTCATCACTTTACCCAATGTATTGGAGAGCTGTATAATTTTGGGCGCACCCGTCACTTTGAAACATTCATAATTTCGCTATATAATTCCGGGCGCCCCCGTCACATCATAACATTATCATTATCATTCTTGCCACATAGAACCCATATCAAACATGTACAAAAATTACCCATGGAATTTAATGGGTTTCATATCATAATAACACTTTCATAAGCTTTGGGTTCCCAAAAGAATGAGGGAATAACAAACATGTTACAAGAACCGTCCACTTTGAGTGAGAAGTAAAAGGGGGTGTTCTTAAAGGAAGATTTCTTTTGGAAAACATTTTGGTGGACATAAAAACCAGTTACAAACATTTATATCCCAGAAGATTAAAAAAATGATGAACAAATGATCTTTTAGGAGTAACCATATCAAAATGCAGTGAAAGAGGGAGAACCCGAAGGAAGAAAATTGGGTTCGAGATTTCCCCTTACCTTGTACCTGAATGCTTCCTTCTCTTTAATGTCCTGTATAATGACATTATATTAAATATTTAGGAATCTAGAACCATGTGTACATTAATAGTGTTAGTTCTGGTTTCATTATGTCTTATTATGTTCCTTTGGATGACTTATATATTTTAACAACATTGTTCGGGGACGTTCGTTTTTATGGGTTTTCTTGGGTGGTTCACTTGTATTCTTAAATTGAGTTTTGGGTAGAACATGAGTAAACATCCAGAAATGATATTAAAATTTATTAATTATATTTCATGAGTTTTAATGATTTTATAATTAATTATATTAGATTCATGTGGATGAATCATGAGTTAGGAATTTAGTTATGATTATTTGGGTTAATTTTAGCGGTTTTTGGATCACAACGAATTTGTTTTAACTTTTCACTTAGTAATATGGCCATATTTTATTTCCAGAATATTAAATAGAACATAATAAATATAAAATATTCTGGTTCAACCATAAAAATAGTTTCATGTCCATATCTTAAGGTAGAAATGGAAGAAGAGAGCATGTCGTTTTTGAAGGTGATAAATTAACACCTCAGGAACAACCTTCTCTTTAATAATATAAAAAGAAGAGGGAAATGGTGTGGAGTGATATAATATCACATTATAATCATAAAATTATAGTATATGTATAATACTAGAGGTATGAAACAATTTCGATGAATATAGGTGGGTTGAGATCAAGAAATGTACTTGAACATGAAAGGAAATTAAAGGAGAAGAGGGAGGGAAATTACCTCTTAAATCCTTCTCTTGAGAACCTCCTTAAGGGCCTAATCTTGGTCTTTTGATGATACCATAAACTCTTGGACGTTGGGGAGGGTCAAGGGGAGATTATTGGGTAGAGCTTAGACAATTATTGATGCTTGATAAGTGTGGATTGGAAAGAAGAGGGGGAGGGCTTATTTATACATGATGAGGGAGGTGTTTTTGGTATAAAACATTAAATAAAATAATATATCAAAAGTTCGACTTGTAATAGTAGTTTTTTGACATCCTAAATCATATATTAATATAATATAATTCATTTTAGGATTTAATACATATTTATAATCAGAATTCATTAATTAATTAAAAAGGAATGTGAAAGAAAGAGAAAAAGACACTTTAAGAAATCACCTTCTGACTTTAGACTTTGGAATGTTTTTTTAGGTTTGAGAATTGGATTTATTGTATTTAAAGGAATAATTTATGGGATTTAATATAATTTGGCCGAAACTAATGTTCTAGAATATTTATGTCATCATTACATCATTAATGATGCAATTTACTATACACTGATTATGCGGAAAACTGTATTTTTTACTATTCATCCGAAAATTGATGTATTTCAGACCATTTTTAAAAAATATTTTCCAAAATATTGTTAATATAATATTTAATTAAAATCATAATTTACTAAAAAACAGTTTTTAAAAGTTAAAAATGATTTTATAGTGCTTTCAAAAATTACGTAGGGTCTTATAAAATTATCTAAAAAAAAGTCATTAATTCAATAATTTATGAATACATTTTAGGGAATAAATATTCTACTAAATTAATTAATTAATTAATTATAATTATTTATTTATGAATTACAATATACCAAAATGATTACTAAGGTAAAATTGTCACTTTCTAAGATCTCTAAATTTTATTTTATTTTTCATAGGTAATGTTACTCTAATGTTGGCTGATTTACTATTCATAAGGGTCATATAGCTATTCATAAGGGTATGTTCCTATTCATAAGGGTACGTTATTATTCACCAAAAATTATTATTTTTTCATTAGACTCCAAAAATCATCTTGAACAGAATCATGTATGTCAAATTTTCAGAATTCTTAACACAGAAGTGACCAACTTATATTAATGGTCACTTATCACTTAGTAGTTCATTATGTTGTGATTTCATTTTAATTTATGACATATTTATAAGAAGGTAATTTCCATTGAAAAACATTGGGTCGTTAGATTAACAACCTTAGATTTTTTTAGAAATGTTTTTTTGTCTTATGATATATAAAACGCCAAAGGAATCATTCACTACACACAACACTGTCTTGGATTGCATTACACAAAAGAGCGACCTTCCTTGACAGCTTGTGTTGTACGCAATGCCAAGTTTCACTAAACAATGATATATTATTATAATATTATGAACTAGTCGTTATGAATAGTGTTAACTGAATTTTGAATTTTATAACATTATAATTCATCATAAACATTTTCTAGAATGAGATATGAAAACAAAAACAATTTTTCAGATAAAAGAAGTATTTTTCAAACAATGCCGGTTTAACACCTTTTGATGGAACACCCATTTTAAATCTAATTTTTGACAAGTTTAAGTAAAATTTTTCAAAAAAATCTTCTTCTCTAAAAGCAGGATATAAAATTTTAAATTGGATAAAATTTTTATACTTTTCTGATAACATTCATATTTTGATTAATAGTAATAATATGCTAAATGTTTCTTAAAAAAAAATTTCATCAAGATATTTTATATGGTTAAATGATAATATTTAATAGTTTTTAATTATAAATAGAATATATTTTTAAATTTTAATATAATTTATGTCATTACAAACAATTTTACATTGAATTCATAGGTATAAACATTTCAATCTATGACAATGTATTAACTTTTAAAACCTGTTTTCTTTACAACGAGACTAATTTTAAATTAATTACTGCAACTTCTGGGATTTGAATTTTAAATAATGGATTCCATATTTGGATTCAGTTGGTCCAAATTATGTTAATAGGTTATTTTTTCGACATTATTAATAGTAACTATGGTAATTTTTATTTACTACAGTTAAAGGTAAATCGGTAATTGAGGGTAATAATATGATTATAAAATCACCCTAACACCTTCCAAAATTCTATTGGTTGAATAAAAGTCTACCAATATCACCTAAGGGTTGGACTATATTAATTTTATGGTATTTTGACCCTGAAAATTATATTATTATTATTAAAACTAAAGAAAGTGACAACTTGTCACTCCTTTATATCTTATAAGTGTAATAATTTATATTTAGTGATAAACATAAGAAAACATAAAATATGCATAGTATCCTAAAATATAATAAAATTATATACATCATGGTAATTTATTTAGAATTCATATGGATTAAAGAATTATCATTATTGATTACACAATATTGATGTAGAAATTATTTTATTGATTGAAATATCAAATAAATGGATTTAAAATTATTAAAATAAATATTATATGAACTAATTAATGTTTAGAAAATATTTCATATATGAATATGAAATATTAGTAATATATTTAATATTTTCTTTCGAATACATTCTCTGTGGGGATTTTATTTAAAGGCAAATAAATGAATAGTGTCAAATTTGACACTATTGTTATTCTATAAATATAACATTTTATAAAATTGTTTAAAAATCACAATACTATTTAAAAATTATAAATTGAAATTTATATGGACGAAAATGTCATAAAATATCTAATTATGGACAATTCACAACACATATGTAATTATTTATAACAATTTAAAATATAAAATATTATTACCACACATAAACTTAACTAGATTAAATATAGATAAATCAAGTGGATAAGGTTCAAAATAAATTCCGAACATGTATACATCGTATCGGTTGAAGATATGACAGACCTATCTGATTTATAATTTGATGATTAGTCATTTTATAATTTTTTAAGTGGGGTTTGAGTTTATTATAAATTAATATTTTTGAGGTTTCCAAAGGTGACCATCTCCTCACTTATATAAGGGCACCTCCTCCATCCCCTCTTTACAAAGTTATGAGCCTTTATTTTCGGGAAAACCCTGTACATTTCTCTTCTCCACTTCTCTATAAACATACTAGAGGTCCTGGACTTATTTAAAGACCATTTTTAGTGCCTTAAGAGGAGGTTTAGAAGAGGCTCATCAAAGAAGAGGTAAAATCCTTTTCTGATTCATTCATATTTATTTCTTCATATAATTCCTCTTCATTAATTTTTTCATTATAATGTAATCACATCAGTATCACTCATATACTGATATGTTATTTTATATATGAAATAAACTGATTTCACCTTTTATCCATCCTATGGAAAACTAAATCACTACGTGTGCGTACGTACAGAATACTGTCTCCACGTCGTGGTGTTATTTGTTTTCCACCCCCACCATACATGGATGGGTATAATGGTGTAAAGAATAACTATATATATTTATTATAACAGGATATTAATTTTGATATATTCTGTAATCCACTCCAGTACCATTCAATAATTTTGTAATGATATCGTCGCTCATGCGTATGTATGACTTACCGTCTCCATGGTGCGATGTGATTTATTCTACATGACCTTCATTAAACCTTGATAATATAAACAAACTGAATGAATAAATATGATATATATTATACTATTACCATTATTTTAATGATGTATCTATAACCTAAAAATAGGAAGAAAAATTTTTTCGACAAAACACGCATAAGAACATAAAGCATTGAACACTCGAATAACAAGTATAAATGAAATATTACTAATAAAAAGATAAGAATATGACCATATATGATACCATAACAATGTATATGATTCCGGAATAAGTAAATAACATTATTTAAATTATTATACTGGAGGTTCGGATATGTACAGAGCATATCAGACATAAGGTAAGGGAAAATATCGCAATCTCATTTTTATCTAAGATTGTTTATAATTATGAATTTAATGGGGAATATTTGACATCAACGTCCATGTTTCCCCAATATGTAATATTATTTCTATTCTTATATAATTTTTTAAATCCAATTTTATCTATTGATGAATTTGTAGTAAAAGATATAAAAGGAATCTTTTGTCATTTTCAATACGAGATACTTTTTGACTTCTCAGGAAAATGTATGAGAAGAATGTTTTTTTAACATATACAGCATGAATGGATTTATATGATTTCATAGAACATTATTTCCATGAAGATTACTTTACATGTTTTCAAGTTTATTTTCAATTATTTTCATTTAGTTAAAAATTGAATGACATGTTTAGAAAGTAAAAATGTATTTAAAGTATAAAGGATATTTTCCTCCGGAATGGAGTTCGAGTGTTTTAACAAAATTATTTTTAGATCTAAGATAATATAGGGTTTTGTTTTTATTCCTATTATTAAATTGATTCGATTATGATATGATTCTGTTATGATGTCATGATGTTTAAGAATCCCATTTTTATTACATGGTATATTCTTTGATTTATGATTTATGATTTTGTGGAACACATAAGAATGGTTTCATTATGAGATGGGTGGGACCTGTATCTCCCTCCAATGAATTGGGTAAAGATTTATATATCAATAGATAGACAAAGCTGGAACGACAAGTTAATCTGGTTCAGTGATAGAGGACTAGAATGAGGAGTGAACCCAGTTCAGTAATGGACTTTGTCTGCTATGATGGTCTTGTAAATGGGTCTTGACTACTATGAAATGATTTTATATGATTATTTGTGCATACCAAAATGTTTATTATTTTATGTTATGATTATCAGGAGTACATTTCACTACTATGATTTATCCCATTTCATGATATTATGATCTCTTTTGCAGTTTAAGATTTTCAATATGTTATGTTCTTATAAATATGATATGATTGATATTTCCTTTGTTTACCATTACTGAGCAATTGAGCTCATCATTTTTTATGATTTATTTTCCCTAGGCTATGAAGAAGGGTATTATGTAGGATATACCAAAAGGGACTCTAAATATGATGAAATAAATGGTAGAAAATGTAGATGATTTATGAACCAGTTGTTTAGGTTTCCCGGTTTTTAAAGACACTATACCTATACTGTCCAATCATGGTTTTGTTATATGTTGTAATAAGTATGCTTAAATTCTGATGTAATAACAATTTATGTAATGTATGGGTCATTATATTTGGTATCAGAATAAAGATATAGTCAAACTTTGGAAACAAGGATATGAAAGCCTTAGAAAAAACCCTAAGGATATGTCTAAGCATAGCACACAATCTTAGTGTTATAGAAATGGTCGTGAATAATCTATGATAAGACCTAAAGTGTGAAATTTTATTCCGGATTATGTGGTTTTCATATTATAATTAGTGTTTCTCACACTTTGCTTTTTGGTTTTAGTCAATGGCTAGAACCCGAAGGAATCATGTTAATGATGAATTTGACAGGTAATGTAATGATTGTCCCCCTAAGAAACCTAATGTTATGGGAGTTGGAATGAAAAATCATGTAGCCATGCTCACACAACATTCTCAAGCTATGAATCATGCAGTCCTTCCAAACGATCAATTGAAGGAGAATCATTCTATTGAATTCTGTATGTGCAGCATCTACCTTAATTCGTAGGGTCTTTTGATCCATTAGTGGCTGAACAATGGATGAATACCACTGAAAAGATTTTTTCAATCCTACAATTTTCTGAATATGATAATGTCATCTTAGCAGTATATCGTTTTTATGGTGAAGCTGATCAGTGGTGGAATCTTGTAAAGAATAAAAGGCAAAGGGATGAAATTCAGTCCATGGAATGAGACGAGTTCAAGAACTTATATTTAAATAAGTACTTCCCTTGTATTCTTCAAACAATGATGGATAAGGAGTTTCTTGATGTATAGAAAACGAATGATGAATTTATTGGTACCTACGAAGAAAATTTTACAAGACATGCAAGGTACACTTCATGGATTATTCTCCAACCTAAGAGTAAGATCGATCAATTCTTTAGTGGCTTAAAACCGAGTCTCCAAAGGGCATTATCCATAAGGGACTTCAATAGAAACAAGGAAATTGTTCGATGTGCTCTCAAGATTGAGATGGAGATTGGAGTAACCCATCAGTTATATGGGATTGATAAGAGGAGGAGAATGGAATTCAATGAAAAATCTATAGACCACACTGAAAATAATATGAGTTTTCCCTTATGCTCAAAGTTTGGAAGGAAACATGGAGGGAACTATCTTAAATGGACATGTAAATGTTTTATGTGTGGAAAAAATGTGATCAGGAAATTGAATGTCGAAATTATGGGAAGAATATGTATAATGATTCCATCAAAGAAAGCGATACACAGAATTTACCTCCTACACTTCAATGTTACAATTTCAAGGAAATGCGGAATTTTTTCAATCAATGCCCTAATCCAATGGTTTTGGCTGATGATCGACGTCAACAAACTCTTAAGGCCAAAGACAAGGGAATGCCACATGCAATTACTATTGGTGATGTGGATTACGATAATTAAGTGGTAAAAGGTACACTTACCTTCAAATATAAAGTAGAAAATGTTTTATTAGATTCTGGATCAATCCACTCTTTTATTTCGGAAGAAATTTCTAAGGGTATCACCGTACGACCTCAACAATTAGCTATTGAGTTAGCTATGACAACTCCCAAGGGGACAACAGTGGCATCAAAAGTTTATAATTATTCCCTAATTGACATTTGTGGGAATGTTCTTCTTTTAAATCTTGTGATCATTCCTATAGTGGATTTTGATGTGATTCTTGGCATGGAATGGATTTCCTTATATGGAGCTCATATCAATTTCTGAAGAAGGGAAGTCACATTTCATATTCCTGATCAATGTATGATCATTTATCGATACATGGATGAATATAACCTTGCAGTGGAAATTTCTTCCATATTATGGTTCTTGATTCCAATAAATGAAGGTCATTTATCTCAAATGGTTAGAGGGAAACTCATGATTAAGAATATGCCCACTGTACGGGAGTTTGATGATGTATTTCCAGGGTCATTGACAGGTCATCCACCAAATCATGAAGTTGAGTTTTCAATAGAACTCATACCTGGTGCTATGACCATTTCAAAGACACCTTATAGAATGTCCCCAATTGAGTTGCATGAATTGAAGTAGAAACTCCAATAGAATAACGATAAGGGATTCATACACCCTAATGCATCACCTTGGGGAGCACATGATCCGTTTGTTTAGAATAAATAATGATCAATGGGACTTTTCATTGATTGTCAAGAAATTAACAATCAAGATCAAATATCCTCTACCATGCTTTGATAATTTATTTGACCAATTACGCGGAGCTCAATACATTTCTAAGATTGATCTTCGTTCAAGGTATCATCAATTAAGGGTCAAAAATGAGGATATACCAAAGACGGATTTTTGTACAAGGTATGGACACAATAAATTTATAGTGATTCCATTTGGTCTTAATAATTCCAATTCTATAGTCATGGATCTAATGAATGGAGTATTTATAGACTATCTTGAACAGTTTGTGGTAGTCTTTATAGACTTTATTCTTGTCCATTCAAAGAGAAACGAAGAACATGAAGATAACTTAAGAATTGTATTGAAGACCCTTAGAAAAGAGATTATTTAGGAAAAATTTTCCATGTGTGAATTTTGGCTTCAAAAAGATTCATTTTTGTGGCACATAATCTCAGTAGAGGGGATATCTGTGGATCCTGCAAAAATAGAGGTTATCAAAAGATGGTCGAGACAAACAACAGTAATTGAGATCCGAATTTTTATTGGTTTGGCTGGATATTATCGACGTCTTCTGAAATATTTTTCACGATTATCTAATCCACTCACTAGGTTCACTCAAAAAGGAGTTAATATCATTTGGAAGGAGGAGTTTGAAGAGACTTTCAAGGGGCAATGAAGAATGTTATCCAGTGCACCTATGCTCACACAGCCATGCAGTGGAGAAAGGTTCTTGAACTATAGTGATGCATCCAAGAAAGGGCTAGGGTGTATTCCCATACAATATGATATAGTGATAGCTTATGCCTAACAACAGTTAAAATTCCATGAGAAAAATTATCCAACTCATGATTTGGAGTTAGCTACATTATTCTTTTCATTAAAAATATGGATGCATTATCTTTATGGTGAAAATTGTGATATTTATACTGATCAATATTGTTTAAAGTATATTTTCAAACAAAAGGTGCTGAATACGCACAAAAAAAAGATGGTTGGAGTTGATTAAAGTTTACGACTGCTCCATTCATTACCACCCTGGGAATGAAAACAAGGTGGGATACACATTAAGTCTAAAAGACTCTTCTAGATTATCCATGAAGAGGATCAAAAAATATCCTATATTTATGGATTTACAAAGGATGGATCTTGGAATTTAATGAAAGGGGAGATATTTTATCTTTCTCAAATGAATGTTCAACTATCTATATAAGTGAAGATTAAAGAGGCACAGAAGGAGGATATTGGTCTACAAACGAAGGTGATAAATGTTCCTGAATTCAATCTTGATTGTGATGGGATAAAAAGGTTCAGGAACCGTGTCTTTATTCCTCCCATACCAGAATTAAAGAAGTAGATTCTGAATGACTCCTTTAGTTCTTCATTCTCTATTCATCTTGGAAGTACAAAGATGTATAGTAACCTTAAAAAGTACTTTTGGTTGGATGGAATGAAAATAGATGTCGTTGAATATGTCTCTCGATGATTGGCTTGTCAGCAAGTTAATGCTGAGAGACAGAAGTCCAAGGGGGTGTTACAAAAATTACCCATACTAGAATAGAAATGGGAAAATATCACTATGGAATTTTTCACTGGACTTCCTAAAACATCCAAAGGTAATATTTCTATCTGGTTTATAGTTGATAATCATACGAAGTTATAAAACTACATTACTATTATAGAGGATTTCTCTCTTGATCCGAATTCCAAGATTTAGGTAAAGAAGAGGTAGGAATGCATGGAGTACCACTTTCTATTATATCTGATCGAGATACGAGGTTTACCTCAAAGTTTTGGTGATGTCTTTAGCATGCTCTAGATATATAGTTGAGTTTCTGCATTTCTTGTCATCCTCAGACAGACGGTCATTCTGATATGACAATTCAAACTCTAGAAGACATGTTGAGAGCCTGCTCTATGGATTTCAAATGTGGTTGCGATCAACACCCACCCTTGGTGGCATCTTCTTATAAAAATATATTTCACTCATGTAGTTAGATAGATCCGTATGAAGCTCTCTATGGAATGAAATGCAGAACTCAAACTTGATCTGATGATGTTGGGGAATGAAAGCTCTTAGGACCGGATCTTGTTATCGAAATGGAAGAATAAGTCAGAACTATTAAACAAAAGATAAGAGCATCTCATAGTCGACAAAATAGTCATCCTGATAACCGAAGAAAGGACCAATAGTTTGAAGTGGGTGATAATGTGTTCTTACAAATATCTCCTTAGAAGAGAGTAATGAGATTTGGAAATAATGGAAAGGTGAGACCTAAGTATATCGTTCATTTCGAAATATGGGATCATGTAGGGAAGGTAGCATACCGATTGGCATATCCACAAAATATCTCCCAAGTTCAGGATGTGTTCCATGTATCTCTCCTGACAAAGTAAATACCAGATCCTTCACATGTACTAATCTCAGAATTTGTACTGCTGGGGCAAGATCTTCCTTATGATGAACAACCAATAGAGATTCTGGATCATAGCAAAAAATTTCTACGAAACTGGATCACTTTCTTGGATAATGTTTTATGGAGGAACCACCAATTATTAGAAGCTATATGGGAACATGAGGATATGAAAAGCGAGAGGTAACCTCATCTATTTGTCACGAAATGACGAATTTCGAGGGAAAAATTAATTTTAAGTGGTTTGATTGTAACACCCTGAGATTTTATGATATATATATATATATATATATATATATTATGTCTTACGTTATACGCAAAACCAATTGAATCTTTCACTACACAGAACACTGGCATGGCTTGTGGTACACGCAAAAGTTACCTTTCTCGATAGCTTTCATTGTATGCAATACCAAGTTTCACTAAACAATGATGTATTATTATAATATTATAATCTAGAGGTAATGAATAGTATGAACCAAATTTTGAATTTTATGACATTATAATTCATATTAAACATTTTCTAGAATGAGGTATCAAAAAAATCATTTTTTCAGATAAAAGAAGTATTTTTTTAAAAAAATGTAGTTTTACCACATTTTTATGGGGTACCCATTTTAAATCTATTTTTTGACTTGTTTATAAGTTCAATTTTACAAAATAAACTTCTAATTTTGAATCAGGACATAAAACACTACATTGGATAAATTTTCAATAATTTTTTGATAACTTTCGTATTTTGATGAATAGTACAAATACGATAAATTTTTCTTAAAAACATTTTCTAGAATGAGGTATCAAAAAAATCATTTTTTCAGATAAAAGAAGTACTTTTTAAAAAAAATGTAGTTTTAACACATTTTTATGGGGAATCCATTTTAAATCTAATTTTGAACATGTTTATATGTTCAGTTTTACAAAGTAAACATCTTATTTTGAATCAGGATATAAAACAATACATTGGATAAATTTTCAATAATTTTTTGTTAACTTTCATATTTTGATGAACAGTACAAATACGCTATATTTTTCTTAAAAAAACATTATTCATCAAGATAATTTATATGGTTAAATGATAAAATTTAATGGTTTTAAATTATAAATATAATATATTTTTACCATATAATATAATTTATTTCATTACCATTGATTTTACATTTAATTCCTTGGTAAAAAAATTTCATTCTTTGACAATGTTTTAACTATTAAAACACATTTTCTTAACAAACGGATTAATTTAAAATTAATTACTGAAACTTCTACGTTTTTAATATTTAGAATTTGATTCCATATTTAGATTTATTGGGTCTAAATTATGTTAATAGGTTACTTCTTTTTAACATTATGAATTGTAACTACAGTAATATTTATTTACTACTGTTATAGGAAAATCAGGAAATTAAGGGTAAAAATAAGATTATAAAACCACACTAATACCTACCAAAATTCTATTTGATGAATAAAATTAGACCCATATAACCTAAGGGTCGAAATAGATTCATTTAATGGACTTTTTACCATGAAAATGATATAATTATTATTAAAACCAAAGAAAGTGACAACATGTCACTCTCTTATATCTTATAAGTGTAGTAATTTTAATTTTATGATAAACTTCATAAAACATCTAATATAAATAGTCTCTAAAATCTAATAAACTTATCTACATCATGAGAATTTTTTTAGAATTCTTAGAGATTTTATAATTATCATTACTGATGACACAATTGTGATGTAGAAATTATTTTATTGATTGAAATATCAAATAAAAGGTTTTAAGAATATTAAAATAAATATTATATGAAATAATTAATGTTCTTTCTAGATGAATATGAAATATTAGTAATCTATTAAATATTTTTTTTGAATATATTCTCTGTGGGGATTTTATTTAAATGCAAATAAATGAATTGTTTCAAAATTGATACTATTGTTATTTTATAAAAACATCTTATTATAAAATTGTTTAAAAATCACAAAAATATATAAAAAATTATAAATTGAAATTTATATGGATGAAAGTTCATAAATAATCCTATTATTAATAATTCACAACACACAATTAATTATTTATAACAATTTCAAATTTATAATATTATTACCACAAATAAAATTTAATTGATTAAATAAGGATAAATCAAGTTGATATGGTTTAAAATAAATTCTCAACATGTCTAAATTTTGTTGGATTTTCTGATTAGAACCCTATATAATCTAATCTTCTGTGTTAAGTCATTTTGGAAGTATTTATGTGTGTTTTGAGTTTATTATATATTAACATTTTTGAGGTTTCCAAAGGTGCCCCACTCCTCCCTTATAAATGGGCACCTCCTCCCTCTCCTTTTAAAATTTTTTTGAGCATTTACTCTTAGAAAAACCATGTCAATTTTTCTTCTCCTCTTACCTAGAATCATACTAATGGTCTAGGTCTTCTTCAAAGACAAACTTTAGTTCCGTAAGAGGAGGTTTAGAAGAGGCGCGTCGAAGAAGAGGTAATATCCTTTGCGGATTCTTTAAAATTTATTTCTTCTTATACTTCATATTCTTTAATTGATTCATTATAAAGTAATAACATCAGTATCACTCATATAATGATATGTTATTATAAATATTAAACATCCATATTTCCCCTTTTATCCATCCTATGGAAAAAGAAATCACAGCGCTTGCGTACGTACAAAATACAGTCTCCATGACCTGGTGTAATCTGTTTTCAACCACCACCTTACTTAGATGGGTCTAATGGGGTAAAGATTAAATATATGTTATTATTATAACATGATACTAATTCTGAGATATTCTATCATCCACTTCAATACCATTCAATAATTATGGGAACAAAATCGTTGCTCGTGCATACGTACCACTTATTGTCTCTATAGTGTGATGTGATTCATTCTACATGATCATAATTAAAACATGATTATATAAACGATTTGAATGAATAATTATGATATATATTATACTAATACCATTATATAAATGATTTATTTATAATTTAAAAATAGGAATAAGAAATTATTCGACAAAAAACACATAAGAACATAAAGTAATGAACACTCGAATAACAAGTAGCAATGAAATATTATTAAAAAGAAGTTAAGAATACGACCATATATGATATCATAAAAATGTATATTATTGATGAGTAAGTAAATGAAATAATTTTAATCATCATACATGAGGTTCAGATACGTACAGAGCATATCAGACAAAAGGTAAGGGAAAATCTCACAATCTCATTTTTATCTGAGATTGTTTATACTTCAGAATTTACTGGGGCATATTTATCATCCACATCCATGTTTCCTCAATATGTAATATTATTTCTATCCTCATACAATTTTTTAAATCCAATTTTTCCTATTTGTAAATTTTTAGTAAAAGATATGAAATGAAACTTTTGTCGTTTTTAGTACAAGATACTTTTTGACTTTTCCGTCCAATGTACAAGAAGGATGTTTTTTTAACTAATATGGAATGAATGAATTTTTATGATTTCATAGAAAATTATTTCCATGAATCTTCCTTTACAATATTTCATGTTTACGTTAAATTAACCTCTTTTAGTTTAAAGTATTATGACATCTTGAGAAAGGAAAAATGTTTTTGAAGGAGAATAAATATTTTCCATAGGAATGGAGTTCAAGTGTTTTATCAAAAATATTTTTCCAACTAAGATAATATAGGGTTCTTTTTATATCCCTATTATTACGTTGATTAGATTATGTTATGAATATTTTTTGATGGCATGATGCTTAAGAATCCCAATTATATTACATGGGCTATGCTATGATGTATGATTTATGATATTGTGGTACACATGAAAATGGTTTTATTATGAGATGGTTGAGACCTATATATACCTCCAATGCATTGGGTAATGATTTATATCTCAGGAGATATACATGTCTGGAATGGAAAAGTTAATCTGGTTTTATGATACAGGACTAGAAGGAGGAGTGAACTCAGTTTCTTAATGGAATTTGTCCGCTATGATCGTCTTGCCAATGATTCATGACTAATATGAAATGATTTTCTATGATTATGTGTGTATTCCATAAAGCTTCATGTTTTATGTTATGATTATTGGGATTACATTTCACTACTATGATTTATCCAATGTCATGCTATTATGATCTCTTTTCCAGGTTAAGATTTTCAAAATGTTATGTTCTTATGAATATGATATGATTTATATTCCCTTTGTATACCCTTTCTGGGCATTAGAGCTCACCCTTTGGTATGATTTCTTTTCCCCAAGTCAGAAAGAAGGGTACTATGTAGGATATGAAAAAAATGGACTCTAGATATTATGAAATAAATTGGAGATAATGTAGATGATTTTTGAACCAGTTGTTTATGTTTCCCAGTTTCTAAAGAGACTATACCGATACGGTCATATCATGGTTTTGTTATATGTTGTTATAAGTATGATTCAATTCTGATGTAATAACAATGTATGTAAAGCATGGTTCGTTATAATGTGTTATCCCACAAACATAGGCCTCTCCACTAATCAGATAATCTTTATGATCCTGATTCGGTAACCTGGCTGGTTCTCCTCTTAAATGCATCCTAAACATTCAATCAATGCATACCATGGTAAAATGATTTTATATATATGTTTATCTAACACAATAAAAGATTTTATAATTCTCAATGCTATATGATTCATGTAATAAATTTCCCTAAAACCAATGTCTTGGTATAATGATTTGAAAAGAGTATAGTCAGAGCCCTGGGGAATGGATACATTAGTTATAGAACTGAAACTGGGGTCTATATATTAAAATCCACACACATGAAACTTTTACACTATTTCCTTATTATCCCACCCAAACCTCATTATGTTATCAAATTCCTATCATTGTTTCAAGGAAAAACTGTAGAGACCCACACTTGACATACATGGACATTAAATTACTTTTGAGGAATAATTAATACATAATAAGAACCAACACTAAATGACAGTAACAGTTTAGTGTCTTTGAAAAAACAGAAAATTATCTTTTAATTATGGTGAAAGATCTTCAACATATCCCATAAGGATCTTCCTCTTTTTATTTCTTACATAAAACCTTTCTTTAATTCCTAGGGAAAAGAAAACATATAAAGGGTGAGCTCAAATTCTCAGTAAGGGAAAGCATGGAGAAAATAAAACAAATCATATACATTTGACCTTAAAAAAACAAGAACATTATGTTTAAACATCAAAATCTTGTAAAATAAATCATTGGATTACATAAGGCATAGATCATAAAGGAACATTAATCATGATAAAATTGTCACGGCCCATCCTCGGGGCCGTGCCGTGACTACCCCAAGCCCGCCTTCCATAGGCCAGGGGCTGGAGACTAGCACCAAGGCGTAAATCCCAACAAAAGGGAAGGCATTGCCTTTGAAAAGTTAACAAGCAACACAGAGTAAGGAAGCGGAAAAGTAAACACTAAGTAAATACTGTAACAATCTGTGATGAAAGTATATGGGGCCGGAAATACAAGCCCAACTGTAAAGTACAACTGAAGGGAAAAATTGCAACTGAAAAGTAAAAGCTGCTACACCGAGCTGTCCACTGGAAATCCCACCTGAAGGGTTGGTACAGATAGCTACACTGCTTCTCGGATCCCGCCGTCCGCTCCAAGCACGTCCGCCCAGTGGTCCTCCTCCAGGTATCATCCTGCTCCGCACACCTCCACCACGATCAGCGCTGTCCTTCGTCTGCAACCAACACAACATAGAGCGGGCATAGCCCGTGCAGGGGTGAGTACATGCTACTCAGTAGGGACCCCGAGTCCCAGAAGGTCTCCCGAAATCCACAAAGGATAAACCACAAGGAAAGAGACAATCACGAAGTAACATCCGACACTGCTTAGGTATATTCCCATACATATACCTAAGTCATCGATTCCCATTCGGCTCTAACATTCGAGCCCATGCACAACCCAGTCCACACAGGAAAGCAAAACGTATACCCACCCAGGATAGCACAACACAATCCACGAAGGAGAGCAAAGTAATCCACAAAGGAGAGTAAACTGTAAATCCACACAGGTATACTTCGTCGAAAAGGGTGAAAGGGATGATCAGATATAGATACTGAATCATCTAAGCTGGGTCCCACATAGGATACAAGACCAGCTATCTTCATTGATTCATCTATGCTGGGACCCACATAGGGTACAAGACCAGCACTGAATCAACTAAGCTTGGACCCACATAGGATACAAGACCAGCACAGCTGGGACCCACATAGGATACAAGACCAGCACGGCTGGGACCCACATAGGATACAAGACCAGCACTCTTCATTGATTCATCTATATTGGGACCCACATATGATACAAGACCAGTATTGAATCATCTAATCTGGGACCCATATAGGATACAAGACCAGCACGGATGGGACCCACATAGGATACAAGACCAGCACTCTTCATTGATTCATCTATACTGGGACCCACATAGGATACAAGACCAGTATTGAATCGTCTAAGCTAGGACCCACATAGGATACAAGACCAGCACTCTTCATCGTCGCAGTCCACTGAGGATCTCTGCACAGTCGTCGTCGTCGAAGTCGCAGCCAACACTAGGGTTCCCGCTCACAGCAAGCTCGATCGGGAGGGTCCGCTCCACGAGCCGGGAGGCTGATACATCAACTGACACAAAGTCCTAGGTTGATGTGTCCAAAATTTTCGTATCACCAACCGGAACACAACGTCGAAGACGGCGCGTCAATCGGACGCCCGGTTTGAGAGTTATTGGCTTTTCCTCCTAGGGGCCCGGTTGGTTTTTAAAGAAAAACCAATCCGTCTATACTCCACCTACATCCAAACCTCGGGCGGAGTATGCGAAAAGATCCGTATCACATAGATGAATCCACCAAAGCTGACGACACGTCAATCGGACGTTCGTGGCTCAAGATATGAGCGTTTCCGCTCCGAGGGCCCAATTGGTTTCGTGTACGAACCAACCCGGCCGAACCCAAAGTAATCCGAAACCTTTTGTGCGATATACCGAATCGACCGCCTCGATCCAAGGATCACGTTACAGCTGACGGCACGTCGTTCGGAAGCCCGTAGCTCATTTCATGAGTATTTGACTGAAAACGGTCCGAAGACGGGGGGTCCGGGCCCGGGCCGACCCCCCCCCCCCCCCGGGTCGGCCGAACCCGATCCGGCCCGGCCAGGGCGCGGCCCGGCCAGTCGGACCGGCCTGGCTCGGCTAGCCCGGCCCTGCTCGGCCGAGCGGCCGAGCGACACGGGGGGAGGGGGAGTCGTCGCCCCCGCGTGACACCCCCGCGGCACCCGCGGGGTGTCGCCCTGGACAACCGGACGAGGCTTCAGCCGCGTCCCGCGCGCGCCGACCCACGCGGTCGCGGGTCTGCAGGCGCCGCCGCCGCCTTCCGCGGGCCACCGGAGTCGCTCTGGTGGTCCGTTTTCCTTCCTGTCTGTGCCGTTGCTCCTCCCGGGTTCTGTTCTTCACTGCGGAATCATCCAACTGCCCTTGCATCACGATTTTCCGTCGCCCGCCAAAATCCGCTCAACACGAAGAACGGTGGAGGGTTTTCGGGCCGTGTTTGTTTGGCCCGCACCCTCCGCGTTAGATAAAAACAACGAGAGAAAATAAATCAACACATGATACAACAATTTTAATAAATTAAAATTGTTCATTTGCATCTGGTTCTTTAATTTTAAAGAAACTTTCACGGGTAAAATGGCATTTCCAAAACAAAAATCCCTACCTCGTAGTCGTCGTCGTGCGCACGTTCTTCGCGGGTTTGCTCGTCGCAGAAGGAGGGGATCGTCACGTCGTCGCGGAAAGGCGTCACGTCGTCGCGGAATCCGGCTTTGCGTCAACGAACTCAAAGGACCATGAAACAACAGGTTTAATTATAAATAATTAAACTTGTGTTTTGTAAAAAAACCACAAAGAAGATTTAAAGAAAATCCCGAAGTCTCTTACCTCATACAGCTGATCGAAGATTTCGTTGCAGAGGAAGAGACGTCGTAGAAGAACGTTGCAGGAAGGGAACGTCGGCGTCGCGGAACACGGCGTCGCGTCGTCGACTTCCGCGGGTTCGGTGTTCTTCGTCGGAGGCCGGCGTTCTTCGCATTCTTCGCGTTCTTCGTGTTCTTTGTGAAGGAGGATGAAGGTTCAAGAACTCTGACAAAACCTATCAACGAGTAATCCTCCAACAAGACTTGTTGGTCTTATTTTATTATTACGCCAACAAACGAAAAAGGTAAGTAACGACCCATCAATTCGTTGAATTAATTCAACGAAAGAAACCGCCCATTTAATTCACGAAATAAACCGCCAAATTAAATGGTGCGTTATGGATTTAAGAAAACGCGTCAGTTGACTTTCATAATGATGGGTTTTCGCGGGTGCATTACTTAGCGGAAAGAAACGGCGGGGCTCATGCGGGCCCCACGTAACAAATATCCTACCAAGAGGGTAGGATATTTTTGGATAGCATCATATCTGGATCAACTCAGCTTAAGCCGCTTTTATGTGGATTCAAGTGGCTTAAGTGAAATAAAATAAAGTTTGTCGAACTATTATTTTATTTCTTAACTTTAAGCCCAAAAATTAAAAACCACACCCGAGAAAACGCAACTCCGGAAGAGGCGTTTCTAAGCAAATACCGGTGCTGCGATTTCATCGATGCCCTCAGAATTCGATTCCGGGCACCGGTTCAAAAGTTAGAAAAACATGCTCGTCCGTTCACTGAACGTACCCAAGCCAAACTTAGGAAAATGATTTCGGGCACACCGAGCCTCAGAATCAGGTGTCGTCAGAAAATGCGTTCATGTAAAATTCCAAGGAAAATTAAGAAAAAAATTTCCTTTAATTTTACGGGTCTTTACATTACTCCCACCACAGGGCTTTACGTCCCCGTAATGCTTCATCACAAACATAGGGATACAAAGGTGGTTCTGAGTGCGCATCTGAGCCTCCCACTCCAAAGTGCTCTCCTGGAGGTTCCCGTGCAGCTAACTGAAGCGCACTAGAGGAATAGATCACCCACGTAGGACCCGCTCCTGTCGATCCTCGATCTACACTGGGACCTCTGCAAAAGTCGCCCTATCAATAAAGACCAGCTCTCCATGGTCAAGATTTGCGTCGGGTCGTGCACGTATCTCCTCAGCTGAGATATGTGGAAGACGTCGTGCACCCAGTGCATCTGAGGTGGCAAAGCCAGACGATAAGCCACCTCACCAATCCTGCTGAGGACCTGGAAAGGCCCGATGAAGCGTGGGGACAACTTTTCGCCTTGGCCAAATCTCTGTAATCCACGTCGAGGTGAGACACGCAAGAAGATGTGGTCGCCATCCTCAAACTCAAGTGGCCTCCACCTCCTGTCAGCAAAAGACTTCTGCCGGCTCTGAGCTATCTCCATCTGCTCCTGGATGACCTGGACCATCTCTGGTCCTACAAGAGCTGCTGTGATTTCTTCATTGTCGATAAGAGAAATCTGTTCTCATCCCCTGGATGAACCACCTTCTTTTACCTAATACAGTCAATCCCTGTATGGATGTTACTAATCTATACCAAGATGACGTCGTAAGGCCTCAACGCTACTACCAAGAGATCCAACTGTTACTCTCGCCTCCAAGGGTTGAGTCACACTGTCGGCATCAGTGTGTGGTAACTGGGTCTCCTCCAGTAGATGTCTCACAAGTGAGGGTAAAGTCAACAATCTAACTGGAACCTCTTAGTAACAACACAAAAGAGGACAGGAATGATAACATCACAAAGGTAAGTGTCTTTTACTATTGCAGCTCGTGATACAAAGACACTACACCATAGCAACAAGGAACTAGAAGTACAAAGGACGCATCCACTAGTTCTGCTCCTGTCCATTTTCTCCCAGAGCTTCATGATCGAAGGCCTTAGCTTCCTGAAGATGAGCTCTCCCATGTCCACCAACTCCCTATGGTCAGGGTGGACCTCCTGGTGGTGGTGGTGGCAACACCTCGAAGTGTCTCCCACCATCGGCTACTCGACCAGCTACTCTGTCTCGTCCGCCTGCACCCTGCGGACCTCGTGGCCGAACCTCTGTTTGGGAGGTCCCTCTACCACCTGCTGCTCATCTGTAAGACGAGTCGGGCTGTCTTGAGCCATGTGACCTCGCCCGCTGCATGAGTAGCAACGCTTGCCCCTCGTGTAGCTGGCTCTCCTTCGGGTGCCCCGCATAACCGAATCTTCATCCTGAGACTGCCCATCTGATGGTCTGGCCCGTTTGAACCTCTGTGTCACCTGTCTACTGCCAGCTGCAGAAGACCCTGCTACGGGTCGTCCTGCGGGGGGTCATGTCCCTCGAGCCTGCTCAGCGAGAAAACTCTCCACTAGAAGGTCTCTCTCCAACACCTCTGCCTATGTCGGAATGTTGAGGGAGATCATCGAAGCCCTGATATCGTGCCTCATTCCTTGCTCGAAGGTCCAGGTCCGGAAGAACGGGTCATGTACCATATCTGTGGAGTAGCGTGAGAGATCAGTAAATCTCGCCGAGTACTGGGCCACTGTCAAGCTGCCATGCCGCAGCTGAAAAAGCTCCTGTATGCGTACCGCACAGAGGGTGGCTGGGACGAACTCGGAGCGGAAGATTCTCTCAAAGTCAATCCATAGGAGAGATGCCTCATCCTGCACCTAGAGCATCAAGCTCCACCATCTGCCTGCTGCCGCGTGAAGGAGGCTCGCTGCGATGATCACCATGAGGTCTGATGGTGTCCTCACTAATCTGAAAACTCGTACAACTGCCTCCAACCAGTCCTCGGCGGCCTGAGGGTTCGTATCCCCGCGGAACCTGGGTGGTCGCTGGCGCTGGAACTCATGCAGTGCACTGAGGCGACGTGCATCGTCAGCGGCTGGGGCTGGTAGCATCGGTGGCTTGGTGGGTAAAGGTATCGTCGGTGCCTCTGCTGACAAGGAGCCCTTCACCGAGGCCTCGTCGCTCGGTTGGCTCTCATCACACTCCACTCTCGGAACCCTAGCTGGCTGCTGTCGTGAGGCCATCCTGAAAAGAAGAAGTTGCGCCATGGTCAGAACTGTATACCTGGTGAGATGACACAAGTAATCACAAAGAAAACTTCAACACACATGCAATCAATGTTTTCATGCATTAAGTCGGAAATCAGAAGTCAGAGTCCTGGTGTACGGATACGTCGGCCGCCGCACCAACACTGGGCTCCCTGGACTGACAACCACACCCAATACGCTATACACTATTGCTTCACATAGAAGAAAGATCAGAGTCTGTGGTAGAACCGACCACCTCTGATACCAACTGTCACGACCCGTCCTCGGGGCCGTGCCGTGACTACACCAAGCCCGCCTTCCATAGGCCAGGGGCTAGAGACTAGAACCAAGGCGTAAATCCCAACAAAAGGGAAGACATTGCCTTTGAAAAGTAAACAAGCACCGTAGAGTAAGCAAGTGGAAAAGTAAACACTAAGTAAAAACTGTAACAAGCTGTGCTCAAAGTAAAAGGGGCCGGAAATACAAGCCCAACTGTAAAGTACAACTGAAGGGAAAAATAGCAACTGAAATGTAAAAGCCACTACACCGAGCTATCCACTGGGAATCCCACCTGAAGGGTGGGTACAGATAGCTCCACTGCTCCTCGGATCCCGCCGTCCGCTCCGAGCACGTCCGCCCAGTGGTCCTCCTCCAGGTACCGTCCTGCTCCGCACACCTCCACCACGATCAGCGATGTCCGTCGTCTGTAACCAACACAACGTAGTGCGGGCATAGCCAGTGCAGGGGTGAGTACAAGCTACTCAGTAGGGACCCCGAGACCCCGAAGGTCTCCCGAAATCCACAAAGGATAAACCACAAGGAAAGAGACAATCACGAAGTAACATCTGACACTTCTTAGGTATATGCCCATACATATACCTAAGTCATCAATTCCCGTTCGGCTCCAACATCCGAGCCCATGCACAACCCAGTCCACACAGGAAAGAAAAACGTATACCCACCCAGGATAGCACAACACAATCCACAAAGGAGAGCAAAGTAATCCACAAAGGAGAGTAAACAGTAAATCCACACAGGATAGCTCACACAGGTATACTTCATCGAAAAGGGTGAAAGGGATGATCAGATATAGATACTGAATCATCTAAGCTGGGACCCACATAGGATACAAGACCAGCTGTCTTCATTGATTCAGCTATGCTGGGACCCACATAGGATACAAGACCAGCACTGAATCATCTATGCTGGGACCCACATAGGTTACAAGACCAGCACAGCTGGGACCCACATAGGATACAAGAGAAGCACCCTTCATTGATTCATCTATACTGGGACCCACATAGGATAGAAGACCAGTATTGAATCGTCTAAGCTGTGACCCACATAGGATACAAGACCATCACGGCTGGGACCCACATAGGATACAAGACCAGCACTCTTCATTGATTCATCTATACTGGGACCCACATAGGATACAAGACCAGTATTGAATCGTCTAAGCTGGGACCCACATAGGATACAAGACCAGCACTCTTCATTGATTCATCTATATTGGGACCCACATAGGATACAAGACCAGTATTGAATCGTCTAAGCTGGGACCCACATAGGACACAAGACCAGCATGGCTGGGACCCACATAGGATACAAGACCAGCACTCTTCATTGATTCATCTATACTGGGACCCACATAGGATACAAGACCAGTATTGAATCGTCTAAGCTGGGACCCACATAGGATACAAGACCAGCACTCTTCATCGTCGCAGTCCACCGAGGATCTCTGCACAGTCGTCGTCGTCGGAGTCGCAGCCAGCACTAGGGTTCCCTCACACAGCAAGCTCGTTCGGGAGGGTCTGCTCCCCGAGCCGGGAGGCTGATACATCAACTGACACAAAGTCCGAGGTTGATGTGTCCAAAAGTTCTGTATCGCCAACAGGAACTCAACGTCACAGACGGCGCGTCAATCGGACGCCCGGTCTGAGAGTTATTGGCTTTTTCGTCCCAGGGGCCTGGTTGGTTTTTAAAGCAAAACCAATCCGACCGTACTCCACCTGCATCCAATATTTGGGCGGAGTATGCCAAAAGATCCGTCTCACTTAGAGGAATTCACCAAAGCTGACGGCACGTCAATCAGACATCCGTTGCTCAAGATATGAGTGTTTCCGCTAAGAGGGCCCAGTTGGTTTCATGTACGAACCAACCCGGCCGAACCCAAAGTAATACGAAACCTTGAGTGCGATATACCGAATCAACCGTCTCGATCCAAGGATCTTGTTGCTGCTGACGGCACGTTGTTCGGAGGCCCGTAGCTCAAGTCACGAGTATTTGACTGAAAACGGTCCGAAGACGGGGGTCCGGGCCTGGGCAGACCCGGCCCGACCCCCCCCCCCCCTGGGTCGGCCGAACCTGGTCCAGCCCGGCCAGGGTGAGACCCGGCTGGTCGGACCGGCCTGGCTCGGCCATCCCGGCCCGGCTCGGCCGAGCGGCCGAGCCACGCGGGGGGGGGGGGGGGGAGTCGCCGCCCCCGCGTGACACCCCCGCGGGGTGTCGCCCTGGACAACCGGACGCGGCTTCAGTCGCGTCCCGCACGCGCCAACCCGCGCGGCCGCGGGTCAGCAGGCGCCGCCGCCGGCTTCCGCGGGCCCCCGGAGTCGCTCTGGTGGTCCGTTTTCCTTCCCGTCTGCGTCGTTGCTCCTCCCGGGTTCCGTTCTTCACTGCGGAATAATCCAACTTCCCTTGCGTCACGATTTTCCGTCGCCCGCCAAAATCCGCACAACACGAAGAACGGCGGAGGGTTATCGGGCCCTGTTCGTTTGGCCCGCACCCTCCGCGTTAGATGAAAACAACGGGAGAAAATAAATCAACACATGATACAACAATTTTAATAAATTAAAATTGTTCATTTGCATCCGGTTCTTTAATTTTAAAGAAACTTTCACGGGAAAAAGGGCATTTCCAAAACATAAATCCCTACCTCGTAGTCGTCGTCGTACGCACGTTCTTCGCGGGTTTTCTCATCGCGGAAGGACGGGATCGTCGCGTCGTTGCGGAAAGGCATCGCGTTGTCGCGGAATCCGGCATTGCGTCGACGAACTCAACGGACCAAGAAACAACAGATTTAATTATAAATAATTAAATCTGTGTTTTGTAAAAAAAACCACAATGGAGATTTAAAGAAAATCCCGAAGTCTCTTACCTCAAACAACTGATCGATTATTTCGTTGCGGAGGAAGAGACGTCGCAGAAGAACGTTGCAGGAAGGGAACGTCGGTGTCGCGGAACATGGCGTCACGTCGTCGACTTCCGCGGGTTCGGCGTTCTTCGTCGGAGGCCGGCATTCTTTGCGTTCATCCCATTCTTCAGGGTCTTCGCGAAGGAGGATGAAGGCTCAAGAACTCTGACTAAACCTCTCAACGAGTAATCCTCCAAAAAGACTTGTTGGTCTTATTTTATTATTACGCCAACAAACGAAAAAGGTAAGTAACGACCCATCAATTCGTTGAATTAATTCAACGAAAGAAACCGCCCATTTAATTCACGAAATAAACAGCCCAATTAAATGGTGCATTAAGGATTTAAGAAAACGCGTCAGTTGACTTTCATAATGACGGGTTTTCGCGGGTGCGTTACTTAGCGGAAAGAAACGGCGGGGCTCGTGCGGGCCCCACCTCACAAATATCCTACCAAGAGGGTAGGATATTTTTGGATAGCATCCTATCCGAATCAACTCAGCTTAAGCCGATTTTAAGTGGCTTCAAGTGGCTTAAGTGAAATAAAATAATGTTTTTAGAATAATTATTTTATTTCTTAACATTAAGCCCGAAAATTAAAAACCACACACGACAAAACGCAACTCCCGAAGAGGCGTTTCTAAGCAAATACCGGTTCTTCGATTTCATCGGTGCCCTCAGAATTCGATTCCAAGCATCGGTTCAAAAGTTAGAAAAACCCGCTCATCCGTTCACTGAACGTACCTGAGCCAAACTTTGGAAAATGATTCCGGTCACACCGGCCCTCGGAATCAGGTGCCGTCAGAAACTACGTTCATGTAAAATTCCAAGGAAAATTAAGAAAACACTTTCCTTGAATTTTACGGGTCTTTACAAAAATAGCATGGGAATAAAACCTGTAATTGAGGAAAACCATTAAGCACATGATATGATTTCCATAGTAGCCATGGCATTGCTTCCAATACCATATAAGTGGACAAATTACCTTACATAATTGAGCTCTCTCCTCCTTCCAGTCCAGTATCACTGAACCATATTAACTTTTTGTTCCAGCCAGGTCTATCTCATGAGATATAAATCTTTACCAACTGCATTGGAGGGAGATATAGGTCCCACCCATCTTATAATGAATCCATTCTTATGTGTTCCTCAAAATCATAAATCATATATCATGGCATAACCCATGTAATAAAAATGGTATTCTTAAATAGCATTCCATCATAACATAAACCATATAAGATAAAAGGACTTCATAAAAATAATTACTTCATAACATAATCATATCAATGTATAAATTGGGATAGAAATAGAACCCTATATTATCTTAGATGGAAGATATTTTTCATAAAACACTTGAACTCCATTCTTGAGGAAAATATCCTTTCTACTTCAAAAACATGTTTTCCTTTCTTAATATGTCAAAAAATTTTAAACTAAAAGAAATTAATTAAAAATGAACTTGAAAACTTGTAAAGGAAGAATCATGGAAATAATCTTCTGTGAAATCATAAAAATTAATTCATTCTGTATAAGTAAAATAAACATTCTTCTCATACTTTGGCTGGAAAAGTCAAAAAGTATCTCGTACTGAAAACGACAAAAGATTCATTTCATATATTTTACTAAAAAGTCAACAATAGGAAGAATTGGATTTAAAAAAATTTTGGAGGATAGAAATAATGTTATATATTAAGGAAACATGTATGTGTATTATAAATATTCCCCAGTAGATTCTGAAGTATAAACAATCTCGGATAAAAACGAGATTGGAAAATTAATCCCTTACTTTAGGTCAAATTTCTTCCATACGTGTGTAAAACTCTTGTATAGTGGGTTTAAAAAATTTATTAACATCTAACCAAACCATAATAATATTTATGATATCATATATGATTTACTTATGACTTTATATTACCCGTTCTTTTGTCAATTCCTTGTTAAAGCATCATTTTCGGTAAAATCATTTAATTTATCATACGTGTTTGGACTTGTTGTTCTTAATAATATTATTAATTATATCCTGATTTACATATTCTAGGAATGTAAAACATAATTTATATATCATATATATTCAGTATATATATATAATAGATAGATAAATGAAGTGAAACACATCGTTCAGGGAGAAGGTAGGTTATACGTACGCATGAACACTGTTTTCCTTTCCTTATTGACTTGAATAGAAGTAAGTAGATGACACACACACACACACACATATATATATATAAATACAGTAGCATTATTATGATATATATACCATTATTATTCATTATATATACATTATAATCATTCTTGAATGGTTAACATGGAAAATGAATCTCATCGCATTGTGGAGACGGTAATCCGTACGTATGCACGAGAGAAGATATCGTTCCCATAATTATTGAATGGAATTGGAGTGGATGATATAATATCTCAGAATCCGTAAGATTTTATAATAACCATATATTGTTATTATTTACACCATTATACCCATAGAAGTAAGGTGGTGGTGGAAAAAAAGATTACACCACAGTGTGGAGACAGTATTCCGTACGTTCACAGGCGAGGTGATTTCATTTTCCTTAGGATGGATGGAAGGTGAAATGGGGTTTTATCATATTTATAATTATATATAAGTATATTATTGATACTTATGGTATTACATAATAATTAAACAACTAAAGAAGAAGAAGTTTAAGAAGAAATAACATGAAAGAATCTGTAGAAGAGATTACCTCTTCTTCGACGCACCTCTTTTTAGCTTCCTCTTAAGGGACTAGAGTTGGTCTGGTGAGAATACCATAACCACCAGAATGTTTTTAGGTATGTGTAGAAGATAAATGATCAGGTTTTGGACTAGCTTGATGGATCAAAGTGTTGTGAAGAGGAGAGGGAGGAGGCTCCCTTTTATAAGGGATGAGAGGGGCACCTTTGGAATCCTCAAAAATATTAATTTAATATAATTTCAAACCACACATAAAAACATAAAAAATGACTCATATACGAAGCTCAGAATATATAGGGTTTTAATCTCATTAATAAATAAAATTTAGACATGTTGTAAATTTACTTTAAACCTTATCAACATGATTTATCCATATTTAATCTATTTAATTTTTTCTGGTAACAAATATTATAAATTTTATATTGTTATAAATAATTACTTATGTGTTGTTAATTATCCATAATATGGTAATTTATGAAATTTTAGACTATATAAATTTCAATTTATAATTTTTAAATATTTTTTTTGATTTTTAAAAAATTTAATAATATGTTATTTTTATAAAATAACAATATTGTCTATTTAGACACTATTCATTTATTTGAATTTAAATAAAATCCACACTGAGGATATATTAGAAACAAATATTTAATATATTCCTAAAATGTCATATTCATCTAAAAAATTCATGTAACACATTAATTGTTTCATCTAACATTTATTTTAATATTTGTAAAACCATTTATTTGACATTTCCCTTAAGAAAATAATTACTACAACATTTTTGTATAATTATTTAATATGCATATTTTTTGAATAAAAATAAAAACTAAAATAAAATGATGAATATAAATATAATATATTTCATAATAATTATTTTAATATAATTTATCTTCAAAAAATCCTAACTTTTAAATTAATATTTTTATTAAATTATGAAGGAGACAACTTTGACATCATTTAAAATAATATAATTTAAATGTCATAATCTGTTTTATAAGGATCCAAATGGTCCACAAGTCTACACATGGATTCTTATGATATAGATATACTCAACCAATATGTTTCCTTTATGTTTTTGGGACTTTTATAGGTATTATAATTTTAATAGAAACAATATTATTGATTTTTCACTAAATAAATAATTTCTACATCATTAATGTATTATATATTAAGGTAAATAAATATTTCTTAAAAATTATAAATAAATTACCATGATAAAGAAAAATATTTTATCTTTCAAATGAGTATTTATAATCTATTTTTTATTCTGTATAACCTTATATTAAAAATACACTAATTATTAATGTTTGAGTGAGACATATTTCACTTTCCTTTAAATAAAATAATTAAAAGGTCTTAATCATATACAAGTGGGTTCCATTGTATTCCATTTAGACCCATGTATGATTTAGATTAAAATATAATCATCCAATTATATTAAAACAAGTGTTAGGGTAATTTTATAATAATACATTTTCCCTTAATTACCTGATTTACCTTTAACTATGTTAAATAAAATTTTCCGTAGTTACTATTCATAATGCCTAAAAAGAAAAAAGATGCTTATTAACAAAATTTGGACTTACTGATTCCAAATATGGAATCAATTTTTCTATATTAAAGTCACAGAAGTTTCAGAAAATAATTTAAAAATTAATCCCATTGTTAAGAAAACGAGTTTTCAAAGTTAAAACATTGCGAAAGATTGAAAAGATTTTACCTACAAATTCAATGGAAAATAAATTCTAATGAAATACATTATATTAAATGGTAAAAACATATTCTATTTATACTTTTAAACCATTCAATATTATAATTTAACAATATAAATTATTACGCTGAAAAAAAAAGTTTTTTTTATTAAAATATAGTGTGTTTTTACTATTCATTAAAATATGAAAGTTATCAGAATAGTATGAAAATTTTATCCTAAGTAATTTTTTATATCATGATCCCAAATAATAGTTTTATTTTTTCAAATTTTACTTATAAACATGTCAAAAACAATATTTAAAGTGGGTGTGCCATCAAAAGGCGGCAAAACTGCTTTTTTTAAATATTACTTATTTTACTACAAACAAATTATTCTGTTCTCATACCATGTTCTAGAAAATTTGTAAGATGAAAAATAATGTTATAAAATTCAAAATTTAGTTAATACTATTCATAACGGCTAGTTCATAGTAATATAATATCAATATATTGTGGTTTAGTGAAACATGGTACTATGTACAACACACACTACTGAGAATGGTCTCTCTTGCGTGTAATGCAAGACAAGTTAGGGTTGCATGTAGGTAAATCTCCCTTTGGAGTTATGTATGACATAATCAAAACTTATTTACTTTATACATTAAACAAAATCTATACTTAATGTTGCGTAGATTAATTTCTACAAAATGAACTTGAAATTGTGTGTAACATGGGCCAAGAATAGAGTTGCGTATACTGAAAGCTAATACGGTGTTGCGTATAGTACATGCTAATTTCGGTGTAGCGTACAACAAAAGAAATTAATGAAATTAAAAGAATATTTTTCATAAAATCTCAGGGTGTTACATTCTACCCCACATAAAATTAATTTCGCCCTCAAAATTCGTCGGGGTTATAAATGGTTTACTACTTGAATGTTTCTATAATAAAAACCCACATCCTAAAAAGGAATAAAAATACTTAACTTTTAAAACTAAATTATGAAATGTAATGGTTACCCAAATTAACTAATCCATGGGTGTCTACATAAGAGAAAATAGGTGAAAATATGGATGTGAAAGAAAAATCCGACCATCATGTCCTGATGGAGATTGGTAGCGAACATGTCTATGAAAAATCCAATAATCACAAATCCATAAATTTGTGATGATGTAATGTACCATATGATTCATCAGATATGTGGGTGATAGGACAACATTTTTGGTTTTCATGATCATTTCCCTAAAGATGAAATAAATTTGAATTAGATGAAATACTTTCTTGATTTTGGTACAATCTCACCATTGGTAATTCCTTTAACAATTTCCACTTCATCTATTAGAGAAATGAAGTTGAATTTGTCATTCGTGAAGTGTTAGAAGATCATATGATTGAATGATATGTCATTCCATCAATGTCAAACAAAAGGATAAAAAAGTTATTTAATATACATAAGTCCATTTATATTGAGATTAATTGTATATAGTTCCTAATATGGACTTATACTTCATATATCATACCACTTAATAAATTAAAACTAATTTATACTAACCAGGGACATCCTGTAGGCTAGTGGTATGAGATAAAGGCATGTTGCTCTTCGGTTTTGGGTTCAATTCCCACATCCTTGTCTGAAGCGACGGTTTGCCGCTCGTCCTATGGGTTTTCCTTTTTCGAAAACTATACTATTATAACATTACTGAAATAATATCAAAAAACAAGTTCTATCCTTAAATACTACTATCTGATGCACAACATAATCGATTACAATCTTTAGGCTTATTTAAAATACATCTGACCAATCTCATAGTATAAAGAAAATGATTACTTGAAAGGTCTCATAATAAGCACGTGAATACCATCATTTCTCCCCCATATATCATATGATATATCTTGTTGATCGCATTTCAAACAGTTGAATACCTTAATCATGTATTCTCTTGAAACATGTATAACCATGTAATCTTTTTGAGAACATGAATGATCTGAGAATTTATATATACTCCATCCATGATATAATTCTGTCCTTATATCAGTCATGAGCTCATTTATACTATCAATCATTTCATTATCTCTTTATCCCTTCATTAAGCGCATATCATCTGCTTTCCAAATAAAATGTGAATAACCTTTTATAGTCACCGGCACCATTCAACATATATTTTCAAAAAAACATAAGTAAAAATAATTGTGTAATAATCCTTAGATGCTTCATTATTCTAGAGTACCATGAAATTACTTATACAACATTACTCTGGATAAGCAAGCAATCTTTCCAATACCTTCTTAAACCATTGAAAAAGCTTCATCATTGTATTCCTTAACTAATCTTTAATCTCATATACGATTTTTAGTTTCTTGATCATCACCAACATATATACTACCCATATGACCATGCTGATTCTCTTCATGAGATTTTCCCTTAGGGAATTGGTTTGCAAAATGCATGTATATTCCACATTTCAAACATGTAAACGCTATTGATGTCTTTGAAATACCATTATCATTATACATGGTGTTAACTGAAACTTTTACTTTACAATTACTGGATTTGTGTCCTTATTTTCCACACACAATGCATCATCCAGTTCCTTTGAAACATTCTCCCTGATACCTCTTCCCACATGATTTACATGAGGGAAATTGAACTTTCTTACCTCAATGATCATCCTGAGACTTCATGATTCTATTATTAGCTGAGTTGGGAAACATAACAAAGTTGAGATTATTGATCATATAATGATATTTATTATTAGGAATAATAATGATATGTGGACTTCCATATCTAATTTCACTTTGTTTCTCATGAATACTATCATTTCATTGTCCATCCTATCCTTCATTGTCATGAATCTTCCTGTTTCCAGCCATTTTCTAAAACCCAAAAAGAATAGTGTGAGAGGAAAAAATCATAATCAAGGGGGAGTAACATAAATATATAACATCTTAGTATGAATACTATGATCGTTACCATAATTTTTGGACTATAAACTATACTAATACGTAACCTTAGGAACATCCCTAGACATACCATATACATATCTTCTAGGGATCTCACTAAAATTTTCGCATCCTAGTTTCTAAAAGATAACTAAAACTTTCATATATTACCAACTAGAGAGACCCACACATGATGTACATGGACATTAAATTACTTTTTCGGAATAATTAATACGTAACAATAACCAACACTCAAGGACTGTAATAGTTTCGTGTCTTTGGAAACTCAGAACATAATCTTCTAATCATGGTGAATGATCTACAACATCTCCCATAAAGATATTCCCCTTTTTTCATACCTAAAACCTTTCATCAAATACTAGGGAAAAGAAAACATACAAAGGGTGATCTCAAATGCTCAGTAAGGGTAATCATGGAGAAAATAAAACAAATCATATACCTTTGAACCTATAAAAAATCATGAACATAATGTTTTATCATCAAAATCTTGAGAAATAAATCATGGAAGTACATAAAGCATAGATCATAAAGGAAAATTAATCATGATAAAATAGCATGGGAATAAAACATGTAATTATGGAAAACCATTAATCACATGATATGATTTCCATAGTAGCCAAGGCATTGCTGCCAAGACCATCTTATAGGACAAAGTCCCTTACTGAATCCAGTTCACTCCTCGTTCCAGTCCTGTATCACTGATCTGGATTTACTTGTTGTTCCAGCCATGTTAATCTCATGAGATATAAATCTTTTCCCAATGAATTGGAGGTAGATATAGGTCCCACCCATCTCATAATGAATCTATTATTATGTGTGCCACAAAATCATAAATCATATATTATAGCATAACCCATGTAATAAAAATTGTATTCTTAAATATCTTCCCATCATAACATAAACCGTAAAAGATAAAAGGAATTCATAAAAATAATTCCATAATAACATAATCAAATCAATTTAAAAATAGGTATATATAAAAGAACGCTATATTATCGTAGATGTAAAATAATTTGGATAAAACACTTGAACTCCATTATTGAAGAAAATATCTTTTCTACTTCAAAAACATGTTTTCCTTTCTGAATATATCATAAAATTTTAAACTAAAAGAAGTTAATTAAATATAAACATGAAAACATGTACTGGATGATTCAGAGAAATAATGTTCTATGAAATAATAATTCCATATTCATGCCATATAAGTTAAAAAACATTCTTCTCGTACTTTGGTCGGAAAAGTGAAGAAGTATCTCGTACTGAGAACGAAAAAAGATTCAATTCATATATTTTACTACAAATTCACCAATAGGTAAAATTGGATAAAAAAAATTGTAGAAGGATAAAAATAATATTACATATTGAGTAATCATGGGTGTGGATGATAAATATGCCCTAGCATATTCTGAAGTATAAACAATTTCAGATAAAATTGTGATTGGAAAAGTTATCCCTTACCCTAGGTCCAATTTCTTCTGTACGTGTCCAAAACTCCTGTATAGTGGCTTTAAACATATTAATAACTTGTAATATAACCATATTAATATTTATGATATCATATATGATTCACTTATGACTTTATATAACTGTTCTTTTGTCAATTCCATGTTAAAGCCTCATTTTTGGTAAAATAGTTTCATTTATCGTTCGTGTTTGGACTTGTTGTTATTGATATTCTTATTACATATATAATGATTTAATTACATCCATAATGTAAAAAATGATTTATATATCATATATATTCATTATATATATATATAATAGATAGATAAACGAAATGAAAGACAACGTTGATGGAGACGGTAGGCCGTACGTACGCATGAACACTGTTTTCCTTTCCTTATTGGCTTGAATCGAAGTAAGTAGATAACATATATATATATATATAAATACAGAAGTATTATTATATTATATATACCCTTATTATTCATTATATATACCTTATAATCATTCTTGAATGGTTTACATGGAGAATGAATCTCATCGCGTCGTGGAGACGGTATTTCGTACGTACGCACGAGCAATGGTATCGTTCCCATAATTATTGAATGGAATTGGAGTGGATGATATAATATCAATGAATTATTATGATGTTATAATAACCATATATTTTTATTAATTACACCATTATACCCATCTATGTAAGGTGGTGGTGGAAAAACAGATTACACCACGGCGTGGAGACGGTATTCCGTACATATGCATGCGCGGTGATTTTGTTTTCCGTAGGATAGACAGAAGGTGAAATGGGGTTTTTTCATATTTATATAATATATAAATATATTATTGATACTTATGTAATTACATTATAATGAAACAACTAAAGAAGAAGAATTTGAAGAAGAAATAATTTGAAGGAATCGGCAGAAGAGATTACCTATTCTTCGACGCACCACTTTTAAGCTTCCTCTTAAGGGACTAAATATGGACTTTCGAGAAGACCAGAAACTCTAGAATGATTCTAGGGAAGTGTAGAAGATAAATGATCAGGTTTTAGCCGATATTTATGGCTCAATGTGTTGTGAAGAGGAGAGGGAGGAGGTTCCCTTTTATAAAGGAGGAGAGGGGCACCTTTGGAAACCTCAAAAATATTAATTTAATATAAATTCAAACCCCACATAAAAACATCCATAATGAATCAAATGAGAACCTTAGATGAAATTGGGTTGTATTATCATCATAAAATAAAATTTAGACTTGTTGTAAATTTATTTTAATCCTTATCAACATGATTTACCCTTATTGAAACTATTTAATTTTATTTGTTGTACTAAAATTATAAATTGTAAATTGTTACAAATATTTACTTATGTGTTGTGAATTATCAATAATTTGTTACATTATGAGATTTTGGACCATATAAATATAAATTTATAATTTTTAAATATTTTTGTGATTTTTAAACAATTTAATAATATGTTATTTTTACAAAATAACAATGGTGTAAATTTCAACACAATTCAATTATTTGAATTTAAATAAAATCCAAAAAAATAATATATTCAAAAAAAATATTTAATAGATTTATAAAATGTCATATTATTCTATAAAATTCATGGATCACATTAATTTGTTCATATAAAAATTATTTTAATATTTGTAAAACCATTTATTTGATATTTCCCTTAAAAAATAATTACTACAACATTTTTGTATAATTATTTAATATGATTATTTGTTTAATAAAAATTAAAAATAAAATACGATGATGAAGATAAATATAATATCTTTCATAATAATTCTTTTAGTCAACTTTATCTTCTAAAACACCTAAATTTTAAAATGATATTTGTATTAAATTGTGAATGTGACAACTTTGACATTATTTAAAATAATATAATATAAATATCATAATCTGTTTTATATGGATCCAAATGGTCCACAAGTAGGCACTTGGATGATTATGATATATATATATAATTGAACAATAAGTTTTGGTCTAGTGTTTTGGGTCTTTTATAGGTATTATAATTTGAAGTACTATATTATTTATTATTCACTAAATAAATAATTTCTACATCATTAATGTATAAGATATTAAGGTAATTAAATATTTCATAAAAATTACAAATAAATTACCATGATAAAGAAAAAAAAAATTATATTTCAAATGAGTATTTGTAATCAAATTTATATTTTGTTTAACCTTGTATTAAAACTAATCAAATTATTAATGTTTGAGTGAGACAAATTTCACATTCCTTTAAATAAAATAAATAAAAGGTCTTAATCAAATACAAGTGGGTTCCATTAGATTCCATTTCGACCCAAGAATGATTTAGGGAAAAATATAATCATCCAATTATATTAAGGCAAGTGTTAGGGTAATTTTATTATATTATATTTACGCTTAATTAACTGATATACCTTTAACTATCGTAAATAAAATTTACCATAGTTACTATTCATAATGCCTAAAAATAAAAAGTAGATTATTAAAATAATTTGGAACTATTTATTCCAAATATAGAATCAATTTTTTCTAATAGAAATCAAAGAATTTGCAAAAATTAATTTAAAAATTAATCCCATTGTTAAGAAAATGAGATTTAGAAGCTAAAACATTGCAAAAGATTGAAATGATTTTACCTATGAATTCAATGTAAAATCAATGCTAATGAAATACCTTATATTAAATGGTAAAAATATATTATTTTTATAATCTAAAACCATTCAATATTATAATTTAACCATATAAATTGTTTCGATGATAAAATATTGTTTTTAATTACAATACACCGTGTTTTTACTATTCATTAAAATATGAAAGTTATCAGAATAATATGAAAAATTTATCCAAAGTAAATTCGTATATCCTGATCCAAAATAAGAATTTTATTTTGTAAAACTTAACTAATAAAAATTCCAAAAAACTAGATTTACGGTCGGTGTGCCATCAAAAGTCGGTAAAACCACATTTGTTTAAAATACTTATTTTACCCAAAAAAAATATTTTATTCTCATACCATGTTCTAGAAAATGTGTAAGATGATTAATAATGTTATAAAATTCAAAATTTAGTTAATACTATTCATAACGTCTAGCTCGTAATAATATTATAACCATATATCGTTGTTTAGTGAAACTCAGAATTGCGTACAACACACACTATTGAGAAAGGTCATTCTTGCATGTAAAGAAAGATAAGTCAGGGTTGTGTGTAGGTAAATATCCCTTTGGTGTTGTGTATAACAAAATAAACACTTATTTCATTTATACATTAAACAAAATCTATACTAAATGTTGCATAAAATAATTTCTACAAAACGAACATGAAATTTTCTGTAACACGAGCCAAGAATGTTGTTGCGTATACATCAAGCTAATACGGTGTTGTGTATAGTACAATATAATTTTGGTGTAGAGTACAACACAAAACATAAATGAAAATAAAATAATATATTTCATAAAATCTTGGGGTGTTACATGAATGACCTCTAATATTAATCTATCATTGCACGTCCCTCTAGTGCCCTCCTGGCCAGTGGAAGGCTATGTGAAATCTACCCCAAGAACAAATCCATAGGCTAGTGGATGAAAAAAGGTGTCAAAATCAAAACAAATATGTGGAGGATTTTCCAAATAGGGATATTAAAATACACCACACTATATACATGAATAAGTAAAATTGAATAATAATAAATGACTGTAACATCTATCATAAAAACCCTACATGAAGCATCTTGGGAATATAAAATATTAAAAAAGAGTAATTTGAAATATAATAGAAAAAATACATTCCAAACAAAAAGAAGTATATACCAACCTTACAACCATTGGAATATAAATGCATGGAGAGTGAAGTTATAGATATCCAAGTGCCATACTCCATAAATGTCAAAATTCACCCAAGTATCCCTATGATCAACTGAAAACACTACAGACATGGTCATTATCTACATAAGACAAGCCACATGCGGGGAAAGACCTTGCAGGGGTGAGTATATTCAAGCCTAGTAGGATGCACTAAAACTACAGGGGGACAAATAGCATATGTGATAGAATAAGTTAGGTCAACACCAATAAACTAGTAAATGAAACCCAAAAATATCATATATGTATAAATATATATGTTCTCATTAATGAAACCATGCAAGGGAGAGAAATGGTATCTCCATTAGAAAATGCATGCCAAGGAAAAGACTCCCCCAATAATACCAAAGGTCAATCAATGTTTCCATATATCTCACATGTCTATCGAAATTTATAATCATATGGGGAACCCACACCTTTCAACTATTCCTCACAGTAGAGGGTGTACAATATCCACGTAAAGAACCCACACCCCATTCCATAAATAGGTACAACATTGTTTTTTGATGGAGGACCCACACTCGAGTCCATTAGGTCGGTACCACTTAGTATGTGGATGACCCACACCAAAGCTATTCATGGGGGTACCATTCATTAGATAGATAGAGGAATATACCATAGTCCATTTGGGGGAACCACATTGTAGATATACAAAAGAACCATTCCTACTCTGTTATGGAGTACCACTCAGTAGGTAGTGTACCCACTCTTGCTCCATCGTGTGGGTGCCACTCTAGTCTCTCTCCGATGATCCCACCTAATCACTACCATCATATAGCATCTCATAAAGAATCATCTCACTTGAAACATTATATATTATATCACAAAATCTACTATGAAGGCTCCATTCTGATCTATAAAGAAAATTCCTCAACATGGGATCCTCACAAACCAAAATTTAGTCTAAACAGAAGCGATTTTTGGGAAACTACTTCAATTGTTGATTTTGACCCTACAGTGGCTAGAGATCAGAGTTCTGATCCTCTGCTCATAGCCCACAAGTGCCTTGTGCACTTCTCTTCACTACCACTCATCAACATATCCTAGATCCATCGGATTCATCTCCTACATCCCGCAAATATGTAGTGATCCACCCATTATATGATAAATTGTATATTGAATACGAGTCCTTTTGGAATCCAATGGATTGATATCTCTCTTACAAGCATGGAAAGGTAAAATCATGACCTATAAAGCCAACAAAAATGAACATGAATAATTTTGGGGAGGAAAAGAACCATAAAAAATATATTAATAATAATTGGAAACATCTTCATGGAATAAGATTGAAATTAGGTAATCTAGATTGAGAAACTAGAATATTAATTGAAAATAAGTTAAATTGGAAATTTATTCATCAATGGGGCACTAGAGATGGTTGGATATTTATAACAAATCAAAGGAAAATCCTGATTCATACCAATTAATTAAAAATATATAGGAAACTAAATAAATATAAATCACATACCTTGATATTGGATCATTCATTAGTGAAGAACACCATATATACATATGGTGAATATTTATTGTGGTCACCATTTATCAATCAACATCAATTTAGTCATCTTTCCTCATCCAATATTGATCAAGCAATGAAGAATGGTGGACCCTACCCTCAAAGATCCTACGGTATTGTGGATGACCCTATAAATTCTCCATACTATGATACATATAGATTTAATTATTTATTTATGCATTAAATGAGTTTATTAGGTAATGTAATTTATTAATTCACATAATATACCCTCCAGCATCTTCCTTAAACAATCTTCTAGTATCGACCACATTTAGGTCATGCATAGGGTAAATGATTTTCTATGAAATCCATTTTTATCATATTTTTCGTACAAGACACTTATTTGGATATATAAGATTTTCCTTCAAAATATTAATGTTCATTCTAAAAAATATATTGAATATATTTATAAAATTAGTTTTAGGCCCACATGGCCTTATAATCACACACCATCTAACTTCTTAACTTTAAAATTATATCTTAAAACTTTCCCATGTACTAAACAGAAAAAAAAAGAGTCTCCGTATTATTCCCAGCATTATTATTTTCATCCTAAAAAATCACAAACTATGAAAAAAGGTATGAATACTGAGGAGGAATATGGTTATCCTTTTACAATGAGATATTGTAAATGCTCCCATGATTTAACATCAACTTAACTGAGGGAATGGTTCATCCTTACAATATCCTACCCTACTAATCCTCAATCTGCACCTTTTAATCCATGAATTTTGCTTTATCCTCGATGTCAAACTCACCCCAATAAATAAAATATTTAAAAACATTAACTTAAAATCCCATTTGTGACACATGTAATATGTTAGGAACTATCTCCAACTATGGTATAAGGATAGGTGATAATAAATCTCTCCAACCCACTAGAAGATCTAAAATTTCTAGATAAACCTTAGGGGTATTTTCCCCCCATGCTTAATATCTGCAATACTCTTTGTTATTATACTCCTAGGAATGAATTTTATACCTAAATGAACTACAAGGTCCTACAATTTTGATATTAATAACCTTTTTCCAGGTCTGGGCAGTCAACATCCATTCATTTATATCATAGACCTTTTAATTCATCGCATGCACCATCTTTCGCTCGATAATAGATGCATCCCCCATCATAGTCAAACATAAGGGTTAAATATAGGTTCTCCAATATATGTCCATGATAGGTCTCCTGATGATATTATGTTGATAAATGTTATTATAAGAATACATTAACATATACTTTGATTGAATTCTAACATGAAAAAACTAAATATATCCTCCAACAACATGATAGTGTTATCATTATCTCAATATTTCTTGGGGTGAAAATCCATATTAATCTTAATTTGAGTTATGAATTACTCCTGTGAGCCTCTCTACAACCGTAGGATGAAACATGCATCATTGTTATAGATATTCATTGAGGGAACTCAACAAAGGCCTACAATATTCTGCACGTACATCTATCACAAACACTCCAATATACTATACTCCTGGATAGTAAGTAATTATTCTGATGTGGTGATTTTTTCAACTATCACCATGACTTCATCATTACCTCACACTACCTATGGATTCCTTTTCAAACATTTAATGGATATGTTATCCCATTTACATTCCATGATCTCAAGTGGCAGGAATAATCCTATTAGAGCCTAGTGCTCAACCTTCCCATGCTGAATAGTGATACACTGAGTGAAAAACTCATCCTTGATACACCAAATTATAGACCAATAAACTATTAAAAAATGTTCTTATACATCCACCATACAATAGGATCAAACAAAAAAGAGATATCTGTGAAACTCCTTCGTCACCTCCTCTTGCATCAGGACTAGAACCATCATCTATCCTGGGAAAAGGTTTATGCGATTCTCTAATTTAGAGAATTCATATAGTGAATATCTTAAGGATATATTGTTACATAGTTTTTCATTGAAGATGTATCCTAAGATACCCTCCCTCATACACTAAAGAAGTAGTGGAGTCAACTCAATTTCCTGAATATAAACTACACCCTCCTCTACTAGGGTCAGATACAATAAAGACAATTACATAGACACCTCCTCCATCAATAAATAAAGGGACTTACTACTATATACATCATTTATCGCTTTTCCCGTCCTTGGATTATATAATATATCAATTCCGTAGTTCTGTAAGAACTCAATGTAGTTCATTTTTCTCATGTTCTCATCTCTCTTTTTGAATACATATAGGATACTCTGATGGTTTTATAAATAAATATAATCCTCTCATATAAGTTAATGACTCCAAAATAATCATAGAAAATACAATGAAAACCAACTCTATATAATGAGTCATGTAGTTGTTCTCATGGGTTATTTATTACCATGTTCCATATGTGATCACTACTTGATAGTGCATTAACATGTATCCAAGCCCAATCTAGAGGCATCTTAATAAACTACATACTCTATTCCCTCAAAATTAGTATCAAAACATGGAGAAATCATCAACCTCAACCTTGAATCCTCAAATTACCTCTAGTGCTACTCAGTCTAGGTATTCAGATTTATTTCCAATGTTAGGGTAATCAAAAGTCCTATGATCCTAGAAATGTCTTCCATGAACCACCTGTATTACACTAACATGAAATGAAACTTCTTCCCATATGACACACTCATGGTTGGATCACGTTAATGAACTTCATAGATCTTTTCTAGGTCCTTAGCTAACATATTCTCAAAATTGACATTCCCTAAAATATAAATTTCTTGGATCTATAACTAGAACTTCTAAATCATACAATATAATTGGTTCACTCGAAGTAATTCTATTACTATCCTCTGTTACTCTACATGATCCTCCTATGACATTGTGTATATTATTATTTCATCACATAATACCATGAAAAATTGGTCCATGTATGATTGGAAGATCTAGTTCACAAGATCCATAAACATAGTGAGGGAGTTTATCATATAGAGAGGCATCACTATGAACTCATATTGTTTGTAGAGATATCAGAAGATAATATTCAGAATATTACCCTCATTAACCCTCAAAAGGTGGTATTCATACCTAAGATCGATCTTCATGAATCGTATTTCACCTCACAATTGATAAAAGAGGTTGTTAATCCTTACATTTGGGTATTTGAACATTATTGTGACCTGGTTAGGGGGATGATAATCAACAAAAATCTGTAAGATCACATCCACCATATCACCCATAAAACTGGATCTACCCTAGGGGAACACTGGGTCTGATAAATCCATTCTCTCAAAGGTCCTCCAACATCACCCTTGGCTCTAGCAGCTCAATAGGGTCTATATGACATTTTTAAGAAGATATCGGAGTGGAAATATGGTGGAAGTCGATGAAATACTCCATCTCCTTCCAGGGCGGTAGTCCTAGAATGTCCTTTCTAAGAGGTCCGTATAATACTACATGACTTAAAAAATTAACATACATGAATAACCCACTAAAAGAAGGTCAAACCTAACCGACTGATGGTTAATGGTTTTTAGATTCCAGCTATAAAGACCCACTCACTCTTTAATGGGATATCTCTCATCCAGAAATTTAAATATCATCCCATCAGTCTGATGGAATATGACTTGCCTATGGGGATAGTAAATCTTGGGTCGATCCATGAACAAGAATTTCATACCCAAGATGATTTCATATGGTTTCATCTTGATGAAAAAAATGTACAATATTAAATTCTCCCCATCAAGTGATATATTTAACAACAAAAAAATATGAGATATGAACTAAGCTATATACTACTAGAAAAACAGGTATTTGCGACGGGGCATTTGCGACGGGGGCCCGTCGCAAATAGCGCGTTGCTGAAAACGGCGTCGCAACAACACTTATTTGCGACGGGCCCGTCGCTAAAGCCGTTTTTTTTGCGACGGTTATTCTCCCCGTCGCAAATAATACTCCCTATTTTTTGTAAAAAACTTTTAAAATAGTTTTTGCGACGGGCCCGTCGCAAGTACCTTTTGCGACAGTACCGTCGCAAAAACTATTTTTTAAAAAAAATAAAAAACTATTAATAATACTATTATTTGCGACGGGCATAGTATCCCGTCGCAAATACTATAAATAGTTTTTACGACGGGTCCCGTCGCAAAAATTATTTTTAAAAAAAAATAAAAAACTATTAATAATTCTATAAAAAAATAAAAAAATTAAATTATTAATAAATTATTTTCATTAATATAATAATAGAATTATAATTCACAAATGAAAATAATAAATTATTAATAAATTATTAATAAATTATGTTAATTAATATAATAATAATAGAATTATAATTCAAAAATAAAAAATAATATAATATTAATAAATGATTTAATTAATATAATAATATTAGAATTATAATTCATAAATAAAAAAATATTAATAATTTATTTTAATTAATATAAAAATAATAGAATTATTTTACATTCAAATATTAAAATAATTCAAGTATTACAAAAAATATAATTAAATTATAATATTATAAAATTTTAATATATATATATATATAATATTTAATATTATAAAATATAAATAATATTATTATTCATATTAATATTGTTATTTAAAAATATAATGTTATTAATATTTTATAATGAGACAGAAACTACGAATAGAAAAAAAAATTATAATTTGATTTCACAAATTTTATAACATAACTACAATCTCTAATCTGAAGGAGGGGGGGGAGGTGGGGGATCTGCAGATGGTGGTGGAGGAAACTCCATCCCTAAAGCATGAGTGAGTCGGCGCATGTATTCCATCTGCTCCTGATGCTGTTGCTGCCACCGACTCGCCTGCTCCTCGTACAGCTGCTGCTGGCGTCGACGCTCCTCCTCATGCTGTTGACACATCTGCTCCTGCTCCTGTCGGAGACTCTCTATCTGTGCAGTCTGAGATCGCAACTGATCCTCATACTGTGTAGTAGAAGAAGATGCACGAGCTCCTCTCGAGCTGGACGCCGACATCACAGCACTGCCATAATAATCTCCGGGAGTCAGTCGAGAGCCGATACCAACTACCCGGCCCTTCTCGAAGGCATACTGGGTGGCCTGCATCCATGCCGATTCATCAAACTGACGGGCAGTGGTATGATCTGATGACGCGGCCTGACTCTCAGGTCGGGCATGTGACGCTGCAGCCTCATATGACTCCTATAGTTGCAATTTAAAATTAAAATTGTGAATATATTATATGCAGTTAATTTTTAAACTTGAAAACAAATAATACTGACCACGATGTGATGCTGACGATCACCTCTGAGCTCCCCAGTAGCAGGATCACTATACATCCTCTGATATACGTCGTACTATAAAATATCGGGGTGCTCGACAGCCTATAAGAATAAAAAATAAAATGTTAATATTTATAGTTATATAAAATATTTATAAATAATGTACGTACCAGATGATGTCTATGAGTACTGAAAGAACGACTCCCAACTCGATGAGTCACCTCCTGTCTCCCCCGATTCTGCCTCCCCACCGATGATCTCCTCTGAAAGGCACCACTCAACCAGTGCGCACATAATCCATCCCATACATGGGATGAAATATACTCTGGTCGGTGTGCTCTACATGACTCGTCAAAATCTGACACTCCTGCTTTCTTCATCGCAGCTTTTCTTAAATTGTGCAAAAACTGACGAAGGCGATCACGCGTGGCCACCTCCTATGCCTCGTGGATGGCATCACGCATGGTATCCTCGATCGAATACCATAAACCCTACAAATAAATCAAAATATCAAGTTAGAAATGAAATAATTTTCAAAATAAAAATTATTTATTTACGTACGTACCAACCAATGGCCGAACATGGCCTGCTGCACATCAATGGGAATCTTCTCCCATGTGGTCCACGGCTGAGAGAAATAGTTGCACTAAATAGCGCTGCCCTGTCCGACTGCTATATGCGGAAAACTGAAAAAATAATAAACATTTATTATGTGAATAGATTAATGAAATCTTAGTCAAATCCACAGGTTATCACACAGGTTATCACACCTCCGTGTGAGTGGATCAAACCCAAGACGTGGACGTTGCTCGGGGATGGGGTCAGGAATCATCAATCGTTCAAGACCGCGCCCCCTCCGCGTACTCCCTGGAGCGCCTGCAGGCTGAGGGTCATCTGTCAGCAACTCATCCGCATCGAAATTTAGGTCAGCATCCGCCAACTAACGAAATGTGGCGTCGTCCATCTGAAACAGAAAATATTAATGTTAGCAAATAATTGATAATTACTATTATATATACATATATACATATTATGATTGTATATAAATACCATGAAATGCTATCAGTGTTAATCTTCATCATCATCTTCATATATGTCAATGTCATCTTCATATTCCTCCTAAACATCATCGATATCCATTCGAGCTACAGTTGCTTCATCTCTTACTATTTCAAATTCATATGTGACATCATTAACATCATCGTCATCACCGACTCTTAAATGTGGGGTGTCGCCATTGATACTCATGTCTCTTTGTAAAAAATATTGATTTTGAGTACTCTCTTGAAAAACTTCAATTATTTGCACATCAGTGAAAGCACATTCACTTTGACTAAACTGATTGTCTCGAATTTTGATTTTTATTACACTCCACCAATCAGTCAATTCTCTTGATGTTGCATAGTACTTTGCGTAATAAACTTGATATGCCTTTTGAGCCAATAAGAATGGTTCATTTACTGCGAGAACACTTTTACATTTAATATCGATGATTCCATGAGTCGGATGAACACGCACGCCTCTCTCTGTATCCAACCACCGACATTTGAACATGGTTATGTAATGTTGTCAAAGATAACAGAGTTCAATGATTTCATCAAGTATGCCATAAAAGTCAACTTCATTTTCTCGATGATGAGATCCTCTCAAGCTAACTCAACTGTTCATTGTTTTTTTCGATTCCCCATATGCATGTGTGTGGAATCGAAATCTATTCACCACATATGCATTATAAGTTTTAACAAGTTTGGAAGGTTGGTTACTCAATACACACAGACGTTTGTCAATTTTATCAGCATGTCGAGACACCTGAAAATTTGTGAAATAATTATCAATATAGTAAAATATACATTGAATGAGTTGCTAAAAGATAAAGAATTTATGTTACCAGTTTTTGAAACCACTGAGAGAAATTTTTCAGTCGACGTTCTTCGAGAGCAGCTACTGTAATTTGTGGAATTTGTTTCTTGATATGATTATCATACAACCTATAAAAACCAAAGTTATTTACTGTAACATAAATGATAGGATAAGTGAAATAAACACTTACAGTACAACTGATGTCATCTCTTCACAGTTGAGCAGAACATACGTATGAGCTCTCTGATATTCATCATCTGAAAGCCAGCATTCATAAACTCCACCGAAACCAAGATCTGACTGGTTGAAAATAGATAATTGATTGTCGATTTCCATGAATCACCATCGGCTGGATGATTCAAGCTTTTATCGGTTGAAATATTCTCTTTATGCCATGACATCATTGTCACTGTATTCTTAGACATGAATAAACGCTGAAGTCTGGATGTAAGCGGAAAATATCTCAACTGTTTTACAGGAATCAAACCAGACTTCCCCTGTTGTCCTTCTTTATATCTCAGTTGCCCACATGTAGGAAAACTATCCAACGACTCATTTTCCCCAGAATATAAAATGCAGTCATTTGAACATGCATGAATCTTCTGACAAGTAAGTCCCAAATTTCGAACCAGCCTCTTACTCTCATAGTAATTTGCTGGTAAAACATTTCCTTCGGGTAATAGTGTTTTCAGCAAAGAAAATATCTGGTCAAAACAGGTGTTTGACATTCCGTTATCTGATTTGATAGCCATAAATTTTGTAACTGCTTCTAATTTGCTCATCTTGCAGCCAGGATATAATACATCCTCATCAGATTTCAACAACTCATAAAATTCAGACGGTTCCAACTCAGGATTTGAAGCTATATCAGGCGGAGTTTTTGTATGTTGAACAGATGAACCTGCAACATCATGTACTAAATCTTGAAACCGGGATGGATTCGGAATCAAGTTGGTATCACCTGCTCTAGAACTGTGTTCACCGTGTTGATACCAAAAAACATAATCTGGTTGAAAACCAAAACGCAAGAGATGTTCTCCCACTTTGTCAAACGTGTCAAACGTTCTCAATGCACATTTTCTGCAAGGGCATTTTATTTTGCCTTCTGAAAAAAATTCTGAATTTGATGCCGCAAATGATAAAAAAGTCTCCACACCCTCAACATATACTGGTTTTAAACCAGAACCGTTTGGATTTCTACGTTGATTTATACATATGCGGTCACCTAATAATGACTATTGACGACCTCGTTGTTCCATATTTCTCTATAAAATATAAAAGCATTACTGGTTTTGAATAATTTGTTAGAAAAAACACTCAAGTAAAGATTGAATATATTGAGAATAAAGCAAAACATGTTACAAATATTGATAATTTTAATATTATATTGATTTTTTATTATTTTAATAATACTAATATAATTTTTTCATAAACATTAATTATATAATAATAAAATTATTTCATTATTAGTATATTTTATTATTAATATTAAAATAACATAATTTTTTATATTATATACAATTCTCCTTTCATCTGTGTGTTTAACATTCTGTCTCCACATGTAATATTTGCATTCACTTTCACCTCTCCAATGGCGAGTAGGTTGATAATTTTGAAAAAGAATGCGAATATTACATGTGGAGACAGAAAACACACAGATGAAAAGAGAATTATATATAATATAAAAAATTATATTATTTTAATATTAATAATAAAATATACAAATAATGTACTAATTATTGGCAATTATTACTAATTATTACTAATTATTGGTAATTATTACTAATTATTACTAATTATTGGTAATTATTACTAATTATTGGTAATTATTACTAATTATTAATAATTATTGGTAATTATTACTAATTATTAGAAATTATTACTAATTATTGGTAATTAATACTAATTATTGGTAATTAATACTAATTATTGGTAATTATTACTAATTATAGTTAATTATTACTAATTACTGGTAATTATTATAAATTATTGGTAATTATTACTAATTATTGGTAATTATTACTAATTATTGGTAATTATTACTAATTATTGGTAATTATTACTAATTATTGGTAATTATTACTAATTATTGGTACTTAATACTAATTATTGGTAATTATTGATAATTATTGTTAATTATTGGTAATTATTACTAATTATTGGTAATTATTGCTAATTATTACTAATTATTACTAATTATTGGTAATTATTACTAATTATTGGTAATTATTACTAATTATTGGTAATTAATACTAATTATTGGTAATTAATACTAATTATTACTAATTATTGTTAATTATTACTAATTATTACTAATTATTGGTAATTATTGTTAATTATTACTAATTATTGGTAATTATTACTAATTATTGGTAATTATTACGAATTATTGGTAATTATTACTAATTATTACTAATTATTACTAATTATTACTAATTATTGGTAATTATTACTAATTATTGGTAATTATTACTAATTATTGGTAATTATTCCTAATTATTGGTAATTATTACTAATTATTGGTAATTATTACTAATTATTCCTAATTATTGGTAATTATTACTAATTATTGGTAATTATTACTAATTATTACTAATTATTGGTAATTATTACTAATTATTGCTAATTAATACTAATTATTGTTATTTAATACGAATTATTGGTAATTAATACTAATTATTGGTAATTAATACTAATTATTGGTAATTAATACTAATTATTACTAATTATTGGTAATTATTGATAATTATTACTACTTATTGGTAATTATTGATAATTATTACTACTTATTGGTAATTATTACTAATTATTGGTAATTATTACTAATTATTGGTAATTATTACTAATTATTGGTAATTATTACTAATTATTGGTAATTATTACTAATTACTGGTATTTATTACCAATTATTGGTAATTATTACTAATTATTCCTAATTATTGATAATTATTGGTAATTGTTCCTAATTATTGGTAATTATTACTAATTATTGGTAATTAATACTAATTATTGGTAATAAATACTAATGACTGGTAATAAATACTAATTATTGGTAATTAATACTAATTATTGTTAATTATTGGTAATTATTGTTAATTATTGGTAATTATTACTAATTATTGGTAATTATTGCTAATTATTACTAATTATTGGTAATTATTACTAATTATTGGTAATTATTACTAATTATTGGTAATTAATACTAATTATTACTAATTATTACTAATTATTACTAATTATTACTAATTATTGGTAATTATTGTTAATTATTACTAATTATTGGTAATTATTACTAATTATTGGTAATTATTACTAATTATTGGTAATTATTCTTAATTATTACTAATTATTAATAATTATTACTAATTATTGGTAATTATTATTAATTATTACCAATTATTACTAATTATTGGTAATTATTATTAATTATTACCAATTATTGGTAATTATTGATAATTATTACTAATCATTGGTAATTATTGGTAATTACTGGTAATTATTGGTAAATATTGGTAAATATTGGTAAATATTGATAAATATTGGTAATTATTGGTAATTATTGGTAATTATTACTAATTATTGGTAATTATTACTAATTATTGGTAATTAATACTAATTATTACTAATTATTACTAATTATTACTAATTATTGGTAATTATTCCTAATTTTTACTAATTATTACAAATTATTACAAATTATTACTAATTATGGGCAATTATTACTAATTATTACGAATTATTACTAATTATTACGAATTATTGGTAATTATTACTAATTATTACTAATTATTACTAATTATTAGTAATTATTACGAATTATTACTAATTATTGGTAATTATTCCTAATTATTACTAATTATTACTATTTACCGGTAATTATTGGTAATTGTTGGTAATTATTCCTAATTATTGGTAATTATTACTAATTATTGGTAATTATAACTAATTATTGGTAATTATTACTAATTATTTGTAATTATTACTAATTATTGGTAATTATTACTAATTATCGGTAATTAATACTAATTATTGGTAATTAATACTAATTATTGGTAATTAATACTAATTATTGGTAATTAATACTAATTATTACTAATTATTGGTAATTATTGATAATTATTACCACTTATTGGTAATTATTACTAATTATTGGTAATTATTACTAATTATTGGTAATTATTACTAATTATTGGTAATTATTACTAATTATTGGTAATTATTACTAATTATTGGTAATTATTACTAATTATTGGTAATTATTACTAATTATTCCTAATTATTGATAATTATTGGTAATTGTTCCTAATTATTAGTAATTAAATGAATAATTACTAATAATTAGGAATAATTACAAATAATTACAAATAATAACATTATTAGTATATTTTATTATTAATATTAAAATAATATAATTTTCTCATTTATATACAATTCTCCTTTCATCTGTGCGTTTTCTTTCTCCACATACAAATAATACATGTGAAGACAGCAAACACGCAGATGAAAAGAGAACTGTATATATATATAAAATTATATTATTTTAATATTAATAATAAAATAGACTAATAATGTAATAATGTTATTATCCCTAATTATTGGTATTTATTACTAATTATTAATATTTATTCTTAATTATTAAAAATTATTACTAATTATTCCTAATTACCATTAACTATGAACAATACTAATAATTTAAATTTATTAAGTAATAAAACAATATAAACATAATTAAATTACAACTAATTAAGAATAATTGAAACTAATAAAAAATTAAAAATAAATATTAAATTAAATTGAACATAAATACCTTGAAAATTGATCTGCTCTGATCGTTCTTCAAAACTTTAATATCAGCTCCGGAGAAAAAAATTAAACTGGAGAAAAACTGAACTTTATAAATATAACATTGAGAGAAGAAGAAGATGGAATTTGAGAATGTTTTGAAAAAAACGGATGGGGGTATTTATAGGTTAGATTATTTGCGACGGGTCCCGTCGCAAATACCTTAGCCGACATTTATTACGGTCAACGGATAAATAGTTATTTGCGACGGGTCCCGTCGCAAATAACCACCTGCCGACATACTATTTGCGACGGGGGAATATTCCTGTCGCAAATACCTTTTACCGCCGCCGGTTATTTGCGACGGGAATATTCCCCCGTCGCAAATAGTTTTCCCGCGATTTGGCGCGCAACGCGTGCTAGTTCTTTTGCGATGGAGAAAGAAATCCCGTCGTAAAAGCCTACTTATTTGCGACGGGTAAATACCCCCGTCGCAAATAAGTTTTTCACGGGGCTATTTGCGACGGGATTTATTCCCATCGCAAATAACCCGTCGCAATTGCTCATTTTTCCCGTAGTATCAAGTAGGAACCTCATGGAACAGTTTCAAGGAAAATTCTAAACTATGAGTCATATCTCTCACTCCGGGAGCAAGGATATGTAATAATTACTCACACATATGTCTACAAGTACTAGATAAATATCATAATAAATATATATCATACCTCTAATCATCTTATGAGCTACCAGGTCAGAAGACTCCATTTCTTACACCTACCCATTTCCCCTACTGCCAGCTACCTAGGAGCTTCCGTGGCCATTCCTAGCATATCCATAATCATGGAACTGCCTATACCATGGCACTATATCCTCAATAATTTTACCCTCTTCAACAGTTCAGGTTGATCAATCACGTCCCATGTGACCTCATTAATCGCATTCATAACATCTCACCTATCTATTCCTTCTATGTCTTGTGTCATGTCTCTTTATAACATGACAATGTGCCTGAGTTTGACCAATATGGGATATCCTATGATATGACCTTTACAGTTGGTGCCTACTAGTTGTTGTAGACCACACAACCTTTGGACACACACTGCATGCTCCAGCTTAATGGAGTCCCTTAGGAATAAATATCTCCAGTACTAAGACATGCTCTAGAACTCCATCATATGTAGGAATTATTATTGGAATCTCATTATAATCAATCTATCTATGAATAAACTAATCAAACTTCCATTCCTATAAGTAAACATCCAAAATTATTTCGAGATAGTACTCCATAAAGTCAGTGAACCACACAACGTACCTTCCATCTTTCATCCCTTTCTTTCATACCTCTAACATCTATTGAAACTAAAAAGAATGAATGCACTGGGGATTGTACACCTCATGAAAAAACATCTAGATGTCATAATATAAGAGTGAAGAGTCATCATAGATATATATGATTAAGATATTCTAAAACTCTTCTAATTCTACAAAAAGTGTGGCTGCCATAATACTATCTAATCATTTGTGGCCCCTAATGGTCTGAAAAACAAAATCACCAACATAAGAAAATATATTTTTTCCTAGTGATATATCTCACCATAAAAAATTAGGGGCCTCTAAAACTAAATCATGGGTATTGTTATTTGAATGAACATATCCTTGGACTTCTATCATAGTATAATCTACTACTCACCAAGTATAATTTCATTTACCAACCAGCATGACTGAAATATCTTGTATGATGCCCCCTAAACAAAGGCCTCATTAATCATCAGAATTTCTTCATGATCCTTAATCGGTACCTGGGCGGTAGTCTTTGTAGAGGCATACTAAAAAGTTAATCAATAATTACCATGGTAATAGGATCATATATATATATATATAATTGGAATTTAATTAGGAATTACATTCAAAAGACTCAATCTCATATGACGCATGTACCCAAGTTTTCTGCGACTAATGTATCCATATACTGAGTTGGAAAGTATGTACTCTAAGTCCTGGTGACTGGTTAAATGAGCAGCCACCCCAGAAATGGGTTCCCTATAATGAAATCCACACCTGTGATGCTTTAACATTTTTTAGAAAAATTTCCAATCATACCTCATAAGGGGAAAAACTCCTAACATTATCTTGAGTTCGAACCACATCAGATACCAATCAGCCACAACATTACCCTCTGTTGACCAATAGATTTGTGGAAGGCTAAACTACATCAATACAAATCCCGCCATAGTTTCCTAGGGGATGGAGGAAAAATGTGAAATGAATAACTAAAATGGGTGTCCTTTTCCTATTGTACCCATATGAACTCATCCATCAATCTTCATGCATAATTATGGATGAATAATTATAATAATAGACATTAATATCAACCATTGAAACCATGCATCTACTTTACTAAAGAAATATAAAATATAATTTCCATGTAATTTTAAAACAAATGGTAAAAAAAAATTCCCATCTAGATAAGAGGTACAAACCTGATAACAACAAGAAACTAAATACAGAGATATCATGGCTCAAGATCTCAAATCCCCAACCATCATATGTTCTCAAATGAACCCAATTATCACTAAGATCCTATAAAATCACTATCAACCATTATTTTACCTAAATAAGACATGAAAAGTGTAGGAAAATTCCATATAGGGGTGACTATATACATACCAAGTATGATGACTCAAATAAATGGATGGAGATCAATATGATAAATAACAAAAGAATCCATCTGAAACCAAAAAAAAGTGGAAAAAAAACGCAAAAAAGTTAAATATATGTTCTCATAATTGAAACACAATAAGAGTGATTAATGGGGTCTCAATCTCATAACCCATTCGAAGAAAATATTATTCCAATAGTCTTAATGGTCCATCAATGATTTCTGTTTTCTCATATGTATGTCTAATGTTGTAAATATGTGTATAACCCACACCTAACAACTATGTTACACAGTCATGGGGGAATATTATCCTTGTAAGTAACTCACCCCCTTTACCATAAGGGGAAACCACTTGGTTGGTAAATAGTGGAACCACTCTCTAGTCTATTAGGAGGTAAAAATAAGTAGGTTGAGGACCCACACCCTAGTATGTTTGGGAGATGACATTTAGTACGTAGATAGAGGGTCCATTCCATAGCTCGTCAGGGGGTTCCACTAAGTAGATATATTTATAAACCATTTATTATTCAATTGTGGGGGTACACTAAAATAGAAAGAGAACACATTCCCTAGTTTGTAAGGGTTTACAACATTGGTCTCTCTCTAATGATCTAGGTTGATCATTTTTATCATCAATCATAAACTAAAGAATAATAAAACTCATAACATATGTCAACATATATCAAAATATAATATAAATTAACCCATAATTCTCTATATAGAGAAAAACTCAGTATGGGATACTTATAGACCAAACTATGAGTCCAAACAAAGGAGATACAATAGGTATAAGTTGTAGTTTGAAGTACACAATTTTTATGGGGCCCACAAGGCCAGTGGCCTTGCTTCTCTACTTGGCCACATGATCACTAGTACATGTCTCACAAGCCATGTAGTACTACACAACATTTAAGGGTATTACTTGGCATATCTCAACCACCTGGGGCCTTCCCGAGCTCTCCTAGTTGTGACCATGTACATTGACATGTGCAAGTACATTGTGTGTGATTAGTCGTATCCATGTCCACATAGTCCTAGAGTTAACTATGGGCTTCCATCATCGAGTCACATTTTGTGTGGGGGTCCCAAACAATTTTTTATATTTAAATTACCAAAAAACCCTAGCCTCTGATACATTGGGACTACAATCTATGGGTTATTTAGAATACATGTTTTGTAGTTGGGGTTTCCATAGAACCATTTGAAATCATCACACAACTTCTATAATCTTTTCTCCACCATTAATCACTTATATTGACCACCATAAATCAGTGTAGAACTCCTTTGGTCAATGATTCTTATCCTCTAGTGGTAGAAAATATGAGTTCTGATCCTCTGTTCGAAGATCATATTGACATCATGCAGTTCTTTTCATTACCACTTGGAACCAGATCCAAGATCAATGGGATTGATCACATAAATCCCATAATCTATCTAAACTCATAATAAATTTTTAAATACAGTTTTTGAATAGAAATCTTTCATTATTGAAATGGAATGATTTTGATTAAACCAATCGGGCTTATTTAATCAGTGACCCCATAGGCCAACAGAAATGAACATTGAGAAACTACAATAAAAAGTTTATAATCATCATTGAACAATTATTCATGGCCAATTATTGAATGTGTGGAATCCAATGTGAGGAACATGGAATTATAATAGAGGAAATATTTGAATAAAAAATTTATTCTACAATGGGGATTATTTGATGTCTGGAATATTTTACATAATCAATAATGATTCATTATTAATGCTAGATTATTTAAAACAATGTTGTAAACAAATAAAAAATATTCCATCCCTAATATATTATTTATTGTTTGTGAATAATGTGCTTAAATGGGATGGTGATGATCTATTGGTGTCACATTATTTCAATGCACCTTGATATGGTCAATAGTATTTGTTCGGTCTCGATCTGAAAATTTGGAATATTTGAACCTCTTCTCAATGACAATCATGTTCTGCAGATAACCCTGGAGATTATTCATATAAATATAGATATATATATATTTTGTTCATGATTAATTATATGAATTAACTAAATTAATCAATTTGTTAATTCTCTTAACAAACTTGAAAACGACTGCCTTATCAGAATGTCCAGTTTCAACCAAATATTATCGTGCCTTGGGTAAATACTATGCTTTGTATTCAACCATGGTATCATATTTTTGATGCAATACTATATTTAAGATATTTTAAATTTATTTTAAAAAACATTATTCACGATAGAATAAATATTTAATATATTTATAAATTTAATTATGGGACCACTGGGCCTCAGAATACCACAAAGCCTTAATGGATGGATCTATCCATATTTCATAAAATATGTAAAAGTCTTATAAAGGAAAATGTAGACACTACATCATTCAGAACACGTTTTCTCTTATTGAAAATGTAAAAACATATCTTTTATTAAAAACCTATTTATACACTCAAAAAAAATTCCAAATTATATAAATTACAATTTAAAAAATAATAGTACTTATGTTTAATTAAACATAGGCTATATCCGGGTACCCTTATTTTAAACTCATATCAAGCACTACCTGCAATTGGATCCACACAGGCCAGGAGAAATTTTGTGGCAGAAATAGAAGCCCAAAAAATGATTCCCATATATTATAATTGATTCAATATACAAAACTATTTGTAGAGAGGATATATAACAACATACCTCATGGAACCCACATGACACTACACCAGAAATATAGGGGATAACCCCCATAAGATGATCACACAATGAATATAGAAGGATCAAACAAGAATAATAATGTATTTTATATATCTCATAAACATATCCTAACATGGATTCCACAACCATGATCTACAAAAACCCAAAAGTTCTCTTTACCAAATAGGATCAATACAATTAATCTAGAGAACAACTGCTAAAGGAAGAGATCTGGAAAAGAATAAACTAAAAATCCCATGGAATGATACCTATGGTTTTAGAGAGAGGATTCACATAAAATTAATAACGGAGTTATGCGGGAGATGGATAAAACCTATTGTCCACAAAGGTTTTATGTTGTTAACCACAATATTTTTACTAATGTTTTCCATGAATCAAGTATTACCAAAAAAATATCACCTCCAGGTAATTAATCCCTAGAAAATATTTTGGAAGTAAATATGGGACTTATTATATAAAATGGATTTATACACTCAATTATTTTGCATCTTGTGCCCAGGGAAAAATTTACACAATAAATATGTCTTACAACATAAAATTCTCATGCTGGTGGCTCCAAGGACAAATTCTACCAAAATTCCCAAAGCAATAAATAAACATACAAACGTAAGAGGAATGATAAAAAACTATTATAGAGCATAAATTTTATCTATGATGTTAAAATCTCCACAACATCATATAATGAATCCTCATGAATCCATGTGGAAGAAGAGTTCTCTAGAAATAAGTGAGTCCACTACTCACTCAAAGACAATTATATCTCCAATGCCTCATGTAAATCTGATATGTTTTTACATAAATCCATTACCAATGGAATAGAAATAAAATAAAATAACTTAATCTTAGTTATAAATGATATTTTCTTGTTTCTACAAAATGAAAAAATCTTGATATAACTCAATATATTTATAACTCAGACCTGTAAAGCATCGTGACATTACTTCCTTAGTTGAGATATATGGAAATAATAAATGGATACTTCTAAACTAACATTGAAATTTCATTCGATAAGAAACCTGAATAATCTGCTCAGTGGCTAATAGTTGTCTAACTTTTCTCAAAGTCATATTACCTTATTTATCTATCCAAAAATGACCAATTTGAGGAGAATATTTCCTAAAAAACCTATCATCAATTAAAAACTCTAAAGGATTATGTGGAAGATATGCACGGGATATCTTCTAGATCTATGTTATAATAATGAAATGACATATATCATGGATCCTTGTTGATATCTCCTGAACAATAAATGGTCCCACATGATATTCCATTTCCACCTCTTCCATATAAATAAGAAACTTTCATTGGAGACCATACTAAGCATTGAAGGGTGCAATTATGATCGACCACTTGTAACTATGGTAATAAGTGAAATCCAAAAGTCCCATATTTATATTCCATTATCCACCAAAATTAAATATTCATATGAAGAGAATATACTATAGGGTATGTCTAGAACACTCTATCTAACTATCTGTATGTGGATGGAATGTTTTACTCAATTGAACCTGAGTCCTAATCACATCATGAACTCTTCCAGAATCTATTATAGAATTTGGTGTACTTATATGATAAAATAACATAGTGAATTCCATGAAACCTCGCAATATCTTGTACATTCGTCGTACATATTTCTTCCAAATTAATTTTCTCTATGATTAGAATAAAATTTGGGAATTTTTTGTCCAATAAATTACTATCCATATAGAATTATCTCCATGAGAATTCCATGGAAAACCAATAAAAACCTCCATGGAAACGACATACAATTATCAAAATGGAACTCAAATAGTATGGAGTATAATATGAAGTTTTAGATGGTATATCATTATCTACTAGAAGTTGTTACAGTGGGACACAAAATTTTTGACTTCATTCTTCATAACAGATCACTAGATTCACTGTATCAGGTTATAATACATCTTTATAGTGCTCGGATAAAAATCCCATTCTGAACTATAACAGTCATGAAACACTAAATTCCTCAAAGATACATGGAAGAAAAACCAATTTCTCAGGGGGATAATACCATCAGAAGGGATATTCCAATCAAAAATTGTATGCCAACTATAAATGGATAACCTAATTCCTCTAAAATAATTATGCCGCTTATAACCTAATAGAAAAGTCTCAAGGAGAGAAGATGATTACAAAAAACTAGTCATAATGTTTCATAAATCATCCCCTTCAGCATCCACAGTAAACTGATTAAAGAGTCTCATCAGATTCCACTCTTTCATTGATTCCAATATATCCTATGGTTGAACATATCTAGTGAGTATATCTAAGATGTTATTCATGTTCCCCAATGTGTATGTGATGTAAAAATAATTCATCTTAATATATTATTTACATTATAACTATCTAATATTCATATTATTCTGATAAAATATATATCCAAAGTAGTTATGATCAGAACAAACTATGAACCTCTAATCAAAAAGATAATGTCATCAACACTTATGTGCCTGTATAGATGTGAATATGTTCATATCATGAGTGGGGTTATTTTTATCATGAGCATAAAACTTAAGAGAGACATAGGCCATAGTGTTATCATCCTACATAATGACACATCCAACATAAGATTCAGAAGAAACACAATTCCCCACACACCCTTGCCAAAATTGGGTAAGATCAAAATAATATCTGATGTTAGAATATATTTCAACTCATCAAAAAAAGTCTAAAATTTTGAATCACATGACAACATAAACAATTTATTGATAAAATTATACAATAATGACTTCACCTAAAATTTTTAAATAACTAACAGATATAAGTATACAAAAAGACTTGTGATTATCTATATCTCAATGGCATTCCACAGTCACTCCCTTGATAATACTTATATTACATTTTCAAGATTAACTGAAAGTCCATGTTCTGAAATCATGTTCCCCAATAACAGAACATATTTAATTCATTAATTTTTAAAAAAAATACTTCCCTAAAGTTGGTAGATCCTCATGATTCCTATAAATAAAATTTTATGGTGTACATTCTCCAACTCAGATCCTAAATAAACAAAGATATCATCCATGAACACAATAAAAATGGTTTTTATAAAAGAATGGAATATATAGTACAAAAAATCCATAAAAAAGATTTTATATTTATTAAATTAAAATGGAAAAAAATATTCATAATGTCTATGTCATCTTATAGAAATGGTCAATAGAACATGAAACTCCCAAACTCTAAGTAGATAAATCCCTAAATAAAAGATAATTCTTTAAATACCACTTTATTCCTTTAACTGATCAAAACAATACACAGGGTAAAATGGTTCATATTATTTATTGTGACCTAATTCTCCAATAAATAGTACAGTCACAAATGAATTGAACCATCTTCCCTCTTGGAAATGATTATGGGGTCTTACAACATTGAAATACTAAGGAAACCAAAACATCTTTTTCATCAGATCATAAAACTAGATCGTTGGTGATTTTATCTCCAATGGTTCTAGGGGAAAAGAGTGTATTGAGATTAGCTATTCACCTGAAATATAATCTATATTTAACTCTACCTATAACTGTGGAGAATGAGCAGATAATTTTTCTAGAAATACATAATAAAATACCTGGAAACCACGATTACATTGTTGAAAGGGAAAAAGTCAATGGGTTTAATTTCAATGGAAGACAATAAAATCCAGATCTCTATGAGGGTGTTTCCTACATAACCAAACATAGTATATTACTCTCCATAGAACACATAACCATTCTTATAGACCGAATATAATAAAATATTCCAATAATAAAAATCAATATCACCATGATGGGAAACTTGTCAATCCATCCCAATGTTGACATTGAGCATATCCATATCATAAACTAGGACATCCAAGACTAAAATAACATTAGTTATTGATAAATAATTACACATTCAAATAAAACCCTAATATTTTATTTTTCATTTCGGCTTCATGAAATCCATAACAAAGGACATAAGTTCCCTTGGAGGTTTTTTTATATTAAAAAAATGGGCAGATATAAATGAGTACAAGGAACCTATAACAAAAAAGTGGTTTCTATATAATATGAAACAAAAATAGTACCACTAAATATTAATTGTCCAATATCTACCTCTCTCATATTCACATCCACCTCATGAATTTTCATCACTCCTATAGCCCGTTGACGGATCCCTAGGGACTTTTAATATCCTAGTTGTTCTGCAGTGTCCTTTGGAGTCAAATTTATATGACTATAACGGGGAATAAATATACCCTATTATAACCCCTAAAAATATTTGTGGGGGATACAATAATCACCAATCTTCGTGAGGGAATGCCACAATTCTCTATTGTGCCTGAACAAGCCATACTAAAGTAAACTCAACATCACACTGTTGGTAGCTACTAATGGTTTAGTGGAGGATCACTACAAAGAACCACCTCAATTAACCCCAAGATGATCATGTAACATCCTATTTTTCCATTCACACCACTAAATCTATATGTTTTAGTATGATAAGAGAAAAATGTGTAATTTTCATATAATTTTCAGTTATTTTATTATAAGTCCATCAATTATGTTTTCATAGGGGGTGTGATTCATCATATAAGCCTCTGATCAATCAATGGATTAAAAACATTGAATGTACATCTCAATTCTTAGCTAATAATTCCCCACCACATAAATAGAAAAATGAACGAACCCTATAAAAACTAATAGGGTAATCCAACACTAAACACTATATCTATAACGAAGTGTGTTACTCCATATAATTTACAATCATTATGGACAATAAGAATAATGGATGAAGGAAGTGGTTATTCAAACACATCCATTACATGTCCAATTTCATATCTGTTAGTAACATATAATTCTTTCATCGCTTATTGTTACCCAAAATGATTAACTTCATTCACTTCACCTTGATAATTTTATCTATCTTCATAAATTTGATTATTTGATGAATCGTGTATAGCCATTCCTCTGCTTCATGGGGTTAATTCACACCTATAAATGATGGTTCTTATCGTGAATGAAATCTCAGGATTGATCTCTATCCAATCCTATTCATGGATTTGTCTCAACCTCTAAAATATAATCTTGTATTATATTCTTGTCCATGGAATGAACTACTTGAATGATAGAATCTAGAGGATATTAATAAAAATTGTGACTCCCTTGAGGAGAATCTATCACTACAAACTCTTATGGAACCCATGGAATACATCTTATTGGAATGTTACTGCACATTAATAATAAAAGAAAACAATATGGTCATGAATTAATTATTAATCTAAACCGGAAAAACAAAACCATAAACTGAAATCATGGTAAAAAATCAACATTGGACACACACACATCCGAACATCCCCTAGTAACATGGATCTCCTCATGGAAATATCTATCTAATAACTCACCACAACATACCTCTAATTTCTTTATAGTCTTATCTCTAATATAATAGCCATCCCAAAATATGTGAAATTGAGGAAAATATCCTTTGATTCAAATTTTTATTGAAAATGTCAATATAACCCTTGAAGATTTCACCTAAAGTAAATAACCACATACAAAATGATACTTCTCGATCCCCATGGACTTGAGACTAGCACATGAGCATCAAACATAAACTAGAGGGGAAAATGATTCCCAATATAAATGAAACTTTGTGTCATGTACAAAATGGGAGGAAATAATGGAACAAAATTAGAAGAAACATGTTCCATAATAAAATTGAAACTGTAGTAGAGATATAACTCATAAGAAAAAAACAATTGTATGAGTCTAATAAAAATAGAAGGAAAATAGAAACAAAGAACTATTACTCTATTTGGAATGGGGGAAAATCCCCCACAATCCCACAACTAACTACCCATTCCCACTAGACATAATCCTTGCCACCTCACTACAACAACTTCCCTCATCCATATTAAAAATATAAAACTAGTTCTACACTCCACTGAAGGGGTGTGATGGGTGACAACTAAACATGTTCATTAGGATCCAACCCATGTGTTCTAAATCAATTATCTATACAAATACTCTCAATATGATAATTTTAATGAAAAAATGGCATGATAAGACATAGAGATGTTTTATATAAAAACATTGAATATATTTCCCTTATTTATAGTTCCAAAAAATTCCAATTAAAAGAGTTTTATAGAATAAATCCATATTTATAAAAGTATATATATCAAACACATCTAGTGAAAACAGAATTCACAATGGTAAATAATCCTACGATTATATCATTCTAGGCTAGAAGGCAACTCATATTATAATCAATTATTGGTGCACACTCTGGTACGTAGAACATAGACTGAAGGATAAGAGGAAGGACCTGAGAGTGATCACCACAAGAATTTCAATATAATTTCCCTAAAGCACTATCTTAGGTATTATAGGAACACACCATGAGTAAAACATCATCAATAAAATAGACAACGCCAATCACTTCTCCTTCAACCTAAGTACTCTGGATTCCCATGTGATGCATTTACATAATCAATTTCAAATGGATTCACATTTCACAATATTTTTTTTATAAAAAATGCTTTAGTCAATCCAAAACATTATTTCATAAACAATTTTTCAATCCATTTCACAATTATTGTAAAAATGTTTGTTAAAAATGAGGGAAACCCCATATTTTATCACAATCCCATTTAAAAACACAAATCAATATTTCTTATTTATTTTTAAGAATATTTATAAATCTAAGAAAAATTATGGTTCACCCAAAATTGGCTATGGATAGAACCACATACTTCAAACATGGGTCACACACTACCCACAACAAGATCCGCAGACACCATGAGGAATCTATGAAAAAATGGATGCCCTGAAAATTAATCCTACATCATACAGTTGATTCTATAAGTGAAATAGTTTGAATATAAGATTTATCAAAACATATCATATGGTGGTCACATGGAACACCATAAACAACACAAGGGATTCCACTGAAATTCTATTACACAATAGATTCTGAAGATAGTAAATAATAATCTTTATATTATCAACATATCCTAAAAACATTTCCCAATATCGATACAACAACCAAGGGCAGTTATGATGTTGAATAGTCATTTTCACAGAGAGTAAAAACACAACTAAACCCTTGATCAAGTGATAAAAAAGTTATATAGAAGAAAATGAGATACCCAAAAACACATAGAATGATACCAATGGTTTTATGGATAGGATTCACATCAAATGAATGAGTGATTTATATGATCAACAGATAAAACCAACTGGGATTGGGGTTTTTTTTGCAAACTCAACTCTTACTACACGAGTTTCCCAATAATCTATGAACTAAAAAACACATCTCCTAATTTTAAACTATACCCATTTGTTAATTTATGATGTAAAATATGTGTCTTATGGGAAAATTATTTTTCAACCAAAACTATTTTTTGGATTGTTCCTAGGAGCACAATAACTTTACAAATAAGTCTTATAGTGTAGAATAATCATATTTGAAGTACCATGGAATAATTCTGTTGAAAATCCTAAAATATGAACTAACCCTCAAACATGAGAAGAAATATATAAGCTCAAATAATCATACCATTTAAATATTATTTTCTAGATCATTGACCACTTCTTCAAAATTACTAAGCAGAATCAGAAATATGATATCAAAAGGGGAGGTATAAGTCTTAAATAATACATTTCATAATTATTTAGACTTCTACCTCCATCAAATATGTCGTATCTATCCAATAATGATTAATTTAGAATCATATATATACTGAAATTTTATTACAATTAATTAAAAACTACTATATACCTTTTTAACCTCTTTTCCATTGGAAATCAATAATGGCCTGTATTTGTATAAGTGGAATTCCAACTCCTTGTGGAGATGTGATATTTGTTTCATTTTCACTTCACATGGATGGTAAAAATGACATATTTAATAATTAAATATGATATTTATTATTATTATTATGTTTATTTAATGATATGTATAAATTATTTACCATTACCTCATTCCATCTATTGGAAAATGAAAATATCACTTGTGTGTATGATTGTACAACCGTATCAATGAAATGGTGTAATTCCATTTTAGTTGACAGATTGTATTAATTGTTAAAAAAAGATTATATAATGAATAAATATGATACATAGAACATCATTAACATTTTATTGATGAAGAAACCATCACTATGATTCAAGGACCATAACCACCAATCTAAAATTACCGTGAAAAAAGAGAAGAGTTATCACTTCAGACAATAATTCTAATAAATATTTATTAATAAATAGGTTTTAATATGTTTTAAGTGAATCCGAAATGTTATGAAAATATTAATATGGTTATGTGATATATGAAAAATAAATCAATACTAATTAATCATCAGGTTAATATCACATACAAATAAATTTGGTACTTATGGTAAGTATTTCTCATCTAAATATTGGTTTATTGATACATGTTTCTTGTTTTTATTTTATTTGGGTTCATATGGTCTATCTAGTTTTCGTTTGATATATTATGTCATGAATTATTTTTTATTCATTCTATTTGAGGTTATTTCAATTGATGGATTTATAATTCAAATGTTACCAATGTGATAAGGGTTTATTTTTAAATTTCATTTCAATTCATTTGAGGATTGTCTAAGTGAAATGATTATTGAGGGAATTTATTAGATATTTATCTTTAAAACACTGTCTATATTACTCACCTTTGGTTACATAATGTTTTTAATTTTATTTAATCTATTTTTCTCTATTTTTTAAATCAAATAATCAAAAAACTATTGTTAGTAAAAACTAACCTTATTTCATATTTTCGATCAGGATTCCATCTCTTCAATATCTGTGTTTGGTAAAAAAATTCATAGTTTTTAAAATTAATATATATTTAAAATATCTTCAATTTCACAAACTTATACTTTCGTTTAATAATTATTGAAAATAACTTTTTCATTGGTTGTTCACATGACTTAATTTTTTACTTTTTATAAAATTAGGAAAACAATTATTTTATAAAATGCATATGGAATGAATGGAATTTACAACTACCATGTAATTACTCCATAATGTAGATTTATTTAAATGTTTAATTGTTTTTATAAAGAAAATATTATACCTATTTATTGAGGAATTTTTTTAAAAAAAAATTATCCAAATAAAAGCAGTGTTTTTCCTATTTTTCAATGTATATTTTAAATATTATTATAAAATAAAAATTTTCATTATGTTAAAATCATTTAATGATTATTATGATTCATCATGGATGTGATATTTTGATAACATACACATTCATTATGTAGGTGGAATATTTTAATTATTGTTTATGGATTATTTCAGAAAACATGTTTATTTTCCATGGGTTAATTACGTTATGATGAAATGATGAATGTTTTTATTTACATGTGGCACACTTTTGTATGATTATCAGTCTATAACATGTGATAAGGGAATTATATAGACCTTAACTGAATTGGGTAATGCTGGATAACTCATGATTCCATGGGTAAATGGGTATTTGGCCTAATATCTCGAGTTTATATTAGAATTTCTCCAAATCCATAGAGAGTGCATAAGTGGGTATCTAAAACCTAAGAAATTACTTGGTTGGTTTTCACAGACATGTTATGGGATCAATATATTTTTGGGTATCATTAACATAGGATTCAGTACCTAGGAGGTTATTCCACACCTACTTTGTGATTAATATCTTCATGTATATCCTTGACATATGGTTTCTATAATTTTTTATGCCAAATATTTATTCCACAAACTCATGCCTTATGATTTTGATGTACTCTCATTACTCATGAGTGATTACAAATGATTCCACAATATTTTAACTCACATCTCTTATTATTAAATAGTTTTATTCTATAACTAATGAAATATGATCTATTAGAAATTGTGTATGAATTTTAAAATTTATTATCATGATATCATATTTTTATTCTTATCATATTCTTACATAGGATCTTCAATAGATATATCTCATGATAACCTTTACTGAAAAAATAAGCACTCCATTTCATATGTCTCTATTTTCTCTAGTTATAAAGAATGATACTATAAAATATATATCAATAACATTATTGTTTGTGGAGAATATTTAGGGAGATGTTTAATTCTCCTTATAGATAAATAAAATTTTTTCATAATCCAAAAAATAGTTTTTTGATTTGAAATCCATGGGTTTTGTTATATAAATGTTTTTTTCTACATTTCTAAATCTCAAATCCTAAAACATATTAGGTATGTATGAGACACAATGTTCGTTATTGATATTTCAATTATGGTTTGTTAAAATTATATTTCAATAATTGTTATCAAATAATATATATATATATATATATTTAATATGTTTTTAGAAATTTATTTGGTTGTACAAATTCTAAGGCATTATAGTTTTAGTTTATATATTTTTTTAAAATAATATTTTTTTATATTGTTTGAATACAAGTAGATATTTATGACAGTATTGGAACTCATTGTTTATGTCTGGGTTATCCACCATTGATGTTGGACATTAAAGGGAATTTCTAAATATATTTCCATATATGAATAGAAGGTTCATCCTTCAAAAATAAGTCATTCTTGAGTCGTTATTTTATGAGACGAGTTGCATATTTTGAAAAATAGATTGATATCGTTAGGTAGACATTATATCACAAGTTTAGAATGATATATCACCTTCTATATTTGGTCAGGGAAGGATCATGATGAGAAGGATTTTGTTTGATTAATATGAATTTATCACACCTATTAACTTTTGAAAAATTTACATTAGTTCACACTTTCATCTATTATTTTAATGTTCATTAAATGATGATCGATTTGTCATGTTCAAAATTATTAATTTAAATTTTTTTCATTAATTGTGTTTCTTTTCTTGATTATTCATTATGAATAGATTATAAGATAGAGTAAAACTACAGTTTCATCTTGTTGGAGGTATGAGAATCGAATTGGTTTTTTCAAATAACGAATTTTTTTACTAGATCTAGGGCCACTTATAGAATATTTCAAGGCTATTTATGTAACTAGATAATTAAATTAAAATTTCAATTGATTATTGGTTTATATTTTTACTTTAATTAAAAAATGATCTACTTCAAATTTTGAGTTTTTTTGTGTTTTGAATTCTGTACTGAGTTATAATTTTTTTACAATACTAATAGATCAATTTATGAAATATGATATATGATATATTAGGGATGGTTCAATAATTTATAATTATTTTAGAGTATCAAATATAAATGTTTCTGAATTATTTTTTCCCTAAAGGAGTCACCAATGTTTTGTAGTTTAAACACATCATTTTATATCCTTTTCTACACAATGAAATATTGTGTGAATATATGTCCTAATGGTTTCTATATATTATTATTATATAATGTGATAACATGTAGTAATTAACCCATTGCATATTGAAACATTTTCTGTCTTAATTGACCATTATGGGTATGTGATTATGACATGTTTGAACAAATAAGAATAATTTTTATATTTTAAACATTATATATGAGGAATGAACCAAAATGATTCAAAGACATTATATTTTTTGAATATTATGTGAAAATATTAATTAATATTGACTAAATATTTGGTTCCTAGATTACTATATTAATATTTCATTTCCATATATAATATTTTTCACTAATTGAAACAATTTAAAAAAATCTCCATATTTTATGCTTTAAAAACAATTTATCTATCATATGGATTAGAAGGGGATCATTCTAGGGTATTACAATATTCCTCAATCTAATGAATACTCTCGGAGGAGAAATCATTTTTTTCCTCATTGATCTTGAAAAAATTTGTATTCTAGGATTTTATAATATGGATCATAAATGTGAAGGGGTACGTCTATGTGAATTTCCAAATAATAAATTTCAGAACTACTATTGACCTATATAAAAAATTATTTCTTGGTGAAATAGTTGACTAAATGGATTCAACATTAATTAGATTCCACCTAAAATATATTGACAAGTGAGGGTGGTGCTTACCATGGAAGTGGATCACACTATGGGGAAGACGAACCCATAGTTCACGTCATGGTGGTAATAAATATTTACATTTTTTTATAAATTATAAAAAAAATCTTTTCTAGGATATGTCTAGAGGGCCCGTACAGAATCAGTAGGTGGATTTAAACAGTACCATATAAATTTTTAGATATGTGATAGTGGTTAAAAGTGTACTTAGATGGTTAATTTAAGTTAAAAAAATAAATGATTTTATCTTAATTTATGATTTGATAAAAAATAAAAATTTAAAACTAAAATGTTTATATTGGTTACATTCTTTGGATAAAATAACCGATTTATTTAAAATGGTCTATAATTTGTGAAATATTTATCTTTTGATATTGAAAGTATTTATAAATGTCTCAAATTTCTAAAAAATAATGGTGTTAAAATTTAAACCATGTAAAAAAGATGATATGAAATCTTATCTTATAAATAAGTGAATTCATCATGATTATATATGCTTGAATTATAATGTTTTATAATTAATTTCTTATTCACTCATTAATGGTTGTATCATTTTTTGAATATATGAATAGATCAATAGTTTAATTTATTCCCATATTTACCATTCAAAGAAATAATAGTTTATATTAGGAAAAATATGTATTTAATTTAATTGGATGGACATATTAAATATATTTTCAAAAAATATTTAATGGATTCACATGTTAGGTTTGATATTTAGTTTAGTTCACATACACCATTATTTTATCTTGTTTATTATTCATGTAATGAGATACAGTTCAATATCGTTTAATAATATTTGTGAATCCCAAGCCCCGCACTGCCTAATATGGTTCTATATACATGTACATTAAATATAAACTTTTGTATCATCTTTATAATCTTGGATATGACAATCCATAATTATAAAATAAAAAAATATTAGTGAATCTATTATATCTAAACAATAGTTTTAGTTTTAAAATATAAATAATTATGTAATGTAATAAACTAATAAAACCCATTTTCTTCCTATATAATTGAAATATTTTTCACTCTATGTGAAACTACATTATTCTTGATATGTCTTCAATATCTCCCACAAATTATTCTTCAAAATAAATCATGTCAGGAATTTCAGGGGTAATAATTTTATTCATAACCTAGGGAAATAGAAACATAAGAAGGGTTGTACTCAAATACTTGGTAATGGAAAGTATACAATTGAAGAAATCATGGAATGAATATTATAGTATGAATAATTAAAACACATAGATCCCTAATTAAAAATAAAATGTGAGAATACAACATACATTTATATAAAATAAAATATGGATCACATCCTAATGGAATACATAATTTTGATCCTCTAAATCCTATTGTAATGGTCTTATTCCAATTAATTTACAATTATTGAAGGAAACAATCAATAGATATTTTTGAATTAATAATGAGTTAACAAAATACCCAAAAATAATTTTTATCATTAAATATATCAATGTATATAGGGGTTATATAATTCTGATCCCCACCAATCACTTCATTTTATCCAATAAATTCACCATAAGTGTCATCTAGACTATTTATAAAATTCTATGAGGATCCTATTACTAAATAAAAAATCACTGTCCGTATAATGATAAATAATAAAAATGAACGCATAATAAACCTATGTTAATATTAAATAAACTTCCATAATGATAATACATTTCCCCATGTTAATAAAAGAGATAACATGATCATTACCCATCTAAATATAGTGGTTGGATGGTTATACATTACATACTAGAATTTTCAATGATCATCCATACTATATATTATTTTATGAAATATTAATACATTTACTCATGTTAATTAAATGGAAAACCTGATCATAACTCATTCAGAGGAAGAATGTGGATGGATAAAAAATACATAGTCAAATTTGTAATAATAAACTATATTGAAATGAAAACATATGGACCACAAATATATTTTCCATTATCAATAAAATAACATAAAGTTAAGGTGAACATCATATAATTTGGTTTATTTAAATTTTTTTTTCAAACTATATTTAATTATGGGTATATAGATAAATCAAAAAATTAAGAACATGATAATAATCCATCAGAAGAAAAAAAGTAGATGATTTCATCAAATCATATCCTATGAAATGAGAAATGTTTACCAATGTGATGATGTGGTAGGAATGTGTATCCCCTTAAAAAAATGATAGAATATCACATAATACATTCAAAGTAAAGAATGTACTCGGCTTATATGAAATAGATTTAAGTGAATGGTCTTAACTTAGTAAATTTAAATTTAGATAACAAAAAATATTACTATTGGAAAAAAATTATATCAATATTAACCTGAATTAGGGAACATGATTTGGAGAGTAAATTCCATGACATACAAAGGGTATGATTAAAATATATCCATTTAACGTGAAGACCTCGATCAATGAAAACACGAGGAATACAATATAATATGTTTCAAAGAATTAGAATTGAGACCCATAAAACACTTTTAGATTGGGTATCACATTAATCAAAACCGCTTGATAGAGTGAATTTAAAATTAAAGTTAAAATAGCACGATTAAATAAAAACTAATGATATGATATCACAAATAATTTATATATACACAACATAAATTAAATTTTTTTCATAATAAAAATATATATTAAAGAGAAGAATTTGACACGAAAAAACCGTACATCTTGTCATATAATATAGGAAAATACATTAACCTCATATATAATAATCATATCTATATTAATTAGTTAATTTATAATGTTATTCATATCTATTTTCATCTATAATATATATAAATAATCAATCTCTAAAGGAATTCTTTTAGTTTATCCTCATCAGTGTTTATATTTATTTTCATTTGTACTAGTTTCCTAGAAGTGGTTTTTATATTAATTATTCTCCTAAATTTTAGTATTAATCGGGAATTTAAGACCCATATTTGGATGGTTTATAATTATTTATAAAATTTCAAATTCCTTTCATAAGTGTTTTTTAAATTATTCAAGAAGATAAAGTCAAAAAATAATCATGTTTTGGTGATTTTTGAATAATGGATGGTGTGTAATCAATTAATGGATTACAAATTGATATAAAATGACTTGAAATAATAATTATTTACATTTTTTCATCATATTATAACAGGAAATATATTTTCATATCCTTTTATGATATAAATTCATTATATTTTTCAAGTAGGTTGTTAAACCGAGCCAAACATGAGAATTCAGTTAATTAATGAAAAATTATTAGATGTTTTTGTTTTAAGATCAATATACCAATAAAATAATGATATAATTTTGTTTTTATAAGTATAATATATTATAATTTTGAATGAGTAGAAGAATATGAAATGGATATGAAATCATTTGATAGTTTCAATAAAATATATTCCACTTAGTATTCTTATTTTAAACTATTAAAGTAACAATGATGATTTCAGGTTTATATTACAAATAGGGTCTGAAATATTTTATACATGAAAATTAATGATAATAAAAATTTCATATTTATCCAATAATACCATACATAAAAACAAACTTGTTTGGAGATTACAGAAAATAAATCATGTGGGGTTGTGGTGTTGGTGGTAGACATAATGCACAAACACAAGTTATTATTTTCTTAATTGATATGGAATATAAAAAAAATTAAAACATAGTAAATATTATAAAATCATACTATGAAAATGAATCTAGTATCACTATATTACTGTTAGTATAATAATTTCTAAGAAGATTATTTGGAAGAATCACTAGGTAGTTGATAATACTCATGTCGAGGACTTGACTTTTGCAGGGATGTCCCATTAGAAATGAATTGCCTATGAAGAAAACTGGGGGCCATATTATTTTGAAAATGGGAAATTTACTATCGGTGTAATAAAATTAAGTATTTTGAATGGGAAATTAAAATGATAATTTAGTCTTTAACAGATAATGAGGTTACCCTTTTATAATGCAAGGGAAAGATTTTTTTGGAACAACCCTGACATGATCAAAAATGAATGGCCATTCCTCAAGATTAAAAGGATAAATATGTAATAATGAGGAGTGTAAAATTAATGTGGGTAAAAAATAACCTCAAACACTACCCTATTAGAAAAAATTCACTGTTTGACATATTTTTTTAACGTCTGTCATTTTTCTTAGACATACATTATGTTCAGTAGTTAATTTTTAATATTTGGTAATTAATTATTATGATGACAATTATGAATGACCACTATAACAAATTTGATACATATAAGTTTAAATTTAATAAAATCAAATAAATTTTTTGATGATGTGAATGGATAAATTTAAAATAAATACACTCAATTGTGTAAAAATATATTTGAGAGAAATTAAAGTTCTAATGAATTAGATTAACATATAAAGTTATGATATTTGGTATAAATATTTTAATGAAATAGTTTAATTTATTATAAAATATTTAATGTATTTTAGGCTTCCAATAAAATATAAAATTGAATCTCTATTGAAAATAATTTATTCAAATAAATAATTAAATTCTGTTTTTTATTAATGTAAAATTTTAAATATTCTAAAAATGTTGTGTAAAGGAATTATGATTTAAAATAATATTTTAAAATAAATAATTTGGTCCCAAAAATTCATATTTTATTAATTAATTTTTTTTATAAACATATTGGTCATTTATATTAACCAATAAAGTTATACAAATTACATGATTTGTGAAAAAAATATTTTTTGACTAAAAACCGACCTTTCCAAAATGACCTCCAAAATCCATAATTATGTAATATTGATTAGAGGAATTCAAAAATAAAGTTAAATTTTATTTATTTAAAATTATAAAATTTATAAGTTAATTTTTTTAATAAATTCAAATAATTTAATGAAAAATCATTTTAATTCGAAAATACAATATTAATCATTCAACTATTATCGTTATTATTTCATATTATTTACCAACTAAATTTGTATTAAAATATTTTTAATATAAAACATATTTTATCATTAATAATGTACCTTTTAATATATAAATGTATATTTAATAAAATGAAATATTTTTATAATAATTTATTTTTAAGTAATAAATTATCTTTTTAGTTGTTTTAGGTAAACTAATTGAATTTATTTCACATTAAACGTATATTTTATTTTCCATATATATAATAAATAATTATATTACTATTATACATTTACACTGAGTCAAAATTTCTCTTTTTTGTGATCTAAAAATATCATGGTTTCATTTTACATCAGTACTCATATGGAGCATGCTATCGAACACATTGACATGTTTAAAGGTAATAATATATTATAGTTTTGGGCTATTAAATTATCACCCACTTAAATAAATAGCACCCACATAATTTAAAAAATAATATTAAGGTAATTTTTATAGGTAAATCATAATTATTCCTAAATATCCTAACAATCATGGGTTTATCGAGGATGTAGAATGATATTAATCGACATAAAAATTATTATAAACACTATATAAAGAGATCTAACTCAATCACAATTTTACATAGAATTTTAATAACGTAGGAACATATAGATCCATAATGACTGACTTCTAAATAACCATAAAATTTATTAAAATGATTATCATACCACTATGAGATTTTATTTAAAAATATATATCACCAAATTTGTTAAAACAAACTTGAAATACGAGTCAGAAAATATAGAGAAAAAACTATCTATCTGATTCACTCGTACTAGATTAATAAGCTCTTAATTTTCATCATTGTTTTTGGTGACTACTTCCCCCATTTTCCATGGTTTGGGAGATTGATTTTCATAATTGACAACTCTCTTTCAACTGAATTAATGAATTTTTGTATCTCCTCTATTTACCATACACTTGCAAGTTTGATGCCCATAAACTCCACATATATAGAATTCGCACGCCCCTGTAATGAAATTTCCCCTGGATACATCCAATATTTTTTATATATAGGAAAATGAATCATTTCTTATTGATCATCATTGCCTGCTGAACTTTCACGACACATCATTATTATCTTCATTTTTGTGTTTTGAAATTGAAATATGTTCCAATTTTTAATCATATTTCATGATATCTAGTTTGGAATAATCACATGGTTTCTAACTCCATATCACATTTTGTGGGGTTGTTCATAGAGGCAATCTCTGTTTTGTCGCACAAACCCATGGTTTCTTATAATTTAATCCATTACTAAAACCAATATACATAATATGATTGACAATAATTATAAGTAAATTATTGGTAATTACCATTGAAATTTTTATTATAAATATGAACCACTCTATAACACTAACATGTCTTTACATAGTTGTTAGAAAATCCACTTATATCAGACAAAATTCATACTATATCATTCTCAGTTTAACATATATCATTCTTGTATCATCATAGGTTTTGTTATGTTGGTTTCTCTAATGATTATTAACCTAATCATTAATATTTAGATCCAAAATTAACATGAAATTTATTAAATTATTTTAAACCTAATAATCCCTGAAAGCAAAGATCTCAAAATCCAAAAATATCTATATTCAAATAATATTAATAATTATTACAATCATATATCCATGTCTGTATATACACTAATCATATATTCTCTATACTGATATTATATATATTCTTCTAATCATTAGTTCAATATTTTACCCTCTAATGGTATTAACCACTAGTTTATAAGGTAACACAATATCCACTATATATCATGATCCCAAAAATGATATTGAATTCTACACAAATATCATGAATCATGCATCAATCACAAATTTAACAATCAATATCAAATTTAATTATTCAAAATAAAATCAACCAATATTATCTCAAAATTATATTCATATTCAACTAATGTGTTTTCTATACCCAAAATATGTGTTCTCTAAATGTTTTCCCAGAAAATAAATTTTTTTCAAAAAACCATTTTCAAGGTTATTAATAACATTTCATGTACTTTCAAAAAATTAATTTAAAACTACTGAAGAACAATCATAATACATATGAAATAACCCTCATAACATTTAAAATATATCAAATGGTCATTGGTAATTATATCTCAATGTTGAGAATAGTTAATAGTTTCAATATTATTATATTATAAATATCACTACCATAGGAAAGACTAAAAAGGAATATTTTCTGATATAATTAAATAATAATAATGTTCACAACAATTTAAGTGTGTTCGCTTTATTGGATATATGTCATAATGTTTTCTCATTATATATGATTATATAATTCATTTTTATGATCATATTTCAACCAAATAACGAAACCGTAGTGGTTATTAAAATATCAAAAATATGAATATGAAAAAATATATCTGAATATTTCTTCCTTATTGATACTGTTTTCATACATATAAAACTTTAGGATCAACCAATGAATCTTTATGTTCAATACTTGGTTATTTATGGTCTCTTTTATATTAATTTATCAAAAAAAATTAGTTTAAATAATTATTTAATAAATCAAAATAGTTTTTAAAGAAATCATTTTTTACAAAAAAAAATCCCACAGGTGTGTCCCACCAGGAGAGTAGTCATAGGCACATTCATCAGGCAATAGGGTGATGATTTATTCAATGGCCAACCAACCCTTTTAGGGTGATTTCTCTTCAGTTTATCTATTACATAGTCGATATACTTACCAGCATCAAGGCGGTGATATATTTCATAGAATAATAAAATTATGTCTATTTTACCAAAATATAGTGATGTTGTCCAACACATAGATTCAATCATTGGGTTTTCCTTAAAGATTCAGTATCCTAATCCCTAAATAAAACATTCATTATTTATATAACATTAAATTATATGATTATCCCATAGAGTTGTCTATTGTGAATAAAGATGACTTATCAAACATTAGCTTATCCTTAATAAACATATTAATCCCCAATGTTATCTAATCCTATCCTTTTATTCCCACTTTATAACCACAGTCCCGTGTAACTAGATCATATTCCATAATCACATACATTTAATATGTGATTTGGTTTTAGCTATAAAATAATGGATAAATCCATCTATAAATACAAAATCAATAATTATTATTGAATCTGTTATATATGAAATAAAATTTTCAACATCAGAGATTTAATGAATTTAGAAACATCATAAATCAATAATGCACATGGTCTTCCTATAAAAAAACATTTCCCCAATATAAAAGAATTTTTTTATCTTATTATGTCATTAAAATCTCTAATAAGTTATTCCACACAACATAACCTATTATGTTTATCAATTGTAATACCTTTATTCATATCCTATGGAAACAGGAACATAAAATTGGGTATGCTCAAAATCACTATAATGGAAAATATAAAACTGAAGTGATAATGAGGTAAATATTATGTATGTAATATGTAAATAACATGAACCAGTGATCATCTTGAATCTGGTACCATGATATATCTTTGAAAATACATGGAAACCAAGATATCAATAATACATGATTTCTTATCATTGGAATTCATAATTCCATACTCCAAAAATCTATTTTCATGGACTTGTAGCAAGACAATTAATTTTCAATGAAATCCCAAGTAATTCATCACTCTAAATATGGTAAGGAATACAAAAAATATACCAAACTATTTTTTCTCATGAGACCTATTAATAAAATAAATGGATATACAATTTCATTCCCCAACATCATTGAATTATATTCATTGCATTCACTGTAAGATTCACTAATACCATTCATACCATTCCATGAGGGGCCTCATTTTCAATAAAACAAGGATTCCCATTAAATAAAAAATATACCAAAAAATAAATAATGAATATATGTTATAAGTAAATAATTACCAATAACTCTAATACTTTTCCCCATGTTAATAAAATATACAACATGATCATAGACCATACTGAGAAACATGTTGGATGGAAAAACATTACATAGTCAACATCAGAAGGACAATAATTATTTTTTAATTAACAATATATGGAACATCAATACTTTTCCCCAGTTAGAATAAAAATATAAATTGAAAAAAAAAATAATCTAGTGGAAAATGGTGGATTGTGAAACATTACATAATCAACATTCCAGTAATTATATTAATTGAAATGACAACATACAAAATGACCATAAATTTCCACATGTCAATATACCGATAAAATTTCAATATTAACATCATTGAATTTAAATTATTAAAAATTTTATGTTCACATCATATAGAATAATGAGTATATAGATAATTCAATAAAATAGTAACGTGATCACAATCTATCAGGGGAAGGAAGGTCGATGGTTTCAAAAGAACATATCCAAAGAAGTTATAAATATTTCCAAAAGGATTTATGTGGTAGAAATTTGTATCCTTACAAAACATTATGAGAATTAAACATTATGAAAGCATAAGGCAGAATGTACCTATCATATTTGAAATTAGTTTAAGGTAATGATCATAACTAAATGAATAAAAATTGAGTTAACAAAATCTCCAACTACCAGAAAAAATATATCAATAATCGCTGGAATATGGGAAAACCTATATCGCTATAAAGTACCATTAAATAAAAATTTTATGATATAATTATATACATTAGAATTGAATATATTATAAAAATAAAACATGGTGCATAACACGTAACATGTCACAAAGAATCAGAATTGAGACAAAAAACTCTTACAGATTCAGTAGAACATTAATCAAACCCCCATGTAATAGAGGGATTAAAATTATTTATAAAATATAATTATTAAAATATATTTAATGATATGATATCTCAAATATACATTATTTACACCACATAAATATAAACATATTTATAATACCAAACACGTCTCAGGGAGAAAATTTTGAGGTGAAAACCCTTAGTTCTATCCTACCTTTAACAGACATACATTATGTAACGACCCAATGTTTTATAAATGGAAATTCGTTTCTTATAATTATTCCATATAATCACCTGAAATGACAAAACAATGAAATATTATGTACTATGGTACATTTAAACATGATATTTTCACTTCTGTGATTTGATTTACGAAAATCTAACATATACAGGTGTGATCAGTAAGGTGTTTGGAGTCCGATAAGATAAACATAGTTTTCAGTGAATGGTAACCTACCCTTATGAATAGTAACACACCCTTATGAATATTAATATGACCCTTTTGAATAATAAATCTTCCTAATAAATTTTAATCACATAATTGAATATAAAAATAGATTCTTTGCATCTTATAAGTGATAATGTGACCATAGTAAATTTTTTGGTATTTTTAAGTCAAAAATAATTTGTTATAATTAATAAATAAATTTTAATGAAAATGAACTTTCCTGAAAGGTTATCATGTATTGAAAATATTATGTCATCAGGTATTAATATAATTTTATAAGACCTTATGTAATTTTTAAAATCATTATAAAATCAATTATAGTATTAAAACCCAAAATTTTCAAGTAAATCTTGATTTTAATTAACAATAAATTAATCATATTTAGAAAATAATTTTTGAAAAATGGAGTTCATTTTTTGATTCTAAACATCAAATTATTTTTAGAGTGAATTTTTTGCATTTTTGTAAAAAACCTGATTTTTTTATGAATAGTAAAATACGATAATTTACAATACATGCTAAATGATGGATTTATTGAGTCATTGATAATTATCTGCTTATGTAAGCCCAATTTGATCGAAATCACAAGAATATATTACTATTTTTGGTCATTTAATGATCACTGTTTCTGGTCTTGAGGGAAAATAATAAACTAAGGAATTAAATATTATGAAAACCTTCATCTCCTCCACTATAAAAACCACCCCTCCTTACCATATCTACTCACTCTTCTCAACCCTTTTTCCTTTCCTATATTCTGCCAAAATTCCCCCACAATCTCTTTCCCCACCTCATACATCCTTTAGTATCTTCAATATTCTAAATCCTCTCCCTCTATGTTTCTCTAATGGAAGTCTGGTTCAAGAGCTAAAATTCTTCTTTTCTTTTCATTCATTTTAAGTTCCTTTGTTCTCTTTTCATTCCTAACCGATACTCATCCAAACGGTTTGAAAACTCCAGTAACATACATAAATAAGAATTTTTTTTCTTCTAATGGGTTAATTAATTATCTTATGTAAGATCCTAAATTTCTCTGTAAGGTGTGTTCTACTTACGTTTCAGTTTAAGCGCTTTATTTTTTGGGTTAATTATGTTCTTACCCAAGACCCTAATGATTCTTGGGGATGTTCTGAGGATTCAGGACATGATGAATGATAAATAGTGGGTTTTCTAGGTAGATCTCACAATCTACGTGAGGTTAGTGCTAACCATGTGGAAAGACCAGGAAAAACGAGCAGGATGTGGGATTTTTGACAGTGGAATCTACACGGTTTGTGAATGGTTTTGAAAACTGTGTGTGTTAATTGTGTGGCCCAAATTTTTTTTAAAAATTACAAAATTTCCACTAAAGTGGTTTTTATTATCACATAGGATTTTCCTACTCATCTTCCCTTTCAACTCTAGGAACGTACCATAGAGACTATGAGCTTACAAGGAACGATCTCCTTTGGTTCTTGACTATTTTGGATTTTTGTTGGATATGAATCAAATATTCGAGTCCGTCTAATTGGCTCATCCTCTATCTTTATCGATTTAGGTCTTATATTTTGGTTTATTTCCATCCGAATCTCTCAAAAATCTCTTTTTTTTTGTGAGATATAGGTTGAGGGTTCAAAATTTGTGTTTGATCAGGATCTAAGGTCTTTGTTGAGAGGGTGTTCAACAACGGATTCGAGGTAGGTGGGGTACAAGTTATATCCCTTGAGTTTTAAGAATATTTGAGCATGTATGATTTTTATTCTTACCCTCTTGTGATGATTTCATCATGACATTATTCTTTGGTAATTTTTAGGGTGTAAAAAAAAATAATCAAACCCTCTTGATCCCTGTGGGATGCATGGAGGAATATGTGACCTAAGATAGGGCCACCCATGAGTATTTCCTACATTCCCAAACATAAATTTTAGCTTGGTAAATGTTGGTCCATTATTAGAGAACATATATCCTAGAGTGAATATGATATTATTCTTGATAGATGTGAATGGGAGTCCTAGTAACACACCTTGGTTGGGAGGTGATCTATGTGGGTATTTGGTTGGATTAAAAAGGGTTTATTTGAGATAAGGGGAAATGAAAAGGGATTAGCATTACACATGATTATTTTTGGTGAGATAGGCATGGGAAATGGTAAATGAGGATGAATTTTGTGGGTTATATATGAGGAACATGCTAATGGATTGGGGAATACGGTTAAATTCACATTTATTGATATTTTTGTGATGTTTCTAACGACATTAGAGATTCTTGGTTGTGAATGGTGGTTGAATGTAATGAATGTTAAAAAAAGCATGTGAACATGTCTTGGTAGTGTGTGGTATTGACATGAGGTTTTATGCCCACTTTTCGAGCATTGACCGGGGTTCCAAACTTCACCCACTAAATGCATGGGTTATAGAAGGGGATAGAGTTCCATTACCCTAATAGTTGCATGCACCAAGACATAGGATTCAATCATAGGACAATGAGAACTTTTTTGTTATGATTCCTTCTGAGATAGGACTTGTTTAATTATCACTTGTTATGAATTTTGATTTTTTTCCTATTCAATTATACAAATATAATGGGTGAATTGATAATTAATGTATCCTGGAATGAGTTTGGTTTATTTTATAGGATAACTGAAAAGAACATAATTAATCTTCGCATTCTAATATCTTCCCTTTAAATGCTCTTGCTTACTACTTAGTGCACTATTTATGTGATGAATATTTTTTACACATCAATGGTGGTGGCCTATTGAGTTATACTCACACCCTGCACAGGCTGCCGTTTGGTACCCAGGAATATTTCATGGTTGTAGGTTAGGATAAGGGAAAGGTCTTGGTGCTTGGGAATTTATTTAGGATTCAGGATGAGCTCGATTGAGGTTTGAGACTATGTGAAAGACTGTTTTGGGGGGTTTTTTTTGTCTCCATTTTGTTTTTTCAACATTTCACTATATCGTGGCATGAGATAATTATTGTTTTTTGTGTTGTACCCATTTCAGGAATGGTTTATTTGTGCAATGTGTTGGTTTTTTTATAGTGTTTCAACTATTTATATCATTACTATTGTGTATTAATCTAGTAAAAAGGGTTATAGTCTCCCCACGTGACTACATCGACCCTTAATGCTAGTCAGAAACCTATATTGTATGGGGATGCACGCTTGAGGGCATGTAACCACCCGGCATGGGGCATCGGTTAGTGGATCTTGGGTCAGGGATGTTACAATATGGTATCAGAGGAGGTCCTTTTTCTATATTACTATTTAGGGATTTTAGATGGAGTATAGGATACTGTTAGGCCTTGGTAATGAACTTGGTCTTGGGAGAAGCTAACCCATGTATGGGAAACAAACTCAAGTCACCCTTAGTGGGAATTATTATTAAAGTTATGTGTTGTTACATTTGGTGATATTTCATTATCGGTTTATGAAATTGTTGTGTGATTTTGATGATTTTTTGATATTTAACTCATGGATGAAATGGCACGAGTTTGTACATTAATACATCATTCTCGGTACCTATAAAATAAGTGACATGGATCATAGTAGACACAGACATGAAATCAGTGTGTGGGGTGTAATGGTTAGGATGCATTATTTATTTTAAAAGTTATTAAATTATGCCTAATTAGATGATTTAATGTGGGTAATTTTTTTGATAAATTAACATAGAATGTGGAATAATTTGAAATGGTGTAAGAAATAATGTCTTGAAACTCTGTGAGTTGGTTAACCATGTTGCCCATTGTAATAGGATGAATGGATAAGGGCAGTGTCCCAAATGTGATGGGTGTAGTGCAATGGTGTATGAAAAATCGTTTATAATGGATTGTGATGAGCCTTCCATTGTTATCCCTTCTTATCGTGATAGCTTTAGTGCATGGTTCTAAGGATGTGGTGGGAATTGTAGAGAAATTCCACCGCGAAGATGTGTGCTAGTTGGGTGATTAGAAGATGTTGCTGAGAATGATCCTATGATAGGGGAGTAATGGAATCCAGTTGTTCAGGGAAAAAAGGAAAAGAAATTCCATGATAACATCACTTGTTGTATATAAATGATGGAATGGGACTTAGGGTGGGTTTCACTGAGTATGATTGAGCTGACCAGTGAGTTTCATTTGCAGCACCCTCTAACCATTATCAGAGAGGGTGGTCCATAGGCAGATGTGTTCTGGATAGAGTTTTTCCGGACTACTCTTGATCATCTAGATAATCTGGTTGAGAAGCGAGTAAATTTGGCACCATATATTGTAAAAATAAAAGTGAAGTGTTGGTGGGACATCAGGGTCCAAATAGAACAGGTTTAGGGAATGATACAATATTAATTATAAAATAATTTTAATGATAATGTCTATCCAGTGAACATTGGATAAGAATAGGTGGCAGATTTTATGAGTTTGGCTCAAGGGGTGATGTTGGTGATGAAATATGTTAGTTATTTCACAGATTTTCTCTGCTTCATTTTAGTTTTGACCTAAGATGAGGCAGTTATGGCGGGGCATTTCTAGGATGGATTGAGACATGAGATTAGGTCTCATGTAAATATCATTCATCTGAAGAGGTTTTAAGATGTTCTAGATCGGGCCCTTATCTTAGAGGGAATCACCACGAGGGCCTCAGGTAGTGAGCTTGCAGGGGAAGGTAGGCGGAGTAGTAGTGAGTCTTCTGAGGGTAGGAAGCCCCATTTTGGAAACATTCAGTAGAGTGGAAGCTTTCAGAGTAGACAGAAGAGGGGAAAAACCTCTCAAAGAGGCGATCGGTTCTTTTTTTGTTAGTATGGTAGGTCAGGGAACATGCATGGACAGTGTCCCTACCCCCAGTCGATTGTTGGAGTGCTGTAGGTAATGCCCCATGTAGAAATTCATTAAGAACCTGTGGCAGGAAAGAAATTACGGATCTCAAAATTAGATTCTGAGTGCATGAAGTGGTTTAGTTACCCCATATCCGGATATAAAATGACGCACAACATGTTGTACCGATATGGGTGGTGGATGTGAAACTCTGGGGCGAGACCATGCTTACCATCAGGATAGTGCACCGTAGGGTACTGAAGTTGGGGACCAGGGTAGAGGGGTGGGTCAACTCTATGTGGTTCTGACAACACTTGAGGGTGGTGAGAAAGGATCGTCCACAGTTCAAGGTACAATTCTTGTAGCTTCTACACATGCTAGTGAATTATTTGATACATGTGATATGTATTCTTTTATTTCTGCTCAGTTTTTAGTTGTTTTCGGTTTGACCATGAAGAATTCATGTGGGGAAATGTCACTAGATACTCCATTGGTGGTATGAATCGAGAATACTATTAAATGTAAGGGTTTTCCTTGAGATATTGGGTAATCATTTTCTGTGGGATTAGTTTGTTCAAAACATGTCATTTTATGACTTATTCCTGTTAATGGAAAGGTTATTATTGTATGAAGCCCACATAGACTATTATCTATGTCCGTTAAATTTTAAATCTGTCGATGGAGACACTTATGTTCTTTATTGTGAGTGGGATGCTCGATCGGCCCATTCCTGGCCACTTTTTTAATTTTTAGGAGATCTCATGACCTAGGTAGCATGACATATTCTAAATGATGGTTAGAAGGAGAATCCAATCTTCTCACCAGTAGTGGATCAAATCCAGGATGTGTTTCCTAAGGACTTCTCAGGGTTACCACCTGATATAGATATTGATTTCACCATTAAGTTGTTACCAAGAGTAGAGTTAGTCTCCATTCCACCATATCAAATGGCGCTACAAGAACTCTAATCATGGATGGTTCAGTTTGAGGAATTGGAAGAGTTTTGGTTTATTCCACCTAGTACATCACATTGGGGATCACTTGTGCTTTTTTCTAAAAAGACTAATGGGTCACCTAATATTTTTGTTGATTATTGGAGGTTGAACCAGATAACAGCAAAGAACTGATACCCTCTTCCAAGAATATATGATATTATTGACCATCTCAGAGGATCTTCAGTGTTTTCTAAGATCTATTTTAGATCAGGATTCAATTAGTTATGGGTGATGCCTTCTAACATACCATGGATAGCTTTCCGAAGTAGCTATGGGTTGTCTGAATTTTTTCGTAATGTCATTTGGGTTGACCAATTCACCAACTATGTTAATGGATTTGATGAACCAAATATTTCACCAATATCTAGACCAATAAATTTTTATTTTTGCTGATGATTTCTTAGTGTACTGCATGACTCATGGAGATCATTCCCAACATCATGACATCATTTTGAGTACACTAAGAGAGCATATGATTTATGAAAATCTATAAATTTTTCAGTTTTTTATTACTGAGGTTCATATTTTGGGACACATCATATCGGAATCCGGAGTTTCGGTGGATCCAGATAAATCATAGGCTATGCTATCTTTGGAACTGCATAATAGAGTTTCCGATGTTCGATGTTTTCATGGTTTGACAGGTTATTATCGGAGGTTCATTAAGGACTTCTCTCATTTGGCAGCTATCAATGACGCTTTCGTTGGGGGCGTGCATCCATCTATTTCGAAGGATGGGTATCTCTTTCCCCACATTCCCACTTTCCAAAGGCGGGAAACCTCTGTCTCTTATTCAATTATGTTTTCTCCTTAATCGAAATGTAACGATGGGATGTCGGCTCCTCCTTCGGTGGATTCCTTGTTATAACTCGTTTCTTAGTCCGGGTCTCCCTCATAGTCCTAAGACGTTGTTCAGGAAACTCTGCTGAGTGCTATGTCTTCATGGACACCGATGAATTACGCTGTATATGTTTGGACATTACAAGGGTACCAGTCAGGGAAACAACCTACAGTTGGAGGAGTAGTCATGTTGGACATCACTGGTGTGTCTGGATGCTGGAACATTTATGCTTCTGGGTTTATTCACCTTGTGATAAGGCTTCTCGAGGTTGCAGAAGCCTGAGGAATCCCACATCAAATGTGAGGAGTTTTATGCCATAGGTGTGTCTTAGAAGTTTTCATTAGCTTTCTATGTTGAAAACAGGGTATGCCGTGAGTTTAACGTCTAGTGGAGATGAATCAGAGAAATTGAAACACTGATGGTAGTAGATCTGATGTGTGAAACCCCATGATGGAACACTGATGGTGGGTCTAACTCATGGTTAATATCCCGATTTCTATTATGATCAGGGAGAATGTGGGTGACATGGTCTCACTGAGATGTGGCAATCCAGGTAAGAATCATGATGTATATGGATTTTTGAGAGTGTATGGAGAATGATATAGAACCATCATGAAGGTGATGGTAGTGTAAGGATTCAACCTCAGAGAGGCTTCCTACGTATCCCTGTTGTAGGGAATCATTGTCCTTTTTTCACTGAGGCAATGGGACACCTCGGGAGGATACCCATGAGAATGGATGCATGGATGGGACCTGGAAGAAATATAACCTTTGAGTTGGGGCATGATCTTCTCAGGACACAATGGCTCGAGGGAAAGACCAGGATGAGAAATGGGTAATGGGGTTTACCCTTAAGAAGTCTTCCTACATATCCTCGAGGTTGGGAATCAATGTTCACATAGTTCAAGATGGGGGTAGAGAAATTTGGAGCACACATAGGTCAACGACCCGATGGTATACTAGGTCATAAGTGTGGTTATCATATTGGGTTTGTCTAACACCATGGGTGTGGATCAAAGATGTGGGTCCCCATAAATGGGACTACAATGCCTTACCATCAATTGCGAATGAGAACAGCTTACCACTGGTTGAGTTCAACGACGTACCAATGAATTGGGTTCCATCGGCTTACCGCTGGTTGGGGACACAATGGATTAATGTCGATTGAGGAACACAACAGCTAAGCATTGATTAGGGTTGATAATGGATTATCGCTGAATGGGGTTCTAATGTCTTACCACTGGTTGGGGAACCCAGTGGATTGCCGTCAATTGGGGAAAAACATATTACCTTCGATTGGGGTTGACAACATCTAACCACTAAATGGGGTTCTAATGTCTTTTTGACGGTTGGGGTTGAACCTCATGAATACATCCTATGTACCCAGTCTAGAAGACATGGATCAAAGAACATGTAGTTCTAATAGGTATAGTTTAATGTCTAGTGGGAAAAATGGGGGTGTACAGTTTAACGTCATGCGAGATGAGGGCGGTTCGACGTGAAGTGGTTAGGACCAATCAGTGTTGGGCTTGAACCACAAGGTGTATTCCTACATATCTTTCCTTTGAAAGGATCAAAGTCAACATAGTTTGGGATGGTGGATAAAGTTTAACATCATGTGGGACAAAGGTTAACTAACATGAAGGGGTCGGGTCATGTAGGTGTTGGTCTTGAACATCGGGTAGGTTTCCTACGTACCTTGCCCAGGAAAAGATCAAAGTACACGTAGTTCGAAAAGGAGGATACATTTTAACATAATTCAAGATGAAGTTGCACCAGTGTGAAGCGGTCAGGTCAAGTAGGTGTTCGGATTGAACATCAGGGAGTCTTCCTATGTACCTTGCATTGGAAAATAACAAAGCCCACGTAGTTTGGAAGGGTTTGGGCATTACACGATGTGGAATACATATAGGATGTCATGGTCGATGCATAATCTAATCCACTTAAGTCATTCTCGGTGTTAGAAATACGAGGTAGAAAAAACCTGATGATCACATTGAGAATGGTGCGTCCATGGGATGTGGAATGGGGATTACATGTGGATAGTATCACAAATCAGAAACATGGGCTGCTGTGTAGTTAGCAGCCTAGGGAGATAGAGATTGGGACATACTCTAGGATAGAGGCTTGATAGAGACAAATCCTAGAGGGATATGGACCTGACAATGAAGGTCCCTGTGCCCCTCACGCCTCTCGCCTTTATCATGAAATAAGAAAAGAGGTGGAGGAATGTTGCCTTCTATACGAAAGGCTATGGGATTAAACCCAGTTGGTTTCCCTTCCCCGTAGATGGGTGTTTCTCTATTAGAGAGGATCTCATTCCATGTGAGGATGATCTCACTCTGATGGATATAATAAAGAATATAGAATGTTTTAGATGGGGGACCCCATGTATGATGCATGGGGAAAGGTCACTGTTTAATGTCCTATACTGGGGATGATGGTGCTTAGTAGTTTAACGTTCTACAACTTAGACAAGGTGAGCCAACTCCTCACCCATAAAATTTACATTAACTGACACACATTAACCCTTATTTAAGAGAAGGCACTAGCAATTCCTTCTTGTGGAGGATTTGTGGGGTTATACACTAAGGGGACTATGTTAGAGTGGCTATGAGACGAAGCAAAATTGTTACTCCGCCTATTCGAAGAAGCATAAGGCTATGAAATGAAATGTTAATCACTTCTCAAGGGTCCTTAAAATAACATCATATAGACCTAGAGGGTTGTATGGGAGAATGTTTCATGACATAGGTGTGTTGAACATAAGAGGGGCTTATACATGGTGACTTAGGATAAGGACTACACATTGAGCTCACAAGGATAATTTTTCACAAAAGAGGGTGTTTGAATGCAATAGGCGCACATGAGGGAGGTTGGAGTAAGATGGAATAGCTACACACAAATCGGATGGGTGCACGCAAACTAGGTCCTATTAAAGGTGAATTTTCATGCAAGATAGATCTATTGAATGAAAATGACATATGGTAAAATAAAATGGATGAGGATCATGCTGAAGAGGGCCCTCCCAAAGGAGGACCCTTGGGGGACCTGTCGTGCAAGATCCATCACATTAATGAAATAGTGTTTTTCACATGGTCGTTGAAGAGTTTTCTTTCACCTAGCATAGAATCACTTCAACATTGTTAAACGGTCCTCGAAGGTTAGGGTTACACTTCGTTTTATAACCTAAATCCTTTTAGGTGGCGTACAGGAAGTGATGCGTGCAACCAGCCATTTGACTTCGCATTGGGCGCGCAAGGGATTGTGCCCCTAGAAGAAATTTTTTCACAAGACTCTCTTCATTCCAACCCTTTCCTTGGGTAGTTTTTTGAGAAGGAGGCCACAAAAGGGTCCATTTGACGTCGCATTGGGTGTGCAAGGTATTGTGCACTGTTGGGAGTCTTGAATGATCGCCTGAACTCTTGGATGTTAGTTCCTTGGAAAGTGCATGGTGGGTCACCACAAAAGTCTACATTTGACATTGTATTAGGTTCGCATGCTTTTGCATGCTGAGGGGAATCATTCATGCACACCCCCATTCAAGCGCGCACCTCACTCTCCCTCCGAAGAATCATCTCTCTAGTCTCAATTTACATTTGGTTTATTCAAAATAACCCCCTCATGGCCCTATCCAAAATTCAGCGTCAAAAAATTCACCCCCTTATAATCATAGTAGAAGGGGCCGAAAGGTTTGATTCTCAGGGTCACACGGAAGGATAGAGGAGTTCCCAGTTGGAGCCTGCAAAAACAGAGTTTGGTCACGCAAACATCTTCCTCGCGTGTTTGAGGATAATTTTGGGCCTATAAATACGCTGAGAGGCCCCCATAGGCACCCACTTTGACTTTTCCTTATGATAGGCCATGGCTCTCATGCATGAAAAAGTTCCAAATCTGTACGCATGTTTCTGCATCTGATTTAGAGTTTCTTCACATGGTCCGGTAACTTTCGCGCATCCAGCCATTTTCATGCCAATCAATATTCTTTTGCACTACCTACTATTTTGCACGCCGAACCTCTATTATTTTATGCACATCCCTTACAGTTTCTAGAAACATTCCAAAAAATTTATGCTCAACAGACCGACACTGAGAGGGTGGCTACTGTGACTACAAGGATGACTCAAATGATCACCAACCCCTGGAGTCCTCAGGCAAGGTGGGTCATGACTAATAATCATATTCTTGTTGGAATTCTTATGCAAGCTCAAAAATATTACTTCTTTTGTGATAGCTTGTCGATATAGAACTTCAGCATTTTGGAGAAGGTGATGATGCCTGGATTTGAAACTAATACACCACGATCATGGGTGACACACGAGGATAGTCTCCCACAGTTCCATATCACAAACATCGGCCATCCTTCAAGGGATACACATAACACCACCATCTATGTTCTGAATCCATAGACTAGTACTATTGTGGGGGAAGACACGATTTTTGAGGAATCTCCCACTTTTTATGAGAGCACCTTCAGAAGCATCCTTACTGATGAGACAAAGGGTTGGCAGGAATGGGGCTTCATGTCTAGGGGAAATTTCACAAGTTAATGGGCCTGGTAATACTGGGTACCTGAAACATGAAAGGTGTTCGGGCAATAGATGTGGTATATCAGGGTTTTCAATACTGTTTGGAAATCCCTATTTCACATCTACCGGCAGCAAGACCTGGTACCAGAGCTATTAATTTAGTGGTCTCCTATTACCAACACCTTCAACCTATACCATGGGGAGGTCAGTACCAGTCTGTGGGAAGTCCATTGCATTGGGGGAATCCCCTTGGAAGGGTACTAGAATGACTAGTTCTTCCCAACATACAATTTCTGGGGGATAAGACACAAACCCTCATCCTAACATGTCATTTGCTGGCATTGGTCAAGGAGAAGATGAAAATAAAATTTTTTTAGAAGGACATATCTTATCCGGGATGGATCAATCATTCTCTGAAATAGGAAAATGATGTGAAGACTCCTAGCTGAGGGATGAAATTTCAGAACACATCCCATAGGAGAAATATGGGATCATATTGGATGGTCCTAGAGGATGGAGAGTACCAATCATTGGGATTTTGTATAAACAAAATTTGGGATCCAAACATCTGATATGTCAGGTTTCATTCTACATTCATAAGATGGTGGTTATTACTAGGGAGGGATATAGGGATGGTAGTATACCCAGGATGCTAGTAATGTTCGGAATCATTATGGAGAAGAACATGGTAAACCTTGGGGTACCCATACTAGCCAAGCTATAATGAATTCTGGGTCATTTATCAAGTGTATGTATGCCAAAATGGATATGTGGACCTTTTCAAATCCATTAGGGTTGAGTCGTAGCCCAATGAGGAAGATATGACTTCTCAAACTACATTCTCCCTCCAGGTGAAGGTATGAATCCATCCCACATGAACATTGTTGGAATCCTCCCACTGATGCTCAAAGAAGAAGGTATCAAGATCAAGATCAGAAGCCATACCCATTTCGACAATCACCTGTTCCAGACCCCAGTTGGTCAGATGATAGTAGATGGTCCTAGCCCATTGGAGTAGAGGGAATACCTATAAAGAATTATGGGTGGTGTGATGGTAGCCTAGATCGATGGAAAAATATTTTTCAAACCATACGTGCTGAGCAGGTTCTCCAGGCAGTTCGGGTGCATGCAGTAGATGCCAATGAAAGTTTATACAATGGTTCAGGAAGAGCGGAATGCCTTTATTCTTCCCAAAATATGTCTTATTTTCACCATTTTAGGCCTATGTGATGTTATCAATCTCTCCCCCCACACTGATGTTCATGTCAGCCTATCAATAGATTATGTCAAACACTACACAAAAACGTATCATGAGGTAATTTTAAGGAAACACATCAAAAAATTCAAGGTAGCTAGTGCTTATCCCAAAGAGAGGGTGGTACATAATGTTCCATGGGATAGGTGAGATGAAGAATGGTCCAAATGGCTAGCATGATTCTAGATGGAACTTCATCAGCAGGAGCGTCGCAAGCTGGGAACGTGCCTCCGCATTCCACGGAGGGGTAGTCCCGCGGGCGACCTTGTGGGACATCTAGGGAATTTCGTGGGATGTATCTTAGGCACCTCATGAAGCCAACTTCTAACGCTATCTTACAGTCTCAGTGGACTTCATGGAGGACACTAGAACAATCTAGGTCCACCAATGAGTTGTTGAAGAGCCTTTTTCATACTAGGCTCGACATGCTCAGCATATGGTGCATCCAGGTGGAAGATAGGGTAAACTTTCATCACTGACATGCATACCTCACATCCATGGACATGTACGCATAGCTGTAGGAGTGGTATGAAGATATGAAACTCATGTTGAAAGTGATGCCCGGAAAGGAATATGAACTGGAAATTCCACGATATGAGGATGAATATGTAGAGGAGGAAGAAGAGGAAGAGGAAAAGGTGGGAGGATACAAAGAAGAAGTAGATGATGAAGAAGATGAATAAGAGGAAAATAGGAGGAGGAGGTTGAGGGTCCCAGTGTTAGAGGACCTTCTAAAACACATTCTTGTGAATTAATCCCTCATGAGAGCGGAGAAATTGCAATCTCAGACGCAGAACTAGATGAGTAGCTCTAGGTTAGTTTCAATCTTCTCCCTGCTGGCGTTTCCCGTTCCACAATACCTGATTATTATCCATAATTCATCATATTTAGGAACACATGGATAATAGATCCCAGGTAGCCTTCCCCATAGAGGATGAGGACGTGCCCATGGAGGCATGATAATATCATCATGAACGTATTCTCGGAACCTAGTGAGGTCAGGATGTGGGCATAGTAGGAGTAGGCAGTGATGAGAAGGAAGAAATGGATGAAATGGCGGCCTCTGAGTTCACTCACATTCCCTCCATTAAGAAATAATCAATGTCAATGATTGAGCATACAATTTCCAAGGGATCTCCTATAGGGGCAGATCCTACTATGACACAAGAACTATATACCTCTGTGCTCAGATCGGGTAAGTCTTTACCCTTGTTGGATCTCATATTTTATCAAAAATCACAACTGATTAAGATATTAATTTCCATTGTTGTAATTTCAAGGTTCAAGGCTCCACAGGACACTGACTCTAGAACATCAACATGAGACATTATGGTTACTACAAAAACTCTTATATGGCCAACCATTCATGTTGACCCCACTCTAGTACTTGCTGAGACAGATGCTATAGTCATGAGAGATGATGCTGCTAGGGTGGAGCTTCATGACTGCAAGGGTGAATCTACTATAGAAGAAATAATCCCATAAGAGGACCCTACCACTAATATTTTGGGTATCATTCTAGAGTATATTCCCACATACCCTGAGGTGATAGATGATTCTGATCTAGATGTAGCTGAGGAGAGCTATATAACGTGGCACAAAGCATGGAAGTGTATCAAACATTTTTTCAGCTAGTCATAGGCAGAATGGTGACCCCCGATATACTTTATTCTCTCCTAGCCATGCTTTCTCTACATTTTAGGGGTAGACACTCATCATCTCCATAATATGGTCCGTGATTACGTGGATGCGAAAATGAGGGAGAACAACAGATGCTCTGACATTGCCCAGTGGTAGATGGAGTGGAAGAATACTTATGAGTTCCTCATTGATGAGGAAGAAGTCTAACGCCTTGAAGTGAAGGAAAAAAATTTAAGGTATTCATCACAATCAGCTCTGGGCTCATTTAATAGTTTAGGGCCCAGCTGGCAGATCCCATGGTGCAGGTAGTGAACGCGAGTCACCAAATAATTGAGCTCCAAGTGAAACTAGATCGAGAATAGGCTAGGGAAAATGAGTTACGCTCTATTTCTGCTAATGAAGAGAGTGATATCAAGGGGTCGGAGGCACTCTTGGAGGCTAAAATCTAGAAGGTGGCAACACTGGAGAAATATATCAAATACGTTGATCCTTAATGGCCCTGTTTTTTCTGAACTCATGAACCTTTATCCCTTTGTTTCATTATCCCAAACTACATACATAGAATTATTATCTACTTTCTTGTTTATTTTGATTGTTGCAACTCAACCATAACTATGGAGTAACTAGAAATCAATACATAAGATAATTTCAGTTGTGACATTTGTGAGAATCAACGGATAGATGCATTGTTACTTCATCTGATCATGAGAGTACAAACCAAGCTTCGGGTATACACAGTTTGAACAACTAACCCGAAATTCTATGGAGAGAGTGGGAGACCTTACTAGAGAATAAGGTTCTATGAACATTCGAGTTTATCTTTTTCCAATATGATGTAGTGCACAAGCAGAGAAACACCAAAGCTGTTAGAATCAACCTGAACATTGGGGAATGGAAAATTTAAATCACGATACCCAAAATTTGGAACCCAGTGGGAGTGGCGTGCCAACTAGGATAACTCATAAATGTGTTTGAAACATAGTATACCAATTATTTTAGCATAAAACATGGATTAAAAATGAGGACCGACTACATGCCATATTCGAAACACGAGGCCTGTCTCAATATTTCATATTTTATTCTTCTGGAATATTTCCCCATGATAGTAGGTGATCCATTGGTTGAGCATCCATAATTTTATGTGGTTCCGTTATATATGAAATATGATGAAGGTCAAAATAAAGGACACACAATTCATGGATGGTGGAGTTATGGGTTGTTCGACTAGAGTACAACACACTTGAAATTACGCCATCATGATGAAAGAATATTTTGTGGACATATCGGTATGATATGTGATCAAACATATTTTTGAATAAGACCGTTTTAAAAAGGATAAAGTGTGGATTATAGTTTTATGTCATACCAATAATGATGATAGACAAGTAGTTTAAACGTCATATAGTGATGACGATGCACGTTGTTTAAAGGTATCGGGGGATGGGCCTGAGGTGAATTGCTTGGGCATCGCTACATGTCCCATAAGGACAGGAATCAAGCCATACGTAGTTTTTAAGAGCGGCGTGGACATAGACTAACGTTGATGGGGGAAATATACTTTTTCAAGGACGAAAATGCATACCATAGTTAACATTAGGCATCTTGAACTAGTTCAGAACATGAGTACAGTCTAATGTCATGCATAAAGGACACATGGACTCGTATAATTTAACATCATATGGGAGGAAAGGGATCCAAAAGGGAGATCCCTAAAAGGGATCATGTGATGTGGTAGTTATAAAACTAATTTGAATTAGATAATAATTTTTTTTCACTGCATCACGTATCCCCAGATATGTTTTTTATGTCATGGAAAAAAATGAAAGTTAGTTTGGGCCTGAGGCAATGTGGTCAGGCATTCCTACATATCCCATCAGGACGAGAATCAAGCCGCACGTAGTTCATGAGGGGCACTGAAGTTTGGTGTCCTACAATAAGGGAATTTGTATCTCAGTTTAAAGGTCATAGAGCTCAAATAAAAATTAAATGGAGGGAGGAGATACATTGTACAGTGATAGAGAAATCCAATGTGAATGAAGACATAATACTCTATCGCACCATGTTCTCCCCATAGAGGTTTTTGGTCGAGGGACTAAAAATTAATGTTTGGTTGGGACCTAGGGAAAATTCCCTATAATTCCTACATAACCTATTATAATGGAGATCAAGCCGTACAGAGTTCAAGAAGAATTTTTGTAGGGTACCAGTGTCAGGGACCAGACTCTCGTTCTGGTTTGGCCCCCACACCAAAAGAAGCATCATTTGATAGATCGTGTCTGTTAATCAAGACGGTTGTATATTTTTTTGAAGTGATAATCCTAAGATGTAGAATCCAAGTGTCAGTATAGTAATCATTACACGTTTTTAAATTGAAAATAAGTATGGTGGATAACCAATACCCTACATGATGTCCCCTCGACTAAGGACATCACAATGTAGTGCCATTTTTTGTGCTGCGGCCAGGACAATAATTTCATCGTTTAGGGTTGTATGATAAGACCAACGAATTAATTTTTAATGTCGTGCAATAAAGACACAACAGTTTAAAGTCAAATGGGACTATGAATAACTGTTTATGTTAATATGGATTGGACACATACAATAAAAATGCGGTTATAGGGGGGAATGTGAATGGTATGATGAAACAATCCCAACGTGAATGAATATGAGGTACACACCACACCACCCATGACTCTGGTGAAAGAACCTTCGTATGAGGGGCCAGAAAAGGACAGAAAATATGGGGATAGACCTAGAGATAAAACACTTAGGTGTTCCAATGTTTCCCATGGGTATGGGAATCAAGCCACACATAGTTCTAGAAGTGAATTTTAACATCATTTAGGATGAGAGATAGGAGATAGTGGATCCTAGAAGAAGAGAATGTGGTGTTCCTATTGCAAACACAATGTGAGTGAGGACATAATCCGAGACATACCACACCATGAAATCATAAGAAAGTCATGGCCAAAAGGCTAAACAAAAGAGGTAACTAGTATAACATGACATGTACTTGAAGATGATATTCTTAGGCATTCCTACATATCCCATAAGTATTGGAATCAAGATGTATGTAGATCAAAAAATGTCGTTTAGTTTTATGTCTCCCAACAAGGATGCAGAGAGATCTTAGTTTATTATATTAGAGCTCATCCCATAGATAAATGAGATTCTTCAAAATGGTCTCAAATGTGAACCAAATCCTTAATCCCATGTGAGTTACACTCGATGTGGGAAACAATGTCGGATAAAGTCATTGCAACACGTGGAATCCCAGAGAAGGAGAAATCGGCATGGAGCCATGAATGATGCAGTACCATGGATTTGGTCTCCTAATATGGAAACATGTGGTGAGGGATATCCCCAAGTGTGTCGAAATTCCACTTGGACATTATGGGGTTGAAAAGGATGTGAATCATGCAACCAATATTTAGGGCTTATTGAATGTGGAATGACGATTGAGGATAACTATTGACTGTGTTCGAAACATAGCTTCCATATCGTGTGACCTGAAATGCGAATAGAGAATGAGTGTCAACCATTGATCACATTCAAAATGTGGTACTGGTATTAATTTATCGCTCGTGATCCTCGAGGGTGTTGCCCCGAAACGATAAGAGATCTGTTGGGAAATGTATCTGAACCATTTGGGAGACCTTTTGGATGTGAAAGAATATAGAATCCCAAATGAAGGGGATTATGATGACTGAGGATGGGTGATAACATGTCCAGTTATGATTCAACACTCTAGTTGTTGAACCAGAGTTCTCCTAGGATCATTTGTGAACTTCCAAAGAGGGTTAATGGGCCCAACAAAGGAAAATACAACTCGAAAAGAGGAGTGTAGAACAGTAGTACAAAGAGCTCTCAGAAAAGAGAGGTAAAAGGTACAATTTTTATGAAACCAATGAGAATAAATACATAATCCCATACCTTCTCATGGTAGAATTTGGGTCATGGGATTTGGAAGTTATGGAGGTTTCCAAGAAATGGTACTAGACCTAAATACGAAATGTTTGGGTGGTCCTACATATCCCATAAGGATGTGAATCAATCCACACTTATTTATGTAGGATGGTTTGTAGTTTTACGTCATTCAGAAAGGAAATTGAGGGATCTGAATTTAAAGACGTAGAGCATAGACCTGAGATAAAAGACACTGTTCCAAATGGACTCAAATGCTGACCAAATCTCTAAGCCCACGTGAGCTACACTCAGTGTGTGAAACAAGGGATGAGATTATCTTTGAAACACGTGGAATACATGAAAAGGATAAATCTATGTGGATCCCTGATTGACACCTCACTGTGGCTCTATTCTCCTAACATGAAGACATGCACTAAGGGATAACAACAAGGGTGTTGAAATTCCACTTGGACATGATGAGGAGGAAAAGGATGTGAATCAAGAAACAAATATTCAGGGATTGATTAAGGTGACATGGAGATATAGGATAATTTTTTACCACGTTTAAACCACAAAATCCATGTCATGTGACCTGAAATGGTAACAACGAATGAGTGTTGACCAATGACCGTATTTACAACGTGGGACTAGTATTAATTTTTCGTTCGAGATCCTTGAGCGCGTTTTCCATAAACTATAGTAGAGCCCTTTGTCTAAGAATCCTTACCATTTGGCTCTACCAACACCTAACCAAATATGATCCAAAATTCCCTTAATTCAACATAGAGTCCTTACTTTGATAATTAATCCATCATAATGATCCCTTTTGATCAACTCCAATGGAAACACCTGAAGAAGAGTTTATAATTTCACCACCCTCTTTCAAGTTAATTTCTTCTTCCACTTCCTCTTTATTTGTTGTTCCCATACCAAAATAATAACTCCAATACCCTCTAAATACTTTGATATTATTATAAATATGGTTCAACCGTATTCATTATTCTATCGAACCAGTAAATTACAATGTCACCATACGTGCGTACGTACAGCTTACCGTCTCCACATCGTGGTTTAGTTTGTTATTCAAACAGTTCTTTTTTGGATGGGTATAATAATAAGTATAGTTGATGAAAATAATAAATATAACATATTAATGATTCACTATATATTATCTACCATCCAATTATATACGATTTCACCATCAAAAGAATGATATTGTTGCTCGTGTGTACGTACGGCTTGCCGTCTCCACGACGCGATGAGATGTCATTCCCCATCGTAACCATTCAAGACTAATTTTCATTTTAGGATTAAAAATAATGTTCAAATAATTGATATCAATCTGTGTATGAATAATATGCATCATATACATAACAAACATGACTTATGTAACAAAGAATATAATGGAAAACAAATTAGTTAACACCTGCAACGATTATACTACTGAAAATTCATTATCAATGAAATATTAATATATCATATATGATATCATATTATGTTATATGGATCTTGTATAATTTAATCACAATTATTTCACCATTAGATCGGAGGTTAAACTACCATAGGCCAAGGAAATATACATGGTAAAGGTTAATTCTATAATCTCTTCATTATCTGAGGTTGTTTATATATGAGTATCTACTGGAACCTATTTATCATCCACATCCATGTTTCTTAAAAATATATTTCAAAATAATTTTACTATTTACTTAAAAATTGGTTATATTTATTTATACACTTGGTGGAATTTTTATAATATGTTTTCAAAGGAATCTTTCAGTAGTTTTACAAACAATGTACTTTATGATCTTTTCGATGAATTAAGGTAAAAATGTTTTCTACCTTATACGATGGGTGTGGCAATATATCATCGTTATAACACCATCTAAGCTTCACGTACAAGCTTATTATACTATTTTCAAAATAATTTTTTTTCTATAATTATGTTACTTTTAAATGATTTCAAAATAGAAAGATGTGTTTCTCTCAAATAGTTTTGATATCATCTATGTCAACATCCTTTAATGGATTCTATACATGATTGAAGTTGATTTACTATGATAAAAATCTTCCATATCGTATTGAATTTTTTGAAACATGTTTGAATGTGGATGTGTTATTTTTCTACTATTCATGGTTTATGGTTAAAGTATTAACATTTTGAATACTAGTTTTAATATGAATGTTTATTTATTGTTTAAACCTTTTTATATGAGGAATGAATTAAACATATTAAGTGACAGGTGGAGTCTGTTGTATCTCCAAGATCCATCGGTAGGTCTCATGAGACAAACTAGTGTCTTGGCATAAGGCCTTGATAAAATATTATTTGTAGTCTTGGCACGAGGCCTTAAATATGTGGTAATGAATTCTGGAAATATGTATTCCATCATTATGAAATTGGAAATTTGATATTACATGTAATTATTGAACATATAGAATATCCATGTGAATAGATAAATGGAATTATTTGATATATATTTTCCATATTATATATAATTTTTGGTTTAAAAGGCTTACTTTTTAGTCTTATACATTGTCTTAAATTTTTATGCTAATTTATAAAAGTTTCCACTATATTGTTATCCTTACTGAGCATCTTAGGTCACCCCATTCTTTGTTTTATTTATTCCAGGATTTGAAGAAGTATATTCTGACTGACCTGTAGGGATAGTCTAAGGGACATGAATGTGGAAAATGGAGACAATTTTGTATTTGTTTTTAATTTTATAATGTAATGTAAAACTTTAGAATTTATCTAGTATTTCCAAGGATATTAAACTGATCGTTCTTTTGTCATTTGATCCCCTGTGATCTTGCCAATGTTATGTAATAATGCACTGAATCATGGTAACTGGGGTCAGTGAGTTACAATTGGTATCATAGGAATATTAGTACAAACATTAGAAACTAGATTTTGAAAAAACCTGATTAGAGAACACTACCCTATGATAGACATTGGGGATATTTATAGATGAACATCCTAGAATATTGGTAATGTAGAGACTTTGTGAGTTTTACAAGAAATACATCCTCATCTGGATATGAGCAGGTAGAGGTGGCTCTAGCATACATGTACCTAAGGGTGAAACCTAAAAACACATCTTTGAGCAAGAATGGAATTGAAAATGGTGCATGACAACGGGCATTGTTGCACTCTTGGTTACGAAACTCCTAGGGGATATGCTTAGAATAATTCACATTTTCTTTACAACCCATTATGAAGGATTTATGAGTACACACCTCCTAAAAAACATTTTTTTTATAATTATATATTATATGCATAATATTTTCAATTTATGTAAGGTATTTTAACAGTTTGGAACTATAAATTGTGATTCGTAAACTAACCTAGTGTATTCCATTGTATAGAAATGGATCCCAGTAGAAGGAATGAGAACTCAAGTAATATGCATGATCCAGGGAGTTATAAGGGTCATATATTTCATGCTATTAAGTCATCATTTTGAAAATAAAGTAGTCTCCCATGTATTCTCATCATATAAATAAATAGTATCTTGTGCTAATAAGATATGTAAATAATTCCCTGAGTCATGTGGCTTTGAAGGGAAGCAATAGAAGAAAAGGATGGTAGAGAGAATGATGGATAAAGGGAAGTGGGGAAATAAAGATTTTACCATATGAGATAATTGTGAAATTAAGCACCTTGTCATATGATTGAAGGGAATGAGATTCTGTTATAAGTGTGGAGAAAAAGGACACCAAATATCTGATTGCAAGGGTATGAAAAAGGTTTCAAACGTAAAATTATTCATCTGTAAGGAGTTGGGACAATATGCGAATCAAAGACCTAATTATCAAAGCATTCCCTAAATGATGCTATTGGATTATAATCAAGTTATGATACTACCACAGATGAAGAGGAATGACTAGTGTTCTTATGTTTTTATTAAGGAATTAGTTCATTTTTGTTCATTTTTGTGTTGTATCAATGATGTACTATTTATATAAATTATGGAAATAAATAAGGATTGTACTATTGTACTATTTCATTGAGGATTAGAGATTATATGGTACTATGAAATGTGACTCAACAACAAGTTATTTTTTTTAGAAAATACATGTTTGAAGCAAAGATAAACCTTAATATGGTCCTGATAATGAGATAGTGATTTTGGAATAAGAGATGATTGATTTGGATAAATTATATTGGATATTATTGACTACCTGGGAACTGATTAATGGTTTTTTTATTTCAACATTGTTGTAGTATAAATTTTTTTGGATATAAAGAATATATCTAGTATTCAATAAGGAATAAGAGATCTTGAATATAATAAATAAGGTTTTATGTTATTTTAGGGTGTTACCATATTTTAAAACAATACATGATAAAGGTATTCACAAGTTATTTCACTGAAAAAAAGATCTTCATTTTGTTTACCTTCCTTATAAATTTTGGAATGTGATTTAGGACAGAAGTTTTTTGGATAATTCTAAAGGTTAGAATGGATTATGTATGAAATTCGATACTATTTTTAAGGTTAAATCATTTCATAAGATTGTTTTTGAATTGTTATAAAAAGGACATCCTTGAGGTCGGGAGACAACTAGTCACGTCCTGCAAGGTCGTGATACTTGAACCCGCAACCGAAGGGCAGCAGGGGTGCATCACCTACCACTTGCCAACAGGATGTCCTAGATTGTATAATGTATTTTTTTTTAAAAATTTTTTATAGATGAATTATAAAATCTTTTTTTGGAACCCTATACAATTAGGATAAATAGAATATTATATGTTATATTATCTTTTAGAGGGGAAGATGAGTTTTTAGTAGAAATTAGTTAAAGGGTGTAACTCTACATGTCAGGTATAAATGTTTTTCTCTCTTATTCTATGAAGAAATTAATACTTAAACTTTATGGAAAGGATCTTAAAAAAAATGTTTTATCCTAATATCTTATGATTTGTGGAACCAATGATATTTTAATTTAATATAGAATGATGGTTTTGATGCCCTTATTTTTACAATTATTGGTGATTGATTACCTCCATCAATCCATATAAATATTTATGTTTTCCATACAATTATGTGTCTATAATTTCAACCAATTTTCTTCTATTCCAAACCCAAATATGGTGGTGACTTCTTCATTTCCCTTTCCCTCTTATGGGGACCAAATTTTATTAACCCTATTTCTGAGGAAGGTTTTCCAAAAAGTTATTTTCTATTTTAAACCTTTTATTTTTGAAGATCAATTTCAAATTGAAAGGACACCATTTCTTGAAGGAGTGTAGAATGTGACACCCCCGGATTTCATAGTACCTTATCTTTTCAAACTAATTCAATAACCTACGCAACAGGAAACATCGAGTTCGAGCAGACCACAACTTACCAAACTAGCTATTCAAAAAGCGGTTATGAATAATATTAATTGTTTTTTTAATTTTATATACACCATATAATTTTAACATACATTTTATGTGTTTTTATAAATAATAAAAGAACAAATTCAATTTTCTAGATAAAAGCAGTGTTTTTCAAAAAAATGAAATTTTACATCCTTTTAGTGGAAAACCTTTTTTAAATCAAGTTTTAGTCACATTTATATATTAAATTTGAAAAAATAAAATTCTTATTTAGAATTTGGACATCAAAATTTACATTGGGTAACTTTTTCGTATTTTTCTGATGAAGTTCATTTTTTAATGAATAGTGAAAAATACGGCATTTTAATTTAAAACATTCTTTTCGTCTACTTTAATTATAAAGTTAGGTTTTTATTTTAATTTTTTTTAAAGTATAATTAAATTATATTATTATCATATAATAAAATTTAGGTTATTATATGTAATTTGACATATAAATTTGACTTTAACACATATCAATCTTTTGATACTTTTTAATTTTTAAAAACCCGCTTTTTGGTTTTGACAACAGGATTTAGATTTAATTTAATTAAACCAACTTATATGTTTTCAATTTGATAAAATAGAAATAATTTGTATTTCATAATATCAAAATTATCTTATAGTGTATTTTTGGTATTTTTCTTAAAACATTCAATTTTTTAGTAATAGTGAAATACACTACATTATTTTTTAACACTGATTTTTATTTAAATAATTATTTTATTTATTTATTTTAAGCCAAAATTGATACATAATACCTATATTAGTTAAATTTAATTCATTGGAGTCTTTTTTATAATAAAATTAGATGTATAAAATTTTATTAAATTTTTTACCGTCTTTTACCCACCTTCTAGGAGGATTTACAAATTAGCATAAAACATAATTTTACCACTTTTGTGAGTTTAATTTTGAAAATCCATGAGATAGGGTCGATATCAGTAAATAAAATTTGGTTCAATAAGATGAAAATATTTTCTTCTGAATAGTAACTTTTGATTTTTATGTACCATGGTTAAAAGTAAATAGGGTAATTAAAGGTAAAAATGATATTATTATTACACAAAATCATGTCCTAATTCTATTGGATAATTGTATTCTGGGGAAAACAACATTAAGAATTAAATATGATCCTTTATGTCTAATTGGATTGGATGAGGACATTTATTATTATTTTATTTAAAGAAGAGTTAAAAGTGTTAAATTCAATGTTTAATAACAAAACCATTTTTAATATATGTTTATACATATGATAAATTATAATATAAATATTATATAGAAAGATAAAAAGATTTACTACATAATGGTATTTTATTTATAATTTTTAGACATTAAATAATTAAATTTATTTATGACACAATGATGATGCAGTAATTACATTATTAATGAAAGATTAAACAAATCAATATTATAAATATCCATAAAAATGTAATTTGAGACTTTCTATTACTTCCACTAACTTTATAGGTTAATATGACATTTTAGGGATGATTAAATAGTTTTATTTAAAAGTAATCGTACTGTTATGATTTTTTCAATTAAAAAATGCTGAATCGTGTCAAAATTGACAAAAATATGCTTTCAAAACAAATATTATATTATTAAATTATATAATATTCATAAAAATCTATGTTTCGGCCAAAGGGTATAAATAATATTATATATGCTATTAATGAACCACTTGAGGATCTCGAGGATGTTTGGAGTAAGTTTATTAACCATATAGTGTAAGAATACAAGAAAACATGGTAAAAGATAAACTATTTAACTAATAGTTAAATCTAAAAGATTTGTTTAATATGGTGACCTAAATATGTCTAAAAACTATTTTTTGAGATAATTTCGACCCATACCCAACTTATATTCGAAATAAATTAATTTAGATCAATTAGAAACCGAAAAATATTTTATAATAAATTAATATTATTAACATTTCTTAAAGTGACCCTCACCTCTCTTATTAAACGGTGTCTCCCCTTTTTCTCAAAATCACACATCCAAAGCCATTATTCTCAGCCAAAACCTGACAAACTATCCTCCCAACATCCCTCACATAAACCTAGAGTCCTTAATTTGATCATAAATCCATCCTATGGACCCCTTTTGATCAACTGAAAAGGAAACACCCGAAGAAGAAGTAATAATTTCACCACAAACTTTCATGTTCTTTTCTTCTTCCACTTCCTATTTATTTTTTGTTTTCGTAAAAAAATAACTATAGCAACTTTTACATATAATGATGTTACTATAAATATATTATAACTAAATTCATTATTTTATCCATCTTATTAATGACAAAGTCACCAAACGTGCGTATGTACGACTTACCGTCTCCACGTCATGGTGTAGTTTGTTATTCAAACACTTCATTTATTGGATGGGTATAATAATTAGTATAGATGATGTAAATAATAAATATGAAATTTTAATTATTATGTATATATGATATACCATCTAATTATATATAATTTCACCTTCAAAATAATAATATTTTCACTCATGTGTACGCATGGCTTGCCATCTCCACGACGAGATGAGATGTCATTCCACATCGTAACCATTCAAGATTAATTTTTAATGGATGATTTAAAATAATTTTTAAAGACTTTTTATCACTATTTATATGAATAATATACTTACTATCCCTAAAAAACATGACTTATGTAACAAATCATAAAAAGGAAAAGTAATTTGTTAACACCAGAAATGATGATACAACAGAAATATCATTATAAATTCAATATTTGAAGATCATATATGATATCATATTAATTTATATGGTTATTTTATTATTTAATAATAATAATTACACCATTATATAAGTGTTTATCCTACCCTCAACCAAGGAAAATTACTAGTTAAGGGTTATTTGTACAATCTCTTCATTATCCGAGGTTTTTTATACAAGAATATCTAGTTGTACCTCTTTATCATCCACATCCGTGTTTCATAAAAATGTATTTCAAAACATTTTTACTATTTAAAATTCTATGGGTTAAAGTCATTTATACCCTTGTTTTACCTTTTATAAAATGTTATGAAATGATCTTTTTCGTCATTTTCCAAATAAGGTATTTTATGACCATTTAGACGAAGTAATGTAAAAATGTTTATTTAAACATATATGAAGGGTGCAGCTATTTTCCACCATTATAACACCATTGAATATTTCCTTACAATATTATAAGACTATTTAAAAAAATCTTCGATAATTATGTGGCTTTTAAATCATTTCAAAATAGAAAGAGATGTTTCTCTCAAATAGTTTTGATTTCATTTATGACAACATCCATTGGTGGATTTTACACTTGTTTGAAGTTGATATACTATGATAAAAATCTTCAAAATTGTACTGAAGGTTTTTTGATATGTTTGACTATGGATGTGTGATTTCTATACCATTCATGGTTTATGGTTAGAGTATTAACATTTAGTATTCTAGTTTTAATATGAATGTTTACGTTATGTTTATAACTTTTCATATGAGGAATGCATTGACTTAGTAAATGACGGGTGGAGCCCCCTATAGCTTCTTGATGCATCAGTAAGTCTCATGAGACAAACTAGTGTCTTGACACAAGGATTGAAAAAATATTATTTACAATATTTGAACGAGGCATTGTCTATATGGTTATGAAGTCTGGTATTATCCATTCCATCATTATGAAATTGGTTATTTGATCAACTAGTATAATATCCATGTGAATAAGTAAATTGAATTATTTGATATATATTTTCCATATTATGAAGATTTTTATGTTTAAAATGGTTATGTTTTAGTTTTATACATTACCTTAAAAGTTTATTCTTATTTATGAATGTTTCCACTAGATTGTTATCCTTACTGATCATTTGAGATCACCCCTTTCTATATATTATATTTCCTAGGATGCAAAGAAGTATATTATGAATGAACTACAGGGATATTTGAAGGGATATGAATGTTTCCAATGGAGTCAATGTTGTTGTTGTTTTTCATTTTATAATGTAATGTAAAACATATGAATGTATCTATTACTTACAAGGAAACTAAACTGATCAGTATTTCAGGATTTGACCACTTTTGATCATGCCAATGTTATTTAATAATGTTCCGACTTTGGGTAACTGGGTCGGGGAGTTACAATGTATGAAACATCAATGTTTAGTGGCTCCATGTTTTGCTGGAGTTCCTAGCATGGGTCTGCACCTGATGATGATGTGGGCCAGATGATGTAGTGGATCGCTCGTCCCGTTAATGGGGGATAACGTGGGATTTTCAAAACTCGGGGGTGTTGTCATATCATCCACCCATGCCAGATATGACTTTCCATTAGACAATATTTCCACATGTCGTGTTTCCAACACCTGAAAGAGAGAACTGATCACTGCCATTGGATCATCTGTGTAGGCATTCCTATCTTGATTAGGATCCCTAACCACCATTGTGTTGGAAGGTTCATCAACATGATAAGAGGGACCCGTAGCGTGTGGAACGGCTGGTGGGATGACCTGCAGAGCAGTTTGGGGAACCTAAGCAGGGTCCCAAGAATTATCAAGCCACATAGGTGGATTTGGTGACACAAATTGCACCCTCTTTCATAATTTCTGGAGTCTATCATATCTGTGTGGGAAGGATGGTCAGGGTCACCAAGAGGCAATTTGTCAGGGGGATGCTGTGCCTGCCCCTGCTTCCCTGGTCGAGGATTACCATAGTCTGGTCATCACTCAGTGACACGCTTATCAAGGAGATCATCCCCCATATTCTTTTTCTACGTGAGCTGGTGACGCAACATGACTTTTTCGGGATCATCCTCCGTCTTTTGTACTGAGCTAGAAGGGTCGAAGGGTTTGACAGCTCCAAAGTTCTATTTCCCCTGATTGGGTTTCTGGTTGAGGACCAATGCCTCGGTGAGAACAAGAAGACCCAGTAGATTTATCTGCTATAATGTAAACCTTCCCAATGGGTCCAATTGTTGTGGCACTCTCCCATGGGGTAAGTCCTTATAAAGGAGCTCCAGTACATTCTCCCCCATTTATAAATTAGTCTTGTTAATCACGACTTTACATAGAGGAATATCCTTGATATCAACTAGTTTATTAGGCTGGCAGTGGATAAAACTGAATTGGAGGGTTGTGTACTACCCCAACCATGTATCTAAAAATGGGGAGGGGTACCTCCTTGATAATCCTATGGAGTACATTAATGCTCTGGACACATCGTTGTTGGAGGGTCCGATGGTGGCCTTGTGACTCAGGGCATTGGGCCACGGAGAGTGCGGCCAAATCAACCAAACGACACTTTTTACCGATGTCATTGAAGTGAGACATAGTCTTGGGGTATTCCACTCACTGATGATGTAGAAAAAAAATGAATTTCCTAGAGTTTCTGGAAAAAGAATCCAACTTCCTCCTCGATGAGGGATTCTAGTGCACTGAAATTTAGTTATGTAACTAGCCAAAACCTCTTTGGGAAATGGCCTGCCATAAGAATTTCACACAAGATCCATGGCTCAGACTCGGGGTCTGGACCTTGGTTTATCCACTCATTAATGGAGGCGTTGGGAGAACCGTTAGCCGTACCGAAGAATACCAGTGAGATGGTAGGCTGCCCAGTAGAGATTACGATAAGCAGGCAGATAAGACATCTCATCTTGGCAAATCCTCCAAAGAGTGTAGTGACATTTCCACCACATCACGATAAGACGGGTTGGCGACCACAGTTTCTCTCATAGTGAGTGCAATTATTCGTGGAGGACCATGTTCTCACTCATACACCATCAGTCCCAAGAATAACTCTCCATGATCTTTGGTTGACGTAGAGAGTGATTCTGGAGATGATGGTGGCAATTGCACGGCAAGACCCTGGGGATATTCCAAATCTTCTTCCTCTTGGATGTATCTGTTGAGGGAGGCTGGGATCTGGGTGGACCTTGAATTCTGGATGTATGAGGAAGATACGCCTTCTCCCTATCCTGGCCCCGGACAAAGAGTATCAAGGTGGGGGTTCCATTGATTAATCGCATTCAGTCTCGGAATCTGAGAAGAATACTGGTTTATTTTCACTCTCTATATTTCTGGAACTATTTTTATGGAGGCATAAACCTTCCCACTAAACCCATTATATCTCATTAGGACATGGTGTATTTTTGGATCGAGGATGCCCTTCAGCCGAACTAGTGCTGGGGTGGAGAGGAATTCATCCTGGGTTATCATGGTTGTGAGGAGCCCCTGGATAGATGTCAAAGGGAACACATGGAGGACCTTAGTTTCCACTACATGATGTGAGGAGGGAATTTATCTGGGAAGTGCTGAAGTGGGTAGGACATCTATTAGAGTCCGTGGGAGCATCGTTAGGGCCTCCATGCTTATTTCCTTTTTCTACATCAATGCAAGGAGGGTCATCATACATGTCAAGAAGAACACTATTATGACCTCCGTGTTGGGTGTCTATGATGCGAGGAAAACCTCATCTTATTTGGTTGGATGTTACTGTGAGGACTTTCATCGATTTCCATATGTACATGGGGAGGATCCCCATGTTGACAGTTAATCGGATGTGTAACATATTCACACTAGTGACCTGTGATAGCAGGAATTACTCCGTACCTAAGGTCATTGGTGCGGAGGAGGCTCATGTGCTAGGTGTTAATGTAGTAGGGAGGTCCTTAATTCGAAGTGAAGGTTGCATGGTGGAGTCATCCACGTAAATCTTGTGAGAAGGGTGGACCTACGCTCTCATTGGTGATGGTATGTTGAGGACCTCCATACTAGGTGTCATTGCCATGGGTCGGCCCGTGACGAGTGCTACCTACATTGGCAATGAGGAGAGTCAACCTATCCTACCTGTGGGGCAGTTTGGGCCTTGATCTGGGCTGGAAATATGAGTTGGGATTATCAACATAGATAAGGGACTGATGGTATACGTCAACGGTGACACAGCCATGGTAGTCATTGACACTGATTCTCCTCGGCAGGTGTCCTCCTAAGCCTCCGCCGGACACTCGTGTCGGGTTCACCGGACTAGGGTCGGCGGTGAAGGCACATAGCATACCTTCTCCACATTCTGTGGTGTTTTGTGGCGGTGTTTGATGCATCCTAGTGGGAGACTTCCATGGGAGACCCTCAAAAGGGATCACGGCTAGGTTGGCCCAGACATCCCTCACCTCATCGGCGTAGGGAAGGGATTCATCGAAGCGTTCTGGGGAGAGGCTCCCAGAAAAGTTATACGTCAATGTGGGGAGTAGTTTCTCCCTTCACGTCCCATAGGGGTGGTGTTGGCGATGAGGCATAGAATCCTTTAGGTCTTTCTGGGCCATATCCCAAGTGGGGATAAACCCCACTACCTCGTATCGTCAAACGATGTCATTCATCAACCTTCTATGAACGATTTCAATGTGGGGGATGGGGTGTGGGTGCCTAGAATTCAATGACATGGGGGCTCCCATGGGGCAGATAAGGCCATGTAGGATTTCCTTGCGGACATTTCTCATGCCCCTACATTTATCGGTGGGTGGTGATCGATTTCCTATCGTGACAACATGGTTCCTGCAAATCAAGGAGATTTAACCATTAGTGCTGAAAGAAGAAAAGCGACATTCAGTTTCCTAATGTCATTCCATCTTCCACAGTGGGTAAGAAGTATCCACATTGTAAATGTTGCAAACTGGGATATCTAATGTCTAGATATCCAAATTTCTGATTAGTTTCACTCCAGGACCGCTATTTTCCTGGTGGTACCTAGCACCAGACTCATGGATCTTGTGACATGTTAATCAATTGATGTCTTGAGCACTACTAATCTCCAAATTGAGGAGATTAATTTCATGACATGTTCAAAATTTTTGTTTTTGACTTTTTTTCATGGCACAAATCCATCTCCTTCTGAGGTCGCACAACTATTTACATGTATTCTTTCATCCCAAGGCAGGTGGCATCCATCTATTATTCAGATACATTTTCCACTTGATCGAAACAAGATTATGGGATGTCTATTCATTTATCCATGTATTTCTCCTCAGAACTCATTTCCTAGTCTGAGGCTCCCTCATAGACTGAAGATGTTGTTTGTGAAACACTTCCCAATGCCATTTCTTCATGGACATTGGTTAATTATGTTACTTATATCAAGCCATTCCATGGGGTTCAGTCAGGGTAACAACCTTCGGTCGGGGATTAGTCATTTTATACATCGCTGGCATTTTTGGACGCTGGAACACTGATGCATCTTGGTTTATTCCACTTATGATATGGCTTCTTGAGGGTAAGGATGCCAAAATAATCCCATGTAGAATGCAGGAAATTTTATGCCATAAGCATGTCTCCGAGGTTCTCCTCAACATCCCATTTTTAACACAAGGTATTACGCGATTTTAATGTCTAGCAGAGATAGATCCGACTGATAGGATCAGTGAAAAGTGTGGATCAGATGGGTGAAACCTATTGAGGGAACATAGATGTTGGGGCTAACGCATTGTTAGTATCCCAATTGATACTAAGAGTAGCGAGAATGTGGGTGACAGGATCCCACCACGATGTGGTAGCTTATGTAATAATGATGATGGATATGGATTGTTGGGAGTGGATAAATAATGATATGGAACCATCATGAAGGTGAGAGTAGTGTTAGGCTTTAATCTCAAAGAGGCTTCTTATGTATCCTTATTTGAGAGAATCATTGTTCGCATAGTTCGGTGAGGTGATGGGACACCTGAAGAGGTGAACCATGAGAATGGATGCATGGGTGGAACCCGGAGGAAATATAACCTTTGGGTTGGGGAATGATATTATCCGGACACAATGGTTCAAGGGATAGACCATGATGAGACATGGGTGATGGGCTTGAACTGTAGGGATGCTTCCTTCGTGAACCCAAGGTTGCGAAAAAATGTACACGATGTTTAGGATGGGGGTATAGAATCAGGGTTTACACATAAGAGAATGATGTGACGGTTTACTAGTGCTTATGAGTGGTAATCAGGCTAGGTTTTTCTGATGCCATGGGGGAGTACCAGAGATATGGAGCCTAAGAAATTGGACTACTACATCTTACTGTCAATTTCATACTACAATGGCTAACTGCTGGATGGTTTCAACGGCTTACCACTGAATGGGGTTCCAACGGATTACAGCTTCTTTGGGAACACAACAACATACTGTCGACTAGGGAACAAAAAAGGTTAACGTAGATTGGGTTTTACAATTTCTTATCACTGAATAGGGTTCCAACAGCATACTGTGGGTTGGAAAATACAACAGATTACCGTCGATTAGGGAACACTGCGGCTTACCATCGATTGGGGTTGAGAATGGATTACACTGAATGGGGTTATAATGGCTCACTACTGCTTGGGGATGAGCCTTGGGGAGGCTTCCTACATACCCTACATAGGGGACAAGGATCAAATCCAACCTAGTTCAAATGGGAACAATTTAACATCATGTGGGACAAAAGGGGTGTACAGTTCAGCATCATGTGAGATGAGGGATGATCGACATAAAGTGGTCAGGACCGATCAGTTTTGGGCTTGAACCTTAATCAGACTTCCTACGTACCATTCCTTGGCAAGGATCAAATTCCATATATTTCAGGATGGGGGATATAGATTAATGCCATCAGGGATGAATGTGAATCGACATGAAGGGGTCAGGTCAAGTAGGTGATGGTCTTGAACCTCAAGGAATTTTCCTATGTACCATGCCTTTGTAAGTATCAAATTCAACATTATTCAGAATAGAGGATACAATTTAATGTCATTAGGGATGATGGTGAACCGATGAAAAAGTTTTGGGTCAAGTAGTTGTTGGGATTGAACCTCTGGGAGGATTGATATGTACCTTTCCTTGTAAAGGATGAAAGTACACATAGTTTGGAAGGGTATGGGTCGTACAAGCTTAGGTGTCCTAGAGAGGATGTCATGGTCGATGCTTACTCTAATCCCATGTGAGTCATACTTGGTGTGAGAAACAAGAGACAACAAAGTCCTGATGATCACATAACGAAAGGTGAATCCATGGGAAGTGGAGTGGGGATTGCATGTGGTTAGCGATCCATAGAGGAATCATGGGATGATGTTTGGTTAAAAACCTAGGGATATGGTGATTGGGACATAAACAAGGATGGAGGCCCGATGTCGACAAAGTACAGAGGCATTGGGATAGGATAACGAAGGTCCATGTGCCCCTATCGCCTCTAGTCTTTGGCACCGAAGAAGAAAGGAGGAGCAGGAATGATGCCTCCTACAAGAAAGGCTAGGATTTAACACTAAGATGGTTTCCCCTCCCCAAAATATAGGCATCACACTAGTATTGACTATCTCATTTCATTTGAGAAAGATCTCACTCCCATTGAAATGAGTGGGGGTAGAGAATGTAGGAGACGGGGGACCCCACATAGGATGCACGAGGTAAGGCCAAAGTTTAACATTATTTACTAGGGATGGTGGTACTTGGAATTTTAACATCATGCATCTTGGACAAGGTGAGTTCACTACGTACACATTGGACCTACATAACTGGCACAGATTAATCCTTTGTGAAGAGAAGGCTCCGACAATGCCGTATTGAGGGGGTGTTGTGGAGTGATCCCTTGAGGGTCCCATGTTAGCATGGCTATTCAAAGAATCATTATCCATTAGTGTGATTATGCGAAGAATCATAAGGCTAATAAACTCAACATAAAGCATCGTTGAATGGACCTTGAAATCATATCGTACAGACATGGAGGGTCGTACGGGGGAAAGGTCCATAACACAGGTGTGTTGGACATAAGAGGGGCTCGAACATGGTTCCTTAAGGTTAGGATGACACATGGACCACAAAAAGATAATTATGGGAAATATATGTTGTTTGCATGCAATATGCTTGAAATAGGGAGGCTGCACACAAGAGGAAATGGTTTCACACAAACTGGAAGGATGTGCACAAAATAGGTCTACTGCTAGGGGAATTTGTGTGGAAGAGGGAGATTTTTCACGAAAATGACATTGGGTAAATGGAAATGGACAAGGATCATTCCAAATAGGGACCACCAAAAGGTGGACCCTTGGGGGCCTATCACGTAAGATCCAATACCTTGATGCCATAATGTTTTTCACGCGGTCGTGGAAGAGGTGTCATTCATGTAGTAGAGCATCGATTCATCTTTTGTAACCCGTCCCCAATGGTCCATGGTATGTTTTGTTTTAAAACCTAAATCCTCATAGGTGGTGCGCAAGAGGTTATTCACGCAACCGGCACATTGGTGTCACATTGGGAGCACAAAGTTTTGCACGCCTAGGAGAAACTTATGTGGAGAACTGTCTTCCTTCACACCCTTGACTTGGATGGTTTTTGATAAGTTGGACATGAAATGTTCCCTTTGACTTCACATTCGGTGCTCAATGAATTTCACACCATATAATGTCTTCCTCACTTTCCTAGACTCTTCTGTGCTAGTTCCTTTGCGAGTGCACGGTGGGTGGCTGCAAAATTCTGCAATCGACGTCACATTAGGCTTGTAAGATTTTGTGCGCCGAGGGGAATCTTGAATTCACACACCCATTATTACGTGCACCTCCTTCTCCCACTGCGGAATCACCCCACTAGTATCAATTTTCCTTCCATTTAATCAAAAGAGCCCCCTCATGGCCCAATCTGAAATTCACCATCAAAAATAACACCACTCTCCAATCTGAAAAAGAAGGGATTGTTGTTTGAATGGTTAGAAGCACTTGAATGTTCTTTTCAATTTCTGAAGAAGCGATTGAATACCACACAGATTCTAGTTTTACATTACTTGGGATAGAAGTATACCTTGTTTTTTGATGCGTCTGGTGTTGGACTTGGTGTAGTATATATACAAGATGACCTGGTTGTTGCTTATGGGTCGACACAGTTGAGACCACATGAGCGAAATTACACAATTGATGACCATGAATTAGATGCAGTTGTTATTGCCTTTATGTGTTGGAGGCATTACTTTTTCGGAGAAAATTTTATGGTATTTACTTACCATAAAAGTCTCACGTATATATTCTTTCTGCGGTTTCTGAATCTTCGATAGAAAAGGTGGTCTTAATACCTACAATACTTTGATTTTGAGTTGGGTTACCCACCGGGAAAAGGGAATAGTGTTTGTGATTTTCTGAGATGGAAGAATCAGAATAAGGTGGTCCAAAAATCATCATCAGAGTGGATATTGAAGACCATGTTTGATGAGATGCTCTTTGAGGTATAAGAAGAGCCTGGGCAGATGACTCTGGCATCCATAACAGTTGAATCTATGCTTTTGAGCAATATTAATGAGATCCAGTTGGAAGATCCGATGTGTTTATCAATAAAAGATGGTCTTAAAGGTGGGGATTCATCTTTTAGCTGTGTTTTTGGCATTGATGGTGTTTCATGTGTCCATGACCATGTTGCCTTACCAGTAGGATTATGAGAAGAGTTGATGCGCGAGTTCCACGCATCGAAGTGGGTAGTACATGTGGGATTGAATAAGATGTATTGTGACCATAACAGGCATTTTTAGTGCCATAGAATTATGAAATAAGATTCTTGATTTGTGGGAAGGTTCCTTACCTTTTAATAGGTGAAGGCAAAGCAGCCGCTTCCAGTTGAGTTGTTGAAGTCATTTCCCATTACGTAGTGTTAATGAAATAATGTGACGATGTAATACAGGGTTCGTCTTCCGAGGATGCCTCTAAAGAGTGAAGCAATTTGGGTGGTTGTGGATCAGTTAACGAATGTGGATAATTTATTAACAATCATGGAGACCTGTATAGTTGATCAGCTGGTTGTGTTATATGAATGAGAGTTAGTGAAAATTCATGGTGTACAAAGAACCATATTTTTGTATCGTGATTTTCATTTCACTTCATGCTTATTGCAGGGGTCACAGAAGCAGCATCGAACATATGTGTTGTTTATTACAGCTTCTCACCTTCAAACGGATGAGCACTCAAAATGAACGATTAAGGTTTTATAGGACATGATGAGAGATTTTTATTTGTATTTTGGTTGCTCGTGAGAGAAACATATGGTTCTAGTTGTGTTTTCCAAAAATAAAAATTTTCAACCTACAATTTAGATGGATCCTTTGGAGTCACTGTATAAGAGACGATATAGATCTCTAATGTGTTGGTTATAGGTGGGAGAGTTTGAGTTGTTAGGACCGAGTCTCAGGAGGGAGATGTCTGAGAAGGCTAGTTTGATTAAAAAACGTTTGGAAATGGCATAGATTAGGCAGAAGTCTTATGCAGATTGGCATCATAGACCTCTGGAGTTTACGATGGGTGATAGTGTGTTTCTTCGGGTGTCACCAAGTTTGGTTCACCATCTAATTTGGAAGCAATGAAAGTTTCCACCTAGGTATGTAGGTACACTTGAGATAGTGGAGAGGATTTTTCCGGTGTCTTACCGATTGGATCTTCCGCAATGGTATAGTGGGATGCATGATGTGTTTCATGTTTCAGACGCTCAGAAATATTAACCTAACCCATATCATGTTCCATATGGTGATGACGTTGATCATGATGTTGATGCATCTATTTACGAGCATCTGGTTCCTGTAATGGACCATAGTGAGAATTTTTTGTGAGGGAAGGTTGTGCCTTTGGTCTATATGATTTGGTAGCATGGAAAAGTTCAGCCGAAAACTTTTGACCGATAGTTGGATATACGAGCTCTATGGCCCGACCTATTTTCTTAGAAGCTCTGTGATTCTTGGAATAGCGTCTTGAGGAAAATATTTTATATGCTGGGGAGGTTGTACGATCCCATATTTCACCATAGGGTATTTCCTACATAAATTTCATTTTAAGCACATTTTTTTGGATAATTAACTGGTTACCCAAGTCCTTATGGAGTCTCGGTGGTGTGATGAGGGTTCGGGACATAAGGAAGGAGAAAAGGGAGTTTTCTTGGTAGGCCGCACAGTCTGTGCAGGGTTAGTGCTGACCGTCATACAGCCTAGGAAAACCATGTATGAGGTCGGATTTTGGATAGTGGCATCCGCACGGTTTGCACAAGGATTGGAAAACCATGCGGCCTAGAAACCTTTAAAAAATTAAAAAAATTGCCACTCCAGGGTTTTTATGTCCACTCAGGATTTTCCTCCACCTCCCCCTTGAAACCCTAGGTACGAACCAAAGGTACTATGAGCTTCCAAGGATCGATCTCCTTCGATTCTTTACTGTTTGGAGTTCTATTGGAAGAAAATCAAAGATCCATGTGAGTATAATCTTATCCTTCTCTCTCTTTTTTGGTTTAGGTGTTGTATTTTTTCCATTTCCATATGATTCTCCCAAACCACACTTTTTGGTGAGATCTAGGGTGAGGATTCAAATGGGTGTCGGATCGGGATATAAGGCCTTGGTTGAGATGATGTTCATCAACAGATTTGAGGTAGGTGGTATACATGTTATATACCATGAAATTTATGGTGATTTGTGCATGTATGGTTTTGAGTCATACCCTCTTGTGATGATTTCTTCATGAAATTATTGTGATGTGATGTTTAGGGTGTCTAAAAAACAAAATGGAACCCTCATGATCCCCACTGGAGGTATGAAGGAAGATGTGACCTTTGATAGGGCCACCCTTGGGGTGTGACTATGTTCATGGACATAGAGTTTAGCATAGTAAATGTAGGGTCGTTGGGAGAGAACATATATCCTAAAATGAATATGATATTACACCTGAAGTATGTGAATGGGAGTCCTAGTAACACACCTTGTTTGGGAGGTGACATATGTGGGTGTTTGTTTGGATTAAAATAGTTTATGTGACATAAGGGGAAATGCTAAGGGATTAGAATTATACATGATTATGATTACTGAGATAGGAATGGGAAATGGAAAATAGGGATGAATGTTGTGGGTTATAAATAAAGAACATGTTAATGGATTGTCGCATAACGTTAAATTACCATTTATTGATATTGTTTTGATATTGGTAATGACATTAGTGATGATTGGTTTTGAATTGTGGTTGAATATGATCAATGTTAAATAAATAATTTGCACAAGTCTTGGTAGTGTTGGTTATTGACTTGTGATTCTACTCCTAAAGGTTGAGCGTTGAATGGGGATACAAACTCCGACCACTAAATTCATGGGTTAGGGAGGATGATAGAGTTCCAGTCCCCTAACGGTTGCATCCACATGGACTGAGGCTTCGAGGTGAGGATAAGGAAAACTGATGTCTTATGATTCCTAGTGAGATTGGACATGTTTAATTATGTCATGATGTGAATGTTGATTTTTCATATTCCATTGAACACATATAAAGGTTGAATTGATAATTAATGTATCGTAGAATGTGTATGGGTTATTTGATAGGTAAACTGAAAAGAAAATAATTAATCTTGGAATTATATTTTCTTTCCTTTACTTGATAGGGTTTACTACTGTATGCACTATCTATGTGGTAGATATTTTGTAGGCACTATTTGTGGTGGAATTATATGTTTTACTCACACCCTCCTCAGGTCACCATTGGGTTCCCGAGTATATGTCATGGTGGAAAGTCATGATAAGGGTAAGGGCCCAGTGCTTGGGAATTGAGTGGGGGGGTTCGGGATAAGCATGGTTGATGTTCTTGACTTAATGTCAGGACCATTTTGGGGATTCCTTTATTTGTCTTAATTTTTTGTTTTTGTTTACTTTGGATTGTATCATGGTATGACATATGTAGTGTTGGTTATGTTGTTCCCACTTTTGGAATTGTTTTTTTATGCATTATGTTAGTTTTTTATAGTGTTTACTATATTTATATCTTTATTTCTATGTATTACATTAGTAATAAGAGGGTATAGTCTCCCCACGTTACTATATAGACGCTCACTGCTAGTCATCAACCTCTGTCCTATAGGAAGATGAACGTGCTGGAATATAACCACCTGACTCGGGGAACCGGTTATTGGCTCTCAGGTCTAGGACATTACATCATCTCTCCATTCCCAACCAATTATTTGAATCAAAAGAAAAGACTTTTTGATATGTATTGATTTAGCACATTCAAGGACGACGAGTTATTAATTACTATTAAAATATTTAATTCTAGTCATGAAACCATTTTTATGGTTAAAAAAACTATTATATGTGTATTCTATCTTATTTAATGTTATGTAATTCTAATTAACTAATGATGTAAAATAATAATACAAAACAAGTTAATTGTGGGAAAAAACTGAAATTAAATCAAGCATTTATCATTAATTTTTTATATGATGATTCACCATAACTCTAAACAACTAAATGAATTTTATAATAATGTAATATTATGGATGGTAAGTAAGAATATATAACTTAAATTTTTGAAAACATTCTTATTTTACATGATTATCCGTTCAGGAACATAAGTAAACCGATCATAAAAATCAAGAAAATGAACAGACCCAAACAATGAAATTAAACCACTTAACCCACTAAAAAGGCCATAAATGAACATAAAAAGTGTATAATAAATCAATTTCATATAGAATAGGTTATGGACATATTAATTATTATATATAATTTTTATATTCAGGTCATTAATAATATGGGATGAACACCTTTGTACTTAAGGTAAGGGATCCTCTCCATTTCACTTTTATTCCAGAATGTCCTCTATGACATGAATTTTTTTGGGTAATACATAAGGATGGGGTATGCTTTTTCACCTACCCATACTTCACCCATGATGTATATGTGATTATAATCCCTTTTCCCTCTCATGAATCCCTCTTATGTACACCTAATACCAAGCTGATAATTCATAAGGAATTATACCCAAATCTATGTTATTCCTTCAGGTTTCCTTATCTTCCATTATAAAAAATTGTTGTTATCTTGTCTATTTGTGTTTATCTTATAAATTTTATGTACATGTACAAAATACATTTATCAAGACCCTTCTATAATTCAATTTTTTAGATATACATGTTTTTAATGGATTCCTTTCTCAATACTTCATGATAAGAAAACCTGTTTTAAGGGAACTTCCAGAATTATTACTCGACTTCAAGTGAACTATATATTCTGTTTTAAGACAAAATTTTATTTATAAAATAAGTGATTATTTATTATGAAAACCTTCTGGGTTCTCTTTTGAATTTTTATAAATTATTTTTCCCATTTCTATTTTAATGGCTATACAATATTTTTCATAAAACCACTCAAAATTGATTTAATTTGAAAATTCATTAAATAAGTTTCATAAATATTCTCACTTATACTAGAAATAACTTCCCATGATACATTCCTATTTTCCCTTATGAATTTCTATGTATATTTTAGTTCTTTTCGTTCATGGAGACTTTTATGATACACCCATTGGTTATGATTTATTTCAGGATTAAGGTGCCCAATCCTTTACATGGGTAACACTTATGTTTATACACAATTTATTATGTATTATTCAATATGGGGAAAACATATTCATTGAATGTTAAGATGGGTGTGCCCAGATAGTACTCCAATGCATTGGTTAATGTTGAGTCTCATGATACGTTATGTGCAACAGTCTTACTAGTTAGCCTTTTCTTGTGCTACTTTGTGAAATGATCTTGGATGTTAGACATAGCATGTGCTACTATGGGAAACTTCCTTGGCAGTTAGCCTTGACTCACACTAAATTCAAGTCTTATGTTTTTTCAACATTATTATGACTCCATGTTTATATGATTCGATGTTTATATGTTATGATTACATATGTTAAATTTCTATTTATACCATCATGTCATGTCTTATATACCATGTTATAATGATTTATTCATATGGTTATTCCCTTACGGGGATTTCAGATCATCCCATTGTATCCCCATGTTATCCTACGTATATTTATGAAAAAATGGTAGATTGGAGATCATTGTGGATTTTAATGAAAATTTTGTTTTTATAATGTTTGATTATGTACCTAGTATTCCACGAAACTGGACATTAAGATCCATGGATTTTACTCTGATGTATAATCAGGTAATGTTATTTGTAAAAGGATATGGTCACTATAGTTTGTATCATAGGATGGCCTATTTATTTTTGGATATTATGAATAGGAAACCTTAGTGAGAACCTTAAGGATGAGACTAAGTATAAGAAAGCGTCAATAAATTTTGGTAACTATAGAGTAAGAGGATTATCAAGAATATAAATCCATGTCTACATATAAACAGCTGGAGGTGTATCTAGAACAAATGTTCCTAGGTGTGGGAAATATAACAAGGAGTTTCGGGCCTTACCTAGTGTATCCTCGTATATGAAAATATGCCTTTCTTCTCTCTTCTTTTAGAACTCCTGCCGGATATTATTTGGAAAATTCATGATCATAGTACAAACCATTATTAAGAGAATAAAAAATTCCCATAAGAATATAATTAATGAAATTGATCTAGGATAACCAAGATTTAAACCTAAGTAATCACATGTTAGGATATACTTTCCCTTTACAATTTATCGTTTTATGATCAAACTTTTCATTTTTATTTTCAATAACTAAGTATGCATTCCCTCTAATTTTAAGTTATTTTTCATAGATAATGGTGGAAAATATATGAAAACTTTCCAACAACCAATATGATAGGGAATGTTAAGATTTCCCTAATGATATGCCTAATATGATGAGAATGGGTGCTCAGAACATCATGAAAATACTTTCCTATATGGATCATGTCATTTATAATAACTTGAAACATGTTTAAGGCCCTCCTACTCTAATGAAATGAAAATTTGTTTTATAATCCTTCATGTGGAAAATTCCTTGCATATTTAGCAGATCTTTCGATATCCTCTTTATGGAATACTAGATTATCTCGATTGACAAGATATTCACCATCCTCTAGTGCTTGGAAGAAGAGGATGTCCTAGTGGTTGTCTATTATATTGAGGGGGAATATGGTTAGTGGTGGACACTGATCAAGAATATGAATCCCCTAGAGGAAATTGATTCCTTGGCTTAGAAGGATTTCAATTTGATCTTTTTTAATAAATATTTTCCTTGAGCCCTCCATATCAAGGTAAAAATATAGTCTGTTGGTCTCAAGTAGAAGGAAGATGAGTCCATCATGGTTTATGAAGAAAACATTACATGGATTTCAAGTTATGCCTCTAGTTTTTTTAGGAACACTAAAAGCTAGGTGGATCACTTCTTTAGCAGGAAATAGATGACTCTACAGTAGGTGTTGGTGATCCCACACATCAACAGTTATGGGTAGATTTTCTATTGTTCCCCCAAGGATGAAATGTTTATTGGAGAATCTAAGTAGTCTCATGGGGTTGGTGAAAATAAGTAGAAAATGGATAACAACATTGGTGGTTAAATAAAAAAATCCACTGATTGAAAGAAGACAGAATATCCCACTTGTAAAATTTGTGGGAAAATAATCATGGGAACTATTTAAAGGGGACTAAGAATTTATTAAAATGTGGACGAATGTGCCATTTATCCAAGAACTGTAGAAATGAATATGAAGAATATCGCTAATGTGGAAGAATAATGGATGATTTAGATCAATACCATGCCAGCGGTGTAATGTTTCAACCACAAGGAACATGGGAATTATGAAAACAATTTACCTAAGCTAAGGGTTGTTAGAAGAAATAAAAAAGAACCACCAAGGAAACAAGGAATGTCTTATGGTATCAAAACTGCAGGGGTGGAGTCAGAAAATGATGTTGTGACAAGTATGCTAGTTATTAATTCAAGAATAGAAACCATACTAATTGAATTCGATTATATGCATTCATTCATATATTGCAAGTTTAGTAGAAATTTTCAAACATGACCTCAAAATTTGGAGGATAAATTATCTATGAGAACAATGATTGGGGAAATTATTTTGTCTATGGTTTATAACTCCTCCCTGGTTAATGTTTATGGAATGAACCTCCTAGAAAATCATGTAATAATTCCTTTAGTAGGGCTCAACGCTATCATGGGAATGGATTGGAAATATTTATACAATTCCAACAATTTTTGTTGGTAATGTTATATCACACTTCATATCCCGAAGCATCCTTAAATTCTATACAAGTGTAAGTAGGAAGATGAGTCTCTTTTGTAATCATTATCACAATTTTGTATATTAATTCCTTATGAGAAAGAATGTCTAGCTCAAATGATGGGGAAAAAGGATAGAACCATGCTTGAATACATGACCATCGTGAGGGATTACACTCACATAATCCTAGAAGAGTATCTCGGTCTTCCTCTTGACTGAGAGGTTGAGTATTCAATTGAACTTATTTGTGGATCTATACCTATATCAAAGATACAATACCGAATGGCCACCGTAGAACTGCAATATCTGATGAATCAAGTACAATAGAATATTTAGAAGGTCTTAATGCACCAAATAGCTTTTCTTTGTGCGATTCACAAGTCCACTTCATATAGAAGAAGGATAGATCAATGAATTTCTGAATTGATTATTGTGAGATCAATAAAATCAGGATAAAGAACAAGTATCCCCTTCAACAGATAGATAACTTGTTTTATTGGCTTCATGGGGCAAGTTATTTCTCTATGGTGGACCTTCAGTCAAGATATCATCAATTAAATGTGTGGAAGGAAGATATTTCCAAGACTGCCTTTAGAACTAGGTATGAAAACTATGAGTTCATTGTCATTCCCTTCAGACTCACTAATTCCCCATAAATTATCATGGATTTAATGAATATATTCTTTAGAGATTACCCAAAAATCAGTGTAGTTATTATTGACAATATTTGGATATACACAAGGAGAAAGGAGGTTCATGAGAATAATTTGAATACTATGTTAAAAACATTGTGAAGGGATAATCTGTAATCAATTTATAGTAAATGTGAGTTATGGATGGAGGAAGTAACATTATTGGGGCATGTTATCACAAGAGAAGGGATATATGTGGACTCTTCCAAGACAAAGCCAATTGAAGAGTGTCCTAGGCCAATATCGGTAATGGAGATCAAAAACATTCTAGGTCTATCCGAGTATTATCAACGATTTGTGAAGAAATTTTCTTTATTTTCAAACGCAATGACAATGCTGAAATGGAAGGGAGTAATGTTTTTATAGACTCAGGAATGTGATGGTTTTTTAAGGCGTTGAAAAATAGGCTAATCACAATTCTATTACTCAAACTGATAACTGTTGGAGAACTCATTGTGGGGTAAAATGATGCTTAAAATAATGGATTAGGTTGTGTGTTGTTTCAAAATCATAATGTGATAGCCTACGCCTCATGGATATTGAAAATATATGAGCAAAAAAAATCATACGCATGATCTGGAGTTGGCGGCACTGATCTTGGCATTAAAAATCTAGTGGTAGTATCTCTCTGAGGAGAAGTGATAGATATATACTAATAAAAAGAATCTCAATTATATATTCACACAAAAAGAGATTAATATGAACTAAAATACATGGATAGATCTCATCAATGAATATGAATGCTCAATCCACTACCATCTCCATAAGTCAAACAAGGTGGTAGATTCCCTAAGTAGAAATAATCGTAAATATTAATCAATGATGAGAATTAAAAAGGATCCAATCTTAATAGATTTGTAGAGGATGGACATGGGAATCATTAAGGGAGGGAAATATTCAATCCTTTCTCAAATGATTTCTCAATCATCTCTTATGAAGAAAATAATGGATGCTCTAATAAAATATATGTAAATTATAAAAATGGTGGAAGCTGTTAAAAATTGGTAGTCCTCAAATTTCATGATTGATGAAAAAGGAGTTTCATGATTTGGATCATGATTATGTGTACCATCCAATCCAGAGATAAATAAGGAGATTCTGAATGACAAACATAGCTCATCCTTCTTTATTCACCCAAGGAGCACAAATTTGTATAGAATTCTACGAGAGAACTATTGGTGGGACAATGTGAAGAAGGAGACTGCTGAATATACATCAATGTGCCTGGTATATTAACAAGTAAAGGCTAAAAAATGTCTTTGGGGATAATGTAACAACTACCAATACTAAAATGGATTTTGGAGAACATCACAATGGACTTTGTTACTTTACATCCAAGGAAATCTCCAGGAATCACTGCAATATGGGTCATTATTGATCATCTTACAATGAAATCTCACTTTATATTGATTTGAGAGTAATTATCAATGGATCAACATGCAAGGATATATATCAAAGAAGTAGTAAGGATGCATGGAGTACCACTATCTATAGTATGTGATCGAGATCTGAGATTCCCTTTGAAGTTGTTGATAAGTTTCCAACATGCTCTAAGAAATGATCTGAACTTCAGTATGACCTTTCATCCTCAAGCTAATGTCCAATTTGATAAGACTATTCATAAACATGAGGATATGTTGAGAGCATGTTTTCTGGACTTCAAAGGAGGATGGTACCAACATCTGTCACTAGTCAAATTCTCTTACAATAATAGTTTCCACTCGAATATATGAATGGAACCATAAGATTCCAATTATGGGAAAAGGTGCATAACACTGACATGTAGGGATGATTTCATTGAGAGTATACTTGTAGGACCTAAAATGGTTGATGAAATGGTGGAGGAGGTGAAATACATTCCATATCACATCAAGGTATCCCAAAGTCATCAAAAGAGTTATGTAGAAAGTCATCAATGAGACCTTGAGTTCAATGTTGGATACAAGGAATTTCTATGCATATCTCCATAGAAGAAGGTCATGAGGTTTGGGAAGAAGGGATGTTAATTTCCAGGTATGTCGTCTGCATAGAGATTCTTTATCATGTTGGGGATGTAGCATATCAACAAGAATTTCCACCTACCATGTCCAAAGTACATGGTTTCATACATATATACCTCTTAATGATGTAAAAACTAGATCCTTCACATTTACTCTTATCATAGGTAGTGTAGTTGGAGATAATAATTCTTATGAGGTGCAGCTAGTGAAAATATAGGATTATAGAGATAAAGTTCTACATAACAAGACTACTCACCAAGTCAATTTACTGTGGCATAACCAAATGTAGGAAGACGAAACATGGTAACAGGAGGTGGCAATGATGGAAAAGTAACCGCACAAGTTTATGTCTTAGAACATAGAAAAAAAATTCAATGGAAAAAAATTGTAAGGTTGGAATAATGTAAGGACCCAATGTTTTACCAATAGAAATTCCATTCTTATAATTTTTTCGTATAATCACCTGAAATCACAACACAATGAACTACTAATTACTATGTGGCCTTTAAACATAATATTATCACTTCTATTATTTCAATTCTAAAAATATGACAAACACAATTACGATCAGTAAGATGTTTAGAGTCTGATAAGATTAACATAAGTTTTTGTGAATGGTAACTGACACTTGTGAATAGAAATATTACCCTTATGAATAGTAAATCTTCCAAAAAAATTGTAACCTCTCCCTTGAATGTATAAATAGATTCTTGGGATCTTATAAGTTATAATATGACCATAAAAAACGTATTTTTATTTTTGTAAGTCATAAAAAGTAATTACAATTAATTAATTAATTTGAATGATAATTTACTTTCCTAAAATGTGTTCATAAATTAATAATTTTATGTCTTCTAATTTTAAGATAATTTAATATGGCCTTATGTTGTTTTTGAAAGCATTATAAAATCAATTATAGTTTTAAAGCACATATTTTTTGAGTAAATTATGATTTTAAATAAAAATTAAATTAATCATATTTAGGAAATTATTTTTGAAGAATGGAGTTCATTTTGGAGTCTACATGTTGATAAATGGTCATGTTTGGTTTTTGGGATTTTTTTAAAACACATTAATTTTTTATGAATAGTAAAATATGATAATATACAATAAATGCTAAATAATGGATTGGTTGAGTCATTGATGATGATATACTATTGTAAGACCAATTAGTTCAAAATCAGATACACTTATTACTATTTTTTCATGGAATCATCAATATTTCTGGACATGAGGGAAAATAATAATCTATGGAATTAAACATTATGAAAACCCTCCTCTCCTCCACTATAAATACCGCCCCTCCTTACCTCTTCCTTCACTCCTCTCATGCCTTGTTACTTGTCTATATTCTAGAAAATTCCCTCTTGAAGCTCATTCCCCATGTCCAATATACGTTTTTCTTTTCAAAAGACCAAATCTTCTCCCCTTAAGAGGCTCTCAAGGAAGGTTGATTCATGAGGTAAAATTTATCTTTTCTTTTCATTCATTTTTATGTTCCTTTGTTCTCTTTTCATTCCAAACCTCTAATCATCCAAATTGTATGAAGACTCTAGTACCATATATGTACTAGAATTTTTTTATTCTAATGGGATATTTCATTATCATATATCCTTTCACCTCATTTTATTTCAATTAAATTAATACACCGTTTGAGATGTGTTAATTTAGAACATTCAATGACGACGGGTAATAAATTAATATTACTATCTTCAATTCCAATAATTAAACCATTTTTATGGGTGAACAAGACTATTTTATGTTAATTTTATCTTCTTTAGTTTTTTTATTCCTCAAACACTCGTGGTGTAAAATAATAATACAAAACATGTTAATTTACAGCAAAATTGCAAAAATTAATTCAAGATTTTATCATTATTTTTTTTATTATGATTCAAATTAAATTAGAATAAACAAATTAATTTTACAACCATGTAAAAGTAGGGATGTTCAATAAAAACATATAAATTCAATTCTGGACATACACTCTCATTTTACAAGATTCTTCATTTATCAAAATAAGTAAATCGATAAAAAAACCAAGAAAATGAACGAACCCAAACGTTGAAATTTAACCACTGAACCCATTAAAAGAGCCAAGAATGAACTCAAAAATGGTATAATATATCAATTAAATATATAATAGGATGTTTAATTATTATTTAGTTAAATTATTATGTTTATTCCATTCATTAATAACAAAGGAAGATCATCTTCAGACTTAGTGTAAGTGATCCTTTCCATTTCACATTTATTCAAGATTGTCCCCTATGCTATTCTATTTTATGTGTAATCCTTAATTTTGTGGTATGATCTCACCTCCCCATACTTCCATAATTAAGTACAAGTGATTTGAAACCCCTTTCTCACTCATGAATCCCTCTAAAGTACACATAATAACATGACAGTAATCTGTAAGGAATTCTACCAGAATCTCATTAATTCCTTCGGGTTGCCTTAACTTTCATTCTTCCAAAATGAAGTTTTCTTACCTATTTATATGAATATTATAAATTATTTGTACATGTAAAATATTCTTTTATCATTAACCTTCCATCATTCTATTTTTTTGATATTCATGTTTTAAGGGATTCTATCCTCAATACTTCCTGATTAACAAACATGGTTTAACGGAACTTCCCGAATTTTTACCTGATTTCAAGTGCACTTTTTCTTCTATTTTAAGCCTCCATTGTATTTATAATATCAAATATTTTTATTATGAATGGATTCTAGGTTCACTTATGTTTCGGTATAAAATATTTTTCCGTTTTTTTATTTTAAAGGCACTAGAGTATTTTCCTTAAAACCTCTCAAAAATGATTTAATGATATAATTCCTTAAATAACATTCTTACTTGTTTTCACTTATACATGAAATCAATTACCCTTATAAATTTTAATTTTGACTTATTAATTTCCATGTATATTTCAGTTCCCTTATTTCATGGAAAATTTTATTATATACCCATTTGCTAGGATTTATATTAGGATATGGTACCGAATCCTTTCCATCAGTAACCCTTATGTTTGTATATGATTGATTATGTTTGATTTATTATGTTGAGAACATATTCATGGTGTGTTAAGATGGTTTCACCTAGATATTACACCAATTTATTGGTTAATGATAAGCCTAATGAGACATTTTCTGTGACGGTCATGGCGGTTAGCCTTTTCTTGTACTCCAATGTGCAACAGTCTTGGCAGTTAGCCTTGGTTTCTGCTATTATGGAAAAAGTCTTGGCGGTTAGCCATGAATCATACTAAATTAATGTTTTATATTTCATCCACATTACTATGAAACTATGTTTATATGATTTCATTTCTGAATGTTATGATTCCATTTGTTAAATTCCTTTTTAGATAATCATGTCACGCTATCTCTCCCATGAGCTAATACTTTGTTCGTACGGTTATTCCCCTTTTGGGAGTTTTTCTCATCCCTCTGTTCTCGTTATCCCCGGGTTATCATATACAGATGTAAGAGAAATATGGAATATAGGAACCCATAATGGATTTTAATTAAAAGGGTATTTCTATAATGTTTGATTATGTACCTAGTCTTCCAATACACTAGACCATACGATCCTTGGCATGTACTCTGATTTATAATCATGTAATGTTATATGTCAAAGGCTAGGGTCACTATACATTAACCTCCTATATCAGAAATATAGATATCATAATCACTTAATTAACAATCATATTAAAATCTATATTCATATTTAATATTCATAAATATTCAGTATCTACATAAATTTTTCGTATTTCACTACATCTGTGATTATAGTTTTGATCATTTATACTAGTTTTATAATAACAATTTTTATTCTCATTATTCATCCAAATTTTAGTATTATTGGATCAAAAAAATTATTTTTAGTGTTTATCTATAATATTTTATTCAATTTAGAATCCATTTCATTACTTTTTTAGATTTTACCATTTACTATTAAGTCGATAATTAGCATGTTTTGTTGATTTTTTTAAAATAGAGGGTGATTTGTTAATTGATTAATTTGATATTTATATAAAATATTCAGGAATAGAAGAAAAAAATATTTTAAATTTTATATCATATTTTACCAGTAAATAAATTTTCATATTCATACATGACATAAATTAATATTATTGAACATATAGGTGGTTAAAACAACCAACACACGAATATTACCTAATTAAATTTATGATTTTGTGGTTCTTTTGTTGAAATATAACTATAAAAATAATATAATGATTTTATTAGTGTTTATTAATTTTATAAATCATTATTACAATTAGTTACTGGCATAATTAATGCATATGAAAACATTACATTGATTTAATGAAATTTTATCATCTTCGTACACATATTTTAAATGATTAAAATAACAATGAACATTTTTGTTCATATTACTAATAGTTTATCAATGTATATGAACCAGAACCTTAATTATATAATAAAAAAGGTATAAATCCTTTAATATCATCCTTATATCAATTCTTGTAATGAGGTTTTTGAGAACAAAACATATTGCATTATAAAGGATAACATCTCCACAACACTATAATTAGAGATTTAGTTTTCTTAATGGATGTTGTATATGGATTTGAAATGATAATACTCGTAATATTGTAACATTAAATTATATAAATTATTACAATTTAATTATATTACTATGGACAGAATAAATTTGAATGAAGGAAATTAATCAGAAAAACTATGTAGATGATAATACTCATGTTGTGGCCTCTAATTTTCCTTGGGTGTTTCCATGAAAATAATTGAATTATTCTAGGTAATGGTGAAAAGAATCGTTGCAATGCGGGAGATAATTATAGCAGGAGAAAAACAGTTTGATGTGAAATTCTAATTATAAGTATACAGATGGGTAGTTTTGGTAGTAAACCATATATTTTCAAAAATTTATGGTTATTTTTCATATTTTAATGGCCAAAAATTTAAACAAATAATTTTAAAATTACTGTGCATCAAAATTCATCTTAATTACTCCTTTTTCAAAAAAAATTGTTTTTTTTGAATTTTTATTTTATCTTTCTTACATTAACCAACATACTTTTACCTTGGTAATTATTGTTAGACCATAGTAATTAATTTTAATAAAATTTATTAAGATTAGGATTTTTTAATTATTCGATACTTCAAATTTAAATTTAAATATTTATATTATCAAAGAAAATTACTACTAGTGTGAATGTTTATTTTTAATATAAATGCACTGATTCATGTTTTTTTTGAGAAATAACATTTTAAATATTCTAATTTATATATAATGTAAAAAATTCATATTTTTTAATGAGATAAATTTATTTTTAAAAATATAAATAAATCATGTGAGGAATCAAAGGAATGTAAAAAATGAATCTACCTTGCCAAAAATTGATTCAAATAAAATACTAATTTTTTTTCTTATTAAAGATAATTTTAATTATATATAAACATGGTTTACATAAGATTTTTTTTGTTAAAAGAATATTTTAAAATAAATATTTTTATTCCTTATGTTCATATCTAATCATATAAAAACTTCTCATAACATATAGATCAATATTCTTTAATGATAAATGCATACAATTTAAATATCTTGTGAAAAACGTATTTTCAATTATAAACCAAAAATTTCCGAAAATGTTCAAAAACATACCATGTTAAAATTAATTTGAGTAATTAATAAATTATTTTATTTAAAAAAAATTCTAGAAATTATGAATTCTATTTTTTGATAAATTCATAAAATATAACGAAAACCTATTTTAATTGAGAACAGAAATTTTCAAATAGTAACTATTATTATTATTATTTCATATCATTTACTAACTAAATTATTTTTAAACAATTACTTGTATCAATAATAATTTAATATTAATAATATTTATCTAAAAATATATATTTTTTTACATAAAATAAATTTAACGAAACCATGTTTCTAAATAAAATTATATTATTAGTCTTTTAATGTAATAAAATTGAATTTGATTAATATTAATGTTTTATATTATATTCTATATGCATATAATTCATAAAGAAGATGACCCAGTTCATTCCCACTAATTAAACATATAGGTTTTTAATTGTCTAATCATATAAGAGTTTCCTTTTATTTTTATGTTGTGTGTGGAGAAATATTTCGAACATAATGGAATATTTAAAGTTAATCTTACATTAACATTTTGGGGTGTTATAATGTTAATTCGGTAGAAAAAATATATTTTTTAATTGATTTACTAAAATAATGAACTCATGAAAATATAATATATGATATATTATAGTTAAATTAAATCCCCATTAAAAATACAAACTATTAGATTTCGTCTCATGAAAACACTAGTTAAGGCCTCAATAATCCACCTTGGTAGTTTTTTTTACAAATATGGGTTTCCATAGATTATTATCTATGTAATTAATGAAATAAGTTTAACCTAACCATTAGGTGACACAATTTTGGGTTTTTACTTTTTTAATCATTTTTTATAAATTCTTAAGAGGTATAATAGAAAGAAAATGTAGCATGAATCTATATAATAGATTAGGATAAAGAGTTATTCAATCAATAATACAAAGTCTAATTTAATATGATTGAAATGAATTTATAATAAATATATTCATTTTTTATTTACATTCTTATCCATTTTAAATAATAGTGAAATATATATCATGTCCCTCTAAATGAAATGATTCATACTAAAATGGGTGATCATTTTAGTGGGATATAATTTAAAAAAGTCCATATCAAATTCATGTAAAATATGATACTCTTGTGATGTGATTTATTTTGTAGATATAATGTAATTATCATCATTCCTCGTGTATTTAATATTATTTGAGAATATGAAAAATCTTAATAAAAGAAAAATTCTAGACAAGTACCAAAGTATAAGAATTGTTCTTCAGTGGGAACAAAAATTCTCTGTGTTAGAGTAATACCTTCTTGTGTTACAAAAATATTAATGTTATTTGGACACACACATTTTCCATGAAATAAATAAATCGTACGATTTTTATCAATTAATTTTATGAATCAATATTCATCATTGTTTTATAGACGACTTTATATAATTTTTTAATTGAAAATGGTATAGTTTTATTTAACTAAATATTTATTCTATGAATTACTTTTTTTTCAGTAAAAATTACCTACTTTATAAATTTCATCTGATAATGTGGACTTTATTTATGATATTACCCTAAATTATTTTTTATAGGGTAATTGTTTTGGGATTTTTTGTAAATGATATATTGTTGTTTAAATAGTTAATATATTTATTTTTTAAAACTATCATTTATTTTGAAGTATTTAAAAAGATACACTTTATTTTTTAATAGTTTTAAGTTAAGTTATAACATAATGAATAAAAATAATATTATTAATTACACGTTAATTAAAATTTTATTTTATTATCATATAAAATCGTTTTATGCTTGAATGTAAATTTCCCAAAAACTGATTTCATTCTAAATTTCATTTTTATATTACAATTAATTTCATACACTAAAAAAATTTAATCCGGAAAATTTTATATAATATTTTTAATCATGTGGTAAAAATTAATTAATATTATTATCTTTAGTTTTTATCAATATGATTAGTAATATTAGTAAAACATTATCACCTTTATAATGCTTAAATGTGTGAAATGGGTTAATTAAAGAAACAACTATGTTATAAGGCAACCAAATAATATATTAATTGTTATTATATGATTTTAATTAGACCATTTTTACATTATATTATAAATTTTGTTCTTTTATTTCTATATTCCCAATATTAATAGTTTATATGGTATTAAAACATTGATAATTTAAAAGTTACCCCCCCGACACTTATAAAAGGTCACCTTCTACCATCAATTATACACACAACTAGATTCATTTAGATTAACCAATAACTACCAAGATTTTGTGAAAACTTCAGTATACACATTCTAGAGGTCCTAGTCTTCTCAAAAAGAAAAATCATAGAATTATTATGGTTAAATCCAAAGCACGATATCTGAGTGGGAGATATTAGTACTAACCACCCTATTTTGATATTATTTATTCATTAGTCTCATTCAAAATTATTGAACCATATCATCTACATACTAAAATTCTATTTATCTGATGGAATAATTATTTTATATCTCTTTAACATCCTATGTTAAATGAATACATTGCTCGTAAGTATGTGTGTATTACCACCCCCTTGAAGAAATCTCTTTTGTTTTCCATCACTGCCTCACACTGTTGGATAAAAAAATATAATAAATGAATGTATAATACATACATTTATGTTTTATTGTTATTCTAATATACTATATTTCATACCATCAAAAAATTTATTTCCATTGGCAATTGATAATGTTGCTCATGCGAATGTGTAGAATACCACTTCCATGAAATGATGTGATTCATTTTTTATTACTACCTCACGTGGTAAGTCATATGGAAGGAAATAGTGAATAAATATGAGATTCATAACATATTTATGAATCCTTTAAAAAAAATTTATGTAAGTTTTTAATTCTCCACTCCATCTAAAAATGAAAATGTCATTCATGCGTGCGTGTATACTACTGACTACATGAAACAACATGATTCATTTTTGAAAAATATAAAGAACAATTTATTTAAAAGGTTTTTAATGTATAAATATTACAAATTACGTCATGTTTAATATTATACAATTAGTGGAACCATATCCCATTGGACTATGTTGAATTCACCAATGTGGTTTTGAGTTTATGAATCAAACGTCTCCGAAAACATCAAACACTAACTTGATAACATTAGTAACTAAATAAGTCATGGTAATAAATAAAATAAATGGAATAATAATAATGAAAATAATGTGAAAAAAGTTATCAAAAATTTTAAAAGAAATATAATTTTATTATTCTAGAATTATAGAATGTTTGATTCAAGATGAGACTTAGTGTAATGGATTTTTCATTAAATCCTTATTTTAAATTATTCCTTAAAAATATTTCTCATCCATATCCATGTTCTAAAAAATATTCCATGAATTTTATTATTTACATATAATATATTAGAATATTTTTCTCTAATTAAATTTTAAATTCTTTTTAATGGTTTAAAAATGAATATTGTAAACATTTACCATAATTGTTATTTTTAGGTTTTATACACAATTGAAAAAATATTTTTTATTGCACACAACATGAATGAAATTTCATATTACATTAATTTTTTTTATCAAGATAACACTATAATTATTCTTAGTTATTTTGAAAGAAAAATATTCCCTCAATATTTTGAGAATTTTTACCATTAATTTATTTTAATGAAATTGATTCATTCTCTAGTCTTTATGAGATAACTTACAGTGTTGTAGCTTGAGGTATTGAATGAATACTCCAATGGGTTTTATATGTATAAGGAAGGATATATATGATTTATTAATAATTGTGTTCTTATAAATTTAATATTAATAATGTTTTTTTCATGAAATGGATATAATCATGGGTGCACATTATATAGTTATCCAATGCATTGGTTAATGTGGTGGAGTTTACAAGTGCTATGATACTATTATGAGATATAAGTATTATCAAGTCATGTAATTACATTATAAGTAATCATATAAGGGTGAATTAAAGGGAAACGTATCATTGTACCATTACAGTATTCCTATAATATTTTAAAATGTAAGAATTTTTATTTTCAATGATAAGAATATATGCATATGTTTTATGGAGACTGTATGGCCATTTTTTTTCAAATAATGGTGAATGGATTATATTTCAATGAAAATTTTTCTTACATTGTAATATATTATAATAAATTATTCTAATTATGTTTTTTATTTTATTATTTTATATGAAATTTTTTATGGAATCTATTATGAAAATATGTTTTTTAATATATAATAATGTTTTTTCAAGAAAATTTTTATTTTATTAAAAAAAAAGAAAACATTCTTATAGATTTTTTCTAGTATAAAAATAGAATAATTATTTATTTTATTTTATATTCATTAATGATAATTTTTTTCATCCGACATTATGAAAATATTTTTCATCTGAATTAAGAATTATTAAATTCATTAATATAGTCATAGTTATAGTTTTTGGGATTACCTGGAACAAAAAAAACTATGTCTTTATGGATGACATGTTTTTGGTAAAAATGGACACTCTTTAGAAATATAGACATTATTATGTAATTTTTTACTAATTTATTAAAAAAAATTACCCAAACAAATTAGTGAAATGTATGATAGATAAACCATTATTATAAATAATGTATTTATGGAAATAATATGGTAAATGTAATTATACATTATATATAAGGAAAATTTTGCATAACATCATTGGCCTTAAAGAATTTAAAAGATAATATTATTAAATTATATTGTGTGGATATGTTATAATGATATAGATTTTTATTATTTTCATGTTTCTAAATCAAATAAATTTATATTTAGAATTTTTTTAAGAGATGTTAAAAGTTATTTATGGTAGAAATGAATTGTGGGGATAAAATATCTCTAAACCAGTAACTTGGGATTGTTAGAATAGAGAATGATTTGTCACTATTAACTCAATTGGTGTAGGTTGTTATGTTGAAACACTTGAATAAGGGAGACCAAATTCCTTTTTTATGAACATGTCTATAGTAGGTAATTTCATGAAATAACACCATTTTTCTTTTAGTGGGTCCAAAAACACAATCAAAGATAAAATATGGATTAATTATTGATAGAAAATATTTTATATTCTATGATTCATGGAACATTATGTGGTCAAATTTTCTATTTATCATTTTTATGGTTAGTTCAATCAATGGTTGTATTTTATTGATAAAAACAATAAAAAGTAATTAATATAATTCATTGAATGGATGGAATCAAATTTTCTATTCTAGGAAAAGTATTTTCTTAAAGTTATTTTAAGTAGATTGTAATGGTTATTCATATGGCTAGAGAAAAATAATGAGGACTTTCTTTCATCATATCAATTTAGTTTTGAAAGATTATATAAGTAAATACCTAATTTCATTCTAGAGCATGAAAGTAAAATTGATAGATTTAAAATTGAATTTAATGGATGATTATGAAGTGATCTACTTATTCGTGAAATTTTAAATTATGAGAAAGCTATGAGGTGTTCTGAAAATAGTGTGATTGAGTTTTTGGAATTTTAAAAAATTAAGGATATGAAGTTATTCATGTTGTATAAAATATGCTAATAAATCCCCAAAAAAACCTTATTGTATGAAAAATAAATTACCCTATTATGAAAAGTGTAGAAAAAATAATTATGGAGAATATATTATGAGATATAGAAGGCATTATAGAAGTCAAAGTCTTGGATACAGTGCGCATGACTCCAAATAAAATATAAATAGAAATTGTGATACCAGTAATGAAAATAAAATAGTGAAATGTTATAATTTTATTGAGTTGTTAAATTATGATAATGAATGTCCAAATATATTTACTCATGGTTAGATTAATCATGATTAAAAATAGAATGCTACATCGATGTATTTATCAACAACAACTTTTAATGAATTACATACAAATAATGTGGTGACTATGAGAATACATATTTATTTAGATTTTGAAAATTTAATTTTTGATTAGGTATCCTTGAAATATTTTATATCTTGTTTATTTTCTTAAAAAAGGAATAATGTCTTAAGAAATTAATCCAAAACCGTCGGAAAACCACCTAGTGGTAGTATAAAGTCCCAACGAATTTATAGAAATATTTCTATTATTATATGTTGAATAGATTTACCTATAATCCTTGTTTTCATTCACATTATATATTTCAATGTTATTATAGGTATACATTGGATTTTATTTATTCTTACTAAGGAATATCACATGGCTATAGAGTTATTTTTTAGAATGAATTTATTTTTGTATATATGAATTAATTCATACCATCAATAATGTATCATGAAGATATGAAACTGAAAAAAGATAGAAACCACTGTTATCATTCACATCTAGTTGAAAAAAAATGATTTTTTTTCAAATTTTTGACGGGAAATTATTAATAGAATATTTGGATAAATTTACTAAGGATTCTAATAGTTTAATTATTGTAGGAGAAGTTGGGTTTACTATTGACATGATTCTCAATATTAGGAAACCTTGAAAAACTCTCTATTGAAGTGAGTTGGATGAGTTGTAAGAATTGAAAAATAACTTACAGAAATTTATCGATAAGGTATTCCTCCATTAAGTAACTACTCCAAGGGGTGATCATATTTTGTTCATAAAAATTATTTTTGGTTCTAAGAAACATTTAATTAATTATATATCCCTGAATAAATTCAATGTTAAGAGAATAATATCATTTGTCACATATAGATGACTTGTTAGATAAACTCCAGGGATAATTTTTTTAATGATTGATCTTATTTCCAACTAGAATCATCTATAAGTATAGTAAGAGGAAATTATAAAGATCTAATTTCAAAATTATTATAGACATTTTGAGTTTCATGTATTTTCTTTAATGATAACAATCATACCCACAATATTTATAGATCTAATAAATAGATTTTTCTAGGAGTATTTGGAAAAATTGTTTACTATTTTTATCAATGATATTCTAGTATACTCTAAAAAGTACATAGATCATGAAAAACATTTAAGGATTAATCAGTGCACTATAAAGGAAAATATTTTTCGTAAGAAATTATATATATGATAAATTTGGTCATATTATATTTCAACACATGGAAATTTTTTTCTTACTATGGAATAAATGTTGATCCAACAAAAACTGGTAGAGTAGATAAGGGCTAAATATGTCTTTATGATTTATGTTTTCTTGGATTAGTAGGTCACTATCAGCTTTTTGTTGAAATTTTTCTTTTTTTATCTAGCCCACAAACAATGTTAAACAAAAAATGAGTAAAATTCATATTGATAATGAATTGGATGAATGTTTCTATTTAATTAATAGATGGATGCTGAATGGTCTAGTGTTATCCTTGATAATTAGATATTATTAATAAATTATTCAAATTGATGTTTCTTTGAGGGGATTAATTATTTCATGTGGTACAAATATCTATTATCATATAAGTATCTCATTAACTGAAACCCCATGAGTTCAATTTCCCTATAAATAACCTTTATATAGACACAATAGTTTTCTTCCTTAAAAAATGAGGATGAATCATACTTATGGTGAAACATGTGAAATAGATTCTAATCACAAAAATTTAGTGTACATATTAAGTCAAACAAATTTGAACCTGTGGTAGAGAATATTGCTAGAACGGATTAAGGATTAATATTTCACGATTCATTAGCATCAAATTAAAGAAAATATGGAAGTTCATTCATCATGTCACAAAATTTAATACATCACTAATTATGATATGTCAATAAGGATTTAATAGATATTAGACTTTACATTTTTTATGCATAAACTCCATCCCTTTTATCATAGGTATAAATGAATTCATATCTGTCAAATAGGGTTATGAAGACTCATAATAAATATCATGGTTTAAAAGAAAGAGTATAATTGGTCAAGAAGGGAATTTTACATGAGTTAATTATGGATAAATAACTAGTTATAATATTTGGGAAGTAGTTATGAGTTACTAGTGATCCTAAGTTGAAGATAAAATTTCTATGTAAATCTAACAGCTTCCCATTTTTGTATTCGTACAAGGAGAACTATGATATATAGAACCCTTTAGGAATATTTTTTATGAGAAGGTTTAATAAAGGATATAGATTATTATACTATAAAATTTTTGAATTCAAAATTGATTAAATCCAAAGAAAATCAATCAAAGTAGATTCCTTATCCTTTTCCAGTGCCAAAATGAAACGTGGAGAGCATATCGATGGGTTTTTAGTGGAATTACAATAAAATCTTGATGGTAATAATTTCATTTGGGTTATTTTTTATCATTTGAATAAGTCAATATTTTTATTCCCATTCGAGACAATATATACTTAAATATGATTTAAACAAATTGTCTTCATTATATTTTTAGGTTACATATACATATAATCTGTATTATATAAGGTCATGATGGAATTTTGCATCAAATATTAAAAAGGGAATTCATAATTAAATGGTTATTGAATTAAATTTTAGTACAGGTTCTCACCATCAATATGATGGAAACTCAAAGTGTCAAATTCATACATTAGAGGATATTCCTTGATATTTACCATTATATTATTTCGTAATTTGGATTAATATCATTATAAATATTGTTTTTAATATAAAATGATTTCATTCTAGAATATATATGTAACCTTTAGAGGAATTATAAGATAAATGTTGTCATAATATATCATGTTTGTATAAAGTAGATGAGACGGAATTGTTGAGTCCATTATTGGTAGATGAAATGTTTTATTATTAAATTATGACCCAACCCCACATGAGGGTATAATATAGTAATCAAATGAGTTATTTATATAATAAAATTAAATACCATTAATTTGATGTAAGTGATCTGGTATTTATTAAATTATATCTATATAAATGTGTAATATATTTTTGTAAAAGAGTGAAATTAGATAAAATGATTCATTGGAACCTAAAAAAATATGAATAATGTGGGATTATATTATTACTATGTAGTCTAACCTGCTTTTTTAATTCAGGACATGATTTCTTTCAGGTTTCATTGCAAATGATGTATATACCTGATGCATCTTATATTATTTTTCCCTAATGTGGCGCATTTAAGTGATAATATACCTTATAAAAAATATGGTTCTTATTGTGGATCCTAGAGAATATGAACAATGAAATAATGTTATTCAACATGAATTTTTTTATGTATGTCTAATATGATTTTGGAAGACACATGGGAATCACAAAAATCTATGAGGGAAAAATACCCTCACTTTTTTATGTAATGAATAAAATTATGACGATTTAAGGGAATGGAACCTGAAAATTAATCTATTACTAGAAATGAATCAAACATATTATCTATATTTATTAATTTTACAGTTTAATATTCATCATACCTTTTATAAATGATTATATAATTTATTAATAATGAAACAAATAGTCCTATTTAACAAAAATTATTTCTCTATATTACATGGTTTTGTTTAAAAGTTAATTTTTTGTGTTTCAAAAATTTAATTTTGTAAAATGGAAATAATTTTTTATTTTATATTATCAGATTTTTCATCATGAATTTTTTTTTATATGTTTTTAAAAATAATTATTTTTTGATGAACATTGTGAGAAATATATTTTTATTGAAGCATTCATTTATTTTCCAGATTTTGAAAATACCTAGTTTTTTGGATTCCCTTATAATTTAAATAAGTCCTTTTTAGATAATTTTTTTTAATAATTCTATATTACTCATCATTTAATTTTATTTTGACATAAAATATGTACTGTTATTATTACAGGAATCATTCAAAAAAAATTCCATTGTGGTGTGTGTTTTTATATAAAAATTTATTGCATTCACTTGTACGAAATGAATCTCAAAAAATGGATTTCATATTTATTAAATGTATTTTCAGTTATGGTAATCTTAAAAAATTAAATTCTTCTATTATTAATAGATTCTTCGATAAAAAATTATCACCATGGAAAAGATTAATAGGGGAAATGAGTGAATTATGGTAAGAACTAACTAATAAGGATATAAAATATTCATTAATTCTTATTTATTTATTTTATTCTGAACCTAATCAAATTATTTTCAAAATTTATCATTTTTAGATACAATTTTTCATGATTAAGAATTTATATTAATTTAAAACACTAAAATATATAAGTGTTCCTCACACCTCACTTGAAATAGGGAACCCCATTTCTTCAATTAATAAAACATATTGGGCAATTTAACACATCAAATAACTACCCAACTGATATTGAAATACACAAATCATGTTTTAGAGTTCCTAGCCTCCTTAATGAACCAATCCTATAAGTATTAATGTGAAGTACACATGGGAGATATCTTAGGAGAATGTATAAGTTTTAACTGATCTATTTCATGTTTATTTCTTCTTATACCACCATAGAATCTATTCTATCAACTACAAGATAATTATATATATATATATTATTTATTATTAAATTTTATAATTTTGACACAGGACCTCTTTTGTAGATATTTTTCATTATGTGATAAATGAAAACATGGCACATTCATACAAATAGACTACTACCTCCACATAGCGATTTGTTTAATTTACCAACACCTCCTTAGATTAATGGTTATAAATATGGAATTAATGGATATATAATATTTTTATGAATTTATTATTATTATTTAAATATAATATATTTCATACCTTCATACAACCTCCTCCTTTTGGAAATTGATAACATCGATCATGCATATGTGTGGCATACAACCTATATGAGAAATGTGATTCAATTTTCATTACAACCTCACATGGTTAGTCATAAGGATGGATATAATGAATAAATATATCTTTTATAAAATATCCATTATTCTATAATATTATAATATGATATAATTTATTTATTTTACACTTGATATAAAAACTAAAATGACATTCAAGTGTACCTATGAACTATAGTCATCATGAAAAAACATCATTCATTTTTCATGACCACTTTACATTTTTAGGTATAATGGTAGCATTAATGTGTTAATATGATAATTATAAAATCATTAATAATGTATATTTAATGTAACCATATCCCCTTTGACCATGGTCACTCGCGTATATTTTTGGTGGTTATAAATCCAATGACCCCAAAGCATTTGACGTAAACTTCACCATTATAATAAAAAAGTAAGTCTAAGTTTTAAATGATATAAAAGTAATAGTAATAATGAAATTATAATTAAAAAGTTTATTAATAAAGTAAAAAATCTAATATAATTTTAATAGTCATGAACTACATCGCATATAATTTTAAACCGGTATATTGTAAGTACTTTTATTTAAAATCTTGTTTCTAATAAATACATAAAAAAAATTATCCTATGTATCCATGAACATCATAATTTTCCAAGATATATCTTATTTATACAAAAAAATAATAAATTTAATCTGAAACTAATTTTGACATTGATTTTCATGCTTTAGAATGGATTATCTTAAAATTAGAACACACAACTCATTTTTATTTTTCTTTAAAAAGTGTGATTAGAGTGTTTTTTAATATACATATATATATATATATATATATATATATATATATATTGATCACCTATTCCCACCATCATATTCAATAATATTTTGAAAAGATAAAATTTTTCTCACCAATTTTAATGATTTTTTATATAATATTTAAGGAAAAAAGATACATTTTTTAAAAATTATGAGATAACTAAAATTGGTATTTATTAGGGTATACAATGAAAATTAAGGTATGTGTTATGTTAAAAGTTAAATATATAAATTTTATTTATTCATAATTTGGTTATTGGAAATTTTATATGGATGATGGGTGAAATTTAAATGGATCTTATGAGGGTTGGTTCCAATATATCTAAATAAATCATTGGGTAAATTGACAGAGTTTACAAGTGATAAGATAATCATAATAGATATGGGAGTTATATTGTTCATTGATTAAATTATAAGGGTTATTATAAGGTTGAATGTAAGGATAATTTCAAAATTTTCCTATATTGTATTATTTCAATAGTTTACAATGGAAATATTTTAAATTTAATAGGTATTCCTTTGAGCATAGGTTTCAAATAATGTGTATGAACTTTTTTAAAATTATTGTAAAATTATTGTTTCTAAATGAACAGTTTTGATGTTTTTCATTTTTTTTAAATAGAACATATTGATTATTATTATCCATTTATTAATTCATCCAAAATATTTGATGACGTATTTAAATTAAATATGTGTTTTCATGGGAAATTAAAATATTATTTGAGGTAAAATGGTTATTGTGAAAAATGAACTCATTATTATGGATTTATCATGTTTAAGAATTTACTAAAATGTTAAATTTAGTTTATTTCACATTAAAGATTTATTTTTATCATCCCAATCTTTCAAATGATTGTTCATTGGGATTAAGGATGATAAGAGATGTTAATGATGTCATTGATCTAATTATGGGAGTTTCGTAGAATGGATAATGTGTATCTTTATATAAAACATTATTTTTTTTTGAAAAATGGACACTGAGTGGAAATTTCTCATTTTTTTTATAATGATTTACTTAATTCTCTAAAACTCTAAACCAAAAATATCATGGAAAGGAAATAAATTTCAACTATTGTTACAAACCAATGTGTTTATGGGTTCAATACATTATGGGTTGTTGTAAGTTATTCAACATGTTGATGTAGGTTATTGTGAGAATAATTCATGAAATAATATAAGGTTTTAAATGAATTATTTTAATATTTATTAATTTAAAATTATTATCCAATCATGTATTTAATATGATTGGGTATATTAATATCATTGAGTGATTGTATGTTTCTATTAATTTTTTTTTCATATATGGATTTTTTTATCTAATAATACTTGAATATTTTACTGTAAATTTAATTAACTTAATAAATTTTTACCCTTTTTATAAATTTATTTTTAATATATAATCTAGAAATGTAATATCTTCACTTGGGTGACATATTAATTTTATAATTTCGGTCAAAGATCAAAATAAATGAAGAAAAACTAGCCGTAAATTCTAATAATGTTACTCTAATTATACACATAAATTTATTGACATATACTAAATGATTTAGGAAGAAAGGAAAATGTTTCTATATGTTGAAATTTTCAAAAATATAGGAATGGATTTTGGAGAAATTATGAAATATACATAAATGGTATTAAACTTGTAGAATTAGTTATTTTATTTTGGATTAAATATGAAACCAAATGTATACATTACAAATTTTATGAATATAAAAGTACTTAAAAAAATGATAATAATTGAAATATATTACATATATAATCCTTGTAATTAAGTAAAGTGTTGTTAAACCATTGAGTGTATATAAAATAATCGTTCATGATCATATTGTTCAGAACAACGTATTTCTATTATTAACGAATTTCAATTATATAAAAACTAATGAAATTTTAAAATAAGTAGATGATATATATGGTTTATAGTTCATAAAACAATTTAACATGTTTGAAAAATTCATAAGGATAAAAGGTTTCTTATTTGGAATAAATGTTTTTATTTCAGATATGTATTTAAATTTGAGGGAGAAATATTACACCACCTTTAGGGGAATATTTTAAATAAAAACGTATTTTTAATAATATTTCTCAAAAAAAATTGAATATAATTTATGGTAAAAATACAATTTTTTACTTGATAAATGTTCCAATTAATGGAACTTTTTGTTATTTCGTAATATTTATTTGTTGGAGTTGGTTCCCTAAAAAAAATAAATTATACTATATATTACTTGTATATTAAAATTCATGAATATAAATAAATTTCTTATAATATAAATATTTTCTACATAACATGAACATGATAATGTACTAGATTATATATTACATTGATAGGGTTATAGAAATTATATATTATGATGAGATCTTCGAAGTGCTATAATGACATTCAAGAAATATTTCCATTCAGTCAAGATAAAACTCTATAATGGGACACATAGTATGTTGAAAATCAAGTGTATGTTATCATAAGATGATTATACTCCATAAAATATAGTTTTCATATAGTAATAATTAGGATTTAAGAATATTATGATTGGAAAACCAATTGTAATTCCATATATTTAATTGTTATTAAAATTCATATAAGAAAACTATTGTAATGATCTTTATATTTTAGAATTTTATTAATTATCATAATGAGTAACATAGGTTGATATATTGACCAAAATAGTGATGACATACTCTTCTTTCACATTAGGATACATTGGGTGTATTACATGAAAAAATAAACTAATGAATATGAAAATATAGGATTTTTTACTCCAATTTAAGGAGAATGATATGTCAACCCATTAATTTTCATTATATAGTATAACTAAATCTATTTTCATTATGCACTATAATTTTCATTTAAAATAGTACGACAAACAAAAATTGGGCACATAGATTGATGAAACATATATGAAACCAGTTTGATTAAGATATACTAAAATAATGGGATTATATTACATAGTGAGTATTTATATGTCATTTTCTTAATTAATTTTTTTCTTCATATATGGGTTACTTTATGTGTTCCTATATACTGATATTATTCTAAATAATTACCACCTAAAGATAGTGGGGGTGAATCATATAGGTTCACACAATTTGTGTATAAATATATTTAAGTTAAATTTTATTTAAAAAACATTTAGAATGTATAATATTTGTATGACTAAGGAATAGTATTTAATTAGTTTTTTTAGATAAAATGTATTTAGTTGTAATATTTATATTTGTGACGAATAATTAAATAAATATTAATCATAATACCATTAAATGGAATATTTATTTACCTCGTGATTTATTTTCATGGTAATAAATCTCATTTACTATTAATTAACTATATACATAGTTATAAAAATATTAAAATACATATTTATTAAAAAAACCATGAATATAAAATTTTTATATTTACTAAATGATTAATATTTATTACACTAGTTTTGAAAAATGGTAAGGATGAAATTTAAACTGAATCAACTTGTCCATTCATAATGATATATTAAATAACATTTAAATAAATATTAATTAATTAATTTAAAGAATAATATTTTTTTCTCTGTGATACATGGGTGTGTTAGTTAAATAATAATAATATTATAAATATTATTAGATGTAGGGTTAATAATTGATTAATAGAATTATTGATGGTCAATATGAAAATATTTATTCTCCAACCTGCACTTATAAACACCAGGGTTTATCATTTACGTGGGTTAAACAAAAGTGATGTGAGAATCATTTTAGTGTATACAACATTATCATATATAGAGAATTATATAATGATGAATAAAATTTCTAGGTTTCCTCCTAACACTAAAAAAAATTTACACGTCCTTCCATATTCTAAATAATTAGTGAATGATAGAAATAAAATCATCACACCTAAGGGATTATGTTGTAATAAAAAAAGGGTAATGCAAGGTAGTCAGCTTTTCTAAAGAACCTAATATTGAATATGATTAATTTTGAGATCAATTATCATTTATGAATCAACACAATAGGTATTCTACGTTGGATCCTCATAATACAATGTTGTCACAACACAAACAATATTCAATTGATCAACATCTATATTGAATACTGTACTTCAGAATAATTTATTTTCACATTGCAAAATTAATTGTTAATTTAACATGAAAGATAAATTCACTTTCTTACAAAAATTCCTTTCATTTATTAATTTAAATTCATTAGACATGTTGTCTCGTCAAAATTTTATTTTATATTATTCATTTAATTTGATAAAATACAATTTGGGTATGGGAGTAACCGAGGCTTCTATAGTGCAGAGAATTAACAAGTGGTATCAATATGGACACATTAAAAACAATAGTTATATATTAATTTTTTTTAATTTTTTTTCTTTTTATTAGTTTTATTTATTTATTTCTTCTTCATTATATAACCCAAAAGTTAATAAATCATAATTTTTTGTTGTCATATAACCATGAATATGTTAGGAACACATGAATTACATCTAATGAACCCATCCATACATGCTAAAGATTATAGATAAATAAAATAGGACTATAAATTATGTATCCCAATGTATATTCAAAGTACCCATATTCCCCACACTATGACCTTGGCACAAAATATACGCTTAATCGTGAAGAGGAATAAGTTGTTTAATTTCATGCCATGTGTTTCCCAATACTAGGAAGAATATGGATTTAGGGACTACATGTCATATAGCTGGAATATATGTTGTGAATACTTACATGGTTTTCCCCAAGTATATTATGGAAGACATATGGTACAATATTCCACATTAATCTTTACATAATGTGTAGATAATTAAAGATAATTAATAAGGCCAGATGGAATTAAATGGATTTCGCTAGAGAGAATTTGTGTGACCAACATATTTCTTTTTATATTACACATTAATTCCCTTATAATGTATCATATATGGTCAATTAGAGTGTTATATAATATATTTATTACTATACATGTTTTTTTTAACACATACGCATTTATAAGAAAAGAATAAAAATTAATTAATTTCACCATTAACCCTAATTAGCACCCTTCTATGTCTCTTTTATTGTTATTTAAAAATTCTAATATTTTTAAATAATTTTAAATGAATAATTTATTTCCAATCTAAATTTCGAACAACACATCAGGTGTGGTCCTTTTTTGTAACAGAGGTGATCAAAATGAAGGTGTGTTTTATCATTATTTTCAATAATTTTTTTTTCAAGGTTCTTTATGGGAAAGGGAGTTACCTTAAAGTAGAATATATTTCTAATGTTTTCTAGATTTAGGGAATCTATAATTAAATTGGAATTTTGTAATGTTTGGAAAGAATATCAATAAGTAAATATAGTTTAATGGGTGGCCTTTCACCCTACGGGATCTACAAACCATTCCCTAGTATCACACGATAATGCCTCATGCTAGTTCTAGATGAAACTACACTACACATATAAAGTATTGTGACTATATGGGATCCTTTTGTGTGATAGTGTCATGTGAATGTAAGGGAGAATGGTATATAGTTGTGTGAAATATGGTTTTTTCCTATAAAAACACATATGATACCTTTATTGGGCTTAACTAAAATTAATATAAGGATTAGTGTATGTACCATAATATAAGGAATAATTGGGAGAATATGAATTGACCAAACCACCGAGGGAATGGAGTAGCATGAAATCATAAGTTTGAAAATACTTAGAGAATGATCTAGTCAAAATAATCTTCCAAAATATTCAACAGAAAATAAATAAATGTGATTAATCTTGGGGGAACATATCCTAGAAAAGGGTGTTTAATGAACTATACATGGGTAAAACCAAGGACCTATGAAATGTAGAATTTAGTGAAGTAAGGGTACTAGTCAAAACCATACTTAGGTGAAGCTGTGGTCCTAGGTAAAGTAGTGGACCTGGGTCAAGCACACATGTGAGAATTAAAGAACATGGGAAAATCATAGTCGGTCCTGGCTATGGACTTGGGTGGAGCTGACCTAGCCAAATATAGGGACATTGGATAAATACCTAAGAATAGGTTGATGAATTATTTGGGTCATAAATCATGGAACATAATGGTTAAATTCATAATATAAAACAAATACACTTTGATAAAACTGTTGAATCTATAATAATTACAAAGACATCAACTATTGTTGTGAGTATAGATGAGTCAATAGAAGTGATTTGGGGGCGGTAGTGCATTATCCCTCAATTTATATTAAATTTAGTAATCATAAAATAGAGGGACCATGGAAAACCATTTATAATCCATGAAAAGTAGAAGACATAATTGAATCAATTATAAGTAAAACATTGTCATTGAATGATCCATAGAATACATATATATTCTAAACAAAGTAAATAATTATAAGGTTCTTATTAATTTTTGTATTTATGTGTTTTGGTGAATGAGGAGTACAAAAACGTGTTTAATGTATTTCTACCAGTTTGAGATAAATCCATTCAATCAAAAAAAATTAAAAATGGATTCACCCCTCACTACTCGGTGTTCCCTTCATCCTAACAAGTGGTATTACAAATTTTAGGTTGTATATGTTAAATATATCCTCAGGAATACATGTGGTATATAATTAAATAAAGGTTGTGGGAGGCCCCCTATTTTATATGATAGATTAACATATTTGGAGGAACAAAATGAGATAACATCTTAGATATCTTAAGATAGAAGTTATATTTTATATATTATTTTATCATAATTAAAGGATTTTATTTTACTACATGTGAATTCCAATCGAACATATGGGTTAGATGCTCTGATTTTCGAATGTTATCAATTTTTTATGAAGATATAATTGTTAAAATGTATGTCACTCTGCCATCACATGATCTCATCTTACATTTTTCATTTTATCAACCTTATCACATATCCATCTCATCATTTTATCTATAAATAGACCTCCCAACTCCAAATTTCTATTTTATTATTGAAATCATAGAGGAAGAAGAAATGAGATACCATTGATTAGCCTACATATTAACCGTATATGTTCATCTATTTTAGTGAAACCACGATGTGTTTCACTCACTATGGTGAGGCCCCAAGATATCCCTTACTAGGGAATCCCCCCATGGTTTACTATAAATAGGATGAATCCCCCCTTTTCTCCCTTATGTGGGTTAAAAATCACTTGATACCCATATACTATGTCTTTAAACAAGGTAAAACTTTTCTACGGTGACACTTCACTTGAGCACCACCCACCCTCCCCCACATTGGCAGCCCTACACCTTGGAAACTCCACATGGTTAACCCTTATCCCATTTCCACATTACTATGGATAGATAATTAGGTAACTCTTCTATCATGGACCCCCTTCTAGGTTATGATACTTTAGATAACACCCATGTGGATGAAGCTTCACTGGGTTTCCCTCCACTTGAGAGACCATTCACCAAAGGCCTCTCACATGGGAGACACTTCACATCTCGAATCTATACTAGGATTAAACCTTTTCACATTATCAGTCATTGGGGTCTAACACATTATCCATCCCCACTAGGTCTATGAACCAATTTAACCACGTCTAACTCATGTGAACCAACTCACCCAGCTCCCCCACCTAGGTACACATCCATAACATATTCACAAAAAGATAGACACATATATTATCACTATAAGATACCTTTACCCATCAAACATTCTGAGTTGAAACATATATGGGAATATTATATTGTACAAACCTTTAGATATCCTTACCTTCACCTAGGTCACTAAACAGTTTTAATCACATTCATAAAGAACCCATGTATAAACCCCACATATTAACATTCTAATTATATACTCTTCACAATTCTATCATTATGTAAAGATTATATAATCACCATCGTCATCATGTATGGGAACCTAAATAGGTGTAATCCCGAACCATAACTATCTTCTTTCCTCATCATGAAACCAATAGCCTTAGGTATGATAATATATTAGGTCCTCTTACTAGGTTTAATCCCCAACATTTGTTACCCTCATGTAATTCGCTTACCAAGTCATGGATCATAGGATATCAGATAGGTAATCCTCACTCTATCCCCAGTTTGGTTCTCCAATGTGATATGAATGGTATTCTATTTATTTTTTCTCACATATAGAATGAATCACTGAGGCTTATAGGTTTAGTTGATCATTCTGAAAGCATAATTGATATACATTATAGGAATATATTTTTATTCCAAGCTATATTATATTATACTTTATGGATGACATATTTATCATAGAATGTCAATAAATATGGGTAGGTTCTCACATAAACCATAAACTCTGTTACTCAAACTATATGGTATTTTATTCCTACTAATAATGATATGAATGATGCCTCTAAAAGAGTCAGTATAAACACCATAAAACAAGAATATTATCTTATTTTTTTGGAAACATATTCCCCCTTATTCCTTGATTCAATATACTTCTCTTGGTCTCTCCATATTACCCAATTCAAACACACCTCTTGGTTTCTTCAAACATCTATAGTCAATAAATTCCTCTTTTATTCTCCATACATAATGAGTTGATATACTCCTCTTGGTACCCTAATATATCTTGAGTTGATATTCTCATTTTGGTTCTCTAATGAAACTCAAATAAATATAAAAATCTTAGTTTTTATATATGGGCCTCTAACTAGGTTTACACCCCAACCTAAAAAAGATTCCACCTAGATGACGTGACAAAGAATTCCTATGTCACGTGAATGGGGCCTATTTATATTAAAAAAGTTTAAATAGAGTGATCCTTATCTGGTGATAATTTATTTAATACTCCATTTATATTCTAGATATTATCCATACATTGTTATTATAGTTACCCATAGATAAGAAAAAGAAGGTCAGTCATACAGAAGTCCCACACCAACAATTTTTAGCAACCTTTCACTTATCCATTCCTAACATGTTATGTTAAAATATATGTATAGGTACTTGTAACACACAATTAATTGGTATGACATAACCAATTAAGTGGAACCGAACTATATAGGCTAAAATAATCATTATTCAGATATATATATGAACCCCGATCATGGGACTTATCCTAACAAAAAAACAAAAAAATCATTAATGATTTTTATAATTTCAAGAGTTCCAAATAGTGAAATTAAACTATATAAAAATTTTCTTAAAATAGAATGATATATAACCTATAATAGAATATATTTTCCCATAAAAAATTTATATTAGGTCATTAATATAGGGGATGATAGTCCTTCGTTGGGATTTTGGAAGGATTCATGACCATATCCAAAATCAATATAAGAGTCCTATAACTGGAAATAAATCACCATTAAAGAGTCTGATGAGAATAAATTACCATCCTCTCCACCAATATCAATTCCAAACTACTAGCAGAATCCTTCATTTTGAATGAATTCACATAAAGAAATTCTCGTCAAACCATCATGGATGGGGGAACCATCATAGTTTCCTTCAGAAAGAGACAGTAAACCATTTAAATTAACAATGTTATAAAAAGGATATAGAAATATGGAGTAATGATGGAGAGAAGATATTTCCTCTTATAAAATTTAAATTTTATATCATTTATGGCCACAACATTCCTTCAAATGAATAAGAAAATAGACATCTAAATTGGGAAGTACCATAGATTTATCATTGGAGAATAGTGTTATATCCTTCATTATATAGTGGAAATATTTTCTAGGGATATTATATTTTTATTATTATAACTAAAATAGTAAAAAAAATTATTTCAAGAAATTAGTAAGTGAAAACTATAGCTACAGAAACTAGATATGTATGAATAAATTTCAATCAAGAAAAATGACACCCAATAAATAGTTACAGGTTATATTAATAAGAATATGTGTAGGATTTTATCATATATTTTTAATTGAAATTAGATATTCCATATTATTCCTATAAACAACCAATTCTCTCATTAAAAGAAAAGATGAATATTGATAATTCCAACCTATAAGAGATTACTAACAAATATAAAAAGAGAATTAGGACTTATATTCATGACAATGATTTCTCATCCTACCTAACTAGAAATGTGAATTTTTGGTAAAGAGTTAATAAATAGTTGAATGAATAGTGAATTTTGGAAGTGATGGTTCCATAAAGTGAAATGGAAATAGAAATACCTGATTGGAGATATAAGATCTAAGGAAAATGTAAATTCTCTATTGTTATAGTCTATGTCACAACCTCTTTAGTGTGATTCATAAATATGATTATACTAATCATATTTTGATTAAAAACAGTTTATTGGTATTAGAGAAGAGGTTAAGTGACTGATGGTGATTTTATATGATAACAAGAGTGTGATTGATATCACAAAAATACCAGTACATCACTATTTTACCAATCATATTAATACTCAGAATCACATTATTAATGAAAAGGTTGAGAAAGGAATGGTAATATAGAATCTTGTTCAAACTCACACCCATGTTATAAAAATAGTGTTTGTACCCATTATCAAATAAATTTTTTAGAAACATTGGTTAAACCATGGTGTTCAACCAACTCCCCCGACTTGAGGATGTTAATAATTCCCTCTATCCTCATTGGTATTGAACATTATATATGATGTGGATCATGTTTTGAATTTCACATTGATTTTATTTTCAAAGGGGGTTAATGTCAAATTGAAATGAAATGAACTAGAGTTAATATGTTAAGTAGGTTGCATCATATAAATTCTTTAACATTTAAGTGGGGTATAAGGTATAAATGTATCTGGTATAAAATTCATGGGTGACATGCTCCATATGGAATGGAATTTTGGAGTTCCATGGTGATGGAAGATATGGGGAGATGGAATTAAGATGGACATGGATCATTAATTAATTCTCTTGAATTATTTTTTCCTAAATTGGTATTTTCTTACATATATTTATTTCTATAGATGATTAATTTTTTAGCTATTTTGGGGAATCATGATGTTATTTCCAAATTTAATCTCCCTTTGGATTTATAATAAATCTAATGTGATAGAATTTATGAACCAAGGTGATTCGGGATATAGGATCATGTTTTGTTTTCAATTCATTTTCCAGTTGATAAATGTTTTTTATTTCCAATGGAGCCTTCTATATGTTAAAAATATTTATAGTTTTTTCCAACTTTTTATGCATTAATTTTCTAACAAAATATGGGAGTTTTTTTATAGATTTGAAAAATGTAATTTTAGTGAAATGGAGTCTTTATGACCCTATAAGATCTATGAATTACACATTAGTTCCTCATTTTAGTGTCATGCATAGTTTATCTATTAATGTAAATTTTTATACCAATCTAGGATTATTTTGTGCATTAGTTCCTTGTGAAAATAGGGTACAATAAGGGAGGGTTGTTCATAAGTACATTTATTCCTATAAATACAAAACCAATCCCCTAAACTACTGTTAAATAATTATGTATAAGGGTTAGATTATATCATATCATGTGCTTCATACTTGGAATAACTAGACTTGAGCATAAAACCTTGGAACATGAGTATCATGAAGGTAGAAGTGTTGGAAGTCTACGTGAAAGAACCTACATAAGATTGGTTTCACAAGTAGACCTTTGAAATGGTAGTAAAGATAATCGAATTAGGTTATCATGACTTTGGTAAGGGAGTCATGTGAATCATAGTTGGATGATTCGACAGACATGAGTAATCTATATATAGGTAAAGATATAGACATAGGGTAGTCCATACCTAAAGAAAAATAGGACTTAGGTGTAGCAAACATCACCAAACTTAGGATCCTGTGAAAATTATACTTTTGAGAGTCCATGGAATGAGGTGGAGGTTTCAAAGGTGATGTCAAGGTCTTCTATAGACTACTCGATATGAAATTAATGAATCATATAGAGTATAACACTCGGACTCAATTATTGTAATTTTTAATCAAAAATTAATCCACTATGAATGTGAATTTAAAGTAATTAAACTGAGGAAGACTTCATCTAGAGTAGTAATCATACAGGAATCTACAAAAGTGATCTGAGGGGGGAGGGTAGTGCCATTATACTAAATCCATATTAAATATAGTTAACCTATCAGGTAGTGACATTGGATGAACATTCTTATTCTATGGAAACTAATAAAGCATAGGGGATTCTGGTATGCCTGATACATCTTCTATGTATGATATTTAGACTTGTCCTTTATTGTTAAAATTACAATAATCAATAGGTTCTGATATTTTTTTTCGTTTATATGTTTGATAATTAATTTTTATAAAAAACATGTTTAAAAAATTCCTTCCATTGGGTGGGAAACATCCAATCAAACAAAAGAAAACATTGAACCCCTGAATCAACCGTCCCCTCTCAAGGCTTCCTAATATCCAATATCATCATACTCCATATACTCTATATACATTAATATCATTACAAACCATATAATTTAAAAATGTTCAGGTGTAATTAATTTATAGTGCATATCATGTAATTACATGACACACCATGTATCTTACATGTTAGGTGACCGTATAGGAAACAGGAAGCACCTTAGTAGGTAATCTGGTTGGGTATATGTTGTGTTACCTCCATGTAAACATTGTGTACCTAATTAATTTTAAATAATATTAATCATCACAATTATTTTAATAATATTATTTGTGGTAATCTCTAAGACTGTTCGGATTGGCATTTACATAAATTAATTAATTTATTAATAATATTGTTAACTAATTCCACAGTTTAACTTCATTAATAAATATAAAAATAAATTCTATATTGTCCTTTTAAATTCATATCTTTTTTATATGTGTAATTTTTAATGATCTTTACTGGTCAAAGTATGTTTTTATTTATATTTTATTTAACATGTTTTATTTGGTTTTTTATATCCTATAATAATGTATAAAACTAATTAAAATGGATATCATGTCATCTCTCCAACCATTATTATATAGGTCCTACTTGTCTATGGTTTATTTTTTTTTACATTATAAACATTCATATGGTTCCCCTCACCTATGTGTGAATATAAAAAAGTAAGGGATAGACCGCCAAGGATATGATATACTATATAATTTGAGCTGAGTTTAAATAACCCAATGAAATACAAAGATCAAAGGTTGAATACTAAAACCGGATCATTCCCAGTTCAATGAGTTTTCCCCTATGGATATAAGTTTATTTATCATACTATCAATAAATAATACATTATAAATTTCATAATCAATTCACTCTATTAATTTCTCATTTAATTTATTAATATATGTAAATATTTTTTATATAATTATTAATATAGATCACATAAATTAAATAAGATTACAATACATGCAAGATAAAAGGATTATGTATACATATTTTAACTAACACATAGTTAATTATTTTTTTAAAATCCAAATAGTATTATGACATCATGAAACATAGGGGAAAGTAGCTAATTATAACGATGGTTTTGGGTATACATAAATATGTTATAGTTGTGTTTTGATTAGTAAATTATGACTTCATGCAACACAGAGGAACATATTTTGGAATTCCAAATCATTATTTTAGGATTGGGGAGTCCAATCAATGGATCAAGGAGTTACAAGAAAAAAGTAGGTAAGAATTACTATATAAATACCATCAACTATAATTTCAGACTAATTCATGGTTTATTAGAAGGGATATATGGATACATTCCACTTGAACTTACATGTGATACAAACATTTTTTCAATTTGTCAGGGCCATTGGGAATTGTTAAAGTAAGGGGATATTGAAAACATAATTGCATATCAATGATTTTATTAATCACATAATTTACTTAAAATTTATTTTTTTATAAAAATAAAAATATCATTAACCACAATATATATATGATCTATACTATATAATGATATACTCCTTACTGGCAGTAAGATCTATGATCGGTATAGGGGAATACACACTACACATTGACAAGAATAGAATCATTAAATGCAAGAATCCATTGTTTTAAATCCAAAAAAGAGGTGAGTGTACATGAGATTTATGGAAAGATAAATAATATTTACATTGAATTATATGTTTATTATTTGATATTATCATCCACGTCTAATGAGATCCATATTTCCCATGAGGATGTTGATGTGTATATAATATCAAAGAATCATAATGATCTATATTATGAAAGATCTAAACAATATTGTTGTGAGAACAAGAAAGAATTTTTGAAATGAAAAAATAGAAAGGGGAACCAACTGGAACACATGTAGTCAAAATTATTGGATACATTGAATATCTATCAATTATATTGTTTAAAATTCACACTAAATTCTGCACCAATCACATTCTTTCTTTATTTCATTAGAGATTCTCTAGTAATTTTGAAAATTATTATATGAATATCATTGAGAAGTCTCTCTATGATCTCCTTACTTATCAACAAAAGAAAAAAAATTACATGCAATGTTAAGATCTATCTATAGTTATAATTAAAAAAATTAAATGGAATGAATTACATAATGAAAAACTCCATGTCTAGGGACCCTACACAAAACTTGACCTCGAGGTGGAAAATAATCGAGGAATTGGAGTATCATGGTGTCAATTTGTCATCATCTAAGAAGCTACACATTAAGAATATTTAAACCATACTATGAAATCCAAGTATTGGAATTCTATAATGACCAAAAACATTATTGGTGTATATTTCCTAGATATGGATTGTTTTTCAAATTTAGAAATAATTTTTTTTTTCGAAGATAGAATATTTTTTGGTATAGAACATTTAAATAGTGTTCTTTAATCATTTGATTGTGAAATCCATGTATTGGAATTCGATAATGAATCTATTTTACTTGAATCATATCACACCAAACTATGACATCATCTACCAGGTCATGTTAATAAAAAACACTATAGAAAATTATATCATGTTAGTTATTAAGATTCAATTGAACTAACACAACTTGGTATATGTCACTCTTTTTTATAATGAAATATTAGCAATTCTCTATTTAGTGGAAAGGGTGAAGGATCCATGGTGCTTTATGAATTCTTGAAGAATTTATGTGTGGATCATTTCATGATGAGGAAAATTTTGGATACTCATGATTTATAAATTTTATTGACCACTTCAGTAGATATAGACATATCTACGTAATTAGTTAGAACTACGATTTATTTGATAAATTAATGAAATATAACATTAAATTTGGGAACCCACTTGTTAATAAGATAATGAAACTATTCTTAGAGCATAGTGGACATTATATTATAAAATAATTCAATAATTATTTATAAGTGTTTGAGATCTTATCTCAACCCATTCCTCTTTATACGCCATAATTAAACGGTGTGACGGAATATAGGAACTGGAAATTATTAGATATGATTTGATCAAGGATGATTCATGTTGTTATTTAGTTATCCTTTTGGAGATATTCATTATATAAAATATCATAAAAACTAATCCATGTTGTTTTTAATTAATAAAATAGTGTTAAATTTGAATTATGTTTCTATAGACAATATTTTTTCCACATATGAATACATTGGGATCTGAGGAATTTTTTATGACCACTTCATGTAATAAACATAGATAGTAAGACACCAATTCATTATAATAAATACAATGGAAGCTAATGGGTATTTTATTTACTCACACATATACAATAAGGTAATAGTGGAAAGATATGTTTCATATATTGTTAGTGGGAGCATCTCCAAATGAGGTATTGGGATCTACATAGGCTTTGATGATGTCTAGGATCAAGATACACTATAATTTTCATAAAAATATATTCGAAAAATATATCTATAAGAGGACATTATAGAGAAAAAAATATTGTGTAAGTGAACTGGAGTGTATAGAGAACCATAAATATATTGTTTTTGAGTCACTGTATGTAGTGAATCATTATTAATCAATAATAATAAACGGATTTCCAACAATAAAGAAGCATTTAAATCCAATAATAATAGATGGAATGAACCCTAAAATTTTAAAATGGTTTGTATGTATCAATACCATGTTTGGATTTTTCTATATCCCCAAGTGAATATAAATATCATTGGTTGAGAATGGGAATTTAAGAAAAAACAAGTCATGGATGGTAGATTCAATACCTATTGGGATAGAATATTTAAAAAAGATTTTAGAACATTTCATGGTATTAACTTTGATAAAACATTTTCCCTAGTATCTAAATAAAAATACTTTATAATTATATTAGATATATTAGATCATCATAACATTGATATTTGGAAGTTATATGTAAAAATACAATCCCATAATGAGAACCTTTTTGAAGATGTCTATATGAAAAAATTAGAAGGGTTTGTGACACCAATTGGTTCCCAAAAAATATAATAGTTTAATAGAACCATTTATGAATTATATCAATAATACATGTACTAGAATATCATCTTTGATGAACCCAAAAGATAATTTGATTCATAAAGAATTTATATGAGTCTTTCCCAAAAAAATTATTTATATGTAGTGGTATACCATTCCATAGAATATATGTTGATGAAAAATTAAAAATTAGAAATGAAATAACATTATTGTAGTGTATTATGATATGGTTAAACACACGATTATCAATGAAATATATAATTTGAGTATCAAATATTAATGGGATAAATAATCATCATGATAGATCCATAAGGTATCGTCAATTATGTCAATTTATGAAAAATGAAAAAATAGAGAGTATATTCATTAATTAATAATCCAATATTGTATTCCCTCCAATGTCACATAGTTTGTAACATTCAAATAAAATGACTACTCGTTGATTGGATGAGAGTTAGAGGATGAAAATGACCTTATAAACATTAATGGAAGGTTAAGAAATGTATGTAATGCATTTTACTAGGCATGATTTTCTATATAAATTATGTATAGAAGTTACATATCATGTTTACATATGAGAATATCATTGGACAGCAGTCAACAATATCCTAAACTATCATAGGTGTACTAAATATATATTATTGGTTCATAGAGGGAATGTGGAGATTTTCCTGAGGGGATAGAGAGATGATATTTCCAAAAACATCGGGACTATTTGAAAAAAAGAATTGAATTCTCTTCACCCTTAATAGAGAATTTTTGAGTTATAATAGCTCAAAGTAAGCAGTATTCACTAATTCAACATCAGTGTCTCAGCATATTGTGGCTTTTAATGTATCCAGGGAAGTTTTTATGATACATAATGTTTCCAATATCTTGAGGTGGTACCTTGTAATAAAGATATAATAATACTACAATATAATAATATTTTAGTGGAGGGTATTTACAAGGGTAAAAGTTCACATCAGTGGATGAAACACATAATTTAGATGGATCTTATCTTGAGGGGGATTTCCTCAGAGAGGTTATGTTGTAGTAATAAATTTTTACACATTAGACAATGTGGAAGATCTATTCACAAATTCTTTATCTCTGTAGAATCATGTATATACAATGAGATCATGTAGACATTAATTCATTATTATTTGGATATAGTGAAAATGGATTTAATTGTATGAGTACCATATAACCAACTACGTTTTACTTTTTATTACCTATATACTCAAATTCATGAATATAAATAAATATATTATCATATATTTATTGTTTTTTTCATAACATGAGTTTCTCAATTTTATAACATATTTATTTTATTAAAAATGGCATACTAGTTTCCCCAGTTATGAGAACCTTAAATGACAATAATGAAATTCTTCAATAGATCTCATTCATCAAGGATAACATTATATATTGGGACATAATGTATATTGACTATCATGTGCGTGTAATCACATATGGATTAGACTTCATATCATTATGTTAACATATATTAATATTTAGGATGATAGATTAAGAGGACATACTTGAAAAAATTAATTAAACATGTTAATGTTTCATTACAATTATTATATGAAAAAATTTAATTTCCATAGACATTGAATTATTATTAATTAAAATCACAAGTTATGTAATTTTATGTATAGACAAAAATAGTGAGGAAATATTTATGTGGTGATGCTTGTTTATGTTGGGTGTTTCATGAGTGATATTACATTATTGAATAAGTCAATATTGGATTTATATCATCTATTTTACATATATGATACCGTGACACATTGACATAAACAAAACTCCAAAACTAAATCCCTATCCATGGTGTAATGATGAGATCATTTCATGTATTCAAAGAAATTAAAAATTGAAATATATGTTTAAGACAAAAATATACAACATTCTTGATTCATAAATATCAATAAAAAGGTCTTATATTAAACAATTATTATTTTTTTGTTCTTTTATTCATTTCAACATTATCTTCTTCCCCTATAGGTTCCATTATGTATTAATGAATACATATATTGAATTCATGAATGCTGGGATAAACCCACTAATGGAGAATCTTATAAGTTCAAACACATAGTGTATGAATAAATCATAGATAATTTCAATTGAATCTTAAATCATGGATAAAATAATATTCTTAAGAATAAGGAATAACATTTATTCAGTCTATATTTGTCTAAAGTATTTAGTCACTATATTCATATGTGATTTGAATAATTAAAAACTGTTTATTCATAAGAACCTTTAATATAATATTAATTTATCAATTCATATATAAAGAATGTAATAATTTATATTTATTATTATATAAATTTTTATTTATTTATGTAAATATTAAAATAATTGATTATTCACTTGGCCATGAATATAATTATTATTTATTTATCCATTAAATAATATTTATTATTCAAGAGTTAGTAAATTTCAAGGAGGAAAAATGTACTGGGTTAATGTGTCTAGTGGGGATGATATAATAAATGTAATTTAAATAAATAAATATTTATTCATTCCAATAATGTCATTTATTTTATTTGTTAGACATGCGTGAATTAATGGAAAAATAATATTATTATTTTTATATATGTGGACTTTTAAATAGTAAGAGAATAATTAAGGTAATGAGTGAAATTATTTATTATTTAACCAACCTCTATAAATTCCAATTTATATCATTTTTAGGTTATATGAAATTCTTGTGAGAATCATTTGAATATGAAAAATATCATCTTCCATAGATAGTTCCTTATCAACAAATAATATTATTAGGTTCCCTCTCAATACTAACATAATTATTCCACCTTCTTCCCCCTCTCAATAATGATAGCACAGGAGAAAAAATTCTCAAACATTTGGTATTTGGTTGTGATCAAAATATTCCAAGATAGTCGAATCATTCTTGATAACACCTAGTGATCCATCAATTTCAATCATATATCAATGGTTGTTTGTGGATAATCACTAAAGGTATTTTAAATTGGATCCTCTAAAGAAGAAGGTTAGTACAACCAATATGATTTTCGATTAATTAGTATTTAAATATATTAATTAACTCATGAATAAGAGATAATATTATTAATAAATTAATAAAAAAATTAGGGTGAAATATCCTCACTCTTGGTTTTGTGATTCTTTGTCAGTTAATTATTTTTATTCATTATGTATTTTAATTTTTAATGTTCTTACTAATTATTCATTGAATCTATCAAAATCTATGTTGGTTAAGGTCCCAATTATTGCTTTTGATATGCCTAAAAAATTCAAAAAATGAGTTTATGTATCTTTTCATGACATTATTGAGGGAATATAGTTTCCAAGAGTGTATTGGGAGTAAATTGGGATATTATTGTGCTTAATTACAAAAAATAATAAATTATGCCACAAAAATTTAAAGTGGATTCCACTTTATATCATAAACGAGTTTAAGAAATTTCAATAAAGAGAAATGTAAATATATATTTTTAATTTCTATAAAATGAATATACTCTTATATCCAAAAAAATTTGATGTGTTGTTAAAGAAATCTATTAATGTACAACATAATGATTTTTTTCAAAAATTATCTCACATAAAATATTAAAGGAATGCTTCCAATAATAGTGATTCTAGTGATCATATAAAGTGGTTTATGATGAAAAAGGAAGTTATGAGTATAATAAAATTAGATGATGTAATGTAAATGTGTTTCAATACTATTCAAAAAAATTTATCATTATGATTATGATTTATATATCTCACCATTATACAAGAATACTATATTCATATATGTTACTCAGTAAGAGAGTTTAATGATAATTTTTTTTCAATGTTCATTGAAATATATGGTAGAAATAATTTTGAGATGTAACGAGGTTGAAGTAACATATGGGTCAAATTTTAATATATTCAAATTAGTTTTTTAGATTATTTTCAATATAATTATGAAAAAGTGAAGTCATTGTTCATGGATTGAGAATATACCCAATGCATGATTATTATGATGATTCCTGGGTATTATGGTTCATGATGAATGGAGTTTCTAACATAGTATACATTGGAAAAATTAAATAAAACCTAATTATTATTGAGATGGTATGTATGTACATAGAAAATTCATAAAAAATTCTAGTATATTTTTATGTTATTTCTTACGAATTAAGGATCTAAGGTTGTTGGATTCGGAAGATAAAATTTTTCATGATATCTTGTATAGTTACAACTCCAAAGATATAACCAGGATCATGTTTTCAAGAGAGTGAGTGGTATTTTTAGATAATATATCCTTGATTAGTCTTACATGAAGAAGATTGTACATATTTTATAATATATCACAGAAAAATGTCTTATTATATTTGTTATATATATAGAACATTGATGTATTAGTGATTTAATTAAAATTTGTATCCTAAATAATAACAAACATTAAAGTCCTTGGAATCAAAATATACATGCCTTGAATTATATTGATATTTAATAAAGTTAATTGGAGTTTATATGAGGTGATATGAAGTGTTTAAAATGGTTTATAGTAATTTAATGAAAACCCGGAGTAATTTAATAATTTCTATAATTTTGGTGTTTATGCAATAAAGATTGTTAAAAGAGTGAAATTTCATATGACTTGCAATTTCATAAGACATTAGGAAAAACTTATGACTTTGTGAGACGAGCGTTGAACTTATAAGCTATATATATCTTCTGATAAGGCCAAAATATTATTTATGTATTACTTCATGGTAAATCATATTACATAGAGTGAAACGTATAAGAATTATTATAATTCATTTATGTTTTGATGATGGGTTTATGACATTGAGGTTATTTATGAAATTTCACATGATGTTAAATTAGTCCATAATATGTATAAATATTACAATAATATTTTGTTAGCCTATATGTATATAATAGTTTTCTATAAGAAATCATATTTTTGTAATAATTTAAGATTTTGGGTATGACTATTATTGATGTGTATAACATTAGACTCATCAAAAACATAAAAAATAAAAAAATTTCCTAAATTTATTATTATGAGGAGATAATACAATGGTGTGATTCTGGAAAAATTTTATCCTATATTATAATATAAAAAACACTAATTGGTTGATTGATTAAAATTATTTATAAATTAGAATAGATTTTTTATAAGGTGAAGAATAATTAAACGACTAATTAAGAATTATATAAACAATGTTACTCATTTATTTTCCTATATATAAAAGATTAAAAAATTATAAAATAATTGTGATACATGGTGAATGAGTGAGGTTGAAGTTAATATTCATTACTAATTTAGACGATATCATTGCTAAAAATGATGTAAGGATGGGAATTAACTCTATCCTAAATTGAAAAATCCATGATTTTATAAAATCATGAAATTAAAAGTGTTGTTGAATATTCAAAATTTAATTTATCTAAATGTCATAATGATTCATTATGATTTAATATAATGGTTGAGAAGATGATATTTATGAGTGATATAAAGAGAATATCATATGATAATTAGTTTTTGTGATTAGTGATATTTATAGAATACTATTTTATTGCAAAAACATATAATGATTCTAATGCTATTATTCTTCAATTCAAATATAACAAAAACATTTGTGACTTAAACATAATAATAATAATATTAAGATTTTCAGATTTATTTGATCTATGAAGACTAATATATAATATTTAAATCTTATCAAAATATGAACTGATTCTGTGAAGGGGAAGCTCCAAGAAAATTGTTATGAAACTATACTAAATTCTCTATGTGTGAATTTTTGTGGACTATTTTTTATGAAAATAAATATTAGACAATTGTATATTATCAGCAATATTTATATGGATGAGAAAAAATATGAAAAACAAAAATAAAAATATGATTTTTGTAAATAAACTATACATTTGTAGTTGGGGTGATTGGGGGGGAAACCCACATGATACCACTGAGAATTTATAATGAGGAACATTGAGAGATTTATCCATCCGATTCCCAAAGGCCTTCAACTTTTATTGACTTTTGATATTCCACCTTTCAAGTGATGAGGTGGAACCCTCAAAAGGCCCGTAGGCGAAAGTATTACATGGCCCGTAGGCCTAACAAGAATTCATTGCCCGTAGGATTCAAACATTACATACAACCCAGACTAAATACATAGAACTGCTCCTCCCGAGCATCTTCATCATGAAATCAGCTCTCCATCTCTACATGGATGTTCAGCTGTGCATTCCCATGCATGCACAGGCATTTCCTGATGGCAGGTTCCATACCATCTCATTCTTGTAATCTGTTTATCTTCTAATGTGTTGAATGCTCAATGCCCATCCTCATTATAGAGATTGTTCAATGTAGGTTTCCTAGTTTACATTTTCACTTTAAGGTTACCTAAAGGCCTTGAGGTGGCCCAACGACCTTACTGACCCGAAGGCCTGGGTGTCCCGAAGGCCTTAAAGGACTCGAGAACAAAATTCATGGCTCGAAGGCCAAAACGGGGGAATATTCCTGACAGCTACAGTGACAAACAGTATCTGCAATAGTACCTACTACAGTACAACATTGTTCCTGCTTCAGTATCTGCTATAGTACCATCTATAGTGCTTCTAAATTACTACTACAGTACCCAATAATTATTCCTCCACTTGGATTTGATTTCAGGTCACCTGGATGCACTTATAGAGTCCTTACCAACTGGGCTAAGGCTTATGTGCTTTAGAGATATAATTTTATTGAATGAATTCCGAAAAATATTTATAATAATTTGAACATAAATGATTCATATAATAACATGTGATCACCTATATATTAATTGAATAAAAAACAATTGATAAAAATAACTAGATCTGTTGAGAGTGGGTGGTTTTTGTGAAAGAGATGAGAAGAACATGGAGTTATCTTAGTGAATAAAAAAAGTTGTTATGTAAAAGTGCATAAAAAATATGGGTATTGAAGCTAAAAATAGAAGAAGAAGTGTGAGAGGAGTTCAGGAAAGGCTAATGAGCAGTTTCTTATAGAGAGTGTTCATCAATCATTATGTTCATTTCTATTGAGTAATTTCAAATGAATAACTATGAGTCGGCTTAAAATAAAATTGAAAAATGGAATAAGTTGACTAAGAATATTATATGGTGGTATATGTCTCTGTAATTTAATAGAGAGTTTATTTAATTAGATGTAATGATACCCCATGGTAGTCTTATGAACAAATTCAAGAAGAATAATGTGTTTAATTAGATACTGGTGTAATGACAGCATTAATAACATTTGGGGGAAGTGTGAGTTCACTTTTTTCATACAGATAATGGGTTCAATTAAGTAATATATTGTAAAAATAACCTATATAATATGCTGAGTGGGTTCAAGATGATCTCAATCATAATCTACTTGTATTGATGATAATATTATATTATAGAATCTATGAATTAGACATATCTAACACATTAAGTATATGATTCATTACATTGGGGATGAGACATGTAAAGAACATATTCTATACTTAAATTTTATAAATGAATTTAAAATATATATGCAATCTATGTCTAACAAAAAAGTATCCATTTTTTCTAACTAGTGTTAAAGGGGGAAATACTAAAGGGGTTATAGTTTAAAATAATATTTTTAATTTTGTCAAAATATTGACACACATAATTGACTCCCCCAAGGTTTTTCTAAACAACTCCTATGACACTTTAATTAGTATTAAAGAATAGTTTACCACTGGTTGGATCAATAATTTTCTATTACCATTAGTTTTTTTAATTACATGAAGTTATAAATTGATGTGTTTTATAAAGAGCCTCAAATAGGAAAATTAATACCCCTTTCATTTTTATGTATATATTGCAACCAAGACATTGAAAAAGGAATAAAAATAGTATAATAATCTATTAAAGGATTCAATAGTGAAATTGAGTCAGCCAGTAGCTATAAATAAACAATGTGTTAAACATACATATATTTTTATTAAATATTATACATATAATGTTGAATAAATATCAAAATATGATAAATAAGGGTTCAAAGAATCACATAGTGGGTTTTATTTGGAAGTCATGATTTACTTAAGTAAGGTTCATATAGAGGTTTTCAATTGTATATTTTTATATATCAGGGGCCAATAAAATTAAAGGTTATAAATGGATTTGGGTTTGAAGGCAATGGAATAAGCATTATCAAAAAATGTAAGAAGAGGTAACAACCTCAAAAAACTTATGAAGGAAATATTTGATTCTATTTTACTATGTACTTAAATATTTTATATGGATAATGAATAATTGAAAAGTGATATTTTTTAGAATTAAAATTAATGGGTATCAAATTCAAAAGATTACGAAGGATTGAGGAAGATTTTTTTATTCATATCAAGTAGAAGGAAAACCTCTTAATATGACCTTCCTAAATCAAGAAGTAAAATTAGGAATTCAAGAATCAGTACAAGCTGAACCATCCCAAATAGATAATTAAAAAAGTGTTTACACTCATGATTCTTACATGTGTTCTTACTCAAAAGGGATTAATGTTTTTTATAAATATACTTTTGTGTAATTTAGAAAGGTATCCTCCACATTCTTATATAAATAATTAACCCCATTTGTATGAAAATTTCGTTTGAATTGAATATGTTTTTATTAGAAGTATATGAAAAAATAAAAAATATATAAAATTCTAGAAGAAGAATAGAACACCCAAAGGATTTTAAAAAAAAATTAATATTGAATGCATGAAACCCTGAGTCTTCACAAAACAACACTGATTATAACCTATCCAATAAACAAAATTTTCCCACTTCTATTATATATATTTTGAAAACCTGACACACAGAGTTGTGTTTAGTGTGATATTTTGAGTCAAATAATTCAAAGATAATTTTTTTGAATAGTAGAACACCCTTATGAATAGTAATATGAATATTATGAATAGTAAATCATATTATTGTTTTATTATATCATATAATAAGATAATGATATCTTGATTAATTTTTCAAGGTAAAATAAAACGAATTATAGTATTAAATTTGTTATTTTTTGGATAAATTATTATTTTATTTAAAAATTAAATTAAGAACATTTAGAAAATTATCTTAAAAAAATTGATTTCATTTTTTTAATTCTATATGTCAAAAAATGTATAGGGTGATTTTTTGGGATTTTTCTGAAATACTAAAATTTTGGATGAATAGTAAAATACGGTAATTTTTCGTATATAAATATTATTAGTTAAATTCAATATTTCTAGCATCAGGGATAATATAATAACACATAAATTGAAATCACATGATCTTATTACTATTATTTGTCACGTGAATCAATACTATTTCATGTCCGGAGAAAAGTATTAAAATAATGAGTAAAATAGTCAAAAATCACTCCTCTTCTGCACTATAACCCCCCTCCCCTCTCCATCTTCTCTTCACCGCTCTCAAGAATTGTGAATTGTCTACATTCTGACCAAATATCAACCCAAGAAACTCCCCCACATCTATAAACCCTTGGTCTAATAAAAATACCAAAACCTCTTCCCTAAAGAGCCTCTCAAGTTAGATTCCTTTAAGAGGTAAATTCCCCTTCTCTTTACTTTCATTTCGTGTTCATTTCATTTTTTTTGCCTCAAATATACTCATCCAAATGTTATGATACCTCTAGTAATATAAATTTACTTGAAATTTTGTTATGATAATGGATGTTTTCATCATCATATCTTATTTCCCCTTCTTTTACACTAGAAATGAAACCATCATAAGAGATGTGTTTATTTATCACATTAAAGGACGATGGGTTTTCAATTTCTATTTACATCTTCAATTATGGTAATGAAAACTTTTTTATAGATGATAGAAATTATTATATAGGTAATATATCTTATGAATGGTTATATAATATTTTTTTACAAATGTTATTAATGTATAGATCAAAATGAGTTTATTTTGATAACAAATCTCCAAATAACCTAAAAAATTATCATTACTATTCTATATAATGATTCATCATCAATATAAATAAAAAAATGAATTTTAAAAATATGATATCATAGATATGTTAAATAATCACATATATATTCAATTATGGACAACCATTCTCATTCTACAAGTTTTTAAGTACATTAATATAAGTAAACCAATCATGAAAACCAAGGAAGAAAATGCTCCCAGAAAATGAAATTGAATATATTAAATCATCATATGGACATAAATGAATCTAATAATGATATTATAATAAATTAAATGTTATATTGGTTCTATATTCATTAATTTGAGAACCTAAATTTGATTATTCATGTCATTAAGATCAAGTGAGGAACACCTTCAGACCTAAGTTATGGGTTTTCCACCAGAACCGCCATTTTCATTCTGGTTACAGTTATAGTCTAATAACATCAATGAAATGATTATGTTTAATTATTTATTCCTCATAAATTCTGTGTGGGTGTTAAATATGTTTTTACAAACCATAATTGATCTTTATGTTATAGGGAGTTACAATTTTTAAAAGGAACATTCCAAATTCTTTCCAAAACACCATCCTGATTCAAGGGAATTTACCAATTCTAATATATTTTCTTGGGAACTATATAATCTATGTTTAGAAAACATTATTATCATAAACCACTAATTTTACTATGAGTAAACTACCTTTATTTTCTTCTCGATTTATACAAATAGTTCTCTAAGTGAACCCTTCTTTTTTAAAGTAAAGGGTATTTATCTCAAAAATTACTCACTGATTTTATAAGTGTATGCTCACCTATTTCATCATTATTTATTAATAATTTTTTCAATTAGGGGTCAATAATTTATGATATAATACAAAATGATTTATTTAATGGTTTCTTATTAGTTTTATGCTGAATATTATTTCTTTATACCATTCACCAAATTACTCTGAACAGTTAGTGTTTATGTTTAATTTTTGGGGAATGTTATTTACATTTCATATGTTAGTTTAAATATGAGTTTAAATGTTGTTTATAATTATTAACATTCATAAGAGGAATAAATTACACTTATTATATGATGGGAGGGGCCCACTATAACCCCTTGATGCATCAGTAGGTCTCATGAGACCTATAGATATGAACTTGGCTGAGGCCTTACCGATTTTTTTTATATAGTATTGACTGAGGCCTTAATAATTTTATATGTCTTGGATTAAGAATTGACAGTATGTTTTAGAATGACTCCCATGTGCACTTACTTCATTATAATTCTATAAATTCATTGTTAAATTGGTTGTTCAACTATTATAATACCCGTGATTATGTTTTATTATGGAAATGTTTAATCATCTCATATTCCGTCCATAATTCGTTAAGGATTAGTATTTTTAAGGCCATTGGTTTTTAATTATTGACCATTAGTAATGTTTTTTATGATATTCTTACAATGTATTTTTTACCCTTACTTATCCTCTAAGATCACCCCTTCTTATGTTCATTTTTTTCAGGACATGAATTGGTATATTATCATTGAATTGCATGGAAATTATCAGAGCGGTGGATGATCTAAATAGAGCATTTAATTTGTTTTTTCATTTGATTTTTTAAAGATGAACATTTTTTTGTATTTGGATTTCCAAATCAACTAAAATATTTGTTTCTTTGGGATATGAATTTCTTATCATCATGCCAATGTAATTTAATAAGGCACCAACTCGAGGAAAATGTGGTTGGGTCTTTATAGTTGGTATCAAATGAAATTTAGTATAAATCCTAGAAACAAGATTTAGAGAATGTAGATTAGAGTAAAAAAACTATAATATAGTCTTTTAGTATAATTATACCATAATATCCTAGATTTAGTGAAAGGAATATATTATGTGACTATTTCTAGAAAACAAATCATTGTTTGGATACTACAAGTGAATGTGGTTCTAGAATAGATGTAACTAGGAGTGAAAAAATTGACAAGGAATTTCAGGTTTGACCCAGGGTATCCTGGTACAAGACAAGAGGGCTTACTGCAAACCTAGTTTGACAATCCCCAGGGATATGATTAGGATAATTCAAATTTTCCTTAGAAACCATTTTTAAGGATTTAAATATTAAATTTTTTCAATGAAACCATGTTTATGATTATAGAATTATCAATATATTGGATTTCAATTAATGTTAATTATATTTTCTATGTATAGTTACTACATTATGAATCATAAAATAATATGTTGTATTACATTATTTAGAAATGTCGCATAGTGGAAGGAATGGATACTGCATGAATGCGCGTATCCCATGTAGGAATTCCCTCCTATGCAAGGTAATGATGTTTTCTCTAGGGTTGTGACTGGTGCGGAGAAACTTATAACTATACTTGGATAGCTTACTCTAGTTTTGAACAACAACCATACCCATATGGAGAGTTAAAATATACAACATGGAGGAGAAATGTTAGATTGTTTTTTGCGAAAACAGCCTCATCCATTTAATAGGACTACAAACCTATTCGTAGAAGAACAATGGCTAAGTTCCATAGATAAGATATTTCACACCATGGGATGTAACAAAAGGGATAAGATTGTTATGGCAGTTTATTGTCTATTGGGGGATGTTGATCAATGGTGGTCAGTAATTAAAAACCTAAAGGGGGGGGGGGATAAATAGAAAACATAGAATGGAGTGAAATTAATGATATTTTCTTAGATAAATAATTTCATTGTGAACTGCTAGTTGATATGGAATTTCAATTTCTAAATTTGAGGTAAAAGGTAGATGAGAATTTTTGAAAAGAATGAAGATAACTTCAAAAGTTTAAAAAGTCATGTTGTAGACTATATAAGTAATCCATGAAGATTGATTGATCGATTCATTAATGTCCTGAATCCATTCCACTGATGGGAATAGGTATTTCATACTTTCTCCTCTTATGAAGACATAGTCTCATGTACTATCATGAAGGAAAAAAGTTCTATGTGTCTTAATACATAAAAGGAAGGAAATATAAGAATATGGTAGCTGAAAAATCTAGAAGTGGAAATAAAGAATTGGGAAGAAGGAACAAATTGACTTTCAACCACAAGATAATTGTTTAAGGAAACACCCTTGTTCCTACTTAAAAGGAAAATCGGTGTTCTAAAAGTGTGGACAAAATGAAATCATGTTGGAAATTTCATTAGAAATAAAGAAGATATTAAGGACCAATTCTATAAATATAGGGATATTGGAAACTATGATTATTATTTTACAATCCATCAAGGAAACATTCCATAGAAAAGTCCAAGGGATTAGCTACAATCTTATGTGATCACAACCGCTGATATTGAAGTAAAAAATGGCTTGGTGGTAGGTACATTAATCATTTCCTCAAACATATACAATGATTTAATTGATTCTAGATCATCACATTTATTCAAATATCCCATGTTTTCCAAGAAAATTAGATATTTTCGATTTGATTTAATAATGATTTTGTCCTACAAAACTCCTAAGGGAAGTATCATTACATCAAATATGTGTGAGGAAGTCACCATTATGGAATATAATCATGCTTTATCTGTGGATTTTATTAACATACCCAAGATTAAATCTAATATAATAATAATTATTGATTGTTTTTGGAATCTTGATGTGAAATATATTACATGAATAATGAGTATTCAATATTTTAAATGATATAGAATCCATTATCTTTAGAGAGGAATCATCATCATTTGGATCTTATCCAGATCCACCCCCTGTATCTCTACATAATGCAACTTTTAGAGAGGATGAGAATACAATATAAATGGGCGAGGAAAGAAATATTCAAACTAAGTATCTACCTATTCCAGGAATGTATGTTGATGTTTTTCGGAGGATTTACATGGAAATCCTCTATAGTGGGAAGTTAAATTCTATATTAATTTATTTCCTATTTAAAGACCTATAGAAAAGACTCCTCATAGAATGACCGATGTGGAATTAGTGTAAATGAAGAAAAAACTAGAGGAATTGAGTGTTAAAGGATTTATTCTCCCTAGTGGTTCCCCATGAGGAGCTTCTATTTATTTCATTAATAAGAAATATGGATCTATAAGGTTGTGCATGGACTACAGGGAGATCAATGCTATATAAAAAAGAACTAGTATAACCTACCACACATTGATAATTTGTTTGATCAAATGTATAGATCCCATTATTTGTATAAGATTTCATTTTGATCTAGATATCATCAGTTGCGAGTGAGGAAGGAAGATATTCCATAAAAAGAATTTTGAACTAGGTATGGGCATTACGATTTTACATAAATGCCTTTTGGACTAATTAATGCACCCTATGTTTTCATGGATCTGATGAATAGATTTTTTAAGGAATATATTGATGACATTGTGGTGATATTTATTGATTATATCTAGATATACACCAAAATAAATTAATATCATGAAAATAAAATACACACTATTCTGAAAACTCATAGAAGAAATGAATTATATGTTATGTTTAGAAAGTGTTAATTTTGTATTCAATAAGTTTCTTTTCTTGGCCACATTTTCTCTAAGGATTTAATATTTTTTCATCCTGTGAAGAAAAAGGTTTTGAAATAATATCCTACTCCAACAAATGTAATTGTGGTGCATTTTTATATTGATTTAAATGGTTATTATCACTGTTTTGTTCAGAACAGAACCTGTTTACACAACCCAATGACCAAGAATACATGTAAAGGGGTTAATTTCGTTTGGAAAAAATAATGTGAGGAATGTTTCAATTAATTGAAGTGGATATTAGTGAATGCTTCGATACTGACTCTACCATTAGGGAATGGTGGATTTGTGATCCATAGTGATGAATCAAGGAAAGGACTTGGTTGTGTCCTTATGAAGAATTATAGAGTTATTTACAATGCATAATGGCTATTAAAAATTAGTAAACAAAACTATCCTACTTATGGTCTTCAGTTAGAAGGTGAAATATTTTCTCTGAAGATATGGAGACATTATCTCTATGGATAATGATTCTGAGAGATATAATGATCATAATAGATTAATGTATATCATCTCCCATAAATAACTCAACATGAGGAAAAGGCGATGGCTTGAACTACTCAAGGATTATGATTGTTCCTTACACTACCACCCATGTAAGGTAAATAAGGTTATTGATGCATTGAGAATGAAAGATCATGGAGTCCTAATCAAAATGTGGATTTAAATGGATCCAATTTTTATGAATCCTGTTAAGATGGATATTGAATTTATCAAATATGTTGAAACATCACATCTTTATTATTTTGTTTCCTACCCATCATTGATGGAATGTTGTAAAACTTCTCAGTTTGTGGATGAGATTATTCTAAATAAATTTAAAGGTGTGATTGATGGGAAGTTGGATGATGTTGCGTATAATTATGGAATTCTATAATTTTGGAAGATGATATGTGTTCTCTATATACCAAATCTGAAAAAGGAGTTATTTGATTATTCATATATCTAGTATATCTATACACACCCAGGTAGCACTATAATGTATAATAATTTTAAGGAACATTTATTGAGGTAATACATGATGCAGTAAATTGTGGATTATGTATCAAGATTTTAAGTCTATCAATATGTGAAGGATGAAAGAAAAAATCCTTGTGGATTCATGAAACCTATAACAATTCCTACATGGAAATGGGATAACATCACCAGTAATTTTGTAACTAGATTACCCAAATCACCAAGGAAGAATAATGTGTTATGGGTAATTATTGCTCATCTTATGAAATCTTAAAATTTCCTCACAATAAAAATGGATATTCCAATAGAGAATCTAGCATGACCCTATATCAATTATTTTGTGAGACATCATGCAGAATCTCTCTCAATTATATTTATTCATGATCCATGATTTACATCGAAATTCTGGAAAAGACTTCAAAAATATTTGGATACTGTGCTTCAACTGAGTACTGCTTATCACCCTAAAATTGATGGAAAATTATAGAGGTTGATGCAAATCATAGAATACATGTTGAGGTCATGTTCACATGACTTTCAATGTAAGTTTATTCAATATATACCTTTAGTGTAGGTTTCCTACAATAATAGTTTCCATTAAGGTATTTAAATGGTACCATATTAAGAATTGTACAAAAAGAGATGTCACACACCAACTTGTTGGGATGAATTTGGAGAAAGGAAGCTTGTGGACCCAGATCTTGTGGAGGAAAAATAATAAAGGTAAGTACTATTCAACTCAATTAAAGGTAGATCAAATAAAAAAAAGAGCTATTCTGATAATAGAATGAAGGATTTGGAATTTCATATTAGAGATCATGTCTTCCTAATGTTATCTCCAGGGAGGGGTGTTATAGGATTTGGAAATAAAGGGAAACTGATCCCGAGGTACATTGTACCTTTTGAAATCCTATAGTTAATATGATATATTTCATATCTTTTGGCTATGTGTTCCATATATCATTTTTGAGAAAGTACATGCCATCCCAAATGAATGTCCTTGCTTCTGAAGGAAACGAATTAGAACTTTTCCAATCATTCTATAAAGAGCCTATCTAGTTTCTGGATAGTAATGAATAGGTGTTACAGAATCAGAAAACTAGAAAAGTAAAAATACTTTGAAAAAATAAAAATATCTATGAGGAAGCATGGGAGCTTGAAGAGATTATGATGAATTCCTACCCAAATATTTTTATAATGTAAAATTCATTGAATTTCAAGGAAAAGTTTTTTTAGGGGAGAATGTAACACCCCACGGATTTAAAAAGAATTTTAATATTGAATGCATGAAACAATGAGAGTCTACCAAATAAAACTTATTATAACATATCCAATACACATAATTTTCTCTGTTGTGTGATTTGAATCTCAAAAAATTGACATACATAGTTGCGTTCAGGGGGACATTTATAGTCTTAGAAGATTAAATTAATATTTTTACTGAATAATTACATCCCCTTATAAATATTAATATGACTAGTAATATGAACCTTATTAATGTTAAATCATATTATAAATTTATTGTCTTAAAGTTATAAAATGAAGAGATCTTGATTAATTATTCAAGGTGAAATAAATGAATTATAGTTTTAAAATTTTTATTTTTGAATAAATTATGATTTTATGTAAGAATTAATTTCATAATATTTCGAATATTATTTTAAATAAATGGATTTCATTTTTGAATTCTACAAAAATAAAAATGGTTAGGGTAAATTTTTTGTATTTTCTGAAATACTCTAAATATTAATGAATAGTAAAATATGTTAATTTACCATGTATATATATATATATATATATATTTGTAGTTAAATTTAATATTCCTAGAATCATATAGGATTTATGAGCACATGGTTAAAAATCACATGAGCTAATTACTATTATGGGTCATATGAATCAAAAATATTTCTTTTCTTGAGAAAAATATGAAAATAATGAAAAAGATAATAAAAAATCACTCATCTGTTAAACTATAACCCCCCCCCCCTCACTCCCTCTTCTCATCATTCTTTTATAGCCTTGTGTCTTGACTAAAATTTTCCCAAGTCATCTAAGAAGTCCATACCCCATGTTTATCGTCCTTTTTTTCTCATAAAAATACGAAAACCTCTACACTAAAGAGGTACTTAATAAATATGACTTTAAGAGGTAAATTCCTCTTATCTTTTTCTTTTATTTCATGTTCCTTTCTTTTCTTTTTTCCTTCCTCACCTCTCCTCATTGTGATGTTATGATAACTCCAATAATTTACATGTACTATAATTTTTTTATAATGTAATAATTCATCATCATTCCTCCTTTTCTCTTCTTTTATAATAGAAATTAAAACACCATCTAAGATTTGTTAATTTATCACATTACAGGAAAAAGGGTTTTCAATTTATATTAACATCTTCAATTAATTAAATGGAACCATTTTTATGGTTGAAAGAGATTATTATATATGTAAAATATCCTATTTATGGATATATAATCATTTTTTACAAATGGTATTAGTTTATAGATCAAAATGAGTTCATTGTGATAAAAAATCAACATGTAACCCAAAAAATTGTCAATAAATCTTTATATAATGATTCATATTTACTCAAAATAACCATATTAATTTTATAACTATGTAATCATCTAGATTTTCTATAATCAAATATATCATCAATTCAAGAAAACCATTCTTAATATACATGTTTATCAATACATGAATGTAAGTAAACCAATCATGAAACCTAAGGATGAAAGCACTATCAAACAATTAAATTGAATCTACTAACCCATAAAAGACCATGAATGAACATAATAAGTGTATAATAAATAAATAATAATGTATATGAGGTTATATAATAATTAATTGATGAAGAAAAATTTTATTATTCAGGTCATTAATATCAAGTGAAGAACACCTTTAGACTTAAGGCAAGGGGTTTCCACTAGAACCTACATTTTCCTTCAGGTTACTTTTATTTTATACTTACCTCATTGAAATTATTATGAATTATTATGTACACCTCATAAATTCTATTTGAGTTTTCTATATATGTTTACCAACCATATTCCTTCTTTATTTTATGGGGAGTTACAATTTTTAAAAGTATATTTCAAAATTCATTCCGAAATACAAGCCTGATTTAAGGGAATTTATCAAATGTTCACCTATTTTTATGGAAACTATATAATAAATTATTAGTGAAAATTCGTTTCATGAAACCACTAATTTTAATATGATAAAACATCCTTAATTAATTTCTATTTTCATATAAACTAATTTCTAAAAAATACTTATTTTGAAAAAAGGGTATTTATCACATATATTACTCCACAGTTTTATAAGTGTATTTTCACATATTTCAACTCTATTTTTGATTATTATTATTATTAAATGGGGTTAATGTTTCATGATATCATCCACCATATTTTATTTAATTGTTTATAATTAGTTTTTTGTGGATATTATTTCTTGATACCATCCACCAAGTTACTCTGATTTTTTAGTGTTTATGTTTAATGTTTGGGGATAGTATTTTACATTTCATATGCCAGTTTCAATATGAATGTATATTTTGTTAATGTTTATCCCAATTCATAAAAATAATGAATTAAAATAATTATGTGATGGGTGGATCCCGTTATATCCCCATGATGCATCAGTATGTCTCAGTGGACAAATAGATAACAACATGGCTGATGCCTTTCCCATTTTTTTAGATACGGTTTAGGCTGAGGCCTTAATAATTTTTAGATTTCTTGGATGATACATTGATGTTATGTTCAGATTGTCTAGAATATGAATACACCTCATTATGAAGCTACTTATTTATAGTTCATGTGTTTATTCGACTACTAAAATACCCATAATTTTGTTTTATCAGGGAAATGTTTACTCGAATCATATTCCTACAACAATGCATTCAAGATTCTTATTTTTAAACACATTTTTTTTAAATTATTATCCATTCCTAATGTTTATTTTTATAATAAAATTCCATTGTATTGTTTACCCTTACTGAGCATCTAATATCCCCCCTTTTTATTATTCATTTTTCCACATACATAAAGATGTATAATATGATTGACTTGAATTGATAATCATAGAGTGGTGAATGTTCCCAGTGGAACTTTTATGTTGTTTTTTAATTTCTTTTTGTAATGTTGAGCTTATGTATATGTCTAGAATTCCAAATTTACTACACTATTTTTTCCTTCAGAATACAACTTTCATGCAATCACTCTAATGTAATGTAACAGGGCACCATCTCCAGGTAACACCAGATGGGTCTTTATAGAGAAAATATTGAAAAGTCATTATAAAATCAAGAGGGAATATATAAATTAAAAGAAGATAATAACATTATATAGATCCAAAAATCATAAGGTTTCCACCAAAAAACCCATAAGTCTATACTTGTGTATAAAAAATCTATGGTAAATAAATTTATTAGAAAATTTTAGTCATATTAATGGTTTTCACATAAGGATGTAGATTGATGGAATAAATTTTCCATTTATTCAAGTATGTGAAATACTAGATAAATGAGGGTTATTATTGAAATTGAATACAAACCAATTATTTCTTCTATATTTATAGTGAGGTAGGAATCTATCATTAAGATACAGATTTGAATAATTAGATAATTTATTTGAGTACTAAAATAGAATAGATAACTTCTATGAATAATGTTGCTATTTGAAAATCCCACAAAAAATGTATAAAAAATTGGAAAGAGTTCTGAAAATGAAATGTAATTTGTTGAGGAGGGATAGACCTTATAACCTGGGAGACACAATAGTGAACAAAAGAGTTGATGAAACTTATCTTAAGAAATCAATGGAGAAATATAATTATATGGTTGTCACACCATACATAAGAATATGATTCAAATGTTTGAAAACAATATAAATAAAGGACTATTTCTTAATGTCTATAAAAATTATGAATGTTAATATGTGTAGGACGAAATGACAAAGGATGGAATGGTATAATAGAATTTCCATGGTTGGTGTCATCTGAGAGGGAACATCTAAATTTTTTTATAGTTTTTTCTATAAATACAACCCAAAAGATATTTTATATTTTATAAAAGGTGTATGTAGGAAATAAAAATGGATGATATATGTATGAATATCTTGTATGGACACATGAATTATTAATGATATCCTAAAGGACTCCATGTGTCATGTCTGTTGATACAAAGAAGGATCCAACACACACAACGAAGTATTATTTTAAAAAATGAGTACTTTTAGATATCATAATCCCAATTTTATATGGATAGGATTACTTAGGATGAAAAAAATAATTAAATTTAATTGATTTATATATTTAAGAAGGTTTTTCCAACTGAGAAAAAGCGTGAAAAAGTGAATAATTCTATTCATCAAAAAAAACAGATCTAAAAAACTAAATAAAATAAAATCCAGAAGCAATCTAGACAAATTATACCATTTTATAATAGAAATTATATGTTGATACCAATTTATTATCCCATTTTCTAGAATTAAAATATATAATGGAGGACCCACAGTATTCACACACATTACATGATGTTTATCGTTAAAAATGGAATTAATAGTATAGTTTGAAGAGTATCTGTTGAGTGGGATATTAAAATAAAAATCTACCTGAAATTAGTCATTTCACATCAAAATATAATTTTGGATAGAATTGATGTAATTGAATGTTAATGTATGTTCTATACATCCACATAATTGTTTTTATTTTTGTCCAATATGTTTATCTAGGGTGAATAGTGTTATAAAAAATGGTGGATAAAAACAATCTTTCACTTGAAATGCTTTTATTTTTTCATTGAGATTAATTATATGTCATTAATTTTTTAACAACCCAGGTCATACAACCACTATAAAGAAAATTTAATATTTTTATCACTTTGATGTCGGTTTATTCTTAGCATTTTCATTAAATTGTAACTCTCTTGGTTTCTACACTTGGTTAGACTAAGTATACATTGAGTTGGTTATTTAATGAAAAATTGGTATGATAAAATGTTTATCCTCCAATATCTCATGATATAAACTGATTAAATGGGAAATTAAAGAATAACAGGGTTTATGAAGATTATTTAAATTATAATAGTCAGTTATATATTAGAAAACCCTCCCTTACACCCATATTGTTAATAAGGGCAATAAAACTCTCCCCTTTTAATTTATTTTAAATTATGGGGAGAATTAATTCCATTAAATCTTAGATTAACATTGGAATTGACAAAAAAATCCAAAGGGGAAAATTGATGTGTTTTATGGGTTGAGGATATATTAATTGTCAATTATATTGGTTTTCATGAAGCATGCCACTATAACTATGCAGAGTTTGATTGAGGGGTTTTGGAGATTGTATATAACAAATACAATATGTGTTGATAATATGTTCTAATGTCCATAGTTAATAAATGTCAAAATACACTGAAGCTAATGATTATTGAGATAGTACATATATTTATGAATAGTGACTGAAGAGTATAAATATCAAAATATAATACATGTTACGGACTGAAGAACTGATGTTGAAGGATCTTGAATCTAAACTTTTTACGTATAGTTTCTATAGATTTAGTTTCAATTCGAAACCGGTATCAAGGATTCAATTGGGATAGATAATGTTATTTAGAATCAACACATGAGTTATCATTTGTGAATAATGATTATTATTGTGTCAAAAATCTCTTAGAGAATTTTTTAGATGATAGAAAAGGTGTTATCACATTATGGTATTGAGATATATTTTGGATCATTTTATATTTTTTTCACATATAGCATTGATCCTTTTAAAAATTTCAAAAATATTTCTAATTATTTTGATAATTACCTAAATTATAATTGTTGATATAAGTTGACATGATATGTCTAAGAAGAATGAAGGTAATTTATAGAATCTTTGGAAAAATTTAAGAATTTTTAGAATCTTATAATTCCTGATGTAAAATAGATATGTAATTTTAAATTTTGAAGGCATAAAATTTCAAAAGACTTTAATACTAATTTATAACTTATTTATTCAAGCGTTTAACATTAGAGGCATTTATAGTTTCTGAAAAGCTTGTATTGGATGTCTATATTACTTCAGATCATATTTATTCTCTTTTATTGATGCTTGTTTGTTATTTTTTAATATTTTAATGTTCCTTTATGTTAGGCATATGACATTGAGTCTAATAATTAAAATGTGAGTGAGTCTATATATTCATGTAATACTTCTAAATCCGCATTAAAATTATATTAATCCCATATGACTTCAAGTGAGATACATAAGTATTAACATAGGATAAATACATTTATTATTAACTTACAATTCATTTTAACATGTATTGATTTAGACATTCAAAAATTCCAAAAATATGGAAGATTTTATATTAGAATATTCTAAAGAGGAATTCACACAGGATATAATACCCAGACCCTAGTTTAAAAATTATGGTGGTTACATTATGAAATTGGCATAATATATAAGTGATCACATCCTAATGTAAGGAATAGTTTATTAGTGGTTGTAAAATAGATAAATACATGAATCTAATAGTACATTATAAGAAATAAAATGAAATAAATAATGAATGTAAATATTATTCATAATTGAAATCATTTAAAGATCATTTATTTATATCTTTATGAAAGGAAAAAAATAAGGGATAGATCATATGCTCATTATGTGTTATGTTTTGTTGGATATATCATGATTAAATAATTCATTATCAATATGGAAGGGTAAATAACTAAAAACACATTCCATTTAATCAACATATTTATCATGAAATGTAATATGTCAAGATTTAATGAATATAAAATGATTACATATAAATAAACAAATGATCATTAGACTTATACATGTATATTATTAAAAATAATAAAAAATACAATAATAATTTATTTTATAAAGATGAAATGCATAATTTTGGACATCTAGAACTAATTATTGAGTCCTTGTGACAAGATATTCTAGATAATGGGTAGGTATACCCCAAAAATCCTTAAATAATGCTAGAAAACTGGTTTTTCTCTTAATACCAACTAATAAATCAATGTTATATATAATTTTGTACCCCACTCATCCATTAATAAGTATATTTTGATCATCATATGATTAAACAATACAACTTAATCAACATTATTTATTCAAAAACTATCTATCTAGGAAGACCTAAAATTTGGAGAGATAATAATTCCCCAATCAGAATGATTATAAACCACCTAGATAATGAATAAGAATGGATTCATTAAAAGTGGTGGTTAAAAGGGTTTTTATTGATTGATATATATATATATATTAAAATAATATCATGTAAAACCTTATTATAGAATATAATCTTTTCATTTCAAAATAATCATTAAAAATCCTTTAATATTAGGAAAAACATTACCTTTGAATGGAATCCTGGATACTTGTAAATTAATCTTATAAGAAATGTTCATTCTTTATGATGGGAAAATTCTATTTAAGTCGAGTATGTTAAACAATTTTTTCCTTTTTCCTATAAAAATTCAAAAATAACCTCTCCAAAAAACAATAAGAATATTCATTTAATGTAATTTTTTAAAAAATAATACTTTCATAGAAAATAATTTAATAAATACTTGTATAATAATAAAAATATTATTTAGGTAGTTATAATTTAAATATGGATATGGGAAAAATATTCCATAAAATGTAAAAAACATGTTGGTTTTCAATAAAAAAATGATTTCAGTATCCTGAGTACTTACAGTGTATAAAATGAAAAATAAAACATTCAATTTCTATAAATACCAATATGAGAAGAAATATGTTTTGTTTTTCAGATATATTTATTAATTACTTCATCAATCAGAGAGTTAATCATAAATAATCCAGAATAATGATGGGATTGTGAAATAAATCATTATGGCTTTGGTAAAATTTGATTAATAATCCCTATAAAAGAAAATAAATTCAAATGATTCATTAAATACAGTAAATATCAATATAATCATGATGTATCACATCAAAGGTTTAGTAGATACAGTTCATTAATAAAAAGATAGTTGTATAACATAACAAATTTCCCAAAGAATACGAATTAAGATGAATAACCCCTATAATGATTATAAAATGTAGTTTGAAATAACTAAAGAAATGATTATGTTTAAATAATATAAATAGAAAAAAAATCAAAGTACAACTCAAATAATAACATTTCATTTTACAGATAATCTTGATAAAATATTATGAATGATGAATTGATATAGACGAATAAAAAATATAAGTTTTGAAAAACATAACATTTGGTAACATTCTTACCAAATCCCCCTTGGATGAAATAATTTGAATTGAAATGGAAAAAAGTATGTATAAAGGCTTGATGGTATATAACTTATAGTAGAATCATTTTCACCATATAAAATAGATTATGTTCATAAATTTCAATACTCATTGATGAATGAAAATTGATATGAAATACCTTATCCCAGGCCTGACTCATATCATATATTATTTATATTCATAATTAAAAACATATTTAAATTAATAATATTATTAAAAACATTTTTCATGTTAATTACTGATTTAATTTTCTTTATTTCATTGTTATATTTATTAACTTAATCAATTAAGTGCACATCGAATGTTTTTTATGATATATAGATCGTATTTCCAAATTGAATTCTTTAGGATGAGTTTGATAAATGATTTAATTATTCGATCATATAAAAAATAATTTTCATGAAATAATTATCATTCATATATATAAATTATTCTCTTAAAACCAACCATGAAATGTGGTTAAGATAAATGAACAATGACATATTTATGCAGAGCTAGGTCGTGCAAATATATGAGTAGCATTTCCAATTTTCAACGACCAAGATTGAAATAATGTAATTGTTATTTAATATTTATGACATGATTATTATGTAATAAAAATACTTTTACCAAATCAAATAAACTTATATATACAATCCATGTGATCTGTTAATGAAAAATTAATAGCATCACTTTTTTGAGGTGGTAATCCACAAGAATGCATGAACTTCGTTATTTTATATCAATAAATAGATATGTATGAAAAAATTGATACATTACATTTATAAAAATTCATATGTCATAAATATAATATATTAATATATATATATATATATTATATCCATCATAATAATCATCTATGAGAGGTGATGATGAAAAATATATTATATCAGTTCACGAGGTAGAAATCTTCTATACACATGAATGATGGTTATGTTTTTGATTTTATGGAAGATGACATGAGTTTAGGTTATTAAATTTAAATAATAAAATATCCGTATATATATGATAATAATTTTTTTATATAATCATGGTCGAATAATATTTTAAGGTGGTGGAAGAAGATATAAAAAAATTCTTGATTTAGAAGGATGCCTCTTCTTAGAAATCCTATTTAGTTTTACCCCACAATACTTCATGGAAGGATTTTTTAAAAATCAAAATCCATTTGAACATGTTAATGGAAGTAAGGAATTTATTTTTGTAGGGATTCGGTGAAAAATGGACAATTAAGTGTGAATGAAATAAAAAAGAATATGTATGAGATATTATCTTGTAATTTTAATATCAAAGTTTCATTTGTGTTATATACTATGTTTGAGGATGGAGAATTATGATTATATATGGTTTGAAAAAATTTATATTTTTCTAATATATATCTTGAAATTAACTCGCAAAATATGAAGGAGAAGGGAAAAGTAATAAGTTCTGTTGGTGTATATTTTATATAGTCTTGGAGAGTATTTTATTTTCAGATTTGTGGTGGAATGTTTATTTATAATAATAATATTGACTCACATGCATAAAATCTGTAATATGTATTCGATTGATAATAAAAAACGAGATATAAAAATTAAAGGGTAATTTTTCAAAATAGATAAGACACATGTAGTCGGTGTCATCGTGGGGACAAAACCATGCGATACCCTTCAGAAGATATGTAGAGGAATGTTGATTGATTTATTATTATATAATGCGTTGTCTAAAAAAATTTCCATCAATAAAAAATTGAATGTTACCTAGAGTTAAATTTGGTCATCTATACAGTAAATACAGGAATAAAATTCGAGAAAAATATTCAAACCCACATAGAATTGGTGGTGTACATGTGTAAGATGAGAAGAAAAACAAGTTCTCTAGCAGAATAAGAATAATGTGTTCTGATCCAGTTCTAATATAATTACCATCTTATTATTTAAAAATTAAAATAAATGTATGATTGAGAAAAAATTATTCAAGGTCGATGAGTAGGTTCGTACAGTGATTATTTGGTGTTCATGGAGTTCAGTAGTGTTTAGTTGAGAGTTTCAAATGAATTTTTTTTTGACATATTAAATTTATTATACATATTAGATCATGAAAATTATAAAAATAACATATATAATAAATTTCAAATTATTTACATTAATTCGACTTATCTGTATAAATTACACTTTGGTCATACATGTAAGAGTATCATTCAGTGACTCTATTCTGATGTATAACAGGATTTAAATTATTGAAAATCATTAGATTAATGTGAGTCTTCTCTATTAGGTAAAATAATAAAAATATTTATTAAGGGTAAATGGAAGATTTATAATGATTTTTACATATATATGTACATCATCTTACAGGTAGAGTATCACAAAAGGAAGATTTCAATACAACATTACCATTACGAATGAATTAAGTTGATAGTGGTGTTTGTTTCATACAAATAAATTTATAAATCCATCTGAATGTTATAAGTGTTCCAAAATAACATAAAATAATATTTTTAAAATTATTAATAGATTTCGTTCAGATCAAGGTGGAGAATAATTTAGTAAATATTTTTATGACAGTCTATAAAATTTTGATAGAGTTTTCTGTGGTATAGCATCACAACTCAATATGTCAGTTGCACTATTTCGGAATGACATATCTAAATTGTGAAAGTGAGCTTTTCTAAACATTTTTTGTCTATGATGAGTTATACATTCCTTCATAATTAATTTCAGAATTATATTATATAATCATATTCATTCACATTAAATTATGTTTTATAGATGTTTATTCAAACTTCATCACATCAAATGTGGACTGGAAAGTGTAAAAAATATTATGAAGGTTTGGTGTTGTGAGTCCTGTGTGAAATATATTTCGTTAAGTAAAATTAAACCCAAATAAAAAAATTACTTTTTTTGTTATCCAAAAAAGAAAATGGTTCACTATTTTTATAATCTATTAGTGAATAATGTGTTTTTTGTTCTATATAGTGACTATTTTCAACAAAGATAATTAATTTCAAAAAGACTTATATAGAAAAAATTGGAATGCGATATAATTAAAAATCAACAAGATTGTGTTAAAAAACATATATATTATTCAAAAACACACAGGGAAGATGCTAATGAACCATGCTAGTATAAAACTGATCCATGATGTTCTATTATATGTTTTCAAGTACCAAAGAGATATATATTTCTCATTTTTAATAGAGGTGATATAACAACTATAAAAGACATTATAATGACTAACATAGAGGTTAATATGAGATTTAACTCAAATAAATTGTTAATATTAATTTAATTTTAAATAAATTTCATGTACCCTAATCATTATTAAAAAAAATTATATCCACCTTATGTTGAAACCATAAATAGGTAAGAGTGGGTACTTCAAAATAATATTGGAATTTTAGTTGGAGTGTCTATTTGTAAATATCACTAATTACCTAATTTTTTTAAAAAAATATATTTGTATTGAATGTGAATAAAAATTTCCTATAGTGTCTATTATCCACTATATTTGAATTCTATTAGTTAGGGTATATTTTTTTGATTATGACATATCTCAAATGAATATCAAAATAGTATTCCTTATTTGGAATTTATTTTCGGATGTATATTTTATAAAACCTATTGGTTTCAAGGATCTATGAAACTTAAATAAGGTTTTTAGGCAACAAATATTTGTATGTGTTGAAATAGTCTTTGAAATGGAACTTTTTTATTACCATACCAAAGGGATACCCATTATAAAAAATAAATATGATCAATATTTATATAAACATGTTAGAGGGAGTGTTATTTTTTTATATTACAATATGTTATTGGAAATATTATCATCATAAGACAAAACCAAATATAATAATTAGTGTAAAATAGGTTGGGAAATTTCATAATAATAAAGGATCTCAGTGAAGGAACACACATATTTGTTATGATGAAATTTATAGATATATTTAAATTTATGATTATATGTAGGAAGGAAAAATACATTGATAATGTGTTCAAGAAATTAATATGGAATTTCCTATATATGGCGATTTTCCAAATGATTCATGGAATTGGTGATTCAAAGACACAACATATTTCCACAGATGAGGAATATGAGAGCATGAGTTTGTTTCCATCTTATTTTACTATTTTATCTATCATGTTTGTTTTGTTTTGTATTCATCGTAATATATTTTATTAATTAAGTATGATGGGTAGATACAAATAAAATGATAGTGAATATAATTGGGTATCCATAATTAATATCATATCCTAAATGAGAATAACTAATAAAGTATTCATTGTATCTAACGACAAGGAAGAGAAAATTTTAAAGGGTTACATCGATTCATGTTTCAAAACAAGAAAAGAAAAATTTACATCTCTCTATTTATTTTTTTATATTTCAATAGTGATTTTTGTTTTTCTCAATGGTGAAGTTAAAAATTGGAAAAATTTAAACAAAATCACTAATTTGTTAACTGATAATAGATGTTGCATATATTGTTGAAAATAATGTAACTATTTATTTTTCTTAATAAATAATTTCATTACTGAACTAATGACTTCCCAATTATCACACATCTAATTGAAATCTACTGTGATAATAGTGGATCGGTATCACAATATAACGAATCAGTTTTGGACTAGACATTAAAATGCTTCCAGCATCGATTTAGTCTCATTCAATGGATTATTAACATTGGTGATATTAATATGTGTCGATTTCTTATTTAGGATAATTTTATAGATCCTCTAAAATACAGCTTTATATAAAAAATTAGTGATACCTGGTAAATTTATATTAATACTATATACATTGGAGTATTACTTGATTGTAAGTGGGAGATTTTTAATTTTGTTCCATAAATATCATCTTGTTTTGTTGGAAAAGGTACATGTTGTATCGTGTAACATATATTAATTTAAAATTTTTACCATTAATTTATTATGTTTTATAGAAAAAGGGGTATGATGTCATGAAAGCCACTCGGCATGTAAAAATATTATATTTTATGATACATTTCATTTTAAATAATTTTTTATAGCATTCAAAACAAATAACCCCTATTATAAATGAACCATAAAATAGTACATCATTATAAACTAGCCATTAAATTTGGGGTCTGAATATGGCTAACTAGATTATAAAAAATGTATTATTTAAACATGTATGAACTAAATTTTTTGTTATTTATTGATTAGAAATTAAAAAAAATCATTTGAAAGTAAAATAAATGTTTTTCTAACAAATTATTTTTTTCTGAAGAAATTTTGTAATTATTCTAAGAAATTAAAATAATTAATTGTTTTTTAATTGTTTTATTTAAATATATTTATAATTCTTTCTGTGAAATGTTTCAATAATAATATAATATTTTTTATTCCAATGGGGTAAGAATAAATCCAATTATATGTTTAATTCTATTTTTTCAAATAAGCATTTTATACAGTGTTTTTAATTCAAATTTAAAATTTAATTTTTTAATGTTATAGAAATTGAATATTGATAAATGGTTACTTTATCTTGAATTATTTGGAACAAATTTATTAAATATATCACTTATATTTTTTCCATTCTGAATAAAAACCATGGTAAAAAAGTATTCACATCAATTGTGATAAAATGGGTACAACATAGTGAAAAAATTTTGGTTAGGGATTCATTAATCCTTCAATACTGTCCTTTATCATATTATATTATATTATTTCATATATTTATATATAATAATACAATATCTTTCAACATGATTATATTTAAATTTATTATGACATTTATATTAATTTATGAAAGGAATAAACACAAAATGTCACTCTCTTGACTGTAATATATATAAATTTTATATTATATTGAAAAAATAGGATATGTTTTATTTTAAATTTTTATTTTTAAAATAAAATAAATTTTTATCATGTAAATTTATGACTGATTTATAAATATTTAATAATTACCTTAAATACTTATGCAATGCTGAAACAGTATATATCCGATTAATAGAAAATTGAAATTATTAATTTAAAAAATACTATAAATAATGAAATATGGGTGAATTGTTATGATAAATGAATTCAAGAGGTGAGTATAACATATTAGGTTTGGTTAATTGGTTTATATTTCAATATTATCATTGATATTTTTCTACAAAATAAAATTAAATGAATAGTGTCAAAAAGGTCATTGATGAAATTTTTTTAAAACAAAATTTTATTAAACTATTTAAAAATAATAGATAAATATAATAAGAAATGTGTTAATATCTTGTAAAAACTGTAATTTAATTCTCTTTTATGAAAAAAAATTCCTTATAATTAATATTATACACCTTAATGATTGAAAAGTTGTTATCGCAATTAAGGTTAAAATTGTTATGGAAGGGGATAACCCAAAATTCATTGTTTAAAATGACACTAGAACTTGTCTAAATAAAACATTATAATATATTTTAACCTTTCACACTTAATTTTTAATATATATCTATTTGGAATCGTTTCCTTGAGAATGACTTAATTATATTTTAATAATTTCTGTAATTCCATGTGTGTCTTTTCCATTATTTATAAAAGAAAACATGTATTCTCTTTTATTTTAATCACATTGAAAAAATTATATATAAAAAAACAAAACCATTTATATCAGAATAATTTTTGGAAATATTCTATAGCTTTTTTCCTTCCCCAAAGATCAACCCTATGGTCCTTACGAGGAGATCTAAATGAGTTTTTTTAAGAAGTTGTAATCTCTTTAAACTATCACTTTCTTTATTACATATTATTTTACCAATTATAAATATATTATATTTATCATTAAATAATATCTTAATTATACAAAATATCATAAAATGCTATTATTATTATGGAATAACCATTATCCATCCGCTTTTCCATCAAATAAATATAATAATGTTGCCCAGGCAATGTGTCGAATACCGTCGCCACGAAGCGACATGCTTAATTTTTCTTTTATTCTTCACATGGATGTTAATAAGAAAATATGTATAAAATATATTTGATATATGAATCATTAATGATTATATATAGGTAAGTTTTTATTTACATTTCTTTCATTACAACTATCAAAAGGGAAAAGTTGCACTCTTGCATATGTACTGCTGACCATCTCCCTTAATGGTGTAATTTGTTCTTATATAGAATCTATATATATATATATATATGAAATTAATATCATGATTAGAATTAAATATATTATTGAACAAATGTCAGTGTAAAATAAAAATAAATTAAATGAAAAATGGCACATTTTTTAACTAGAATTGTGAATTTAATGAAGAATTGTATATAAACACGTGATAAATGGTTTTTGGTAAATAATATATGATGATATATATATATATATGAGTATGTAAATATAATATAATTATAATAAAAATAAATTTATTATATATGATTTTTGAATAAATATTTATGTTTTCAAAACTAAGTTAAGGGTCTTATGTTATAATTTCATTTTTAGGGTTGTTTATGATTACGTTATGATGATGACCTCTAAGTAATCTCATGATTTTTCTTATTCGGTGTTCATAAATTTAGATTTATTTTTTTCCATTGTTTTTAATATCTTTAATAAATCAACAGACTAGAAGAATATTTTTTTAAGGATTCTGGAAATTATCTTATTATCCAATAAAAAAATATTTTTCATTAATATTTATGTTTTCTAAAAATGTTTTAAGGATGTTCTATATATTCATATATGGTTTTTTATGTAATTTTTAATCTAGAATAAATATAAAAATATCATTCAAATTAAATATTATTTTCATTATCTAAATGAGGTAATTTTTTAAATTTTTTTAAAATTGTATTAAAAGAATGAATTATTTTAACTTTTTGAATGAAAATAATTTCTTCTCATCATGAAAAATCAGTACATTCAATAATATTTTACAAGTTTTTAAATTTATTTTTAAATAAAATGTTTTATGTATATTTTTTTAATTTTTTAGAACCTTTGTAAATTATTTAAATGTAAAAGTGTATTTACCTTATGAAATATTCAAAGGAATCTTTTAAGATAATTTTCCTTTTAGATGATATACTTTGATATTACTTATTCTCTATTGGGATATGATTTAATTATACAATCCATATACATTATCATGATGATTTATAATTATTAATATAATATTTTTATGAAATTAATTTATTTCTTGTAGGTTACACTAGGATCAAATGAATAAATGTTTATAAAACCTTAATTTTTCTACAAGTTTTACAATGATTAAATTTTTATGAAACCTATTTTATTTTCACAGGTATTGATATGAATATTATTTTAGGATATTGTCACACAAATATGTCCAATTCTCATTATGTGATAGGTGGATATGAATTAATATCCCTCCAATGCATTGGATAAATATGGATATACCATGATATAAGAATGACTGAAAAGGAAGGTGAATCTAGTCCAGTGAAATACCATATCCACTATGATAGTCTTGGTGGTGAACTGTGACTAATAGAATAGTAGAGGGAGTAAACTCAATCCACTATGATAGTCTTGAATGATAATCCTCAGCTATTAAGAAAATGATTTTCTAAACTAATTTTATTCCTCAACTCAATGTCTTATTCTAATGTTATGATACTATTGCTCATATTTAGTGATTTCAATATGATAAAAGCCTTAGGAACCTCCAAGAATAATTCCATACCTCAGGATTATGATATTTTATATGCATCAAATGGTTTTCAAATATAAATCTCTTGTACTCATACCCTTATCCTAATATTATATTTATGTGATCATTGTTTTCTCCCTAGATTTCCCTAACTGAGTATCTGATATCACCCTTTCTTATGATTCATTTTCTCTGATTACAAATAATGGTTTTATTTCTTTTATTTCTATAATGTTTCCAATTATGAATAAATATAAGGGAGAAAATGTATATTTCATACGAATATTTTAATTATGTATCTAGTTTTGGAAATATACTATACCTATATAAATATAGGATGGATTATTATGTTATGTGATTAATATTCCTCATATAATATGTAATATCAATGTTTGAAAATTATGGTTCACTATTATAAGGCCCCAGCCTTAAACATTACTTAATCTTGAGTTACTTCAAGAATACACGTTGATGATCTTTTCAGGATTAGAGTTTTAGAGAATTAGAACATAAATCATGCATTACATTCCACATTTAAATAGAGTGGTTACATAAAAGATAGTATTCATTTTTTTCCCATTAACGGAAACATATTCAAAATAAAACATGGATTCTTTCTTGACACTTCCTTGACACTATCATCATATCATGTACCCTTCCCATGACCTGTGAAAAACATTTCGAAAACATTGTATGAGCATTAAAAGCACAGTAAGGCATATAAAAATATGGAAAGGAAATATGAGTACATGTATACATAAGAATCAATGAAATCATACTATACTCATAAAACATAAGCACTTTAACATACCTCATCAAATCATGAATAAATCAAAGAAATCATAATACATAAAGGTAACATGAGGCATTCAAAACATTCTTACATATGGAGTAACCCTCTTGGTTACGTTTGGAATACCCATCAGAGTATATTCCCTAAATCTATTAAGAGAAACCATAACATTTAACTCCTTCACGTTACCTAATGCATTGGAGAGCTATGTCGGGCTCACCCGCCCTTAGTTTATAACGGGACCACCCATCTTCATAACAATTCCCAAGAACCATAACATAATCGTATCACATAAAACATGCATAAAGGAAAAATAAAATTGCCACATTTAAATCACAAGATATCAATACAACACATTGACATAATAAAAACATTATGAAAACCATTTTCAATAACAAAATAAATGAAAAGTAAAACATGGTATTTATTTTTCATTTAACAAAGTTATGGCTTGTAGAGGAAGCTGAAAGTCAAATAATGGTCACAACGGTGAAGAAGTCGTTGTCACCACATACGTACGACAAAAAAACATTCCGTTTATTGTTTAGTAAAACAATTCATATAAAAAAAGATTCCTTTTGAGTAAGCGTAAAATTAAAAGGGGTTTATACATTGTATAAAAGAAAGTTGTGTATAAAACAAAATATGCCTCAATGAATGGAGATTGAGACGAAGTCCCATACCTTGGGTCCGACTTGACTCGATCGTTCTTTAACGTCCTGAATAATAAACCTGAGTTTATTTCTACTTGCTTAAGAACCTTTTTTCAAGTTCCTTATTTCTTTTATAACACTTATTACTATGTCATGAACACTATGTAATTATTTAAGTTAATAACGGTCGTTTTAACGATCATTGGTATTTGAGTAATAAATATGCTCTTTATAATTACAAGTTGATCATGTATCCATTACATCCAGAGTTATAATCATGATTTATATATCATATTTATCATATATATCCAGTATATACATGCATTTATAATATTACATAATCATTTAGAGGTAAGAAATGAAATTCACCGTTCATGGAGAGGGTAAGCCGTACATACGTAAGAACGCTACTTCCGTTTCTATTTCATATTTAATGGAATTAAAACATAACGATACATAATAGTGTTATAATTCCAGTATTTTATAATATATAATATCATTCAATCTATCCTTTATACGTACCACATAAGGTATTAATGAATCAAATCACTTTGAGGGGGCGGTAGTCCGCACTTCCTAAAATGAAGATATCGCGTTTACCCATAATGGAAACCATAAAGGTATGACATAAATGAAAAATACATAAGATTAAGTAAAAAATGAACATATTATATGTCATATATAAATATAGTGTCATCTTAATGGACACCTTTAAAGGTGTTAAAAGAATATTGAACAACCATCGTTTCGTGAGGCAGAAATTCACCATCCACGGAAACAGTATGTTATTTAACCATTTGATGTAGGTGTGTGTAATTTTAACTCGAATCCTTCTTATAACAACATCCTAGTATATGGAAGATACTGGTTTTTTTACAAAATAAATGAATAAAAAGAGTTTAGGTGGTTGGATAAGCAAAATAAAACATAAGAACACAATAGAAGACAATACCTTTAAATCGGGTAACTCTTTTTGATTTGAGCTCAAAGGCTTCCTTGGAAAGACTTCTGCCCAAAGTGAGGCTTCTAAAAGTTATAGAGGGATGTGGAGAGACAAAATGGGTAGTTTTTGGCCGATCCAAAGGCTTTGGAAGTGTGGGTAAGGTGGTAGAGGTGGGGGCCTTTTATAAGAGGAGAGGAGGGGCACTCTTGGAAAGTTAAGAAAAGATACTTTTTTATAAAATTATTTTCGGATAAAAAAGGTCCCAAAATTATAAATTTAAAGGATAAGGTGATAAGGGTTCTAAATCCACCCATCCAATAGGTTTTTTACAAGTCTAGTTCTTATATTTTACATTATATTTTCATTTTGATGAAATCATTAAATAATGTGGTAATCGTTGTATCATCATGGTGTCATAAATACTTTAATTTATTTATTGTCTGAAATTATAGAAAAAAAATACTATGATGTAGGAAATCTTTTTAGCTTTCCAATGAGTATTTATTGTCAAAAATATGACTTGTATAACCCCATTTAAAAATTGTTTTAGTAAAAAACTCATGTTTTTGTTATTTTTACTTTTACATTAAATAAAAAGCATTAATTTCTTTATCTTACCCATGTGGATCCATGGGGTCCCAAAAATCGACCCATGGGTTTTCTTGGTCGGCCATGACACATCCAATAAGGTTAATACATGGGTATAGGTCATTTCATATTATTAAAACATTATTTTTACCTTAAATTACACTAATTACCTCTAATTACGATTAAAAACTTAAATGTTACTATTCACCAAAAAAATTATTTGAATCCCATTGGACAAAATTTTACTTCTTAATGAGAACCATGTATGTCGGATTTTTGAAATTCAAAACACAGAGGTGGTAAAATTTCATTTAAATAGAAAATCAGTTTTTATAAGTACCACTTAGTTGTTTCACTATTCATCAAAAAGTGAAGTTTTTCAGAAAAATACCAAAACATCACCCTAAGCTATATTTGATATTCCGAATTCAAAAATGATGTCTATTTTATAAAATCCAAAACATATAAGTTACATTAATTAATTTAATAATTAATTCCTGCAATCAGAGAAAATAGCGTGTTTTTATGAAATAATAAATATCAAAACATTTACACTAGTTTAAGTCCAATTTAAAAGTGAAATTAATTCCAATGACCACCATTGGATTAAATGGTAAAAATATATTCTAATTGATCTGTAAAATATATTAAAAAGATAATCTAATCATATAAATAAATTAGATTAAAAATAGGTTTTGAATTAAAATACAACATTTTTCACTATTCATTAAAAAATGAACTTTATCAGAAAAATACCAAAAATTTACCCAAAGTAAGTTTCAATGTCCCAATAATAAATAATAAGTTTATTTTGACAAATATATCTTATAAAATTGTCAAAATGTTTATTTAAAAATGGTTTTCCATCAAAAGGTAGTAAAATAATCTTTTAAAAATATTAGTGTATTCCATGCTTAAGATTGGATTTATTCTCATTTTAAGCCTCTAAAACACTATCTAATTCGTTAATAGACATAAATAAAAATATATATTATTCATTACTTACTTGGGATGTTACATCCTTCCCCCCTTTTGATAATTGCATCCTCACAATTTTATTCACTTATCAAAATAAGTGGGGGTATTTATCCCTCATGGCATTTCAGATTCCCATGTTGCCTTTTCAACCATATGGTTTTTCCATAAAACCTTCACCTGGTGAATTAACTTATTATGCAACACTTGCTCTCTACAGTCAAGTATCTGGACTGGTTGTTCTTCATAAGGTAGGTTCTTCTTTAGATGAACTACCTCCGGACTCAAAACATGAGATGGATCAGGCATATACTTTCCCAACATCGAAACATGAAAAACATTGTGTACCTGAGATAAACTTGTAGTTAAAGCCACTCGGTATGCAACTGATCCAACTCTCTCCAGAATTTCATATGGTCCAATGAACCATGGACTCAGCTTTTCTTTTCATACCAAATCACATCACACTTTTCCATGGTGAATCTTTGAGAAAAACATGATCACCTACCTCGAAAGTTAGATCTTTCCTCTGGTTATTCGCATAACTATTCTTCCTGCTTTGAGCTTTTCTCATGTGTTTCTGAATCAACTGAACTTTTTCTGCCATCTCTTCTACCAATTCTGGTCCCATCAACTTCGTTTCACCCACTTCATCCCAGAAAGCTAGAGTTTGACACCGCTTCCCATATAATACCTCAAATGGTGCCATCTGTATACTGGAATGGAAACTGTTATTATATGAAAATTCAACCAAAGAATGATGTAGGTCCCAACTTCCCTGATAGTCCATCGAACCAGCATGTAGCATATCCTCCAAAGTCGGAATTTTTCGTTCTGACTGCCCATCTGATCGAAGATGAAAAGATGCACTAAAATTTAATTAAGTACCAAACAACTTCTGAAGGCCCTTCCAAAAGATAGAAGTGAACCTTGGATCACGGTCAGATACAATGGAGATAGGAACTCCATGTAACCTGAATATCTCTTTAAGATACAAGCGAGAAAGTTGATCTAGGGAAAAAGTATCTCGTATAGCAAGGAAATGAGCAGATTTAGTCAAGCGATCAACAATAACCCATATTGCATTATTACCTCGAGGTGTCTTCGGAAATCCCACAACGTAGTCCATGGATATATTCTATCATTTCCACTTTTGTACTGGTAAAGGCAGATGCATACCTTTTGGTAATGGTCGCTCTGCTTTAACATGTTGACATGTCAAACACTTCACAGTAAAATCAGCAATATCTCTTTTCATTCCATCCTACCAGTAATACTCCCGCAGATCTCTGTAATTTTTAGTACTGCCAGGATGAACTGAAAACTGAGAACTATGAGCTTCACATAGCAACTCTCTCTTAAACTATGAATCAAAAGGCACACACAATCTCTTCCCAAATCTCAAAACACAATAACTATCAATGTTGAATTCAGGCAACTTACCTTTCTAAACCAGCTCTACCTTTTTCTACAACTCACTATCTTGCTTATATTCTTGCTTAATTCTGTCTGATAGAGAATATTTCACTGATACATGAAACAAAACAGAAGGAAATCCTGCACCAACAACTTCTATGCCAATGTTCATCAAATCCTTAACCAAGGGATCATGTTCCAAACGCAACATTGCTAATGAAGCATTACTTTTTTGACTCAAAGCATCAGCCACTTTATTTTCTTTTCTCAGATGGTAATTAATTGTACAATCATAATCCTTGATTAATTCTATCTATCTCCTCTATCTCATGTTCAATTCTTTCTGAGTGAATATATACTTTAAACATTTTTGATCGGTATATATTTCACACTTTACTCCATACAAATGATGCCTCCAAATTTTTAAAGAGAAAACAACAGCAGCTAATTCCAAATCATGTGTAGGGTAATTTACCTCATGAGTTTTCAAATGTCGTTAAGCATAAACAATTACCTGATCATTATGCATTAAGAAACAACCATGTCCTTTCAATGAAGCATCACTATAGATAACAAACTCACCATTCCTGGAAGGTAGTGCCAAAACTGGAGCATTCACCAATCTTCATTTCAGTTCCAGAAAACAATCATCACATTCTTTTGTCCAGATAAACTTAACACCCTTCCGAGTTAGCTTAGTCATTGGACTAGATAACCGTGAAAAATTTCTAACAAACCGTCAGTATTAGCCTGCCAATCCAAGGAAACTATTAATCTCAGTTACATTTGTGGGTCTTGGCCATTCTTCCATAACCTTTGTTTTTGAAGGATCAATAGTTATCCCATCTTTAGAAACAATTGTGACCAAGGAAAGAAATTTGTTGCAACCAAAACTCACACTTTCTTAATTTCCCGTACAATTTCATTTCTTTTAATGTATGCAAAATAACACATAAATGTCTTTTATGCTCCTCTTTACTTTTAGAAAACACAAAAATATCATCAATGAAAACCACCACAAACGTGTCCAAGAACTCATTGAAAATTCTATTCATTAAGTCCATGAATAAAGCAGGTGCATCGGTTGGCCCAAAAGGCATTACTACAGATTCATAATGGTCATATCTTGTACGAAACGCAGTCTTCGGAACATCTTCTTCCTTTACCTTTAGCTAATGGTACCCCGATCTCAGGTCAATCTTTGAAAAATACTGAGCTCCCTGGAGCTGATCAAACAAATCATCGATATGAGGCAAAGGTTATTTTTTTTAACAGTGATGTTATTAAAGGCTATATAATCAATTAAAAGTCTCATAGAACCATCTTTCTTTTTAACAAATAAAATAGGAGCACCCCATGGTGATGTGCTAAGTCGAATAAAACCTTTCTCTAATAAATCTTGCAATTTCTCCTTCAACTCTAAAAGTTCAATTTGAGCCATTCGATAAGGGGGTTTTGAAGTTGGTTTAGAATCAGGAACTAAGTCTACAGTAAACTCAACTTCTCGATCTGGTATTGTTCTAGGAAACTCATCAGGAAAAACATTAGGATACTCATTTAACATTGGCACGTCATTAATCTGAATAGTTCCCTTGTTTTCAACAATACGTGCAAGGTAAAATTCATTTCCATATTTTACATGTTTCTCATCCTCTTGATAGGTTATCAACAGCAAGGGTTCATTCTTGTACACAAACTGAAAGTATTTCTGAAAAGAAAAATCATTATATCTACAGTCAATCTTAGCATGGTAAATAGAGATCCAATCCATACCCAGGATAACATCAAACTCTACTAGAGGTAATACAAGAAGGTTCACAAGTAGGTTCTTTCCACGGATAAGGATAGGAAGATTCTTATAGATTCTTTTTGCCTCAACATTTCCCCCATGTGTTTTTACCATAAGTTCAGGATTCATTTCATGAGATGGTATTCCCATTTTACTAGAAAAGTTTTCCGAGATGAATGAATGTGTAGACCCCGAATCAAACAACACACTGGCATAATCTGAAAAAAAAAAGTACCTGATAAAACATCATTTGATGGCCCGAGATCTGCTGAAGTAGTTGTAAAGGATTTCACCACCCCTTTCTACTATTAGTATAACTGCTTTCCATCACTTGAGCTCTTTGTCGGACAGTCGTTTCCATAGTGACCCATCTCATTGCACTTAAAACATTTCACTAACTATAAATAAAATTTGGTCTTACCATCACCCTGATCTTTTTCATTGCAATCACGAGCCTAAAGTCTCATCTTACCGCATCGGTAGCACTTTCCAGAATTCAGAAGACATTCCCCAACATGCCATTTACCACATTTATCACAAACTGGAAACTTAGTTTTCTTACCGTCAGACCTTTTTGAAGAATTCTTTCCTTTCTCCTGCCACCTCATTCTCTTCTTCTGCTGGTTGTTATAGAGCACTTGATCATAGGAAAACTCCATTTCCACCTTCTCAGCACATCGAACAAGCTTTTCATAACTTTTGAACTCACGAGAAGCTAAAGCCCTTCGATATTTTGGCTTTAATCCTGAGTAAAAATTATTGATTTTACTATCAAGGTCTCGGATAAAATTTGGAGCATACCTTGCCAATTGAGTGAACCTTTCTTTATAGGCAGCCACTGAGTCTTCTTCTTGCCTCAATTCCAAGAATTTCTTTTACATCCTATGTCGAACAACCTTAGGAAAATACTTATCAAAAAAACATACCTTTGAATTCATCCTAGTTGAGAGCATCAATCTCATCAGCGTCCCTGATATTTTTAACCATCGACAACCACTGATCTACTTCATCCTCCAAACGGTAAATAGAAAGACTAACCTTTTGATTGTCTGAACACCCCATGACATCAAAAATCTTCTCCAGTGCTTTAATTCACCCTTCAGCTAGCACAGGGTCAGATGATCCTCTGAATGATGGGGGGTTGTAACAGCCCGAGATTTTATGAAAAATATTTTTTTTAATTTTATTAATGTCTTGTGTTGTACACTACACCAAAAGGAGCTTGCACAACACGCATCTTTGACTTGCCTTGCATTACATGCAATCGCAACCTTCCTCGATAGCGTGTGTAGTACGCAATACTCAGTTTCACGAAACAACGATATGCTATTAAAATATTATTAAAACTAGCCGTTATGAATAGTAATAACCACTTTTTAAATTTTAGAAATTTTAGCTCTCAAAATGGACTTCATTTTTGGATTCGTATTATCGAATTTAGTCTAAGGTGAAATTTTGGTAATTTTCGGATAACTTTCATTTTCTAATGAATAGTGAAAATTACTAAATTTTAATTAAGAACAACTTTTTTTATCGAAATAATTAATAGTTATAAATTATTAATTTGAGTGGTTTTAAAGTATATTTAGAATATATTTTTACAATTTAATACAATGTTGGTCATTGAATGTAATTTCACATTTAAACCAGACATAATCAAGTGTCAATCTTTTGATAGATATTGTTTCTTAAAAACACGTTATTTGTTTTAACAGTGGGATTTAATTATAAAATTAATTAATGCAACTTCTATGTTATGAATTTGGTAAAATATACTTCATTTTTGAATTCGGAATATGAAATATAGCTTAGGATGAAATTTTGGCATTTTTCTGAAAAACATCAATTTTTGATGAATAGTGAAACTACTAAGTGGTAGTTAAAAACTGAATTTTTCATAAAACTTAATTTTACCGCTTCTGTGAATGGAATTTCAAAAATCCGAGAGACACGGTTGATGTCTGTAAGTAAAATGTGGTTCAATGAGATGAAAATAATTTTTGGTGAATAGTAACTTTTTACTTTTATTTACCACGGTTAAAAGTAAATAGGGTAATTAAGGGTAAGAATGATATTGATATTACCCTAACACATGTCCTAATTCTATTGAACAAGTGTATCTCGACCAAAAATAACCTTAAGTGTAAAATATTATCATTTAGGCCCACTTGGATTAGATTAGGACATTTATTATTATTTAATTCAAAGAAGAGTTAAAAGAGTTAAAATCAAAGTATATTTACTAAAACATTTTTAATATAGGGTTGTACATAAGACAAATTCGATTGTAAATATTCATTAGAAAGCTAAAACGATTTCCTACATAATGATATTTTATTTGTAATTTTTAGTCATCAAATAAGTTAATTTATTTATGACACAAAGATGATGCATTAATTATCTTATTAATGAAATATTGACATAATTGATGTTATAAATACAAAAATAAATGTAATTTTAGACTTTTTATGAATTCCACTAATTTTATAGGTTACTATGATATATTATTGTTGATTTAATCAACTTGGTTCGAACATATAATTCTGTTATGACTTTCACAAAAATCATAAATCAAATAGTTTCAACATTGACACAAAATAGTTTTTAAATCAAATATTATATTATTAATTGTTATTTTATTCCTAAAAATCTAAGATTCGGCCAAATGACTTAGATAAGGATATATATATTAATAAAAATAATTTGGGGTTCGTTTGGCATGTTATAGTAAGTTTATTAACTATATAGTGTAAGAAAACAAAAATACACGGTAAAAGTTAAATGATTTAACTTAGAGTTAAATCTAATTGATAAGATTAAAATAATACCCTAAACTTGTCTAAATCCTATTGGATGATATGATTTCGACCCATCCCCACTTTAGCTTCTAAATAATACCCTTTGACACCATTATAAACCGATTTTGACTTTAATATAAAATAATATTTTGAGATATTCCTAAGGTGCCCCTCTCCTCCCTTATAAAAGGACACCTCCTCCCCCTCCTCCTCACACTAATTTGAGCACTCAAGCTCGGCCAACCCCTGCCAGAATCTCTTCTCCACTTCCCTAGCAACATCCTAGCGATTCTGGTCTTCCTCAAAGACCAATTTTAGTGCCCTAAGAGGAGGTCTCAAAGAGGCGCTTTAAAGAAGAGGTAATTACTGTTACCAATTCTTTCATCTTTATTTCTTCTTCCACTTCTTCTTCTTAGGTTGTTTCATTATGAAGTAATAAAATCAGTATCACTCATATACTGATATGTTATTTTAAGTATGAAACAACCCTATTTCACCATCTATCCATCCTACGGAAAAAGAAATCACCGCGCGTGCGTACGTACGGAATACCGTCTCCACGCCGTGGTGTAATCTATTTTCCACCACCACCTTACATGGATGGGTATAATGGTGTAAAGAATAACTATAAATAGTTATTACAACATCATATTGATTCTTATATATTGTATAATCCACTCCAATTCAATTCAATAATTATGGAAATGATATCATCGCTCGTGCGTACGTACGGACTACAGTCTCCACGACGCGATAAGATTCATTCTCAATGATTAACCATTCATGAATGATTATAAAGTATATATAATAAGTAATAATGCAATATATTACCTAATAATTATACTGGAATTATTTATATTTATATGTATGTCATCTACTTAATTCCATTCAATTCAATAAGGAAACGAAAACAGCGTTCATGCGTATGTACGGACTACCGTCTCCATGAACGATGTTTTTCATTTTATTTATCTATCTATTATATATATATATATACTGAATATATATGATATATAAATCATATTTTATATTCTGGAAGTAAGTAAATAATGATATAAGTAATAATGATGTCAAGAACAACAAGTCAAAACACCTACGATAAATGAAACGATTTTACACAAAACGCTTCTTTAACATGGAATTTACAAAATAACGGGTAATATAAAGTCATAAGTGGACCATATATGATATAATAACAGTGAATATGATTCTGTAATAAGTCAATAACATGATTTAAATAATTATACAGGAGGTTGGGACACTTACAAAGCAAGTCAGACCTAAGGTAAGGGAAATATCACTATCTTATTTTTATCAGAGATTGTTTATACTTTGGCATTTACTGGGGTGTATTTTATCATCCACATCCATGTTCCCTCAATATGTAATATTGATTCCATCCACTTACAATAGTTTAAATCCAATTTTACCCTTTGGTGAGTTTTTAGTAAAGAATATGAAATTAATCTTTTGTCGTTTTTTCGTACGAGGTACTTTTTGACTTTTCCGACAAAGGTACAAAAAATGTTTTTTTTAACTTATATGGAATGAATGGATTTTTAAAAACAATATTTCCAAGAAGCTTCCTTTACAAGCTTTCAAGTTTATTTTTAATCAACTTCTTTTAGTTTATAATTGTATGACATGTTAAGAAAAGAAAAGTGTTTTTGAAGAAGAAAGGATATTTTCCTCAAGAATGGAGTTCAAGTATTTTATCAAAATTATTTTCCATCTAAGATAATAAAAGGGTTCTGTTTTTATCCCTCTTATTAAATGGATTTGATTATGTTGTGATGGAAATATTTTTATGAATTCCTTTATCTTATATGAATTGTTTTATGATTTCATGATGTTTCAAGAATCCCATTTTTGTTACATGTGTTATGCGATGATGTATGATTTATGATTATGTGGCACACATAAGAAAGGATTCATTATAAGATGGGTGTGACCTATATCTCCCTCCAATGCATTGGGTAAAGATTTTATATCTCATGAGATAGACAGGGCTGGAACGGTAGGTTATACCGGTTCAATGAAACAGGACTGAAACGAGGGTTACCCGATTCAGAAAGGGACTTTGTCCACTAAGATAGTCTTGGCAACGAGTCTTGACTAACAAGAAATGATTCTCTATGATTATGTGTGAATGCCACAAAGTTTCGTGTTTTAAGTTATGATTATTGTGATTACATTTCACTGCCATGATTTACCCCATGTTATGAAATTATGATCTCTTTTGCAGGTTAAGAATTTCCAAAAGTTATGTGCTTATGTATATGATGTGATTGATATTTATTTTGTTTACCCTTACTGAGCATTTGAGCTCACCCTTTTATGTTTTCTTTTCCCCAGGATATAAAGAAAGGTTTTAGGTAAAAAAAAGGAAGATCTTTATAGGAGATGTTGAAGATCTTTCACCACGATTAGAAGATTACGTTCCAAGTTTCCAAAGACACTAAACTATTACGATCCTTGTGTGTGTGTTTTTTTTATGTACTAAGTATTCTGCAAAAGTAATGTAATGTCCATGTACGTCAAGCTTCGGGTCTCTACAGTTGATATCAGAGGAAAGGTTTAGTCAACCTTTAGAAACTAGGATGTGAAAATGTTAGTGAGATCCCTAGAGATATTTATAAGGTATGTCTAGGGATGTCCCTATGGTTAAGTATACGTATAGGTTATAGTAATAGAACTACACTAATGATCATAGAATTGAACCTAAGATTTTAGATATTGAAGGTACTCCCCCTTTATTATGTTGTTTTCCCTAGAATGATTTTTGCCTCTCACACTATTCATTTTGGGTTTTAGAAAATGGCTGGAAACAAGATGATTCACGATAATGGAGGATATGATGGACAATGGAATGATATTCTTCATGAGCAACCAAATGAAATGGGATTTGGAAGTCCAAACATCATTATTATGCCGAATCAGCAATCTCATAATATGATCAATGAAGTAAAATTTGGTAAGTTTCCTAACTCGGCTAATAAGAGAAATATGGAGTTTCATGATGATCATAGAGGAAAGAAAGTTCAATTTCCCCTATGTAAATCATGTGGGAAGAGGCATCAAGGAGAATGTTTCAAAGGAACTGGAAGATGCTTTGGGTGTGGAAAAGAAGGACACAAAGCAAGTAAGTGCAAAGGAAAAGGTTCAGTTAACACCATGGATGAGGATAATGGTATTGCTACGACATCAAAAATGGTTAAGTGTTTTAAATGTGGAATGTATGGGCATTATGCAAACCAATGCCCTAAGGTAAAGACTCATGAAGAGAATCAGTATTGTCGTATGGGTAGTATTTATGTGGATGATGATGAAGAGACTACAAATGATATGTGAGATGAAAGAATTGTTGAAGCTCGGTTAATGGTTTAAGAATGTAGTGAAATGATTACATGTTTATCATGTGTAATGTTGTATAAGAAATCTCATGGTACTATGGAATAAAGAGACATCTAAGGATTGTTACATTGTTGTCTTTCCTTGAGTTTTAAAAGTGTTTTATTAATGTTACCAGTATCCATGAAAGGTTATTTAGATATTTTTGGAATGTAGATGATATGCGCATAATGAAGGGATAAGGAGAAAATTAAATGTTTAACAGTATTCATGAGCTCATGATTGATATAAGGACTAAGTGATATCATGATTTGAGTATATAGAGTTTTGAGGATTTTGGTATATGGAAAGTGTTAACTTTTAACTGCATTCATGTTTTCACTAAGGTATTCAAGAGAATACATGATTAAGGACTTTGAATGTTTGGAATGTGACCAACAAAACATATCTTGTGATATATGGGGAACGACGATGGTGTTAAATCTCTGGTAATCGTTTTCACTATGTTATGAGAGTGGACTGCAGTATTATGTATAAGCCTAAAGATTGGAATGGATTATGTTGGACATAAGTTAGTATTGTTTAAGGATAGAAGTTTTTTTTCGATGGGATGTTATAGTAATATAGTTTTAGAAAAAGGACAACCTGCAGAACGGGCGACAGCCCATCGCGTCGGACAAGGCTGTGGGAATCGAACCCACAACCGAAGTGCGACTGGCCTTTATCGCCTACCACTGGCCTACAGAAAGTCCCTATTTAGTAGAAACAAGTTTTATTATATTAAGAAGTATGATATATGAAGTATAAGTCTATTTTAACAACCATATATGATTAATCTCACTATAGATCGACTTATGTATATAATTTTTGCATGAGACAGATGGAATGACCCGTCATTCTATCACATGATCTGCTAACACTTCACGAATAACAAATTCAACTTCATTTATTTAAGAGATGAAGTGGAAATTGTTAAAGGCATGAACAACAGTGAGGTTTTACCAACATAAAGTACGTATTTATTCTAATTCAAATTCTTTAACTTTAGGGAAATGATCTTGAAAACCAAAAATGTTGTCCTATTGATCTTATATCTGATGAATCAGATGGTACCTTAGATAGTCACAAATTTATGGCTTTGTGATTACTGGATTTTCCATAGCCATGTTCTCTACCACTCTCCATCAGAACATGATGGTTAGATTTCTCTTCCATATCCATATTTTCACCTATGTGGAAACCGAGTGATTAGTTTATTTGGGTAACCATTACGTTTCATACTTTTGTTTTTAAAGATTGGTTTTGATATTCCTTTTTAAGATTTGGGTTTCTATTAAATAAACTTTCGAATAGTAAACCATTTATAACCCCGATGAATTTCGAGGGCGAAATTCATTTTAAGGGGGGTAGAATGTAACAGCCCGAGATTTTATGAAAAATATTATTTTTAATTTTATTAATGTCTTGTGTTGTACACTACACCAAAAGGAGCTTGCACAACACGCATCTTTGACTTTCCTTGCATTACACGGAATTGCAACCTTCCTCGATAGCGTGTGTAGTACGCAATACTCAGTTTCACGAAACAACGATATGCTATTAAAATATTATTAAAACTAGCCGTTATGAATAGTAATAACCACTTTTTAAATTTTAGAAATTTTAGCTCTCAAAATGGACTTCATTTTTGGATTCGTAGTATCGAATTTATCCTAAGGTGAAATTTTGGTACTTTTCGGATAACTTTCATTTTCTAATGAATAGTGAAAATTACTAAATTTTAATTAAAAACAACTTTTTTTATCAAAATAATTAATAGTGATAAATTATTAATTTGAGTGGTTTTAAAGTATATTTAGAATAGATTTTTACAATTTAATACAATGTTGGTCATTGAATGTAATTTCACATTTAAACCAGACATAATCAAGTGTCAATCTTTTGATAGATATTGTTTCTTAAAAACACGCTATTTGTTTTAACAGCGGGATTTAATTATAAAATTAATTAATGCAACTTCTATGTTATGAATTTGGTAAAATATACTTCATTTTTGAATTCGGAATATGAAATATAGCTTAGGATGAAATTTTGGCATTTTTCTGAAAACCATCAATTTTTGATGAATAGTGAAACTACTAAGTGGTAGTTAAAAACAGAATTTTTCATAAAACATAATTTTACCACTTCTGTGAATGGAATTTCAAAAATCCGAGAGACACAGTTGATGTCTGTAAGTAAAATGTGGTTCAATGAGATGAAAATAATTTTTGGTGAATAGTAACTTTTTACTTTTATTTTCCACGGTTAAAAGTAAATAGGGTAATTAAGGGTAAGAATGATATTGATATTACCCTAACACAGGTCCTAATTCTATTGAAAAAGTGTATCTCGACCAAAAATAACCTTAAGTGTAAAATATTATCATTTAGGCCCACTTGGATAAGATTAGGACATTTATTATTATTTAATTCAAAGAAGAGTAAAAAGAGTTAAAATCAAAGTATATTTACTAAAACATTTTTAATATAGGGTTGTACATAAGATAAATTCGATTGTAAATATTCATTAGAAATCTAAAAAGATTTCCTACATAATGATATTTTATTTGTAATTTTTAGACATCAAATAATTTAATTTATTTATGACACAAAGATGATGCATTAATTATCTTATCAATGAAATATTGACATAATTGATGTTATAAATACCAAAATAAATGTAATTTTAGACTTTTTATGAATTCCACTAATTTTCTAGGTTAATATGATATATTAGTGTTGATTTAGTCAACTTGTATCGAACATATAATTCTGTTATAACTTTCACAAAAATCATAAATCAAATAGTGTCAAAATTGACACAAAATAGTTTTTAAATCAAATATTATATTATTAATTGTTATTTTATTCCTAAAAATCTAAGGTTCGGATAAATGACTTAGATAAGGATATATATATTAATAATAAATAATTTTGGGTTCGTTTGGCAAGTTATAGTAAGTTTATTAACCATATAGTGTAAGAAAACAAAAAGACACGGTAAAAGTTAAATTATTTAACTTAGAGTTAAATCTAATTGATAAGATTAAAATAATACCCTAAACTTGTCTAAATCCTATTGGATGATAGGATTTAGACCCATCCCCACTTTAGCTTCGAAATAATACCCTTTGGAACCATTATAAATCGATTTTGACTTTAATATAAAATAATATTTTGAGATATTCCTAAGGTGCCCCTCTCCTCCCTTATAAAAGGACACCTCCTCCCCCTCCTCCTCACACCAATTTGAGCACTCAAGCTCGGACAACCCCTGAAAAAATCACTTCTCCACTTCCCTAGAAACATCCTAGAGGTTCCTGTCTTCCTCAAAGACCAATTTTAGTGCCCTAAGAGGAGGTCTCAAAGATGCGCTTCAAAGAAGAGGTAATTACCGTTACCAATTCTTTCATCTTTATTTCTTCTTCCACTTCTTCTTATTAGGTTTTTTCATTATGAAGTAATAACATCAGTATCACTAATATACTGATATGTTATTTTATGTATGAAACAACCCTATTTCACCATCTATCCATCCTACGGAAAAAGAAATCACTGCGCGTGCGTACGTACTGAATACCGTCTCCACGCCGTGGTGTAATCTATTTTCCACAACCACCTTACATGGATGGGTATAATGGTGTAAAGAATAACTATACATAGTTATTAAAACATCATATTTATTCTGATATATTGTATAATCCACTCCAATTCAATTCAATAATTATGGAAATGATATCATCGCTCGTGCGTACGTACGGACTACCGTCTCCACGACGCGATGAGATTCATTCTCAATGATTAACCCTTCATGAATGATTATAAAGTATATATAATAAGTAAAAATGCAATATATGACCTAATAATGATACTGGAATTATTTATATTTATATGTATGTCATCTACTTAATTCCATTCAATTCAATAAGGAAACGAAAACAGCGTTCATGCGTACGTACGGACTACCGTCTCCATGAACGGTGTTTTTCATTTTATTTATCTATCTATTATATATATATATATATACTGAATATATATGATATATAAATCATATTTTATATTCTGGAAGTAATTAAATCATGATATAAGTAATAATTATGTCAAGAACAACAAGTCAAAACACCTACGATAAATGAAACGATTTTACCCAAAACGCTTCTTTAACATGGAATTTACAAAAGAACGGGTAATATGAAGTCATAAGTGGACCATATATGATATAATAACAATGAATATGATTCTGTAATAAGTCAATAACATGATTTAAATCATTATACAGGAGGTTGGGACACTTACAAAGCAAGTCAGACCTAAGGTAAGGGAAATATCACAATCTCATTTTTATCAGAGATTGTTTATACTATGGAATTTACTGGGGTGTATTTTATCATCCACATCCATGTTCCCTCAATATGTAATATTGTTTCCATACACTTACAATAGTTTAAATCCAATTTTACCCTTTTGTGAGTTTTTATTAAAGAATATGAAAGGAATCTTTTTTCGTTTTTTTCGTACGAGGTACTTTTTGACTTTTCCGACAAAGGTACGAAGAATGTTTTTTTAACTTATATGGCATGAACGGATTTTTAAAAACATTATTTCCAAGAAGCATCCTTTACAAGATTTCACGTTTATTTTTAATCAACTTATTTTAGTTTATAATTGTATGACATGTTAAGAAAAGAAAAGTGTTTTTGAAGAAGAAAGGATATTTTCCTCAAGAATGGAGTTCAAGTATTTTATCAAAATTATTTTCCATCTAAGATAATAAAAGGGTTCTGTTTTTATCCCTATTATTACATGGATTTGATTATGTTGTGATGGAAATATTTTTATGAATTCCTTTATCTTATATGAATAGTTTTATGATGTCATGATGTTTCAAGAATCCCATTTTTGTTACATGTGTTATGCGATGATGTATGATTTATGATTATGTGGTACACATAAGAAAGGATTCATTATAAGATGGGTAGGACCTATATCTCCCTCCAATGCATTGGGTAAAGATTTTATATCTCATGAGATAGACAGGGCTGGAATGGTAGGTTATACCGGTTCAGTGAAACAGGACTGAAACGAGGGTTACTCGATTCAGAAAGGGACGTTGTCCACTAAGATAGTCTTGGCAATGAGTCTTGAATAACAAGAAATGATTCTCTATGATTATGTGTGAATACCACAAAGTTTCATGTTTTAAGTTATGATTATTGTGATTACATTTCACTGCCATGATTTACCCCATGTTATGAAATTATGATCTCTTTTGCATGTTAAGAATTTCCAAAAGTTATGTGCTTATGTATATGATGTGATTGATATTTCTTTTGTTTACCCTTACTGAGCATTTGAGCTCACCCTTTTATGTTTTCTTTTCCCCAGGATATAAAGAAAGGTTTTAGGTAAAAAAAAGGAAGATCTTTATAGGAAATGTTGAAGATTATTCACCACGATTAGAAGATTACGTTCCGAGTTTCCAAAGACACTAAACTATTACGATCCTTGTGTGTGTGTTTTTGTTATGTACTAAGTATTCCGCAAAAGTAATGTAATGTCCATGTACGTCAAGCTTCGGGTCTCTACAGGGATGTTTCCTCTTGAAATGTTTCACCACTGGCAAGTTCCTCTGCGGTTGATCTGGATGATCTCGTGCATGGATACCACCACCATTTATTGCTTGATTCAACTGCGCCATTACTGAAACAAACTATTCAGTTCCAATTTTGACCATCTCAGGATGCTGATTCTAAAGTTTATTTCCTTTTGTATGCCTTCCTAGCACTGCTTCCCAGTTTCCTCGGTGGAATACCATTCTAAACAAACATGTCTTAGATAAAGCAACATTGTAATCTTCAAATTCTATATCATTTCAATTTGACCATAAAAAAATATTTTTGGATAATCATTTAATATAATTATAACTCCTAAAGTTATCTAAACCGACATTTGATACCAACTATAAGGCCCCAGCCTTAAACATTACTTAATATTGAGTTACTTCAAGAATACACGTTGAGGGTCTTTTTAGGTTTAGAGTTTTAGAGAATTAGATCACAAATCATGCATTACATTCCACATTTAAACAAAGTGGTTACATAAAAGATAGTATTCATTTTTTCCCATCAACAGAAACATATTCAAAATAAAACATGGATTCTTTCTTGACACTTTTTTAACACTATCATCATATCAAGTACCCTTTCCTTGACCTGTGGAAAACATTTCCAAAACATGGGATGAGCATAAAAAAGCTCAGTAAGGGATATTAAAATATGCAAAGGAAACATGAGTACATGTATACATAAGAATCAATGAAATCATACTCTACTCATAAAACATAATCACTTTAACATACCTCATCAAATCATGAATAAATCATAGAAATCAGAAGACATAAAGGTAACTTGAGGCATTCATAACATTCTTACGTTGGGAGTAACCCTCTTGGTTACATTTGGAATACCCATCACATTATATTATCAAAGTACCTTCGGAAAAACCTTAACTATTAACTCCTTCGCGTTACCAAGTGCATTGGAGAGCTACATCGGGATCACCCACCCTTAGTTTATCACGGAACCACCCGTCTTAATAATCATTCCCAAGAACCATAACATAATCATATCACATAAAAAATGCATAAAGGAAACCTAAAATTTCCACATTTCAATCACAAGATATCAATACAACACATTGATATAATAAAAAAATTATGAAAACCATTTTCAATACAAAAATAAAATAAAAGTAAAACATGGTATTAATTTTTCATTTAAAAAAAGGTATGGCTTGTAGAGGAAGCCGAAACTCAAATAATGGTGAAGGTGGTGGAGAAGTCATTGTCGCCGCATAAGTACGACAAAAAAATTTCCTTTTTTCATTTAGTAAAACACTTCGTATAAAAACATATTCCTATTGAATAAGCGTAAAAGTAAAAGGGGTTTATACACTGCATAAAATAAAGTTGTGTATAAGATAAAATATGCCTCAATGAATGGAGATTGAGATGAAGTACCATACCTCGGGTCCGACTTGACTCGATCGTTCTTTAACATCCTAAATAGTAAACTTGAGTTAATTTCTAATTTCTTAAGAACCTTTTTTTCAAGTTCATTATTCCTTTTATATCACTTATTACCATGTCATGAACACTATGTAATTATTTAAGTTAAAAACGGTCGTTTTAACGATCATTGGTACTTGAGTCAAAAATATGCTCTTTATAATTACAAGTGGTTCATGTATCCAATATATCCAGAGTTATACTCATGATGTATATATCATATATATAATATATATCCAGTATGTACATGCATTTATAATATTACATAATCATTTAGAGGTAAGATATGAAATGCACCGTTCATCGAGACGGTAAGCCGTACGTACGCATGAATGCTACTTCCATTTCTATTTCATATTTAATGGAATTAAAACATAATGATGCAAAATAGTATTATAATTCCAGTATTTTATCATATATAATATCATTCAATATATACTTTATACGTACCACATAAGGTATTAACGAATCAAATCACTTTTAGGGGGCGGTAGTCCGCACTTCCTAAAATGAAGATATCACGTTTACCCATAATGGAAACCATAAAGGTATGACATAAATGAAAAATACAGAAGCTTAAGTAAAACATAAACATATTATATATCATATATAAATATATTGTAATCTTAATGGCCACCTTTTAATATGTTAATAGAATATTGAACAATCATCGTTTCGTGAGGCAGAAATTCGCCACCCATGGAAATAGTATGTTCTTTAACCATTAGATGTAGGTGTGTGTTAGTGTAGATCAAATCCTTCTTATAACAACATAATATTATATGTAAGATATTTTTTTTGTTACAAAAGAAATGAATAAAAAGATTTTAGGGGGTTGGAGAAGCAAAATAAAACATAAGAACACAATAGAAGACACTACCATTAAATCAGGTAACTCTTTTTGATTTGAGCTCAAAGGCTTACTTGAGAAGACTTTGAACCAAAGTGAGGCTTCTAAGAGTTATAGAGGGATGTGGAGAGACAAAATGGGTAGGGTTTGGCATAGCCAAAGGCTGAGGATGTGTGGGTAAGGTGGTAGAGGAGGGGGCCTTTTATAAGAGGATAGGAGGGGCACTATTGGAATGTTAAGAAAATATACTTTGTTATAATATGATTTTCGTATAACAAATGTCCCACAATTATAAATTTCGAGGATAAGGTTATAAGGGTTCGAAATCCACTGATACAATAGGCTTTTGATAAGTGTAGTTTTTATATTTTACATTATATTTTCATTTTATTTAAATCGTTAAACAATGTGTTAATCGCTGCATCATCATGGTGTTATAAATAATTTAATTTATTTAATGTCTAAAAATTATAAAAAAAATACTCTGATGTAGGAAATCTTTTTATCATTCCAATTACTATTTATAGTCAAAAATCTGACTTGTATAACCCCATTTCAAAATTGTTTTAGAAAAACAACTCATGTTTGTGTCATTTTTACTTTTACATTAAATAAAAAGCATTAATGTCTTTATCTTACCCAAGTGGCTCCATGGGGTCCCAAAAATCGACCCATGGGTTGTATTGGTCGGCCATGACACATCCAATAAGTGTAGGACATGTTTCTAGTTAATTTCATATTATTAAAACATTATATTTACCTTAAATTACACTAATTAACTGTAATCGCTATTAAAAACTTAAAAGGTACTATTCACCAAAAAAATTATTTTAATCCCATTGAACCACATTTTACTTCTTAATGACAACCATGTATGTTGGATTTTTGAAATTCAAAACACATAGGTTGTAAAATTTTATTTAAACGGAAAATCAGTTTTTATAAGTACCACTTAGCGGTTTCACTATTCATCAAAAATTGATGTTTTTCAGAAAAATACAAAAACTTCACCCTAATATATATTTGATATTCCGAATTCAAAAATGAAGTCTATTTTACAAAATTAAAAACATATAAGTTACATTAATTAATTTAATAATTAATTCCCGCTGTTAGAGAAAATAGCGTGTTTTTGTGAAACAATAAGTATCAAAAGATTGACACTAGTTTAAGACAAATTTCAAAGTGAAATTAATTCCAATGACCACCATTGGATTAAATGGTAAAAATATATTCTAATTGAACTTTAAAACCAATTCAAAAGATAATATAATCATATAAATAAATTAGATTAAAAATAGGTTTTGAATTAAAATACATCATTTTTCACTATTCATTAAAAAAAATGAAATTTATCGGAAAAATACCAAAAATTTATCCAAAGTAAATTTCAATGTCTCAATCATAAATAATAAGTTTATTTTGACAAATAGTGCTTATAAAATTGTCAAAAGTTTTATTTAAAAATGGTTTTCCATCAAAAGGCAGTAAAACAATCTTTTAAAAATATTAGTGTATTTCATGCTTAAGATTGGATTTATTCTCATTTTAAGCCTCTAAAACACTATCTAATTCATTAATAGACATAGATGAAAATATCTATTATTAATTACTTACTTGGTATGTTACAACTATAATTGTTATCAAACAAATTTTTAGTTACCTCTGGAAACTATAATCTGAAAATTTTAGTGACAACACAAGGGACATGACTAATTATAAGTTAACATCCTAATGTTTTTGTAATTATCATGCATAGATAAGGTGAAAACTATGGTTTCATATATTGAAAAAAAAATTTATTTAAACATAAAAAAACTAATTTTTCATAATGATGTGGTTTCCCACTATGATTATTATTTCTCAAACTATCATTTTTTGTTTTTGTTAATGGATATAAAAAAATTGTTAATACTGAATGTGGGAGATAATGAAATTATTTTCCTCTTAAGATATTAATTTTTTTAATATCAGGTAAAAAACATTTTTTTGATTATTACACATATTTATTGTGATATTAATCATTTTGATCTTCTAAATTATCAATGGAGGGTAAATTTTTACATCAATACACTCACGAGGAAACATCTACCTTATTTGGTTAGGTCTATTGATCCACTAATATCGAATAATCGATTAGTACTATTAAAAATAAAAAAATCATTATACAATGTTCATAACATTAAAAAGATATTTTTACTTTTCATCAATTTGATGATGAAGTAGATCAATGGTGGAATATTATAAATAGTATAATGATACTGGGAGTAATTTACTCTATTGAGTAGGATTAGTCTGTGATCTTATTTTTCAATTAGTACCTTCCTCTTATTCTTTGTTTGAATGTTGAGAATCAATCACTTAACTCAATTGATATGGATAATGAATCTTTTAGTACATAAGTGGTGAACTTTATAAGGTTTCTGAGACATTCTTCTGGCTTCATCATTCAATCTACAAGTAAGGTTGGTCAATTCTTTAGAGTCCTAAGTCCATGTCTCTAAAGGGTGTTAGGATAAGATACTTTATCAGATGTGAAGAAATAATTATATGTTCTATTAGTTATGAGATAGTTATTTTATTTTCACATTACTATCAGGGTTTTGATAATAATAATATATAGATGGAATTCAATGGAAATTCCAAAAAAACATGAATTAATGAATATAAGAAATCATTTATCCTCCAAATGTGGTATAAAACACTGGGAAAATTGTGTTAAGGGGAACAGTAAATGGCTTATCTGTGTAAAGGAATGTCATCAGGAAATTCAACGTATATAAAATTGTAGAAAAATTATTAAATGATGTGAATAGAGAGATTTATATATAGAAACCACCACCCACACTACATTGTTTCAAATAAAATGAATATGGGAATTATACTGAAAATTTAATGAATGAAAATTATGATGACTATGACCAATATTAGGAACCAGTTAAGCCTAAAGATAATGTAAAATATCACGGGATCATTATTTCCATTATGTGTTTTGATAAGTATGTTATTAAGGGAAACATTTAATAAAACCTAGAAAATCTAATATCTTATTTGATTCTAGTTTTACCCACATTTTTATATTGAGTAATTTTATACTGGTTCCAAAATAATTCAAGAATTATTAGACATTGAAAAAGAAATGAACACTCTTATTGGTATAATGATCATGTCTGAAGTCTATGATTCTTCTCTTCTTGATGTTTGTAGAAATATGCTTCCCACAAATCTTTTTATTCTCACCCTATTTTACCTTGATGTTTTCAAAGGAATGTATTTTTTTTAATAAATCCCATATAAATTGTATATGAAATTAAGTCACATTTGATGTTCAAAACCAACCTATGATATTCTATCAATGTGAAAATAAATATGAACTCCCAATGGAAACTAGATATGTTGTATAGCTATTGATTTATATTAGCCAGAGATGATTATATCAAATGGATGTGGGTAATGTCAGGATCGATGATATGTATAATTTGTGGTTTTTTTAATTTATTTCTATTATATATTCATAATCTTCCAAGACATTTTGAATTTCAGTTTTCAATAGAAATCATGAACTATGCTACATCAATTTTGATGACTCCATATAGAATTTTTATCATTATGTTTTAGGAATATGATAAGTGAATCGTGGAAAATATTTATTAAATATTCATTCAAAAAAAAGTTACTATCTAAGGTTATCATCCTATTTTTATGAATAATGATAGATCAATGTAACTTTGTACTGATTATCAAGAGCTTTTAAAAGTTCAATATCAAGAACAAGTATCATCTACCCCATATCGGTGAATTGTTTGATCAATAATAAAGAGATCGATAATTTTCCCAGTTTGACCATTATTCTAAATATCATCAATTAAGGTCCAATATAGAGTATATACTCAATATAGTAGTATAATTTCATATAAGTTATGGACTACGTAAACTTTTATTGAAAATATTTATTTTTACTAATGTTCATGCTATCTTCAAGGATTTAATGAATATATTCCTTAGAAATTACCAGGATGGTAGTTTTTATAGACAATATAATCATATAACACAAAAGTAATGATGATAACTAATATAAAATTGTGATTGTAATGAAGACCTAGTAAATGGATAATTTAAATGAGAAATGTACCAAGTGGGAATATTGGCTACACAAAGACTCTTTTTTGAAATATATAATATCTTGATAGGGTTTATCTATGGATCCATAAAAGATATTAGTTATTTAATGATGTACTAGATCAACCATTATGACTATAATCAATAGTTTTTTGGTTATAGTGGACATTATCAACACTTTGTGGTGATTTTATCATGACTATCTAATACACTCACTGTATTAACAATAAAGGGAGCCATGTTCCATTTAATAGATGCATATGAGTTTAATTTCATATAAATGATGTGATTGCTATTAAATTAACATTTAATTATAATACCCTATTGTTTAGATGTTTTTTGTAATTTATATGGATAAATAGAAGAAGTTAAAGTTAATCATTCATGTAAAATGATATGGTTAAAGACTTTGACCCATGAAAATTGAAGTTTTGTTAAAAAATTCAACCAACACATGCTATAGAGATAACTATAGTATTTTTTAATTAATGATAAGGATAAATTTACTTTATAGATAAATATTTGTTATATATACTATTCATAAATATATGAAATATTAAATAAATCAAAAAGTGTTTAATATGAACCAATGAAGATGTTTGGAGTTGATTGATGATTATGAATTATCAATACATATCCTCCATAGGAAAGTGAACATGGTGGAAGATGATTTGAGTTTAAATGATCATTTCTACTAATCCATGATGAGAATCACAGAAGATCTAATGTTTATGGATTCAAAATTCATGGTTATGAAAATCTATAATTAAGGGGATAAATATTATCCTTCTCAAATTATTTTTCAACTATCTATATGTGTGAGGATTAGATAGGTGCAAAAAAATATGTGACTGAAAGTTATTTTTTATTGAAAAGATAAGAAAAGACCACTGCACCAACCATTCAAGGAGGGAAAATGATTTAAACCCAATTAATCCCCTTGGACTACACTCTTCCATTCAATGGGACAAGAGTCTAAACTATAAAAAAAATAATCATCTCCCCATCATGCCCACCCATCCTACCCATTGTGTCCACTATTAAATTGGATTCCCTCCAACTGTAATAGACCATGCTCCCCTAATAGGTCCCTCCTAGGAATCAGAAAATAAGATAAGTCAAATCCCAAGGGATCACCTCACATCCCTAAAAAACCCTCACTAGGACTTCAGAGCCAGATTCAAACTCAGCCACCCAAAAACCCCATCTTCTGCAAACCATCAGCCCGGATAGAAGGGCATGCACTTCCACTCTGAATGAGTTTCCCAGATAGTAAAAAGCATTGAAACCAATATTAACCGAGACCCAAGAGTCACGAAGAATCCCACCACCACTTATGAACCATTACATAAAAGAGACATCCATATTTAGTTTAATCCCACTGATAGGGGGATTCCATCAAATCCAATATCCACTCCTCTTATTCGGATTATGGGGCTGATTGGTGATGTTGCAAATGGACATTGAAGCCTTCCCTCCTTTCACCAAAAATGCCAGCTCAGTGATGAGAGCTCTTAATTTCATATGCATGAATAAAAGAGAGTGACAGGATCCTAACCGAATGCTATTACAAGCCTCCCAAATGATCCAACATATTTCCACAAAAATGATCGCCTGAGCGGAGCACTCAAAATTCTGGTTCTCGGTCCCGTGGAAACATGCAGCAAAAAATCCCATCATGTAATTTGATTATCTATCCATATCTAGGTTGGAGATGAATGGGGACCATAAGTGAAAATCCTAGTGGCTCTGGATGAACAGATACAATGTCGAATCTGTCCTTGGGTTCACACAATAGTAGCAGCAGGAGGCCATGGAGAACACCTTTTCTGTATGTTCTCTTCTAATGGAACATCCTTATTTCTGATCTGCCAGACAAGGAAGATCATTCTCATAGGGATCTCCTTACACAAAACAATTTGTTTCCACACATCCGAAGCCTCATCCTCATGGAATATTCCCCTATAGTCCCTTATGTTAAACTTTCCCGTACCTGATCTAGTTACGTAGCAGGTATCTGGTTCATCACTCATGACAATATTTTCGATGATAAACATCTGTTGAGGATTCAATGCCGCTTTAATGATGTAAAACTATTTCATTGACACACTGACTGAAATATCCACCACAGGGATACCAGGGAACTCCATCCTTTCACCAGCACAATAGGCTTCCTAGGAATTGATGTCTCTCATTCCAATAACCCACTATGTGTAATCATGCAGCACCTCGATGTGTGAATCCATGGACCTTTCCAAAACTGTCATACCACATTTCCCACTCACTCCCCGTTGAGGTCCATAAAGTGACTTGAAGAACTTTTCCCATAGATTTTCCATAGTAAGGATCTCCTAAGCCATCCGACCTTTCATTCCCATGATAGTTTCATTAATATCCCGAAGCCCGACCCCCCTCCCCCCTTCGGCGACAGGAATTGCCAAATGCTGCCAGGAAGCCTAGTGACTTTTCCCAACCTTTGTCGCATCCCAAGGGAAGGAATTCAACATTATTCCCATTTTGAAAAACATAAATTTTTAAGGATTAATAATGGATAAAAAATTCATCGGAATATATGTGAGCACGTTGTTGATCAACGTGACCCGTCCTCCAAATGAGAAAAGCATATTCTTCTAGCTGAAAATCCTTCTCAGCAACAGGTCCAAAATATCATCAATGTGTTGCTTCTTAAATTGTCCACATGAAATTGGGACACCAAGATACAGAATTGGTAATAAACTTTGTTGACAGCTAAGGATATCCTGAATACCTCAACATCTTCAAGCTAAGCATTTTTTTGAAATGAAGGTATGACACTTTGAGGGGTTGATAACATGGCTGCTAAGTGGACCGTATTTATCAAATATCTCCTTGAGAATAAATATAAAATGATAAAATTTTCAAAATATACATTGTTGAAGTCATATGGTTTCATGGAGTACTACATTAAATTGTTTATAATACGGATTTGAGGTTTAACTCTTTGTTCTTGTAAATTCTTTAGCATGAACTGGATACAGAGTTAATATTTAGTAATTATTTTCATCATCATATAGATTGACAATATATAAAACTAAAAAACCCTTATAGTTTGTGATGAAATCCATTTCTCTGTATTTCAAATGTGCAAGGATCAAAAACATCCTTCGGAATATTTCTCATACAATAATAGCTTTCACTCAATCATTTAGATCCCTCCTTATGAGGCACACATTGGAAATATATGTCAAACTATGACATGTTTATATGAAGTAGGATAAATAAATATATTGGGTTTGGATATACCTATTATAATGGTAGATAGTTTCATATCCAATAAGAAACATATCAACGAATCTAAGAATTGACAGAAAAGTTATGTTAATAGTCATCAATGAAATATAGAATTCAAAGTTAGTAAAAAAGTGTTCCAGTTAATTTCCCCAATGAATAAGTTCAAAAGAATTATAAATAATGTAATTTTGTTCCACATGTATATTTCCCCCTTTGATATTCTTGATAGTTTAGAGATGGTGGTTTTTCACTTGGCACTTCCATCAAACCTCTCTCAAGTTCACAATGTATTCCATTTAACTCTCCAGATGATGTGGATATATGATCTATCAGATGAATACAACTCAGATTTTGTATCTCTAGAGAATGATATTTGTTATGATAAAAAACTAGCTTATATCATGGATTGTAGTCATAAAGTTATATGGAACATAACTACCCAACAGGTTAATGTTCTCTAGAGGAATAAGAAATTTAAATAAGAAACTTGGGAACTCTAGGATGTGATTAAATATATATATCTTCATTTTTATTTCTGAGTGAGAAAATTTCATGGGTGACATTAATTTTAAGGATAGTATAGTGTAACACCCTAATATTTTATGATATATTTATTTTCAAATATTTTCTTTAGCATCTGTAAAACATAACCCTCATTCTAAATAAACCATAATATAGTACACCTTTATAACCTAACCATTAAAATGAATTGGATGAATAGTAATAACTAGATTATGAAAAAATATGATTTAAATATGTATAAAATAAATTAATTGTTTATAAATTTAACTAAAAATAAAATAACATAATATTAATCTAATAGTGATGTTTTTCTAAGAAGTTGCTTTTATATGGAAAATTAACTTTTATAATACAAAATTAAATGAATCACTATTTTTGTATGATCTTAATGAAATTTATATAATATTTATTTAATAAATTTTTTTATGATTTATATAATATTTTTTCAAGGAATGGGATAATAATAAATCTCGTTTTTTTTCTTAAAAATGATTTTATTCATGTTTTGTGCTCTTATTTTAAATTTATAATCTTCCAATTATGTAAATTGAATCTTGAAAATTGTATTTCTTATTTTAGTTTTTGGATCAAGTTAGTTTAATAATTCTCATTTATTTTTTCCATTACAAACATAAACCCTAGTAAAAAATTTCACCTCAATAAGGATAAAAGGGGTTAAACTAGGATAAATTTTTTAAGGCTTTATAATTCCTCTAATGCATTATTTTATCCTATTTTATGAATTTATTTTTTCTATTTACATCCATTACATGAAAATAATTCTACATCATTCCGGTTTAATTTCATTATGACCATTATATAAATTAATGAAGGAATAAATACAAAATTTTACTCTCCTAACTTTAATAACTCCAAATTTTTATTATAATAAAAAATAGAGGATAAGTAAATTTATAAATTTTTATTTTAGTGATTAATTAATATTTATAAAGGATATTTATTTCTATTTTTAATTTATAGTATATTTATATTAATTGTTTACGCAACACCAACACATTATTTATTCAATTAATAGTGAATTAAGATAAATTATTTTAAAAACATGAAAGTCATTAAAATTTGGTGGAATTATTTTTATTATATGAGTTTTCTAGTTGAATATAAAATTTTTTTATTTATAAAAGGATTAGATTCTAATTACACATTTTTATTGTTGTCTTTAAAATCAAATCAAATTAATAATGTCAAAAATAAAAACATTAAATTATATGAAAACAATAATTTATTAAACTATATAAAAAAAATATTGAATTTGTACAAGGGGTAATAAATGGCCTCAAATCTCATTTAATTTCTATTTATGAACCAATTATTACATTATATGTAAAATTATAAAAAATTATCATTGAAATATAGTAAATGTCGTTATGGTCAAAACTATTTAATAATGGGTTTAACCAAATAGATATTGTTTAAAATGACACAAAGTATTTATGAATTTCATTGGGTGTTGTTTATTTTACCATATATTCATTTTAATTTAATATTTATCGATTTTGATAAATTTTTACTAAAAATGACTTAATTATATTTTAATATTTTCAGTTATTTGAAGTGTTCTTTTCAATCCATTGTAAAAGGACACCCCTTCCCCCTTATATATATATATCACTTTGAGTCATATATATCAAACATATCATGGAAAATATGTCTTAAAATCATTATAAAAATTATAATGGTTTTTTTCAAAACACAAACCATAGGGTCTCTATGAGGAGATATACTATTGTTCTTAAATAATTGAATCCCAGTAACTAATCACTTTCTTTTTACCTATTATTATTCCTCCTATAAATCTATGGTGTTTTTTAGAAATAATATATTTAGTATCCTTAATATTCGGAGATGTTATTATGACAATTAAACCATCATTATCCATCCAATTTTCTATCACATGAAAAATTATAATGTCACTTGTGCGTTTGAATGGACTACAACCTCCCCAATGAAATGTGATTTATTTTTCATTTCTTCTTTACATGGATGGTAATATTGATATATATAATAAATATATGTTATATATGAAATAATATTGACTTTGTAAAGGTTAAATATTATTTTGTGTTCTTTTTTCCATTCATCAACATGTGATAACAATGTTCATTCTTACGTACGACATATCGTCTCCATGAACGATGTAATTCATTCATAAATATATGATTTTATTTATAAATATATGTAAATATATATATATATATATATAATTCATATAATTATAACCATTATATAGATGATATATCCATGATAAATGTATATTGAAACTAAACAATCATGAAAAACGAAGCCCTTTTAACCAAGAAGAGTGATTTTAATAATGATTTGTTAATAAATTGATGGTTAATAATTATAATTAATCCATATATAGTATAATATATATTATTATCGTTATAAAATATATTTTTAATAAATATTTAATTATTATAAAGGAGTTTCAAACATGTACAGTGGCTTTCAAACCTAAAGTAAGGGTATTATGTTATAATGACATTGTTTAACCGGATTATTTATATTATGATGATTAAATATTATAATATAACTCTCAATAACATCATTAAATTTCTCATAGGTATGGATATTTCTATAAATATAATTTTCCTTACATTTTTATCCCTTTATAAATTCACTAAATCAAGAGAATTTTTTGAAACAAATATGAATATATTTTTAACATTATTATGAGATTATTTAATGTTATCTTAACCGATGATTCAATTTTAACAAAATACATTAGAATTATTTTTCATACCATTTTCCGAATGAGTTAATTATATATTTTTTTTAAAAGGTATCAAATGACTGTTTTATTTTAACATATATGAATTGAATAGAATTTCCTACCATCATGAACATGAAATACTTTAAAGATTAATTTTCATGTATATGATTTTATTTTCAAATAATATTTCTCCTATAATATTATTAAAATATTAATCTATTAAAGAATAAATTAAAAACAGAAAAGGGTAATTTCCTCGACAAATTTTCAATGTGATCTTATAAGGGGATTTTCATCTAAGAGGACATAATTTTTTTTACTTTTAACTTATTAAGGATATAATTAAATGATATATTCCTTATGTTTTCTTTGTATTTTTTATTATTGTAATGATATGATGTTTATCAAAACTATTTCGTTTCTATAGTTAATTTAATCATAAATGATGAAATGTTTATGAAAGCCATTTCCTTTCCAATTGTTTTTCTATGAGGAAATGTTTATAAAACCCCTTCCCATTTTATGGTTTATGATATTATGAATATTTCATAATATTGTGCACAAATATGTGTAATTTTAATTATTTGGTAAGTGTTCAAGTAATTTATATCCCTCCAATTCCCTAGGTGAAGAAGGATATCTCAGGATAGAAACTGGACTGGAGTGGGAAGTGAACATAGTTTATCAATGGTCTCCTACCACTATGATAAACTTGTGATTAATCTATGACTAATGAGATGGAATAAGGATTGAATTAAATACACTTTGATAGTCTTTGAAATCATTATTTTCTATAAAGTAATGGATTTTCTATTCATATAATTATGCAATAAATTTAAGTATTATGCAAGAATTATTCTCAAATGGATAATGTTTTATTATTCCTTTATGATTTAAATCTTATGAACATTAATTATCTATTCCGTGAATAATGATTATGATCATATATATATATAGGTTATGCTTTTAAAATTTTATATTAATTTAATAATTGCCTTATTTTTATGATATATTTAATTTATAATTTATTTCTCCATCTTCACCAAGATTGATTATCTAATCTCACTCTTTCTTATGTTTCCTTTTGTCATGTTATAAAGAAAATTATTTGGTATGATATGTCTAAGAAGGGTTTTAGCTATGAAGAACTATGTTGAAGATAATTTAGATCCCTAACGAACAAGTTTCTTATATATCAAGTTTTAGAAAGATATAAGACTGGTATAAATACAGAATGGATCATTATGTTATGTAATAAATATTCATCTATTAAAATGTAATATCTTTGTATGAAACACATTGGTCCCTGTATAGACTATATGTACTTCTGGGGTATCCCTGATTATTATCATAATTTTATGTTTTGATGATATGAAAAGATCAGTATGATTAGGATCACATGTCTAAAGATACAACATATCACTCATTTGATATGTATTAGTAAGATTGTATTCATATTGACTGGATAAGAGTATAAAACATGGATATTCATGTAAGTTTCATTATTATTAATTAAGTGAATATTGGTTATGGATCCAGTACAAGAGAAATTCCTTACTTTTATACACCTATTTGTATGGTCCGTGTAGATCATGTATATTGATAAGATAAAATACATGGTTTTGATACACAATGGTAATAGTTTATCAGAAAAGAAGGTGTTTCTATGGTCCCCTCAGAATATAAAAATATTTATTACTACTGAAACTATATTTAATTACCATGGAAATAGAGTCCAATAAATCAAGGCCCCCTCCTCACTCCCTCATTACATGACCACTCCCATATTTTCAACCTCTTCAATATATCACCAATGTCAATTCCACTTTTCTGATTAGCATCTAGGCTTTCACCCCTCCTCTATAGATTGAACAACATGGAATCCCTCCTCCACATCTTATTCCTTATCCAAATCAACTAATTTATTCAATGTTACTATATAAAAGCATAATTCCATCAACACATTCCCAAATGCAAAATATATGCCCCCAAATTGAATTATTATGTAATCCATGTTTTTTTATATATTGAAACGAAATTAATTGATGTTTTTGTATTTTAAAATATGATTTTTTGAACATTTTTCGGGGTTGTTTGGGAAATTTTGTGTTCTATATTGTGTTATTTTTAATTATATTGAATAATATACATTTAATTTTATTTTATAGTTCATATTGGAATAATTTTAGATTAATTATGAGAGATATAGGATTAATATTAATTAATAATAATTTGATGTTAAAATTTTAAAAAGTTCCCAAAATATTTCCATTGAAACTAATTTTATCAACACCAATTAAAAAATAGTAATTAACAATCTTTCTCTGCAAAAAACATTTTTTACATAAATTTTCTTATGTAAATAAAAATTTATTCTATGTGAATAAATTTATCCATTTTATATGCGTCACATTACATTCATTTCAAAAGAAATATATTATATCAATATTTTTAGATACTACAATGATTACCATAAAATAAAAAAATGGGATTACCAATTAAATCGTATCATATCATGGTCAAATATCTGGATCCCATATCCTCTTATCAAAATGGTAAATAAAAAAAATAGTACTGTGAAATAAGATAATTATATGTCATATAAATTATAAAATCACCACCCCTCTTCACCATATAATGTAAATGTATAGATATCATTTCACACTTATTGTATTTATTTTTATGGAATTATAAATTAGAAATTGTGATTCTAGCTATTAAAAGTGCATCACTGAATGGTTACAGAATTAAAAAAATTTTATATTTAATGTAATCAATAAATATAGTTTTATGTTAGTGAAAATTGTGAATACATGATATATATATATGCCAAAAAATATAATAAATCTTAATTATAAAAAACAATGTTCTTGAATATAATTATTAATGAAAAAATTCTAACTCATTGTTATTTAAATTTAGTGGTACTGATATATGTTAGGATCAAGACATAAATAATGTTTTATCATTAAAATTTCATTATTCATGTTGTTTTGAAATTACTTAATTTCATTTTCTTTTAAAGATTAATTTTAAAAATTATTTTTTGTACTTTTTTATTTTTCAACATAACATATTTGTAAATAGAAAATATTTTTTATATTTGAATGGATAGAGGTTTCATGTAAAATTATTATTTGATCTAAAATGAGTTCAAAAAAAACATCAATTAGTTTTGGAATTTTTTACAAAATAAAATATATAGTGGAATAATATTATTCCCTTATTATGATTTTGTTTGGAAAACCATTGTTAACTATGGAATAAGTGAGTTTCCCTACCACAAAAAAACATAGTTTTTGAAAAACTGGTCAATTGTGGTATCAATATAAAGAGTATGTTCAATTGGATTGTCATTTTAAAACTAAAAAAATGTTGGAATGCAAATTTTTTATATATTCCTTTTTAATTAATTTTTGAAGATTAATCTTCATGTCAGACAAAAAAAGTGGAAATAAATATAGGTATGAAATTTTCATCAGATAATAATGATAACTATGTCAACCGAAGTTTGTTATACAAAATATATCATGATTTTAAATATAAGAATCCACAACCACAACAAAAAAGATCAAGTGTTATAGGGAATTTGGGATAATAGTATTGAAATACATCAACATAATCAAAAGCTACATCATCATTATTTTAATCAATATTTTCACATCCCATCAATAATATCACATCCAACTATTATCCTAACCAAATAGTGACAATACCCAAAGAGAATTTTCAATCCCCTTTGGCAGAAAACACGAACCAAGGTATCCAATAAAAACAATATTGAAATAGTTTACCAAAATGAAATGATATACAATGAATATATATATATATAAAGAATATAAATATATAATAATCAAAAAGGGTTAGAGTTTCCATGATATAATCAATGGTAGGACGATAAAAACAATGTATACATCCACAAAAACTAACAATAATAAAGAACATCAAAAACAATCAAATGCTATACCATGGGATATGTGGGTAACAAACTGTTATCTCACCACCAACTATGAATGCATGTATAAAAACCTCCAAACCTCACTCTAGTGACTTTCCATTTACAAAATTAGATAAAACAATGTCTACATACCCACAAGGGAGTGTGTTGGATGTGAGATAATTAGGCTTAGTAGGTTCCCAGCCAAGTGTTTCATAACTTATCTTTATTAAACTATACCAAAATTCCCAATCTAATAAAACCTCAGCATGATAAAAAATTACAATTTTTTTTCAAAATAATGGTAATTTATTGTCATTTACCATAGTTAGAAAATAAAATCTGGGTAATAATGTTTAAAATCCTAATTCCCACAAACAATTTACATTTATCCATGAATGTGGAATTTTATATCATGCTAAAATAGTATTAAATCCAAAGCCTAATGGTAAATGTACCTAAGATAAAAAAATATCTGGATAGATAGATCACATTTAACCAAAATACAAATGAATACTATTTCACACCCAAGTCCATAGATTAAATTCATCTATAAACCTAGGATAGAGGAACATAGTATAAATATGACCCCCTACATTTCGAAGATCATGTTCCTATATCCAAGGTATCTATGATCTTGGAATGAAAAAACATCCCAAAAAGTGACCCTCTATACAATTTCAATTGAATCTACCAATACTAAACCCTCTATATAAATATCCAATTCTACCATATTTTAAATATATGAAATCAATTTCAAATGGATTAGCACATTCCAAAAAACAATACAAAACACCCATTTTCATTAAAAACATGCTCTGAAAAAAAAATATGATTCCATTTTCCAATGATTTGAAATCCACTAATATCATTCCCAAATGAGGGGGATGAATTTATTTTCTCAAAAACCCATTTCAATCATACATAAGAAGGAAATTAATGGTTATTTATAGTTAATTTTAAAAATCATTTATAAAAAATCATTATGGTTTATAAAACATTATCTATAAATGAAACCACCTACCTCAATATCGGGTCACACACCACCTAAAATTGGATGCACTAACACAAAAAACTATGGTAATTCTAGAAAATGGGATAAAAGTCCATAAAAAAATTCCAACATTTTGAATATTATTTTCAAAATTGAAAGGGTCGACTAAAAATTTTGATCAAAACATACATCAAGAATAGCAAATAATACAGAAAATAATGAGGGAATTGACCTCCGAAATACAAAAACTAACTCAAGAACTCAAATATATTAAATAAATATTAGAAAAATATTAACAAATTATAAAAAATTATCCTATTACAGTTTTAATTAAATGAGAAATTATGTAAATTAGAATACGTTGGTCAAACATTTTAAATCCTTAACAACTGATATAACTAGGATAGAACCGCCACGATGATAAGATAAAAAGTTACAAGATCACTAAAGAAGACTATCTCTAATATAACTATAATATTATATTAATAAAATAGTGTTTACTATCTTAATTAAGGGTTTGGTGGGATAAAACATACATTTAAATAATTAGTTACCCACCCTTCTTGACACCACATGTTACCTGGTCACAATGACCAGCTAGTAGTGGGCCACTACTAGAATATAGTTGAAGATATCTAGCTTACCAGTTAGATAGTAAAGTCCCACTAGCTAACCACTGGCACCAGAATCCATATAGATTTATGTCTGAAGACACTTTCTATCTATTAGCTCCATGTGTTCATCATTCAAAATAAGTTATTTAAAATATCCCCTTTTTAACTTTCAACACCAATCAACCCAAAAAAACATATTAATGATAAGAAATTGCATATACCTTAACCAGGATGTTACAATTCTCCCCACCATAGGAATATGTATCCCCAAAATGACTCAAGGAAGAAGTGTTATCTGGAATGAGGTGGGGATACTGATCCCTCTCCCTTCATTCACAATCCCAAGTCTCTTTTGAATCTGATTTGTGACACTCTCAAATTTTGAATAGTGGAATAGAATAACCCATAAAGTATTTTTTTTGAGAATAAATGATCTATACTATCATTTTAAAAACATAATTTCCAAGTTGTAAGTAAATATCCTCACAACTCAAAACATGGGAGGGATCATGATCGTACTTCATGTCACACCATGACCAATCTTTTATTTTATTTTATAACTTTCGTTGACTTTTAAAATTTTGTTGGGGTTTTGGTTGATACCCGGAATAAAAAGTTTTGAGTCATGTTAAAAAGCACACTTTTTGAGTCAACGTCACTGAGCGCCCGGATGGAGCACGTTTTGGATACACTTCGGAGCTTCGCCCATGCAATGGCACAACCCTCTTATCTTCTAGAAATTAAAATGATAACTTTTGTAATTTGATGTGTTATTTATTATTGTTATTAATTTTATTATTTATGACGTTAACTGAATATCTATATATTTTATATTTTATCACTATTATTATTATTAAAGAATTTTTATTATTTGAATTATTATTTTTATCATTTTTACATTATTAATAGAGAATTTTTATTATTAAAGTTATTATTTTTACAATTTTCATATTATTATTAAGGTTTTATTATTATTAGGTGAATTATTAATATTATTCTTATTATTCTTATTATTATTATAGATTAAATTATTATTATTATTATTTTGTTTTTATTTGAATTTCATTCTTTTCTTTTTTCTTTTTTTCCTCTAACCCTTGAAGGCCACCCCATTTTTTTGTCCCTCTCCCTTTTCTCTCCCCCTTCCACATACTGCCACCCTAATCCTCTCCCTTCTCCTTCCCCCGCACGATACACCCTCCTCGCATCACTGCCCTACCGTGCCTCCTACCGGCCTCTTACCCGCAGCACCTGCCCCCCTTCTCCCAGACCGGTGACTCCCCCTTGGCCTGCCCATCTCCCTTTCTGCACAAGTCAAGCCAACATTGGCTCTTCTCCCTTTGTAGCATCCCACACCCTTCATCCCTATAGCCAACCGACAACAGCCGTGACCCTATCTCTCTGCAGTACCTCTCCTCCCCTTCTCTCCCCGTGGCTGGTGCCCTCTCTGCTGCCTCCTACCCTGCACAGCCTCCGACACACCTCCCCTCAGCTTGCAATGCACCCCTTGACGCGCTCCAGCCTCCCGTAGTCATACCATACTCTTCCTCACATCCAGAAGATCCCCCTCCAGGCGGATCCCTCTCCCAGTGCCCTTCGACATACCCTCTAGCCACAGTTCCCCCTTCCTAGATTCCCTTTCAGTGCTCCTGCCCTGTTTCGGCCTCCATGCCATGCGACATCACCTCACAACCTACCACCCTCCAGCACTCCATCGGTCGTCTGCCCTCTCGGCCTTCACCCCGACTTGTCGTGCCCAACCCCCCTTGTGGTAGTATGTTATTTTTTCTGTGTTATTTTCATTAGGGTAATTTTTTATGCTTTAATTTTGTTTTAGTGTGTGTGTTTAATTTTAATGAGAATATTTTTACTGTAGTTTTGTGATTAAATTTTGTTGCGCATCATGGAAATGTCTTATTAAGTGTCTATCTAGTGTATTAAATGTGTTTTTTTGTGTTGTGAAAATAATTTTATGATTTTCTTATGCATTTGATTTTTGAAGTGGTACGTTCATATGTGGTATGGTGTGGTTTTAGTGAAATCAACTTTTCTCCATCAAATAGTGTTTTATTAAATCATGTAGTTGGTTTATTGAAATGTACAAGGCTTGATATCTTCGTTTTAGAAATGCTCCGGTGTGAATTTGATCATTAAAGTGTTTTTAAGAGGATTTTTTTGGTTTTGTGTGTTTAAAGACGCGGTATGCTTTGAAAAATTGTTTTATTAAATTTTAAATGATTTATTAAATAAAATTGATGTTGTGAATTTGGTTTTGGGAAAAAAATGTCATGGAACACGTGCATTTAAATGTTAATTCCATCGTGTCGCGTGATTTTTTCTTTTTTGGCACTCTTAGTGTTTCTTTGAAATGTCCTGGTGGCTCTTTAAAATTATTAGTGAATTATTTTGGCGTTGATCAGTTTTTTGTAAACACTTTATGGATTTTAAGGGGGATTTATAAATATTATTGATGGTGTGAGTACTGTTTTGAAAACATACTGAGGTGGTTCTATTGCACTGGTTTTCCATTTAAATTGTTTTAAGTCAGTGGTTATGTGTTTTTAGTTATTGTGCGATTATTGTAGCGTGTTGGCAAGGTGACTCCGCGACATCCTGGTCATCGACTTGCGCGTGCTTGTATGTCTGTGCGAGGCATGTCGTGTCACCGTGTTCGAGCTGTGATTTGAGGTAGGTCCCCCACTACACTCATCATTTAATTTAGAATTTATTAATTGCTTAATTTTTATTAATTTTAATGAATGAGAAATAATATAAGATAATTAATTTTTTAAATGATTATTTGGTGTGAAAAGATCTGTTTATTTTATACCGAACACTTGAAACATTTTCATGACGACCAGACACCCACTATTGAATGAATACCCATTTGGCCTTTAATCATAGTTCACGGAATTCCAAATGTACATCTAGTTTTAATGATAAATGATTTCTTTTTAACATGTGTTTCAGGTTTTCTCGAGAAATGAGGTTCTACTTTAAAATTTTTGAAGTCCCGTTTGGCACTTTAATAAAATAAATTATTTTCGAAATCCCATTCAGGGGTGATATTTGGTGTATGTTTATTGCATGAGCTGTATGTGATGTTTTTGCATCGTGATTGATTGATTTATATTGTGAACATACCCCTTTTTATTGAATGTTTTGACATGGGAACCTGGCATAGTGAGTAAATCTTCTGAGAACAATTTTTGCACTAGATTAGATTACGCACTGGCTAGTGGCCCCATAGCAGGGGAATACTGAGTTATTGCTGCTATGGGGATTGGGCCCCTCGGTTAGGCCATGCAGAGAAATACTGGGTAGTAGTATGGGTGTTATGACATCATAGAGTTAGTTCATGCCTTCAGGATGAGTAACATGTATGGTACGTTATGGATTGTTCACGATCTCCTTGTTTCGACCCATGTTTCATTTAGTGTTTATTTGAATGTGGCGGACGATGGAGAGGTCCAGTTCAGTTTTTGGTCCCGTGTTCCACTTTTTCCATTTCCCTTACTGTGTGTTGTGTGTTCTGCATGCTTTTCCATTTGACCAACAACTAGAATTTGGATTTCTAAATTTTTTGAAAAAGTGTTTTAAAATGAAATGTGTCTGTTTCTTCCATACACTAAACTTGTCTTTAAATTAAGAAGGGAAATGGACTGTTACTTGTTTTAGAAATGAAAGTGTGTGTGGAAACCAATATTTTTTATAATTTATTGAAAATATGGAATTGATAAATTCTTAATTTAATATTATGTGCATTGGGAATAGAATTAGTCGGGACTACCTACTAAGTTTTAGTACTCATTCCTATAGTGTTTTCCTACTTTTAGTTTCTGTTGCAGGTCGACTTGAGCATGATCGATGTGGGAAAAAGTTGGTTATAGATCGGTGAGAGACTCTCGGAGTCACGGGGAGTTTTGGTCGAGACCAGGTTAGTGTGTTTTTTTTGTCATTCTTTCTTTTCAGGGTCATTTATTTTCTTTTCTGGTGCTGCATTTATTTTTACTGGGAGATTTCATTCCCACTTTCCCTCCATTGATGCCCTGGCGCTTGTCGCCAGCCTGGGAGGATCGGTAATACCTCTCAGGCCACGTCGCGGACCAGCTTGAGTAACCAGTTCATGGTTGACCTGGGTTGGTTCGTGACAAAATGGTATCAGAGGGAGGTTGGCTCCTGAGTAGACCTTGTTTTTCAGAGTGCCCATTGTTATTTTGGGTTTTCATGGAATAAGGAGTATAATTTTCGGGACTCGAGGCATACGGATGAAAAGGACGTCATGATCCCTTACTCATTCTGAACCTCATGTTACCATGGGATGTTCGGGTTTGTCAACGTCTTTTGATTCTTATGGTTTTTTTGTTATTGGGAAATGAAATGGGAGCCGGGTGGGTGACCTCCGTGAGATCGCATGGTCTGGAAAGCCATGTGGAGCTGAGGAATTTTCCCAAGAAATCTCTCAATGAAGATGGTGTGACTGGCGTACGACCGCCAACCATATTTCTGAGTCACCCATCATCACTAGTTTCCCCCTAATAAATCGTTTGAGTTTTCCTTCATTATGGAAATTGTTTTGTAATGTTTTATTTTGGAAATTGTGAAAAGTTGAAATTGAAATTGAAATGACCATGTTATTATTATGTTCTTTGTTTCCTTGTTCCTTAGTATTCACCCCCATGATGGTTTGATGGATTCCCAAGTTGCAGCTTCGGGTGGTGCGCCCCTATCGAATCCTCCAGTTGATCAGCCCAAAGACTATGTTCTGTAGTTCCAGAAGTTAAACCCTCATCTCTTTTATGGACAAGTAGAGCATCTTGAGGTAGAGGATTGGTTGCAGAAGATTCAGATGAAGATCAGTTTCATTGGGTTTCCTGAGTCGTTAAAGGTGATGTTGGCTACCATTATGCTTGAAGGCCCAACTTGGAAATGGTGGAAGTCTGTGTCTCAGAATAAGTCTCGAGAAGATCTACCATGGGAGTTTTTCAAGTCATTTTTTATCCAAAATCACATCTCTGAGTCGAAGAAATGGTGGAAGGGGATGGAGTTGTGTTGTCTTCAGTAGGGCGTTGAATAGGTACACAAATTCTATTAATGTTTCATAGACCTAGTTCCGTAGAATCAGTGGTTTGTTGCGAATGATCATGGGAAGGCTCGACAATTTGAGTCTGGACTCCGACCTAAAATGAGATCAAAAGTGGAAGAGCTCAAACTAACAACCCTCTCATATGTTTTGGGGCAAGCCCTTTCGACTGATGCTGGGTTAGAAGGTGGACATGAGGTGGAGATTCCTCCTACTTTGGGATGCAGTGCAGAGGATGGTGAATAGAAGAATGAGAAGCGACCAAATGTTAGTGGTGATTATAGGGGAATCAAGAGGCCTCTAGACCTTTAGTCTTCTTATCCACAGCGTAATGTTGTGATCTGTAACCAGTGTGGTAGGCAGGGTCATAAGAGACTAACGTGTACGAGTGCTCCGAGACCCTTCCACACATGTGGATGTTAGGGTCACTTGCAGCGATTCTGTCGTGGTGTTTCCAAGAAGCATGCTAAAGCTAGACCTGGCTCGTCGAAGGTCACCTCGGCCCGTCAGCAGGAGTAGTGCGATGTTCAGGGATCATTTTGAGATCTCTTCTTTGTAGTATATCTTGGGCGTAGTAATCATCTCCTGTAGCATTTTTTCGGTGTTTCTTTTAGTTCAGTTGTATGAATGGTTGTGGTTGAACCTTTTTAAAACTTTTATATTATCAGAAGTCTATTTGGTGAAATTATGGTTTGGGTTTTACGTTTGGGAATTTCTGAAGCCTGTCTAAGAGGAAGGAGATGCTTCAATCATCGGTTCTCCAGCCATAGGCCCCATAGTGAAGCTAGACCAATGGTGAAGGAGGGACTTGGTTTAACCTTTGTCCTTAATTTTTAAAGGTTTTTGTTCTTTTGAGGGTGTGACATTGTTTATGGGGAGACGACGATAGTTTTGATGCTCTATCAGTTGGACCCTTCCTCTCCCTCCCCTACCATTGTGGTGGGGTTTTTGGTCCGTGTGGAATGTTTTCAAGTTCAGTTAATCTTGTCATCTCTTAAAGTTGGGAGACCCACCGCAGGTCTCATTGAATTCAGTTTGGCTTGATTCCTATGGTGGGGAGTCCATTCGGGCCTCCCTGTTTTAGTAACAGAGTTTCATTTCAGGTTTCGTTTTGGTGGTGTTTAAAGTTTTCATGTTTTGATGATATGTTTCATGTCATAGGATTTTAGTGTTTGATTGGATTGATCAACTAGAGGTTCGTAAACTTTTGGGGGTGATTGAAACTTAATGAATTTCATCTTTGGGTCTTGACCTTATCATGGCTTTTCGGGGGCGGAAAGCATTATGGTGGGGAGTCCGTTCGGGCCTCCATGTGTCAGTATCATATTTTTGTTTCACGTTTTGTTTTGGTGGTTTTTAAATTGTTTGTTTTTTGAGGATAAGTTGCATGTTATAGGAGTTCAGTCTTTGTTTAGATCGATCAACTAGAGGTGATTAAACTTTTGGGGGTGAGTGACACTTAAGGAGTTTCATCTTTGGGTCTTCATCTTATCGTGGATTTCTGGGGGCGGAAAGCGTTATGGTGGGGAGAATTTTCACACCCTGACCAATCTTTTATTTTATTTTATAACAATATTTGACTTGTAAAATTTTTTTGGGGCTCGGGTTCAGACCCAGACTAAAAAATTTTGATTCATGTTATTAAGTTCGCGTTTTTATGTTGACGTAACTGAGCGCCTGGACGAAGCGCATTTTGGATACCCTACGTGGCTTCGCCCATGCAACGACACAACCTGCTTATCTATAGGAAATTAAAATGACAAAATTTTGTAATTTGATGCGTTATTTATTATTGTTATTAATTTTATTATTATTGAATTGAACTGAATATCTATATTATTTATATTTTATCGGTATGATTATTATTAAAGAATTGTTATTATTAGAATTATTATTTTTATCATTTTTACATTATTAATAACGAATTTTCATTATTAAATTTATTCTCTTTACCATTTTCATATTATTATTAATGTCTTATTATTATTAGGTGAATTATTAATATTATAATTATTAGTGCTGTTGTTATTGTAAATTAAATTATTATTATTATTATTTTGTTTTTATTTGATTTTCATTCTTTTATTTTTTCTTTTCTTTTTCCTCTAACCCTAGTAGGCTACCCCGTTTTTTGTCCCTCTCCCATTTCTATCCCCCTTCTACACGCCACAACCCTCATCCCCTCCCTTCTCCTTCCACCACACGACACACCCTCCTCGCATCGCAGCCCTACCGTGCATCCTGCCGACCTCATTCTCATAGCACCCACCCCCCTTCACCCAAACTGGTGACTCCCCCTTGGCCTGCATGTTTCCATTGCTGCACAAGACAAGACAACATTAGCTCTTCTCCATTGGCATCATCCCACACCCTTCTTCCCTATAGCCGATGTAGAGACCCAAATCATGACGTACATGGACATTACATTACTTTAGCAGAATACTTATTACATAAAAAAACACACACACCAGGACCGTAATAGTTAAGTGTCTTTGGAAACTCGGAACGTAATCTTCTAATCATTGTGAAAGATCTTAAACATCTCCCATAAAGATCTTCCCTTTTTTTCTTACCTAAAACCATTATTTACATCATGGGGAAAAGAAAACAGAAAAGGGTGAGCTCAAATTCTTAGTAAGGGTAAACAAAAGAAAAATCAATCGCATCATATTTATAAGAACATAACATTTTGGAAATCTTAACCTACAAAAGAGATCATAATATCAAAACATGGGATAAATCATAGTAGAGAAATGTAATCCCAATAATCATAACATAAAACATGAAACTTTGTGGCATACACACATAATCATAGAGAATCATATCTTATTAGTCAAGACTCATTGTCAAGACTGTCTTAGTGGACAAAGTCCATTTCTAAACCGAGTTCACTCCTCGTTTCAGTCCTGTTTCACTGAACCGGTTTAACCTGCCGTTCCAGCCATGTCTATCTCATGAGATATAAAATCTCTACCCAATGCATTAGAGGGAGATATAGGTCCCACCCATCTCATAATGATACCATTCATATGTGTGCCACAAAATCATAAATCATACATCATTGCATATCCCATGAAATAAAAATGGGAATCTTAAACATCATGACATCATAAAACAATTCATATAAGATAAAGGAATTCATAAAAATAATTCCATCACAACATAATCAAATAAATGTAATAATAGGGATGAAAACAGAACCCTTTATTATCTTAGATGGAAAATAATTTTGATAAAACACTTGAACTCCATTCTTGAAGAAAATATCCTTTCTACTTCAAAAACATTTTTCCTTTCTTAAAAAGTCATACAATTTTAAACTAAAAGAAGTTGATTAAAAATAAACTTGAATACTATTAAAGGAAGATTCTTGGAAATAATATTTTAAAAATCCATTCATTCCCTATAAGTTAAAAAAACATTCTTCTCGTACTTTTGTCGGAAAAGTCAAAAAGTACCTCATTCGAAAAACGACAAATGATTCCATTTATATCTTTTACTAAACACACACCAAAGGGTAAAATTGTATTTAAAAATTTTTAGGTGGATGGAAATAAGGTTACATATTGAGGAAACATGGATGTGGATGATAAAATACACCCCAGTAAATACCAAAGTATAAACAATCTCGGATAAAAATGAGATTGTGACATTTTCCCTTACCTTAGGTCTGATTTGCTTCGTAAGTGTCCGAACCTCCTGTATAATGATTTAAATAATGTTATTTACTTATTCCAGAATCATACTTATTGTTATTATATCATATATAATCATATTCTTAGCTTCTTATTAGTAAAATTTCATTACTACTTGTTATTCAGGTGTTTATTACTTTTTGTTCTTATGCGTGTTTTGTCGAATAAATTCTTATTATTCTCTTTATGTTATAGATACCACATTTCCAGAATGGTATTAGTGTAATATATATCATATTCATTCATTCAATTCATTTATATAATCATTATGCAATGAAGATCATGCAGAACGAGTCGCATCACATCGTGGAGACGGTATTCCGTACGTACGCACGAGTGATGATATCATTCCTATGATCGTGGAATTATATTGGAGTGTATGTATACTATTTCAGAATCAATATAACTTTATAATAGTCATATATAGTCATTATTTACACCATTATACCCATCCAAGTAAGGTGGTGGTGGAAAATAGATTACACCACGACGTGGAGACGATATTCCGTATGTACGCACGCGCGGTGATTTCGTTTTCCGTAGGATGGATAAATGGTGAAATAGGGTTGTTTCATACTTATAATAACATATTAGTATATGAGTGATACTGATTTTATTACTTCATAATGAAACAACCTAAGAAGAAGAAGTGGAAGAAGAAATAAAGTTGAAAGAATCGGTAACGGACATTTACCTCTTCTTTGAAGAGCCTCTTTGAGATCTCCTTTTAGGGCACTAAATTTGGTCTTTGAGGAAGACCAGAACCTCTAGGATGTTTCTAGGGAAGTGGAGAAGAGAATTAGGCAGGGTGTGGCCGAGTTTGAAGGCTCAATGTGGTGTGAGGAAGAGAGGGAGGAGGTTCCCTTTTATAAGGGAGGAGAGGGGCACCTTTGGAATAACTAACAATATTATTTTATTATAAAGCCAAATTCGGTTTTAAAAGAATCCAAATTGAGTTATTTCGAAGCTAAGGTGGGTATGGGTCTAAATCCTCTCATCAAATAGAATTTGGATATGTTTAGTTCACTATTTTAACCTTATCATTTAGTTTTAACTTTAAGTTCGATAATTTTACTTTTACTGTGTCTTTTTGTGTTCTTACACTATAAGGTTAATAAACATACTATAAGAAGCCAAACGAACCCCAAGTTGTTTATTATTAATATATATAACCTTATCTAAGTCATTTGGCCAAACCTTAGATTTTTAGGAATAAAATAACAATTAATAATATAATATTTGTTTTAAAAACTATTTTATGTCAATTTTGACACTATTTAGTAATTAATTTTTTTTGAAACTCATAACAGAATTATTAGTTCGAAGAAAGTTAAGTAAATCAATACTAACATGTCATATTAACCTATAAAATTAGTTTAAGTCCTAAAAAGTCACAAATTACATTTATTTTTGTATTTATAACATCAATTATGTCAATATTTCATTAATAAGATAATTACTCCATCATCTTTGTGTCATAAATAAATTACTTTATTTAATGTCTAGAATTTACAAATAAAATACCATTATGTAGGAAATATTTTTAGCTTTATAATGATTATTTATAGTTGAATTTATCTTATGTATAACCCTATATTAAAAATGATATACTTATTAAACTTTGATTTTAACTATTTTAACCCTTCTTTAAATAAATTAATAAGAAATGTCCTAATCTAATCCAAGTGGGCCTAAATGGTCATATTTTATTCCTAAGGTTGTTTTTGGTCGAATTACACTTATCCAATAGAATTAGTACATGTTTTAGGGTAATAATAATATCATTTTTACCCTTAATTACCCTATTTACTTTTAACCATGGTAAAAAAAAGTAAAAAGTTACTATTCACCAAAAATTATTTTCATCTCATTGAACCACATTTTACCTACTGATATCAACCGTGTCTCTCGGATTTTTGAAATTCTACTCACAGAAGCAGTAAAATTATGTTTTATGAAAAATTCATTTTTTAACTACCACATAGTGGTTTCACTATTCATCAAAAAATGAATGTTTCCTGAAAAATACCCAAAATTAGGCCTAAGATATATTTGATATTATGAACTCAAAAATGATGTCAATTTTACCAAATTCAAAACATATCAGTTGTATTAATTAATTTAAAAATGAATTCCTGTCGTCAAAACAAATAGCGTGTTTTTAAGAGATAATAACTACCAAAAGATTGACACTTGTTTATGTCTGGTTTGAATGTGAAATTACATCCAATGACCAAAATTGTATTAAATTGTAAAAATATATTATAAATATACTTTAAAACCACTAAAATTAATAATTTGTCACTATTAATTATTTCGATTAAAAAGGTTGTCTTTAATTAAAATTTAGTAATTTTCACTATTTATCAGAAAATGAAAGTTTTCCGAAAAGTACCAAAATTTCACCCTAAGATAATTTCGATATTCCGAATCCAAAAATGAAGTCCATTTTGAAAAATAAAATTTAAAAAATTTCAAAATGTGGTTATTACTATTCATAACGGCTAGTTTTAATAATATTTTAATAGTATATCGTTGTTTAGTGAAACTCGTTATTGCGTACTACACACGCTATCGAGGAAGGTCGTGATTGCATGAAAGGTAAGTCAAGTATGTGTGTTATGCAAGCTCCTTTGGTGTAGCATACAACACAAGACATTAATGAAATTAAAAAGAATATTTTTTCATAAAATCTCCTGGTGTTACATTCTACCCCCCTTAAAATGAATTTCACCCTCGAAATTTGTTGGGGTTATAAATGGTTTACTACTCCAAAGTTTCTTGAATAGAAACCCACATCGTGAAAAGGAATACCAAAAAAATCTTTAAAAACTAATGTATGAAACATAACGGTTAACTAATCACTGGGTTTCCACATATGAGAACATAGGTGAAAATGTGGATATGGAAGAGAAACCTAACCATCATGTTCTGATAGAGAGTGGTAGAGAACATGGCTATGAAGAAGCCAACAATCACAAAGCCATAGATTTGTGATGATCTAAGGTACCATCTAATCCATCAGATATAAGTTCACTAAGACAACATTTTTGGTTTTGAAGATCATTTCCCTAAAGTTGATGAATTAAAAGAAATACTTACATGATTTTGGTACAATCTGACTATTGTTCGTGAATTGAACAATTTCCACTTCATCCCTTAATGAAATGAAGTTGGATTTGTCATTTGTGATGTGTTAGCAGATCATGTGATAGAATGATGGGTCATTCCATCTGTCTGAAACAAAAAGTTTAGAAAAGTTATCACAAAATACATAAGTCCATATATAGTGAGATTAATGATATATGGTTCCTAAAATGGACTTATACTTCATATATCATACTGCTTAATATAATAAAACTAGTTTCTACTAAATAGGGACTTCTTGTAGGCCAGTGGTAGGCAATAAAGGCCAGTCGCACTTCGGTTGTGGGTTCGATTCCCACAACCTTGTCCGACGTGATGGGCTGTCGCCCGTCCTACAGGTTGTCCTTTTTCTAAAACTATATTACTATAACATCCCATCAATAATATCGAAAAAAACTTCTATCCTTAAAGAATACTAACTTATGTCCAACGTAATCCATTCCAATCTTTAGGCTTATCCATAATACTGTAGTCCACTCTCATAATATAGTGAAAACAATTACCAGAGATTTAATACCATCGTTGATCCCCATCTGTCATATAATATGTCTTGTTGGTCACATTCCAAACATTCAAAGGACTTAATCATGAATTCTCTTGAAAAAAATGAATACCCATTGAACCTTATTTAAAACATGAGTGCTGTTAAAAGTTAAATCTTTCCACATACCAAAATCCTCAAAATTCTATATACTCAAACCATGATATCACTTAGTCCTTATATCAATCATGATCTCATGAATACTTTCAAATATTTCATTTTCTTTTTTTCCCTTCATTATGCGCATATCATCTTGTTTCCAAAAATATCTCATTCACTTTCCATGGTTACCGGTACCATAAAATTATTGAAACCCACAATAGACCAATACATAAATATTCCAATATTCCACGATACTATATACAACATTATTTTGGAATCCCATTAATTAATCATTCCACCACATCGTTATCATATTCAACATCGCCAATGGTGATCGAATGTGACTTCCATTTGTCCTTTGCCTTAAGTGGTTGCTCATGTCGATCATCACTATCCCTTGGATTAGGGCATTTATTAGCATAATGCCCCATTTCCTTGCACTTGAAGCATTGAAGTGTAGTAGGTTCATTATGCGTATCCCTTCCTTTGTTTGCATCATTAGACATCTTCTTCCCATCATTGTGGCATTCAAATTCCCGATGACCTTCCTTTATACATTTGAAACATTTACTTGTCCCTTTAAGACAATCTCCACCATGCTTCTTTCCACACTTTGAGCATAAGGAAACATTCATCTTCTTTTCACCATTATTCTGAGATTTCTCCTTGAACTCCATCTTTCGTTTCCTGTCTAAACAATGATATGGATAAGTAATACCAACTTCCATTTCTACCTTGATAACACAATGCACAATTTCTTCATAGCTACTGAAGTCGCTTATAGCCAATGCCCTTCGAAGATTTGGTTTTAAGCCACTGAAGAATCGATCAACTTTACTTTCAGATTGGATGATAAATCCAGATGCATACCTTGCAAGCCTTGTAAAATTCGCTTCTTATATACCAACAGATTCATCATCCTTTTTCTTTAGTTCAAGAAACTCCTTCTCCATCTTTGTTTGAAGAATACGGGGGAAGTACTTATTGAAAAATAAGTTCTTGAACTCGTCCCATTCCATGGACTCAATTTCATCTCTTTGCCTCATATAAGATTCCACCATTGATCAGCTTCACCATACAAATGATATACTACTAAGACGAATTTATCATGTTCAGAACATTGAAGAACTGAAAATATCTTTTCAGTGGTACTGATCCATTGTTCTGCAACAAGTGGATCAGAAGACCCACTGAAAAAATGTGGACGTTGCCTCATGAAGGACTGAATAGAATATTGTTCCCTTCTCTGCTCATTTGGAAGTCCAGAATGATTCATAGCTTGTGTAAGTATAGAAATGATATTTTTCACTCCATCTCCCATAAAATTTGTTTGTTCAGGAGTAAAATCATTGCATTGTCCATTACATTGATCAACACGGTTCCTTCGGGTTCCAGCCATCGTCTAAAACCCAAAAAGAATAGTGCGAGAGACAAAAATCATACTAGGGAAAACAACATAGTAAAGGGGGAGTATCATCAATATCTAACATTTTAGTTTAAATTCTTTGATCGTTACCGTAGTTCTAGGACTATATCCTCTATGTATACTTATCCTTAGGTACATCCCTATACATACCTTAGAAATATATCTAGGGATCTCACTAACGTTTTGGCATCCTAGTTTCCAAAGGTTGAATAAACCTTTTCTTTGATACCAACTTTGGAGACCCAAAGATTGACATACATGGACATTACATTACTTTAGCGGAATACTTGTTAAATAACAAAAACACACACACAAGGACCGTAATAGTTTAGTGTATTTGGAAACTTGGAACGTAATCTTCTAATCATGGTGAAAGATATTCAACATTTCCCATAAAGATCTTCCATTTTTTTTCTTACATAAAACCTTTCTTTATATCCTGGGGAAAAGAAAACATAAAAGGGTGAGCTCAAATGCTCAGTAAGGGTAAACAAAATAAAAATCAATCACATCATATTCATAAGAACATAACATTTTGGAAATCTTAACCTGCAAAAGAGATCATAATATCATAACATGGGATAAATCATAGTAGTGAAATGTAATCCCACTAATCATAACATAAAAAATGAAACTTTGTGTCATACACACATAATCATAGAGAATCATTTCTTATTAGTCAATACTCATTTCCAAGACTATCTTAGTGGACAAAGTCAATTTCTGAACCGAGTTTACTCCTCGTTTCAGTCCTGTTTCACTGAACCGGTTTAACCTGCCATTCCAGCCATGTCTATCTCATGAGATATATAATCTTTACCCAATGCATTGGAGGGAGATATAGTTCCCACCCATCTCATAATGTTACCATTCATATGTGTGCAACAAAATCATAAATCATACATCATTGCATAACCCATGAAATAAAAATGGGAATCTTAAACATCATGACATCATAAAACAATTCATATAAGATAATGGAATTCATAAAAATAATTCAATCACAACATAATAAAATAAATGTAATAATAGGGATGAAAACGGAACCCTTTATTATCTTAGATGGAAAATAATTTTGATAAAACACTTGAACCCCATTCTTGAGGAAAATATCATTTCTTCTTCAAAAACATTTTTCCTTTCTTAACATATCATACAATTTTAAACTAAAAGAAGTTGATTAAAAATAAACTTGAAAAATGGTAAAGGAAGCTTCTTGGAAATAATGTTTTAAAAATCCATTCATGTCGTATAAGTTAAAAAAACATTTTTCTCGTACTTTTTTTGGAAAAGTAAAAAAGTACCTTGTACGAAAAACGACAAAAGATTCCCTTCATATCTTTTACTAAAAACACACCAAAGGGTAAAATTATATTTAAACAATTGTAGGTGGATATAAATAAGGTTACATATTGAGGAAACATGGATGTGGATGATAAAATACACCCCAGTAAATACCAAAGTATAAACAATATCGGATAAAAATGAGATTGTGACATTTTCCCTTACCATAGGTCCGATTTTCTTCGTAAGTATCCGAAACTCCTGTATAATGATTTAAATAATGTTATTGACTTATTCCAGAATCATACTTATTGTTATGATATCATATATGGTAATATTGTTAGCTTCTTATTAGTAATATTTCATTACTACTTGTTATTCGGGTGTTTATTACTTTTTGTTCTTATGCGTGTTTTGTCGAATAAATTCTTATTCTTCTATTTAGGTTATAGATACCTCATTTACATAATGGTATAAGTGTAATATATATCATATTCATTCATTAAATTCATTTATATAATCATTATGCAATGAAGATCATGTAGAACGAGTCGCATCACATCGTGGAGACGGTATTCCATACGTATGCACGAGTGATGATATTGTTCCTATGATCGTGGAATTGTATTGGAGTGTATGTATACTATTTCAAAATCAATATCACTTTATAATAGTCATATATAGTTATTATTTACACCATTATACAAATCCAAGTAAGGTGGTGGTGGAAAATAGATTACACCACGGCGTGGAGACGGTATTCCGTACGTACGCACTGGCGGTGATTACGTTTTCCATAGGATGGATAGATGGTGAAATAGGGTTGTTTCATACTTATAATAAAATATCCGTATATGAGTGATACTGATGTTATTACTTCATAATGAAACAACCTAAGAAGAATAAGTGGAAGAAGAAATAAAGTTGAAATAATCGGTAACAGACATTTACCTCTTCTTTGAACAGCCTCTTTGAGATCTCCTTTTAGGACCCTAAAATTGGTCTTTGAGGAAGAACAGAACCTCTAAGATGTTTCTAGAGAAGTGGAGAAGAGAATTTGGCAGGGGTTGGCCGAGCTTGAAGGCTCAATGTTGTGTGAGAAAGAGAGGGAGGAGGTGCCCTTTTATAAGGGAGGAGAGGGGCACCGTTGGAATAACTAAAAATATTATTTTATTATAAAGCCAAATTCTGTTTTAAATAGCTCCAAATTGATTTATTTCAAAGATAAGGTGGGGATTAGTCGAAATCCTCTCATCCAGTAGAATTTGGACATTTTTAGTTCAATATTTTAACCTTATCATTTAGTTTTAACTTTAAGTTAGATAATTTTACTTTTACCGTGTCTTTTTGTGTTCTTACACTATAAGGTTAATAAACTTACTATAAGAAGAAAAAAGAACCCCAAGTTGTTTATTATTAATATATATAATCATATCTAAGTCATTTGGCCGATCCTTAGATTTTTAAGAATAATATAACAATTAATAATATAATATTTGTTTTAAAAACTATTTTATGTCAATTTTGACACTATTTAGTAATTGATTTTTGTGAAAATCATAACTGAATGATTAGTTCTAACAAAGTAAAGTAAATCAATAATAACATGTCATATTAACCTATAAAATTAGTTGAATTAATAAAAAGTCAAAAATTACATTTATTTTGGTATTTATAACATCAATTATGTCAATATTTCATTAATAAGATAATTACTGCATCATCTTTGTGTCATAAAAAAATTAAATTATTTAATGTCTAAAAATTACAAATAAAATACCATTATGTAGGAAATCTTTTTAGATTTCTAATGAATATTTATAGTCGAATTTATCTTATTTATAACCCTATATTAAAAATGATATACTTATTAAACTTCGATTTTAACTATTTTAACCCTTCTTTAAATAAATTAATAATAAATGTCCTAATCTAATCCATGTGGGCCTAAATGGTCATATTTTATTCCTAAGGTTTTTTTTGGTCGAATTACACTTATCCAATCGAATTAGGACATGTGTTAGGGTAATAATAATATCATTCTTATCCTTAATTACCCTATTTACTTTTAACCATGGTAAAAAAAGTAAAAAGTTACTATTCACCAAAAATTATTTTCATCTCATTGAACCACATTTTATTTACTGACATCAACCGTGTGTCTCAGTTTTTTGAAATTACACTCACAGAAGAGGTAAAATTAAGTTTTATGAAAATTCATTTTTTTTAACTACCACTTAGTGGTTTCACTATTTATCAAAAATGAATGTTTCCAGAAAAATACCAAAAATTATGCCTAAGCTATATTTGATATTATGAACTCAAAAATGATGTCTATTTTACCAAATTCAAAACATATCAGTTGTATTAATTAATTTAAAAATTAATTCCCGTCGTCAAAACAAATAGCGTGTTTTTAAGAGATAATAACTACCAAAAGATTGACACTTGTTTATGTCTGGTTTAAATGTGAAATTACATCCAATGACCAACATTGTATTAAATTGTAAAAATATATTCTAAATACACTTTAAAACCACTCAAATTAATAATTTATCACTATTAATTATTTCGATTAAAAAGGTTGTTTTTAATTAAAATTTAGTAATTTTCACTATTAATCAGAAAATGAAAGTAATCCGAAAAGTACCAAAATTTCACCCTAAGCTAATTTTGATATTCCGAATCCAAAAATGAAGTACATTTTGAAAAAAAAAATTAAAAAATTTCAAAAAGTAGTTATTACTATTCATAACGGCTAGTTTTAATAATATTTTAATAGTATATCGTTGTTTAGTGAAACTCATTATTGCGTACTACACATGCTATCGAGGAAGGTCGTGATTGTGTTCAAGGAAAGTCAAGGATGCGTGTTGTGCAAGCTCCTTTTGGTGTAGCATACAACACAAGACATTAATGAAATTAAAAAGAATATTTTTTCATAAAATCTCGGGGTGTTACAGCCGACCGGCTACAACACGTGACCCTAGCTCTCTGCAGCACCTCTATCCCCTTCACTCCATGTGGTCGACGTCCTCCCTGCTGCATCCTACCCTGCAAAGCCTCTGGGATGCCTCCCCTCAGCTTGAGATGCACCCCTAGATGTGCTATAGACTCTCGTAGACACACCCTACTCCGCCTCGCCTCCAGTGGATCCACCTGCATGCAGCTCCCTCTCCCAGCACCCTCTGACACGCCCTCTAGCCAGAGTTCCCCCTTCCCAGCTTCCCATGCAGTGCTCCTGCCCTGTTTCGGCCTCCCTGACCTGCGACATCACCTCACAAATTTCCACCCTCCAACACTCCACAGGCCGTCTGCCTGCTCGACCATCGGCTCGGCCTGCCATGCCTAACCCCCCTTGTGGTAGTATGTTTTTTTGGTGTTATCTTCATTAGTGTTATTTTTAAGGTTAAATTTTGTTTTAGTGTGTGTGATGAATTTTAATGAGAATCTTTTTAGTGTATTTTTGTGATAAAATATTTTTTCACTTCATGGAAATATTCTATTAAGTGTCTATCTGGTGTATCAAATGTGTTTTTTTTGTGCTGCGAAAATTATTTTAATAGTTTCTTATGTGTTTGATTTTTGATGTGGTACGTTCTTATGTGGTATGGTGTGGTTTTGGTGAAATATACATTGCGCCATCAAATAGTGTTTTATCAAATCACGAATTTGGTTTATTGAAATGTACAAGGGTTGAGATTTTTGATTTAGAAATGATCTGGTGTGAATTTAATCATAAAAGTGTTTTTAAGAGTTTTTGGTTGGTTTTATGTGTTTAATGTCGTGGTATTCTTTTCAAAATTGTTTTATAAATTTTTAAATGATTTATTAAATAACATTGATGCTGAGAATTTGGTTTTGGAAAAAAATGTCTAGGAGAACCTTCTTTTAAATGTTAATTCAATCATGTTTTGTGCTTTTTTCTGGTTTTCAACTCTTAATGTTTCTTTAAAATGGCCTAGTGGATCTTTAAAATTATTAGTGAATTATTTTGGCATTGGTCGGTTTTTTGTAAAAACATTATAGATTTTAAGGGGGTTTAATAAATAGTATTAATGGTGCGAGTAGTGTTTTGGAAACATACCGAGGTGGTTCTTTTGCGCTGGTTGTCCATTTGAATTGTTTTAAGTCATTGGTTAAGTGTTTTTAGTTGTTGTGTGTTTATTGCAGCGTGTTGGCGAGGTGACTCCATGACACCCCGGTCATCAGCTTAAGCGTGCTTGTACGTCTGTACGAGGTGCGTCGCATGGCCATGTTCGAGTTGTGAGTTGAGGTAGGTCCCCCACTGCACTCAACTTTTAATTTAGAATTTATTAATTGCTTGATGTTTTATTAATTTTAATGAATGAGAATTAATATAAGATAATTAATTTTCTAAACAATTATTTGGTGTGAAAAAGTTCCGTTTATTTTATACCGAACACCTGAATAATTTTCATGACAAGCAGACACCCAGTATTGAAAGAATTCTCATTTTTCATTTAAACATAATTCACGGAATTTAAAATGAACTTATAGTTTTAAAGATAAATGATTTCTTCTAATCAAGTGTTATGGGTGTTCTCGAGAAATGAGGTTTTTCATTAAAATTTGTGAAGGCCCGTTTGGAACTTAATTAAAATAAATTATTTTGGAAAACCCATTCAAGGGTGATATTTGGTGTGTGTTGATTGTGTGATCTTTATATCATGTTTGTGCATCATGATGATTGATTTATATTGTGGACGCACCCCTTTTTATTGCATGTGTTGACATGGGTACCTAGCAGAGTGAGTGAATCTTCTGAAAATGATTGCTGCACTAGTTTATATTATGCACTGGCTAGTGGCCCCATAGAAGGGTAATACAGAGTTATTGTTGCTAGGTATATTGGGCCCCTCAGTTAGGCCATGCAGGGCTATACCGGGTAGTAGTATGGGAGTTATGACGTCATTGAGTTAGGGTATGACTTCAGGATGAGTAACATGTATGGTACGTTCTGTATTGTTCATGATCTCCTAGGTTGGGCCCATGTTTCTTTTAGTTTTTATTTTTATGTGGCGGACGTTGGGGAGGTCTAGTTTGGTTGCTGGCCCCATGTGACACTTTTTCCACTGCCCTTAGTTAGTGTTGCGTGATGTGTGTGGTTTTCCATTTGACCAACAACTAAAATTTGGATTTCTAAATTGTTCGTAAAAGTTTTTTAAAATTGAATGCATCTGTTTCTTCCAAACACTAAACTTTTTTATAAATTAAAAATGGAAATGGGTTGTTACTTGTTTTAGAAATGAAAGTGTGTGTGAAAACCAATATTTTATATAATTTAGTGCAAACCTGGAATTGATAAATTCTTTATTTAATGGTATGTGCATTGGGAATTCAATTAGTCGGGCCTACCTACTGAGTTTTAATACTTATGCATATAGTGTTTTTCTATTTTTAGTTTCTGTTGCAGGTCGACTTGAGCTTTCTCTCCGTCGGAAAGAGTTGGCTGTGGATTGGTGAGAGACTCTCGGAGTAGCGATGAGTTTTGGTCAAGACCAGGTTAGTACGTTGTGTGGGTCATTCTTTCTTTTTTAGGCTCATTTATTAACTTTTCTGATGCTTCATTTATTTTTTCAGGGAGAAATAATTCCCACATTCTCTTCATTGATGGCTCGGTGCTTCTCGCCTGCCCGGGAGGATCGGTAATGCCTCTCGGGCCATGTCACGGACCGGCTCATGTGACCGGTTCAGGGTTGACCCAGGTTGGTTCGTGACACTTCTTGAGCTGAGATGTTTCTAAAACATCATAATTTCCTACCATTTTATATGGTCATTCCCACTGATAATAATCCTATCCAACCATATATGTTATCTTAATGGGTATAACATATCTCAAATCCAACATTCCTCATTTCCTAAGATAATTGTTACCCAACTGTAGAGGAACATTCAAGAGGAACTAGTCACTAATGGATAACTATAATGGATGATGTGGATGACATATATTATATATATGATGACTCTCAACTATAACCAATATATTATGTATATCCTAAATAAAAATTTACCTCTCCAAAATATAGCTCAATCTTAGGAGAGGGGCCTCTCCCACCTCTAACTAATGTAGTGGTTACCTACACTATTGACCATACGAGGCATTAAAGTTGTCCATTATGATCCTTGATTGGTAACTATAATCATAAATAAACATGAAAAGTATCAACATACAATCCTATAATCGAAAAAAATCAAGCATGAAACATGGATAATATCCTCTACAATCTATATAGATTCCTTTATTTAGACATTCATCTATGGATGGTGAGTTGTACTTAATATAAATTGAGTCCAAATTACCTCTTGGAGGCTCATATAGAATCTAAAAGTAATACATAGATACCTATAAGATAAAATGGCAGAGGGGACACCATGTATCCTCAGAATCACATACATTTATAGATTGCCCAGATTATTAACCTTGGTGGAGTCCCAAGTCGGAATAAAATGAGACATTTTAATTCGATGAAAAATCACCCCTGGATAGAATTCATTATAATGGGAGACCATCGTAGTCTACATATGAGGTCCAAAAACACATCATCTCATTTGTAAGATGTCTCCATAAGAGTCTAGAGTATACTAGATGGCTTTAGGTTCACATAATTTATCGACTTGACTGTGTGAGAGTGAGATAAATAATCACCAATTTCATTATTCATAACCAAACAGTTAAAATGTTGCCTCTTATCATAAAACATATTCACCGTGATAAGCAAAAAAAACCATGAAAAATTACTATCATGCAACACTGAGTTCCTGATAGTTAATGGGATGAAATATTGTCTCGAATAGTAAATAATTATATCATACATAAGAGATCAAATTGGAATGTTCTCTCCACAATATTAGTTATCCATCCTTTATTTGAACTCAACATCTTGCTCCTATTTTTTCATAATTTAATAAAGGATACATAATTCCAACTTAACACCCATCATGTCCATACATCAATCATTCACATATTCATATAGATTAAACTAAGTAAAAATACCCATAATATTCCACTACTCTTTTAATTCCATGACAGCTTGAGATGGGTATTACCAATTGACAGAATCCTTAATGACATTACCCATCCCTATGGTGTAGGTTATACCAATGTAAATCATCTAGATGTATTACTTATATCAACAAAATCATTTTACAAATATTATTCCATGATTTTTAATATTAACATCCAATAATTTAAACCCAAATATTGTAAGGCCTAGTGTCTTTGGATGACTAGGTTCATAAAACATCAAAGTGAGACTAAAATAAAAAATCCTTATTTTATTCTATATATTGAGATCCTAAATAATTTGAATATATTAAAACTATATTGAATAACCTTAGGAATACATAGACAAATGGGATGATCTAAAATCATAGTAAAGTAATAATTATTATAAAGAATATAAATGTTTGATTCAATGGTATGAAAAGATAACATGAAAAACAAGGGCCAAGAAAAATCACGTGGAAGAAAAAAATAAATAAAACTGTATCATAAGATCATGTAATCATAGTAAATTTGACCAAAACATATAACATGATATAAACATGAGTCAGGGATAACTTCCAATACTATATCACATTGTGTAAAAAGTCCCATAATGCATTATGTTTACTCATTGATCCCATATAGGATGCCACATGAGACTAGATCCTGATCTAAATCATTGGATCCCTCTCTGGATTCCCCTATCATACTGGGTTCTTGATTATGTATTTCAGAAACTGGAAATGAATCATAATCCATACACATAATAATTCCCCATATAAAATGGGTTGCAAAATTGATTCTCATATCATAATGAAAGTAAACTTTATAAATGTAAGGAATGTATTACCCTCATTAAAGTATGTGAGGATAATCTAGGTATAAATGTGTGATACATATATACATACTTTGGAGGAAATACATAACATCCATGGTTTTCAAATTTGATGAAAATTCTTTTAATATATTTCTTTTAATTTTTATTAAAAAAATCACTTTTCACTTTGAAAGAAATTCTTAAAAATAAATAACATTCCAAGATATTATTGATTATATTTTACATAAAAACAACACTATATAATTTTGACATAATATTCATATAAATGAGTGTTCTAGACTGTAGTTAATTAATTACATTCCAAATAAGTTAAAAACTTTCTTTTAACGGTGTTGTTTAAAGGAAAAAAAGTACCTCATTTAGAAAATAAAATGATGATTCATCTAAAAACAATACATAAATAATTAAAAATTTCATAAAAATTCCATTAATAAATTCTTTTGAGAGAATAAATTGCATTCAATACTTTTTAAAAAATTTGTATGGATGAAAACTTATTTTCGACTGAAGAGATAAATGAAGTCATTTTATTATTAAAAAAAGTCATTTTATGTACCAAATACAGATAATAGTAATATTACTTGAAAATGTAATTAATAAATATAGGATAAATAAAATTATTTTAATTTATTAAAAAAATTCAAATAATTTCCAATAATGGAAATTTAAGCCCAAAAATCACAACTAAATTTAAATTGAATCATAAATCCTTACCGATTTTGGAAAAACCATAACAATAACACTCATGAATTAAATAAATGAATTGTAAAATAAAATATCATTAATTATGTTTGATTAATTATATAATATTTAATGGGGTAGTCAACACAATATCAAATTAATTATGATCATAAAAGTATTTGTTTTTGTCAAAGACTGAAGTTTTTAAAGAAAATCCTTAGTTGGAGTCCATACATGTCATATATGTCCTTCATATCCTATATAATAAACATATATTAACATTTTTTTCGAAAAATTTCTATGTTTGATTCCTCAAAAGTATACCATTCAATTCATTTATTTTAATATTATATTTAATTATTTATTTAGTTAATTCAACATCAGGTATTTTGAGGATGCTCGGATAATAATTTCAAAATTTTATCAGTGTGTTGACCACATTAAAAGGGTTAACTATTACATAATCTCCATAATAATAATTAAAAACTAATTATCATTTTTATACATAAATTATAGTTCTAAAACAAATCATGATAAATGGATGTGAAAAAATATGTATGTTACAATCATGGAGATGGTGGGACGTACATGCAGATGAGTAAAATTTAAATTTTAGAAAGATAATTATGGATAGATGTTTTGTGTTATTTTATATTTAAAAAATCATAGCAATATCATAAATAAAATATTATTTATTAAATTAAAATTACATAGACAATACATTTGATATGTAAACAAAAAAATAATCACATTTCTTTGTAAGGAGGTATTTCTTCTTAAGAATGAATGATGTAATCATTTTTTCAAAGGATGGTATGGTATGAAAATACATGATATGTTAAATTTATATAATTATTTATATGTAATTAATATCATATATATATAATAAATATGTCATCATGAATATTCATGATAGGTGATGACAAAAAATTAATTATATTAGTTCATGAGGTGGTGGTCCTCTGCATAAAAAAAATGATGTTTTCATTTCTCATTTGAAAGAATCAGAGATGGAAAAAATTATATCCCAAATCTATTAAAATTTTATTATCTCAGTTATTAAATTTTATTTTTTAATTATTAATTCTTAATTGAATGTGAAAAAAATATGATAAAAAATAAGTATCTTGGTGAAGAAGATTAACATTACATCGAAGAACCTCTTTTGTATATCTTATTAATGATCTTATGATTTTAATTTTAGGAATATAAAAAGATAAAAAATATGAATAATTTTTTTAGAGAGTTATTTATGTTCTTTTTGGTCAAGACAATTCACATGAGGGGTTTGAAGAATTGAGCGGAGTATTTACCTTTTATAATTGAGGAGAAGCCGTAAAACTAATAATACTAAAAAATATTTATTAATGGAAAGCTACTCTCATGTAATGTGTGAAAAAAATTGATAATAAATGGATTTTAAGGGTGTTATGGTTGATTGAAACTACCAAAAATCATAAAGAAACATTTTATAAATATTTTACTCTCTATACATATTTTGTTTACCACCCTGGTAAACATTTTTTATCATTAATAATGGAAACCAATTTTTACAGTTTTTGTTATTCATTATGATGAAAAAACTAAGTTAATAATATTATATATTTAATTATTCATGTTTCATATATAAAATCCATTTTATTAAATTCCATTCAATTGTGTTTCAAAACCATATTTAATATTAGACAAATAAAATGTGTTACAAATGATTTCAAAATAAATTAATATTTAAAGAAATAGATGATATTTTACTAACTCTGTGGCTATAAAACATCAATATAAGAATTCAAATTCATATAAGAATATTTATAGTATGTGAATTGAATTTAAATATATCATTACAATGTATTACATTAATTAATTTAAATGGATTAACATTATTCCTATAAAAAATGTTTTTATAAAACATTTTTTTAAGCATAAAAAAAAGATGTACCACAATGTTGAAAATTGATGATTTGAATGAAATTAATTTGATTATAATTAATAATATTGTTCATATTTAACTTTAGAATAAATCCAAATATATAATTTAACTTTTAGATTATTTTATTTAATGAAAATAAATGTCTGTATTTGAAAAAGTGTTAATTTAAAATATTATCTAAAAAATAAAACATTTTAAAAAAAATTACAAAATATCATCCCAATTTAATTTTGATATGTTGATGTAAAAAATTATACTCATTTTGTTTTATTAAATCTCTAAAAATACCATAAATGAATTCTAATATTTTCTCACTCAATGAAAAAAAAATCATTTTGAAGGAAATGTATTTTATAGAATAAGATATCTTATTTAAAATTTAAGATATTATTTATAAATAATTTATCAATATATTTATATTGAGAGGGAGAATTATATATTTTTCATAAAGTAGTTAACACTATTCATAAACTCTAATTTAACATTTAGGATACAATAGTAATATATTATGCATCTCGTTTAGGCGGGGTGTTGCATGTCATATATAATATAAAACATTATTCAATTATTAAAAAAATATCTGGGAGCTACATTACACCCATCATATATGTATAAGGATTGTCTTCATCAAATAAAATTTGTATCTTTGACTCTTGTGAGTATAAAAAATAGTGAAGCATTCCCCCTAGAGAAGTGACACCAACACTTAAGCACATTAATTACAACAGAGATCACTAAATCAAGAATGAATATATTATTTTTTACATGGTCAATTATGATGAGAGTCATATACCACAGCCTAATCATAAGGTATAATAATATTCCCCTATGTAACATTATGATATTAAAAATATACCTCATAGGACTAACCAGTTCTCATCATGGATATAATTGGACCTAATTTCAATCATTATTTGAACTCATCGAATGAATATTGAAATTTATCATTCTAATAAGATTTCACCACAATGTTGGTAAGGTCGATCAAATTCGATGGTAACATTGAGAAATAACTGAAAAAATCAAGAAAAATTATTGCCAAATATTGGAATTCGAATTCCTTGATGATGTTGAGTGGTTCTTCCCATGATAAAATAGACATCTCCATCTCAAGGTCAACCAAAAGGAAATCATTAGAAATAACGGTCCCTGTGAAAATAACTTCATGGATATAGAAACATCATTTTGAATTATTAACCTAATGTAAGTGACTCTTAATTATCTAAAAACAAAATTCAAATGGTTCTCATGTTGATGGTTATATTTCAAATAAACTGGTATGTCATATAGAAATACCAAAAAAATGGTGAAAAGCTATTGATGGAATATCTAGTTCATCTATTCCATAGACATTTTAGGTGTGTTATTTGGGTCATAAAAAATTACACTATATTTTTAATGTCCAAACCTTATACTAAAATTTTTCTTTTAGATATATATATAACTCGAAATATTCAGATTATGACACCCTGATCGATGATTCATTTTCAAAAACTATTTCCCCAAAATTAAATGATCAACAATAATTTATTCATGGGGAAAATGGTACTTATTTTTAACGATTACCATATTCAAATTCTAATAATCAACACTAAAATATACAGAACCATTATTCTTCCTGAAAATAAGAAATAGGGGATTCCCACAGTGACAGACTAGTATCAATAAATCCATTTTCTAGAAAATCAACTAGCTAAATCATGAAATCTTGGAACTCATTTGTGTTATACGATAAGAGGGTAAATGTCTCGATTGGGTAACAAGAAATAAATCAATCAAAAACACTACAACCATCTATGAATGAAAACCAAATAATTCATCCTGGAAAACCTTTTGTAAGTATATAATATCCAAATTAATATCATAATGAAATGAAACATAATTGGGATTAACATCAATTATGGATAACATACTCTTGATCTCTGGGAATGAAGGTCATGTTACACTATACCTCAGAACCCACTATCCCTAAAACACCCAATATATCTTTCTGAGTCTTCATAATTAAACATATTGATAATAAAATATCAATCTCATCTCTTTGATAAATTATCTAATCTACCTAGATGATGTTGTTGAACAAGTCCACATCTAGATCCATGAAATTCCAACCAACATCTATATTATCTATTGAAAAGGATGAAGATGTATAACATAACCAATTCTATTTTCTCCTTGAAATAGGATTGTACATATCCATAACAAACTACATGAGCTTTATCATAAGAGTTATTGAATTAATAAAATGGGAAGATATAAAGTTTAATCTTCCAACTATATAAAATAGATTAGTTTTTATATAATATAAAAAAATCATTTTACATCTCATTGTAGACAATACCACACCAAAATCCACCAAAAACACATCCATTATGTGAATATAATTTACTCATGAGAACTATTGTTGCAGCCCTATGGACATTGAATCTTCTAATTGTTCCATTGTTATCTTTTAAGATTATGAATCCTTGACATAATGAAGTGTAAAATAATCTTAACACAACCTATATATAAACTTGTTGTCCACAAGAACTATAATTTTTTTAGTGTATGAATATATTTTTGGGTGTTCTTTAAATTTATACACATAATGAAATTCAATATTATACTTTTTTTGTTGATTATGGTGCCACGGAGTCCTACTACAGAGATCCACCTATGTCGACATTACAATTATTGTTCCACTTCCACTTGTTTCCTTGTTTTCCATTGAAACTACCACATTGAGGAAGATAATATCAATAGAATCATATATTACCCACTATATTAATTTATACAACTATATCCTTATTAAAAAAAATAAGATTAGTTGGTGACATTCAACGTGTATACCTATTATTGGATGTTATATTGAAAAATATATTTTCATTTTTTAGCATTCAACTGATCATTCACAACCACCACTAAAGAAAAAATTACTAGCTATATAAATTACTTAATGTTTTCCAAAGCCAAATTATTTCCCTAATATAATGAGAGGAACTCCAAATGCATCCAGAATCATTATATATTATATGTTTACCTATTTAAATAAAATTTTCTTTAATCCCGTCTAATACAATCCCACATGTCAATTTTGCTGAATCATATAATCCCATAACCGCTTTTTAGTATCATTGAGCTTGAATTTTTTGCACTTAAAAATTATATATATAGGTGTCTCAAAGAAGTAAGAAACTTGATTTATCTTTTATAGCCAATAAATTAACTCTTGGGTCTTAATCATGATAATAAATGATGAGGGATTCCCATATAGGTACTCTCACACTCAATCTTTATCTCTCCCATCTCATAGTAGTGCCTCAATGGAATCATTCTAACCCTATGGTAAATTATATTCCATGAAATAATATACTAATTTGATATCCTCTAAAATATTCTTATCTGGAGGAGGAATCCATTGATGATCATTACCCACTACACCCTCATGTGGATCCCTTGAAATACATCTTGGAGGCTTGTTTATCTACACCAAAGGAAAAAATATAATGATACAATAATAAAATAATCTTATTTTTTACTAAAAGAACCTTTTTATAAACATAGATCATGATTGAAATCATCATATGAGACACACATCATGACATCCCGTGGTGAGTTAAGGATAATCATGGAATGTGTTATCCAGAGACTAACGAAAACCCACCCCTCAAGTGCCGACATTCCTATATTCTTTCTACAGGCTACCAAAGACTGATAATAACCATGATCTAATACCATATATTCAAATCCCAACCTATAAAACCCACCCAATTAATTTTGGAACTAGACCAATGTATGACATGAAAGGTGTTCCCAATACTAATGGGATAGTGACTATAACTCAATTATATAAAAACAAAAAAGGGAAGATTTTCCCAACCAAATAAAAGATACATATAATACATATATATAAAAATGAAATGAAAAGATATATTTCATGATCCAAAAGAGTGACAATTTTGGTTATACAACTAATAGTATCATAACAAAACCAAGGTACATGTCCTCAAAACAATGAAAAATAAAGGAAATACAAAACTAATAAATACTTATCTATGTGATGTGTGGGTAAAATCACATTATCTGAAAACCCAAAACCTAATCCCAAAACACTAGAAAAGTCACCACCACACTATAACACATTTTTTTCCTATAGAAAATAAAATAAGTTCTATATACCCCAGGGGGAGTGTGTATGTTGTGAGATAAATAGGACTAGTTTGATCAGACCAATTTGATCTATAACAAGCCTATATAAAAAACTACCATTTTGATCAATTTAAAGAAAACATTGTAAGATAATAAATTATAGATTTTTATATCAAAATCATGGGAACTAAATTTCCTTTTAAATATTTTATTAATAAAATGACAGTTAACATAATTTGAAATCATAATTTCAATATAAAAATTACATTTATACAATAATATAGAATATCATATTAATAAAAAAAGTACTAATCCAAATCAAAATGTAATGCACCCTTATTATAAAAAAAGGTTGTCCTACCCTTATCACTTTTACTAGAAATAAAATCATAGTATGGTGTACAATCAAGTGCCTAGATTCAATGAATCCATAAAATAGGGATAGAGTAACTCCCTAGAAAATGGAACTAATATAATTTCATTACCATGTTCCTAGAGATATGGTATTTATGATCTATCAATGGAATCACACTATAGAAAGTAATCCCAATTAAAATTTCAATGGATAAGGGCCAATAATAAACCCTCAATATAGGTTCCTAATGATCTCATTTGAGGAACATTTTTAATAAATTTTAAATGGATTATAAAAATTCTAACCAACCCTATGCATAAAAAAATATTATTGGAAACAATTCACCACCCATTTCATAATGCCTGGAAAACAACTTTTCTTTACCGAAATAAGGGAAAATCCGATTTTTTTTAAAAAAAAATATAAATGTAAAAACAAATTCAATGATCACACTAGTAAATTTATAATACCATTTATTAAACAATGAATATTAACAGTCCATAGAACATAGGCTAGGGACAAAATTTTATAAGTCATCTTCGAGCCACACACTACCCACAACAAGATCAAGGCAAACAGAAATGAAATGGTATTTGAGATCAATTGTGGGGAGTACCTAAATACTTATTGTAACAAAAACGAATACTGGGTCCAAATGAAAATGGAGTGGTGTATATGTTTGTTCAAAACATACCATAGGAATTTCAGGTTAATCTATAATAGATAAGTCCACTAGGCTCTGAATGAAAACTTCATAAAATATATAGAAGAAATTGAAGAAGGACCATAACATGATCAATTGATAATAAAAATGAAACCTAAATCTATATCCAATTCCAAGATAAATAGAGTAAATAATAAGATGTCGATCAAACTCACCAAATCCTTAACATCTTACTGAACATAGATCAAAACAACTATAAGAGAAGATAAAATGGGGTTGTACCACTAATGAAGACTCTCTTCAAGATCCATAGTAATATAATGTATATAAATGGGGTTTTATATAGTACATTACGATTTTAAAGGGAAAAAGTTATGTTTTGGTCCTTAATTATCCATCCCAATGTGATGTCACTACCTACCCTATGGCCAATACAGCTATACAGTAGCTATTGGTCAGCCAATCAGCTTTCTGGTAGAGGCCTAACTGCTTCTTAGTGGAACCAGATTTCATACAATCTTACATCAATATAAACATATTTTTTTGGATTCCCAAAATATGGTTAGTGACTGCCTATATCCATCATTAACCCAAATTTCTTCAGAACCCCATCCCCTATAACAACCCTTCACATCATTGCATATTTAAACATGATTTTATTACATATATATTCACTTAAGAAAACTCTGTGGATCGAGTGGTCTAGTTTCATGGTAAATTAAAAACATTAAATTAAAAGTTAAGACATAAAATACAACATCATTAGTGATATCATATTTTACATTACCACAACATTCCTTCAAACTTTTCATTTCATGGGTTAACTTGAGGATATACGTAAGAAAAGGGTGAGATATAAAGCCCAGTAAGGGAGTAAACAAGGTATAACATGACTAATAAAATAAATTTTAGGCAATTGGAAAATAAATGGATCATAATATAATCATCAAAAAAAGGAATGATATAGAATGATTTTCATAACATGTAAATGTGGAAACAACATTTGACATGATAATAGCAAGTACCAAGGATCATTACACCTGGAACATGAGTAAACCCTCATTGCAAATGAATTAGTTTGAATAAACCGTAATTGCACTAGAATTATTATGATTAAACCCTAATAAAACATGGATAATAATGATACTATTCTATGCCTAATGCATTGGAGCGCTATCAGGGAGCACTCTTCTTAATCATTTAATTTTATGTATAAGTGTGCCATATATATTATAAAACATGGATTCATTATACGTCATAATTTATTCCATGAATATGACATGTGGAATAAATAAATACAATTCTTAAATCCACATTTAAATGATCATAAATTTGAATACCCTTCATAGAGAAATGGTGATGGTATTCACTAAGATGATGATTTTGTCATGGGAAATTTTGGTGTAACTTCAGGAGCATAATGTCATCAAATGAAAATCGTAAAATGGGTTGATAAGAGGGGGAGGGGTATCTCATAATTTATAAATGAAATGGAAAGTAAGAGGGGGTCATGTAACATAATATCCCACCTTATTAAATGGATTATTGATGCATAATATAAAATAATTACTAGAATGTAAATGAGGAGAGATAAATCCATTACGGAAATTTGGCATGGTAACAGGTGTACATGGGAGGAATTAATGAGAGAGAAAGGGGACTCTAATCATTGAAACATAAAGTGGGAAATATAGGTGAAGTGAAAAACCATACCCCTACATTATTAACTGAAAATTAAATGGCATAACAATATAAGGAAACATGGACATAAATATGGAAGGAAGGAAAGTGAGGATCCCTTACGTGGAATTGTGATCCCAATGGCTTCAGACATGCTATATAGAGGATTAATGGGAGATTGGGGAACCTTGGTAATATTATATAGAGAGGTGGGTATAGGTTGGTCTAGTTACAGATTGATTGAGTGAATAGGAATGGGATATTTAATGGGTTAATATAGGAATGGAGAGGGAATTCGTTATTATTTAGGTTTTGGAAACTACACATTAAACTAATAAGAACCAAAAACCATCACAAGGTTTTTCACATGGTTTCTACAAAAGGGTAGTGGTATACAATATTTTATAAGGTCGTGGGCCGAAAATATTGAAATATTGTCTTGCTTATGTGGAGGTGAGTCACACTCGCAAGGAAACCATTTTAAAATGTCAAAATATTTTATAAGTCTTGGAGGGTCCACTAAGGCAATATAAGATTAATAAAACAATTTAAAAAACAAAATATTTTAAATGTAAATCATATATTGGCAGAATATTCAACTTATAGTATTTTATTACATCACTATTGGATCATTATGAGGTCATAATACACATTATATATTTATTCGGTATTTAATTTTTACCCAAAAATCGATTGTCTCCGAATGTTAGGAAAAATTCACCGTTGAAAAATTTCATTGTCTTGATGCCAAAAATAATATTTATTTTATCTAAATAATTTTATAAATATGTGAATGTTTAAATTTAAAATAAAAACCATCATTTATTGAAAACTATGGGTTTTGAGAAAAATAGTTTCCAAACATTAATAAAAGTTACAATTGTATTTATAAAAAATTATTTGATCCTTTATATTAAACAAAATTTAAATTTTTAATAATATTTTATAAAAATATTATTTAATTAAAAAATACACTAATTCATAACCCCTTACAACACTGGAATAATACCTATGGGTAAACTGTCCGACAGTGACAACCTCTTGGGGCAATTTGGATAACATCACCGGGTTGTAATGTTTATTAACTTCCACCTCTTCAATAAGAGATTTTGTTCAAGATTAACATGTGGATTCATGGATTGGTCTTTTTCATGAGTGAATCCCAGTGTATCTAGTTCCATTCTGAGCTCTAAAAAATGAGCTTTGTATGGCCCGAGTCTACTATATGAGGCTATCAACACATCTTTCTAAATTAATTTTTCCATTATCATTTTTATTTATAAACAATAATTACAAATATAAAATTATTATTATTTCCTACGAACATATTGATCTTTGATAATAATTTACCAAAAGTCATATAATGATCTAAAACTGATAGTTACATTTCATTTGATACTTATATATTTTAATTAATGAGACTCATTAAAACATACTTTTTCATGAAACAAAATATTATTCAAAGGTTTGGGTCATTACATTCTTCCCCCCTTAATAAATTTCTCCCCCAAAATTTTGTATTACATACTAAGTCGAAAACATGTGGGGATAATTCTCCTTTATATCTTCATGTGGTCTTTAGTATTTCCTATTACATTGCCTTTAGGTAGAATGTGTTCATGAATCATAATGGTACCTCATGATTTTTTTAGAAATCATCTACTTAATTTTCCAAAAAAACACTTCATCTGTCTTAGATTATATCTATGGAAGCATCGATACATCATAAAAAAGGTATTTCCTATATATAATTTTGAGACATCATCGTGAACATGTTTTTTATTAAAAAATCTTACTGATTCAACTTCAAATATTTCAAAATAGGGTTCTGGTAAATCAATTTCCATATATCCCAAAAGAAAAAAATCTATAATTTGATACATATAGGCTTCTTGGATGTCTCCTACTTATATAGTATCTGAAAAATATTTTAGTGGATCATAATTTTGAACTAAAGTGAGGATTTTGAAAATGACATAATTTTACTTCCTAGGAATAGCATTGTAAGATTGCTGAGAGAAAAAAATATCTCCAATAGAAGGTATTTTATCCTTGAATGAATTATACAATGATAGAGGTATTGGATTCCTCAATTTGTTATTTTTATATAACATTGACATTTGAAAATGTTTCAAATTCATCTGTACATGTCTTATGGATAATTTCTATAAGTAGTTCATCAGGAAGAGAGAGATGAGTTGTTTTTGATCTTCCTTATTCGATGTTTTAGCTAAGCCAAAGAAAATAAAAATGTTGGGTTTAAATAAATTTATAATTAGAATATAAAAATAAATCATTCTACATAGAAAGATAAAATTTTAATTGAATAGTATATCCCAACTTGTGATACAATATGTTTAAATCTATGTTATCCATGATCTATTTCCCAATATATATTCTTAGGGGGTTTTTTCATTAATAATTGTTCGTACTAAGATTATGAATTTTACAAATCATATCCCCTAGGAGTGTCGAACCAAGAGTTTAGAAAGGCTGGTTGTTGTGTACTAGTTCTTGTTTGAGTCTAGCTCAATGTGATGTTTTCAGGTTTTTCCTCTACTTACATCTATGTCAGAGCCACCTCTACTTGTTCGTATCTGGATAGGGAAGTATTTTCTTGATAAACCACATACATTATACTCACCAAAATATAGGGATGTTTTTCTTATACATAGTCTTATAACAAATGATTTCACCAGGATTTTCTAATCCTAATCCCAAAAATAACTAAACCTATCATTTGATACCAATTAAAACAACCCTTATCTTTATTATATATTTAAGCATGATTTATTACATAAACATTCAATTAAGACAATGTCAAGGATCGATCTGTCTTGTGTATTTGGAAATTTGTAACATTAAATAAAATCTCAATACATAAAATATAACTTTTTTTTGAAGACATCCTTTACATGACCACAACATTCCTTTATACTTATCATTGCATGGGATAACCTTACATAAGTAAAGGGTGTGATATAAACAATAGTAACGGAGTAAACAAGGAATAACATGATTAATAAAATATATGTTAGTTAATAGGAAAATCAATGTATCATAATAGAAACATGAATGTAAAGGAATGATATAGAATGATTTTCATAACATGGAAATGTGGAAATAACATTTAACATGATATTTTCATGAGACAAGGCACTTTTGCACATGGATCATGAGTAAAGTTACATTAAAAATGAATTTGAATGAGTAAAACTCATTTCTCTTGAATTTTCATGAGTAAACCCTCTTTGAACATGGCCAATCATGATACTATTATTTATACAATGCATTAGAGTGCTATTAGGGCACATCCTTCTTAATCATTTCTTTTCATGCATAAGTGTTCCACATAGATTATACAACATGGATTAATTAACCATCATAATTTATTCCCTAAATAAGAGATGTGTAATAAAGATATGTATGTCATCAGTCAACATGTACATATTCATAATGGTGAATACGCTTGATAGATAAATAGGTATGGTATGCACATACACGGTGATTTTGGGATGGGAAATTTGGGTGTAACTTTGGCAACATAGCAATGTCAAATAAAAAGCATTAAATTGGTTGATGAGAGAAAAAGGGGAATCTAATAATTTATACATTAAATGGACAGTAATGGGGTCATGTAACATAATATCCCAACATATTTAATGGATTTTAGATTCATAATATAAAATAATTTCTTGAATGTAAATGAAGATAGAGAAATCCCATACAGAATTTTGACACAGTTACGTGTGTACATGGGAGGCATTAATTAGAGATAAAGTGGTATCTCATCAATCAAACATATGTAGATAAATATATGGGAGGTTTGAAATCATATCCCCACATTTTTAAATGAAAGAAAAAGTTCATAACAAAATAATGAAACTTGGACATAAATGGGGAAGGAAGGAATGTGATGATCCCTTACTCGGAAGTGTGATCCCAAAGGCTTGATATATTCTTGAGAGATTCTTCTGGGGATCTTTTGGATCCTTGGGATGATATAGAGAAATCAGGGTAGAGTTTGGTGGAGATCCAAATGGTTTCAGTCAAAAGGAAAGGGAGATTTAGTGGGATTATATAGGAAATGAGAGGTAATTCTTATTATTTACATTTTGGACACTACACATTAAAATAATCAAAATCACAAACAATCCCATGGTTTTCCCATAGTTTCTGCCAATGGGGAGTGGTATAAAATAATTTATATGTCCAAGGGATGTAAATATCAAAATATTAATCTTGATTATGTGCATTTGAGTCACACTCTCAAGGAAATCATTTTAAAATGTTAAAATATTTTTTAAATCTCTGAAGGTCCACTATGGAATTATAAAAATAATAAAAAAATTAAAAATCACAATATTTTAAATTTAAAACATATATTGGTTTAATATCCCTTTGAGAGTCTTTTTTACATTAATATTGGGTCTTTAGGATGTCATAAAAACACATTATATATTTATTCGGCATTTAAACTAAAAAAATGACATTCTGAGAATGTTATCAAAAAATCCACATTGGACAATTTTGATGTGATCATTCCATAAATTATATTAATTTAATATAAATAATTTTCTAAATATTTGATTTTTCTCTTGTAAAAAAATCCTTTATTGAAAAATGACTGGTTTGAAAAAAATAGTTTCCAAACCTTAACAAAGGTTCCAATTGTATTTATAAAATTACCCTTATATCCTAGCCGTTATATTAGTGGGAATAAATATTACAAACTATTATAAAATATATGATATATGTAAATAAATAATATGTTGTATTAGTTGTTTGAGTGAATTAATTTAATAAGGAATGTATGATATATAATTAAAATGATATTTTTAATATTCATCAAATAGATATTCAAAGATTTTTTTCCGCATTTTATTAGAAAACCATTTTAATTTAAGATTTATACTCATTAACAATATTAATATTACAATGTAAACAATTTAATTAGAAGATGGAAATAAAAATTTACTTTGATTAAAATTATGATATTTTTCTGATAAACTTCACAATTTTATGAATAGTTAAAATATGATAAATTTTAATTAAAACCCACTTTTTTCATCGAGATAATTTATATGGATAACTTATAATATTTAATGGTTTTAAAGAATGAGTAGAAAATATCTTTACAATTTAATATAATGTATGTTATTACCATTAATTTTACATTGAATACATAGGTACAAATATTTCAATCTTTTGCAATGTTTTAATTTTTAAAACCCATTTTCTTAACAATGTGATTAATTTTAAATTAATTAATGCAACTTCTATGTCATGAATTTTGAAAAATGGATTCCATATTTGGAATAATTAGGTACCAATTATGTTAATAGGATTCTTTTATTTTTGGGATTAATGAATAGTAACTAAAATAAATTTTATTTACAACAGCTAAAGGTAAATTATGTAATTAAGGGTGAAAATAATATTATAAATTTACCATAACACTCGTATTAATATAATTGGATGATTAAATTTCACCGTAAAACATACTTCGGTCGAAAGGGAATCTATCAGAACCTACTTGTATGAGATTATGACCTTCAATTTATTTTATTTAAAGGAAAGTGAAATATCTCTCACTCAAACATTAATAATTAAATTATTTTTAATATAATCTTATACAGAATATAAATTTGATTATAAATACTCATATGAAATATAAAATGACTTCCTTTATCATGGTAATTTATTTGTAATCTTTTAAAAAATATATAATTGCCTTAATATCTTATACATTAATGATGTAGAAATTATTTATTTAGTGAAAAATAAATAATATAGTTTTTATCAAAATATCAATACCCATCAAAAGGCCCAAACACTTGACCAAAACTTATTGGTCATGTATATCTAAAACATAATAGTTCAAATGTAGACATGTTGACCATTTAGAGCCTTATAAATGTTATTATGACACTTATATTATTTTTTTAAATGATGTCAATGTTGTCACCTTCATAATTTAATAAATATAACATTTTAAAAGATCGGTTTTTTAGAATATAAATTCTACTAAAATTATTCTTCTGAAATATATTAGATTTATATTCATCATATAATTTTATTTATAATTTTTATGTAAAAAATATGTATATTATGTAATTATACAAAAATTATGTAGTAATTATTTTATTAAGAGAGATATCATATAAATTGTTTTAAAAATATTTAAATAAATATTATATTAAATTATTAATGTGTTGTAAGAATTTTTTAGATGAATATGAAATGTTAGGAATATATTAAATATTTTTCTTGGAATATATCTTCTGTGTGGATTTTAATTAATTCCAAATAAATGAATAGTGTCACATTTGACACTATTAATATTTTATAAAAATACCATATTATAAAATTGTTTAAAAATCACAAAAATTTTAAAAATTATAAATTGAAATTTTTATGTTATAAAATATTATAATTTATCCAATTATGTAAAATTAATAATACATAAGTAAGTATTTATAACCATTTCAAATTTAGAATATTATTAACAAAAATAAAATTATATAGATTAAATAAGGATAAATCAAAATGATAAGGTTTAAAATATGGGCCTATGGGACATGTAATGGGTTAAATGCCCACTGGGCCTTCGGGTTAGTAATGGGTCTCCCACTACCCAATTAAAGAGGTCTTTGCATTGCTTTAATAATAAATGAGGATTCAACCCCAACCGTTTTTAAAAAACAAAACATATCTAAATTTTATTTCTTGATGAGATTACAACCCTATATCATTTTATCTTCGAATTTTAGTCATTTTTTTGTTTTTTGGGGGATTTATTTTATTATAAATAAATATTTTTGAGGTTTCCAAAAGTTCTCATCCCCTCTCTTATAAAAAAGGCACCTCATCCCTCCTCTATTCATTTCATCTTGAGCATTCGAACTCATCCAAACCCTAACCATTTCCCTTAAAAACTTCCCTAGAATCCTACTAGAGGTCCTGATCTTCTTTAAAGACCAACATTAGTGCCCTAAGAGGAGGTTTCGTACAGGAACATCAAAGAAGGGCTAATATCCTTTATCGATTCATTCAAACTTATTTCTTCTTCTACTTCCACTATATGAGTAGTTTCATTATTATGTAATAACTCCAGTATCACTTGATACTGATATTTTATTATGAATATTAAACCACCATATTTCATCTTCTATACTTCCTATGAAAAATGAAATCACCATGTGTGTGTACGTACGACCTATCGTCTCCACGCCGTGGTGGAATCTTTTTTTAATCACCAACATCCATGGATGGGTATAATGATGGAAGAAATAACTATATATGATTATTTAAAAGTGATATTGATTCTGAAATGCTATAAACCATACACTTCAATACAATCCCATGATAATGGGAATGATATCATCGCTCGCGTGTATGTACGGCCTCCCAAATCCACGATATGATGTGATTCGGTCTACATAATCTTCATTGAAGAATGATTATATAAATGCATTGAATAAAAAACATGATATATATTATACTAATTAAATTCTTTATATGATATATCTATAACCTAAAAAGATGAATAAGATTTTATTTGACAAAACACGCATAAGAACATAAACTAGTTAACACAAGAATAACGAGTAACAATGAAATATTACTAATAAATAGATAATAATATGACCATATATTATATCATAACAATGTCTATGATTCAAGAACAATTCAATGACATTATTTAAATCACTATACATGTGGTTTGGATATGTACAAACCATATCAGACCTATGGTAAGGGAAAATATCACAATCTCATTTTTACCTGAGATTGTTTATACTTCAGTATTTACTGGGGTATATTTATCATCCACATTTATATTTCATCAATATGTAATATTATTTCTATCCTCCTACCATTTATTAAATCCAATTTTACATATTGGAGATTTTTTTAGTAAAATATATGAATTGAATCTTTCATCTTTTTCAGTATGAGATACTTTTGACTTTTCCGGCCAAGTAAGAGAATAATATTTTTAAAATTATACGGTATTAATGGATTTTTATGCTTTCATAATAGATTATTTCCATTAAGCATAATTTACACGTTTTCAAGTTTATTTTAAATTAAATTATTTTATTTTAAAATTTCATGACATGTTGAGAAAAGAAAATGTTTTTGAATAAGAAAGGATATATTCATCAAAAACTATGTTTATGTGTTTTATCATAATAATTTTCCATATAAGATAATAAAAGGATATGTTAATATCCCTATTATTACATTGATTTTATTATGTTATGATATAATTATTTATATAAAGTCCATTTATCTAATACGGATTATTTAATGATGTCAAGAAGTTAAAGAATCCCATTTTATTATATGTGTTATGTTATGATGTATGATATATGATTTTGTGGCATATATAATAATGGTTTAATTATGAGATGGGTGGGACCTATATCTTCATACAATGTATCAGGTAAAAATTTGTATCTCATTAGATAGACATGGTTGTAATGAAAAGTTAATTTGGTTCAGTGATACAAGACAGGAACGAGGAGTGAAAAAGGATCAGTAATGGACATTGTCTGCTACTGTGGTCTTGGAAATGAGCCATGAATAATATGAAAATACTTTCTATTCTTAGTTTTTGTATCCCAAAAAGTTTCATGTCTTATTTTATGATGATTGGGATTGCATTGCAGTTCAATAATTTTCTCATGACATGATATTATAACCTTTAATGCATGATAATATTTTCAAATGTTATGTTCTTAAGAATATTATATGATTGATATTTCCTTAATTTACCCTTACTGAGCATTTGTGATCATCATTTGTATGTTTATTTTCCCCAGGTCAGGAAGAATGGTATACGATCTTCCAAAAAGGAGTCTAGATATGATCAAATAAACAGGAGACAACATAGATGCTTTATGAACCAGTTGTTTATTTTTCCCAGTTTCTGAAGACACTATTCCAATACAGTCCTGTCATGGTTTTTTTATATGTTTTGAAAAATATACATCAATTCTGAATTATGAATAATTTTTGTAAAGTATGGGTTTCTATACTCCCCACACGGTGGCACGCTCTGGTCCTTTAACAAGCACCCATGCACACTGAGGGAAAGTTATTCTTCCCATGCACATAACATAGCACGCACCTTGCATGAGCACTACCCGTGGGCCATTTCCAGGTGGTTTTATGAGAAGAATATCAAGGCCTAGAGGGATTACTTAAAGGTGTCCCTCGGCTGGGTGGGGTACTCACCTATATTTTAAGCTAATTATATATTAATTTTTTGTTAAATATAAAAATAGTTATATATGTATATATATGTTAAAACAAAAATGAATCCTCTACTATAACTACATATATTCCAAAGTTTTATAAATTCTAAACCATTATGACCCAAAGAGATAAATCAATGTTTAATATATCATTATGAAAATCTTGTGCCAGTATTACAAAATCAAAAACATATTTTTAGTTAAGACCTTGGGCTCAACATCAAAAATGGAAACATTTATAAAATCCCTTCAATACATTTGAAATATTAGAAAAGTATTCAAAATATATACCTCATTTTTAAATCATACTATATTAAATCATTATACTTTTTAAGGTTTATAAAAAGTGCTTTTGTGTTTAATGTTGTAATTTCAAAGAATACTTAAATTATTTTGGAATGCTAAATATACCTAAATATTTTAAATTAAACCAACAGAATGACCAACGAATATAATTATATCCATTAAAAACTCAAAGGTCACCTAAGTACAATGATTTAATTGAGTCCCTTATACATACATGTATCAAGGTGTCCCATATTCAATATAACATGGTGAAAATTGGTGCACATATTTCCACTGATGCTCAGTATGATTGTCATGGCTCTAGACATACTGATGTTCATTATGATGGATTCAAAGGACCCTTACTATATTCTTTGGGTTTTTGTTGTATTGGGTGTTCTCCCAATAATTATAATCGGTCTTTTAATAGGTATTTTTGGTTATTATTGTAAGGAAAAAGTCTTAAACCTTACATAATATTTAATTAAATGAATAATTCACATTTAGGGTCTTTTTTTGTTTAGAGTTTTAGAGAATTAGGAAATAACTATTACATCTCAAAATATTTCAAAGTAGACACTTCTACACAGTTTCTATTTTTTTACAAAACATGAACTCTTGGAAAAAAGGGTCATGTCTAGTTCCATGATTAAGATAGCATGGCTCTTCCATGATCCCATCCTTGACCCTATTCCACATTCTGTACTATAAAAAACATTTCAAAAATGTGGAATGAGTATAAAAAGATCAGTAAGGGATATACAAAGAAGGAAAACAATTAGTTTTTCAAAATAACAGGTAAACCATGAATACTTTATCATAAGTAGTAATTTTCAGCTTTATGAAGTAGTAAATACTATTCACTAAATGAAAGATCATTACTTACCCTTCTGTAACCAAAATATTTCCATAAAACAGATATAAAGAACACATAACATATAAGGGTAACTTTGGACACAAACATACCTAAATGGAATAACCATACGGTCAACTTCCACACATATCACTAAATGGAATATCCATACGGCCGACATCCATACCCAATGCATTGGAGGTTGTAACACAACCACCTGTCCTGGTATTCACGGCACAACCAGCCATATGGTTTATCATTTAACAACATTTAAAATTTCCATGTACCATCATAGATCATAAAATATTGAAAATATAAAAATTTCACTAATAAAATTTCATTTGAAGTCACAATAAGTAATTTCATGATATTGAAATAATCAATCCATTTTCATAAACAACTTAAAAAAATGATTTTTGAATCAAAGTGACCCATACCACTTTGAATCATTTAAATGAAACCATAATTTCCATATAAATAAATACTAAAACCCATTTTTAAAACATTTACATTAAAAAGAAATATTTAGAAGAATAAATCTATAAAACATTTAAAATGATATTTTGGTTAAAGAGTTTTTCTAACAAAAAGAGAGACACTTGAATAAAAATAATTCAGGAATAAAATTTAATCAAAACCTTATAATATCATGAGAATAAATAGATTCCTGATATAATATGTCAATGGATAGTATATACACCATATAATAGTGAATTGGTGAATAATAATAATTAAGACTCAATGGATATGTAAATTGAGGTGAAATCCCTTATAAAGGTGGTATCCTTAAATTAAGGTTATATAAATCACATAATTATGGGTGAAAAAATATAAATACACACTATATAAGTGGATATTAAGTGTAAAACAATCATAGGTCATTAACTCATATTCATAGGATGACATATTCGAGAAGTACAAGTTTAACCCAAAGAATTGAAATTGGGTTAAGAAGTTCCCTTACAAAGATTTGAAAGCCTAACAGTGTCACATTAAAATTTGGAAAATGTTTTGATGAGATAAAATGGGTATCGCGTCACTTGGATATATAATTTACATCAATAAGGATATATAAGAACATATCCCAACATTATATATGTAAATTAAAATACATAACAAAAAGAACCCCTAATAAGAGGAGGGTGAATGGTTCCCCTACCGATTTGGTAACCTTCAAAACATACGCCACATGAATGAAGGATAATAAAATGAAGATTTAAATATTCATAAATGAGTGTATATTACAAAAATAGTACAATAATGGGAAGTACATACACCACACAAAAGGAAATAGTGGAAAATATAGCATGAATCTCACAGGAATAAAAAGTGAGGTGAAACCCTTTACCATGTTGTAATCAACTGAGTCGTATGACCAAAATTAAATTACCACCAAATGAATCACAGAATACCATGAATATAATGATAATAATGATAATATATATCAAATTTCAGTACAAGATACACAACATGAAATGAATAAGTACCGAACAATGTAAATCTCAAGCAATTAAAAGTGATATAAGAAAATCTCATACCTTGTGTCCGACTTGACTTGATCATTCATTAATCTCATAAATAATAAACTAAAGTTAATTTATACAATCATATGAAAAATTTTCAAGTTTATTATTCCATTTAAATCACTTATTACCATGTTATAAACATTATGTAATCATTTATGTTAATAATGTTCATTTTGTCGATATTTTGTACTTGATTCAATAATGGACATCTTATAATCACATGTTGTTCATGTGGTAAAAGGTTCATTATATAAAGAATGATATTCATGATTTTTATATCATATATATCATATATATCCAGCATATACTTGTATTTATAATAGTACATTACATTTATAGGTAAGAAATGAAATGCACCGTTCATGGAGACGTTAAGCCGTACGTAAGCATGAACGCTACATTCATTTTTATTTCAAGTTTAATGGAATTAATACATAATGATACATAGTAGTATTATAATTCTAGTATTTTATCATATATAATATCATTAAATATATCCTTTATACATACCACATATGTAATGAACGAGTCATATCACATTGAGGGGGAGGTAGTCCGCACTTCCTCTAACGAGATTATCATGTTTTCCCATAATGGACACCATAAAGGCATTCTATAACTTAAAATTACAGAAAAATAAAGAAAACATAAACATAATATATATAATATATAAATATTGTACCATCATAATGGCCACCATGATAGGTGGTAGGAGATAATCGAACAATCATCATTTCGTGAGGCTTTAATTTTCCATCCATAGAGACATTATGTTCTTCATCCATTAGATGGAGGTGTTTGTAAGTGTAGTTTGAATACATCTCATAAAAAAATCCTATTATATTTTGTATATTATTTTTGTTACAAAATTAAGTAATAAAAAGAGTTTAGGGGTTGGAGAATTAAAATAAATGAAAACAATTTAAGAGAAACTGTTACCTTTAATTTGGGTAACTCCCTTTGGTTTGAACCAAATGACTTCTTGAAGTGCCTTCTGCCAAAGGTAAGTCTTCTAGGAGGAGGAAAGGGATGTAGGTAGTTTAATTGGGCAGAGTTTGGAAGATCCAAATGGCTTTAGAGGTGTGAGGAATTAGTTAGAAGTTGTCTCTTTTTATAAGGGGGAGGAGGGGCTCTTTAGGAAAGTGTGAAAACATTATTTTATTATAAACATATCTTCAGTTTGAAAAGGTCTAAAAATAATTAAGGTAGAAAATAAGAAAACTTTATTTAGAAATAAATTCATCCAATCATAATTGGACATGTTTTGTATAATATTTCAATCCTTATAATGTTATTTATTTAAATAATTTATTAATGAGGTAAATACTTCATCACTATTTTGTCGAAAATAATTTAATTTATTTGATATCTAAATATTATTAAAAAAAATACCATGATGTAGGAAATCTTTTTATCTTCCCAATTAATATTTATAGTTAGAACTATAATTTATATAACCCCTTCTAAAAATTAATTTCCTAAAAGATATTTTCGTTTAACATTTTTTCCTTTACTTTAACTTAATTAATCTAAATTATCATTATCACTCCCAGGTGGCTCAATGGGGTCCCAAAATGTACCCAAAGATTCCCATGGTCGTAAATGACTCAACCAATAAGGTTTGAATTAGTTTTAAAATAATTTTGAGTTATTATAATACATTTTTTACCTTGAATTACCCTGTTTACCTTTAACTGCGGTGAATAAAAGTCAAAAGTTACTACTCACCGTAAAAAACTTTTATCATATTGAACCAAATTTTAATTCTTCATATTAACCATGTATCTTATATTTTTGAAATAAAATTCAATGAAGTGGTAAAATTTCTTTTGAATGAAAAATGTCATTTTTTAACTACTACTAAGTGGTTTCACTATTCATCAAAAATTGTAGTTTTTTAGAGAAAACCCAAAATTCAGCCTAATATTTATTTGATATTCTGAATTTGAAAATGATTTATATTTTTTCAAATTCAAAACATATAATTGGAATTAATTAATTTGAATTTATTTCACATTGTTAAAAGAAATAGCCAGTTTTTAAGAAATAATAACTATCAAAAAATTGACACTTGTTTATGTCCACATTCAAAGGGAAATTAATTACAATTACCAATATTGTATTAGATGGTAAAAATATATTTTAATTAAACTTTAAAAACAATTAAAAATAAAATCTAACTATATAAATAAATTATTTTAAAAGGCACTTTTGAATTAAAATACAATATTTTCCACTATTCATTAAAAAATTACCTTTATCCGAACAATACCAAAAAATTTCCCAAAGTAATATTTGATGTCCCAAATATGAAGAAAAATTTTATTTGGTCAAATATAATATATAAAAATGACCAAAACAAGATCTAATGAGGGTTCCCCATTAAAAGGTGGTAAATAGACCATTTAATGTGAATTATGCTTAAAATTAGATTAATTCACATTTTAATCCTCTAACTTTTATTGGATAAACATAAATACATTTATCAAACATGTATAATCATATTGTAGTTAGTTTGGTTCATTCCTTCCAATACAACGGCTAGGAGTTAACTACCATTTAAAATAATAACATTATATTATTAGTGTGCAACGTAAGATTTCAAAAAAACTTGTTGTTGTGTATCAGGTATGCTATCGAACATAGCAACCCCTTTAATGTAAAATTAATATTTAATTCACAATATAAATAAATATAAAAAATTAATATTATTTATATTATTGGGTTATTACATTATTCCCCCATTTTAGAAATTGCGTCCTCAAAATTTTAAAATTGGGCTTCGAAACATCATTTAAAGTCCCAAATCGGAAAAAGAGTCAGTAAAACTATCACTTTATAAGAAATAAAGAGAAGTTAAAAGGTCACATTAGTTAACCGATTCATGGATTCCATGTAGGAGAACATGGATATGGAAATTAAAACAAACGTTCATGTTCTGAGGGATAGTGATAGAAAATATGATTAGGAGAAAATTAACCACCAGAAAATACCAAACATATGATGTGTTACACGTTCTTTGATTACCTAGTAGGAAACGTAAACCAACAATGTTTTTGTTTTACATTCATTTTCATAATTCGGAGGAATTCTTTTACTACATAGAATAAGAACATAAGGAAATATACTTACCTTCAAGTAGAGTTTCATCCTTTAATAAGTTTCTATCAAAAAAACTAATATTTTCTCCAAACAATGAGCATTGAAATGACTTGGTCACATCAAAGCACAGGAGTCTTCTTCTAGAGAATCTCATAATCCAAAAAATAATGGCTATATATTTCCCTCATCTTTAGACATCAACTAAAACTAAAATGGTTAGTACGAGATCGTATAATCCCCAAAAGGATTACCCTTTATAAAAAAATACTCTTAATCCCCAAAATTCAACAAAAAGTTCTCAAAGATCCAGAAAGACCATTCAATACACAATTGTCCATAAAATTCTTCAAAATACATAAAACTAAGATAGAAACCCAAAACTCAGAAGGATTTGAAGCACATATTCTTCCCCAATAAATATTAACATTTATCTCCAAATATCATTGACTACTCTTAAAGTCACATACTATAGCGTAATTAACCTAATCACATATTCTCTATGTTAGGTTAATCATTTTTAAGAAATAACCCAAATCTCCATATGTCCACCATAAATACATAGGTTCTTAAAAAAATCTCATCTATTCCCCTACAATTGAAATCATGTAGTAATTTTCATTAGGCATATAGTGTTTCCTCAAAAGAGTTAACGTCTTTCTAAATATCATTTATCAATTTATCATCAAATCATTTTCTTATACTAAGGATATCCATTTAGTAAAAGATATCTTTCCAAAATAAACATATTCTTGAAATATATAACCATTTAACTTAAAATAAGAAGTCATAAAAACCAGTGACTTTACGTATTCAAGTGGTAGGCGATGCACCCATGTCGTCCTTCGGTTGTGAGTTCGATTCCAACAGCCTTTCCAGACGTGACAGGTTTTCACCCATCCTAAGGGTTTTCCTTTTTATAAAACCCAAAAATTACCCTAACGTGTTTTAACATCAATGGTTTCCTTATACCTCTCATTTTCATCCAAATTCATTATGATCTCAACAACTTAATTCTTGAAATATCATTTCACCACCATATGATAAAATAAAATGATACCCAAAATGAAGAACTTCATACCTTGATCATGGTGTCCATTTGGTTTCATCATCATCTTGTTCATGTAGGTATAAGGTCCATGTATCACAATAATGATTTTGAGATCCTTCAAAATCATTTTCTTCTTCCATTCAAATACACCTTGTACAACATGGTTCATATGGGTGTTCACAGAAAAATAGTTCTAGAAAATAATCATGTATGACATAAAATTTCAAAACATATGATAAAACATGATTTCTATAAAATAGTCAGAACGAAGTAGAGTTGACACTTTCAATTAATGTTCCTTTTAAAATACCATAGGTATGTGCTGAGAGACAATATTTTAAAAGCATATATAAATAGTGTGTGCAAGGGTATCCTTCTTCAGCACCTTTTTTGAAATCATAATATGCTCCAAAATCATGTGATAAGGTAAAATATTTGAAAATTCCTTGATAATATTTACCATTTTTGAAAATATGAGAATATTGTGAAAATAGGATTTGTCTAAATACAACCCATGATCCACGATGATAACGAGGTACAGTGGAGGTTTTTGATATCTCAAATAACAGCTTGCAAGTGATTTGTATGCTATAAAAAGTTTCACAATCATCTGAACATGACTTTGAAATAATTAATGCAAGCATGTCATCAGGAAGTGATGATAATGTCATTTTAGATCCTCCTAATTCAATTTGAAACTGACTTTCCTTGATCAGAAAAAGTTATAAGAAAATGGATTTAACTGAAATAATAGACATAGGGACTAACCATGTGTCTAACGAAAACTCCTATTACCTAAAGTGGTCTATACCGACATCTGATTCCAATTGTAAGGACATAGTCTTAATCATTACATAATATTGAATGAAACAAATAATTCACATTTAGGATCTTTTCAGGTTTATAGTTTTAGAGAATTATGAAATAACTATTACATCTCAAAAGATTACAAAGTAGACACTTCTGCACAGTTTCCATTTTTTTTACAAAACATGAACTCTTGATGAAAAGAGTCTTGTCTCGTTCCTTGTTTAAGATAGCATGACTCTTCCTTGATCACATTCTTGACCCTATTCCACATTATGTCATGTCAAAAACATTTCAAAAACATGGGATGAGCATAAAAATCTTATTAAGGGGTATAGAAAGAAGGAAAACTGATAGTTTTTCAAAACAATAGGTAAACCATGAATACATTATCATAAGTAGTACTTTTCACCTTTATCAAGTAGTAAATACTCTTCACTAAATAAAATATCATTACTTACCCTTTTGTAAACAAAAAATTACCATAAAACCCATATAAAGAACACATCACATATAACGGTAACATGGGACATAAACATACATAAATTTAATAACCATACGGTCAACTTCCACCCATATCACTAAATGGAATAGCCATACGGCCGACTTCCATACCCAATGCATTGGTGGTTATAACGTAACAACCTGTCCTGGTATTCACGGGACCACCCATCATATGGTATATCACATAACCACCCATAAAATGTACAAGTACCATCAAAACACATAAAATATTGCAAATATAAACATTTAACTAATAACATTTCATTTTAAGTCACAAGATGTAATTTCAAGATATTGAAATAATCAATCCATTTCTATAAACCATTTAAAAAGAGATTTTTGAATCAAAGTTTCCCATACCACCTTGAAGCTTTTAAATGAAATGTTAATTTCCATATAAATAAATCCTAAAACACATTTTGAAAACATGTACATTAAGGAGAAATATTTAGAAGAATAAATATTTAAAACAATTAAAATGATATTTTAGTTAAAGAGTTTTTCTAACAAAAAGAGAGACACTTGAATACAAATAATTGAGGAATATCATTTAATCAGAACTTTATAATATCATGAGAATAAAGGGATTCAAGATATAATATTTCAAAGGATAGTATATACACCCTATAAGAGTGAATTGGTTCATAACAATAATGAAGTCTCAATGGAAATGTAAATTGAGATGAAATCCCTTATAAAGATGGTATCCTTAAATTAAGGATAAATCAATCAAATAATTATGTCTGAAAAATATAAATACACCCAATATATGTGTATATTATGTGTAAAACAATCATATTCCATTTACACATATTCATAGGACGGAATATTCAGGAAGTACAAGTTTATCCCGATGAATTGAAATTGGGATAAGAAGTTCCTTTGCAAAAATTTGAAAGCCGAACGGAGTCACTTTAAAATTAAGAAAATGTGTTGATGAGACAAAAAGGATATCTCATCACTTGGACATAAAACATACATCAATAAGGATATACAAGAACATATCCCAACTTAATAAGAAGTAAATTAAAATACATAACAAAAAAATAATTCTTTTAAAAAGAGGAGGGTTATAGTTCCATTACCGATTTGGTAACTTTCAAAACATACGCCACATGAAAGAAAGATCATAAAATGGAGATGTAAATACTCATAAATGAAATTATATTACACAAATAGTACAATCATGGTTAATACATACAGAACACAAAATTAAATATTGGAAATTATATCATGAATCTCAGGAGAAAAAAGTGAGATGAAACCCTTTACCACGTAGTAATCAAATGAGTCGTATGACCAAAATTAAATAACCACCAAATGAATAATATAAAACCATTAACATAATTATAATCATGATAATATATATACAATTTCATTACATAATGCACCACATGAAATGAATAAGTGGTGAACAATGAAAATCTCAAGGAATTACAAGTGAGATAAGAAAATCCATTACCTCGTGTCCGACTTGAATTGATCATTCATTAATCTCCTTAATAATAAACTAAATTTAATCTATACTTTCTTTAGAAAAATTTTCATGTTTATTATTCCTTTAAATCACTTATTACCTTGTTATAAACATTATGTAATCATTTATGTTAATAATGTTCATTTTGTCGATATTCGGTACTTGAGTCAAAATGGACTTCTTATAATCACATGTTGTTCATGTGGTCAATGGTTCATTATATCCAAAATTATATTAATTATTTGGATATAATATATGTCAAATATATCTATCATATACATGTATTTATAATATTAGATAACATTTAGAGGTAAGAAATGAAATGCGTCGTTCATGGAGACGGTAACCCGTACGTACGCATGAACGCTACTTCCATTTATATTTCATGTTTAATTAAATTAAAAAATAATTATACATATTAGTATTATAATTAAATTATTTAATCATATATAATATCATTAAATATATCCTTTTTACGTACCACATATGGTATGAACGAGTCATATCACTTTGAGGGGGCGGTAGTCCGAATTTCCTCTAATGAGATTATCGTGTTTACCCCTAATGGAATCCATAAAGGCACGCTATAAATGGATATTACAGATTCATAAATAAAACATAAACATAATATATATCATATATAAATATAGTCTCGTCATAATGGCCACCATGAGAGGTGGTAGGAGATAATCGAACAATCATCATTTCGTGAGGCTTTAGTTTTCCATCAATAAAAACATTATGTTTTTTATCCATTAGATGGAGGTGTGTTTAAGTGTAGTGAAAATAATTCTCATAAAAAAATCCTAGTATATTGAGGATACTGGTGTTGTTACAAAATAAAGGAATAAAAAGAGTTTAGGGTTAGATAAGTAAAATAAAAGAAAACAATTTAATATAAACAGTTACCTTTAATTTGGGTGACTCCCTTTGGATTGAACCAAAGGGATTCATGAAGTGCCTTATGCCTAAAGTAAGGCTTATAGGAGGAGGAGAGGGAGGTAGGGATTTTAATTGGGCAGAGTATGGAGGAGTCAAATAGCTTGAGAGGTGTGATTAATTGGTTAGAAGTTGCCTTCTTTTATAAGGGGGGAGGGGATCTTTAGGAAAGTGTGAAAACATTATTTTATTATAAATATATCTTTGGTTTCAAAAGGTCCAGGAATAATTAAGGTCGAAGATAATATGACTCTTATTATAAATAAATTCATCCAATCAGAATTGTACATGTTTTGGATAATATTTTAATCATTATAATCTTATTTATTTAAATCATTTATTAACGAGGTAAATACTGCATCTGTATTTTTTCATAAATAATTTAATTTATTTGATATCTAATAATTATAAAAAATAACATTATGTATGAAATATTTTTATCTTTCCGATGAATATTTATAGTAGAAAAGATAATTTATATAACCGCTTCTATAAATTAATTTACTAAATATATTTTCTTTTATCATTTTTGCCTTTACTTTATGTTAATTAATATAAATTGTCATTATCACTCCAAGTGGATCAATGGGGACCCAAACTCTACCCAAAGATACCCATGGTCGTAAATGACTCATCCAATATGGTTTGGACATGTCTTAAGTTAATTTTAAATTATTATAATAAATTTGTTACCCTGAATTATCATGTTTACCTTTAACCGCGGTAAATAAAAGTCAAAAGTTACTATTCAAAAAATATTATTTTTATCTTATTGAACCTCATTTTTCTTCTTGATATTATTCATGTCTCTCGGATTTTTGAAATTCAATTCACAGAAGCGGTAAAATATAATTTATATGAAAAAAGTCTGTTTTTTAACAAATACTAAGTGGTTTCACTATTAATAAAAAATTGATGTTTTTCTGAAAAAATCCAAAAATTCAGCCTAAGCTTTATTTGATATTCCAAATTAAAAAATTATATCTATTTTTCCAAATTCAAAATATATAATTGGCATTAATTAATTTAAAATCAATTCATGTTGTTAAAAAAATATCGTGTTTTTAAGAAACAATAATTATCAAATGATTGACACTTGTTTATGTCGAATTTCAAAGTGAAATTAATTCCAATGAACAACATTGGATTAAATGGTAAAAATATATTTTAATTGACCTATAAAACCAATTAAAAAGGGAATATAACTATATAAATAAATTAGATTAAAAGAAACTTTTGAATGAAAATACAATATTTTCCACTATTCATTAAAAAATAAACTTTTTCAGAAAAATACCAAAAAATTACCCAAACTAAAATTTTATGTCCCAAATCTAAAGAATATTTTTATTTGTTCAAATAGAACATATAAAAATGACCAAAACTAGATTTATATAGGGTTCGCCATTAAAAGGCGGTAAATTGACCATTTAATGTAAATTATGCATCAAATTAGATTCATTCACATTTTAATCCTCTAACATTTTTTGGATAAATGTGAATACATTTAACAAACATCTATAATCATAATGTAGTTAGTTTTGTTCATTCCCTCCAATACAACGGCTAGGAGTTAACTACCATTTAAAATAATAATATTATATTATTAGTGTGAAACATAAGATTTCAAAGAAACCTGTTGTTGCGTATCGGGTACGTTATCGAACATAGAAACCCCTTTAACGTAAAATTAATATTTAATTCACAATATTAACAAATATTAACAAGTAATATTCTTCATTTTCTTGGGATGTTACAATTATGGTTTTCCATTTATCTTGACGTAATGTAATCACTTCAATATTTAATTAAATAAAATTTTTTGTGTTTATTTCATATGTTTTGTTCAGATATCATGAAAATTAAATAGAATAAAACCGTAATATTAGTATTACATGTGAAAAACGTTTGGGGCATCACATTATTCCCCTAAAATTAATTGCATCCTCAAAATTCTAAAATATTCATACATAATCCACTAGAAAGACCAGACTCTTAACACCACCCATATCCCCTCAAAAAGCCAGCCAATGAGGTCATGGTGCTGATTCTCTCTAAGTGGATCCACATATTGGTTTCTTGTCCCTCTACATCTTTGACCCAAATATATCAAGAGCACTAAGAGCTGCCGGGATCATCCTTATGCATAAATCATTCGAGTTTCCATAGGAAGGCATTTACAGTTTGGAGAGAAGAGATATAAGAGTGGACTAGATCTCTATAAATTCTTCGAACTATATAATGCATGAAACTTTTCCAGCCATTAAGAATACTATACATAAAAAACCTATGATTTGGTTTAGATATTCCGTTCAGTGTTCACCTTCCAAAGTGGTTTCTTGATATTTCATCAAATCTTGATAGTTATCTAATATGGAAAATCATATGAAAATACCTTCGTAGTGCTTTCCCCTTTGTCTAAACTCCGAAAATTGATTGTTTTCAATACATTGGTAGTTTTAGTTTTCCCCATTGTAGGAACAGAGACTATTCGAGCTGAGGGATAGTTTATAAAATCATTTTCAAGTCAGGTGTAGGTTTGCAAAGGGTTCATAGTCTTCTGAACATTCCTCAATAATTATGCATTATATTAATTCGGTATGGAGAGATAAGATGTTGTTTGGTGAACTCATGTCATATATCTGGAAATTTAAAAAGATGTTTATTATTCAACAAGGAATAACCATATCAACATGGAGACTTTATTTGAATTATCTTGTTAAAGCATAAAAACGAATAACATTGTTCAGTTATATAAATTTCATAAACACAAGGTGTCACATAACTAATTTATCACTCTCACAAAACATAAGTGTGGATTTTCTGATGTCCTCTAAGATAACCCATCACTGCTATTGGTGGTTTCCCAAAATCCCATACAAATGGATTCCCAAATTAGTTCAAAATTCTTTAATCTCCTTGTTCCAGATGCCCTACGGGCAACTCAGATCAACCACATGTGGAAATATATGGTTTAGTGTGAGGGAATCTTGATGGGTATGTAGCTGGGAAACATCAGTATGAACTAGAAGTTGATTATGAATTCGGGTATGGTCATCCTTAAGAGCATCAAAATCCATAACATTATAATGGAGACCATAGGTCAAAATTTGACATAAGTACGCTGCGTGGAGGCCACCCTCCTTTGCACCCTCTTGGATTTCCTCTCATGATGAAGCATTATCTTCCAGGGTAAAATACATTAACAAAACCTCAAAATTTTTTCCTTGTCATGCATAGAACTGGAATTGAGTGTTCATCATTAAAATATAGACTAGGCCTGCTCCTCGGTGAAGTTGGAGTACTTGAGGATAATTAGATGCACGGTAGAAGGTTTTTCATGATAAATGAATATTTAAAAATGTATTTTATTTTTCTACATATGACTTTACCATTGTGGTATCTAATAATTCTATTAGAAGAGACAAAAGGTGTGATTTATCATCCATATAAAATGTTTATGTAAACTACTACTTAGTAACACAAAATCATGTTTTTTGTATTGTTCTAATTTTCCAGGGTCATATAAAACAATCCTCTGATACCAACTATCACGCCTTGGCCCCGGACAACCCCAAAGCCGATGAAAAGTCTAAATAAAACATGTTGTGTAAGTTTTTTTATAAAAGGATGAAATATTAAAACACACACAAATGTTCCACTAGAGAGGGTCACTTAGGTTTTGCTCCTGGAGAATCAAACAAAATTTTTACAATTCCTTCGAAATAGCACAAAAATATCTACATTAAGCAGTTACTAAACAGAGGGACTCAAATCTACTTAACCTATAAAAGAAAAAAGATTGAAAACGCAGGGTGATCATATGAATTCCCATTAAGGGTTTTTAAAATAATATAATATATCAATTATAACCTTTGGGAAACATTTTTTTAAAATTTCCTCAAAAAATATTTTCCTAAGGAATGTTGTAACAGATGTATCATAACATAGCATTTAGTCTAAGAATTATTAGAGCACATTCCATGGAATATTAACAAATTTATAAGGAAACATCATTCATTTATAAGCATGATCATTCATAAAAATAATTAAAAGTCATACAAAATTGGTATGACATGTGAATATGAAAGTAAAAAATTTATAAATAAGATTAATACATGATCTGAGTTTCACATAAAAATAATAACATAAATTTTTTCATTACTAATTGTAAGTCGTAACTTGCTAATAAATTCTCTGAGTGTTATACAAACATCATTCCATAAGAATTTACTTCTTCTGATACTCATAACTATAGGTTCTTAACCATGGATATTCAAATGGTGGAATATCAACTTGGTTAATTAATTATCATAAACATAATGGGAGAATGTATAATATGGGACAACATAAAAATAACGTCATTCCCTTATGCCAAGACTATAAATTATCAATTTTTCATGGCCTTGTTCCAAGACCATAGATTGCCTCATGAGACCTACTGATGCACTGAGAGGCTATAGCGGGCACCACCCGACACTTACAATGTCCAATAAATTCCTCATATTCCAAAAAACGTCATATGTTCAATGTTTCCCATACCACTTTGTACATTTAATTTCTCATTTCACATTATTCAGAGTGGCATATACCACTTTGAATAACTTATTACATAATTTCATAAAAGATCATAAGTGTTTCAATTATATTTTATAGTATTTATATATTCAAAGTAATTCATGCATATAAGAGTCAATATCATTTTTATCAATGAATAAAAATGAATGGGATGTATGGTAGGAAACATATGTGTCAATAAATAAAGTACATTAAACACTAGTTTTTCACATAAAATGAAAATCCATAATATACTTATTATGAGTGTAAAGATTTTATTTTTTGGAATGCACAATTATAAAATTAGAATAATACCCATTCATATTTAAAACACATTCTGATAAATGTACATATTTAACAAAATAGAACATAATGATTTATAGCATTTATTGCAGTAGATTCAAATTCTTTAGTATAATAAATAAATTATTTCATTCTTCTAAAAATATTAGGAGGGCATACACTATAGTGAATATTGTTATAGTTTAAATATGTTTTAATAAATCATTGAACATCCTACTAACCTTATTAGATCTCCAAAAATTAGTTTTTATGAAAACATAATTAGTTAATTATTAAAACCCAAAGATGCATATGCATTTAGTCGTATATACAAAATTTAATTCACTACATTTTAAAATCTTCTTAAACTTGAAACTCAATATTTAGGAGTCTTAAAATAAAGCATAATAGAGGGTAAAATAAACATGTATGAATATATATTTATAGAAATACATCTATTATAATGATTATAAAAAGTATATATTAAATATCTTAAATAAAATGTTTATGGAAATTTGCAGGTTTTAAACCCATTAGGGAGATTGGTTAATCAAGTTTGAATAAATTGAAAAATGTGCCACTAAATTTAGAATGTATTTTTATGAAATATGTATAATATATATATATATATATATTCTTATGTACTTATTACAATTTCTGTAGAATCAAAAACAATCACACATACTTTGTATATAATGAATTGAGAAATTCATGTAGCATTAGAAACTCACCATTTTAGAAGGAATCTATGGGCCATATATTCTTAACTGTATACATATATATAAAAGTGTATACATTAATATGTGTGTCTATATATATATATAAACCCAAACTATATCAAAGATTGAAAAAGTAGAACCCATACATGTTTTGAGGAGGAGGAGAGGTCTGAGGAAACGTGCTGGAGTCTTGAGAAGAAGAAATACCGAGGGTTTTTTGGGGTACAATGAGTTTTTAATAAACTATATTATACATTAATTATATAGAATGTCATTAAGGCCCATTTATGGTAAATTAAGGCCTAATCAGTTTATAAAATGGTTGGGGTGCCAGTTTTTTGGATGATGGGATCAAGGAGTCCTCAGATGGTGATGCGTGGAGTCACAGGCGTGGAAAAATGAAAGAGAGTAAATGGAAAAACCCACTGGTTCAGCACATGTAAAAGAAGAAGACACCGTGGGGAGGAAAACCTGGAAAAATAATGAACAGTTGAGATCTAACCAAGAATGATCCAGTGGTGGAGGTGAGTCTGTGGAATTTAAAAAAGATGGTCAGTTGAGATATGAGGAGGATATGATCAGATGGCTACAGTGTAACGCAAAGATTTAAAAATAGGGGAACGGTCCAGATTAGATCGCATTACATCATATGGATCAGGGTAACAAGGTGATTTAAAATAACTTGGACGGCTACGATTAGAACCGTAATGGATCGGATGGTGCACAAAAACATGGAGGGGATACCGCAGCAGCTGGGGATCGAGGACCGAACCTAATGGGATGACCCACATCGCACGTGGTATGATCGAATTTCCTGGATGTGATCCCAGCTGATTTTCTCCATCCCACATTGAAACAGAGGTTCTTCTGAATCTTATATATAATCTTGGAGCTCCGAGAAGTCGCTCAAATTACACCTCCCCCCTCTAAGAACAACCCCATCCCTTGTTCTTCTATGGGTGTGCTCATGCGCCAACCCATGGCGTCATGCCACCCAACACGATGGTGCACTCTAGTACATTCACATGCACAAGTGCGTGCTGAGGGAAAGCTATGGTTCCCATGTGTGAAACTTATCACACACCTTGAATGCGGACCACCCCTACGCCACTGCTAGGGGGTTGTGTGATAATCCCATCAAGGCCAAGAGGGCTTCCTACAAGGTGGCCCTCAGCTAAGTGGGGTACTCACCTATATTTAGGCTAAGTAGATATTAATTTTTTAAAATATAAAAATAGGTTTCCATATATATATATAAGATAAAAAAATATGAATCTTATACTATAACTACAAATTTTACTTAGTTTTATAAATAATATAGTTTTAAAACACAAAGTTATGAATCTATGTTTAATACATCATTATGAAAATATTATACTAGTGTTATAAAATGAAAAAACATATTTTTAGTTAAGAACATGGTTTCAACATCAAGAATGAAAACATTTATAAAATCTATTCAATATATTTGAAATATTTGAAAAGTATTTGAACCACATACCTCATTTTGAAATCAAACTATATTAAATCATTATCTTTTTTATGTTTTATAAAAACAGTTTATTTGTTTAAAGTTATAAATTAAATGCATACTTTAATTATTTTGGAAAACTAAATATACCATAATATTTAAAATTAAACAAAAAAATAACCAATTTCTATAATTATAACCGTTAAAATCTCAACGGTCACCAAAGGAAAATGGTCGAATTGAGTCTCATATAAATACATGTATCAGGGTGTCCCATATTCAATAAAACATAGTGAAAATTGTTTCACATGATTCCATTGATGCTCAGTGCGGTTATCGTGGCTCTAGCCATATTGATGACCATTGTGACAGATCCAAATGACTCTTACAATCTTCTTGGGTTTTTTTAAATTGGGTTCTCTCCCAGTAATTCTAATAGGTCTTTTAATATTTATTTTTGGGTAGTATGGTTTTCCATTGATCTTTCTATAATTTAAGCACTTCGGTGTTTGATTAAAAAAAATTCCTTGTGTTTATTTCATATGTTTTGTTCGGATAGCATGAAAATTAAATAGAATAAAACCATAATATTTTTATTACATGTGAAAGGGGTTTGGGAGTCACATTATCCCCACTAAAAAGAATTTGGTCCTTTCAATTCTAAATTATTCGTACACAATCCACTAGAAAGGCCAGACTCTCATCACCTCCCATATCCCGTCAAAAAGTCAGCCAAAGAAGTGAAACTGCTGAATCTCTCTAGATGGATCCTCATATTGATTTAGGTCCCTTGAATTTTATATCCAAATAAATTGAGATAACTTAGAGCAAATAGGACCATCCCTATAAATAAAGCATTCATGTTTCTAGGGGAAGGCATTTTTGGTGTACAGATTATATATCTTAAAGTTGACTAAATATTTATAAATTGCTCAAACTATATCATTCTTGAAAATGTGGATGTCCTCAAGCATCCTATACATAGAAAAACATAGTATTTTGTTCATATAGTCTGCTTTATGGTTACCTTCCAAATATTTTTCTTGAAATTTCATCAAATCTTGATAGTTATCGGATAGTGTAAAACATAAGAAAAGACCTTCATAGTACTTTCCTCTTTGTCTAAACTCCGCAAATTGAGTGTTTTCAATATTGCGGAAGATGTATCTTTACCCATTGTCGGAATGGTGAATATTTGAGTTGAGGGACACTTTTTAAAATCATTTACAAGTCATGCATAGGTTATCAAAAGTTTCATATTCTTCTGAACATGCCTCATGAATTATGTGATCTAGTAATTTGGTATGGAGAGATAAGATGTTGGATAGTGAAATCATGTATTATATATGAAAATTTCAAAAGATATGTTTTATTCAACAAGGAATAACCATATCAACATATAGATATTATTTGAAATAGAATGTTAAAGCATCAAAACATATAGCATTATTCAGTTATACAATGTTCATAAACAGAAGTTGTTATATTACTTCTTTATCACTCTCAAAAAACACAATTGCAGATTTTCTGACATCCTCTAGGATGAAACGTCACTGGTGTTGGTGTTTTCCCCAAATTCCAGACAAATGGATTCCCAAAGCAGTTGTAAATTCTTCAATCTTCGTGATCCAGATGTACTATGGGATACTAGGATCTACCGCATCTGGACATCTATGGGTTAGTGTGAAGGCAGCATGACATGTATGTAGCTGGGAAACATCATTATGAACTAGATGAAGATAATAAAAATGGGTAGGATCATCCTTAAGAACTTCAAAATCCATAACTTGACCATAGATACTGTAGGAAAAAATTTTACATAAGTATGTTGCACGGAGGTCACCCTCCTATGCACCCCCTTGGAAGCCCTCTCGTGATGAAGCATTATCAGCCATGGTAAAACACTTAAAAAAACCCTTGATGTATTTTTCATTCCATGTGTAGAAGCATAATGGATCGTTCATCATAAAAATATAGTTGAGGCCTACTCCTCAGTGAAGTTGGAGTTCTCAAGGATAATTGGACGCATATTATTGTTTTTTTCATGATAAAAAAATATTTTCAAAAGTATCGTAGTTTTCTACACATGATTTTCTCATTATTGTATCTAATACTTCGATAGGAAGAGACATAAGGCATGATTTCTGATCCATATAATTTTTTAAGGAAACTACTACTTTGTAACACATAATCATGTTTTAGTGTTGTTTTAATTTTCCAAGGTCTTATAAACAAATCCTCTAATACCAACAATCACACCTCGGCCTCGGACTGCCCCAAAGCAGGTACAGAGTGTAAATAAAACATGTGTGTAATTTTTTTTAATAAAATAAGGAAAGATGAAAACACAAACACATGTTTCACAAGAGACGGTCGTTTTAGTTTAGGTCATGGAGAATCATATACATTTTTTACAATTCCTTCAAAATAGAAGACAAATTTCATCATTAACCAGTCACCAAACATAGGGGCTAAAATCAACTAAACCTGTAAGAGAAAACAAATTGAATACATAGGGTGAGAATATGAATTCCCAGTAAGTGGTTTTAAAATAATATTATATACCAATGAAATCCTTTTGAATAAAATCTCATAAAATTTCCCAAAAAAAAATTTATTTAGGAATACTATAACACATTTATCATAACATATCATTTATTATAAGAATTATAAGAGCACATTTTATGGAATACTAATGGAGTTATAAGGAAACATAATTCATTTATAAGCATGCTCATTCAGAATAATAATTAAAAGATATACTAAATTGGTATGACATTTGAATATGTAAGTACAAAATTTATAACTAAGAGTAATACATGATCACATTTGCACATAAAAATAATAACATCAATTTCTTTAATAACTAATAGTAATCCGTAATAGGACAATAAATTATATTATTGTTGAATAAAGATCATTCCATAAGAATTTACTTCTTCTGATACTCATAAGTACAAGATCTTAACCTAAGATATTCTACTAGTCAAATATCCACTTGGTTAATAAATTATCATAACCATAATGTGGGAATGTATAATGTGAGAAAACATAATCATAACATCATGGCCTCATGCTAAGACCATAAAAAATAAATTTTTCAAGGCCTTTTACGAAGACCGTATTTTTTTCATGAGACCTACCGATAAATCGAGGAGCAATAACGGGCCCCACCTGACACTTACTATGTCCAATAAATTCCTCATATGCCAAATAAGATCATATGTTCAAAGTTTCCCTTACCACTTTGAACATTTAATTTATCATTTCACATTATTCAAACTGTACCATACCACTTTGAATAATTTAATTCATAATTCCATAAAAGGTAATAAGAGTTTTAATTACATTATTTAGCATTTAAATATTCAGAGTAATTCATTCATATAATAGTTAATAAAAATTATATCAATGTAATACAATGAATTAAAAGTATGGTAGTAAACTCATGTGTTCATAACTAAAGCACATTAAACACTAGTTTGTAACATAAAATAACAAACCCTAAAATCCTTATTATGAATGTAGACATTTTATATTTCCAAATATACAATTGTAAAATTAGGATAATTTCCATTAATATTTAAAACACATGCTGATAAATGGACATATTTACAAAAGAGAACATAATGATTAAAAATATTTATTACAGTGGATTCAAGTTCTTTAGAACAATAAATAAATTATTTCATTCTTCTAAAAAATATTTAGAGGGAATACACTAAGGTGACTATTGTTCTTATTTTAATATGGTTTAATAAATAATTGAACAACGAACTGACCTTATTAAATCTACAAAAATTAGTTTTTATGAAAACATAATTTGTTAATGATTAAAACCCAATGATGCATATTCATATAGCTATATATACAAAAATATAATTATTTACATCTTACAAACTATATAAACTTGAAACTCAATATTTAAGAGTCTTAAAATCAATCATAATAGAGGTTTAACTAAACCTGTATGAATATATATTTATAGATATATATCTATATTAATGATTATACAATGTATATATAAAGTATCTTAAGTCAAAATTTTAATGAAATTTTCATGTTTTAATCCCATTAGGGACATTAGTTAATCACAGGTGAATAAATTATAAAATGTGCTACTACATATAGGATGTTTTTTATGAAATATGTATAAATATATATATATATATATATATCATTATATATTTATTACAATTTATTTATAATCTCAAAACTTCACACATAACTTGTATATTATTAATTAAGAACTTCATGTTGTATTGGGAACACACCATATTAGAAGGAATCGATAAGCCTTATATTCTTAACATTATACATATATATACAAGTTTATTCATTTGTATGTATATATATATACACCCAAACCGTATTAAAGTATGGAAACATAGAACCCTTACATGTTTTTAGGAGGAGGAGAGGTTCAGGGAAATGTGCTAGAGGATTGAGAAGAAGAAATACTGAATGGTTTTTGGGGTGCAACAAGTTTTTTATAAACTATATTATACATTAATTATATAGAATATCTTTAAGGCCACTTTCTGGAAAATTGAGGCCCACTTGTTTTATAAAATGACTGAGGGTTCCGGTATTGTGGAAGATGAGATCTCATAGGCCTTAGATAGTTATGGGAGGAGTCACGGGCATGGAAAAATGAAAGGGAGAATGTGGAAAACCCCACTGGATCAGTGCATTCAGAGGAAGAAGACACTGCGGGGAGGAAAAAATGGAAAAATAATTAATAGATGAGATCTAACCAAGATAGATCCAGCGCTGGAGGGGAGTCCGCAAATTTTAAAAAAGATGGATGGATGAGATCTGAGGAGGGGATGATCAGATGGCTACAATGCAACATAGAGGTTTAAAAACAGACAAATGGTCCAGATTAGATCGCATTACATTGGATGGATCGGGGCCACATGGTGATTTAAAATAACATGGATTGATGTGATTAGATACACGAAGGATCTGAATACACACAAAAAATGTAAAGGGTATACCGCAGCCACTGGGGATCAAGAACTGAACTCAATCGGATGGCCTAGATCGCATGTGGCATGATCGAATGGCATGGATGCGATCATGGCTGATTTTTGTCATCCCACATTGAAACAGAGGGGCTTCCGCATCATTTTTATAAGCCTAGATCTCCGATCAGTTGCTCAGATTACTCATTCACCATTCTTGGTACCACCCCTTACCGGGTTCTTTTGCAGGAGCGCTCTTGCACCCAACCATGTCGTCATGCCGCCCCACACGATGGATCACTCTGGTCCTTGAACATGCACCTTCGTGCACTGAGGGAAATCGATGCTTCTTATGTGGGCGACTTAGAAAGAACCCTACGTGTGAACTTCAACATGGTCTTTTATCAGGGGGTCGTGTGAGAAGTCCATCAAGGCCTAGAGGGCTGCCTTCATGGTGGCGCTCAGCTAGCTAGGGTACTCACCTATATTTTAGGCTAAAGAGATATTTATTTTTTGATAAATATAAAAATATGTTTTCATATATATTTATATATATGTGTGTGTGTGTGTGTTCAAAGAAATATGAATCATCTACAATAACTACATAATTTCATTAGTTTTACTAATGCTAAAGCTTTAAAACACATAGTGATAAATCATTGTTTAATATAGATTTTTGAAAATCCTATAATAGTATTATAAAAGAAAATTCATATTTTTAGTTAAGACCTCGGTTTAAACATCAAGAATGATAAAATATATAAATTATCTTGAATACATATGAAATATTTGAAAATTATGTCAAATACATACCTCATGTTGAAATCATAATATATTATATCACTATCCTTTTTAAAGTTTATAAAAAGAGTTTATGTTTTTAATGTTATAAATTCAATGAAAACATAAATTATTTTAGAAAACTAAATATACCTAAACATTTTAAATTAAACCAATAGAATGACCAATGACTTTATTTATAGCCATTAAAAACTCAATAGTCACCTAAGGAAAAAGGTCGAATCGAGGCCCTTATAAATACATTTATAAGGGTGTCCCGTATTCAATACAACTTGGTGAAAATGGTGCACATCATTCCACTAATAATGAGTAGAATTTTCGTGGCTCTATCCATATTGATGTTCATTGTGATAGATCCAAAGTACACTTACTATCTTATATGTGTTTTTGTTGTATTGGGTGGTCTCCTTGTAAGTCTAATACATCTGTTAATAGGTATTTCTGGGTAGTATGGTTTTCCTTTGATCTTTTTGTAATGTAATCACTTTGGATTTTAATTAAATTAAATACCTTGTGTTTATTTCATTTATTTGTTCGGATATCATGAAAATTAAAGAGAATAAACCCATAATATTATTATTACATGTGAAAAAGTATTGGGAAATCACATTATATATTTATTCAGTATTTATTTTTTACGAAAAAAATTCATTACCTCTAAATGATAGGAAAAATTCACAATTGGAAAATTTCGACATCCTGATTACAAAAATATTATTTTTTAAATATATAACTAAATTCATAAATATGTGAATTTTCAACTTTATAATAAAAACCATCATTTATTGAAAATTGATGGGTTTTGAAAAAAATAGTTTCCATAACTTATAAAATATGTAATTGTATTCACAAAAAATTATTCAATCATTTATATTTAATAAAAAGATAATTAGTAATAATATTTTCTTAAAATATGATTTAATTAAAAAATCCATTAATTCAAAAAAATTGATTTCTTAATTTAATATTGACTAAAAGTACTCTTTGTTCTTTAAAAACAATTTACAATGTAACAATAATAAAATGAATGTATATTCTATATTAAATTCAAAAATAAAAAACATAATCATAGTTCTATGGTCTTGTTACATAGCCACTTATAATACATGTGTAAGATCTAAGGGTAAGGTGTGTGATGGTGACAGAATCATAGGGTGGATCAGATAACATCACTCAGGTGGAAATCTCAATTAACTTTCAATTATATTGTAGGCTATTCTGTTCAATATTAACGTGTTGATGCTTGGCCTAGGCTTGGTCGAGAGTGAAGACCAGTGACGCTTCCTCCATTTCGATCTCTGAAAAATGAGATTTGTATGGCCCAAGTCTACTTGATTATCCCATCGACTATTCACTCTGAATTAAATTTTCCATTATCAATTCTATGTATAAACAATAATTATAATGTTACAATTATTATTTTTTCCAATGGTCATATTGACCTTGGATCATAATTGACCAATGGTCATATAACAGTAAAAAACTGATAGTTACATTTCAATTTATACTTATATAGTTTTAACTATTGATACATAATAAAACATAAATTTTCATGAAACATGATATTATTGAAAACATTAGGTTGTTACAACCCCCCCCCCCCCCACTCAATAAACCCCAATCCCCCCGGTTTTCATACAACACTATTTAAACATAAAAATAACCTCTTAATCATATAAATATAATTTAAATTTACCAGTTTGTTATATCCAAAATTTTATCCATGATACATTTGAACTAAAAATACATTATAGGATACAATTAGGACATACACAAAGAAATGCATGAGCTATAAAACCTTGGTATTTAATAATAAAGTTAAATAATGATTATAAGTAATACAAAAAATATAATAGGATTACTATGATAACATAAAATATATGAATAATATATATAAACAAGGCATGATAATATAATATCAAAATATCAGGTAATAATAGGAATGTGGTGGAAACATGAAATCATAATCATACATCAAGGCTCCCTACCAAGAAAAAAATCATAATGTTCAAGGTTAACAACTCATGCTACTAACATGGTATCTCATGAGAGGAAAACAATACCTATTGTGTTAGGGGTATATATTTCTAGGGACACCCATTATATTCATAACATGAGCATTAATATGTGTTAAATATAAGTATATGTTAAAAGGGGAATATGTATAAGAAAATCAATGAAAAGGAAATGGGTTACATGGTTTAGACATAGAGTATAAAAATGGAAAATCATAAATCATTCCATGACAAAAGGGTTTGAAAAAATATTTCTCATTCATGAATGAGTAGAAAATCATAAGTCATGAACATAAATACAAAGTTAATTAAAGACATAAAAAAGAGTGGATATGTGGTTTTGAAATTAACTTCACGATATGGTTATTAAGAAAAATTGTACAGAGTTTTTAATGTGGGTAAGAGAATAATAATTTCCATAAAACTGAAAATAAAAATATAGTTATCCATAAAAATATTTTTACTATCAATTGCAGGATAAAATAATCTAATAGTGTTGTACAAAAAATAAGGAATAAATGGATAGGATCCATTTAATTGGATTTTATTAACAAATGAATTTTTGTGCGATTCATAATAACATGTACATCTTCTAGAAAGGACAGTTAAGATAAACTAGCTATATATATTTTAAAAACACATATATATATATAGAATATAAATGAAATTTATGAAAATAATAGAGTTATAAGTGAGTTTTACAGATAAAACACATAACCCAAAATAAAATAGGGATGTTTTGAAAATTCCAGGCCTCGAGTCCGTAATTTCTTTTATGAGTTTTTTTGGCCTCCTTTATAATAAATTTAAATTTATTAATAACATTGTATAATAAATTTTTCATTCAAATAATTTTTTTAAGTCCATTTTTTATTATATGCTAATCATTTATTAGGTATTTAATCTTTATATCAGTCTCATGTAGTTTTTCAGTCGACTTTTCCAAAATAGTTTCAATGAGTTTATTATGATTCATGGTTTTCTAAGAGTTCCAAAATCCTTATAATTTTAGAGATACGGAATCATTATCATTATATAATTGTATTATAACTCTCCTGATGGTCCAAAATATTTTTAAATTTTCAAATGATTCCTGATTGACTTGTTTTTTATGGTCAGAATAACCATCATCACTTGATCTAAATATCATTGATGTAAACCTCAAATGATAAATATATAATGTTAATAGCGTCATTAGTAACACATTTATTCATTAAATCCATTTTGAAAACCATTTTTTAATGGCAGTGATGGTATGTAAAATTTGTTGTTCATGGAGGTGATGAATTGACTATAATATTAAAAACACTTTCAATTTAGAATATAGAAAGGCATGTCTAAATATTGGATATTACATTAATATAATAAAAATTAATTTCATTTATAATATTGAATTAATTATGTTATTATGAATGAATAAATAGAGTATATTTATAGGAAGAAAATAATTTAAAAAGTTAAGTGGAGAATATAACCTCATATTTTGGATTTTAATTCATTGGATACCCCTTAAGACTACAAATATTTCTCTTTTGTTATGTCTAGGACTCCTATTTGAGAAGAATGTTTAGTGAGATTATTTGTTAGATTTTTTGTAAGTTAATGAACATAGAGTGTGAGAAGAAGTGGGGTGGTGAATGGGTGGTATTTATAAGAGGAGGAGAGGGGTGTATTAAATATAATATTCACTATTTTATTATTTTTTCCCAATACTAAAAATATTGATGATTATTCTATCTATTTATTTTAATTAGTGCATGTTAGGATGATATAATAGATTCTTACATATCCCCTTATTGAATTAATCATGTATTTAGCATACAATCTAAAATATCTTTTTTCTAATTATATAAATGTAATAAATTTTATCAATATATATATATATATAATAAATATAATATGTAATTCAAATAATTGATTTATAAATGAAAACTATTTTTTAAATGTTATCATTATAAAAACAAATAAAATTTACTTCTAGTTTTATAAAATTATATTATTATATTAATAAAAATATTAAACCATTTTATTTAAGTGAAATTTTATTTAAATATTTTGAATTTATCAGTATTATATATTTTAGTGAGGATATAACATATATAATTTTTAAAGAAATATATTAATGGTTCCCTTGTATAAAAAAGATATTTTATTATATCTAACACTTTAATTTATATATGTTATGATATATTATGATTATATTTTTTCCAAAATATTATTTTTCTATTCCATTAGTCATTTTAGTATTCATAATGGTCATATTACTATAAAGTGGTAAACAAATAATGGTCAGATAATGGAAATATCATAATTGTATCATTACCCATCACACAATATATATACTCTACCATTCTAACACCTTACCATTCACTATGTAACGTCCTGACCTGGGTACAACACAACTAGAGGTCTAGGTCGGTTCACCAAAATGCTTCAAGAACACCTCCCCATACACCAAAGGCTACCAACTAGCAGTGGGTGTCTATAGTTGGTATAGTGCAGAGACTATATCCTCATATCATATCAATAATAGTGGAAATTACATCCTATAATCCAAGAAAAAAATCAGGGTGTTGATGTAATAAATAAATCATAATTTTTATTTCTTTAACAATGAATGAAAAGATTTAAATGCCCTAATAGCCATGTTATTCAAAGATAACTAGTGACCCTCTGGCCCTCACATATAAATTGGAGAACATAAAAGATACTCAAAGAAAATTATAGGTCTCCACCCCTAATTCCTAGTGAGTCCACATACCAGGAACCTATAAGATAGCAAATTTAACCAGCCTGAACATAAGAATTAGCACTTGTGACTCACATGAACATGAAACCTAAATCCTCATCCCTATACATTATAAAATATGGGCTCATCCTAAAATTAAGACATATGGTCTGCACACACACTAAGGTTCATATAAAGGGGTGAGACATAATCCTAGGAGAACACCCCAACTATGAACCTATAAGTATTTTCTTTTACGTACATGTTCAAGAAATATTCTTAACATATAGGAGACAAAACTAGAAATTATAAATAAAACAAATGACATGAAACCACATTCAATCCAATGGTCTTTGATCCAGGTCAACTGGGAAATGTTCCATCATTTATATATATTTATATGTGTATATATATATTTCCATCAATATATATGTATACATAAATATGTATATATATTATTAAGGTTTAATAAATAACCTAAATCAATAGCAGCTGATCCCTGGGTCCATAATTCATATAGAAATTACCTTATTTGTCCAACACAAAAATGTATCAGTGTAAGGTACACTACCACCAGGGGCACATGTCACATCCATGGGTTCACCTATAGTCCCCTTTAAAAATCATAATTAAGGATTTCATTTACTGATAGAAAATAATATAAACGGTCTCTGAGATTGATGTAATTTCACTCAAGGTATGTGAATCCAATTTGATGTCATAATGCTTTGTCTTGTTCCATAGTAAATCATGACATTTGGACCCATATAATCCCTAAGGGTCCAATGCTTAGGTGATTTGTAAAGGTATTTCTCTCCAGAACCAAGTATATTCTCATAATATATTCATATAAAAAGTTCAATATCCCCTTCCCTTGGATGTACCGCTTGGTGATGTAGTAATGGTGTGTCTACCCAACCATAGGGAGTATCGTAGGCATCACTCGGGAGGGCATAATCATCCAAAAGTATACATCAAATATGTAGAACTCCATGTCTAACAACAAGGTAAACTAATCGATCAAGGAGAGAGTAATCAACCCTATCACTCGAGAGTGCATAATCATCTTATATTATATGTCACATCATTGGTGAAGAGTGTCATTCCCACCACCATAATAAATTAATTGATCATGGAGAGTGTAAGCATCCCCATTGTTCTAATATCATAGTTAATAGTGATTCATATGTTGAATGTCATTAATATAATGACTCCATTCCCAAACATCAAAAATCATTTGACTAAATGTCCACATTAAAGGAAGTAACTTTGGAGATCACAGTAATAGAAAAATAAATAAAAATATTAGATGAAAATAACCTATAAATACCTATAAGAATCACAATATACACATAATATAGTTCCCAATAATTATATTTGGAAATCCCAATGATAAATGTGACATCATTTTTGGATCATCGGTCACAAACAAGGGAGAACCTCTAGTAGTCATCCCTGCATCGTTAATAGACATCAGAATGTATAAATAAATGAGTGAGAGTGTGTGAATGATTAATAAAACCACTAAAATCTTATCCTATAGAGATTTCAAGTTTTGTATGGTTTCTATGGTGACATATGCATCTGTCTCTACCCAAAACCAATATACTAGATCAGGGTCTTTTGAACAATAGGGCACACACTCTGTCCCTCGTGTCATGACAAATCTGAGGCATAATACTTAGGGTTTTCAGTAGTTAAAGTAAAAGGTGGAATCATACATGTAATCCTTGATGGTTTCAATTTATATTCATCATACATGGGGTCATATTAATGGTACATATTATGGGAAATCGTATATAGTACCCCAAACAATAGATTATGTAGGAAAAGAAATCGTACATGTGATCTGTAGAATGATTCAATAAGCAGGTGGATCCAATATTGGATTCCCTAGGTCATCATGTAAGGGAATGAGTTACAAAACAAACCCATGTAAAAATTTTAAGAAGATATAGCCATCCTACATGGGATCCTCTAGGATGAAATATAAGTAGTGAAGTTATATTGGTGATCCTTGGAAACAACTAATCTCACTTCATCCAAGGCCAAAAGGGAACATATCATAAGGGAGATTTCATTAAGGGGGAATCTATAAAAGCATCGATCAAGAGAGATATATAATGGATCATATCATATTAAAATGTCCCACTCTTTGTAAACAACTGGATTAGATGACCAAAAGAATAAACTCTCTATTTAAGACAGCACCATAAACACCACATATTAGACCTCAAACCACCTCAACGGTTTCACCATTGTGATCTATGTAGAATGATACTCAAAATGATATAATAATGTGTCCAATTCTGAATAGGATGAGTAAAATATAAAAAACTCTCAAAATTGTAACAATGGATTAGAACAGGACGTGTGTATCATAGTGCATGGAGTGTACCCTCAAAGCTCCACCTGTGCATGTACTCTAGAAAGACATGGAATGAAAAATCCCATGTTCATGGTGTGTAATATAGATACATAGAGTCTAACATACATTGGGTACCTATATGTATACCCCACATGGTTTGTCCATGAACATATTCTTTTCATGTACTTCTATATGATGGGATACCCACACGGGACTAGTTGTGTACTCTACACGACCATGCACCACTACACAGGCTGTCTCGCTTGGTACCTGGCTACGGAGTTGAGTCCTAGTATAAGATGTTTATAACCCATACATTTAATGTGCCTCTAGTCTATCCTCTTCATTGAATTTTAATATTACATGGTGTGAGTTCCCTAATATACACATTGTTTGATTAGGATTTCTGAATAGAAACACATCAAATTGGCTCGAAAAATCATTTTTCTCCCTATAAGCTATAGATGAACTCTTGAAGGATCTGAAGTAGTGATATTTGGTGACTAAAAAATTATAATGGAAAATCTATGTGGATTTATATCAAAAACATAAAAACATCCATCATTTTGGAAGAATATACTGAAGCTTTTCCAATTTCCATGGTTTGTAGCTGTCGCACGATGATCTGGCTCCTCCCCAACTCCAAAGTGGTACCTCTATTTCTCCATATCTATTTATCTCTCTCCATATAGTTTTTCCTATCACAGTAATGTGAAGAATAATTCCTAGGGGACTTCATTATAATACCAGGGATAAATAAAATAAAATTGGAATAGGGAAAAGAAGAAAAAGAAAATAACAGAAAATGAAAAAAGGGCATGTGCCCCGAACTGACACCCAAACAGAGTTTACTCAACACCTAGGAGAAACACCATGTTCTGGAATCAACATTATAGAAATAATCTCAATCCAATTATATGTTAAGAATATATCACTGAAATATGTGTGTCATTATATTAATATTTTTATAAATATATACTAATTAATAATTATTCCTTAAAATCTAAATGGTTCGGAATTCCACCAAACTCATAGGCTTGGGTCATCACCATATTCTCAGACCAATGGAGTGGTCATTAAATTTTTTCCAATATCATCTACAACAGAAAAATGACCATTTTACCCTTACCAATAATTGAGTGAAAAAAATAAAATTTATACTCAATTTCAATGTTTGAAAAAACCATTGGCCATTAAAACCTCCCCACCATAAACCTTATCATCCTAGTGAAGCCTTTGTGTAAAACTATATCCCCTGATATCATCCTAATCATCTATAAAAACAATATTATCTTGACTATCCAATGACCAATATCATAGAATCTAAAACTGTCCAATGTGGGGTATACTTAACTGTAAATGATATGGTACTCTCCACTATATGAATACCTTTGTAATCATCTCATAACCAAACTCAAATATCCAAGGGACATGGAAAACACCAAATTTCAACTCATCATGAGCTTCACAAACCTCAAATGACCCATTGTGCACTCCTAAAAATATGGATTACCTTATACCGCTCCATAAGAGAATCAGAAATAGGCTCCATTAATTGGAAGACAAATATAATTAAAAATAAAGGAGGATCATCATAGAGATGATGCCCTCTTAGTGTACACAAGTTGTTATCGATTTGGATAATGATATTCTCTTTCTTAGAGTACATTAAGAATTCATCGAAAAGAGTGTATAGATCTTTCTATTCCACACTCACATCCATCTAGTTACACATACCTTTAATGAAATCCTAACACAACATCATCTGACAATTCATAACAACATCTAGCCACAGGCCAACCATCTCATGCCCCCAATTCATTTTTTATGTATCCACTACTGTGGAGGGACATTGTCCATTTAACACAAACTCATGATTAACTATAAAATTATAAATTCTTGAAATCATCAGTCCTCATCTAACCCAAAACCACTGAAATATATTTAATTAATATTGTACAACACATCACAGATGTATTCCATTATCACCTGACTCATGCTCCCATGAGTCATCCATCATATGGATAAGCTGATCATACAACATGCACATCAGTATTAGTAAACCAGATTCTCCCATTGAACTCCTATTCAAAAATGGGAACCTCTCATTTTCCATGATTTATTCCAGGTTCATCCATCACCTGGTGTCATTCCATTCATGAGAATTTACCCACACTCTAACTATAATAGTAACTACATAAACAATATTTAATAGGTCTGGGAACTCGAAAAGTCATGCATGTCTTATCCTATCTTGATATCAATGCACTCTATGTTATTTTTCAGAATCTAAAATCATTAACCTACCTATATCGAAAAATACGATTACTAACCTACATTAGTATCGAGACACACATATTAACATGATCACTATCTAGAAAGTCATCCATAAACATTGGACAACCGAACTAGTTGGTTTCCCTATATCAAAAAAGATTTGACATATATGGGCTGAAACTATCATGAATCGGCCTACTAGGGGTCTTATTCTCACTAAGAATCCTCATAACGAACATCCCTCTATTGTATAATGATATAACGCTAAAATGAATGATGAACTGACACTCACCAGGAATCTATATAAAGTAATACTCCCTCTAATTCAAGTTCACAAGAAACATAATGGTACTTATCTACATCATACTCAGTGATCCAACTAGATTACAAAAAATGAAGGTAAGTTAAGTATAATTCTGTTCCCATATATACTAGAAAACACTATATAGATTATTACTAACACCTTAAGTAAAGGAACCTAATAAAAAACTCCTTATTATGGGTTTTACACATGTGAATCATATGATTTATTGACGTACCTCTGTCATTAACCCCCAATAAATAAGGACAATGTCATCCATCTCACCATAGATCTACATAGCCATCCATTAGAAATGAAATATATATGAAATTATACCCAATTAAGTATAATTACCCCAAATACCATAACATGAAAAAACCATAAGGTTTTTGTTGAAGCATTAAAAAATAGTCTATGTCATATATAAAATCATTCACTAGAAGGCCAATAACATGTGAATCCAACATTCTCAATATGATGCATAAGAATCGTAATTCCTTTTTTTAACAACAGTAAATATGAATAATTGGCCACTTTCTAATGAATAAGATCCACAAATGTATATTAAATCACAAAATCCAAACAACATGTCTGTTTATCATAGAGTAAATCACATTCAACTATTACATCATAGATCAGAACATCAATTCCACATCCCTAGAACCCCAAACCTATTACCAGAAAAATCCCTCCAGATGCATCAGTATGATTTCCATCACAGGTTTTGAAAAATTATTAATACTTTTATATATTATATCCCAAATAGTGAACCAAAATTAGAGAATCACCTCTAATACCAAATAGTGACATTCTAACTCGAGTTTCACTAAACATGTTCCCTGAACTTGTTCACCATAATGCCTAATGTGTGCCTTCCCATATTCCATAAGATAACGATTAGTTGTGAGGGTATAATGGTGGCACAATGAGGATTCTATATCATCATATCAGAGTAAAAAAAAGTATAAATCACAAGATATCTTCCATGTAGTAAACAATTAGAGTATGGAATAAATAAATAATCTCAAATAGAACATTCTGTAATTATAAATGAAATTCTATAAAATCCCAAATAGCCATGTAATATAAACAGTACATGTAGCCAAATGGGATAGCCATACAAAAGTATATAAATGATACTGAAATAAATGTACAGGGCTCCACTACTAACTCTAATCCAAACCACATACTTGGTCTCAAGACACTATCGAACTACACCCATCAGATAATAATAATCCACATGAGTGAATCTTCTAGACAATGAATCAATGGGCCTATGTCCAATCCATCAAGATTTCCATGGTCATACTAAAAATAAACCATAAGGTCTACACTCACACCAAGGTTCACATACTTGGGTGAGAATAATCCCATTAGGCCAGCCTAATAGGGAACCTTGAAATCCACTATAATAAATTCATTCTCATGTTATATGCTCAGTCTAGATGGGACATAGTTGGAAATGATAAATAAAACAACAAAAGTGAAACCAATGTCGATCTGTGGGTTTGAGGTCCCAGTCAATAGGGATAATTAATATATTGTTTATATATATGTGTATGTATATATATTACCATATATATACATGAATAAGGTGAAATAAATAACCTAAATCAATTGTAGACAATCCTTGGGACCGTAATCTCGATCGACAATACCTGTTTTGGTGACCAATAGAAGTGTCTATGTGTATGCTATGTCACCATTGATGGTACACATATCCAAACCCTATTTTCACCCATACGCACCTCCAGACATCGTAATGATGGATTATATTTATTGATGTTAAATAATATACATGGTCTCCAAGTTGGACATCATGCCACTCATGCATTGTAAATGCGGTCTAAGGTCTAGATCTTAGGTCCCAGTCTATATGAAATAAAATAATTGTGATTAGGATAATAACTATGGTGATGAAACATAAGAAATATGTAAAAGGAATACTCTCTAAATCCATTTACATGCTCATAATTCATTTATATAAATGGATCCATAGCCACATCCCCATGTTGTACCTATGGAAGATGTATAAATATAGCATACATCCAACCTTAGGGTGAATCATTGTCATATCTTAAGGTAGTATAATCAACCATGAGCATCCATCATCGATGTGGAGTTCCATTTCTAACACCATGGAAATGTAATCGATAAAAGAGAGCATAATCTTCCACATCATTGGGGAGAGTGTAATCATCCTCGTGTATATGTTACATCAATGTTTAAGAGAGTTATTTTCAAACCCATGACAATGTAATGAAACATGAAGAGCATAATAATCCCAATATTTATAATATCATATTCAATGAAGATGACATATAAAAATATCATGAATATAATAGTACCATGTTGGGACATCATAAAACATTGGTCTCAAAATAGGGAGTTAAGGATTTACCTCTATGCATCCCAATAATATAAAAATAAATAAAAATATTAGAATATGGATCTAAGGAAATATATCTGGGAATACCAGTTACCAAATTACAAGGATGTAATTATGGGAAACCAAAAGATAAATTTTATATCACAACAAGAATTCTAGTCATGAACTATAAAGAACATCGTGTAATATTCATTCAATTATAACTAAATAAGGGAATGTATAAATAAAAGAGTCTGAGTGGATGAATGCCTAAACCAACCACTACTATCACATCCTATTGAGATTAAAATATTGATATGGGTTCTATGGTGACACCCACATTCATCTCTACCCAAACCTAGAATAGTATCTTAGAGTTTTTCAATCATTTAGAAACCCACTGGCTTCCCCATTTCATAAAATATGAGAGGCATCCTATGTGGGATCCCCAATAGTGAATTTAAAAGGAGAAATACTACTTCGAATCCTTGATAGTAAGTAAACAGAGGCATTCCACATGGTATCCTTATAATGTTATGAATTATGGGGTATTCAACATGGTACCTTCAATAAAAATATAAGTAGGAAAAGGAATCCTATATAAGATCCTCAGAAAGAGAAAACAGGTCAAGGGATCATATATGTGATTCCCTATGTCAAAACATAAGAGAAGGAATCCCACAAAGGGGACCTTGAAAAAATTGTAAAAATATAAAGTAATCCTAAATGGGATCCTCTAGGTCCAAAAATATAAAGAGGCATCCTATAGTGGATCCTCAAAAAAAACATTTTGCATGTCCTCCTATGCCAAAAGATAACATCTCACAAGGGAATATTATGTAAGGGTAAAGCTAGAAAAATTTTGATCAATAGATAAATCTCATCAATCATATTAGATCAAGGGGTATCACTCTCATTAAATAATTGGATTTGAATACTGGGGTAATAACCTACCATTTTATAATGATTCCAAAAACAAACCAAGAAACCTCAATCCACATAATGGGTTTCACCATCACTATCAACATAGAAAGATACTTAAAATGGACTACTTATGTGTATGATTCCAACTCTTGGGAATAATGATATGAAAAAACCCTAAAAAGGTTTGAAAGTGATGGGTATGTGGTGTGTGTACCCATGTACACAACGTGTGTACCCAGATACATAGCTTGTGTGCCCCAGTACATGAATTCTACCATCGAAGATCCACTTATGTGGGTACTCCATCTAGATATGTCACATAAATTCCTAGGTACACAGCGTGTAAGACTGGTACATTGAGTGTTCATTAAATGGGATACAAATCCCTATACCACACATGGAATTGCCATGTATATATCATAGTTTTTCACTTCAACCTGTCGTACAAACCACCAAGTTTATGGCCATGTAAACTACTCATAATTGTTCACCTACACGGTATTTCTATCTACGTACTTGGTTACACATCCCTGTCCCAGTTCATAGGAAGTACATACTATACATGGAGTATACCGCTAAAAATATCATATTCCTGTAATGGGGATAACAAATGACATGTTTTCCTTGAACGATAGGTCGTATGATTGAGACCCTTGTAAAGGAAACCCTTCAAATAGACCCAAACCACCATTTTCTATGCAAAAGCTGTAGATTAACCCTCAATGGGTACTAAGAAGTTAATATAGGGGTTTAAAAATGGAAAATCAATGCTTATTTATGGAAAACATAAATAATCCCTATCATTGGGTGTAATCATCTAATTCTTTGCACATTCCCACATCCCATGTATGATGCACAACAATCCAGTTCTTCCAAAGCTCAATGAAACTTGCTCAATTTCTCAATCTCTCATTTTCTCTCTCCATATCCTTTATCCCCTACATTTCACCTTAAGTATAATAGCAAAGGGAATGTTTAATAATCTATGGGATAATGAAAATATGATTATTAAAAGAAGAAGAAAATGAATATTATATGAAAAGGTGGATTGTGCCCAGCCCTGTTTCCAGACCGTTGTTTATACCCCACCTAGAAAAAACACCCCATTCTAAACTCAATAGAAGATAAAAAATATTAATTCAATGCTTCTTAAAAAATATATCACTAAATTAACATGTCCAAATAAACTATATATAATAAAATATATTTTAGATATTAATTATCTTCCAAAAAATTGAACAATTTTGAATTTCACCAAACTCAATATCAAGGGTAGACATCCTATTTTGGGAAAAATATAGTAATCTAAAAAACATTATAATATAGTTTTACATGGGGGAATGATTATTTTACCCTGTATAAGAATCTGAATGAAAAAAATTCCAATATAAGAATAGATTCACAGTCAGAAAAAACATAGATCATCAAAAACAATTTTTATTACAAAGGAAGTATACATCCCTTAATAATTTATATATTATTCATGGTGTTTCACTTGTATTTATATATTCCTTATTGAATGAGTGATCTTGAGGTGAGATTTTAGGCCTATGGAGCTTTCTTTAGTGTTTGAACTACTCTTTGTTGTTTATCTCCATGTGTTGTTTCTATCTTTAATGGAAATCATGATAAATATTCCTATGAAATTTAATTTAATTCAATTTATATTTATTTTATAATATACTAGATCATTTATAGAATAACGTGAGTTTTGTAACAAATTGAGTGAATTTTTGGGTCATTTCATTCTTTATCCATAAATTTTTTTTCCTGTGATATTTCATAATAAATACTAAGGTCAAAATAGATGATGATATTTTTGTTTCTTTTTTTCATTAAGAACCCATGTTTCCACATCATATTTATGGTTCCCCTATTGTAATTTTACTAGTTGGGTTATCTTATTACGTACCACTTTATATCAACATTCAATGGTCACCATTAGTTTTTCCTCGTATGATAGATCATTCTTCAATTTTACAACCTATAGATTTCATGAATGTGAATGATTTGGTATTCAATTACTCGATAGGTTTATATGGAACACATCATGTACTTGGGACATGTTTGGTGGGAGTTCATTTCAATAGGCCATCACTTTGATGTGATCAAGAATCTGAAAAGGTCCAATATACATAAGTTATGGCTATATATTATCGCCAAGACTCATTAATATCATCCACATAGATATAAAAATATATACAATTTGACCAACCATAAAATATAGGTCTCATTTATGATTACCATCATAACCCTTTTTGTTAAATTTGTGTTTCACTAATGTGTTTCTAAATGGAATTAACTATGTCAATCACTTCTTCCCAGATTTAAATCCCCAATTAATTTTGTTTCCCAAAATCATCCCAATGTATGGAAGTTATATATTTCCTCCTATTTAAGGATTTAAAATCTCTATATAAATAAGTGAGTGAAATTTATTATTATAAGACAACTCATGCAAAAGAATATATTGATCTGATCCTATTTTGAATTCCATAGAGATAAATCTGAACATATCACCAAGTGTCTTGATTTTCCACTAAAATTGTCCATTGGTTTCAGGGTGATATTTAATACTAGTGTTTTACTCTGTGTTTATATCTTTTTTGATAATTTTCTATTATTTTGATGTGAACCACTAATATTTATTAGATACAAATTATATTGATGTTCGGTTCTACCTGACAACTTTTTAAATGTATACTCTTTCACCTTAATCTCGTAAAAATTACACCTAAATTGAATTGTGATGTGATATATTTTTAGTATGGCCTACCACAACACATATGGAATTATTCTCTATGTTTTTCTTTAAAACATCCATATTATAATTCATTGTAGTGTTCTCAAATTTTTATGAAGTTCTGGGTAATAATGATATCAAACCCTTGGGGTTTTCCCTTTCTCCCTTCCCTTATTGAAATACCATTCACTTTAATATATATTCTACAATCTCCTTCTCCATATTTTCCCACCAATTAAACTCTCAGGGATCATTATGCGCTTTTCCCCCTTGGGTGGATAGAAAATGATGACTTATGAGCATTAATAAAATCCCATTATTTATAATATTCCATCACTTGTGACTTCATTATCCAAGAAGTATTATTTTCATAGAAAAATTCCTACATTATAAAAATTGAATAAAATTAATCCTTTCATAATGTATTTAGCTTGATAATAAATTACTCTTCATGTTCCTCTTTAAATTTAGAGTATATAAGAGTATTTTCTATAAATACAATAACATAATTATCATGGTAATCTCTAAAGACTCTATTCATTGTGTCCATGAATATTCCTAGGGGATTATTCAATTATAAGATAATTACATGAACTCATTGTGCATATTTCTTATATGAAATGTGGAATTTGGTATATCCTCATTCATCAACTTTATTTGATGATAATCTAACCAAAGGTACACATAAGAGATGTAATAGTCTCCAAATAGTTGTCCATACATGTCATCAATCTATGGAGGGGTTAGGTGTACTTTAAGATAATATTTTTGTGCTTAAGATATCCAATGTAGATACAAACCCACCCATCCTTATTCTTATCAAATAGGACCAGCGCACCCCATGGTGAATCACATATATATATGAATACCTTGAACATATTCTCTTATAGCTTCTTGTTTAGTTAATTTAGTTCAATGATGTTTATTTTAAATGGATTCTTGGATAATGGGAGAGATTTAGGAATTAGTTCACTTGAGAAATCAACCTCAATGATAAAAGTAAATCTACTAAACTCTTTGGGGAACACATCAATAAATTCCATTTTAATGTAAACGTTTTCAAGATTGATCCTATACTTTTTCATAGTCATTTTTGCAAGAAGTTATTTCTTATTGTGAAATAATATACATGCCTAAGAAGAAGATTACAAAAAACATTCATCCACATCATTAAAATTTTATAGAATCATATGATGATTCAAGAAATGGATTTTCATTTCATTTTCTAATAAAATGATATGAGTTCTATATAAATACATTCAATATATGCCCAGGGTAGAATTTAATTACAATAAATATTGAATGACAATGTTTTTTTAGAGATTCAACCCATATATATTGATTGGGGAGTTATATGCTTCAGAAAAAATAATTTCAACCATTTTGGTTTCAATAATTACTCAACATCCAGGTTTTTATGTGGGTTTAAAATAGTTCTACTAAAATTTCATGTTTGGCTAGAAGGCATAGAAACAGAATCATGTAGTTAGTTCACTTTTTTAAATGAATAACTAATATATATTATGTCACAAAATTTTCAGGATCCACCTCAATGGCAGTGATAACATTATCACATCCAAACTCTTTTGGACTTGGAAGTTATTTTCATACATTATCATAAACAACCCTTATCTTATCGAATTGTATTTCATAATTTACATGTTCATTGTAGTTGAAACATTAGACACCTGGTTGAGGGTTTACTAGAACCATATTTTACTCTATCTCATTAACTAGTTTCTTCATCTCCCTCATATTTTCATTTTCTTAAAGCACTACCTTTCGACACAAATAACTTCTCCTTATTCTCTTCAGAAATTTTCAGTATTATTCTTCTCACCCTTATAGAATATAGGAAATTGAATTTTATTTCCACCATGATTATTTTACAATGATCCTTCAAAGTAAAACTCCTTAATCTATTTCTTATCAACAATCCCATGATACCCATAATAATCAATTTTTTTATTTTTATTTTAAAAGAACATCAAAAAAATTCGCTATTATTTTCAAATATCAAATTTTTTTTTTTGATTTTTGTAGAATCAAAATCAACACATTAAAAAAGAGTTCAACATTACTTTCGTCATATATGATAAATCAAAAGGAATATTCTAAAATCATGTTATATTTTCATCATAGTACCCAATATATTAATCCTAATTTTTCTTATTTATAAGGAATTACATATACATTTTAAGATAGAGAGTTAGGTGAAAAAATTAATGAATGATATCTTTTTTAATCCATCCCATTCAATGGATTTTAGGTCTTTATAATGATTTGTATTCTTGATCGATGTTCACCATTGATTAGATTATCCATCTAGTTGATATATGAAAAATGTGACTATCTACTAGTCATAGTATTCTAGAATATATAAAATATTCTCAATAGAGTTTATACATTTCTCTTGAATTAGGACATCAAATGATCCACTAGATCTAGGATGCATATTTCATATAAATGACTCAATATAAAGATTTTATTTATTAGGATATAGGTGGTGTTCAACATGATTATTTTTATAACTCATGACTTGATTCTTTTGTGCTTGTACATCCATGAAGTTCACAACTTCTTCTCATATTGTATTATGTATTTCAATAGGTAAATCATTACATTATTAGTTTAATATGTTTATTATAGGATTTATTATACTTCTATCCATATTATAAAATAAGGGAGTGTTTGGGAGGAGAATTATCAAGTTAATAAACTTATAAAAGTCAACTATCATCCAATACGAAATATTTTATAAATAACTTGTATACACTAACTTATGAATCTCTACGTTTAAATTTATGTCATCTTATTCCATTTTTTATGTTCTCTAAAAAAATTTATACAATACTAACTTAAATTATATAAATTTTCTACAATGGTTTGTAATGATCATGGGAATCTGATGAAGCATATAACTCATGAGTGTCATACTAGGTGTATATAAAGGCCCACTATTCATGTCTAGGGGGTGTTTGGGTTAATTTTCAACTTGAAGCAACCCAAAATTCTCATAAGTATATATTACATATTTTTATATTTTTTAAAGGCTAAGCTCTGGATTATTATTGAAAAAAGAGAATTCAAGAGAAATACAAAGAAGGGAGTGAAAACAAAATCACATTCCTCCATATCATAAAGTTATATTTCTTGTGGATACTAGAAAAATATACTTTGGATTCCTGAAATATCTTAAACATCCCCCATAACGATCATACCACAACGTAATGTTCTTATACATACCCAACATATAATATTTCACCATAACCTAGGAAATGTAAACATTAGAAATGTTGAGCTGAGATGATTAGTAGGGGTAAATATTTAATAAATCATAAGCATAACCTAATCAGAAAGGTATGAGAATGTGAGAATAATATATGGAAACCATACCCTCCATATCAATAATTAAAATTTTGAGTCATAGCATAAATATTGGTAGTCAGTAAGAAAGGAATCATAAGGAAATCGATGAACCTAATCCATGATATCATAGAATTTATATAAGAACTATAATTTTGGAATATAGATAATTATAGAAAATCAATTCCATAATAGTTAAGGCATAAATCAAGGGATATCAGTGTTAAATGTGTTCACTCATTAACCCATCATAGTAGTCATGGTTCTCTCCTATGATCATAATAGAAGATAATGTCCATTACGAAATGAGGCTCACTACCCATTCTAGTCCTATCAATTTCGTGAGATGTTAATATTTTCCTAATTAATTGGTGGGAGATATATTTCCCACCCAGAAGATAATTAAAATATTATTAATGTGTTCTACAAGGTCATAAAACATTCATCATATCATAACCCATGAAATAGAATGGGATTCATAAACTTTTAAATGTATCAGAACCAATGGAAAATATATAGGATTCATAATCATTTAATCATTTAATTATAGAATAACCTATGAAAATAAGTGGAACTCGTTATTATTTACTCATAAAATAACCAATGGAGTAGAAACAAGTTTCATAAACATCTAGTCATCATAAACATAAACCATATAGAAAAATAATAAGAATTATATCCTTGGATCATATTCTAAATAATGAATAAGTAAATTCAAAGGATTTTTTCTTATATAGAAAATGATATCAAAATACCACATGGAACAATTATTTTGGAAAAACCATTACATTTAAAATGACTTTTTAAAACACAAAATTTATAAAACATTTTGGTATACTTTTCATTGAAAATAAACATTTAAACTTATAACCGATGTTTTCAAATCATTTAAAAGCTTTTTTAAGGAAAATTTCCATCTCAGTTTGGATAACACATTGTAAAACATAAAATAATTAAAATAATTTTATTTGAAAATAAAATTTTTAATTAATACAGGAATCATAAAATAAAATTATGGTTGGAAATTCCATTCATTCCATAGATTTTACAAAATATTACTTTCCCATTTTTGTAAAAATACAAATAGAAATTGTTTGGAAAAAGATATAAATATTCATTTTATAACATTTTTAAAAAATTCAAACATGGGTAAAAATGCATTTCATAACTAATTTTGATAGTGTTAAAAACATTTTTGAAAACATTTTTAGAAAACATAGTTCTTAGGGAAAAATGGTTTTCAACCACAGAGATAAATAAATATGATTTCAAAAAAATATTATTTTAAAATCTTGAGTAAATATATAGAATAATTAGAAGGGTAAAAATATCTTTTGAGGAAATAACCCTATTATGTTATAATTAATGAGATTCTTGATAATGGATCATAATATTAAATTATTGGAATCATAATAATAAAAAATACCGATAACTGATGAGATTATAAAATAAAATCTTTACAATATAGGTATCTTTTCAATTATAAGTACAATAAAATATGAGCATAAAATTAAACATTATATATTATTAAAATAAGTTTATTTAGTATATAACGTTTAAAAGGGTCCATATATACACCTCATAAATTTAGATAGGTGCACAACATAATGTATTTCTCAAAGAAGGAAAATTGAGGCAAAATTTCCTTTCTGCCTTAGTGACTTCTGAACTATAAACCCCATAAAAGAGATATGCTCAAATAGATGTGTGAATCCCAATAATATTAATGATAATAATCATAAAATAAATTTATGGTCAATATATATTACATAAAATAAACTTTGGGTTAATAGTTTAGCTGTCACATAGAAAATAAAAGTGATTTGAAAATCCCTTACATTAAGTATTGACTTCCTTTATATGGGTTCAAGACTCCTGTATAATAAATATATGTTTATTATAAACATATTTTAGATAAAAAATTATATATATCATACTATATAATATTTTCATATTACCATTTATTTCTCTTTTATTGTTAATTCTTTGTTACCTTTTGGGCCAATGACTTCATCTTTTTTCGTGTATTTTTTAATTGTTATTTTTTTCTTCAAAATGTGATAATGTTTAAATAATATAAACAATGTAAAAAATTATATAAATAAAATATATATTAATTATATATTTTTCTAGTTTAATTCATAATATTTAGAGATAGAGAATAAAATACATCGTTCATGGAGATGGTATGTCGTATGTTTGTGCGAATGTTGTTTCCATTTTCGTGAAGGATTATATGAGAGTAAGGTAAATAAAATATTAAAATTAAATAATGAATTTAATATCATATATATCTCATATTTTAATTAATCCCATCCTTATTACCATCCATGTAAACTTAAACGAATCACATCGCTTCACGAGGTTGCAGTCCCACGTACAAATTAGGGACATTATCATATTCTAATATAATGTAATGTAAGATAGTAGATGTAATATAATAATTAAAAAGTATAATAAAATCATATATATCATATAAAATTATTTTATACATCATTTAATATACCTTTTATATGAGGTAATGAAAATATGAATGACATCAGTTCGTGAGACAGTAGTCCACCATACACATGAATAATGATTTTGTAAACCATTTGATGTAATTAGAGAAGGTTTTAGGTTATGAAATTTACTTAATTAAACATTATTATATTTAGTATAATTAGGATATTATATCATAATTTTATAAGATTAATTGATTTATTTATAATAAGAAATATAATTAGATTCTTGGTTAGGGGTGTTGCCTCTTTTTCAGGAAACTTCTTTTAGTTTGCACCAAAATGATTCTTAGTAGGATTTCTAAATAAATATGGAATTAAAAAATAGATGATGTAATTATGGAATATATTTGGGTATGTATTGTGTGATACAATGGGTTCAATATTTGTGAATATGAAATAATATTGTCTGTCATTTAATATGTGAGGTGAGTGGAAAACATGAATTGTTTTAAAAGAAAAATGTGCACCCACATTTTTTACATCTCACAATGATCCAAAATGGACCATTCTCGGTCATACAAGAGGAATTGTATATATATGGACATATAACTAGTTTTCTTCACATTTTGGGTGAGTTTTATTCCCTAGGATAGATGCATAACCGTCGAAGCCAGGTAAAACCATTTTTACTTTAACTATGGTAAATAAATTTTAGTGTTTTTAATATTCGTTATAGTCATAAAATTATTTTACATTTATAGATAATATAGATTATTATTATTATAAATATAGAATCCTTTTTAACATATTCGATTAATATTAGTGGAAAAAATTAATTTTAAATAAATCATAGAGTTGCGATGAGAGAGTGGTTTTCAAAAAAAACATCTTTAAAAGATTAAAAAAATTATATATAAATTCAATATAAATTTTATTGTAATTAAATAAATTGGAGTAATATATATATATATATACCTTAACTAATTTAACCTTTAATACCATATTCATACATTTTTTATATTTCTAATTTATTTAAATAAATTGCAAATCTTAATAAAAACACTTTATTTTCACTATTATTGAAAAGAATTTCTTCTCAAAAAAATAGCAAAATATAACACTAAGATAACATTTTAATTTTTGTTTAAAATGTTTTTTTATTAATTCAATTAATTTTTCATAACTTTTAAATAATAATTTATAAAATAAGTATGATGAATATGAAAAAAAATGTTTTCCAGAAAACATTTAGTTTTTAAGAGAAAAATTGGATGTATTATTATCTCGTGTATAAAAAACAAATAATATAAATGTTAAAACATTTTTTTTAATATATAAAATAAAATTATAATTAATATAATTCACAAAGATTTATTTTATAAATTTATTGACATTAAATGAGTTTCTATATGCAATATTATTTTTTCAGAAAAGGATTTCCTTTATTTTCAAATGGTTTTTATTTTCATTTATAAATAATTGGTCACCAAATATTTCATCATATATTTTCTTTATTTATTTATTCTTAATAATACCCTCTATTTCCATTTTTAGGTGATAACTATAAAATTAAATATTATATTTTTAATAATATGTCGTGTTTTGTTTAAACTCGATGTTGCTTGTAATAAAAGATAAACTCAGTGTTATGTGTATTGAAATATATCTAAAAGGGTAAAATTATTTTAAATATATAAATTTCATAAGATCCTATGGAATTAAATTCTAGACCCTTAAAAAATTTCATCCTCTCAATTTGAACGTGTTTTTTTAAACAATGGTTTATCATTTCAAAATCTCATTTTGGGGAACTCACACTATAAAAAGGGTTAATAAAAATTATTACTAAAAAGATTGAATTAGATGTGTGATGGTCATATATAAGATCATATGTTCGATTATAAAATAAGGTAAATTAGGTGGGAAGGGAAAAAATAAACATATAAGAGAAAAATAACATCCAAATAATGATGTAGAGTGATAGAGAATATGGTAAGGAAAATGTTCATGACCAAAAATCCATAAATATATGATAGGTTAAAAGACCATTAATTCATTATAAATAAAGGTAAATGTTTGAAATTTTATTTCATGATCCTTATACTCATGTTGATAAATATTAATGGGAATATCTACATAATTCCATTCCATTTCATAATCACAATCACATCCTTTGGACTTTCTATTGTCAATTTCCACTTCATCTATTACTCTACGATATAAATCTTTCTATGTCTGGAGTCTTAGAGGATTGTAAGATCTATAAAAAATTATAGTTCGTTACTTATTTCTATAGATATTATTAAAAATATTATTGATACATTAGGTTATCCAAAAAAATCTAATGTTCAAATTAATCCATTTATTGAATAGTTATCTTTAATGAGTCCCTATGTCTAGAAGAAATTGAAATAAAAAAAATCATAAATAAGGTCACTAAATATTCAAAATAAACTTATCATTTATCCCCAAATAACTTGAGTTAACTATTAATGTCACATACAAAATATGTGAATACATCGATCATATATTTGGATGAAACACAGTAATATCTTTACATACCTTAAAACTATAAAGAAAAAAAATATTATTTCAAAAACTAACTCATTACTCATTCCTTAGATAAAATAAATGATTATTGAATATGTTACATAAATCAAAAAATGTCATGAAATCCATTTATGAAAACAAAAAAAAATTTTCCATCGAATCATTAATTGGATTAATGGTAATTAGTTCTATCCGATTAAAATTATCCATATAATTAATCTCTTTACCAAAGAGGAACACTATTTAATGACCATAAAAAATATTAAATGTTAACTCCCCTTAATAAATATACCACCTTGTGAATAAATCAATTTTATAGTCCATCGATACTATTTTACATATTTTTTTACTCTTTAATGAAAATATAATATGGATAAATCAATTCATGTTTCATGATTCAAATAACCAAAATACCACAAATAAAAAATAAAATTCTTTTAATCTGAATACATAAATACATCAATCATTCCACCTTATTAATACACTGTTAAGTAGGATCCCTCATTATATTCCATAACACTTTGTTCCTTTCATTTTTCATTTGGATTCTCATCATCATCATCAATATAACCATTACACATTAAACCTATCTGATTTGCTTCCTATGCATTACATTTAGGACATCAAATTGAATAATCCCCATACTTCATGAATTGAGAAAATTAAACTTTCATTGATATATTAGGGAGACCATTATTCTCATCCATTATATTGACCAAACTAATTATTTTTCCTCTATAACTATTTTCATTCTACACTTATTTTGTGCAGACTGTACACCTTTGTGATCCTATAATACATCAACTTAGGTACATATTCCCACATTATCAATATATATGTAACTGACTCTTCGTTAATCCATGGTCTCCACAAACCAAATGCTCAAAAAACTCTCTCATTCTCTTCATTGGTGAGTTTGAGAGTTTCTCAAGGTGAAAGTTATTAATGATATATCTCAATAACTGGTTATGCATTATCATAATATCCTTCACTCCAGTCATCATTTGATTTGTTTTCTCTTCAACACATTTTATATCACATTAAACATTAGTCAAGTTACTTATATTTTCTTCTATTCAATAAAATAAAAAATCATAGTGTAAGGAAGAATATTCATTGTGGGAAATTAAATAATCCTAAAAAATCATTTTTTATGCCTGAATCGTTACACTTTAATTTCAATTAATGACATCATATTCTTAAACTCATTTATTCATAGTCATTATTCAAATCCATTATGATTGTTCAAAAAGATTTTTTGAATTTCAAAAGCATATTCATCAGGAGTGTCAAACCAGGTCTGCAATAAGGCCTGTTATCATGGACCATGTGATGATTGAGTCCGTCTCAATGCACAATTTTCATTGTTATTACCCCTAGGTACATATTTTCTAGATCCACTTCTACATGAAGTATATAGATAAGGATTTAATTTCTTGTACATCATTAGATATATCCTCTATATAAATTTTTTGATATTTTCCTACACTTGGACTCATCCTTAGACTTATACTCAGACATATCTATATAGTTATGACTTATTTTCTGACGTCCTACTTTCCAAAAGATTTCTAATCCTTTCCTTTGATACCTATAGTAGTGAACCAAAATTATATTACATATATATTACATAATTTTTGATTTTTATTCCATACAATTCATCAACTCGGAACTAAGTATTGTAAAAGAATAATGCCCATAGAGACTAGATAAAAAATATTTTTATTTATTGTATAATATTCATTATCTCCCACAAATATATTCCCATATTTTACTCTTCTTTGACATACCCTACCTAAAACCTTTCATTAAAACCCATGTAAATGAAACATAAGAAATGGTAAGCACAAATTCTCATTAAGGATAAACAATGAAAAATTTCTAAACATTACATGGGAATAATATTATGAGAACATGAGCATAACATAAGAACATTTCCCACATCATTTGATAGAGTAAAATTTTGAGTAATGGAATAACTATTGGTAGTTCATAGGACTTTAATCATAAGGAAATCAAACAAACATGATCCATGATAGCATAACATTAACATAATAGATAGAATTATAAAATACCCATAAACATAGAAAATAATTCCCATAGTATTCAAGTATACAAATGTGGAATAGTTATACTCCTCAAAACATCATAGAAATCATGTTTCACTCCTAATACAATCATAATGGAAAAAGTCCCTTACATACCCTGGTTCACTCCCTATTCAAGTCATATTTCTCTCATTAGATAAAAATATTTTTCCAATGCATTGAAGGTAGATGAAGGTTCTACCTGTCACATAATGAAAATAATTCATATGTGTGCCACAACATAATAAAACATTCATCTTATAATTTCCCATTAAACGAAATGAATTTCATAAACATTTCTACATATCATAACAAATGGTAAAGAGATAGGTTTCAAAAAAATTTCATCATTTCACCATACAATAAACCCAAAAAAAATTTCATAAGTATTTTCTGATTTTATAACCCCTGTAATAGAAATGGTTTTAATAAAAATCCTTTCACCATAATTATAAACCATACAAAAAAGAATAAAAAAATATCGTTTGATCATATCCCCAATAAAGAATACGTGACATCAAAGTATTTCATCTTATATGATAAATGATTTTGAAATATCACATGGAACACATATTATCACAAACACTGCCCCATTAAGATACCACAATAATGGGATAAAGATGGTGATTTCCCGAGTCCTTCCTCTAGTAGGACTCAGGTTATAGACTAGCACCATGGGTATTGTAAACATGAATGTTGGATTCATTACCATCTAAGTAAAACTTGTAGAGTATAGAGATAATAGGGATAAAAACCATCATCTACTATGAACAATGTATAAAAGAAGACTCGAGGGAAATATGAAATGACATACAGTAATGAACAAATGAAAGGGAAGCTAAAAGTGCCCAAAAGGATAAAGATGAAAGTGGCCAAAAATCACAAACATATCATGGTAAAACCCAAGCTAGTAATATCCATCCCAATCACTAAACTAGTCCAAATGACCTGAAAAAAGGATGATGTGTACATAGGGTGTTTATAATAGCATACTCTATAGGATCCTCCCTAGGGACTCTCAATTAAAAGATAAAGAAGTAATGGTAAAGAATAGTGAAAAAAATGAAACTAACTCCAGTTCAAAACAAGTTTAATAAGTTCCAAACTTCACATAGGATAACTCTCACCATATATCATATACAATAGAAAGTATAATATAATAATAAAAAATCATGGGTACCCATATCTCACTTCCCCACTAGTTTTATTCCATGCTCAAACATCATATGTCTTTAGAATCTCTCTATAAAAGTAATTTGTCCCAAAAACACTTGTTTAAGGAACACAACATGAACCTCCTACATCAGATAACCAAACCATCCCATCCATATAACCAAAACAAGTGACTAAGTAGTTTCCATAATCCACCACTTCATGTGTGATGTATGTCAAAGATGGGATATTATACCTCAATCCATTATATCTCATTCACTGAGTACCTCAATCAATGAAAACATATATACATCATACCTAAAATAATCCATTTGATATTATATCTTGTAATACATGTGTGTGAAATAAAAACCGGAATCCACATCACTATACATACATATTCTAGAAAACTAACCAATGATCACACCAGCACAAGAAACTACAAAGAAAAGAGAGCGGGGCCAGAGGGGGTAGTTGGTCATCCATCCTCCAACCAGTATATTGGGAATACACCCTTCTAGTGTCTATTGGGTGTTAGTTTCCCTAACCTACATGGGTGGGGAAGCAGATTAAATCATTGAATATACATAATATGATATATCTAACAACCACATTATGGTCATAACCTTGTATTATAATAATATGCACCTAATTCCACTTAGACACATAACTACCATCAGATAGACCATATATCATATAAGCACACCAGAATATAAAAAAATATTAATTAATGTTATTATTTACATTGTTATTTATTTCTATTAATTAATTAATTATTTATTAATTAACTAGTAATGTAATCCATGTATCATTAAAATGAATGACATTACATTAATAATTAGAGTAAATTTCATACCCTAAAGGAATAATCCAAACCAAGGACTTGGTTTATCAAGATTAACTTATTTTAAGCATTTTCATTACAACATCAACAAACCATGTGGGTTTAATATTAATTAATTATTATCATTATTTCATATCCCTGAACTCTTGAAAAAATATCATAAGATACCACCAAGAGGAACTGTGCAACCAAGAACCTCTTCTACCTTAAGAAGTGGGGAAAGGAATGCAGATAGATCATGAAACTATTCCATCTTCCATTAAATATATTCAAGAGAGAATACTAGCTCTTAGTATAGAGTCCCTAGCCTTTTGAACATATAATTAATTATTTTATGCATAATAATACATAATAATACAATCCAAGGATTTTGAAGTCTATTATTTTTTAGTACTAGGTACATAATACATAAAACAAAAAACATTCTTCATTTAATCATCATATTGAGCTCCTAAAATCCATTGTGCTCATAAATTTGCATAGGATAACTAGGGGATAACATGAAGAAAAGGATGTGCTAAAATCCCATAAAGGGAATTAAAATAAGAATAAATATGTTGAACATGGGTTAGAAGGAATGACATAAAAATATAAAAATCAAGGTATATGTGGAATCATAACATATAAACATGGAATCATAGTAATGTGGAAGCAACATAAAACACGACATTAGCATGAGTCAAGGATTGTTGCAGGTAGAGGATAAAAATTCAGGGTTAACCGCCAATTCTGTTTCACGTGGCAGAAAAATTCAATGTTAAAGGAGCACTATCTGGGTGCACCCATCTTGACATGTACATCAATATCTTTATCACATAATGAATCATACAAAATCAATAACACATAAACATAGGGGTTTCCCATTGAAATAAATGGGTATCACATTCATGCCATAATACATAATAATGGGGAATATCATACAGGGTTCCATGAAGGAAAATAATTAAGTTATAAATTATAATTAATAAACGAATAAGGTATATATCATGATATGTTATTTCAAACAAAATATTAATATAAAAAAGGTATTAAAGAAACATTAGAGATAAAAAAATTTATTGCGGTTTCGAGGAAAATACCAAAACACGTTTTAAATAGAAAAGTTAATAATATTTTATATAAAACTAAATGTGTAATATTATGGTTTTTATAAAAAAATATACTGATTTTTTAAAAACAATTGTAGATTAAAATAGATGATATTTTGCACATTAAATTGGCAAGGAATTCAGGATGTTCCTTTAAAAAAGGTTTTCCTATCAGGAAGTATTGAGGAGGGAACCTTTAAAAAACATGTATATCCAAAAAACAATATCTTGGAAGGGTCTTGATACCAGAATTTTGTACATATAAACATTATTTTGAAAATATACATAAAAATAGTAGATGACTTTATTTGTGTAAAAAGAAAGATAAAGAAAGCTGAAGGACTAAAGGAGGCTCAGGTTAAATCCCTTATGAAACCTCGGCTTGGTAACAGGTGTACCTATGAGGGATTAATGATAGATAAATGGGTATATAATCATTTATTTATCATAAGTTCAGTGTGGGGGAGGTACTAAAACTAACCCAATAATTATGTTGTAAAAATAAAATGGAAAAACATAACAGATATTCTTGAATAAAAGTAAAACAGATTGGATACCTTACCTTAATTATGATAGTGTTATTTGTTTGATATTGATGACATTAATAATCAAAATAGGTTCATTAATTAATACTTCCAAAACCTATTTTTAATTTAACTGATTTCGTATAACCTTTATAAGTTCGTTAATAAACCTTTTCATTGGTTTTGAGGTTCAATTTAATTATTTGGGTTTGTTTGTTTCATGGTCAGTTTACTTATATAAATGAATGGATAATCATGTAAAATGACGATGGTTTTATAGAATTGGAGTTATATTTTATTATTTAACTTACAGATGGTTACATGGTTTTAAAATTAATTTTCATAATTATATTGAAGATGAATAATTATATAAAACGTTAGGGATAAAATTTTGGGTTAATTGGAGGTTTTTTATAACAACAAACACATTCTCATTTATAAATCAAAACCATTTGTAAAAATTATTATAGAACCATATATGAGAAAAAATACATATATTATAGTCTAGATAAACCATGAGAATGTTTTAATGACAATAATAGATGACGATAATATAAATTTAAAACCCATTGTCCTTGAATATGGTAAGTAAACACATCTCGGATGGTGTTTTTAATACTAGTACAAAACAATGGTAATGGGGAGACGATAAAAACTTATTAAATTATCTTAAAAAATTAAAATACATATATGTTTTTTATCTTTTCATAAAATTTTGATGAGGAGAGGTAAGGATTGAATAGAAAACAATTGAACATGAAAGGAATGTAAAATAATTGAAAAGAGGAATTTACCTCAAGAATTAATCTTTTTTGAGTGCCTATTAAGGGAAGTGTATTTGGTCTTTTAGGAGACCAAGGGATGTTGGAAGTGGTGTAGTATATTGGGGAGATATTTGAGCTGAATTTAGTTAAGTAATAAGGCTTTATAAGAGTTAAGATAAGAGGGGAGTGTGGGTGGTTTTTATAGTGGTGGGGAGGAGGGTCTTCATAATATTTAAATCATTTGTTTATTATTATTCCATAAGACACAAAATAGTGTTGAATACATCACAGAAAATAGTAATATGTTCATGTCAGTTATAAATAATGCTGCTTAAATCTCAAAAACATCACCCATGACTTAGTAATTAATTTATTTAGCTTGTTTTGTAATTTATCGTATTTCACTATTAATCAAAAAAATCAAGTATTTCTGCAAAATCCAAAAAATTCACCCTAACCATTTTTCAATCGGTAGATTCCAAAAAAGAAATCCATTTTTTTAAAATAACATTCCAAATAAGATTAATTTATTTTTTAATTAAAATCATAATTTACTTGAAATTAGATATTTTAAAACCATATTTTATTTTATAATTCATTCAAAAATTACGAAAGGTATTATAAAATTTTCATCAACTCAAAAGATATAAAATTGTTAAAATATGAAAACCTATAGTAAAAAAATTAATTTTAAATTAATTATTTTATTTTAATTATTTATTTATGACATACTAAAATACAAAAACTTTTACAATAGTCATAATATAACTTATAAGATGGCTAAATTTTATTTATACTTTCAATGGTGAGTTTACTATTCTTTTAGAAGATTTACTATTCCTAAGGGTTATATTACTATTAATAAGGGTAGGTAACTACTCATAACGGAATGTCACTATTCACCGAAAAATAAGTTTTCTCCATCAAACCATAAAAATCATCCTTAACACTACTTGGTATGTCCGGTTTTTAAAATTCAAGACACAAAAGTAGAAATTTTATGTTTAAAAGTAATCTAGTACATATTAGATCATTATGTTGTGATTTTATGTGATTATATGACATAATTATAATAAAAGAATTTACATTCGTTAAACATTTGGCCATTAAATTCTTCCCCCAGATGAAATTTTCCCTTGAATTTTTTTTACATTATATTCCATAAATAGCTGTGGGTAATTTTCCTTTATTACCTCCTCCAGTTCCCATGTTTCCTCATTGTGCTTATGGTTCCACCATTATATGTAAACTAGATAATTAGTCTTGTGGCGTACAACATTATCTCTATAATCCAAGATCTTCACTGGCTTCTCCCCGTAAGAATGATTATTCTCTAACTGTAGCACCTCTGATGTCATTAGTTGTGAAGGATCTGGTATGTACTTTGTTATGATGGATACATGGAAGACATTGTTCACTTTAGACGCGGCAGGTGGAAGTTCTAGTCGATATTCCATAGCTATTATATTATCATGAATCTTAAAGGGTCTTATGTACTTGGGACATAGCTTTCCTTCTTTTCCCAAACCACGTGACCTTATTCCATGGAGATATGTAGAGAAAGACCATGTCCCCATATTGGAACTCAAGGTATCATTGACGATTGTATTCATAAATATTTTGTCAAATTTGGGCTTCCTTGATGTGTTGATGATTGTTTTTCACCTTTTACACCATTTCTTCAACCACTTTAAGTTCTAGCAACTTACGCTCAGCAACTTCATCCCAACATGCGTTTGTTGTCCACCATTTCATGTAAAGGGATTCGCATGCTTCCATTAAGATGCTGGAGTGGAAATTATTGATAAAGGAGAATTGAACCTGTGAAAGATGATGGTCCCATCCTCCTTTGATTTCCATAGAACATGATCTCAACATATCTTCCAGTGTATAAATAGTTTGTTCAGATTGGCCATTAGTTTGAGGTTGATATGTCATACTGATGTTTAGTTTAGTACTTAGATAATGTTGGAGAATTTCCAAAACATCATAGTGAATTTGAGTTCTCTATTAGATACAATAGATAGTGGTACTCCATGCATCCCTACCATCTCTTTTTTATATATCTATGAATTTTTTTCCAGTGATAATTCCTCTCGAATTATGATAAAGTGAGTTGTCTTAGTAAGGCGATCCACATTGCCCCATAGAACATTGTTTCCTCTGGATGTCCTTGGATGTCCAATAACAAATTTCATAGTGATTTTCTCCGACTACCATGTTGGTATGGGTACTGGTTTCATTATCCCCATAGACTTTTGTATTTGAGACTTCACTTTTTTACATACTAGACACTTTTATGTATAATCTGGAATCTCCATCATCATGTTTTCCAACCAAAATCTCCCTCATAGATCTCGATACATCATTGTGAAGCCTTGGATAATATATAAGGTTGAGCTATGTGTGTTATTAATATGATCCTTAATTTTCTAAGGATTTTATGGTACACATTATGGTGACAAAAATCTAACAACTCATTTTCCACAAATCTTGAACTCAGTGGATTTCCCTTTTTTGATAGCTTCCAACCATTTCTGAATTTCCGCATCATTTCATTGAGAATCCTTTATTTTATCAGTGAGGTATGGTTGAGAAACCATTTTATTACAGATTTATGATGTTCCTCCCGTAATTATTCCCATGTTCATCCTCTTAAAATTCAAGAAGATTGGATCCTTCTCAACTCTCATCATTCATAAAGATGTTGGATCCTTTTTACATAAATAATTCACCACCTTATTTCCCATAAACTGATTATTGTGGATTGAGCAGTCATAATCCTTGATTATCCCTAACCATCTTTGTTTAATCATATTAATCTCATTCTATGAAAATATATATTTGATACTCTTTTGATCAATATAAATCTCACACATCTTCCCAAAGAGATAATGCCTCCATATTTTTAACGCAAAGATCACAACTGCCAACTCTAGATCATGCATGGGATAGTTTTGCTCATGGATTTCCAACTTCATTAAGGAATAGTCATGAAACATTTAATTTTTTCTTAGATTCCACCAATGGGAGACTTATAATACTTTCATGAAGAACATTCCCACAGACATAATCATTCAATAAAATACACATATAATTTTTTCATAATAATATAATATCATTTCACATGGGGAATCAATATTCCTATAATACATAAAAGTTATAATAATAAGAAATAAATTTAATGACATTATGACATACACTACATTTATTTAGATAAAAATTTAATTTATTAATCATTATCTACCATTGCAATGCACTTAATATACTTCCTTGATCATGGAGATTGTTGATGCTCATCATCTTCTTAGTAAACGCAATATAGCATCATCATGGATAATGTCGAACTTCCCCACATTTATGACATAGAACTATGTATGATTCCATAGATGTAACTTTGTTTCCATTCATCATTTTAATAATTTTTTTGGTAATTGGATAAATTGTTCCCTATCTATCCGCACTAAAAACATCCCATAGTCCTTTAGTGACATGTCCCTTAGTGACTCCTTCCACACATACTGCATGAAGGAAATGGGGTCTTCTTTACCTTATCTCTTTTATCAGATGGACTTTAATGAGATTTCATCATCCTCTTCCTTGAATCCATTGGTCATTCTACCAAGTACTAATTTTTATTCATGATTTTTGATAGATGGTCTGGCATAATCACGATATGTCCTTCTATAGATCCCATCTGACCAGGGATCTCATTTTAGCATTCATCACATTTCCCTTCATAATGGTTTTTAAACTAATTCAACCTACTACCATCCATTGTCACGAATAAAAATAAAATTTATGGATGAGTATCACATAAGGGGGAACCAAATACATTAATGGGATTACTTATAAATTAAACTTCTCTTCCTAACTTCTGTGTTTCTAGGCCTCATTCTATATTATTCGTAATTTATCCCCCAAAGTGTATTATTATAAGATATTTTTTTTGTACCCGTAATAATGCATTGTACTAAAATTATGAATTTTCCAATTCTTATACCCAAAGGAGTTTCAAACCAAGAGTGCAGGAAGGCCCATTATCATGCACTGGTTCCAATTGGAGTCTAGCTCAAAGAGGTGTTTCTGGGTTTTACCCATTTATACATCTTTGAAATAGCCACATCTACCTATTATTATCTAGACAAGGATTTATTATCTTTTTAAACCACTTACCCTATACTTACCAAAATTTAGGTATGTTTCTACATAGTTGTATCCATAAGATTCTCAATGAAGTGTTCTATTCATAATCTCTAAAAATAACTAGAGCATCCTCTAATACCAACTATAGCGACCCTAGCCATTTTAACAGATCATTACATGATTTTATGCACAATTATACATCAGAATTCAGGAAAATGTTCATGAATTCTAGTTTCGTTGATGACTATGTACATAAAACTGAAAACATAAAACATTTTATTATTTAATATTTCTATTGATCTCCAAACATCCATTGTGCTCTTACATCTGCATAGAATAACATGGGGATAATATGAACGAAGCGATGATATAAAATCCCAACAAGGGTATTAACATAAGATTAAATCATTATCACAAGCATTAGAAGACATGACATTATGATATAAAAAACATGGTACATATGGTATTATAACATATAAACATGGAATCGTAGTAATGTGGCAGCGTCATAAAACCTGACTTTAGCACGATTCAAGGATTGTTGCACATAGAGGAGAACCATCCAAGGATAACTATGAAGACTGTTGCACATGGTATCACAAGTCTAGGCTAACCACCAAGTCCATGGCACATGGCAGCACAAGTCAAGCTTGACCACCAAGACCATTGCACATGGTATCACAAGTCAACACTAACCACCTAGATCGATGCACATAACATCTCATGAGACCCAATATTACCCAATGAATTGTGGAATTATATTGGATCTCCCAAATTAATATTTTCATGAATATTGTTTCTGCATAATGAGTCATACATAATCAATCATACATAAATATAAGGGTTACCCATTAAATTATATGGGTATCACAACCATGTCATAAAACATAATAAATTGTTGTATCATATATGTATCCATGAAATTAATGAATTAAATCATATATGAGAAATCAAATGGGAAAAAATCATATATCATGATATGTGATGTCGAACAGAAGTGAAAACATAAAAAAGAGTGTTAAATAAATATTTGAATTAAAACATTTTAGTGTGGTTTTATTGAAAATAGCAAAGAGAATTTAAAATAGAAAGAAAAGTAATATTTTCTATAAAACCAGAAGAAACCCAAATAAAATTTCCTAATAAAGTGACTTATTTTATTAATATAATGATGGATTAAATAGATGATATTGTTCTCTTGAAATTGAGAAGGAATTTGGGAAATTTCTGTAAAATAGGTCTGCTTATCGGTAAGTATCGGGGAGGGAACCACTTAAAAAATGTATATCCCTAAAGGAGATGTTGATAGGGTACTGATACATGAATTTAGTGCATATAAAAAACATTTATAATAAGTACATAAATATAATAGATAAATTTATTTGGGTAAAATTAATGATAAATAAAATAGAAGGAGTAGAGGAGGTTCGTGTTGAATCCCTTATGAAACCTCGGCATGGTAACAGGTGTACTTGGAAGAGATTAAAGAAAGAGAAAGGGGTATATCATCATCTATATATCATGAGTAAAATATGGGGATGGTTTTGGAAACTTACCCCAGCATTATGTATTAAATATAAAAGGTAATAACATAGAGGAGATTCTTGAATAAAAGTAAGGAATAGTGGATCCCTTACCTTAAGTATGAAGGTGTTCTTCGATTGATCTTAATAAACTAAATAATAAAATTAGGTCCATTAATTAATTATAAAAAAACATATTTGACATGTAGAGGTATTTTTATAACCTTTTTTAGTTCTTTCATATCCTTTTTGATTGGTTATGAGGATCAATTTCATTGTTTGGGTCTGTTTGTTTCATGATCAATTAACTTAAATACATGAATGCATAATTTTGTAAAATGAGGACGGTTTCTAGAATTGGAGTTATATTTTACTACTTAACTTCTATAATGTTAGATGTTTTTATATTTCAATGGTTTACTTAGAGAGAAGATGACTAATTATATAAAACATTAGTGATAACCTTTTCGATTAATTGGCGGTTTTTAATCACAACGAACACATTTTGTTATATACATCAAAAAATTGTATACAAAAAGATTACATAATAACAAATGATGAATAATACTTGTATTGTAGTATTGTTTGTAACAGCCCGAGATTTTATGAAAAATATTCTTTTTAATTTTATTAATGTCTTGTGTTGTACACTACACCAAAAGGAGATTGCACAACACGCATCCTTTACTTGCCTTGTATTACACGCAATCGCGACCTTCCTCGATAGCGTGTGTAGTACGCAATAACGAGTTTCACTAAACAACGATATGTTATTAAAATATTATTAAAACTAGCCGTTATGAATAGTAATAACCACTTTTTAAATTTTAGAAAATTTAGCTCTCAAAATGGACTTCATTTTTGGATTAAGAGAATCGAATTTAGCCTAAGGTGAAATTTTGGTACTTTTCGGATAACTTTCATATTCTGATGAATAATGAAAATTACTAAATTATAATTAAAAACAATTTTTTTAATCGAAATAAATAATAGTGATAAATCATTAATTTTAGTGGTTCTAAAGTATATTTAGAATATATTTTTACAATTTAATACAATGTTGGTCATTGGATGTAATTTCACATTTAAACCAGACATAATCAAGTGTCAATCTTTTGATAGATATTGTTTCTTAAAAACACGCTATTTGTTTTAACAGTGGGATTTAATTATAAAATTAATTAATGAAATTTCTATGTTATGAATTTGGTAAAATAGACTTCATTTTTGAATTCGTAATATGAAATATAGCTTAGGATGAAATTTTGGCATTGTTCTGAAAAACATCAATTTTTGATGAATAGTAAAACTACTAAGTGGTAGTTAAAAAAATTAATTTCTTCATAAATCGTAATTTTACCGCTTCTGTGAATGGAATTTAAAAAATCCGAGAGACACGGTTGATGTCAGTAAGTAAAATGTGGTTCAATGAGATGAAAATAATTTTTGGTGAATAGTAACTTTTTACTTTTTTTACCACGGTTAATAGTAAATAGGGTAACTAAGGGTAAATATGATATTACTATTACCCTAACACATGTCCTAATTCTATTGGATAAGTGTAATTCGACCAAAAACAACCTTATGAATATAATATGACCATTTAGGTCCACTTGGATTAGATTATAACATTTAATATTATTTTATTTAATGAATAGTAAAAATAGTTAAAATCAAAGTTTAATAACTAAAACATTTTTAATATGGGGTTATACATAAGCTAAATTCGACTATAAATATTCATTAGAAATCTAAAACGATTTCCTACATAATGATATTTTATTTATAATTTTTAGACTTTAAATAAATTAATTTATTTACGAAACAACGATGATGTAGTAATTACCCTTTTAAGGAAATATTAACATAATTGATGTTATAAATGATCAAATGAATGTAATTTGAGACTTTTTATGAATTCCACTAATTTTCTAGGTTACTATGATATATTAGTGTTGATTTAATCAACTTTGTTAGAACATATAATTCTTTTATGACTTTCACAAAAATCATATATCAAATAGTGTCAAAATTGAGACAAAATAGTTTTTAAATCAAATATTATATTATTAATTGTTATTTTATTCCTAAAAATATAAGGTTCGTCCAAATGACTTAGATAAGGATATATATATTAATAATAAACAATTTGGGGTTCGTTTTGCATGTTATAGTAAGTATATTAACCATATAGTGAAAGAAAACCAAAAGACACGGTAAAAGTTAAATTATTTAACTCAGAGTTAAATCTAATTGATAAGGTTAACATAATACCCTAAACTTGTCTAAATCCTATTGGTTGATAGGATTTCGACCCATCCCCACTTTAGATTCTAAATAAGACCCTTTGGAACCATTATAAACCGATTTTGACTTTAATATAAAATAATATTTTGAGATATTCCTAAGGTGCCCCTCTCCTCCCTTATAAAAGGGCACCTCCTCCCCCTCCTCCTCACACCACATTGAGCACTCAAGCTCGGCCAAACCCTGCCATTTTCTCCTCTCCACTTCCCTAGAATAATCCTAGAGGTCCTGGTCTTCTTCAAAGACCAATCTTAGTTCCCTAAGTGGAGGATTCAAAGAAGCGTTCCAAAGAAGAGGTAATATCCTTTACCGATCTTTTCAATTTCTTTCTTCTTCAACTTCTTCTTCTTTAGTTGTTTCATGATAAAGTAATAACACCAGTATTTCTTATATACAGATATGTTATTATAAATATGAAACAACTCTAATTAACCTTCTATCCATCCTACGGAAAAAGGAAATCACCGCGCGTGCGTACGTACGGAATACCGTCTCCACGCCGTGGTGTAATCTATTTTCCACCATCACCTTACAAGGATGGGTATAAATGTGTAATGAGTAACTATATATGATTATTATAAAGTAATATTGATACTGAAATAGTATACATACACTTCAACACAATTCCATGACCGTGGGAACGATATCATCGCTCTTGCGTACGTACGGACTACCGTCTCCACGACACGATGAGATTCATTCTCAATGATTAGCCATTCATGAATGATTATAAAGTATATATAATAAGTACTAATGAAATATATGACCTAATAATGATACTGGAATTATTTATATTTATATGTATGTCATCTACATAATTCCATTCAATTCAATAAGGAAACGAAAACAGCGTTCATGCGTACGTACGGACTACCGTCTCCATGAACGGTGTATTTATTTCCATTTACTGATTTATTATATATGTATATTATGAATATATATATATATATATATATATATATATATCATGTTTTTTATTTTGTAATTAAGTAATCATGATCTAATTAATCATATGAATAATTACAAGTTAAAAACACGAATGACAAATGAGACAATTTTACCCAAAACGCTACATTAACATGAATTTACAAAAGAACGGGTAATATAAAGTCATAATTGGACCATATATGATATAAAAACAATGAATATGATTCTGGAATAAGTCAATAACATTATTTAAATCATTATACAGGAGGTTCGGACACTTACAAAGCAAGTCGGACCTAAGGTAAGGGAAAATATCACAATCTCATTTTTATCCGAGATTGTTTTTACTTTGGCATTTACTGGGTTGTATTTTATCATCCACAACCATGTTCCATCAATATGTAATATTGTTTCCATCCACTTACAATAGTTTAAATCCAATTTTACCCTTCGGTGAGTTTTTAGTAAAAGATATGAAAGGAATCTTTTGTCGTTTTTCGTACGAGGTACTTTTTTGTCTTTTCCGACAAAAGTACGAGATGAATGTTTTTTTAACTTATACGGCATGAATGGATTTTTAAAACATTATTTCCAAGAAGCTTCCTTTACAAGTTTTCAAGTTTATTTTTAATCAACTTCTTTTAGTTTATAATTGTATGACATGTTAAGAAAAGAAAAGTGTTTTTTTGAAGTAGAAAGGATATTTTCCTCAAGAATGGAGTTCAAATGTTTTATCAAAATTATTTTCCATCTAAGATAATATAGGGTTCTGTTTTTACCTCTATTTTACATTGATTTGATTATGTTTTGAGGGAATTATTTTTATGAAGTCATTTACCTTATATGATTTGTTTTATGATGTCATGATGTTTCAAGAATCCCATTTTTATAATATGTGTTATGCGATGATGTATGATTTATGATTATGTGGCACACATAAGAAAGGATTCATTATGAGATGGGTGGGACCTATATCTCCCTCCAATGCATTGGGTAAAGATTTTATATCTCATGAGATAGACATGGCTGGAATGGTAGGTTATACCGGTTCAGTGAAACAGGACTGAAACGAGGGTTACTCGATTCAGAAAGGGACTTTGTCCACTAAGATAGTCTTGGCAATGAGTCTTGACTAGAAAGAAATGATTCTCTATGATTATGTGTGTATGCCACAAAGTTTCATGTTTTAAGTTATGATTATTGGGATTTCATTTCACTACTATGATTTATCCCATGTTATGAAATTATGCTCTCTTTTGCAGGTTACGATTTCCAAAAGTTATGTTCTTATGAATATGATGTGATTGATTTTTCTTTTGTTTACCCTTACTGAGCATTTGAGCTCACCCTTTTATGTTTTCTTTTCCCCAGGATATAAAGAAAGGTTTTAGGTAAAAAAAGGGAAGATCTTTATGGGAGATATTGAGAATCTTTCACCAATATTAGAAGATTACGTTCCGAGTTTCCAAAGACACTAAACTATTACGATCCTTGTGTGTGTGTTTTTGTTATGTACTAAGTATTCTGCAAAAGTAATGTAATGTCCATGTACGTCAAGATACGGGTCTCTACAGTTGGTATCAGAGGAAAGGTTTAGTCAACCTTTGGAAACTAGGATGTGAGAATGTTAGTGAGATCCCTAGAGATATTTCTAAGGTATGTCTAGGGATGTCCCTAAGGATAAGTATACATATAGGATATAGTCCTAGAACTACGGTAACGATCTTAGAATTTAACCTAAGAGGTTAGATATTGAGGGTACTCCCCCTTTACTATGTTGTTTTCTCTAGCAAGATTTTTTCCTCTCAACGAATTCTTTTTGTGTTTTAGTTAATGGAGGGAACCAGACGGAATTCGGTTAACATTGAATCCAATGGACAAATTAGTGACTATAAGAAACAAAATTATGTAATGCCTAGAGAGAAAGATATTGTGATTATGCCGAATCAGTCATCACGATATATTAATAACAAGGTGAAATTTAGTGGTATAACTAATTCATCAAAGAAGAGGAAGATAGACTATTATGCATGTTCGCATGTTGAGCAGCATAAAGAAAGGAAGATTGAGATTTCTAAAGAAGGGAAGAAGAACCTTGAAGAATACCTCAAATGGAGGGACTGATGTTATTTGTGTGGAGATAAGGGTCATAGAGTGACGGACTGTTATGGAGTTCAATGTATTATTTGTGGAGAACATGGGCATTACCCAACTCAATGCCCTGACCTAAAAAGTTACTTCTAAATCATGGAAGGACTTATTCCAAGACAATAATTTAAGAAGATGGATTGAAGTGTTTATGTATTGGTATTCAAGAATAATGTTGTTGAGGTACATTTATTGTTTATTATAATATTTTTGTATTATTGTGGTTTTCAATAATTTTAAGGTACCGGTAACCGTGAAAAGTGATTCAAATATTTTGGAAAGCATATGATATGCGCATAATGAAGGGATAAAAAGAAAATGAAATGTTTGACAGTATTCATGAGCTCATGATTGATATAAGGAATAAGTGATATCATGGTTTGAGTATATAGAATTTTGAGGATTTTGGTATGTGGAAAGTGTTAAATTTTAACTGCATTCATGTTTTCACTAAGGTATTCAAGAGAATACATGATTAAGGCCTTTGAATGTTTGGAAGGTGACCAACAAAACATATCTTATGATATATGGGGATTAACGACAGTATTAAATCTCTGGTAATCGTTTTCACTATATTATGAGAGTGGACTGTAGTATTATGGATAAGCCTAAAGATTAGAATGGATTATGATGGACATAAGTTAGTTTAAGGATAGAAGATTTTCGATATTATTGATGGGATGTTATCGTAATGTAGTTTTAGAAAATGGACAACCTGCAGGACGGGCGACAGCCCATCGCTTCGGACAAGGCTGTGGGAATCGAACCCACAACCAAAGTGCGACTGGCCTTTATCGCCTACCACTGACCTACAGGAAGTCCCTGTTTAGTAGAAACTTGTTTTATTATATTAAGCAGTATGATATGTGAAGTATAAGTTCATTTTAGGAACCATATATGATTAATCTCACTATAGATCGACTTATGTATATAATTTATGCTATCCTTTTGTTTGAGACAGATGGAATGACCCATCATTCTATCACATGATCTGCTAACACTTCACGAATAACAAATTCAACTTCATTTATTTAAGAGATGAAGTGGAAATTGTTAAAGGCACGAACAACAGTGAGATTGTACCAAAATAAAGTAAGTATTTATTCTAATTCAAATTCTTTAACTTTAGGGAAACGATCTTGAAAACCAAAAAAATGTTGTCCTAGTGATCTTATATCTAATGAATCAGATGGTACCTTAGATCGTCACAAATTTATGGCTTTGTGATTGCTGTCTTTTCCATAGCCATGTTCTCTACCACTCTTTATCAGAACATGATGGTTAGATTTCTCTTCCATATCCATATTTTCACCTATGTGGAAACCCAGTGATTAGTTTATTTGGGTAACTGTTACATTTCATACTTTTTTTTAATGATTGGTTTTGATATTCCTTTTTACGATGTGGGTTTCTATTAAAGAAACTTTGGAATAGTAAACCATTTATAACCCCGACGAATTTCGAGGGAGAAATTCATTTTAAGGGGGGTAGAATGTAACAGCCCAAGATTTTATGAAAAATATTCTTTTTAATTTTATTAATGTCGTGTGTTGTACACTACACCAAAAGGAGCTTGCACAACACGCATCCTTTACTTGCCTTGTATTACACGCAATCGCGACCTTCCTCGATAGCGTGTGTAGTACGCAATAACGAGTTTCACTAAACAACGATATGTTATTAAAATATTATTAAAACTAGCTGTTATGAATAGTAATAACCACTTTTAAAATTTTAGAAAATTTAGCTCTCAAAATGGACTTCATTTTTGGATTCGGAGTATCGAATTTAGCCTAAGGTGAAATTTTGGTACTTTTCGGATAGCTTCCATATTCTGATGAATAGTGAAAATTACTAAATTATAATTAAAAACAAATTTTTTAATGGAAATAATTAATAGTGATAAATCATTAATTTTAGTGGTTCTAAAGTATATTTAGAATATTTTTTTACAATTTAATACAATGTTGGTCATTGGATGTAATTTCACATTTAAACCAGACATAATCAAGTGTCAATCTTTTGATAGATATTGTTTCTTAAAAACACGCTATTTGTTTTAACAATGGGATTTAATTATAAAATTAATTAATGCAATTTATATGTTATGAATTTGGTAAAATAGACTTCATTTTTGAATTCGGAATATGAAATATAGCTTAGGATGAAATTTTGGCATTGTTCTGAAAAACATCAATTTTTGATGAATAGTAAAACTACTAAGTGGTAGTTAAAAAAATTAATTTCTTCATAAATCGTAATTTTACCGCTTCTGTGAATGGAATTTCAAAAATCCGAGATACACGGTTGATTTCAGTAAGTAAAATGTGGTTCAATGAGATGAAAATAATTTTTGGTGAATGGTAACTTTTTACTTTTTTTTACCACGGTTAATAGTAAATAGGGTAACTAAGGGTAAATATGATATTACTATTACCCTAACACATGTCCTAATTCTATTGGATAAGTGTAATTCGACCAAAAACAACCTTATGAATATAATATGACCATTTAGGTCCAGTTGGATTAGATTATGACATTTAATATTATTTTATTTAATGAATAGTTAAAATAGTTAAAATCAATGTTTAATAACTAAAACATTTTTAATATGGGGTTATACATAAGATAAATTCGACTATAAATATTCATTATAAAGCTAAAAAGATTTCCTACCTAATTATATTTTATTTATAATTTTTAGACTTTATATAAATTAATTTATTTACGACACAACGATGATGCAGTAATTACCCTTTTAAGGAAATATTAACATAATTGATGTTATAAATGATCAAATGAATGTAATTTGAGACTTTTTATGAATTACACTAATTTTATAGGTTACTATGATATATTAGTGTTGATTTAATCAACTTGGTTCGAACATATAATTCTGTTATGAATTTCACAAAAATCATATATCAAATAGTGTCGAAATTGACACAAAATAGTTTTTAAATGAAATATTATATTAGTAATTGTTATTTTATTCCTAAAAATATAAGGTTCGGCCAAATGACTTAGATAAGGATATATATATTAATAATAAACAATTTGGGGTTCGTTTGGCATGTTATAGTAAGTATATTAACCATATAGTGAAAGAAAACAAAAAGACACGGTAAAAGTTAAATTATTTAACTCAGAGTTAAATCTAATTGATAAGGTTAAAATAATACCCTAAACTTGTCTAAATCCTATTGGTTGATAGGATTTCGACCCATCCCCACTTTAGATTCGAAATAAGACCATTTGGAACCATTATAAACCGATTTTGACTTTAATATAAAATAATATTTTGAGATATTCCTAAGGTGCCCCTCTCCTCCCTTATAAAAGGGCACCTCCTCCCCATCCTCCTCACACCACATTGAGCACTCAAGCTCGGCCAACACCTGCCATTTTCTCCTCTCCACTTCCCTAGAATAATCCTAGAGGTCCTGGTCTTCTTCAAAGACCAATCTTAGTTCCCTAAGTGGAGGATTCAAAGAAGCGTTCCAAAGAAGAGGTAATATCCTTTACCGATGTTTTCAATTTCTTTCTTCTTCAACTTCTTCTTCTTTAGTTGTTTCATCATAAAGTAATAACATCAGTATTTCTTATATACTGATATGTTATTATAAATATGAAACAACTCTAATTAACCTTCTATCCATCCTACGGAAAAAGGAAATCACCGCGCGTGTGTACGTACGGAATACCGTCTCCACGCCGTGGTGTAATCTATTTTCCACCATCACCTTACAAGGATGGGTATAAAGGTGTACTGAGTAACTATATATGATTATTATAAAGTAATATTGATACTGAAATAGTATACATACACTTCAACACAATTCCACGACCATGGGAACGATATCATCACTCATGCGTACGTACGGACTACCGTCTCCACGACGCGATGAGATTCATTCTCAATGATTAGCCATTCATGAATGATTATAAAGTATATATAATAAGTACTAATGAAATATATGACCTAATAATGATACTGGAATTATTTATATTTATATGTATGTCATCTACTTAATTCCATTCAATTCAATAAGGAAACGAAAACAGCGTTCATGCGTACGTACGGACTACCATCTCCATGAACGGTGTATTTCTTTCCATTTACTGATTTATTATATATGTATATTCTGAATATATATATATATATATAAATCATTTTTTGTATTCTGGAATTAAGTAATCATGATCTAAGTAATCATATGAATAATTACAAGTTAAAAACACGAACGACAAATGAGACAATTTTACCCAAAACGCTACATTAACATGAATTTACAAAAGAAAGGGTAATATAAAGTCATAAGTGGACCATATATGATATAAAAACAATGAATATGATTCTGGAATAAGTCAATAATATTATTTAAATCATTATACAGGATGTTCGGACACTTACAAAGCAAGTCGGACCTAAGGTAAGGGAAAATATCACAATCTCATTTTTATCCGAGATTGTTTTTACTTTGGCATTTACTGGGGTGCATTTTATCATCCACATACATGTTCCATCAATATGTAATATTGTTTCCATCCACTTACAAAAGTTTAAATCCAATTTTACCCTTCGGTGAGTTTTTAGTAAAAGATATGAAAGGAATCTTTTGTCGTTTTTCGTACGAGGTACTTTTTTGTCTTTTCCGACAAAAGTACGAGAAGAATGTTTTTTTATCTTATACGGCATGAATGGATTTTTAAAACATTATTTCCAAGAAGCTTCCTTTACAAGTTTTCATGTTTATTTTTAATCAACTTATTTTAGTTTATAATTGTATGACATGTTAAGAAAAGAAAAGTGTTTTTTTGAAGTAGAAAGGATATTTTCCTCAAGAATGGAGTTCAAATGTTTTATCAAAATTATTTTCCATCTAAGATAATATAGGGTTCTGATTTTACCTCTATTTTTACATTGATTTGATTATGTTTTGAGGGAATTATTTTTATGAAGTCATTTACCTTATATGATTTGTTTTATTATGTCATGATGTTTCAAGAATCCCATTTTTGTTATATGTGTTATGCGATGATGTATGATTTATGATTATGTGGCACACATAAGAAAGGATTAATTATGAGATGGGTGGGACCTATATCTCCCTCCAATGCATTGGATAAAGATTTTATATCTCATGAGATAGACATGGCTGGAATGGTAGGTTATACCGGTTCAGTGAAACAGGACTGAAACGAGGGTTACTCGATTCAGAAAGGGACTTTGTCCACTTAGATAGTCTTGGCAATGAGTCTTGACTAACAAAAAATGATTCTCTATGATTATGTGTGTATTCCACAAAGTTTCATGTTTTAAGTTATGATTATTGGGATTTCATTTCACTACTATGATTTATCCCATGTTATGAAATTATGCTCTCTTTTGCTGGTTAAGATTTCCAAAATTTATGTTCTTATGAATATGATGTGATTGATTTTTCTTTTGTTTACCCTTACTGAGCATTTGAGCTCACCCTTTTATGTTTTCTTTTCCCCAGGATATAAAGAAAGGTTTTAGGTAAAAAAAAGGGGAAGATCTTTATGGGAGATATTGAGAATCTTTCACCAAGATTAGAAGATTACATTCCGAATTTCCAAAGACACTAAACTATTACGATCCTTGTGTGTGTGTTTTTGTTATGTACTAAGTATTCTGCAAAAGTAATGTAATGTCCATGTACGTCAAGATACGGGTCTCTACATTGTTCAACCATGAGGATGGTTTCATAACTTAGATTGAGGATGATAATGGAAATTGGGATCTTGTTTCCCTTGAATGTGGTAAATTAACACATCTCGGACAGTGTTTTAACTTCTAGTATAAGAAAATGGTAAAGGAGATATGATAATAACTAATTCCAGTATCATTACATCATTATAGTAAATATAAGGTACTAGATTTTTCATAACCTTTGGATGAGGGGATGTTAGGATTTACAATAAAACAAAGGAACATGAAAGGAAAGTAAAAGAATTAAAAAAAAAATATACCTCACCAATTAATCTTCCTCGGGAGCCACTTAAAAGAATGGGAATTGGCCTTTTGAGGAGAAAAAGGGATGCGGGAAGTTGTAGACGATCTTGGGGATAGATCTTAACAAAATTTATTCAAGGCACAAGGCTTGAGAGTAGGGAAGTGAAGAGTTAGTGTGTTTGGTTTTTATATTGGAGTGAGGATGGTTTTTTTAATATTTAAATAATTAGTTTATTATTTTTACATAAGACAAGAAATAGTGAAGAATACATGACCAAAAATTGTAACATGTACATGTTAGATCAAAATAATTATTCTTACTGTAACACCCCTGGTAAATAAAGAATATGACATTTTCATATTTATCCATATTTGTGAATAAAATATTAATATGACTTTAAAGGGGACACTATGCTCGATGGCGTACCCAACACGCAACAATGAGTTTCTAGGGAATCTTACGTTGCACTCTAATAATAAAATAATATTATTTTAAATGGTAGTTAACATGTAGCCATTGTATTGGCGGGAATGGATAGAAATAACTAAAATATGATTATATATGTTTTTAGATGTTTTTACATTTATCCAATAAAAGATAAAGGCCTAAAATACGGAAAGAATTCAATTTTAGGCGTATATGCCCTAGTTTTCACTAAAGGTTCACTTATCGCCATTTGATGGAGAACCGTCATTAAATATAGTTTTGTTCACTCTTATACATCCTTTTGGTAAAAATAAAACTCTTCTTAAGAATTGGGACATCAAAATTTACTTTGTGTAAATTTTTGGTATCTTTCTGATAAAGATCATTTTTTAATGAATAGTGTAAAATGTTGTATTTTAATTCAAAACCTCTATTAATCTAATTTATTTATATGATTGTATTATCTTTTTAATTGGTTTTAAAGTGAAATTAGAATATATTTTTACCATTAAATCCAATAGTGGTCGTTGGATATAATTTCACTTTGAAATCAGACTTAAACTAGTGTCAATCTTTTGATACATATTGTTTCATAAAATCATGCTATTTGCTATGACAGCGGGAATTAATTATTAAATTAATTAATGTGACTTATATTTTTTGAATTTTGTAAAATATACTTCATTTTTGAATTCGGAATATCAAATATAGCTTAGGGTGAATTTTTGGGATTTTTCTGAAAAAACTTCAATTTTTGTTGAATAGTGAAACCACTAAGTGGTACTTATAAAAACTGATTTTTTCCTTTTAAATGAAAATTTTCCATCTTTGTGTTTTGAATTTCAAAAATCCTACATACATGGTTGTAATTAAGAAGTAAAATGTGGTTCAATGGGATAAAAATAATTTTTTTGGTGAATAGTAACTTATTATGTTTTTAATCGCGATTAGAGGTAATTAGTGTAGTTTAAGGTAAAAATAATGTTTTAATAATATGAAATGAACTTTACACACGTCCTAACCTAATTGGATGTGTCATGGACGACCAAGAAAACCCATGGGTCAACTTGGGGACGCCATGAAGCCACTTTGGTTGGAAAATGACATTAATATCTTTTTATTTAAAGTTAAAGTAAAAATGAGACAAACATGAAATGTTTTACTAAAAAAAATTTTACATGGGTTTATACAAATCAGATTTTTGACAATAAATATTCATTGGAAAGCTAAAAGGATTTCCTACATCATAGTATTTTTTTTATGAAATTTATACATTAAGTAAATTAAATTATTTATGACATCATGATGATGCAACGATGACCTCATTATTTAACGATTTAAATAAAATGGAAAGATAATGTAATATCTAAGACCTAAAGATGTCCAAAACCTATTGGATGAGTGTATTTCGAACTCTTATCACCTTATCCTCGAAATAAATCAATGTGGGACCTCTTAAATCCGAATACCATTTTAAAATAAAGTGACTTTTCTTTACCTTCCAAGAGTGACCCTCCTCTCCTTTTATAAAAGCCCCCCACCTATACATCCTTACCCACACTCCCAAAGCCTTTTACTCGGCCGACCTCTGACAATTTTGTCTCTCCACTTCCCTCTATTACTCCTTGAAGCCTAACATTGGTCAGATGTCTTCCCAAGGAATCCTTTGAGCTCAAACCAAAGGGAGTTACCCGATTTTAAAGTAATGTCTTCACTTGAGTCCTTTTGTTTTATTTTGCTTCTCCAACCCCCTAAACTCTTTTTATTCATTTATTTTGTAACAAATACAGTATCATAAATATACTATGATGTTTTTATAAGATTTATTGGAGCTACACTTTCACACACCTACATCTAATGGTTAAAGAACATACTGTTTCCGTGGATGGCGAATTTCAGCCTCCCGAAACGATGATTGTTCAACATTCTTTTAACACCTTCAAAGGTGGCCATTAAGATGACAATATATTTATATGTGATATATAATATGTTTATGTTTTCCTTAAGCTTTTGTATTTTTCATTTTGGGCATACCTTTATGGTTTTCCTTATGGGTAAACGCGATATCTTCATTTAAGGAAGTGCGGACTACCGCCCCCTCAAAGTGATTTGATTCGTTAATACGATATGTGGTAATTATAAAGGATATTTTTAATAATATTATATATGATACCATACTGGAATTAATATACTATTATTTATCATTATGTTTTAATTCCATTAAATATGAAATAGAAATTGAAGTAGCGTTCATGCGTACGTACGGCTTACCGTCTCCATGAACGGTACATTTCATTTCTTATCTCAAAATGTAATGTAATATTATAAGTACATATATATAATGGATATATATGTAATATATTGCATCAAAATTATGGATATCATTCTGGAATTATAACATATATATATCTCTCTCATTTTGTTTTAATTCCATTAATATGACGAAAAATGAAAGTAGTGTTCATGCGTACGTACGGCCTACCGTCTCCATGAACGGTGATTTTCATTTTTTATCTCCAAATGATATGGAATAGTATTAAATTAACATTTACTGGATATATATGATATTTTAATCATTAATACTATTCTGTAAATTATTTACTTATAACTACATGGGCAATCTTTTTTCAAACAAGTTCATTTTTGACTCATGTACCAAACATCAGCAAAAACGTCTGATATGAACTTACATTTTTAAACAATTATTATAACATTATAATATGTGATATGAACTGAATAATAATCTCTAAAGGAGGTACTTATGCAATTATTAATTGAACAAAGTTTATTATTCAGTAATATAAAGAAACGAACCAGACAAGTTAGACTTGAGGTAATGGATCTTACTCCTCTCTTTCTTTTTAAGTACACTCTTTTATGTCATTCCCTCTAAAGCTCATCTTTCTTGTTATTGGGATGTTATTTTATATTAAACTTACTGTAATTTTTATTTTCAAGTGATGAGAGACCCTATTCTCTCCCATCAATCCATTTTGGAAGTTTTGAGTGGCGCCGTTAGGCTGCTGAATTTTCGTAAGAGATCTAACCTCTCTCTTTCTTTTTTAGTGCTCTCCTTTATGTCACTTCTTTTAAGCTATTATTTGTTATGTTGGGGGATGTTCTTTTATATTACTATTTCTATAAACTTTAAGTTAATATGATGAGATACCCTATTTGATCTCATCAATCCATTTTTGTAAGTTTTATGTGGCGTCGTTAGGCTGCCGAGTTTTCGTAAGGGATTTTTCATCTCACTTTTATTCCCGTGAGATTTATGCTACATTTGCCACAATTTCCTTTGAGTGGTTTTTTACTGCCCATTATTCTACTCTTTGTGTAATATACTTTCGTTTATGAGTATTTACATCAATGATTTATTGTCATTCTTTCCTGGGGTGTATGTTTTGAAAGATACCCAAGTCGGTAAGGGAACCTTTCACCCTCCTCCTTTTTAAAAGACTTCTTTTGTTGGGTCTTTTAATTTACATATTGTAATGTTGGGATATTTTATCATATATCCTTATTGATGTAAATTTTATGTCCAAGTGATGAGATACACTTTTTATCTCTCATCAACTCATTTTGATGTGACGTCGTTAGGCTCCAAGTGAACTTCTTAACCCAATTTCGATTTCTTTTGGTTCAACATGTAGTTATTGAATATGTCATCCTTTGAATATTTGTGAATGAACTTTGATTATTTTACACTTAATATCCACTTATATTTGGTGTATTTGTTTTTCACACATAATTATGTAATTGATTTATCCTTAAACCAAGGATATCGTCTTTGTATGGGACTTCGTCTCAATCTCCTTTCATTGAGGCATATTTTATTTTATACACAACTTTTTTTATACGGTGTGTAAACCCCTTTGACTTTTACGTTTATCCAAAAGGAATCTTTTTTATATGAAGCGTTTTACAAAATGAAAAAAGGGAATGTTTTTGTCGTACGTATGCGGCGACAACGACTTCTCCGCCGCCATGACCGTTATTTGGGTTTCGGATTCCTCTACAAGTCATACCTTCTTTTTAAAAGAAAAATAAATATCATGTTTTAATTTTCTTTTATTTTGGTATTGAAAATGGTTTTCATAATGTTTTTATATCAATATGTTGTATTGATATCTTGTGATTGAAAGGTGGAAATGTTAAGTTTCCTTTATGCATGTTTTATGTGATACGATTATGTTGAGGTTCTTGGGCATTATTATGAAGACGGGTGGTTCCTTGATACACTAAGGGCGGGTGAGCCCGATATAGCTCTCCAATGCATTGGGTAACGCGAGGGAGTGAAATGTTAAGGTTTCTCCGAAGAGATTTAGGTAATATACTCTGATGGGTATTCCAAACGTAACCAAGAGGGTTACTCCCTACGTAAGAATGTTATGAATGCCTCAAGTTACTTTTATGCCTTATGACTTCTATGATTTATTCATGATTTCATGAGGTATGTTAAAGTGCCTATGTTTTATGGGTAAATTATGATTTCATTATTATGTATATATGAACTCATGTTTCCTTTCCATATTTTTATAACCCTTACTGAGATTTTTATGCTCATCCCAAGTTTTTGAAATATTTTTCACAGGTCAAGGGAAAGGTACATGATGTGATTATAGTGTCAAGGATGTGCCAAGAAAGTATACATGTTTTATTTTAAATATGTTTCTGTTGATGGGAAGAATGAATACTGTCTTTTATGTAACCACTTTTTTTAAATGTGGAATGTAATGAAAGTTTCATGATCTAATTCTCTAAAACTCTAAACCTGAAAAGATTCTCAACGTGTAATCTTGTAATAACTCAAGATTAAGTAAGGTTTAAGGCTGGGGCCTTATATTTGGTATGAAAGGTCGGTTTAGATAACTTTAGAGGTTAGGGTATTTTTTAAGCAAAAGTGGCATTACCATAATGGTTAGGATTTCAGAAAGAGTCCTAGTTTTAGATAAAGTGAATGAGTAAGTGTATCTTAGTGTTTACCTTCCTCATTAGTACATGATGGTTTTGATGATATACTCACACTGACATTTCTGTTTTTAGTGAATTGATGGATCTAGCAGGCACAAAAGAGACAACAGGTTTGAAGGAAACTGTGGTGGTTCTCTGATTAAGAGACTAGATAAAATGGAGGATTCAATGAGGAAACGAGTGGTTGTTCTAAACCAAATATCAAGGAGTCATGATCAACCACTTGAACCTTGGTATGTTCTGTAATGCATCATGTACTAGATGACCAATCTATGTGGAAGTTTAGGTAATAATTATAAAGGTAACCATTAGAGTTTATATGATCCTTACTTTTGAGGTAATTATGGGTTACTATATGTTATGATTGAAGTGAAAGGCATGAGATAAAATTGAGGTTAAATTATGTTATGGTTATTTTTGATGATTTTATCCCTTTTTGAGGAATGATTTGAGAATTATATAGTTTTGGAAAAAGGACAACATGCAGACCGTGTGACTACCCGTCGCGTCGGACAAAGCTGTGGGAATCGAACCCACAACCAATGTGAGACTGGTATTTATCGCCTACCACTGGACTACGTGAAGTCCCTGGTTAGTTTGAATGATTATTTTTAGTTATATGATTTTATGAATTAATAGTAAGTTGATTTTGGGTTATTTATGAAAATGATTAACCTATCATGGAGGATATGTGATTAGGTTAATTACTTATCAATATGAGACTTTAGGAGCAACTGATGTTTTTTGGAGATAAATGTTAAGATTTAACTTGGAAGACTATGTGACTAAATCCTTCAAATATTTGGGTTTCAATCTTAGATTGGTTTACATTGAAGAATTTTACGGAAAAATTGGTTATCGAATGGCCCTCATTGAACTTTGGGTTTTGTTGGACAAATTTTGAGATTAAGAATAGATTTTCTTTTTATAAAGGGTTATCCTTTTTTGGATTATCTGACCTTGTAATAACCTTTCTGGTTTTGGTTTTGGTTAAAGCCTAAAGACATGGGATGTATATAGTTCTCTTTTGTGGATTAGGTGGTTCTCTAGAAGTTGATTATATTACCCTTAATGCGAACAAGTCTCCCTAAATACTCGTCTTTTGGAAAAAAATATGAGTTTGATTAAGGAATCAAGTAAAATTTGGAAGTCAACATGACAAGTAAGTATGTTTCCTTATGTTTTATTTAAGCTCAAAAATAAATTCCCCAATAAAAAGTAACTTAAAGCAAAAATGTTGTCTATTAACGTTTCCTACTGGGGAACCCAACACCGTTTAACCCATCACAAGTTTGTGATTTTCTTATTATTAACTTTCTCCTAAACAAGTTTTCTATCACTCTCCATCAGAACATGACCCTATGTTTTCTCCACCATGTCGATATTTTTCTACATGTAATCCTATTATGGGTTAACTCGGGTGACCTTTGTACTTATCTTTCTTTATTTTAAAGTGATTGTTTTACTGACTCTTGTTCCGATGTGGGACTTTCAAGGATGTTTCCAAGCCCAATTTTAAAAATTGAGAGGACGCAATTTCCAAAAGGGGGGAAGGATGTAACACCCCAGGTAAATAAAGAATATGACATTTGCATATTTATCCATATTTGTGAATAATATATTAATATGACTTTAAAGGGGACACTATGCTCGATGGTGTACCCAACACACAACAATGAGTTTCTTGGGAATCTTACGTTGCACTCTAATAATAAAATAATATTATTTTAAATGGTAGTTAAAATGTAGTCATTTTATTGGCGGGAATGGATAGAAAGAACTAAAATATGATTATATATGTTTTTAAATGTTTTTACATTTATTCAATAAAAGATAAAGGCTTAAAATACGGAAAGAATTCAATTTTAGGCGTATCTGCCCTAGTTTTCACTAAAGGTTCTTTTATCGCCTTTTGATGGAGAACCATCATTAAATATAGTTTTGTTAACACTTATACATCCTTTTGGACCAAATAAAACTCTTCTTAATAATTGAAACATCAAAATTTACTTTGGGTAAATTTTTGGTATCTTTCTGATAAAGTTCATTTTTTAATGAATAATGTAAAATGTTGTATTTTAATTCAAAACCACTTTTTAATATAATTTATTTATATGATTAGATTAAATTTTGAATTGGTTTTAAAGTAAAATTAGAATATATTTTTACCATTAAATCCAATAGTGGTTTTTGGATATAATTTCACTTTGAAATCAGACTTTAACTAGTGTCAATCTTTTGATACTTATTGTTTCATAAAATTACGCTATTTGCTCTGACAACGAGAATTAATTATTAAATTAATTACTGTGACTTATATGATCTGAATTTTGTAAAATAGACTTCGTTTTTGAATTCAGAATATCAAATATAGCTTAGGGTGAATTTTTGGGATTTTTCTGAAAAACTTCAATTTTTGATGAATAGTGAAACCACTAAGTGGTACTTATAAAAACTGATTTTTTCCGTTTAAATGAAAATTTTTCCATCTTTGTAACACCCCGAGCTTCCACGATACGCTTCTCATTCAATAATGCAATAACTTGCATTGTACGCAACTTCGAGTTCTAAAACATCGCGACTAATCAAAGTAGCCGTTATGAATAGTAATAACCACTTTTTAAAATTATAGAAATTTTATATTTCAAAATGGGCTTCATTTTTGGATTCGGAATATCAAAATTAGTCTATGTTGAATTTTTGGTATTTTTCTGAGAACTTATAATTTTTTATGAATAGTGAAAAATACTTAAAACAACTTTTTAATCAAAATAATTTATTGTGATAAATTATACTATTTAGTGGTTTTAAGGTATAATTAGAATATATTTTTACCATTTTATCCAATGGTGGTCATTAGAATTAATTTAACATTGAAATTGGACATAAACAATTGCCAATCTTTTGATATAAATTGTTTCTTAAAAACACGCTATTTGTCGTAACAGCGGGAATTAATTATAAAATTAATTAATGCAACTTATATGTTTGGAATTTTGTAAAATAGACATCATTTTTGAATTCAGAATATCAATTATAGCTTAGGGTGAAATTTTGGCTTTGTTCTGAAAAACTTCAATTTTTGATGAATAGTGAAACCACTAAGTGGTAGTTAAATAACTGATTTTTCATTTAAATGAAATATTACCACTTCTGTGATTTGATTTTCAAAAATCCGACATACATGGTTTTCATTAAGAAGTAAAATGTGGTTCAATGAGATTAAAATAAATTTTTGGTGAACAGTAACTTTTAAGTTCTTAATCGCGATTAGAGGTAATTAGTGTAGTTTGAGGTACAAATAATGTTTTAATAATATGAGATGAGAATGACACTTGTCCTACTCCTATTGGATGAGTCATGGACGACCAAGACAACCCATGGGTCAACTTGGGGACCCCATGGAGCCACTTTAGTTGGAAAATGACATTAATATATATTTATGTAATGTTAAAATTAAATTGACACAAACATGAGTTATTTTACTAAAACAGTTTTTAAGTGGGGTTACACAAGTCCAAATTTTGATTATAAATATTCATTAGAAAGATAAAAAGATTTACTACATCATAGTATTTTATTTATAATTTTTAGACATTAAATAGATTAAATTAATTGTGACATCATTATGATGCGGCGATGACCTCATTATTTAATGATTGAAATAAAATGAGAAGATAATGCAAAATTCAAGGCTTACATTTGTCCAAAGCCTATTGGATGAATATATTTCGAACCCCTATCACCTTATCCACGAATTATATAAGTGTGGGACCTTTATAATCCGAAAAGCATTGTATAATAATTTAACATTTCAATATTTCCAAAAGAGCCCCTCCTCTCCACTTATAAAAGGCCCCCACCTCTCCCACCTTATTCACACCTTCAAGCCATTTGTCTCGGCCAAACTCTGCCCAAATACTCTCCCAACTTCCCCCTCTTACTCCTAGAAGCCTGACTTTGGGCAGAACTTTTCTCAAGGAATCATTTGGCTCAAATCAAAAAGAGTTACCCGATTTTGAGGTAATGTCTTCTCTAATGTTGTTTTGTTTTATTTTTCTTCTCAAACCCCCTAAACTCTTTTTATTAATTTCTTTTGTAACAACACAAGTATCCTAAATATACTAGTATGTTTTTATAAGAAGGATTCAAGCTACACTTACACACACATACATCTAATGGTTAAAGAACATACGGTTTCTGTGGATGGCAAATTTCTGCCTCATGAAACGATGATTGTTCAACACTCATATAACACCTTCAAAGGTGTCCATTAAGATGTCACTATTTTAATATATGATATATAATATGTTTATGTTTTACTTATGCTTCTGTATTTCTCATTTATGGCATACTTTATGATTTCCGTTATGGGTAAAACGTGATAATTTCATTTTAGGAAGTGCGGACTACCGCCCCCTCAAAGTGATGTGAATCGTTAATGCCATATGTGGGATGTATAAAGGATGGAGTAAATGATATTATATATGATATTATACTGGAACTATATTATACCTTTATATAATTATTATTTCATTACATTAAATACGAAATATAAATGAAAGTAGCGTTCATGCGTACGTACGGCTTACCGTCTCCATGAACGGTGCATTTCATTTCTTACCTCTAAATGTTACGTAATATTATGAATGAATGTATATACTGGATATATATGAGATATATGACATCTACATCATGAATATAATTCTGGATATAATTTATATTTCACCACACGAACAACTTGTAATTATAAGAAGGTTATTGTTGACACAAGTACCAAAGATCGACAAAACGACCGTTATTAACTTAAATAATTACATAACGTTCATAACATTGTAATAAGTGATATAAAAAGGATAATGAAATTGAAAATGGTTCTTAATAAGGTAGATATTAACTCTAGTTTATTATTCAGGATGTTAAAGAATGGTTGAGTCAAGTCGGACATGAGGTAAGGGAAATTCTTTACCCAATTTCTGTTCTTTGGGTTAATCTCCTACTTTCAAATTATGTCATGATATTGTTATGTATTATCTTGTATTTGTAATTTCTTTATGTTTACTTATAGTTAATACACATAATAGATCTATTTTATTTATAAATGATCTTTGTAAGAGAACTTTTTAACCCAACTTCCATTCTTTGGGTTAATCTCCTACTTTCAAATTATGTCATGATATTATTATGTCCTATTTTGTATTTTTACTTTCTTTATGTGTACCTATAGTGAATACACATAATAGATCTATTTTATTTTAAAAATGATCTATTTAAGGACTTCGTCTCAATCCCCTTTCATTGAGGCATATTTGGTTTTATACACAATTTCTGTTATACGGTGTATAAACCCCTTTGACTTTTACGTTTATTCAAAAGGAATCTTTTTTATACGAAGCAATTTGCTAAACGACAAAAGGGAATGTTTTTCTTTCCGTACTTATGTGGCGACAATGACTTCTCCATCGCCGTGACCATTATTTGAGTTTCGGCTTCCTCTACAAGCCATCATTTTTTTAATGAAAAATAAATACAAAGTTTTAACTTTCTTTTATTTTGGTATTGAAAATGGTTTTGAAAGCATTTTTATTATATCAATGTGTTGTATTGATGTCTTGTGATTGAAATGTGGAAATTTTATGTTTCCTTTATGCATGTTTTATGTGATACGATTATGTTATGGTTTATGATATGTTTAAACCTATTCATATGAGGAATTCATTGGACTTAATAAGTGACGGGTGGAGCCCGCTATAGCTCCTCGATGCATCGACAGGTCTCATGAGACAAACTAGTGTCTTGGCACGAGGCCTTGACAAAATCTAATTTTTGGTCTTGGCACGAGGCCTTGGCTACGTGGTTATTATAGTCTGGCATTATGCATTCCATCATTATGAAAGTGGTTATTGTTATTTCATGTGATTATTCGACCAGTAGAATATCCATGTGAAGAAGTGAATGGCATTATCTCATTTTACTTTTGCCATATTATGTTGATGTTCAATTTTAAAAGGCTTTTGTTTTAGTTATACATTGCCTTAAATTTTTATGTTTATTTATAAAAGCTTCCGCAATATTGTTATCCTTACTGAGCATCTGAGCTCACCCCTTTCAATGTTTTAATATTTTCCAGGATGTGAAGAAGTATTTTATGAATGACCTGCAGGGATAGTCAGAAGAGGATATGAGTGTGGACTATGAAGACTTTGTTATTAGTTTTTCACTTTATGATGTAATGTAAGACTTATGAATGTATCTAGTGTTTCCAAGGCTACTAAACTAATCAGTCTTTCGAGACTTGATCTTTTGTGATCATGCCAATGTTACGAAGTAATGCACCGACTCTGGGTAGCTGGGGTCGGGGCGTTACAATCTTTGTGTTTTGAATTTCAAAAATCCGACATACATGGTTGTCATTAAGACGTAAAATGTGGTTCAATGGGATAAAAATAATTTTTTGGGTGAATAGTAACTTATTAAATTTTTAATCGCGATTAGAGGTAATTAGTGTAGTTTAAGGTAAAAATACTGTTTTAATAAAATGAAATGAACTTGACACATGTTCTAACCTCATTGGATGTGTCATGGCCGACCAAGACACCTCATGGGTCAACATGGGGACCCCATGAAGCCACTTTGGTTGGAAAATGACATTAATATCTTTTTATTTAAAGTTAAAGTAAAAATGAGACAAACATGAAATGTTTTACTAAAACAATTTTTAATGGGGTTATACAAATCATATTTTTGACTATAAATATTCATTGGAAAGCTAATAATATTACCTACATCATAGTATTTTTTTTTATAATTTTTAGACACTAAATAAATTAAATTATTTATGACATCATGACGATGCAATGATGACCTCATTACTTAACGATTTAAAATAAATGGAAAGATAATGTAATATCTAAGACCTACACATGTCCAAAACCTATTGGATGAGTGGATTTCGAACCCTTATCATTGTATCCTCGATACACATCAATTTAGGACCACTTAAATCCGAATACCATTTTAAAATTAAGTGACATTTCTTTACCTTCCAAGAGTGCCCCTCCTCTCCTCTTATAAAAGGCCCCCACCTCTACCTCCTTAACCACACTCCCAAAGCCTTTGGCTCGGCCAACCTCTGCACATCTTGTCTCTCCACTTCCCTATATTACTCCTTGAAGCCTCACTTTGGGTAGAAGTCTTCCCAAGTAAGCCTTTGAGCTCAAACCAAAGGGAGTTACCCAATTTTAATGTAATGTCTTCACTTGAGTCCTTTTGTTTTATTTTGCTTCTCCAACCCCCTAAACTCTTTTTATTAATTTCTTTTGTAAAAAATAAAGTATCATAAATATACTAGGATGTTGTTATAAGAAGGATTCGAGCTACACTTTCACACACCTACATCTAATGGTTAAAGAACATACTGTTTCCGTGGATGGTGAATTTCGGCCTCCCGAAACGATGATTGTTCAACATTCTTTTAACACCTTTATAGGTGGCAATTTAGATGACAATATGTTTATATGTGATATATAATATGTTTATTTTTTTCCTTAAGATTTTTTATTTTTCATTTTGGGCATACCTTTATGGTTTCCATTATGGGTAAACGCGATATCTTCATTTAAGGAAGTGCGGACTACCGCCCCCTCAAAGTGATTTGATTCGTTAATACCATATGTGGTACGTATAAAGTATATATTTAATAATATTATATATGATACCATAATGGAATTAATATACTATTATGTATCATTATATTTTAAATCCATTAAATATGAAATAGAAATGGAAGTAGCGTTCATGCGTACATACGGCTTACCGTCTCCATGAATGGTACATTTCATTTCTTATCTCAAAATGTTATGTAATATTATAAGTACATATATACAATGGATATATATGTAATATATTACATAAAAATTATTGATATCATTTTGGAATTATAACATATATATCTCTCTCTCATTTTGTTTTAATTCCATTAATATGACAAAAAATGAAAGTAGCGTTCATGCGTACGTACGGCCTACCGTCTCCATGAACGGTGATTTTTGTTTTTTATCTCCAAATGATATGGAATAGTATGAAATTAATATTTAGTGGATATATATGATATTTTAATCATTAATACTATTCTGGAAATTATTTACTTATAACTATATGGGCAATCGTTTTTCAAACAAGTTCATTTTTGACTCATGTACCAAACATCGGCAAAAATGTCTGATATGAACTAACATTATTAAACAATTATTTTAACATTATAATATGTGATATGAACTGAATAATAATATATAAAGGAGGTACTTAGGCAATTATTAATTGAACAAAGTTTATTATTCAGGAATATAAAGAAACGAACAAGACAAGTTGGACTTGAGGTAAGGGATCTTACTCCTCTCTTTCTTTTTAAGTACACTCTTTTTTGTCATTCCCTCTAAAGCTCATCTTTCTTGTTATTGGGATGTTATTTTATATTACACTTACTGTAATTTTTATGTTCATGTGATGAGATACCCTATTATCTCTCATCAATCCATTTTTGAAGTTTTGAGTGGCGCTGTTAGGCTGCCGAATTTTCGTAAGAGATCTAACCTCTCTCTTTCTTTTTAAGTACTCTCCTTTATGTCACTTCTTTTTTGCTCCTCTTTGTTATGTTGGGTGATGTTATTTTATATTCATCTTTCTAAAACTTTAATTTAATATGATGAGATACCCTATTTGATCTCATCAATCCATTTTTGTAAGTTTTATGTGGTGTCGTTAGGCTTCCGAGTTTTAGTAAGGGATTTTTCATCTCACTTTTATTCCCGTGAGATTTATGCTACATTTGCCGCAATTTCCTTTGAGTGGTGTATGTACTTCCCATTATTCTACTCTTTTTGTAATATAATTTCGTTTATGAGTATTTACATCAATGATTTATTGTCCTTCTTTCATGGGGTGTATTTTTTGAAAGATACCCAAGTCGGTAAGGGAACCTTTCACCCTCCTCTTATTTAAAAGACTTCTTTTATTTGGGTCTTTTAATTTACATATTTTTATGTTGGGATATGTTCTCATATATCCTTATTGTTGTAAATTTTATGTCCAAGTGATGAGATACACTTTTTATCTCTCATCAACTCTTTTTGATGTGACTCCGTTAGGCTGTGAAGGGAACTTCTTAACCCAATTTCGATTTCTTTGGTTTCAACATGTAGTTATTGAATATGTCATCCTTTGAATATGTGTGAATGAACTTTGATTATTTTACACTTAATATACACTTATATTTGGTGTATTCGTTTGTCACACATAATTATGTAATTGATTTATCCTTAAACCAAGGATACCGTCTTTGTATGGGACTTCGTCTCAATCTCCTATCATTGAGGCATATTTTATTTTATACACAACTTTCTTTTATACGGTGTATAAACCCCTTTGAATTTTACGTTTATCCAAAAGGAATATTTTTTATATGAAGCATTTTACAAAATGAAAAAAGTGAATGTTTTTGTCATACGTATGCGGAGACAATGACTTCTTCGCCACCGTGACCGTTATTTGGGTTTTGGCTTCCTCTACAAGCCATACCTTCTTTTTAAAAGAAAAATAAATATCATGTTTTAATTTTCTTTTATTTAGGTATTAAAAATGGTTTTCATAATGTTTTTATGTCAATATGTTGTATTGATATCTTGTGATTGAAAGGTGGAAATGTTATGTTTCCTTTATGCATGTTTTATGTGATACGATTATGTTGAGGTTCTTGGGCATTATTATGAAGACGGGTGGTTCCGTGATAAACTAAGGGAGGGTGAGCCCGATATAGCTCTCCAATGCATTGGGTAACGCGAAGGAGTGAAACGTTAAGGTTTCTCCTAAGCGATTTAGGGAATATACTGTTATGGGTATTCCAAACGTAACCAAGAGGGTTACTCCCTACGTAAGAATGTTATGAATGCCTCAAGTTACTTTTATGTCATATGACATTATGAATTATTCATGATTTGATGAGGTATGTTAAAGTGCCTATGTTTTATGGGTAAAGTATGATTTCATTCTTATGTATATATGAACTCATGTTTCCTTTCCATATTTTTATAACCCTTACTGAGCATTTTATGCTCATCCCAAGTTTTTGAAATTTTTTTCACAGGTTAAGGGAAAGGTACATGATGTGATGATAGTGTCAAGGATGTGTCAAGAAAGAATCCATGTTTTATTTTAAATATGTTTCCGTTGATGGGAAGAATGAATATTTTCTTTTATGTAACCACTTTGTTTAAATGTGGAACGTAATGCAAGTTTCATGATCTAATTATCTAAAACTCTAAACCTGAAAAGATCTTCAACGTGTAATCTTGTAATAACTCAAGATTAAGTAAGGTTTAACGATGGAGCCTTATACTTACATCCGTACAATATCACCCGTGACTCAATAATTAATTTATTTTTCTTATTATGTAAATTCTCGTATTTCACTATTCATAAAATATTCAATTATTTCCGAAAAATTCCAAAAATTCACCCTAACCATATTTCAATATGTAGATTCCAAAACTGAAATCCACTTTTCAAAAATAATTTTCATAATATGATTAGTTTAATTTTTAATTAAAATCATAATTTAACTGAAAAATAAAAATTTTAAAACTATAAATGATTTTATAATGCTTTAAGATCATTCATAAGGTCTTAAGAAATTATATTAAAACTAGAAGACATAAAATTGATAATTTATGAACATAATGTTGGAAAATAAATTTTCTATTAAATTGTAATTATTTATTTTTTACTTACTAAATTACGAATACTTTTACTATGGTCATATTATCACTTATAATATGTTCAAATTTTATTTATACATTCAAGGGCTAGGTTACTGTTCTTTTCAATGATTTACTATTCATAAGGGTCATATTACTATTCATAATGTTTGGTTACTATTGACTGAGGTAGGTTACAACCAAAAATTATGTTTGTTCCATCAGACCCCAAAAGTCACCCTGTACCCAATTGTATATGTCATATTTTTAAAACTCCAGACATAGAGGTGGAAAAATAATTTTAAAATGTAAGATAGTTCATAATAGTACATTATGTTATTATTTCATGTGATTATATGACATAATTATAATAATATAATTCCCATTAGTTAAACTTTTTTGTCATTACACTTAGCATTTCTTCATTATGTAATCCCATCATTATCCTATTCCATCACAATTGGTTCCATACTAGAAGTGCACATGAATATATCAATGCATCTCTCTATTATAGTCATTTTCTACTACCACATCATTCGGGCCTCCCCACCCATACAACAATAGCCATCCCAAGCTGAGAAATACCTGGATCACATAACATTTGAGCCACCCTACCTCATGTAACACATTATTCCTACAATCTCATCCATATCAGGCTCATATCAGAAGTCTCATATCAATATAACATCATAAGAATTAGGAACAAACAAACAACTAATAAGGAAACTAATCCCTCAAAACAAGGCATTAATCCTTATCATGCAAATGAGCTCCCACGAATCAAACAAAAATAACCATTACTTCTAATGAAAATGGTAAACACTAGTCCAATAAAAAAAATTATCAAACAATTGATTCTTATTACATCTTGAATTATCAGATTCATTTATTAATAGGTTGTTGCAATAGGAAACCTAATAAATCAAAATATATCAAGATATCATTGGAAAAAATGAACTTTACACTTATTCTAGTTTCAACAACCCCATATGAGTACCATTCTAAATTAACATGCCTTATTAAGTAATTGTTAATATGAATTAACATGATTCACATTATTTTTTAATCCCATTAATCATATGGAATATCATTTCAATTAAACATTTCATTTCAACGACTTGATCAATATCAAATTACATTGACCGTAAGATTTAAAACATCAATTTCATTAATAATTATTAATCCAATTAATTATAAATTAATTCTTTATTTAAGTTATTTATTTATTTCCTTTGATAAAAAAATGATAATAAGAAATTAATATATATCACACTATCTATAAAATGAAGATGCAAACTGCTATCATTTTACAAAATAAAAAAATCACCAACATTTGATTGCAACCAATCCATTAATCTTGATAAATAATTTTTAGTTCAATATCTTTTCTATCCAAAGAAATAATGAATAGTAAATTTTTTATGAAACATAAATAATTTAATATAAACAACAAACCACCTACCTCAAAAAAATTCAATGTTCTTCTCATGAGAATGGTCTACATTATGGATCTCATGTCACCTCTACCATAGGAATTGAATCGACATGAGGACTCTATGATACAAACTCTCTATCAAAAAACATGGAAACCCTGGTAGAATAATGGGAGATCATCTTACATTTCAATTAATGAATAAATAGGAGGAAACAAGAACAAACTAGGAGAACCAACAGGAAAACAAAGGAAGAACACACCATGGAACACCACGAATAAAATATGGAAGACCAAGGATTTAATCTCATTAAAGGGATCTCCAAAATCAAATCCAATAGATTATGGATTTCTTAGAATTAGAGGGAGAGATATTCTAGAAATAGGGTTTGTAAAAAACACAGGTGGAAAAAAACATTTAAAGATGTACAACATCTAATATTTAAATAGTGTATTATACTTTTATTAGTTTTGTAAATGTAGGAGATCAATTCACCCTGAAAAAAGATGTCGCGTTTTTATTAACTAATGTCGATTAATTTCACACCATGAAAAAAACCTTCACAGGTCATAAACCTCAACTAAATGACCTGTAATGATTAAATGTCTTATAATCTTGGTTCTTTATGTATTTTATATCTACCCCCCAGAACATCTCTAAGACTACTCATTCTCTAGTATCCTTGTGAAATCACAAATGGTTGACCACATTAATCTAGTTCATTACATTATATACCTGTCAAACTATTCTCATCCCCAAGAATTGAACATCAAAATAGATATAAAATGAAAATTGGTCATCCAAATAGCTACACTATGAGATACCTCTCAACGATGTCACCGCAACAGGATCCTATAACCTCTCCTGAGGAACAATCCCAAAACCAAGAAACAACCACAACAAGCTCTTAAACACTCTATTGGAATAAATACATATCATGTGAGAGTAAATCCGTAATAATATTCAAGAGGAAACCATTTTATTAACTACTAGGGTCCACATCAACAAGAGAAACAATGTTATAAAAGAAGAGATAAATAAAAAACTACTTGGGGTATTATGCCCACGTCTTTGAATCATGTTCTTAGGTATTCTCACCCATTCCACAATATAGCGACAAGACCCGAACCAATGGAATATCATGCCAAAAAAATACCTTCTCATGGACTTCCTGGATTTCCATAGGATTATCCTCGAAGGTTGCATCATCATCAACATCAATCTCTCTTTAATCGATGATAAGAGAACCATTATAAAGATAACTACAGTGATATGAAACATAAAAAAATCTTTTATCTAACTCATATTTGGGAGAAGCTATATTCAATATTCCATGTGTCCAACTTTATCAAACACATAAAATGTATCAAAAAACATGGAAGAAATATTACTCCCATGAATAAATCTTCACTAACCATGACATGGAGTCGCCTTCAGGAACACGTCTCTCCCACATCAAACTCCGTAGTTCTAATACAATGTTCTCCCTAGGAATCCTAATGACCTATATCTATATTAATTATCTTATTTATTACCTAAAACATATCTATTGTAATCACCACCAATTATGGCTGGAAAATTATGCCTCTACCACTCCACTCAAGCACAATAGAGGACATCAATGTTGGCCATAAAAAGATTCAAATAGTGGAATAGTAATTGGGGAGCGAAAACTGTTATTGTAAAAAAACATGAACAAGGTTAGGTGACGCATCTATTATCCTATAAAATTCAAGACACAAGAATGAAACTTATCTTCAAGAGTCTGGATTTTCCTTTTTTCTGACTATCTTTATTCATAATTATAAAGCATTTCTAGGGAACAACATTGAGGAAAGATAATTTTGTATACCTATCCACACCATAGAGTAAAAACAATATTCTCAATCATATAGTATTGTCCTTTGGACTCCATGAAGTTCCACCACCTCCTCCAGATACTACCTTGACAAAACCTATACTGATCTCAACTCCAGGATCTCTATAAAGTGGGGTGATTTGTTCAAAATATCCACTATCACCCATATTGAATCATATCCTCTATGATATCGAGGGAAAATTATATAAAATTCTATTTATATTTCCTACCACTCACAGTTGGGAACAACTAAAAACTAGAGAAATACATTGTGATCATGGTGTTCAGAATTCACCTTCTAGAAGGCCAAACATCGAGAAACAAACTTCGCAACACAATGCTTCAACATTGGCCACCATAACTAGCCTCTCAAAGATCATTACTTCCTTTTTACATTATGACATACTATCAACATCTAACTATAAAACTCTATAAAACCCACATCACAAATCAATGATGGAATGAAAATACTTCTCTAAAAGAACAACCATTTTTTCTATCCTCAGACCAACCAAATGGATAATTTCCTAAAATAACTTTTTCTCTCCATACCACCACCTCAAAATCACCCAACTTGTTCTCTTCCATGTGATTCAAAAAAATTGTCTTCAATTTCATCTATAAAAGACAACCCTTACCACCAAACTCCCCCATATCAAGATGCATTGTTGAGATTTCATCCATCACTATTGAGGAATACCAAGATTCATGCATGGCATTACTACGTGAGTTCCACCACAGTTCATCTTATTCAACATTTCCCTTGACTAATGTATAAGAAAATTAAAAGTCATAATACTATAAGAATTTCATCCACTTACATTGGATCATGTTCATGACACAATGGTAAAAGAAATCCCTCGGGATCTTATGTTAAGTAAACCCCAAAAAACTCACCGATGAGGTAATCTCATCGAAACAACAAAGACAAAACCATTAGTGCTAACTCAATACGATGGGTGGAATAGTTACAATCATGGGGAAATAACTATCGAGACCTAAATGAAACAAAAAATCTATCCTATATAAAAAATATCCAAATATAAGATGAGAAGAATAACAAAAAACCTCAAGAAGAAATCACTCATCTAGAAAACATAGAACCGGAGAGATAAACAATATCTATTTTAGGTAATCAACAGATACATTCCAGTTTCCCATCTATAAGGATTATAGAGCCTTTTGGGTCAATCTTTTAAAAGGAGTTACAATAAGAGATAAATTGGCTATGAATCTCATGTAATAGTCTAAAAGACCAAGGAAACTCCAAGCCTCTACCATTGTCTTGGTTGATGCCAAAGAAACATCTACCATTATCATTAAATGATATATAGATAATTCATCCTAGGATACCACATGGCCCAATAAAAGGGATACACGAGCCCATAACTCACACATGAAAATCATCTCAAATAGCTTCTCATGATAATGAAATCCCAAAACAGCATGCACATATTTTTCAGTCTCCACCTCCAACAAGGACTACATATTGATTTCATCAATTAAACCTACCAGAAAGTTAGCATGGAACCCCATGAACATTGTTTCGATCAACCCCCTTAACATATCCATAGCATGTTTCACAAAAAACAATAGCACAATGAACATATAATTCCTATGATGACAACAACAAAAAATTATTCTGAACATCCTTATCCATTAGCTATATCTGATGATATCCAGACCAAAAATTGATCTTCAAGAACCAACATTCTCCATTTAACTGAAGCAATAAATCATCAGTTTGAGGAAGAGAATACTGGTTTCACACTATAAATTGTTTAATAGATGGTGATCCATAAAAAAAACCTGAAATTCAGTCATCCTTCTTCATAAAAAAAATTAGTTCACCCTATGGGGCACACTCAACCGAACAAAACCTCACTAAAATAGATCATCTAGTAGTACTCAAAACTCTCGCACCTCGGAAGGTCCCATACTATATAGAGACATAGATATAAGAGATACTCTTATATGTATCTTGATCCAAAAATCTCTCTCCTCTTGAGGGGGAAACACAGAAACATATTCTAAAAATACATCTGGGCACTCTTTGAAAACCCTAAGAAACACTTACTGTTGAAACTTCGATGAAATCCCATTCAACTCTACCAAAAAAGAAGATAAGGAAGAAACCTTCATCTAACCCATCCAATGGCTTTTCCCACCCAAAAAAACATCACTGGCCCTCTATCCGCATCATTAACCATAACCAACCACCTAGATCTATCAACGATAGCCTCTAGTGAATACATCCAGTCCATGCCATTGATGATGCCATGTAGTTGTATCCACAATAATAGGAAATCCCCACAACAGTGGTGTTTCCCCATTGAAAGCTCAAATTCTATAATTAATTTATACTAGTTAGTGTGATCTCCAACTAGAATATTTAATTTCAATGGTGTAACACCCCAACGTTTTTTTCAATATTTTTTCCAAATTAATTTATGGCTTTTTATATTTTTCAGTTCATGCAACAAGGAATATAGCTTGTGTCATATGAAATCACTATGGTTGGTTTGTGATGTTTGCAACACCAAGTTACGATTTTTCTACACACGACACATTAGATTAGATTTTGGTGCACCCAACATTATATTTTTCTTTTGTTACACAAAATGTTCTGTTCATTCAGTATCTTTTAGTACATACAAGACCTTATTTTCCCAAACTATATGTAATATTTATATTGTAATAACATTATTATTATAATTTCACCTAATAGTTGTAATGGATGTTATTAATAAGTATAATTAAATTATAAAAATATTTCATACACATTCATATAAAGATAATTATTTTTTGTCTAATTAGCTCAAAATGAAAATAAAACCCTTTGGAAAATTTTGGAAATCTGTTGCTGGCAAACTATATTTATGTAATTAAAAACATTTAATCACAATAAGTTATTATGACACATTGATATATGATTTAATGAAATATATATATTATATTAATTCACTTACATTATGTTAAACTTATGTTTTTTCCATGTAATGGGTAAGAATATATCCAATTTTACACACACAAAAATATATTCTATTTAAAAATTAATTTTTACCACCTTTTAATGAGGCACCCATTTTAAATATAATATTTAATTTTAAAAGAAATATTTTAAAAAAGAAAATTCAATTTTTAAATTATAATTTCAAATTTTACTTTGGTTGAATTATTTGTAATTTTTTTGAGAATATTTATTTTTTGATGAATATTAAAAAACACTGAATTTTAATTGAGAACTTCATTTTTTTATAATTTAATTATATAGTTTTATTATATTTTTACTTATTAAATTTTTTTTATATAATATATATATATATATATATTTATAATATAAATTTTATTTTAATAAATTACACTTTGAATTTTTATATAAAAACAATTCAAACGTTTGAACATTTTCACTTTAAAAAATCGTTCCCTTGTCCCATCTACAAAATTAATTTTAAATTAATTTATTATACTAATTTGTTTACAATTTAAAAAAATGGATTCAATATTTTTAATCATAATAATTTATAATTTCTTGTAAGTTAAAATTTTGTTTTACCAAAATTATTAGTTTATGTAATCAAAATGAATTAGAGTGATTAATATAGAAATTACTTTACTTAGTGGTTAATGTTAAAATTAATAATAAAAATAACATAAAAAGCACAAAAATAATTATGGATATACATATACCATTTCATAAATTGGATATAAAATATAACATTATTTGAGGAACATGATGTTAGGGAAACCTCTCAATAGTCTTTACCTTTTTTTTATTTTTCAGAATGCCACTCCTCCACTATAAATGAGAACTCACCCCCCCAGAAATTATCAAACCTCCCAAACCATTTTTATTATAAAAACTAGACCAAATAATATTCAAATATCTTGAATATCATCCAAGAATCATCCCTTTTGGATTAAATCCAACCAGATGATCTATCGTGAAAACTAAAAGGAGTTTCCCAAAGAATATGTAACATATTCAAAAGGCACATTTGTATAATTTCATTCACCAACCCATAAATTATTATGATTCAATTATTATATAATAAAATCAATATAATGTATTTATACTCTTAATTTTATATTTTAATAGTATAACCTACACTCGCAGACACATCTATCAAATGGAAAATCCAATAATCATTCCTACGTACGACAGACTACAGCCTCACGAACTGAAGTCGTTCATTCATCCATTACCATATTTCAAGGATGGGAATAATGATGGGATTACTATATATATATATATATATGATATTTATGATTTATTTATTCTCAATTAATTATAGTATAAAACATTCCTTCAAGCTTTCCTTTTTCTGGTAATATAATGTCTTCATTTGTGGATGCATGGACTACCGCCTCCTCAACGTGATGTGATCTATTCATAATATACATTAAATGTATTAAGGATGGGTTCTAAAAAATTCTATGATCTTAATGAAATATTAATTATACTATATTTATAATATATATATATCATTTACATTCATTTTTTTAATTGTCCACGAAAACAACAAAAAATCCTTCCTACGTATGTACGACCTACCATCTCTAGGAACGGTGTATTCCATTTAATATTTATATATTTTAAATATTATTAAAATACAAATATAATAAATATATATGATATTTTTATCATATTTAATTTATTTAAATAACTAAATAATTATTTTAGTAAGAGGATCAAGAATAACATGGAAAAACAAATATGAAAAATAAAACATTTATTACCTAAAACATAACTTTAACATGAAATTGTTAATTAATAGGTAATGTAAAGTCCTCAAATATAATATATGTATAGATATATGATAATATATTTTTATATTTTTATAATAAACTTATATTTATAATAAAACAATTTGTAATGGGTACAAAAATTTCCAATACTTAAGGTAAGGGTTTTCTGATCACACTTTTATTTTGTTGTGGTATTTTGTATATTCAGAACATATTATTGTTGGGTGGAGTATATACTACCATGTTAAATTAAATTAAATTAATTTATATTTTTAATGATATTAATATTGTCAAATGATTTTATTCTTTCAAGGATATAGTGATGCTAATGTTACTCAAGGAGTAATGGGATTTCTAGTCTCACTTTTTTTTCTGCGAGACTTATGTCTTATTCACCACCTGTTTATTTTTTTGGTGTATATACATCCCATAAATGTATTATGTGGTTAATAAACATTAATTTTTTGATATTTACATATCAATTTGATGATCCCTCTTCCATGGGGTTTATGGTTCAAAAGTTACCAAATCGATAAAGCAATTTTGTCTGAATTTTTCTTTTCTGAGACACATGTTTTGTTATAAACCTATATTATTTTATGAGGTGCATATAAATAATTTTGAATTTTTTTATCCTGAATATCCATATTTTAGTGATATTTTAAGATTCAATTATTGATATTCCTTAATTGGGATCATTTTTCAAAGTTACCAATGTGGTAATAATTTATTTCATTAAGCTCATAATTAATCGTGATTATTTATGATTATTCTTACATTATTGAAATATTATGAACCATCTATCATGAAATAAAATTAATTTTATTATACTATGGTTATTTATTTTATATTAAGTTAATTTACAATTTTTCCCATCTTTGGTAGATATAATAATTAAGAATAGCTTTTATGAAAATATGACAATATTTCTTTATTCCGTCGGAAATCTATTTTATTCAAAATAAATGTTTTCTAATAATGTTTTCAAAAATGTTTTTGATATATATGTTATAAAAATTTTCGACTAAAAATTATTTCAATGATTATTTATGTTTTAAGAGATATTATAATTGTTTTTAAAGCTTCATTTATATGTTTTAGATGTTATTTTGAAAGAATAATGTTTCAAAAAAAATTTAAAAAGTGTTTTTCAATGAAGAAATAATTTTTTTCTCACAAAATATTATAAATTATTTTTAAAGGATTCCGTTATATTTTTTAAATAAATTTATCAATGAAAATTTTTTAAAAAAATTTTCATGTTTTAAAAAAGTTATTTTTGATGAAATATTATTTTCTTTATGAAATGTTCCATTTGATATTTCAAAATCCTTCTCTGTATATGATATAATACTTTGATATAGTTAATTATTTATTAGGGTTATAATCTAAGGTCACCATCCTTAATATTTATCTGAATGGTTTATGATTTTATGGAATGTTTTTTATGATATATATTTCTCTTACATGGGTTATATGCTTATGAAACAATAATTATTTAATGGGTTATGGTATGATGAAAACATTAGAAAACCTGTCTCTCTTCCATATATTATAATATGATGAAGGATTTATTATCCACATTTCATTTTAGAGGTTATGATATAATGATTATTTTTTATCTTTTGGCACACATTTTTATGATTATTATGTGATGGGTAGGACCTATATATCCCTTTAATTCAGTGGGTAAATAATTATTCTAATGAGATAATGATAGGACACATATGTTATGCATCAAAATAGTGGACTAGGGAACACCGATTACTAATAAATTGATCTCAATTGTTCTTGAGTTTAAATTCCCAAAGTTATGAACATAGGTTTTAGGTATGAGCACTAAAGGGGAAGGTATTTATGAGAGGAGTTGAATATCTTTCAACAAATTTGATGTATGTGCTCTAAGTTTCCAAATACACTGAACTATTATAGTCTTCAACCATTTACCTTTATTATGTGATTAATATTCATTAAAAATTAATTAATATATATGTATTTAATCCTATGTCTCTATATTTGGTATAAAAGGAAAGTATTATTCAACAATTCAAAAATATAATGATTAAACATTAGTGATATCCCTAAGGATATTTACAAGGATATATCTAATGATATCTATAAGGGTAATCCTAAGGTGTAATAAATTTAAAAGTTGTTATTATAATTTATATATCTTATAAGTAATGTTACCATTATTTTATGGTTTGATGGTTTGATAGGTGTTTCTCCAACTATGAAATATGTATTTAATCAATATATGGAAGTAGAAGGAAATAGGATAACATTGAATTTTTCAGATGTGGGAAGCATGGGAATTATAAGAATGAATTCCCTTCGTAGAAATATCATGAAGATAATCTGTAAACTGTCATGATTATTTTTTATACTACTAAAGATAAGGAGACCAAAAATGAAATGTGAAGTTTATGGGATGATCTAATTATAATTTTCCATAAAATATAAGATTAATGATTATTTTGAGGTTGAGGAACCATATGACATGATTCATGTTTAATATTCTATGAAAGGTGTATTAAGAGATAATATGATGAATCATGAGTAATGGATCAAGAATATAGTTCGATGATTAATTTAAATTTGTTTTGGAATTCAATGCTTTTCTTTTAAAAATCATGAAATATATAAGTATTTAAAGTATAATTTCCACATTAAAATTTTAAAAGGATATGTTGACTGGTGATGATGATATAGAAATGTAATTTAATGTAAATGTGATATTTTAATTAAGGGAAGGTGACTATTAATTTGTTTTTGATGTTGAGAAAATGATCTCTTATATAAAGAGAAGATTGGTATGAATATAGTAAATTGGATAGAACTGATTACCAAGCAACTAATTATTGAATTTTTGGAAAAGTGTTCTATGTTATTATGGATGGATTTTAAATAATTTTTGGACTTATGGAATATATCCCATAAAATTTGGAATATTTAAGCATGAATGTTTTCAATAAGGGTTTAATTTTTTTTGGATATCACTGTGTTTAAAAATAATAAATGAATATTTTATTCAGATGTTTGGAATATGGAAACTAAGAATTAATTTATGATATATGGGTGATAAATGATAATATTTTTTGAGAAATTTGGCTTCCTTCTTTGTAATTTTTTGGATTATCATCTTTTATTATGTTTATAAAGATAATAATTTAGGGAATGGTTTATACTAATCATTGGATGAGGTTTTAGATATTAAAGTATTTTCTCTCTATGGGAGGATTTATGAATATTGGATAACCTATTCTAACCATTTTCTTGGGTTTTTAACTTAATAAAGATGTAATGAATTATCGTTATACTTATGGATCTGATGACCCATTAGTGCTTCAAGAATAAAAAATTTATCTTCATTATTTGAGTAAGATATGATTTGGAAATAATTCAACACACAACCAATGGGTGTGATTGTTCATATGATGTGGGAAAAAATCAAGTGAGAATATCTCATTTGAAAAATAAACTTTAGGAAAAGGGTATTGAAATAAATTGTTTTCCTCGATTCATTATTTTTTATGATATAAATGTCTTTTTCAAACTGTTTTGGGTTACGACCTTTTTGATAGTTAGCTAACCCCTAACCAAATTTTCTATCACTATCCATCAGAAGAAACTAGTTATATTTCACTTCTATGAATATGTCTTCACTTTCTACCTATGTTCTCTTATATGGAAACCTAGTTATGAGGTACTATGGTGAATAATTATGGTTCTAAGGTTACATTTTTAATGGTGGTTTTTTTATTCATTTTTATGATGTGGGTTTCTATAAAAAGAACCCAAAACTACTAAACCTTTCATAACCCAGACAAATTAAAAGGGCATGATTCATTTTAAGAGGGTTAGAATGTAGTACCCTTTTATTTTGAAAAATATTTTATTTCAAATTATTTAAAAAAATTCTAAATTTATCATTTCACGTAAAAATTAATATGCATTGGTTTATATGAAATAACTATGATTTGTTTCAGTTACATTTAACATGAATTTAATATTTTTATAAAAACTCAACTTATATGATCATTTTGTACAATAAAAACTATGATTGTCTTTTGTTTAACATAATGGTGAGTTCTTTTCATAGATCGCATTATACACATGACCAACTTTTACAAAACTACAACGTACTTTAGTATGATTATTAAAATATTATTCTAATTTTTACTTTATAAATGGAATGGATATTATGAATATGATTAATTATCTTACGAAATATGGTTTATAAATTTATATAATAAGATTTATTTGGTTGATAATTGACTATAAAAGAAAATTAAACACTTTTGAAAACATTGGAAATATTTTGTAGAAAAAATATATTTCTGAAATTAAACAAGTTTTACACCAATAAATTAATTAAACCAAATTTGATAAGTTATTTTAATGAAATATATATATTACATTTATTCAATTATTTAAGGTTCATATTATGTGTTTTCTATACCATAGGTATGAAAAAATCCAATTTTACAAATAATGATATATATTACTTCTAAAAGGTAAATTTAATGCCATTTAATAATTCTCCTATTTTAAATATAATTATTGAAAAATTCTTAAATTTTGTTAAAATAAAATTCATTTTTTAAAATATAATATCAAAATTTGTATTGGGTTATTTTTTGGTATTTTTTTGAGATGTTTTTTTAATGAATAATGAAAAACACTGAATTTTAATATAAAATATCATTTTCATCTGATGTTTATATAAAGATAAATTATATTTTAAATATATATTAATGTATATTTAGATAAAATATATATATTAACATAATTTAATTCATTTCAATCAATATAATGTTGAAATTGGACAAAAAACATTTCAATATTTTGATCCTCTTCACTTTAAAGCATCATTGCATTGTCCCGTCTAGGGTATTACATTTAAATTAATTTATTCCACTTATGTGTTTATAAAATAGAACAATATATTCCATATTTTTTTAATAATACTTTATAATTCTTAGTATTTTCGACATAATTTTTTACAAAATTATTATTGAATTAATTAAAATTAATTACAGTGATGAAGGTAAAAACTAGTCTACATAGTGGTCAAACATTAACAAAAGGGTTAAAATAACCTATACAGATGTAAAGAAGAAATTTTATAGACATATTTTGAATATAAATTCCATTGGATCGAAATATAAAATTGCAAGAGGCAGCTAATATAAGAATTAATTATCTGTAGTGTTTACATTTTTATATTTACAATAATGTCATTCCTTTTCCACTGTAAAAGAGAAGTCACACCCCTAAATAATTCAAAAATATAAAGACCTTTTTCTCATCCAAATCCTTCCCAAATATTATCCCAATATCCTTCATCTCATCACATATGTATCTATTTTTTCATAAATCCAACCAAGTAATACCTCTGGTGCAAACCAAAAGGTGTAACCCAATAAGGAGGTAACATCCTTCAACAATCACATTCATTTTATTTCATTCATCAACCCTTAAATTATACATAATATATGGTTATAAAATCACCTAATTATAATAAATATAATAATATGTGTTTGGTTTAATGATATAATTTACAATCACATTCACTTCCCTCAAATTGGATACAAAATCATCGTTCGTGTGTACCTCGGACTACCGCCTTGCAAACTGATGATGTTCATCCATCCATTGCCGCCATTAAAGGTTGGGAATATTATTGGAATTATTAATTCTATATAATATATATTATATTAATGATATATTTATGATTCTATAATTTTTATATAACAAATACCTTTATGCCTTCCATTTTTTTGGAATACGATAACATCATTTCTGGGTGCATGGACTACCGCCACATCAAAGCGATGTGATTCATTAACATTTTACATAAAATTTATTTATGATGTATTTATTAATAGTAAATTATAAATATGAAATATCTGTGATACTTTAATTATATTATATATATATATATGTCATTTACTTACTCTCATTCAATATCATAAGAAAACAAAAACAGTGTTCATCCGTACATACGACCTCCCTTCTCCAGGAATAGTGTTAAATATGATATTTATATCATTTATAGACTATTAAAAATACATATATAATTAATATACAGTATATTTATATCATTTTTTACATTATTTAAATAATTCAATTATTATATAATCAATAGTATCAATTATAACATCTCAATACTTATACAAAAAACAATGTTGTTAATCTACAAAATGTACCATTAACATGGAATTGTTAACAAATGAGTAAAATAATTTCATGATAAAATAATATATGGAATTACAAATTGTAATATGTTTCTATAATTTATGTATAATAAACTTATATTTATTATACATGATGTTTTAATGTGTATTTATAATGTCCAGGCTTAATGTAATTGATTTATCATCTCGCTTTTATTTCTATAATATATATGATTATTCACCACTTATTCTTTTTTTTGTGGTTCATGTACTTCCCTATTAAATTTTATATAATGAATATAATTTATTTCCTAATATTAAATGTTTCAATTGAAGTTATTCTTTCATGGATATCATGATTCAAAAGTTACTCATGTTGTAAGGGTATATCTAGTGTATCTTTTATTTCTGTTAGATGTATTCCTTATTCACCTCTTGTTTCTTTTATGAGGTTATATAATAACCATGAATTTATTATGTGGTTCATAAAATTAACTTTATGTGTATTTACATATCAAATTTATGATCCATCTTATATGGGGTTTTTTGTTCAAATTTTACCAATTCGGTAAAGTATTATTGTATCAATCTTCCCACTTTGGGACACATTTTATGTAATGCACTTTTATAGTTTTATGAGGTGTATATACTTTCTTTTGGAATTTTGTACCATGAATAACAATAATTTAATTATATTTTAAGCTTCTTTAAATGTTATTCCTTCATGGGGATTGTGTTTCAATGTTACCAAAGTTGTAAGAGAATATTGTTATAATCGCATTGTTTATTAAGATTGTATATGATTATGATTTCATTGATGAAATATCATGATCAATATCTCAATAAATCAATTTCATTTTTTTCATCTCTATTTATTGAATCTATTTTCAGGTAATTGTACTATTTTCCCACCCTTTGGTATGTAATATAATTAATTATGTGTTTTTATGTAAAACTAAGCTTATTTCTCTATTCGTTTAAAATTTTGTTTTATTAAAAAAAATTTCTAAAAATGTTTTCAAAATGATTGAAAAATATATTTTAAGAACATTTTCATTGAAAGTGATTAAAATCATATTTTATGTTTTAAAGTGTGTTTTCAATGGTTTTCAATGATTACATTATATTTTTTCATGGTTATTTTCAAACAAAAAGGTTTTCAAAATGTTTTAGAAATCATTTTAAAAAGATGAAATGATATTTTACTCAATAAATTTTCTCTATTATTTTTAAAATCTTCTTTTATATGTTTTTCAATTCGGATTTTAATTTAAAGGATTTTTAAAAAATCATAATTTGAAAAATAACTTTTCAAATAAATAATATTTTGCTTCAGAAATTTTTCTTGTGATCATTAAAAAGCCATCTCTATTTAAGATATGATCATTTGATATAGTTTATGATTTATTAGGTATATGATCTAAGGTCACCATTTTTATTCTTTATTTAGATGGTTTATATTTTTTATGACATGTTGTTTATGAAAACGGTTTCCCTTCCATGAGTTATATGCTTATGAAACCTACTTATTTTAATGGGTAATGCTATGATGAAATTATTATAAAACACATATATTTTTTATTGGTTAAGATATGACTAAATGGTTATGATACCCATATCATTTCATGGGTTATGGTGTCATTATTGTTTTTCTATCTTCTGTCACACACATGTTAGAGTATTATGTGATTTGTGGGACCCATATGTCACTCCAATGAAATGGGTATTGATTTATATCTCATGAGATAATGATGGGAAAAAAGTCGACGATCTTGATCCACAAGGAAAAATAGGTGTGTCATTATCCACAATAGGAAACATGTGTGTCCTTATCCATAATGGGAAATAGGTGTGTCCAACTTCATAATTGGAAATAAGTTTCACCTGATCCACAATGTGAAATAGGCATGTCCTGATAAACTATGGGAAATAGTTGTGTCATAGTCCACTATATTGATGGTCATCATAGTTAACCTTGAAAAATGAAATGGTTTTCAATAATTATGACGGTTCCACACATATATTACATTATCATATGGTTAATTACTGATTTATGATGATTTATCACCCTTCTGATTCATGTCTAATTAACTGAAAATCATTATGCAATGACTCGTGTATATTATCATTGATATATTTTTAATTTCCCTCAACTATTATTCTTATGTTCTCTTACCCTTATAATCATGTTAAGATTATGTGTCTCCTTTATTTACCATTAACAATCATCTGATCCCACCCATTCTTATTTTTTCCTTTCCTTAGTATAAGTAGAAATGTTTTAGATATGAGTACAAAAGGGGAATATCTTTACAATATAGTTTGATGATCTTTCTCCATATTAGGAGAATTATTTATAAGTTTCAAATGGAACTAGAATATTATAGAACTCATTCATTTACATTTCTAATGTAATAAATATTCATATAAAATGTTATAATACATGTGTACTTTAATATTGGGTCACTATACAGGGCATCAGAACCCTCTCTACCTAAATTCCCAAAGCATGGACATGGGTAGGTGATATAAAGGAGTGTGTTGCTACTCGATTAAAAAAAGAATGAACACAGGTATAAAACATGAAAATGGTACCTCAAATGATGTATGGATCGTATGGAACATGAAATGCTAAAACCTGAGGCTTACCATGACCATCCCCATGGTTTCACTACCCTTAATGATGCCCCATTCATGTTCATGATATACTCTCTAAGTACGAGGGGACTTCTAAGGAGGTCCTATACCTACCTCATATACTCTCAACTGATCCTAAAATGGATCACCCTTTCACTACTTCCTCAGCTGAAACTATCTCAATAGAGGAACATGAAGTGGAACACCTAGAACATGTGGACTGCTAGGAGTGATCAGACACTCTCATTGCTTACGAACATAGTATTAATAATGAAAACACACAAACACTAATCTATTCCATCAGAATATTTTTGAGAGCACCCACCCCTATAAAAACGAGATGAAGGGTTTTAGGACCTAGACTCTACTAACTAAAAACTATTATTTCCCAAAAATCAGGAAACCCAAGCCAGTAGATCTAATTCATGATGAATCTCAATGACTCGCCTATACTGATGATGTGGTTTTTGAAAAAATCCTATTTATGACCTCTACTGTCATCATCTCCTAAATATGAATCTTCAGCCTAAGTGGTTTGACTGGATGTATGATATTGGGATGCAAAGCCTCCTCAAAATTCCTCTCCCTTTCCTCGTAATTTGGAAGTATGTATGAAGCGTATAAAAAAGGGTCCTAAAATAATCCAAAACTCTATAATATTGTAGCTTCTGTAATAAATGGTAACCAGATCCTAGTGAGTGGCCACTCTCATAGCTGATCAAAGAAACTCGGTGTCCAACTGTCCTTGAAACTTCTCCATCAAAACTATCGACTCCTGACGATCCCCAAAGAACTCGAACCACCACTACCTCTCTTCTCGACAATGTATAATCACAAAAAATGATACCCATTACCCATTCCGAGAATGGACTAAACTGAAGGCTATATGAACCTCCTCTAACAAGTCTTATTTAAATACATCTCAAAGTTATCTCTCATACATTAATATATTACAGCACCAAAACTCTTAGAGTGCCCTCCTCTAAATTTCATCATCATCAACCACTACTCTACAATGATTTTCTAGCACATCCTGATCAATATATTCATCATGAACTTGACGAGGACGTTGACCTAGAACCATACCTGTATATAAAAATTAGTTACAACTCCTTATACTGAATCATATAATTCTTGAAATAATTAATTAATTTTTTTATTAAAATTTTAAGGTTTTAACCAATCCCACTGTGTACCCATTTCAAACACAAGTGAAAAGATGATTGATGCAAGATTCATTCCATGCTATTTACCCTAAAATTAGTATCACATCATTTAGTAGACTCAATAAACTTAAATGATCATGCATCATATCATAGTGGGCCTAAATTCCCATGACTAAACTAGTATCCCATGTTTACACCACTTACTAAACTTAGCTTACTCTATTTCCGTTCCACCCCATGCACCTCACATCTGCCTAACTATAACATCCGAAGATTTCATGAATTATATTTTTTAGAATTAATTCAAATCCATGAATTTATTTTCAGGAATGAAATAAATATTTTATATTGCATCTCACACAACACCAAGTATATCTGGGGTTTCATAAAACATCGATTAACTTTGATAATTAATGTTACATGCAAGGATGAGTCTTACTGGGCAATAATATACTATTAATATAATTTATTTAACATATCATTTATCACCTTACTATTGAAATGGTGGGAATTATATTTATTAACTAATGTATGAAATCATAGGTAACATGTGTTTGTAAAATTAATTCATTGGTTACCAATTAATAATAAATTAAAAATATGGACTGATTGATTATAAAGGATATGCTTTAATGAATACTATTTTTATGACCAGAAATGAATATTATCTTCATAAATTAAATTCCTCACAATGAGTTAAGGATATTAAGGCAACTGAAATTATATATATTTAATACTTTTTTTGGAATTCATCTAATATGTTTGATATTGTTAATATTTTAATAAATAAAATTTGAAAAATTAAAAGTTGAATAATTTATTAAAAGGAAGTTTTACTTATTTTTACTGGTGCACCATTTTTAAATATATTCTATTACAAAATATAACATTTAATTTAAAAAATAAAATCCATTTTTGAAAGTGTAATATCAATATTTACTTTGGGTTAATTTTTGGTATTTTTCTAAGAACTTTCATATATGGATGAATACTAAATGACACCGAATTTTAATTGAAAACCTCTCTAAATAATTTTAGAGATAATTTTTATTTATAAATAGTATTAAATTATAATTAAATAAATTATATATCATATAATTCAATTGAGGTAATTATAATCAATTTTATAATTATTTTAGAAATAAAAACACAGCTAACATTTGAACATTTTCACTTTAAAACCTGATTTCCCGTCCCATCTATGGGATTAATTTTAAATTAATTTATTCCACTTTTGTGACTATTTTTTGGAAAAATAGATTCAATATTTGGAATAAAAATATTTTATAAATTATAATAAGTCTATAATAATTTTTTACCAAGAGGTGTAACACCCCAGGATTTCATAGTACGTTTTCTCTTTAAAGTAATTCAATAGCTTGTGCTACATGCAATACAGAGTTTGAGCGCACCACAACATACCAAACTAGCCATTAAAAAAGAGGTTATGAATAGTATTAAATGAATTTTAAATTTTATATACTCCATATAATTTTAACTTCCATATTATGTGTTTCTTATACATAATATAAGAATAAATTCAATTTTTCAAATAAAATAATTATTTTTCAAAAAAAACATTACCTTTTTTTAGTGGATAACACATTTTAAATATAATATTTGAATGTTTTATATATTAAGTTTAATGAAATTAAATTATTATTTACAATCATAACATAAAAATTTAGTTTGGAGAAATTTTTGGAACATTTCTGATAACGTTCATATTTTGATGTATAATAAAATAATGATAAATTTTAATTAAAAACAAAGTTTTTAGTCGAAATAATATAAAGTGTTAAATTATTAATTTTAGTGGTTTTAAAGTATATTTATATTATATTTTTATCATTTAACATAATTCAGATCATTTTATGTAATGTCACATTTCAATTGAACAAAAACACATGTCAATATTTTGATAGTTTTTACTTCTTAAAAACCTACTTTCTCATTTTCACAACAGGAATTAAGTTTTAATTAATTAATGAAACTTATATGTTTATAATTTGGTAAAATAGAAATCATTTTTTAATTTGAAATATCAATATAATTTTTGGGGGAATTGTTTTTATTTTTCTGAAAACATTCAATTTTAAATGAATAGTGAAAAACACTATGTTATAGATAAAAACCGACATTTTCATTTAAATAATTATTATAAATTAAACATTTATGTTAATGTAAATATTGATAAATAATATATATATTAGTCTAATGAAACTCATTTGAGACTTTTTAAAAAAATATTATACAAAAAAAATTGTTGAACTTTTTTAACGTCTCTTACCAGCCTTCTAGGCACATTTGCCAATTAGCATAAAACGTAATTTTTTCGGTTCTCTGAATTGAATTTAAAAAATCCATGAGACATTGTTAAAATCATTAAGTAAAATTTGGTGCAATAGAAAGAAAATAATTTTTGGAGAATAGTATCTTTTGAATCTTATTTACCACGATAAAAAGTAAATAATGTAATAAAAGGTAATAAAAATATTAAAATTATCTCAACGCATGTCTTAATTCTATTGGATAAATGTATATAGACTAAAATCAACCTTAGGACAAAAATAATATCATTTTTACCCATTTGGGTAAGATTGGTACATTTTTATATTTTATTTAAAGAAAAGTTAAAAGTGTTAAATTCAATTTTTAATAGATAATCCATTTTTAATATAGGTTTACACATAAGAAAAATTAGACTATAAATATTCATTATATATATATATAACTATTTCCTATGTCATGTTATTTTATTTATAATTTTTAGAAATAAAATATATTTATTAATTTATGACACAATGATGATGTAGTAATTACCTTCTTAATGAAATATTAAAATTATTGATATATAAATATAAAAATAAATTTAAATTTAAACTTTTGAGGCCATGAAATAATTTTCTAGGTGAATATGACATTTTATAGATGATTTAATGTTTTTTTTAGTTTACCATGTTTTTATGACTTTAACAAAAATAAATTACTAAATAGTGTTAAAATTGACATAAAATAGTTTTTAAAACAAATAATATATTATTAAATGATATAATATTTTTTAAATATATAAAGTTTGTCCAAAGGACATATATAATTATATATATGTTATTAATTAACCACTTTAGGTTCTCTTGTAATTTTATAGTATGTTTATTAACCATGTATTATAATAATACATGAATAAATGTTAAAGTTAAACTATTAAACAAATGGTTAAATCTAAAAGATAATGATAATATGGTGACATAGACATGTATAAAACCTATTGGAAGAGAATATTTCGAACCATCCCCACATTATTCTCTATATAAATCCATTTGGGGCCATTATAAAGCAAAAATCATTTTATAATAAAATAATATTTCATGATTCTCCTAAAGTGACCCTCACATCTCTTATAAAAGGGTACTTCCCGTTCTATTAATTTCACACCACCAAAGAAATTTGTCTCAGCCAATACCTAATGAAATATTCTCCCAGAAATATTCACCTCTACTTACAGGCCTTACTTTTATTAGAAATCTGACATATGGAGCTCGTTTTTTCAAATAAAAAGGAAATACTTGAAGAAGAGGAAACTATTTCATCACCGCTTTCAATGTTATTTTATACTTCCACTTCCACTTTCATTGTTGTTTCCAGAAAAAAAATAATATCTCTAGTACCATATTAATAATGAGATGTTATTTTAAATATGGTACAACAATATTCATTATTCTATTCATCCTATGATTGACAAAGTAATCAAACCTGCGTACTTACGGCTTAACATCTCCACGTCGCAGGGTAGTTTGTTATTCAACACATCATTATTTGGATGGGTATAATAAGGAGTATAATTAATGTAAATAATAAATATAAAATGTTAAATATTATTTTATATATAATTTGTCATCAAATTATATAAGACTTTGCTATCAATATAATGATTTCGCCGCTTGTGTGTACGTATTGCTTACCATCTCCACGATGTGATAAGATTCATTTCCACGTTCATCATTCAACGATGATTATAAAAATATATATTATTAATATATATTTAATATATGACATAATGATTCAAATAGAAATATATATATATATATATATCACATTCATTAACATCAATTCAATAAAATATGGAAATAGAAACAGCGTTTATGCGTACGAAAAGCATGTCGTCTCCATAAACAGTGATTTTCATTTCATATATCTATATATTATACATATTTATATTTTCAATTTATATGATACGTAAATAATTTTCTATATTATAGAATTAATTAAATCAGGATATAAGTGATACAATCAGGAAAACCATGTTAAAAGACATATGATAAAGAAAGCGATTATTACATGAAATATTATTTTAACATAAGAATTACTATTAAATGTGTAGTATAAACCAATAAATGAATCAATTATTATATCATAAATATTAATATGGTTGTGGAATTATCTAATAACATACTATGGTCATTATACAAGTGGTTAAATTAACCCTTGACCAAAGGAATGTACAAGGTAAGGGTTAATTCATTAATCTCAATATTATTCGAGATTTGTTATATGTAAGTTTTTACTGGGACATATTTATTATCCATGTCCAAGATTCATAAAAATGATTTTAAAATGAATATTTTTAGGTTTTTTGGAGGTTAATATTTATCAATATCACCATTTTAAAATTTTGAATGATTTATTTTTCTCAATCTTTTTAATTATTGTCCATGTTTTGAAAATAATTTCAAGGATTTTTTGTAAGGACATGATTTTTATAAAATGTTGATTCCATTAAAAAGTTTCAAATTGGTATGGGACTCTTTGATTCAAAAATAAATTTTAAATTAATACCATTATAAATATGTGACTTTTAAATTATTTCACAAAATGGGATATTTCTCTCAAAGATTTTTGCTGATTATTTTAAACTATGTCAACATCCTTTACTGGATATTATTCATGATTAATTTTGATTTATTAAAATACAATATTCCATATCGTATTGATTGAGTTATGATATGGTTGAATTTGAATGTGCTATTTTTAAACCATTAATAGTTTTTGGTTAATGTATTGACATTTCTTATTCAAGTTTTTATATGAAGGTTTATGTTATGTTTCAAAATTTTCATATGAGGAATGAATTGGACTTAGTAAGTGATTGGTGGAGCCTACTATAGCTCCTCAATGAATTAGTAGGTATCATGAGACAAACTAGTATATTGGAACAAGGCCATGAAAAAAATTATTTGTAGTCTTGGCACAAGGCCTTGCCTATGTGGTTATGATATCCGACATTATGCATTCCCTCGTTATGAAATTAGTTATTACATGTGATTATTAAACTGGTAGAATATCCATGTGTATGTTTATATTGTAATGATTGATTTATTTTTTCCCATATTATGTTCAATTTTATGTTTAAATGGTTTTTGTTTTTATTACACATCTTTCCTTAAAAGTTTATAGCTTCTGCTAAATTATTTACCCTTACTAAGCATCTGATCTAACCCATTTCTTATGTTTTGTTTTCCCAGGATTCCAAGATGTGTATTATAATGGATATGTAGGGTTAATCTAGGGGAATAATTGCATTCTCAATGGATTATTTATATTGTGTATTATTTTTGAAATTGTAATGTAACATTCGTATATCTATTCTATTTTTCAATATTGTTAAATTAATCGATCATTCAGAACATGATTGCTTGTAATCATGTGAGTGTATTAAAATAATGTTGTGGCTACGGGATTCTGGAGATAGGTCATTATAGTTAGTATCATAGGAATTTTAGGACAATCCTTGGAAACTAGATTTATAAAAACTCTGATTAGATAACATTACCCTACGATAAAATTTGATGATTAGTATAGAAGAACTTCATAGAATGTTGGTAATGTAGAGATTTTGTGAATTTTCCAAGAATTACCTCCCTTTTTGGATACGAGCAGGTAGAGGCAGCTCTGGAACATATGTAACTAGGGGTAAAACCCGAAAACAACACTTTTAGCTATACTTGAATGGGAACTCAAGCACAACAACGGGCCTTGTTGCACTCCTGGTTACGAAACTCATGGGGGATATGCTAAGGATAATTCACATTTTATTTAAAACCCACTATCAAGGATTTATTAGTAAATATTCCAACAATGAAACAATTTTTATGATTATGAGATTAGATGTGTGAAAATATTCAATTAATGTATATAATTTTTCTAGTTTTTCTATTATACAATATGATATGATCTAACTTAGTGTATTTCATCATTTAGAAATGGAGCCCAATATAAGGAATGAGAACTCCAGCAATACACATGATCCAAAGAGTATGAAGGATCATATCATTCATAGTCTTAATCAAAAATTTAGAACGGAAACAGTCTCCTATATATTATCATCATATGAATAAATAGTATCATGTGTTAATAAGATAAGTAATTACTTCTATGAGTTGTATGTATTTGTAGGGAATCCATATAAGAAAATGATGGTAGAGATAAATATGGAAAAAGGGATGAAGGGAAATAATGATTTTCCCATATATGATAATTATGGGAATAATCACCTAGGGAAAAGCTTAAAAAGAATGGGAGTTTGTTGTAAGTGTGGAGAAAAAATACACCAAGTTCGTGATTCCAAGGGTAAGAAAATGGTTTCAAATGTACAATGCATCATCTGAAAGGAGTTGGGACACTATGGGAATCAATTTCCCAATCATCAGAGTATACCCTAAATAATGCTATTAGGGAATAATAAAGTTATGATACTACTGCAGATAAAGAGGAATGATTCATGTTCTTAAGTTATTTTTAAATAATTGTGTCATTTTTTTATTTTATTAATGATGTACAAGTTAGAAGAATTATAAATTATATAAGGATTGTACTACAGTATTTTTTAATCAAGGATTTGAGATTTTATGGTACCAAATAAAGTGAAACAGTTAGAACTTAAACATTTTGTAAAATATATGGTTGAGCGATAGATAACCCTTAATATAGTCATGATACTAAGGTATTAATTTTGGAATAAGAGATAATTGAGTTTGATAATGTATATTGGATATTATTGACATCCTTTGAACTGGTTAATAGATTGATTAAAAATTGGTTCATAACATCATTATTGGGATTTATCCACATTTTTAAATTGAAGGTGTATATCCAGAATTCTATGTTTTACATAAGGAATGAGGAAGAATGAACTTATTCAATATTGGTTTCTATTAATTTAGTTTATTACCATGTTTTAAAAGAATACACGGTGAAGGAATTCTCATGTATATTATGGGACCTTACTTATAAATTTTGGACTATGAGTCTAGACATAAGTATTGTGGATAAGTCTAATGGTTATAATGAATTAACTAGGACTTTGGATATTGTTGTTTAAGATTAAAACATTTTTTAAGATTATTTTTTGATTGTTATAAAAAGTACAACCTGGAGGTTGGGTGATAACCCAGAGGTCGGGTGACAACTCGTCGTGTCCGGCAAGGCCACGAGTGTTGAACCCACAACCGAAGGGGACAAGGCAGCATCACCTACCAATGACCTACATGATGTACTGAATTGTATAATTTAGTTTTTTAATAATGGTCTGACAAATGAATTATAAATTCATTTTTTGGAACCCTATACGATTAGGATAAATGAAGTGTTTTTTAATTCTAAGATGATATTTTTAAAGGATAGGACTCTATTTGTAATAGTATTCTTTTTTTTTTACTTATTCTATGATGAAATTAACTCTTAAACTGTAGGGAAAGGATCTTAAAATGCAAATTTTATTTTTTTTAATGCCTTATGATTTTTTGAACTGATGATATTTTAAATCAAAATAGATTTATGGATTTGAGGCCCTCAATATTCCATTCACTTGATTGTGATTGATGACCTCAATCACTCCATATAAATATTTATTGTTTTATCCAATTATACTTTCCACCAATGTTCTCCTTTTAGAAATCCTAATTTGGCAGTGACTTTTTCATTTCCTTTTCCATCTTGCTAAGACTAATATTTATTAACCCAATTTGCGATGTGGGTTTTCCACAAAGATATTATCTATTTTTACTCTTTTATTTTTGACGAACAATTTAAAATTTTGAGGATGCCATTTAATGAAGTAGGGGAGAATATAACACCCCAGTATTTCATAGTACATTATATATTTAAATTAAATCAATAGCTTGCGGTACACGCAACACCGAGTTTGAGAGCACCAAGCCATACCAAAATAGCCGTTAAAAAGTGATAACAAATAGTATTAACTAAATTTTAAATTATATATACTCAATATAATTTTAACATTCATATCATGTGTTTATTAGACATAATATAGGAACAAATTCAATTTTTTAGATAAAAGAAATATTTTTCAAAAAAATGAAATTTTACCACATCTTAATAGAAAATCCTTTTAAATACAATATTTGACACTTTTATTTATTCAATTTAATGAAATTTAATTATTATTTTGAATCAGGACATAAAAATTTAGTTGGGTTAAGTTTTTGGTACTTTTCAGATAACATTCATATTTTGATGAATAATGAAAAATACTATATTTTAATTGAAAACAACTTTTTTAATCGAAATAATTTAAAGTGTTAAATTATTCATTCAAGTGGTTTTAAAGTATAATTATATTATATTTTCATCAGTTAATATAATTTAGGCCATTATAAGTAATTCCACCTTTAAATGGGACATATACACATGTTAATCTTTTGATAGTTTTTACTTCTTAAAAACCTGCTTTCGGTTTTTGACAACGTGAATTAATTTTAAATTAATTAATGAATCTTCTATGTTTTAAATTTGGAAAAATAGACATATTATTTGAATTTTGAATATAAAATTATATTTGAGTGAATTTTTGGTATTATTCTAAAAACATTCAATATTTGATGAATAGTGAAAATAATTGTGTTATAGATAAAAACCGAAATTTTAATTTAAATAATTATTTTAAATTAAAAGTTTATCTTAAAATAAAATTTAATACATAATGCATTTATTCTTACAATTTAATTCATTGGAGTAATTATATAATAATATTATGCATATAATTTTTTATTGAACTTATATAACATCTTTTACTCACCTTCTAGACACATTTGCAAATTTACATAGAACGTAATTTTACTGCTTCTATGAATTGAATTACAATAATTCAGGGGACACAATTGTAATCAGTAAGTAAAATGTTGTTCAATATGAAAAAAAATAATTTTTTGTGAATAATATCATTTGAATTTTATTTTCCATGGTAAAAAGTAAATGAGGTAATTACAGGTAAAAAAATACTAACATTTTCCCCATATGTGTCCTAATTATATTGGATAAGATTATTTTGACCAAAATAATCCTTAGGATAAAAAAATATCATTTTGATCCATTTTTGTTAGATTAGGACATTTATTATATTTTCTTTAAAGAAGAGTTAAAAGTGTTAAATTCAATGTTTAATAACTAAACCATTTTTAATATAGAGATATATATAAGATAAATTAAACAATAAATATAATTATAATGATAAAAATATTTCCTATATCATCGTATTTTATTTATAATTTTTATACATCATATAATTATATTTATTTATGACACAATGATGATGTTGTAATAACCTTCTAAAAGAAATATTAAAAGAATTGATATTATAAATATTATAATAAATGTAAATTGAAAATTTTGAAGACATACACTATTTTTGTAGGTGAATATGACATTTTAGGGATGAATCAATGAATTTTTTTAGATTTAATCAACCTTATATGATTTTGAAAATATCAATTACTATATAGTTACAAAATTCACATAAATAAATTTTTTGAAAATACTATATTATTAAATGATATAATATTCCTAAAAATATAAGGTTCAGCCAAAGGACTTATAAAATGATATAAATTTTATTAATGAACAACTTTAGGTTCTCTTGGAATTTCATATTATGTTTATTAACCATGTATTATAATAACACTAGAAGATGTGGTAAAAGTTAACTATTTAACTAATGGTTAATTCTAAACGACAAGGTTAATATGATAACATAAACTTGTCTAAAACATGTTGGATGAGAGTATTTAGACCCATCCCCACCTTATCCTAGAAATAAGTTCATTTTGAGTCATTATAAACCGAAAATTATTTATAATAAAATAAAATTTCCATATTTTCTTAAAGTAACCTTCGACTATGTTATAAAAGGGTACTTCCACTTATCTTAATTTCACACCTCCAAAGCAATTTGGCTCGGCCAACCCTTGCTCAAATATTATCCCATCTATCCTAACATCAAACTAGTGTCCTTACATTGATCAAAAATCCATCCTATGGATCCCCTTTGTTCAAATCAAAAGGAAACACCTGAAGAGTAGGTAATTATTCAATTACCTCTTTCAATGTTCTTTTCTTCTTACAATTCCTATTTTTTTGTTGTTTCCATACCAAAATATTAAATCCAGTACCATATAAATACTATTATTTTATTATAAATATGGTACAACCATATTCATTATTCTATCCATCCTATGAATGACAATGTCACCATACGTGCGTATGTATGGCTGACTATCTTCACATCGTGGTGTAGGTTGTTATTCAACACATAATTATTTGGATGGGTATAATAATTTTATAATTGTTTTAAATAATAAGTGTAACATTTTAATGATTCTTTATATATAATATATCACTCAATTAGATACTATTTCACTATCAATAGAATTAGATCATCGCTTGTGCCTATGTACGGCTTATCGTCTCCATGACAGGATGAGATTCATTTCCACTTTCACCATTCAATGATGATTATAAAAATATATATTATTAATAAGTATTTAATATATGAAATAATAAAACTATTTTAAATATATTTATATGTCAATGTTTTTAAATATATCTAATTCACTTACTTCAATTCAATACGATATGAAAATGGAAATTGCATTTTTGCATACGTAAAGCATATTGTCTCCATAAACGGTGTTTTCCATTTCATATATGTATATATTATACATATTTAAATTCTGAATATATATGATGCATAAGTAATGGTTTATACTATTCAAGCAATTAAATCATGATATAAGTGATATGATCAAGAATAACATGTTAAAACACATATGATAAAGAAAACGATTATTATTTGAAATATTATTTTAAAATAAAAATTATTATTAATTGGTATTATAAAGCCTATAAATGAATCAATTATCATATCATAAATACAAATTTGGTTTTGGTATAATTTAATAACATACTATGGTCATTATACATGAGTTTAAATGTACCCTTGACCAAAGGAATGTAAAAGGTAAGGGATAATTTCTCGATCTCATTATTATCCGAGATTGATTATATATATGTTATTACTGGGAAATATTTATTATCCGTGTCCATATTTCGTAAAATGTTTTCAAAATGAATATTTTATGGTTTTTTGTAAGGGGATCTTTATCTTGATCATATTTATAAATTTTTTAATGAATTGTTTTTTTAAATAATTTAAATTAATTTCCATTTTTTAAAAATGATTTTAAGGATTTTTTTTAGGGACAAGATTGTTTAAAAATGTTAAATCCTTTCAGTAGATTAAAAGTGGTATGGGACACTTTGATTTAGAAATATATTTTAAATGTATTACTTTATAAATGTGTAACTTTTAAATCATCATCATCATCAAATTTTTATTAGGAAGACAAAGGGAACAAGCAAAGAAGACGGAATGAAAAAAACAAAAAAAAAACAAAACAAAACAAGAGAAAAGCACCAAGTCACCCACGAACTAGGGGGTCGGAAGTAATGTAAACTGGGAGCATCTCCTCTTTTCAAATTAACCCCCTCGGGTTTCATGAGATTGGTCAAAGGGAGGAAAGTGATATTAGGTCCCGGGCTTGCTAATGATGGTAGATGATCCAGAGCTATGTCAACATCCTTTACTGAATATTATTCTTGATTATGGATGGTTTATTATAATACAATTTCCCATATTGTAATAAATTGATTTATGCTAATTTTGACCGTGGATATGCTATTTTTATACCATTTATGGTTTATTCTTAAAGTATTAATATTTCGTATTCTAGTTTCAATATGAATATTTATGTTATGTTTCAAAATTTTCATATGAGGAATGCATTGGACTTAGATAGTGAACTTTGGAGCCCACTGTATCTCCTCATTACATCGGTAGGTCTCATGAGATAAACTGGTGTCTTAGAAAAAGGCCTAGACAAAATTTGTATTTGTAATCTTGGCACGAGGCTTTGAAATTGTGGTTATGATGTCCGACATTATTCATTCCCTCATTATGAAATTATTTATTAAATTTTATTATTACACAAGTATAATATCCATGTGCATGTTTGTATAGTAATTTTTTATTTATTTTTCCCAAATTATGTTCAAATTTATGTTTAAATGGTTGTCGTTTTTTTACACATATTGCCTTAAAAGATAAAAGCTTTTACTATATTATTTACCCTAATTGAGCATCTGAGCTCACCCCTTTCTTATGATTCTTTTCCCAAGATTCCAAGAAGTGTATTATTATTGATATATAGGTTTAATCAGGGGTAATAAGTGCGTTCTCCAAGGATTATTTATATTTTTTTTAGAAATTGGAATTTTAGTTCATATATGTAATCTATTTTCCAAGACTGCTAAACTGTTTGGTCCATCGAGACTTGATTCCTTGTAATCATGCCAATGTATGAAAATAATGCACCATCTCTGGGATTCTGGAGTCAGGGCGTTATAGTTGGTATCAGAAAATTTTAGTACAATCCTTGGAAACCAGATTCAGAAAAAATTCGATATATTTTATTACCCTAAGATATATTTTGAGTATTAGTATAGAAGAACTTGCTAGAATTTTGGAAATGTATGGATTTTTTGAACTTTATAAGAAATACATCCCTTTCTAGATATGAGCTGGTAGAGGCGGCTCTGGAACATATGTATCTAGGGTTAAAACCCAAGAACACAACTTTGAGCTAGAATCGAACGGGAACTAGTGCACGACAATGGGCCTTACTGTTCTCTTAGGTACAACACTCCTGGGGATATGATTAGTATAATTCACATTTTATTTAAAAACCATTATGAATAATTTATGAGTAAATATGCCAACAATGAAACCATTTTTATGATTATAAGACTAGATGGTTTAAAATATTTAATTAGTGTTTATAAATTTTCTATTATTTGGATTATGAGTTATGATATGATCTAACCTAGTGTATTTATTCATTTAAAAATGGCGCCCAGTAGAAGGAATGAGAACTCCAGTAATACACATGATCCAAAGAGTAAGAAGGATAATATCTTTCATGGAATTAAGAAAACATTTAAAAGTGAAATTCTCTCCCATGTATTATCATCATATGATGAAATATTATCAATACTGATAAGATAAGTAAAGAATTTTATGAGTCGTATGGCTTTGAAGGGAATCCATAGAAAGAGAGGATGGTATTGAGAAAGATGGATAAAGGGAAGAAGGGAATGAAGGATTTTCCCATATGTGATAACTATGGGAAGAATCACCCTAGGATTTTCTTAAAGGCAATGGGAGTTTATTATATGTGTGGAGAAAAAGGACCCCAAGTTCATGATTGCTAGGGTATGAAAAAAATGTTTCAAATGTAAAGTGCTTCATCTCCAAGAATTTGGGACACTACATGAATCAATGTCTCAATCATCAGATATACCATAAATGATGCTATTGGATAATAATCAAGTTATGATTCTACCACAGATGAAGAAGAATGATTAGTGTTCTTAAGTTGTTATTAAATAATTTTGTCATTTGAGTATTGTAATAATGATGTACAAGTTATAATAACTATAAAGTGTATAAGGATTGTACTGCAGTATGTTTTCATCAAATATTTGAGATTTTATGGTACCAAGTAAATTGATATATTTTCAAGTAAAACATTTTGGAAAATATAAGGTTGAGAGATAGATAAACCTTAATATGGTCCTGATACTGAGGTAGTAATTTTGGAATAATAGATAATGGAGTTTCATAAAGTATATTGGGAATTATTGACATCCTTGAAACTGATTAGGGGTTTGTTTAAAATTTTGTTCATACCATCATTATTGGGAGTTATCCACATTTTTGAATTTATGGTGTATATCCATTATTCTATGTTTTACATAAGGAAAGAGGAATAATGAGCTTATTCAATATGGGTTTCTTTTAATTCAGTTTATTAACATGTTTTTGAGAATACACGACAAAGGTATTCACATTTATTTTATGGGACCTTCCTTATAAATTTTGGACTATGAGTTTAGACAAGAGTATTGTGGATAACTATAAAGGTTGGAATTAATAATGTTGAACATTGGATACTATTGGTTATGATTAAAACATTTCTTAATATTATTTTTATATTGCTATAAAAAGGACAACCCTGTGGTCGGGTGACAACTTGTCGCATCCCGCAACACCGTGAGAGTTGAACCTGCAACCGATGGGTGAAAAGGGTGAATCACCTACCACTAGACTAAGTGATTTCCTTGTTTGAATAATGTAGATTTTTTTCTAAAATGGTCTGACAAATGAATTATAAATTCATTTTTTTTGGATCCCTATAAGATTAATATAAATAGAATATTTTTGAGTTCAATGATGAGTTTGTTAAAGGATGGGACTCCATTTGTCAAGTACACTTTTTTTCTTCTTATTCTATGAAGATATTAATTCTTAAAGTTTAATGAATGGATATTAGAATCAAAAAAATTTTATCCTAATACTTTATGTTTTGTTGAAGTGATGATATTTTAAATCATCATAGATTTTTTACTAAGAGGCCCTCAGTTTTCCATTCACTTGTTTGTGATTGATGACCACAATCAGTCCATATAAGTATTTACGTTTTTCATCAAATTATAATTTCCACCAATTTTATCTTATTTAGAATCAAAATTTAGTGGTGACATTTTCATTTCCCTTGTCCTCTTATTAAGACTAAATTTTATTAACCCAATTTCTGATGTGAGTTTTCCACAGTGGTATTTTCTATTTTTAATCTTTAATTTTCTAAGAAAAATTTCAAAGTTCAAGGACACAATTTATTAAAGGAGTGGAGAATGTAACACCCCAAAATTTTATAGTACGTTATCTCTTTAAAGTAATTCAATAGCTTGTGCCACATGAAACACTGAGTTCGAGCACACCACGACTTACCAAACTAGCCATTAAAAAGAATTTATGAATATTATTAACTATATTTTGAATTTCATATAATCCATATAATTTTAACATCCATATTATGTATTTCATAGAAATAATATATTAACAAATTCAATTTTCAGATAAAAGATGTATTTTTAAAAAATGAAATTATTGTAGACTTTTAATGGAGTGCCCTTTTTAAATCCAATATTTTACACTTTATATATTAACTTAAATTAAATTAAATTATTATTTAGAATAGGGATATAAAAATTTAGTTTGGATAAAATTTTGGAACTTTTCTGATAACTTTCGTATTCTGATGAATGATAAAAAAATACTAAATTTTAATTGAAAACAACTTTTTAAATAAAAATAATTTGAAGTCTTAAAGTATTCATTTGAGTTGTTTCAATGTTCAATTATATTATATTTTTATCAGATAATATTATGTAGGTCATTATAAGAAATTTCACATTTAATTTCGATATAAACACATGTTAATCTATTGATTGTTTTTACTTATTAAAACCCTGCTTTCTAGTTTTGACAACGAGAATTATTTTTAAATTAATTAATGCAGATTCATTATTTTGAATTTTGTAAAATAGATATCAATTTTTAATTTTTAATATCAAAATTATCTTTGGGTGAACATTTGGTATTTTTCTTAAAACATTAAATTTTTATGAATAGTGAAAAACACTATGTTATAGAAAAACCCGATATTTTAATTTAAATAATTATTTTTAATTAAGAATTTATCCTAAAATCAAAATTCAAAAATAATACATATATCAGTACAATTTAATTTTTTGGAGTCATTTTATAATAATATTTGACATAAAATTTTATTGACGTTTTTTAACGTCTTTTACCCACCTTCTTGGCATATTATCAAATTTGCATAAAATGTAATTTTAAAACTTCTACCAATTGAATTTCAAAACTCTGATAGACACGGTTGACATTAGTATGTAAAATGTGGTGTAATAGAATGAAAATAATTTTTTTTGAATCGTAACTTTTGAATTTTATTTACCACGGTAAATATTAAATACAATAATTAAAGAAAAAACAATATTAAAATTACCTCAACACATGTCCTAATTCTATTTTATAAGTTTATTTCGACAAAAATCAATCTTATAAAAAAATAATATCATTTTGATCGATTTTGGTTCGATTTGGATATTAATTATATTTTATTTAAAGTACAGTTAAAAGTGTTAAATTCAATGATTAATAACTAAACCATTTTTAAATAGGGTTACACATAAGATAAATTAGACTATGAATATTAATTATAAATATAAGAAGTTTTCCTACACCATTGTATTTTATTTATAATTTTTAGACATCATGTAATTATATTTATTTATGACACAATGATGATGCAATAATTACCTTCTTAATGAAATATTAAAATAATTGATATTATAAATAATAAAATAAATGTAAATTGAATCTTCTGAATCCTTAAACTAATTTTATAGGTGAATATGAAATTTTTTGGATGATTAAATTAATTTTTTCTAATTCTTCAAGTATATATGACTTTATCAAAAATCAATTACTAAATAGTGTCAAAATTGACATAAATGAGTTTTTAAAACAAATACTATATTAATAAATGATATAACATTCCAAAAAATATAATGTTATGACAAAGGAATTATATATTGATATATGTGTTATTAATGAACCACTTATGCTCTCTTGGGATTTTATAGTAAGTTTATTAAACATGTATTATAGTAATACATGTAGACATGAAAAAAGATAAACTATTTCACTAATGGTTAAATCTAAAAGATAAGGTTAACTTGGTGACATAAACTTGTATAAAACCTTTTGGCTGGGAGTTTTAGACCCAAACCCACCTTATCCTTGAAATAAATCCATTTGGAGCCACTATAAACCGAAAATTATTTTGTAATAAAATAATATTTCTTTTTTTAATAAATTGACCCTCACCTCTCTTATAAAAGGGTACTTCCCCTTCTCTTAATTTCACTACACCAAAGCCATTTGGATAGGCCAACCCCTACTCAATTTTTCTCCAAAATATCCTCATTTAAACCTAGAGGCCTTACTTTGATTAGAAATCCAGCCTAAGTAGCCCTTTTTTTCAAATCAAAATGAAACACCCGAAGAAGAGGTAATTATTTCATCACCTCTTTGAAAGTTCATTTCTAATACCACTAACTCTTTCTTTTTTGTTTCCATGCCAAAATAATAAATCTAGTAACCTATACATAATGTGATGTACTATAAATATGGTACAACCATATTCATTATTTTATCCATCATATGAATGACAAAGTCACCATACGTGCGTATGTAGGGCTTAACGTCTCCACGTCATGGTGTAGTTTGTTATTCAACACTTCATTATTTGGATGGGTATAATAATGAGTATAATTGATGTAAACAATAAATATAACAGGTTATTTATTATTTATATATAATATACCATCCAATTAGATACTATTTCACCATCAATATAATGACATCCTCTCTTGTGTGTACGTACGGCTTACCGTCTCCACAACGTGATGAGATTCATTTCCACATTCACCATTCAAGGATGATTATATAAATATATATTATTAATAAGTATGTAATATATGAAATAATAATTCTATTATATATATATATATATATTTATTTACATATATCTCCTTCATTTACATCCTTTTAATACGATATGATAACAGAAACAGCGTTTATGCGTAGGTACGGCCTACCGTCTCCATAAACGGTGTTTTCCATTTCATATATCTATCTTTAATACATAGTTATATTATGAATATATGTGATACATAAATAATGTTTGATATTCTAGAAGCAATTAAATCATGATATAAGTGATACAATCAAGAATAAAAAGTTAAAACACATACAATAAAGAAAGCGATTATTACCCAAAATATTATTTTAACATAGAAAATATTATTAAATTGGCAGTATAAAGACATAAATGAATCAATTATGATATCATAAATATGAATATGTCATTTTTATATTTTAATAACATACTATGGTCATTATACACTAGTTCAAACTTACCCTCGTCTAATGCAATGTATAAGGTAAGGGTTAATTCTTCAATTTCATTATTATTTGAGATTGTTTATATATATGTTTTCACTGGGAAATAATTATTATTCATGTCCATGTTTCACAAAAAAAATTAAAAATGAACATTTTATGGTTTTTTGGAAGGTAATCTTAATCAAGATCATCATTTCAAATGATTTTAATAATTTATTTTTCTAAATATTTTTAATTAATACTCATGTTTTAAAAATGAATTTAAGGATTTATTTATATGGTAATGATTGTTTTAAAATGTTAATTCCATTTAAAAGTTAAAATAGTGTTATGGAAAAATTTTATTAAAAAATACCTTCTAAATGACTTCCTTTATAAATGCGTGGATTCTAAATAATTTCACCAAAAGGGATATTTCTCTCAAAGATTTTTACTGATAATTTTAATCTATGTCCACCGCCTTTACTGAATATTATTCATGATTAAGGTTGATTTATTATAATACAATCTTCCATATTGTATTGAATGAGTTATGATATGTTTGACTATGGATGTGTTATTTTTATACCATTCATGATTTATGGTTAAATTGTTGACATTTCATATGGTACTTTTAATATCAATGTTAATGTTATGTTTCAAAATTTTCATATAAGGAATGAATTGGACTTAGTATGTGACGGGTGGATCCTTCTATATCTCCTTGATGAATTGGTTGGTCAGATGATAAAAACTAGTGTCTTGTCACAAGGCCTTCAGAAAATTTTTATTTGGAGTCTTCGCACGAGGCCATGACTATGTGGTTATGATGTCTGGCATTATGCATTCCCTAATTATGATCTTAGGCATTAAATGTGATTATTCGACTAGTAGAATATACATGTTCATGTTTATATGTTAATTTTTGATTTATTTTTTCCATATTATGTTCATGTTTTTGTTTAAAAGGTTGTTGTTTTTCTTACACATTTTTTCATAGAAGTTTATAGCTTCTGCTAAATTATTTACCCTTACAAAGCATCTGAGCTCACACCTTTTTTATATTTTGTTTCCTCAAGATTCCAAGAAGTGTATTACAATTTATATGTTGTGTTAATCTTGGGGAATAATGTAATTCTCCAAATATTATTTATATTGTGTTTTATTTTAGAAATTGTAATGTAACGTTCATATATGTAATCTTTTTTTCAAGACTAATAAACTGATCAGTACTTCGGGACTTGATTTCTTATAATCGTGCCAATATATTAAAATAATTCCCTGAATCCGGGATTTTAGAGATAAGGAATTTCAAAAGGTGTAGTGAAAGTAATTGAAATTAGTTATTATTCTTAAGGTAACAATGGGTTCACTTAGTGGTTAATGATTAATCATAAGGGACCAAATGATCTTTAATCTTGTCCAAAACCCATTTTCTGGACATTATTAGAGCATATTAACTTGTTAATAGAATGAAAATCATTATTAGAGGAACATGATGCAAAACCTCATCCTTTTATGGTGATTTTTTGTGGTCGTTTACATGAACTCTCCATGCTTGTATTCTGTACTTTTCATGTGGTGTTTTCATTGGGGTTTGTATTGTTAACATTTTTAAAGAAGTTGAAGAAAAAGGGATTTTCTTGGTATGAGAATTGTTTTCCCTAACTGGGTTCCTTGGCCCAGTAAACCAGGAAACCATGGAGAGAGAGATTTTGCACGGTTGGCACACGGTCTGTCAAACTGTGCACCTTAAAAAAATCATGAACCCCTTAGAAGAGGTTCATGGTTCAGGTGCACTATTAAGGGAAATCGTGTTCCCTAAGAATAAAACCATGCATACATGATTTCAATCCCATAAAAATTAGATTTAAAATTTTACGATCCCCCATTGTAACACATATTCAACTTTATCTTGAACTCCAATTCATTTTCACAATTTTAGAGCCTCTTAAAATGATTCAAAGCCAAATAAACCTCTGTTCATCATGATTTGAAGCCTGAATTGTTGATCTACACCCCTCTAAGTATGATGATCTCATTCAAGTTGGTTTACTTTCCCTTTTTTTATTATTCTCCCATCCATTATATGGTTGTTCAATCCTATTTTTGGTTGGATCTAGATCTAGGATTCTAGATATACATATTGAATTTTGGGTTTTTGATTCATATGGTTGTGAATTTTATTTTATGATCTAGATATTGATCTAAACTGTTATTTCAATCAAATTGGTGATTTTTTTGGTGAGATATTATCATAAAATTGATGTAGGTGGTGTATAATTAAAATCCTAATGTATTTATTAAAATTCTGTGTACTCAATTACAGAATTGATATAAAATGTTTATATTTTGAGAATGTGATTGAATTAATTAACTTGGTGAATTTATGAATTAAGGGAAATGTTAAAATGGTGGATATAGTAATTGGATATTATTAATAATTTATTTTTTAATTAATTACGAGATATATAGATTGTTGAATTGAATAACTAATCATTGAATTAATTATAATATATTCAGATTGTGAGTATGAATAATTAATTGTTGGATTTATTATGGGATACTGACATTGTGAGTCTAAATAATTAATTTTCAAATTAATTATGGGATGTTGAGATTGTGAGTATGAATAATTAATTATTTATTTAATTATGGGATATTGATGTTGTGAGTATGAATAATTAATTTTTGAATTACTTATGAGATATTCAGATTGTGATAATCTATAATAAATTTTTAAATTAATTATGGGATATTGAGATTATAAAATTGAATAATTAATTTTTGAATTAATTATGGTTATTGGAATTGTGAATTATAATAATTAATTTTTAAATTCATTATTGGTTGTCGAGATTTTGAAATGATTAATTATTTGTTGAATTAATTATTGTACTTGATGTGATTAATTAATTGTTAAACTAATTATTGGAATGTTGGGTATGTAAAATTGTTTAATTTTATTAATTAATTAGTGAATTAATTAATGTGATAATTGTGTGTTAGACATGGTCTACTACATCAAAATCTCATAGTGTGATAAGATATGTTGAATTGTAACAATGGAATTCACATGTGATAATTTATTGTGGGACATTGTTTGCTACATTCAAATCCAATAGTGAGATAGTATATGTTGAATGGTAATAATGGAATTCTCATGTGATAACTATGTGTGGGAAATGGTATACTACATCTAAAGCCTATAGTGTGATAAGATATGATTAATGGTAACAATTGAATTTATTGAGACCCAATATTTTCATGCATTACTATTACATAATTTTAATGATAAGAAACATAATAGTATTACACATAGAGGATACTAAGGTATAGCTTCTTGGGAAAACTTGGAATATACATAACCATTATAACATCAACCATAAACATTTATTTAATTCCTTCTCCTCTGGGTTTTTATTTTCACTTGACCTCTCCTTAGTACATGTTGTCACCTGAGGATATACATCAAATGGGGTGCGCTAATATCCCTGTAAATGGATATATAAGAACAATATAGAATGGGGTGATCATAATCATAACATAGGAAGAATATCACGAACATGAGAGGAATCCTTAATAAAAGACATGAAATGTGGCAATGCATAAAAAATGAAACATCAAGTCTTAGTGATTACCTAACACACATACTATTGAACAAATATAGCACCTTTTTCACACATTACTTCATGTTTAATAATGATATTTAACACTTTACCCAAGTCATTGGAGTGCTATATAATTTCAGGTGCACCTGTCACTTTGAAACATTCATATTGCGCTATATAATTCTAGGTGCACACGTCACATCATAACATTATCATTATCATGCATGCCACAATGAACATATATAAAAAATGAACATAATAAACCCATGGAAAAGAATTTGTTTCATCTCATTAGAACACATTCATAAGCTTTGTGTTTTCAAAATAAAGTAGGAATAACATACTCGATACAATAACCTTCAACTGTGACTAAGATGTAAAAGGTATGATTTTGAAAGAAGTGTTCTTTTGGATAACATTTTTTTGACATAAACATCATTAAAAAACATATATATCCTAGAAAAGGAAAGATAATAATGATAAAATTATTTTTAAGGAGTGACCATACCAAAATTAGAGTGAAATATGGAGAACCCAAAGAAAGAAAGTTGGGTTCGAGATTTTCCAATTACCATATATTTGAACGCTTCTTTCACTTTAATGTCCAGAATAACCACATTAGATTCATTAATTAACAATAACAGAACCATTTCTACATGAATATTATTCATTATGGTATCATTAAGTTATTTTATGGGACATTTTAAGAGTTTTAGAGATTCAAAATATTGTTCGTGAATGTCCGTTTTTATGTTTATCTTGAGCGGTTCCCATGTATTCTTAATGGATGTTCATGTAAGACATGGGTAAACATAAAGAACAGATATTACATGTTATTAATGATATTAAATAAGTTTAAATGATCTTATAATAAATTATTTTATATACCATGCTGGTGAATCATGATATAAGAATCAAATGATGATTGTTTGGGTTAATTTGGGCAGTTTTTTGAGCACAATGAAACTGTTTTGTTTAATCATTTAATAAAATGTACATAAGTTATTTCCAGAATGTTAAATATGACATAATATATATAAATTATTCTGTTTCAACCATAAATATGGTTTTATGAACAGATCATACGGTATAAATGGAAAAACAAAACATGTCATTCTTGAAGGTGATAGATTAACACCTCACGAACAACGTTTTCATTCATAAAATAAAAGAAATATGAGAAGGGGATTGGAAGATATAATATCCCATTAGTATAATATAATTACATTATATGTATAATATTGGAGTTACTATACCATGTGGATGATGATATGTGGGGAGATATTAAGAAATGAACTTGAAATTGAATGAAATTTAATGGAAAGAGAGAGATGGATGAATTACCTCTTGAAACATCCATTAAGATACTCCTTAAAGAAGCTAGGATTGGTCTTTTGATGCGACCAAAATCTATTGAAAATGGACGGAGGGATAGGGAATATTTTTGGGAATTGTTTAGGCAAGGTTTGAAGCTTGAGAGGTGTGAGGAAATGCGGGTGTGAAGGGTGGTATTTATAGTGGAGGGGAGAGGGGATTTCTCAATATAAAATTCATTAATTTATTATTTCCCCACAAGACAATGAATAGTTAGTCTTCCATTACCAATAGTAGTAATAGAATTATGTGAAGTACAACCAATTCGGTTACATCAGCACAACATCATTAATGACTCTATAATTATCTTATTTAGCTTATTTTGTAAATTATGGTATTTCACTGTTCATCATAAATTCTATTATATCAGGAAAATCCCAAAAATTCACCCCAACCATCTTTTGGCGTGTAGAATCTAAAAATGAATTCTATTTTTCAAAATTAATTTTCTAAATATTATTATTTTAATACTTATTTAAAATCATTATTTATTATTAAAACCCCAGTTTTAAAATAGTCATTTACTTATTCTAAAAGATAGGTACATCATAAATTCCTTTGAATATTATTTTTACACTATTTTAGCTAATGTTACTATTAACTTGGGTATATCACTATTCATAAAGGTAGGTTACTATTCATAATGGTAGGTTACTATTCACAAAAAAATTGTCTTTTCTATTAGATCAAAAATCACTCTGAACGCAACCGTGTATGTCGGATTTTAAAAATTCCAAACATCGAGGTGACAAACTTATGTTTAAAGGTCACGTAGCACATATTAGTTCATTAGGATCTGATTACGTGTTATTATATAAAATATTTATAATAACTGAATTTCCAATTATAAAACATTGGGTTGTTACATTTTTATCCCCTTAATAAATTTTCCCCTTGATTTCTCATTTTAAAAAAACATGTGAAGGTACTTATCCTTCATTACCTCCTATGGTTCCCAAGTAGCTTCCTCAAACATATGGTTCCTCCATAAATATTAACAATATTGGTTTTTTTCATATAACCTTATCTCTCTAGTCCAAAATCCTTATTGGATACTTCTCGTAAGATAGATCATCTTCCATTTAGACCACCTCTGAGTTCAGTACATGTGAGGGATCTGGTATGTACATCATCAGGAGTGATACGTGAAACACATCCTGAACGTGAGAAATATTTGGTGGAAGTGAAAGTTGAGAGGCCATAGCTCTTATGCAGTCAAGGATCACGAAGGGGCCAGTGTACCCTGGTCTTAGAATCCCATTCTTTCCAAATCACTTTACTCTCTTCTATGGTGATATTCGAAGGAAGAGTTTATCTCCAATTCTGAACTCCATGCCCCTTCAATGGTTGTTAGCATAGATCTTTTTCAGACTCAACGTATCTTTGATGTTCTTTTTGATGACATTAAACTTTTCTTTCATCTCTTTCACAAGATCAGGTCTAAGTACTTTTTTTCTCCAACATCATCCAAACAGGTTGGAGTTCTACATCGAATTCCATAAAAATCTTTATACGGAGCCATATGAATACTCGAGTTGAAGTTATTATTGTATGAGAACTCAACCAATGAGATATTTTGATCCCATCCACATTTTAATTCTAGAGAGTGGGTTCTTAGCATAACTTCATTAGAATGAATTTTATGTTTAGATTGGCCATCAGTTTGGGGGTGATAGGTCATGCTGAAATTTAATTCAGTACTCATAGCATGTTGAAGAATCCTCTATAATTTAGATAGGAACCTTGGATCAAGATCAGATGAAATCAAGAGTTAAACTCCATGCAGTATCACCACTTCCTTCACATATATCATTGGATGTTGTTCAAGCGAGAGGTCTTCCCAAATAGCGATAAATGGGAAGTCTTGATGATCCAGTCAATGACAACCCATATCGTATTATTTTCCTTCGACGTCTTCGGGAGATCCAAGACAAATATTGTAGTGACATTCTTCTATTTCCACATGGGTATAGGCAACGACTATATAATCCCATTGTAATTTTTTCACTTTTCTTTAACTTTATGACATAACAAGAACCTTGATATATATTCTAAAATGTCTTTCTTCATGTTATCCCACTAGAAATGTTCTCGGAGATCACTGTACATCCTAGTACTCCTAGGATGGATAGAGAATGTATAGCTATGTGCATTTTCAAATATCTCCTTCTTTATCCTGGGTGATGAAGGCACATAAAGCTGCATTCCAAACCAAATCATATCATCGCTATCGATATGGATCTCTTGCTACTTCCCTTCCTTTACTACATTCACCCTCTTTTGTATCTCCACATCATTCCTTTGTGCTTCCTTATTATTATATTGTATGGATGGTTGTGCAATAATTTGGGAAAGGTAGGATGTAACCCACACCCTTATGATTTTTAAATCCATCCTTTTCATATATATGAAGATAGGGTCTTTCTCAGTCTGTAACATGGATAGAGTAGAAGTCTCTTTTCTGCTTAGAGCATGAGCTACCGTGTTCCCCTTTCTTGGATGATAGTGAATTGAGAAATCATAGTCATTTATTATCTTTAACCATATCCTTTTATGAATGGTGAAATCCTTTTGTGTGAATATATGCTTTAGTATCTTCTGCTCAGTGTATATGTCACACTTCTCACCGTAAAGGTACTGCCTCTGAATTTTCAAGGAAAAAACCACGATTTCCAATTATAGATCATGCGTCTGGTAGTTTTGCTTGTGGATCTTCAACTTTCATGAGGCGTAGGCTATCACATTGTCATTTTTCTTGAGTACACAACCCAAGCCTTTCATTTATGCATCACATTATATCAAAAAAAGACACCTCTCTTCAAAAACGTGAGTATAGGTGTCGTGATCAGCCTTCTCTTTGGCTCCTTGATGCTTCCCTCACATTCTTCCATCCATACACACTTTACCCCTTTCCTTGGTAACTTAGTTAGTAGGAATGACAGTCATGATAAATGTCTCACAAAACATCAGTAGTACTCAGCAAATCCAAGAAAAGTACAGATTTTTATGACACTAGAGGGAATGGGTCATTCCTCAATTGGCTTTTTTTAGAAGGGTCCACCAAAATTCCCTCACTTGTGATCATATGTCCCAAGAACAAGACTTCCTTCATAAAAAAGTCAAAATTTCTGAACATGGAATACAACTTCTCCTTTTTCTGTGTCTCCAACACAATTCTTATATAATCTTTATGTTTCTCCTTGATCATGGAGTAGATGAGAATATCATCAATAAACACTACAAAAAATTTTGTCAAGGTAATGTCTAAATACTGTATTCATTAAATCCACAAAGACTGTAAGGGAATTTTTAAGTCTGATGGGAATCACCAAAAAATCTTAGTACCCATACCTTGTATGGAAGGAAGACTTCAGAATATCTTCCTTCTTCACCTTCAGCTGATGATATCCAGAATTAAGATCCACATCTGATATGTATTGATCTCCTCTTAACTGATTTAACAAGTCTTCAATCCGTGGAAGAAGATACTTGTTCTTTTTTGTGATATTGTTTAGTTCCTGATAATCAATACACAGCCATGTTTTTTCATCCTTCTTCATCACAAAGAGAACTGGTGAACCCCAAGTTAATGCACTAGAGCGTATGAACCCTTTGTCTAAATTCTCTTGCAAATGATTCTTAAACTCCTCCAATTTGATAGGAGCTATCCTATAGGGACAGTTTTATATAGGAGTAGCGTCAAGAATGAGTTATATTGAGAACTCTACCTCACGTACTGGGGGAATTCTGGGTAACTCTTCTGGAAATACATCATTGTTTTCCCTCACGATGGGAATTCCTGCAAGGTTGGTACTATACTTTGACACAACCATCTGGGCGAGATATTCTTCTTCATAGGGAATGAACACCTGCACCATTGAAGGATTTTTAAAAGGAGATTCATGATCTTCCTTGAATTTTTAGAGGATCATGTGATGGTTAGGAAAATGAAAATATATTTCATTTTCCCGATAGTTTATATGTTCTTTATATAACGAGATCTAGTACATTCCCATTATAGTTTTGAATTCCACCATGGGATGTGTTATGAGATTCGCTGGAAGAATTTTCTCACATACGCCGCCATATGAAGAGTCAAACACATGGGTTCTAATGAATGAACCACTTTTTGTTTTTACAAATATCTCTACTTCAAGGATTCAAGGCTTCAATTCTATAGTTCTAGCAAACTTTCAAGATATAAAGGAATGCGTAGAACGAGAATCAAATAATACAATTTCCATTCTTTAGTGAATATGAAGCTTACCATGTACGACTTCATTATCTTTATCCACTTATGAAGTAGTGATGGAATAAGACTTCCAATGTTCCTTTGGCTTTGGTGGCTACTGACGTTGATTACCCTCAAAAACTCACGGATTAGTGCACTGGCTTGCACAGTGTCGTAGCTTCCTACAGTTATAGCATTGTACCATGGGTGGTTCTCTCCTATCATCCACCACATTATCCTTTATTTTCATGTCTTTTTTACAGGCTTGAAATTTTTTTCCTTCATTACCAAACATAAATCAATTCCCCATCCCTTTGAATCAATCCCCATGGTGAAACATCCCACTTTTTTGGCATGTTGGTAATTGAGTTTTCTTCCCACCATTGTTATTAGATCCACTAGCCTGAAACCCCGTATTTTGTTTCTTATCACCATAGCAATGGGACCATTATCTAGTCTCCATATTCACTTTGAGAACACACTGAACAACTTATTCATAACTCCCAATGTCTCTAATTTCAAGAGCCTTTCGAAGGTGTGGAGTTAATCCACAAAAGAATATATCACGTTTGGTATCATTTTTTATAAAAAAACCTGAAGCATACCATGAATGCCTTCTCAAATTCACTTGGTAGGTTGTGAAAAAATTTACTTATTTTTTCTTGAGCTCTATTAATCCTCTATCCATCTTTGGGCAATGATTTATTGAGAAATACTTTTTAAGAAACATTATCTTAATGTCTTCCCATTCCCTCTCTTCAATTTCCTCCCATGAATTTGTGTTCTTAATCAAATCCCCGCATTGATCGACCACTCTTTATAGATGATAAATGACTAGAGTCACATTATCTATATTATAACATTGGAGCACAGAAAATATCTTCTCCATAGAGTTGACCCCCTGCTACACAACTAGTGGATCAGAAGATCTACAAAACGCCGGTGGTCGTTGCCACATAAAACACTCTATAACCAGTTTCTCCCACTTTGGTGAAGGAGGATGTTCTCCATTATTATGGTTTTTGTTCATATCCTGAGATAGTTGGGTACGAATCACCATGATTTTTTGAATTCCACCTCCCAAATAATTGGGGATGTCATTCGGGCAATCGTTGCATTTTCCCTTGCATGAGTTGTTGGTCGAGTTTCTCCCGGTTCTCACCATTTTCTAAAATAGAAATGGATAGAACAAAACATAAGTCAACTAGTCATGAATAACTTATCCATTTTTAAGATTTAAACTAAAATCATAACATATGGGATACCTATTGAAATATTCTTTTGTGCATATTTTTACTTAGTCTCATGCTGGAGGTTTTCCTTTGGGTTCACTAATCCTAATACCCAAATTAACTAAACCATGCCTCTAATACCAACTATAGTGACCCAACCTTTTCCTACATTACTATTAAATAATTTTAAAGATAAAATACATAATAGTATTATACATACAGGATCCAAAGGTTTAGTTTCTTTGGAATACTAGGACCATACATAAAAATTAAAAGATCAAGCATAAAAATTTATTTTATTCCTTCTTTTATAGATTCCTATTAGAACTAGTCCTCTCCTAAGTACAAGTAGTCACATGAGGATATAAATAAAAATGGATGAGCTAAAATCCCTTTAAGTGTATAGATAAGAACAATATAAAAAGGGGTTTTCATAGTCATATGATTGGAAAAAAATCATGAACATGAGAGTAATTGTTAATAAAATACTTGAAATGTGGAAATGCATAAAAAATAAAACATCATGTCTTAGTGTTTAACTAATGCACATACTTGTTAAAAAATATAACATATTATTCACACATCAGTTCACATTTACTAATGACATTAATAACTTTACCCAATGAATTGGAGTGTTGTATAATTCTGTACACACCAGTCACATTGAAACATTCATATTGCGCTATATAATTCTAGGTGCACCCGTCATTCAAAACATTATCATTATACTACATGATTCAGTGCAAATATATTAAAAATGATCATAAAATAACCATGGAATGGAATGGGTTTCATCTCATCAGAAAAAATTCATAAACTTTGGGTTTCCTAAATAAAGTGGGAATAACATGCTTGATACAACAACAATCAACCTTTAGTGAGAAGTAAAAGGTGTGTTTTTGAAAAAGAGTTCTTTTGGAAAACATTTTATTTACATAAACTTTATTAGAAAACATGTATATCCTATAAAATGTAGAAATATGATGATCAAACAACTTTTAAGGAGTAACCATACCAAAACTGTAGTGAATGAGGGTGAACCCGATGAAAGAAAGCTGGGTTCGAGATTTTCCCCTTTCCTATATTCGAATGCTTGATTCATTATAATGTATTGTATAACCACATTAGATTCATTAATTAACAATTAAATAACCTTTTGTACATGTATATGGTTCATTATGGTTTCATTATGTTATTTTATGGACCTTCTGAAGAGTTATAGAGTTTAAAAATATTGTTCGGGAATGTTCATTTGTATGGTTTTCTTGAGTGGTTCACATGTATTAATAAATCGATGTTCGTGTAGGACATGGGAAATCATCCAGAAATGATATTCTCAGTTATTAATGATATTACAGATGTTTAAAGGATCTTCTAACGCATTATATTTTATAACCTATCAGCGAATCATTAGATAATAATTAAATGAGGATTGTTTGGCTTAATTGGGGTGGTTTTTTTACAACAATGAACTTGTTTTTTTAATCATTTAGATATTTGTACATAAGTTAGTTCCAGAAAATTAAATATGACATAATACATATTAATTATTATGTTTAAACTATAAAATGGTTTCATGACCATATATGAATGAATAAAGAGAAAAAAAACATCTTGTTCTTGAAAGTGATAGAGTAACACCTCACGAACAATGTTTTATTTTATAAAATAAAATAATGAGGAGAAGGGGTTGGATGATATAATATACTATTAGTATAATAAAATTCCATTATATTTATAATACTAGAGTTACCAATCCATGTGGATGAATATATGTGGGGAGAGATTAATAAATGAACTTGAAATTTACAGAACTTTAACGGAAAAAGAGAGATAGAGGAATTACCTCTTGAATCCTCCAATTGAGATCCTCCTTAAAGAAGCTAGGATTACTCTTCTGATGACACCAGAAGCTCTTTCATGTGGGAGGGGCTAGAAAAGAAGTTTTTTTAGAGTTTAGACAAGGTTTGAAGCTTGATAGGTGTTAGGAAATAAGGTTGTTAAGGGGGGTATTTATAGTGTAGGGGAGAGGGGATTTCTCAATAAAAAATTCATTAATATATTATTTCCCCAAAAGACATAGAATATAAAGTATTACATGACCAAGAATAGTAATTTTATCATCTGAACCCGAACCAATTGGGATTACATCAGTAGAACATCATGTCTGACTCTATAATTATCTTATTTTGTAAATTATTGTATTTTACTATTCATAAAATATTCAAGTATTTCAGAAACATCCCAAAAATTCACCCCAACCATTTTTCGATGTGTAGAACCCAAAAATGAAGTGCACTTTTTAGAAATATTTTTCTAAATATTATTATTTTAATATTTAATTGAAATCATAATTTATTACAAAAAGCCCAATTTTAAAACATTCATTTATATATTCTAAAATTTAGGTACATCATACTTTCACTTGAATAATATTTTTACACTATATTAGGTAAGTTTACTATTCCATAGGTTATATAACTATTCCTAATGGTAGGTTACTATTCACCAAAAATTATGTTTGTTTCATTAGACTCCAAAAATGACCCTGAACGCAACTGTGTATATCAGATTTTCATAATTTCAAACACAAAAGTGACAAACTTATGCTTAAAGATCACATAGAACTTATTAGTTCAATATATTGTAATTTAATGTGATTATATGGAATATTTATAAGAAATAAATTTCTTTTTATAAAACATTGGGTCGTTACAACATTCATATGTGAATTTTGATAATGATTGTTAAAATGGGATTTCAGTTATATGATATTCCTTAGAGATAGTTCAGACTCTGGCATGGGCCGTGGAAGGAGTTTAGAGTTTGGGTGTTTTTGGGAACCTGAGTGTCTTGTGGTTAAATAAATATTTATTGAGTAAGTATAAATTGATTACATTATTGATTTTATATATTCTTTAAACAACAATATACACTTGTTTTTGAATAGATTTTGGTTTAGTCACTATTGGTGGTGTCCTACGGAGTTGTACTCAAATCCTACAAAGGTTTCCTGATCAGTACGTGAATATATTTCATGGTGGTGGGAAAGCATCAGGGAAAGAGCTATATATTATATGGATTAGTTGGGATGTAACATGGATGAGGGAATTGAACATGGTTCGGGACCCACATAGTTGTTTTTAGTGTCTTTATTTATTATGGATTTTACATATTGAAACATGACACATATTTTTATGACATATCTAATATCTAGATTTAAAATTGTATTCCCTATTTTGTTCATCATATGATATTGGTTTTGTTCTAGTTTTTTGGTTATATGAGTTTGATATTATTTATATATTTCCTTTTCTACTTTGATAAAGATGGTATAGTCTTCCCCTGATAGATATTAGAACATCATTGCTAATTAAAAGCCTATGGAATATGTGGAGTAGAACTATAGGTCATATGAACAACCGTCGTGGGAAATCGATGTGTGGAACCTGAATAAAGACATTACAATATGGAATCCGAGTATTTTTCAATCATTTAATTTTGAATTTCTATTTATTAAAGGTAGATAGAATACTAGTAAGAGTTGTACCATGGTTATGATCTCCTTCATGGTAGTAGATATCCTATTTATAGGGGAGAACCCAAGTACTCATGGTGGGATTGTTGTTATTGTTGTTTTCTATTACATTTGAATTTTATTTTACCTTGGGTGATGCCCTTGTTCTGTGTTTTGATTATGTTTTCAAATATTATTTGACATTTGGATCATGTCCCGGTATGGAATGAGTGTTGATTTTTCCTGCATCATTTAAGGCATGCATGGGAAAATGGTTTATGGGTATGTTTTGTACATGAACTTTTTTTAACTTTGTTGTAAAAATAATTTGAAAATGGTGCCTAAAATGAAATTGATAAATTTTTTAGAATTATTTGACATGATAATAAATGGGTTTAAAAATGATAAAATTGAATAATGAGAATGTTTTTACGATTATTAACTAGGACCTAGGTGTAGGATGGTTAAGGGTAGGATAGTTCCTCGATTTTGATCATGTGGCGGTGTTGCAGAATATGACTTGTTGTGGTATATTATGTTTCCCATAAATTTGTTAACATTTATTATGTGTCCTAAGATGTGTGCTTGTCATTGTAGAGATATGAATCCATGAAGAACTTTTTTCAGAGGACGATAGGAGGACATGGATGGATAAGTTCCTCAAGTAGTGGAACCTGAGGAACCAGTATTATCGGGTGAGGAAGTAGGATATTAGTTCTGTGTCAGTTTAACTCACTTCAAGTAGTTTATGGAAAGGAACCTAAACCAGGTTTCAAGGATCATGTCTGAATTAAAACATGAATTCGAGTTCCAGTACTCTCTAACTTATATTGCAGAGGGTAGACATGAGGGAGTTCATTTCTAGATTTAGTCCATCTAGAATATACATTTCTATTCAGAGAATCTTTCTGAGAATAGTGTCTTTTTGGATTCTTAGAGTCTAAAAAGATTAGTGAACCACTAGATTGACACTCAGGATCAGACTAGACAAGATAATGCTTTGTAATTGAGGGAATTCTTGGAGGTGTTCTTGGTTAACATCTAACCATATATTCTTAGGCAAGAGAAAATGGTCGAGTTAATGAGATTGGAATATGGGAGAATGTCTGTGATGGACTATGATATATTCTTTATATACGTGGAGTGGTTTTCCCCATCATTGGAAGGATATGAGATAGCTATTGAGAGACAAATTCAATATGAGCTTAAATTTTTAATTAATTCCCATGTTCACCTCTTTCAGTTAAATAAATTTGTGTGGGTGGTGGATCAGGATCTCATAGTTGCGCAGAACCTACGAGAGGCATCCAGTGTATGACATGTGATTCTAGCTGGATGGTCTAGAAGTATTACTTTTGAGATTATGAAGAATTATTATGAGAGTGTTAGTAAGTTAATTGGGAAGTAGAGTTCCCAGAAAGAGGGATAAGTTTCTCAGGATCTTACTCGAATGATATTCCACCATTGTGGTAAGTCAATAAACATTAAGAGATAGTTCCCCTAACCAAAGGTAGAGTTTTGTGGCAACATAAAGATGGGACATCTAAAGAGATTTTTTAGGAACCTGTGATAGACATAAAGTGATGGAGAATCAATAAAAACAAGGGTATGGGAACGTGTTCATTTGAACCATATGAGTTTGGAATATGGAGTTCTCTATGAAGTGGTGGCAGAGGTAGTTGTTGATGTGATTTTGGGGAAGAGAACCAATATCGATAGTGTAGTTAATTATAGGGGAATCATGTTGAATCATAGGAAAGAGGGGTAGGATAGTTTCATCCCATTCATCCTACACCTATAGATATTGAGGTTGGACCATTGTATGTAATAGGTATTATTATTTTATCATCTGGGTTAGCTTGTGAATAATTTGATACTGGTGACCCTTATTACATTACTTCTGCCCATCATGTGAATGGTTTGAGCATGGGGGTGGAATTCATGATTGTGGTGTTCAACAAAGTCACACCATTGGGAGTATGGCCTAGAGACATATCCTTTTGTTAGGGATTTTCTCTCGAGGTTAATGAGTAACATTTTCCATGGGATATTTACATCCTTGATATGTTCAGATTATTTGTAATTATGGGAATGGACTGGTAAGTAGTGTACCAAGCTCAAATTGATTTTCACCACATGAGGGTGAATTTTATATCCCATGATGGTGAAAATATATATTCACCATGTAGATTGGGACATCATGTTCGGTCGAGTAGGTCCGGTTTACCATCAAATACGGGAGATTAGTGCCCAATTTTCTAGTTTGTTGTTGTATGATAGGGGTGTGATGTAGGGTTTCTTTCTATCAATAGTGGAGTGGTTTAAGTATGTGTTTCCTTGAAACTTTTCGACGATTCCAGCTAAGAGAGATGTGGAATTTATTTTTGGTTTCATGTTAGGATTTGATCTTGTTTCGATTCCACCATACAGAATGGAACTAATAGATCTTTAATATATGGAGACTCCTCTAGAGGAGTTATAGTAAACGAGGTGTATCAAACCGATTATATCGCCTTGGGGTTCACCTTTCTTCAAAATGTGGAAAGGAGTTTGAACATATGTTTCAATAAAATAAGTTGAATCGAATGAATATGAATAATTGGTATCCTCTTCCATGTTTCGATGATCCTTTTGTCCAGTTTAAGGGAGCTTGTGTCTTCTACAAGATATTCCTGAGATCTGGGTTTCATCAGTTGAGATTTCGGACATCCAATATAACAAATCCAAATTGTAGATGTAGTTATGGCCAATATGAGTTCATTGTAATGTCGTTTGGGTTGATGAACACACAAAAACTGTTTATGAAATTTATGAATCGAATCCTTAACTAATAACTTGATATGTTTGTGATGGTATTTGTAGATGACATCATTGGGTACTCCAAGACACATGAAAATCATTCCCAAAACCATGACATCATACTGAGTACACTGGGATATAATCAGCTATATGAAAACCTATCTATGTTTCAGTTCTGGATTAAACATGTACAATTTTAGGGTCATCACATCTCAAGGGAAGTTGTGTTCATGGAACTGGATAATGTTCATCCAGTTGTTTCTGGGTAGAATCCCAAGAACATATTTGATATTTGTATCTTTCTATGGTTATCATGATATTATTTGATATTATTTTAAGACATTTCCAATTTGGAAGTTCCACTACTAGGACTGAACAAAAATTCTGTAATGCTTTAATGGTCAAAATCATGTGATAATGCCTTCAAAGAGTTAAAGAAGATCTTGACATTGGAACTGATCTGGATCTTACCTAAGCTAGGTGAGGACTACATGGTGTTTTGTGATGCATCTAGGATTGAACTAGGAGTAGTTTTGATACTATGTGGCTGAGTTTTGGTATATGGGACTCAAATGTTGAGGCCTCATGAACGAAACAACACTATGCACAAACTCGAGTTAACTATGGTGGTTTATGATTTAAGGTGTTGGTGGTATTATCTGTTGGATGTGAATTTTACTGTATATATGGATCAAAAAGTATTGATTTATATATTTTTGAAGTGAGATTTGAATCTTTGAGAGTGGAGGTGGGTTGATTATATGTATTAATTTGATTTTGAGCTAGCATATACACCATGAAATGGTAATATTACGGCTGATTTGTTGAGAAGAAAAACTCAGACTCAAGTGGTTCATTAGTCTATAGTTGAGTTGAAAATAATTTCCTTACTAGCTCAGATGCATGTAGTGGTTTAGGATAGTTAACAGTAGATAACTCTTGTATCATTTTTAGTAGAGTATTCCATTTGGAGATCGATTAGGGATAGATAATATGAGAATATGAATTGTTTGGCCTTGAGGGAAATCCATGAAGGTGTGAATTCACCTTATGATTGGAGCATAGATGAGTATGAGATCATCTATGTGAGGAATCGGTTTATTTTGCATACTAGTATGTGGGAGGATATGATGAGTGAGTTTCATGCCTCAAATTGGGCGATAGATCCACATCTGGAAAAAATGTACCCTGACCTACAATGACTATTTTGGTGGTTGCGCATAAAAAAGGAGATGGCAGGGTTTGTGAAACAATGTTACACCTGTCAGTAGATGATGCCTAAATATCAATGACCAAGGGGTTTACTATAGATGTTGATCATTTCATAATGATAGTGGGATGATGTTAACATGGATTTTTGTAGGTATCCTAAGGACGCCTCAGAATAAGGATGCTACTTCGGTGGTTATAGACTGTTTGAAAAAGTTATTGAATTTTATACCTATATGGGATACTATCTCTGTTGAGTAGTTGGGATAACTTCATGATTATGAGGTAGTCTATCTGAATGGGTTTTCTTGGAAACAAATTTAGACCACAACTCGTGGTTTACATTATGCATCTTGTAGGTCTTGTAAAAGGAAATTGGTAGACATGCCTTGTTGAGTAAATACATCCACCCATAAAAGGATGGAAATTTAGAGAATACTATACAAGTGTTGGAGGATATGATGTGATCTTTTGTTATTGAATTTTTTGGTTCTTTTAAGAAGAACTTTGCTCTAGTATAGTTTTTTGTTTACAACAGTTTTCATGAAAGTATACTTATGGCACCATATAAAGAGATTTATGGTAGGCCAAAAAAATTACTCATGTGCTGGAAGGGGAAATGTGAGTCATAATTATTAAGACCGTGTCTCCTACAAGACACATCGTAGTAGGTAAAACGAATTCAAAAATGTATGGTTTTGGGTCTATGTAGACAAAATTTGTATGCTGACAGACGTCAGATACCACTCGAGTATACCGAGGGTGATTGTGTATTCCTTCGGGTGTTTCATATATTGAGATACCATGATATATGGATATAGGTCAAGTTGGTTCCCATGTGAATTTCACTATTTTTGGTTGTGCAGATAATTTTGTCGGTGTCCTACCAATAGGACCTTCCAAAGAGATACAGTCTTCTGTATGATATTTTCTTTTTGTCACAAATTTGGCGGCATCACCTCGAGCCTTCTCATGTGATCATAGTTTATGATGTTGATCTTTAGATATATATGCTCTTTGACAGGAATATGATATGTGTGCTTGATTGAAGTGATGAGGTGTTTTTGGGAAAGACTGTGTAGAATGATCATGTATTGTGGCAACATGGTTGTATTTAGTAGGAAACACAGGAGATAGAAATTGAAAAGTTGGATTAGTGGCCCAATATTTATGAATAGTATTATTAATGATTCATGGGAGTATAGCTCGAGGTCAAGCTGTTATAAGTTGGAAAGATTGTAAGACCCCAACCTTTTATAGAGATGTCTTGGGCTCGTTTATAGGTACAATATTTTCCTTTGGATTAGTACTCTTCATTTGGGTATTTCTCTTGGGTTTTTCTGGGAAAAAATTTGATAAAAGTAGAAGAAATATTGAAGTGCATAGTTGGTGTCTTGTTTTCGCTAACCATGTTCCATGACTCAGAAAACCATGAAACCTTTGATAGAGAGTTTTTTCATAGTTGGAACAGTGTTAGAAAAACTGTACTCCCTAAAAGGAGAAACAAATAACCCCCTAGAATATGAATACTATTAAGGAAAAGTGTTATGAGAAATGGTGTGTCGTTAGTAAAAAACTGTGAATACATTATTTTAATCCCCCAAAAATTAGATTTCAAATTTCTTGTGTCCCCATTTTAACCCATATTGATCCCTAACTAGATCTGTAATGCCTTTTTAGGATTTTGGAGCCTCTCAGATAGATTCCAATCCCTGTTGACTACTATTCATCAAGATTTGATGTTCGAATTAAAGATCTAAATCCCTCCCATTATGAGTATCTCATCTAATGTGGTTTTTTCCCTTTCTCGTTTTTATCCCACCTATTGTAGGTTATTATTACCTATATTTGATTTTATCTAGATCTATAATTGTGAATCTAGATCAAGATTTGAGGGATCTTAATTCATATGGTCATAAATTTTTGTCTATGATCCATATCTCACTCAATATCATTATTCCACTCAAATTGGTGAATCCCACTGGTGATCTTTTATCTCCCTATTCTGGTAGGTTGTATATAATATAAATACCAGTTTATTGATTGCAATTATGTGTATGAGATTGTATAATTTCTATAATATTTTTATAAATTGGGTTATTGATTGAATTAATTTAATTAAATAATTATTTAATTGATGAAAATGTTAAATTGGGTGATATTCGAATTGTAGATTATGAATAATTAATTATTTAATTATTTATGAGATATTGATATATTTTAATTGAATAATTAATTGTTGAATTATTATGAGATATTGAGCTTATGAGTATGAATAAATAATTATTGACATAATTATCAGATATTGATATTGTGAGTATGAATAATTAATTTATGAATCAGTTCTGGGATTTTCAAATTTTCTGTATGAATATTTATTTTCTGAATTAGTTATGGGATATTGATATTGAGATTATGAATAATTATTTTCTAAATTAATTATAAGATATTGAGATCAGGATTATTAATAATTAAATATTGGACTAATTATGGAATATTGGGATTGTGTAGTTGAATAATTAATTATTGAATTAATTACGGATATTAGAATTTTGAATTAGAACAACTTATATTTGAATTTATAATTAGTTGTTGATATGGGAATATGATTAATTAATTATTTAATTATATAATGTACTTGAAGAGATTACTAATTGATTAATTAATTAATGGAATTATGGGTATGATTAATTGTTGAATACTATTAATTAATTAGTGAATTAATTAATGTTATAATGGTGTGTGGGACATGGTCTACTACATCAAAATCTCATAGTGTGATATGATATGTTTAATGGTAACAATGTCATTCACATGAGACAATTGTGTGTAGGACATTGTCTGCTACATCAAAATGCAACAATTTTATAAGGTGTGTTGAATGGTAAAAATGGTATTCACATGTGATTTTTTCATGTGGGACATGGTATGCTACATCAAAATACCATTGTGTGATAGGATATGATGAATTATAACAATTTCATTCATATGTGAATTCTGATAATAATGCTAACATGGGAATTTAGTTATACGATATCCCTTGGGGATTGTTTAGAATCTGGTATAAGGCGAAGATGGTATTTAGAGTCCAGGTGTCCTTAAGAACCCTGATGTAATGTTGTTAAATAAATAGTAAATGAATACGTGTAAATTTTTTCCCTTATCTATTTTATGTATACTTTATACAACTACATACACCTATTATTGATTAGATATTGTTTTAGACCCTGTTGGTGGTGGCCTACTCTGTTGTACTCACACCCTACTCGAGATACCTGATCAGTACCGAAATAGATTTCATGATTACAGAGTAGTATATGGTAATGGGACCTATGTTATATGGATAAGTAGAGATGGATCTTGTATGAGGGAACAAGACACAGTTCCAGACGCAAATGGAAGTTGTCATTGTTTAATTATTTTGGGATTTTCATATTGATATTTGACACATATTGGTGTGAAATATCTATTCATTATTTTTGGATATTGTATTTAAAATATTGTTCATCATATGATATTTTTATTTTTCTAGATATTGTTTATATTTGTTGGATAATGTTTATCTTTTTTTATGTTGTGCTACCTAGATAAATAGGGTATAGTCTCCCCATGATCAATATTAGACCCTTGTTTCTAGTCAGTAGCCTCTAGCATACTGAGAGGTGTGCATGTGGTCATGTTACTAACTGAATTAGGGCACCAGTGTGTGGCACCCAAGCCTAGACATTACACATGATGTAAAGGATACATCTCAATATTGATTACCTTTTTATATTTATATGAATTCTACTCCCCGTCCACTATAAAAATGCACTATCCCTCCATACTTTTTCAGACCACTCAAGTACTTTGGATTGTCAACAAACTTCCTAAATAAGATTCAAACATCCCTCCTTTAGTCTTAGAAGCCTAACAGTGGAAATAAATCAATCCATGGATGTCCTTTTATATAAAACTAAATGAGTTTCCCGAAACATTTGTAACATTATTCATTGGCCACATTTCTTCATTTTATTATCCATCACTTAAATTATTCTTATTCCATTTTTCACGACCTTTACTAGAGTGGCATATACTGGGACTATACAAATCACCCCACTAATTGGATAGGGGCTGACAACTAGCACCGAGTAGACATATCCCACAAATGGGACGTATTTGCCTAAGTACTTGTACACAAACACACATCTCCAAGCCTAAAATGATGAAATGTAAAACCACTATGTATAAAATATATTCATACAATAATATAAAAACCACATAGTACAATGTTAGTACTATAGAAAAACAAATAGGTCCAGAATAAAAGCCCACCAAAAGAAAGAGTCTGACAAAGTGAATACACAAGATCATGAAACTCATCCACAAAAAAACCCTACATTAAGGGTAGTTATAGGGAACTTTTCGGAAATCATAGAAGCACACCTCATATTCCAAATCAAATTAAGAACAACCTAGTCTTTATCTATCTAGAACTCCATCAAATCATCGATTATCTTTACAAGACATGACACTTGTGGGAAAATCCTGTGAAGGGGTGAGTAAAATAATTCTCAATAAGACACCCAAAAACCATAAAATAATACCACTAATAAAAATATGAGGTAGAAAAAAAAAATACATTAATTATGATATAAATAAATAAATTATTTAGACCAAATATAATTACATGATGTACAGTCTATGCTGTTAGCTCACACATGTATGTGTCTAAAGCATGAAGAAAGGGATTTTCAGTTGTAATCCACAAATATCCCAGTTTCCACGACTCATAGAGTGTTGTTGGTGCATGGAGCACCGATGGTTCATGGATCATCTATGGATCATGGAGCATCGATGGATCATGAATATTAAATGGTATATGGAGTATCGATGGTTCTAGGAGCATCTATGGCGCTTATAACATCGATGGTGCCCCAAGTGTCTATGGGGCATGGAGCATCGATGGCTCATGGAGCATCGAAAGTGCATAGAGAATTGATGGGGCATGTGGTTTTGATGGTTTTTGGATAATATATGGTTCATGTATCATTGATGTAACACAGTTCATTTATGGGCCATGAAACCCCTAAGACATGTAGTCACTTAGTCATAGCCATCCACATGATTCGGCTTGTAGAATTATTGTTCCATGAGAAACTACTCTTCAATCTATTATTTCAGATTGAAAATTTCATAATTAATCATTTAGAGTGTCTAAAAAGGTATATCCCATCACAAGGGTCACAATGTCGTAAATGGATCATCAAACAGACACACGGTTTGAAAGTTATGGCTATTTTTCTAAGAAGGTCCGACCCAAGTCTGGTCCGGGTCCAATATGACCCGACCCGACCCGATTAGGTAAACCCAACCTGGTTTCATCTCGCCCAAACCATCTCAGCCCAATAGACTTGACGCACTGGGGATATCCCACAGGGCCGCCAGAGTGGCATGCCCCCACTGTCCTAGTCCACAAATGTGGGCCAGTTTTTTCGCACCACATGCAGTTTGGGAGACTGCATGCCTCAAGCTGGTCAATGCGTTCGGTATCTGCATCACATAGCCCCCACGGCTTGTCACTACCATGGTTTCCATGTAATCTTCCATCTTCATATGTGGAATACCTCTCCACATCCCCCATCAGCGTTGCGGCTCCCGACATCGCGGGCTCGCTCCGATGAGGTCATACCTGGACCAAATCCTAATTCTGGTTCTATGTCATGTTAGGCTCTGCTTGGACTGGACCTCATCAGGCCGCTACTACCTCAACCATTTCATTCCCTTCTAGTGTTCGGTCACCAGGTCATGCTCCCACTAGACCAGACCCGCAAGCCGCGTCCTGCTCTCGCCATCGGTGGTCATCCATGTGACGTTGTAAGTCTTCGTCTCGCTCGAAATCTACCACACTCCCTTTGTACCTCTATCATTCCATCACGGTGTCAAACCTTCTAACTCAGACTATTTTTTCATGGATTAGGGCACAATGGTCAATCATTCATATAGGATTTTCAATGGAGAATAACATATGAAAAATGAAATAACTTGAGGGGGAGACATAACGAACACGAATTTCCAATGAAGGAATCTTTTCCTTGTTCATGTCACCCTTGATCTGTTCATGTTAGAAGGTTTAACGAATAATAAATTCACACATAGATCTAACTCTCCATTTGAAATCCTACAAGTAGTTGTCCATCCTACAAACATAGAAAAATCATTGACCAACCTGTACATTGGTCGGTCCACATTTGTCATTTGAATCTAAGAGGGAATTGAAATCACCAAGAGATCAAACATCCTACCTCATGGTTGGATTATTTTTTGACAAAGGATGGAGGTCTATGTCTGTCAGGACCCATCCCCCAGGTCCCATGCCATGACCACCCCAATCCCTCCTTCCATAGGCCAGGGGCTGGCAACTAGCACAGAAGGCATATTCCCTAAAAATGTGAAGGAATTGCCTTTATAACCTGTAAGAACACGCATCTATGCACACAACAGGATACGAACTCAAGTAAACTATACCATAAACAGAGTGAGTGCCATCAGAAAAAGGGGACAGAATACAAGCCCAAATGAAAAGTATAGGTACAACTGAAATACAATACCACTGAAAAAAGAGAAAGATAGTTACTGGGTCATCTTCTGAGGTTCCTACCTCAATGGTAGGTATAGATCACCTCCTCAGTACTCCACGTCCGTCTGTCTCCTCCACGTACCGATATTCCATATGGCCCACTATCGGGCACCATCCTGTCCTGGTACCATCGTCCTCAGTCAGCGTTGTCCGTTGTACGCACCAAAAACAACAAGGTGCGGGCATAGCCCGTAGTGTGGTGAGTATAACGATACTCTGTAGGGAACTCAAGACCCTCAAGGTCTCACTAAATCCACAAAAGATAAACCACAGATCATAAAATCAAAATTCAACCCCACTTAGGTATATTTCCATACATATACCTATGTTATCAAGTAAACCCATCTCAATCATGAGGAAAACATAGAGCCCAAATCCAAATCCCCATTATCAACTATTCCACAAAGGAAAGAATACCACAAAGGCATGTACCACACAGGTACTCCACTCCGAGGAATACCACCAAGGTTTTCTAATGGAGGAAAGTACCACACATGTATAGACTCCGCTCACACCTTGTATAACTTAGGTATAGTATTAGAGATTATTAGATGTAACTAAATTATCATCTTACTCTGTTACGAGGCAGACCCACACAAGATTTCTCGGTGCTAACCCACACAGGATCACTCAGTGTTGACCCACGTAAGATCGCTAGGTGATGACCCAGACATGATCACTCGGTGCTGACCCGCACTGGATCGCTAGTTGCTGACCCACACAGGATCTCTTGGTGTTGACCCACACAGGATCACTCTTCATTCTTCTTGTAACAACCATCTACTAGTTTCCTGCACTAGGCTTGCATGCCTCCTAGAGGGTCTTCTCCACAAACCAGTGGTCGATACTCCCACTACCATGAAGTCCCAAGAAGAAGTTTATCGATGGGAATCCATGTCATAGGGGTGTCAAAGTAACAGACAGTGAGTCATTCGGATGCCTGGTCATTGAGTTATTAGTCTTTTAGTCCCGATGTCCCATTTGGATTCGTGCTCAATCCATCCCGACCATTCCCTAAATTTATCCAAAACTCTAGTGGGGTATACCAAAGAAATTGTCTTGCTCCATGGTTTCTGATGCTGCTTACAGTTTTTCAAATAGATTTTTTTTCCAAATATATGGCCAAAAGAGCATTAATGGGTCGTAGTGGGTCTGGGTCTGGGTCTGGTCCGACCCGGTCGGACTGACCCCGCCCGGCCCGCAAGGGCCACGAGGGGGCCATAGAGACTTTGTGGGACACAGAGGCTGTGAGGGGGCCACAAAGGCCACGTTGGGAATGAAGGCTGTGATGGGGCCTCGATGGGGCTGTGGAGTGCTGCTGAAGGCGTGGGGAACTGCGAGCAGCGTGGAGGGCCGCGGGTGGCGTGACAAAACACTAGACGGTGAGGCCACGAATGTCGTGGGGTAGATCGAGGCTGCAGGTGCCACTGGGCGTCATGAGGCCGCGGGTTCCGGGGGCGGCAAGGTCACAGGGGCCGCGGGGTTGGCACAGAGGGCCGCAACAACATGGTGACCAAGGACGGAGGGGCCGCGGGAGGGGGTGTTTGCGGACGACGGAGCTACGGGCAGTGCTGGCCATGGATGGTGGAGGCCATGGGGTGGCAGTCTGCAGTGGCGATCCGTGTGGGGTGGTCAGGTGTCATGTCTTCCCTAGCGGCCAGCTTGATCGGCCGCCCTCTGTTTTCACCTTTATCGTGGTTCTCTAATTCCAACGATGCCAATCGCCAGCACCGGTCGCCGACACCATCGCAAAGAACACATAGAAAAGAATAATGGCAGAGGGGTCGGGCCATGTTTGTTTGGCCCTCACCCTCCACGTTAGAGTGGTAGCAAGCGGTTCAAAGTTTTGAATCATGACCGTGTAGGAAATATATTTTAAAACATCAATTACCACAACACTCGTCAATCTCTATTCCCAATCCCAAAAAATTATTAAAATGGGAGAACATGGGAAGTGATAATCATATAGAAATAAACCCATACCTTGGATTATTTGATATCTATGATGAGGTTGGAAGGAAGGCCTTCAAAGACATCCTACATTGGTTTTCTTTACAAGGTTCTTTCAATGAAGAAGTCAAAGTCATCATTTTTCGTTGAAGGAGTGTTCTTTGTGGAAGAAGTTCTTCATTGGAATTCTTTGTTGGAGAGCTTTCTCCCACCATGGAACCCCTTTACCAACCAAAAACCCTCCCAAAAAAGAGGTTAAAATATAATAAAATTAATAATAAATAATGTTGCCACACACACACAAGTTGGTAAAATTAATGTATGTGTGTTGGCACAATTAATTTGGAGGAATTCAAGAGGCTCCTCCACAATAAAGAGGGAGTTGAGAGGTTTCCTCCCCCCATTATGAGGGATTCAGTGGTCCCCACCACCAGGCTTTGAATTAGGGGTTCTACTAGCTTGGGTGGTCCCCACCACCGAGCATTCAATTTGGTGGATAAAACTCATGTGGCCCCCACCTCCACAATATTTTCTTGTGAGATGTTTTATTAGAAATAAAATAAAAGTTTATTTTATTTTATTTTTCATTTCGATGAAAAACCCCAAATACTATCTTTCACCCTCATCCAAATGTGGTCAAGGTTAAGGTCTCTTAAGCGAATACTAGCACTGACAGTTCAACGGTGCCCTCAGATTTAAATTCTGATCACTGGATAAAAAGTTATAAACACTCACTCGTACGTTTACTGAACATACCTGAACAAAAGTTCATAAATTCATTCTGAGCACTCTGGGACTCGGAATCACGCGCTGTCAATTTTTGCGAACTTGTAAAATTTCCACATATTTAGAAAAAAAATTACTTGGAAATTCTGGGTCTTTAAATTCTCCCCACCTCAGGGATTTGCATCCCCGTAAGCCATAACACAAACTAAGGGAACAAGTGGGGGTACTTAGCACGTGTCTGAGCCTCCCAATCCCATGTCCTCTCTTGGAGAATCTCATACTTCCAACGAATGTACACCAGAGGTATTGACTGTCCATGAAAGACTCACTCATGTCTATCCTCAATCTCCACTGGAACTGTAACGCCCCGACCCCAGCTACCCAGAGTCGGTGCATTACTTCATAACATTGGCATGATCGCAAGAAGATCAAATCTCGAAAGACCGATTGGTTTAGTAGCCTTGGAAACACTAGATATATTCATAAGGTTTACATTACATCATTAAACGAAAAACTACTACAACAACATATTGTCTCCATAATCCACACTCATATCCCCACATAATATCCCTGCAGGTCATTCATAATTTACTTCTTCACTTCCTGGGAAAAATAAAACATAGAAAAGGGGTGAGCTCAAATGCCCAGTAAGGATAACAATATAGCGGAAACTTTCATAAATAAGAATAAACATTTAAGGCAATGTATAACTAAAACAAAAGCCTTTAAAACTTGAACTTTCAACATAGTATGGCATAAATAAAATGAAATAATGCCATTTACTTATTCACATGGTTATTCTACTAATCGAATAATCACATGAAAAATCAATAACCACTTTCATAATGATGGAATGCATAATGCTAAACTTTAATTACTTTTCAAGGCCTCGTCCCAAGACCTTGGGGCTAACTGTAACCGGAACCCAACCCGGAGTGCCTCTAATAACCGGACACCAACCCGGAGTGCCTCTAATAACCGGACACCAACCCGGAGTGCCTCTAATAACCGGACACCAACCCGGAGGGCTTACTTTTACCAGTCCCTAACCTGGAGGGCTTACTTTTACCAGTCCCCAACCTAGAGGGCTTACTTTAACCAGTCCCCAACCTGGAACATACTTGTCCAACACATTCATATGAAGTAAAGATTGAAATATAACATAAACATTCTTATTGGAACTAGCATACTAAATGTCAATACTTTCACCATAAACTATGAATGGTATAAAAATAGCACATCCACAGTCAAACATATCACAAAACCTTCAAAACAATATAGAAGTTTTGTATCATAATAAATCAACTTCAAATAATCTTAATACCCATCAAAGGATGTTGACATAGATGAAATCAAAATTCTTTTTAAAGAAATATCTCCTTTTATTTTGAAATCATTTAAGATCCCTATAAAATCAAACATTTTCTTTGAAAATAATCTTATAAGATTTTAAGGGAAGCTTTGACGATTTTATAACGGCGGAAAATAACCGCACCCGCCGTATAAGTTAAAAAAAACATTCTTATCTTAATTCTGTTGAAAAGGTTAAAAGCACCTTGTTTGGAAAACGACGGAAAGATTCCATTATAAACCTCTTATAAAAAGTCAAACAAGGGTATAAATGACTTTAACCCATATTCTTTTAAATATTAAAAATGTTTTGAAATACATTTTAAAGAAACATGGATGTGGATGATAACGAGATCTCAGTAGATTATTACATATAAACAACCTCGGATAATGAAGAGATTGTGAAATAACCCTTACCAGTTTGGTAACTTATGAAACATACAACCCATGAAAGAGGTATCATACAATGAATATGTAAGTACACATAAATTAGAGTGTATTACACAAAGAATATAATTATGGGCAGTACATACACCACACAAAAGGTAATGGTGGCAATATGGCATGAATCTCACGGGAATAAGGAGTGAGATGAAAACCCCTTACCACGTTAATCAACTGAGTCGTATGGCCAAAAGTTAATAACCACCAAATTATTTACAGAATAACATGAATATGATAATATATATCAAATGCCAGTACACAATACACCACTTTCAATAATTTAGTGGCGAATAATGGAAATCTCACGGAATTGAATGTGAGATAAGAAAAATCCCTTACCTTGTACATTTCCTTGGTTGGGGTAGGTTAACCTCCTGTATAATGGTGAAATAATTGTTATTAAATTATACAAGAATCATATACATTAATATGATATCATATATGATCTTTTAATATTGATTTGATAATAATATCTTAGTATTATCGCCGTTTCGGGTGTTAACTTACTCATTTTCTTTTATATGTTTTGTTACATAAGTCATGTTTGTTGTATCTTATTCATATCCAGAATGATATCAAGTCCTTAAACATCATTTTTAAATCATTAAATGATAATTATACTTGAATGGATACGATGGAGAATGAATCTCATCGCGTTCGTGGAGACGGTAGTCCGTACGTACGCACGAACGCTACTTCCATTTAATTTTTATTTTAAAATAATCGAATCCAAATGATACATAGGTATATTACTATTCCAGTATAATATAATATTTTATATATGTTACTTAAGTTCATTAACACCATCCTTTATACGTTCCATGTGTGGTATGAACGAGTCATATCATTTTAAGGGGGCGGTAGTCCGCACTTCCTCAAATGAAAGTATCGTATGTATATACAACATGAAACGAATAATGGTATGAAATAAAATGGAATTACAGAAGCTTATATATAAAATATATATCATTAATATCATATTTAATTATAGTGCCATCATAATGGCCACCATGAGAGGCGGTAAGATGTATTTGAACAATCATCGTTTCGTGAGGCGTTAGTTTGCCATCCACAGAAACATTATGTTCATCATCCATTAGATGGAGTTGTGTGTATGTGTAGTTTTAATCCTTCTTATAACAACATCCTAGTATATTGAGGATACTGGTGTTGTTACAAAAGAAAGGAAATAAAAAGAATTTGGGGGTTGGAGAAGCAAAATAAAGGAAAATAATTTAAGAGAAATCGTTACCTTTAATTTAGGTAACTCACTTTGGTTGGAACCAAAGGACTTATTGAAATGATTTCTGCCTAATGGGAAGCTTTAAGGAGGAGGAGAGGGATGTGGTGAGCTTAGTTGGGCAGAGTTTGGACGAGCCAAGTGTCTTTAGTGGTGTGAGGAATGAGTAGAAGTGGTCTCCTTTTATAAGGGAGAGGAGGGGCTCTTTAGGAAAGAGTGAAAGTATTACTTTATAATATAATTATATTAGGTTTATAATGGTCCAAAAATCATTGAGGTCGAAGATAATATGACTCCTATTCTAAATAACATCAACCAATAAGAATTGGACAGGTTTTAGATAATATTTTAATCATTATAATCTTATTTATTTAAATGATTTATTAATGAGGTAAACATTGCATCATTATTGTGTCATTAATAATTTAAATTATATGATGTCTAAAAATTATAAATAAAATATCATTATGTAGTAAATCTTGTTAGATTTCTAATGAATATTTATAATCGAAAATCCAACATGTATAACCCTATGTAAAAATTGTTCTTCTAAAAGATGTAAGCTTATGCCATTTTTATTTTTATTTTAACTTTATTAATATAAAGTGTCCCTACCACATACAAGTGGATCCAAGGGGTCCCCAAATTGACCCAAGGATGCTCATGGTCGGGTATGTGTCCACCAATAAGGTTAGGACATGTTTTAGGTTAATTTTGTATTATTATAATATTATATTTTAACCCTTATTTACCAGATTTACCCTTAACCATGGTAAATAAAATATTTACCACAGTAATTATTCAAAATGTCTAAAAATAAAAGTTACCTATTTACACAATTTGGACATCCTGATTCCAAATATGGAATCCATTTCTCTAAATTCAAAACACAGAAGTGGCAGAAATTAATTTAAAATTAATTCCCGCTGTCAAAACAAAAAGCGTGTTTTTAAGACGTAATAACTATCAAAAGATTGACACTTGTTTATGTTCAGTTTAATTGTAAAATTATGTACAATGACCAACATTATATTAAATGGTAAAAATATATTATAAATATACTTTAAAACCACTCAAATTCATAATTTATCACTATTAATTATTTTGATTAAAAAAGTTGTTTTTAATTAAAATTTAGTAATTTTCACTATTCATCAAAATATGAAAGTTATCCGAAATGTACCAAAATATCACCTTAGGATAAATTCGATATTACGAATCCAAAAATGAAGTCCATTTTCAAATATAAAATATATATAATTTCAAAAAGTAGGTATTACTATTCATAGCGGCTAGTTTGATTGGTTACGGTGTGTTAGAACTCGGTGTTGCGTACAACACACGCTAGCGTACCGTGGAAGCTTGGGATGTTTCATTTTAAAATTTTGATGTCCCCATTTAGTCAAAAAGTTTAAAATATAGTATCTAAAAAGGGTTCACTATTAAAATTTGGTAAAAGTGAAATACTGAAAATGAATTTGTTCTTACATTATGTCTAAGAAACTCATAATATGGATTCTAAAATTATAAGGATTATATAAAGTTTAAAAATTAGTTGGCACTATTCATAACTTCTTTTGAACAGCTTGTTTGGTAAGTCATGGTGCGATTGAACTTGGTGTTGTGTGTAGTGAAAGTTATTGAATTATTTTGAAGAAATAACACACTATAAAATCTTGGGGTGTTACATTCTCCCCTCCTTCAATAAATTGCGTCCTCGCAATTTGAAATTGTTCTTCGAAAATAAAAGGTTGAAAATAGAAAATATCTTTGTGGGAAAACCCACATCGGAAATTGGGTTACTAAAATTTAGTCTTAATATGAGGAAAAGAGAAATGAAAGGATCACCACCAAATTATGATCTCTATTAGGAGAACATTGGTGGCAATTATAGACATATAATTGGAGGAAAAACGTAAATATTTATAGGTAGTGATTGAGGTCATCAATCACAAACAAGTATAAAATTGAGGTCCTTAAACTCATCAATCTATGATGATTTGAAGTACCATCAGTTCAACAAAATATAGGGTATTGGGATAACACATTTTTGACGTTTCAAAATATCTTAGTTGAAATCCCACATCGAAAAATGAATTAATGATGCCTCTATTTAAAATAAAGAGTGGAAAGTATGAAGATTACCGAAAATAACACATACTAGGGTTCCATGTAGGAAAATATAGATATGGAGGAGAAATCTAACCATCAATTATCTGATGGAGAGTGGTAGAGAACATGGCTATGAAAAGGCCAACAATCCCAAGGCCATAAATTAGTGATGATTTAAGGTACCATCTAGGAAAACATTTTTGTTCTAAGTTCCTTTTATTAATGTTGAGGAATTTATTTATGAGATTGGATAAGATCATAAGGAGATATACTTACTTTATAATTAGAGTTTTATCCATTAATAAGTTTCTACCACAAACTCATCTATCACTCTAAAAGATAATAGAATGTAATTTTTTTTTATTTATACTATTCGTACAGGGTTCCAAAATAAATGAATTTATAATTCATCTACCAGATCTTTAAAAAAAACAACATTATTTAATCCAGGACATCTTGTGGGCCAGTGGTAGGTGATACACCCTTGTCGCCCTTCGGTTGCAGGTTCAAGTCTCGCAGCCTTGCCGGACGCGACGGGTTGCCGCCCGACCTCCGGGTTTTCCTTTTATGGTAATCCAAAATAATCCAAACTAGAACTATCCAAAATACTTCTGTCCAAACTCACAGTCCAACATTTATAAGGAAGGTAAACATAATATAGATCCTTTTTACCCCACAATAGCATATGAATACCTTCATCTTGTATTATTTTAATAAACTGAAACATCTTGAATTACCATATTCCTTATTGATTACATTCATGCTCCCCTACTCCATATAGAATGCTGGATATACATCATCAATCCAAAAATGTTTTAAACCCCAACAATGATGGAATATACAAATCATTAATCAGTTTCAATGTAGTCAAGAATATCCAATATAATTTATCCAAAACAATCATGTATTATTCCAAAATTACTACCTCAGTATCAGAACTATATTATGGTTTATCATTCTCTCACCCATATATTTTCCAAAAATTATCCTGCTATTGAGTCACTTTTCTTTGTTCCACACAATCTCAAGTCCTTAATGAAATAGTACTGCAGTACAATCCTTATATACTCCATAATTATTATAACAAGTACATTGTTGATACAACACTCAATTGACATAATCAACATAAGAACTCTAATCATTCCTCTTCATCTGTGGTAGTATCATAACATGATTATTATCCAATAACATCATTTGCGGCATAGTCTGATGACTGGGACATAGGTTCGCGTAGTGTCCAAACTCCTTGCAAATGAAGCATTGTACATTTGAAACCATTTTCTTACCCTTGCAGTCACGTACTTTTTGCCCTTTTCCTCCACACTTATAACAAACTCCCATTCCTTTCAGGCAAGTTCCAGGGTGTTTCTTTCCACAGTTACCACATATGGGAAAATTCTTCTTTTCCCTCTTCCCTTTATCCATCTTTCTCTCTTCCATCCTTTTCTTCTCTTGATTCCCTTCAAAGCCATAGGACTCAGTAAACTCTTTACTTATCTTATCAACACATGATATTATTTCTTCATATGATGATAATACATGGGAGACTATTTCTCTTATAAATTCTAGCTTAAGACCATGAGAGATATGATCCTTCCTTCTCTTTGAATCATGTGCATTTCTGGAGTTATCCTTCCTTCTACTGGGCGCCATTTTTAAACAATGGCATAAACTAGATTAGTTTATGAATCAAAATACATAATCCCATACTTATAAAACACTTAACATAAATTGAACTATTTATGGATATAATCCATAATCATAAAAATGTTTTCTTTGAGGAAGTATATACTCATAAACCCTTCATAATGATTTGTAAAGAAAATGAGAGTTATCCTAAGCATATCCCCCGGGAGTGTCATAACCAAGAGTGCAGCAAGGCCCGTTGTCGTGCACCAGTTCCCGTTCGAGTCTAGCTCAAAGCGGTGTTTTCAGGTTTTACCCCTAGGTACATCTGTGCCAGAGCCGCCTCTACCTGCTCGTATCCAGACAGGGATGTATTGCTCGTAAAACTCACAAAATCTCTACAATACCAAAATTCTAGGAAGTTCTTCTATACTAATCCTCAAAGTTCATCTTAGGTCTACGTGCTCTAATCAGAGTTTATCTAAATCTAGCTTCCAAGGTTTGTACTAAACTTCCTCTGATACCAACTGTAACGCCCCGACCCCAGCTACCCAGAGTCGGTGCATTACTTCATAACATTGGCATGATCACAAGAAGATCAAATCTCGAAAGACCGATTGGTTTAGTAGCCTTGGAAACACTAGATATATTCATAAGGTTTACATTACATCATTAAACGAAAAACTACTACAACAACATATTGTCTCCATAATCCACACTCATATCCCCACATAATATCCCTGCAGGTCATTCATAATTTACTTCTTCACTTCCTGGGAAAAATAAAACATAGAAAAGGGGTGAGCTCAAATGCACAGTAAGGATAACAATATACTGGAAACTTTCATAAATAAGAATAAACATTTAAGGCAATGTATAACTAAAACAAAAGCCTTTAAAACTTGAACTTTCAACATAGTATGGCATAAATAAAATGAAATAATGCCATTTACTTATTCACATGGTTATTCTACTAATCGAATAATCACATGAAAAATCAATAACCACTTTCATAATGATGGAATGCATAATTCTAAACTTTAATTACTTTTCAAGGCCTCGTCCCAAGACCTTGGGGCTAACTGTAACCGGAACCCAACCCGGAGTGCCTCTAATAACCGGACACCAACCCGGAGTGCCTCTAATAACCGGACACCAACCCGGAGTGCCTCTAATAACCGGACACCAACCCGGAGGGCTTACTTTTACCAGTCCCTAACCTGGAGGGCTTACTTTTACCAGTCCCCAACCTGGAGGGCTTACTTTAACCAGTCCCCAACCTGGAACATACTTGTCCAACACATTCATATGAAGTAAAGATTGAAATATAACATAAACATTCTTATTGGAACTAGCATACGAAATGTCAATACTTTCACCATAAACTATGAATGGTATAAAAATAGCACATCCACAGTCAAACATATCACAAAACCTTCAAAACAATATAGAAGTTTTGTATCATAATAAATCAACTTCAAATAATCTTAATACCCATCAAAGGATGTTGACATAGATGAAATCAAAATTCTTTTTAAAGAAATATCTCCTTTTATTTTGAAATCATTTAAGATCCCTATAAAATCAAACATTTTCATTGAAAATAATCTTATAAGCTTTTAAGGGAAGCTTTGACGATTTTATAACGGCGGAAAATAACCGCACCCGCCGTATAAGTTAAAAAAAACATTCTTATCTTAATTCTGTCGAAAAGGTTAAAAGCACCTTGTTTGGAAAACGACGGAAAGATTCCCTTATAAACCTCTTATAAAAAGTAAAACAAGGGTATAAATGACTTTAACCCATATTCTTTTAAATATTAAAAATGTTTTGAAATACATTTTAAAGAAACATGGATGTGGATGATAACGAGATCTCAGTAGATTATTAAGTATAAACAACCTCGGATAATGAAGAGATTGTGAAATAACCCTTACCAGTTTGGTAACTTATGAAACATACAACCCATGAAAGAGGTATCATACAATTAATATGTAAGTACACATAAATTAGAGTGTATTACACAAAGAATATAATTATGGGCAGTACATACACCACACAAAAGGTAATGGTGGCAATATGGCATGAATCTCACGGGAATAAGGAGTGAGATGAAAACCCCTTACCACGTTAATCAACTGAGTCGTATGGCCAAAAGTTAATAACAACCAAATTATTTACAGAATAACATGAATATGATAATATATATCAAATGCCAGTACACAATACACCACTTTCAATAATTTAGTGGCGAATAATGGAAATCTCAAGGAATTGAATGTGAGATAAGAAAAATCCCTTACCTTGTACATTTCCTTGGTTGGGGTAGGTTAACCTCCTGTATAATGGTGAAATAATTGTTATTAAATTATACAAGAATCATATACATTAATATGATATCATATATGATCTTTTAATATTGATTTGATAATAATATCTTAGTATTATCGCCGTTTCGGGTGTTAACTTACTCATTTTCTTTTATATGTTTTGTTACATAAGTCATGTTTGTTGTATCTTATTCATATCCAGAATGATATCAAGTCCTTAAACATCATTTTTAAATCATTAAATGATAATTATACTTGAATGGATACGATGGAGAATGAATCTCATCGCGTTCGTGGAGACGGTAGTCCGTACGTACGCACGAACGCTACTTCCATTTAATTTTTATTTTAAAAGAATCGAATCCAAATGATACATAGTTATATTACTATTACAGTATAATATAATATTTTATATATGTTACTTAAGTTCATTAACACCATCCTTTATACGTTCCATGTGTGGTATGAACGAGTCATATCATTTTAAGGGGGCGGTAGTCCGCACTTCCTCAAATGAAAGTATCGTATGTATATACAACATGAAACGAATAATGGTATGAAATAAAATGGAATTACAGAAGCTTATATATAAAATATATATCATTAATATCATATTTAATTACAGTGCCATCATAATGGCCACCATGAGAGGCGGTAAGATGTATTTGAACAATCATCGTTTCGTGAGGCGTTAGTTTGCCATCCACAGAAACATTATGTTCATCATCCATTAGATGGAGTTGTGTGTATGTGTAGTTTGAATCCTTATTATAACAACATCCTAGTATATTGAGGATACTGTTGTTGTTACAAAAGAAAGGAAATAAAAAGAGTTTGGGGGTTGGAGAAGCAAAATAAAGGAAAATAATTTAAGAGAAATCGTTACCTTTAATTTAGGTAACTCACTTTGGTTGGAACCAAAGGACTTCTTGAAATGATTTCTGCCTAAGGGGAAGCTTCAAGGAGGAGGAGAGGGATGTGGGGATCTTAGTTGGGCAGAGTTTGGACGATCCAAGTGGCTTGAGAGGTGTGAGGAATGAGTAGAAGTGGTCTCCTTTTATAAGGGAGAGGAGGGGCTCTTTAGGAAAGAGTTAAATTATTACTTTATAATATAATTATATTCGGTTTATAATGGTCCAAAAATCATTGAGGTCGAAGATAAGATGACTCATATTCTAAATAACATCAACCAATAAGAATTGGACAGGTTTTAGATAATATTTTAATCATTATAATCTTATTTATTTAAATGATTTATTAATGAGGTAAACATTGCATCATTATTGTGTCATTAATAATTTAAATTATTTGATGTCTAAAAATTATAAATAAAATATAATTATGTAGGAAATCTTTTTATCTTTCTAATGAATATTTATAATCGAAAATCCAACATGTATAACCCTATGTCAAAATTGTTCTTCTAAAAGATGTAAGCTTATGCCATTTTTATTTTTATTTTAACTTTATTAATATAAAGTGTCCCTACCACATACAAGTGGATCCAAGGGGTCCCAAAATTGACCCAAGGATGCTCATGGTCGGGTATGTGTCCACCAATAAGGTTAGGACACGTTTTAGGTTAATTTTGTATTATTATAATATTATTTTTTAACCCTTATTTACCAGATTTACCCTTAACCATGGTAAATAAAATATTTACCACAGTAATTATTCAAAATGTCTAAAAAAAAGTTACCTATTTACACAATTTGGACATCCTGATTCCAAATATGGAATCCATTTTTCTAAATTCAAAACACAGAAGTGGCAGAAATTAATTTAAAATTAATTCCCGCTGTCAAAACAAAAAGCGTGTTTTTAAGACGTAATAACTATCAAAAGATTGACACTTGTTTATGTTCAGTTTAATTGTAAAATTATGTACAATGACCAACATTATATTAAATGGTAAAAATATATTCTAAATATACTTTAAAACCACTCAAATTCATAATTTATCACTATTAATTATTTTGATTAAAAAAGTTGTTTTTAATTAAAATTTAGTAATTTTCACTATTCATCAAAATATGAAAGTTATCTGAAATGTACCAAAATATCACCTTAGGCTAAATTCGATATTCCGAATCCAAAAATGAAGTCCATTTTCAAATATAAAATATATATAATTTCAAAAAGTAGGTATTACTATTCATAGCGGCTATTTTTATTGGTTACGGTGTGTTAGAACTTGGTGTTGCGTACAACACACGCTAGCGTACCGTGGAAGCTTGGGATGTTTCATTTTAAATTTTTGATGTCCCCATTTAGTCAAAAAGTTTAAAATATAGTATCTAAAAATGGTTCACTATTAAAATTTGGTAAAAGTGAAATACTGAAAATGAATTTGTTCTTACATTATGTCTAAGAAACTCATAATATGGATTCTAAAATTATAAGGATTATATAAAGTTTAAAAGTTAGTTGACACTATTCATAACCTCTTTTGAATAGCTTGTTTGGTAAGTCATGGTGCGATTGAACTTGGTGTTGTGTGTAGTGAAAGTTATTGAATTATTTTGAAGAAATAACACACTATAAAATCTTGGGGTGTTACAGGAACCTCCATAAAAGTTTCCCCATCGTCGATATCCATCTCGTCATTGTCGATGACGTGGGATGGGTCATGCAGGTATCTCATTGGCTGGGATACGTGGAAGATGTCGTGCACCCGGTGCAACTGAGGTTGAAGATCTAAGAGGTAAGCCACCTCACCAACTCTGCTGAGGACCTGGGAGGGTATAATGAATCTCAGAGAGAACTTACCACCTCGGCCAAATAATCACAAACCTCATCGAGGTGAGACCCTTAGAAAGACGTGGTCACCATCCTCGAACTCCATAGGTATCTTTCTCCTATCGGTATACAACTTCTTCTTACTTTGTGCAGTCTTCATCCACTCCTAGATGATTTTCACCTTCTCCATGGTATCCCGTACCATCTCTAGTCCAACTAGTGTTGACTCCCCTGGGTCAGTCCAGCACAAATGTGTTCTGTAAGGTCGCTCGTACAGCACCTCAAAAGGTTCCATCCCAATCGTGGAGTGATAAATATTTTTGTATGAATACTCCACCAAATCCAAGTGATCCTCCCAACTATGACTGATGTTAAGGATGATTTCACTTATCATGTCCTCAAGGGTCTGAATAGTCCGCTCAGTCTGGCCATCTGTCTAGGGATGGAAGGCGGTGCTCAATCAAAGTTGTGCCTCAAAAGCCTTCTGAAACCCCTTCCATAGCCAAGAATGAAAACGTTCATCACGATTGGAGACAATCATCGAGGTTACTCAATGTAACCGCACAATATCTTGTACATAGAGGCGTCCCATGCTATCTACTGAACCTAGCTCTCTGGTCGGTAGAAAGTGGGCCGAATTTGTGAGTCAGTCGACGATCACCCAAATTTAGTCATGACTCAGGGATATACATAGAATTCATGTAACTAATTCCATGGATATCCCATCCCACTTTCACTCTGGGACCTCTAATGGCTGTACCAAGCCTTCTGGTAACTGATGCTCCGCCTTCACTTGCGGACAAGTGAGGCACTAAGAGACTAACATTGGTACTCCTTTATTCATTCCCACCCACTAGTATTGTAGTCAAAGATCCTAGTACATCTTTTCCACTAATGGATGTACCGCTAGAGGGGATGTGTTGCACTCCCTCAGCACTTCCTCTTGAAGTGACACTGGTACCATTGTACGTCCTATGAAGAGAATGATGTGCTTCCCACCATCATAAAATCTATCATGTGCATGTGCTGAGCATATCTGAGCACGTTGAGCCTCATATTAAGCGTCCCCACACTGTGCCTCCCTGACTCCATGATGAAGTGGGGGAGTAACTGTACAAGACTGTAGAAAAGAAGATCCATCTAGATCCACAAAGGATATGTAAATCAGCCAGCTACTCTATCGCCTCGCCTAGCACCTGAATACTATATCTCTTACTGAGTGCATCTACTACAAAATTCCCCTTTCCAGGAGTATAGACTATCTCTATGACATAGTCTTGGAGGAACTCAAGACAACGTCGATGTCTCAGGTTTAGGTCCTTCTGAGAGAAGATATACCTGAGAATCTTGTGATCTGAGTTGACCGTAAAATGTTCGCCCATTAAGTAATGCCCCCACATCTTCAAGGCGAAGACCACTGCTGCTAACTCTAGGTCATGGGTATCATATTTCTTCTCTTGATGTCTCAGCTGTTGAGAACCATATTCAATCATCGCTCGATCCTACTTCAGGACACATCTGATCATGTTCCCTAATGCGTCGCAGTAGATTACGTACCCTACGCCCTCCTCTAGAAGCCTAAAGATGGGGGGGCCCTAGTCAGACTCAGCCTCAGCCTCTGAAAACTCTGTTGGCATCTCTCCGACCACATTAATGTTTTCCCCTTCTTTGTCAATGATGAATGTGGTGCTACAACTCTAGAGAAATCTGTCACAAGCCTCCGGTAGTATCTATCCAAACCCAGGAAACTTCGTATCTCCGTCATACTCATAGGTGGATCCCAAGCATGTACCGCCTCAATCTTCACTAGATAAAATGAAAATCCAGCCTCTGAGATGATATTTCCTAGAAATTGATCCTATGGGATCCCGAACAGGCACTTCGAGAGATTACCATAAAGATGGTGCTCTCAGAGTGTGTCCAGTAATACTTGAAAATGGTAGGCATGCTCCTCCTCAATAGTCTAGTAGATAAGAATTTCATCGATAAAGACTACAACAAAGCAATCAAGGTATGGCTGGAATATCTAGTTCATGAATCTCATGAACACTGCTGCAATTTTTGTCACGCCGAATGGAATAACCTAGAACTTGTAATGGCCATAATGACATCTTAAATATGTCTTCTGCACATCCTTGTCTCGTACTCTATTCTCGGGAAAGCCTGATCTGAGGTCTATCTTTTAGAACCATCATGCTTTCTTTAGCTGATCAAAAAGGTCTTCAATCCTCGAGAGTGGGTACTTGTTCTTCATAGTCACCTGGTTCAGGTGCCGATAGTCAATACAATGTCTCAAGCTCTCATCTGCCTTCTTGGTGAACAAAATTGGGGCTGCCCAAGGAGAGTCATTGGGATGAATGAATCCCTTCCCCTGCAAGTCCTGTAGCTATACATGACTCTCACAAGGCTCTGTGGGAGCCATCCAATATGTTTAAGTAGATATCTGTCTCATTTTGGGGTACAGGTCAATGTAAAAGACCACCTCTCTACGATGAGGAAGGCCCAAAACATTATCAGGGAAGACATCCACATATTGTTCCACTATTATAGGATAACTCAGACTCTCCACATCAACCAATCTGAGGGTAAGGATAGCCAATTGATGAGTGATTGGATGCACTCTCCTCTGGGTATGTCAATCCTATGCTGCATAGGCTCTCTTCTCACCGGTGAAGGTAAACCTAGTCCCATCTGAGAGGTCCTTTGACTATTTGCTGATCATCCGTACGGCAGGTCTGATAGTCACGAGCCATGTGACCCTGCCCACCGCATGTGTAACATTGCCCACTCCTGGAATGACTGGTTCTGCCTCATGATCCCTGCACAACTGATTCTGAATCATACGGTCGTCCGCCGGTAGGTCTGGTCCTCTTGGACCTCTGAGACATCTATCTACTGCCAGCTTCAGAAGACTCCACTACATGATGACTGATGGTGGGTCTCGCTACTGGTTACTGCTCAGCAAGAAAACTCTCCACTAAGAGGGCTCACTCTAAAACCCCCACCTGCGTTGGGATGATGAGTGAGATAATAGAAGCCCTGATCTCTTGCCTGAGTCCCTACTCAAAGGTCTATGCCCTGAATACTAATCTATAGTCATGCTGCCCTGCTGCAGATGAATCTGGTCCTGTATGTGCACTGTGTGAAGAGGCGCATGGGAAAACTCTGCCCGACACAGGCTCTCGAAGTCTTCCTAGAGAAGAGTCACCTTATCGTGAACATGGAGAATCATGTTCCACCATCTTCCTACTACTTCTTATAGAAGTCTGGTGAAAAATATCACCACGATATCAGCTGGTGTCCCGAACAGTCTAAAAACTCTCACTACATCCTCCTTCCAATCCTCAGCTACATGTGGGTTCGTCTCTCCGCTGAACCAGGGTGGCCTCTTGCACTGGAACTCATGTAATTCACTCAAGTGGCATGCACCCTCTACTGTGGGGGATGGTGGAATCAGTGGCCCAATGGGTAATGGTTCTACTGGTGCTTCCACTGGTGCCACTACTGGAGGAGGTCCCTCTACTGAAGCCTCATCTCTAGGAGGGATATCAGTGCGTAATACTCTCGAAACCCAAGCCGGTTGTCTACATGGAGGAATCCTGAAAAGAAACAGGTGTTCCACGGTCAATAAGTTATACTTGGTGATATGACTCAAGAGATCACAAAGAATACACTTGGAAACACACATTCAATCAGTGTTTTCATGCACAGAGTCAGAAATCAGAAGTCAGGGTCCTAGTGTATGGATACATTGGCCACCGCACCAACACCAGATTCCCTAAACTAATAACCACACTCACTAAACATAACACTATTATCATTAGAAAGTTCAGAGTCCAATGTTCTATGGTAGAACCGACTCCGTTGATACCAATTTGTCTTGATCCATCCCATGGGGCCCGTTCCATGACTACCCCAAGCCCGCCTTCCATAGGCCAGGTGCTGGCGACTTGCACCGAATGTGTATTCCCTAAAACTAGGAAGGCATTGTCTTTTTAACCTATAAGAACATGAAGCTAACCACACAGAAAGATACAAACTCAAGTAAACTATATAGTAAACAGAGTGAGTGCAGTAAGTAAAAGGGTCCAGAATACAATCCCAACTATAAAGAACAAGTATAACTGAAATACAATAAAACTGAAAAAATAGAAAGATAGATATCGGGTCTTCCTCTGAGATTCCTACCTAAAGGGTAGGTATAGATCACCTCCTCACCACTCAACGTCTTTTTGTCTCCTCCACGTACCGAAACTCCATATGGTCCACCTATGGGCACCATCCAGTCCTAATACCCTTATCCTCAGTCACCAATGTTTGTCGTCTACACCAAACACAATAAGGTGACGGCATATCCTGTGCACATGTGATTATAACAATACTCAGTAGGGTCCCCGAGAACCTCAAGGTCTCACTAAATTCACAGAGGATAAACCACAAAGCATGAAATCAAATATCAACCCCACTTAGGTATATGCCCATATATATACCTAATTTATCAAGCAAACTAATCTCAATCATGAGGAAAGCACAGAGTCCAACTCCAAATCCCCAAGCTCAACTGTTCTACAAAGGAAGGAATACCACAAAGGCAAGTACCACACAGGTACGCCACACCGAAGAATACCACCAAGGTATTACCATGAATGAAAGTACCACACTATTACGGACTTAGCTCACACCAGGTATATCTTAGGTATAGTGGTAGAGACGATTAGATATAACCACTAAATCATCTTACTATTTTAAGAGGTAGACCCACACAGGATCACTCAGTGCTGACCCCCACAGGATCGCTCCTTGTAGACCCACATAGGATCTCTAGGTGCTAACTCACATAGGATCACTCGGTGTGGATGCACATAGGATCGCTTGGTGCTGACCCACAGAGGATCTCTCGGTGTGGACCCACAATAGGATCACTCTTCATTCTTCTCATCACAGCCAGTTACTGGGTTCCTACACTAGTCTTTCTTATCTCTGGGAGGGTCCGCTCTACAATCCACTAGTCAATACTCAAACTTCCCTGATGTCCCATGAAGAAGTATCTCAATGGACCGCCATTTCTAAGGTGTATCTATGTAACAGACGGCGAGTCATTCGGACGCCCGATCTGTGTGTTATTAGCCTTTTAGTCCCGGGGGCCTGGTTGGATTCGTGCTTGATCCATCCTAACCATTCCCCAAATTTGTCCAAAATTTAAGTGGGGTATTCCAATGGGACCCCCTTGATCCATTTTTTCGGGCTCCACTGACGGTTCGTCCAACGGATGTCCTATTCCAAAGATATGGCCGAAAGAGCGTAAATGGGTCGTAGTGGGTCTGGGTCTGGTCCGACCCGATCAGACCGACCCAGCCCGCGCTGGGTGGCCCGTACCATGCTCGGTGGCCCATCCTACGAGGACCGCGAGGGGGCTGAAAAGGCTACGTGATGAACGGAGGTTATGAGGGGTCCACGAAGGGCCGCTGGAGGCGCGGCGAAACGCAGGCAGCTCAGTGAGGCCACCGGTGTCGCAGGGCTGCGTGAGGCCGCGGGTGCTGCTGCATGGCGTGGAGCCACGGATGCCGCGGGGGTGGTGTGGAGGGCCGTGACAATGCGGTGTCCATAGACGGTGAAGCCGCAGGTGGCGACGGCCACGAACGGTTGAGCCGCGAGAGGCGTTGTCCACGAACGGCGGAGGCCACAAGGCGGCGGTCCGTCATGGCTGGTCGTGCAGTGTGGTCATGCACTGTGTCTTTGTCGATGGTCGACTTGATCGGTCACCCTCAATTATCATCTTAATTGTGGTTCTCTTATTCCATTGGTGCAAACCACCAGCACCAGTCGCCGATAGCAGTGCAAAGAACACACACAAAAGAAGAACGACGAAGGGGCCGGGCCATGTTTGTTTATCCCTCACCCTCCGCATTAGAGCGATAACAAGCAGTTCAAAAAATTGAATCATGAACATTTATGGAAGATATTTAAAAACATCAATCCCAACATACCTCATTAATGTCTATTCCCAATCCCACAATAGAAATAGAATGGGAGAACATGGGAACTGATAATCATATAGAAATTAACCCCTACCTAGGATTGTTCGTTGTCGACGATGTGGAGGGAAGGATGGTCGTCTATGAAATCCTACATTGGTTGCCTCCGCAAGGTGATTCCGAGGAAGAAGATGAAGTCAGTGTTCTTCGTTGAAGAAGCGTTCTTCATGGAAGAATTTCTTCATTGGAGTTCTTCATTGGAGGTAATTCTCCCACCAAGGAACTGCTTTGACAACCAAAAATCCTCCCAAAGAAGAGGATCCAATATAATTAAATTAAGAAGAAATAATGTTGTTACGCACACACACAAGATGGTAAAATTAATGTATATGTGTTGGAAAAATTAATTTGGATGAATTCAAGAGGCTCCTCCACATTAAAGAGGGAGTTAAGAGGTTTCCTCCCCCCATTATGAGGAATTCGGGTGGTCCCCACCATAGAGCTTTGAATTGGGGGTTTTAGAAGCTTGGGTGGTCCGCCCACAGAGAATTCAATTTTGAGGATATAACTCATGTGGTCCACACCTCCATAATATTCATAGGTGGGAGGTTTTAATAGAAATAAAATAATGTTTTATTTTATTTTATTTTTCATTTCAATGAAAAACCCCAAAAACTATCTTCCACCCTCAACCTACTACGGTTGAGGTGATGGTCTCCTTAAGTGAACATCGGCGCTGCAAGTTCAACAGTGCACTAGGATTTCAATTCCAAGAACCATTTCAAAAGTTATAAAAACCCACTCGTACGTTTAATGAACATACCCGAAGAGATGTTCTGAAATTCATTTAGATAAATCTAGGCCTCGGAATCACGCACTGTCAATTTTTGTTGACTCATAAAATTCCAATATATTTAAAAAAAGTTGCATGTAAATTCTTTTATTTTACAGTTTCTTCGTCAATCATAGATCCATAGGTGTTCATCATCATTAGTTGTAGAGGTTTATTTATCCATGCTCTGCCTAATGATTCTCCAGTGTTCCTAGGGATATATGACTAACCCTTAGGTTTCCCTATAAGAATTATTTTAAAAGAAATCATCATGGTGTTAATAAAATAATTTATCTTTAAATTATTTAATGATGATTATGTATTTTTTGGTTTTTCCCCAGAAGAACCGTTCCTACAAATGTTAAGTCATTCCTAGGGAGAACACCATATTAAAATCTCAATGGTGGTCTCATATTTCTAATCCTATTCTCCATTCATAAGTTATTATGATTTGAAAATAAAATAATTTTTATTGAAATTATTTTATTTACAGTTATGTCTAAAAATTATCATTCACTACCGGCCCGTACCAACTAAATTTTGGCCCCTCTTAAGGAAAAGACGCTGTATTGAATGCAATGGTGACCTCAGATATTTGATCTGAGAATATTTTTAAGAGTTATTTCACTATTTTAGGAAAATTGTTCACGTGTTCTATTAAAAATATGACATTTTTTAACGTACGCTTCTAGAAACTCTAGGCCTCCGAATCGCATGTCATCTTAGCACCTGGTCTATTAATTATTTAAAATAGTTTAAAAAAATGAAAAATCCAAGTCATTTAATTCTCCACACCTTATTTATTTATGTCCCCAAAACTGAATCCAATGTCTACCCAAACAGATGAGCATAATGATCACAAAATTGGGCCACTTTCTACATGTTGTCTTCTAGAGATTCATGTACTGACACCATACGTGCACTCAAAGAATCGATCACCTAAGAAGAATCCTCAAAATCCTAGCCAAAAATTTAGCATGGAATCCCATAGAATTCCCTCCATAAACTGAATAGTCCACTTAGTCTAGTTGTCCATCTATGGGTGAAAAGATATGATCAAGTGTAGTGGCGTCCCAAATACCTCCCAAAATCCCTTCGACAATTAGGAATTCTGGTGATCCTCACACTCTAAAACTATCCTTGATCTGACTCTATGTATTTGAACTATCTCATGTACATAGTGGAATCCCAATCTCTCTATTGAACTCTCTCCATGAATCTGTAGGAAGTGGGGTGACTTGGTGAGTCGGTCAATGATCACCCCGATGGTATTGTGCCCCTTGGACATCCATGGTAAAACCCTCACAAATCTCATTGATATCCCTCCCCACTTCCTCTCTAGGACCTCTAGGGGTTTCTTCAATCCTACAGGAACCTAGTGTTTTTCCTCAACATGGTGTCAAGTGAGTCATCTAGAAACAAACTATGTAACTACCTTCTTCATCCCCAGCCACCATAACTGTTATCGGAGGTCATGATACATCACTTCCACTCCTGAATGTACCACCAAAGGGGATGCATGGAACTCCCCCAAGTCCACCTCCAACAATGTCACCGGTACTACTATATGTCTTATGAAGAGAACAACATGCTCCCTACCTTTTGAATATTTGTAAAGGTCATTCCATGTGGACATCGGAGCATGTAAAGTCTCACAAACAATGCCTCCATGATATACCTCCCTAACCTGCTATAAGAGAGGAGGGGTAAGTACAATCGACTGGAGGTATGTTTGACCATCTCCATCCACGAAGGATATCTATAATGCTGATAACTTCTCTAATTCCTCATTCAGTAGCTGCGAACACAATCTCTTGCTGAGAGCATCTACCACTACATTCCCCTTCCTAGGAGTATAGACAATCTCAATTTATAATCCTGAAGTAACTCTAGCCATCACCAATATATTAGGTTCAAGTCCTTATGAATGATGATATAATTGAGACTCTTTTGGTCAGATTAGATGACATATTTCTCTCTAATAAGGTAGTTTCTCCTCATCATTAAGGTGAAGACTACTGCTGCAAACTCAAGATCATGGGTCACATGGTTCTATTCAATATTCCTCAAGTGGAATGATCCATAGACACTGAACTCTTACTATTCATGAGGACAAAAACATGCTTGGTCAATGATTCATTGTAGAATACCATTAAATCAATACCCTCCTTTAGTAATATCAAGGTAGGATCACTCATCAATCACTGCTTCAGCTGTTAAAAACTCTCCTCGAACATCCGTATTCACAAGAAAGGTTACCATATTCATGTCAAAGCTGTCAATGATTTTTATACTCTAAAAAAGTCAGCCACATACCTTTGATAGTTCCCAGAAAGCTCAAATAAACTATTCACCTCGGTAAAACCCTTGGGTGGATCCCATTCAAGGATCGCATTAATATACACAGGATCCATTATAACTCTATCCTCCGTAATGAAGTGTCCCAGAAAGGGGACCTCTCATATATATAAATGAAACTTCAAGAGATTCTCGTAAAGATGGTTCTCTCAGAGTATGTTCAAGACCATCCTAAAGTGTATCACGTGTTCTTCCTCGGATGCTGAACACACTAGGTTGTCATCAAGGATGACCAAGATGAACCAGTCCATGGAAGGCTATAAGATCCTATTCATGAGTCCCATGAAAACTATTGGGCCATTCATCATTCCAAATGAAATAATCATGTACTCGTAGTGGTCATTCCAACATCTGAAGGCTATCCTCAGTATATACACTTTTCATATATGAAGCTGGTTATAGGCAGACCTCAGGTCAATCTTTGAGAACCACCATTTTCCTTAAGATTATTGAATATGTTTTCCAACCTCGATAGTGGATACTTTTTATTAATTATCACCTTCTTTAGGCAGGGAAATTATACAAATAACCTTGATATCATGTCTTCCTTCCTTGAAAACAAAACTGGGGCCGCCCAAGTTGGGACACAGGTTCTCCTGAAGCCCTAAATCTACAAGTCTACCAGTTATACCCTAACATCATGAATCTCTACTAGATCCATCCAATTTGAAAGTGTGGATATTAGTTTCATTCCAACTTAAAGATCAATTCATATGTCAACATTTTTTTGGGGTGGTAGTCTTGGTACATCGTTAGGAAAATGACATCCACATTTTCAGCCACTACTGTAGGAAACTGAGGACTCATCTCATCACATATGTTGAGGGTTAGGGTAGACAACTAATGAGTGATCAGATGAACCCTCATATGTGTGAGTAAATCATATAGTTCATTTTTTCACTTTCTAAAAAATTAAAACCTAGTCCCATATCTATGGAAAAACCGCACTATGTGCCTAAAATAGTCAATCTGAGCATGACCTATGGATAACCAGTCCATATCGAGAATGAAATCGTAAGGACTTGATACCACCACCTAGATATCCCAAATGAAACTCTCACCCCCTATAGTAAGGTTAAATTTCCAAAACTAGTGTTTGATCATTGAATTCTACTCAGTAAGAGTCCCTACGCATAAGTATAAATTCAACAGTTCCACTAGATTCTCTAAGTCTCAAACAAGGATCATGGCAAGAAAATATTGGCAAACACCAGTGTCTAATAAAAATGCATCTAAGGTGTAAAATTCATAGATCATACCATTAACAATCCTTGGATACCTGGGGTCATAAGCCCCCATCTCTTGATGATGACCTCATCCCTATCCACCAGTTCCCTGAGCCCGTGGTGGACCACCTATGGGTGGTGGTGGTGGTACCTTAAACCTCTGAACACCTCCTGCAGCCCGACCTACTCATCTTCTATACCTACCTCGATATGGACCACCATGATCCTATCTCTACCTCCAAATCAGTGGTCCCTCGACTATATTCCTATCATCCAAATGGAGAGTCGGGCAATCTCAAGCAAGGTTTCCCTAACCACAGCATGAGTAACCCTGCTGGTCATTCAACTGACTCGCTCTACCCTAGGATCCCATTACCACAGATCTTGTATCTCAGCGCCATACCCTAGAGTGCTTGACCCACTTGGGTCACTTTGTCTATTGTCAGCTACCTACCACTGAAGGTTCAGATGTCTGGTTCCTACTGGTAGATACCATTTCTAGTGTCTGCAATCTCTCCATGAGAAGAGCTCTCCGTAGTACCGTAGTATGTGTAGGAATACTATGGGATATCATGGATTCCCTAATATCTTAGAGTATCCCCTACTAAATGGTCTGATACCTAAATAATGGGTCTCACAGTATATCCTTGGAATAGTGATGAAGATAATTAAACCTTGTTGTGTACTCCACCATAGTCTGACTACCCTACTGCAGATACAGGAGCCCTTGTATGTGCATTGAGAATAACATCATTGGAAAAAACACCTCCCTAAATAGGAAATAAACCTCTTCCCAAGATAAATTCATATCATCATGTATTTGGATCACTATGCTCTAAAATATACCCACTAATTCCTGAGGAAGACTCGCATCTTGAACTAACATCTGCTCGAAAGTTGTCCTCACAAGTTAGAAGACATGTGTAACTTCCTCTATCTATTTCTCAGTTATCTCAGGGTCTGGCTAACACCTAAATCTAAGAGGTCGCTTTTTATAGAACTCATACAATACTCTCAGTCTACGTGCATACTCTACAAATATCACTGGTAGTAAATAAGGCTCGATAGGTGGTGGTATCACTAGTATGCCTTCTGGAGGTGTTATCTCAGGTGTAGGGAGTACCTTCAGCACATGCCCCTATACTGATGCCTCATTTCTAAGAGTATCATCTTCATGATCATTCAATGGAATCCTAGATGGATGCTTGTGTGGTGCCATCCTAAAACCAATAAAGATGTACCCTATCTAATAGATTGTACCTCGTGAGCTAACTCAACAAGGACATGATGATAAAATCAAAATCCTATATGATGCATCTACCATTTATTATCCCTGCAACTAGTATTTTCATGTACCAATTTGAAATGTTGAATTCAGAGTCCTTGTGTATGTATAATATCATCCACCACACCAACACTGGATTCCCTATCCTAAAAGCTGAACATGAAACACTTAACACTGTTATCCCAAACCAATCCCACAGATCCTTGGTTCTGTAGGTAAAACTAATCACCATTGATACCATTATGTTAGTACCTGTCCTAGAGGGGCTAGTTCGGTGACTACCACAATCCCTCCTTTGATAGGCTACGAGGTGGAGACTAGAGGTGAGTAGGCATATCCACCAGATTGGAATCATTTTCCTAAGTACCTATACACATGCAAACATCTCCAACCCCAAAATTCTAATATATAAAAACACTCTATAAAAAAATCATGCATACAATATTATACCAACCATAGAGTATTACCACAGTAAAACTAGAATGTAAACATGGCCAGAATACAATCCCACCAAAAGAAAGTGTCTCCCAACGTGAATATATAATATCCTAAAACTCATTCAAAGAAAACCCAACCTGAAGGGTAGGTGTAGAATAGTTTTCCGAAGCTGAAGAAGCACACCCCATCTTCCAGATCACTCTAAGAACCACTTATTCTTTTTCCACCTAGTACTCTATCATTGCATCGATTTTTTTCACAATACAAGACCCATGCGGGAAATAGAAGTGTAGTGGTGAGTAATAAAATACTCAATAGAACACCCCAAAACCAAAAAGGAATACCACTAAGAAACGCACAAAGTAGATAAAAAATAAATACATGAATTATAAATCAAAATAAATACATGAAGTAGACCAAAAAGGATTACACAAAGTACGGTCAATATGGTCATCTCACAAAGGAAAATGTATAAAACATTGAGAGATATATTTTCAGTTGTATTCCATAAATCTCCAAGATTCCATGACTCAAGGAGTGTTTATGGTGCATGGATTGTCGATGCAGGATAGAGCATCGATGGCGCAAGGATCATCGATAGCGCACAGAGTTGCATGGTGCATGGAATGTCCATAACACCTAGAGTATTGATGGAACCCAGAGCATTCAAGGAGACCAAAGCATCAATTAAACATTGAGTGTCGATTGTAAAAAAAATTTGATGGTTCATAGAGAATAAGTGGTGCATAGAGTGTTGATGGAGTATGAACCATCCATGGGTCACGCAACCCCCAATTCATGTAGTCTATATGTCCCAGCTAGTCACAGAATTCCACTCATAGCATGCTTGGTTTGGGATAACCTACTCCTCAAGACATTAGGTCACATTCTATCTGTAAAAAGTCTTAGTTAGAGTATCTCAAAAGGAATGTGTCATATCAAGGTTTGCAACACCGCAAACATCTTGGCAAACAGACACATGTTCTGAATGTAACGACTGTTTTTATGAGAATGTCTAAACTGGTTCTTATACGAACTGTTGGATCTGTCCCGACCTGTCATCCGACCCAACCCACTATGGCCAAAATTATCTATCCCAAACCGATTTGTCAAGGCTCGACCGGGCTTGACCGGACTCCTCTGCCCCAACCAGCACGCGGTCTGATGCACCGTGTCCCTCCTCCTATTCAACCTGAGGCCACAACAGTTAATATGGTAGGTCACATTTTCCCATATCCCCCATGAAATATCAACGTCATGGGTTCTATGATGACTACCAATCATGTATGCAGTGGCCCTCGCCCCGTCCTCTATCAGTGTCACGGACCACGGCGCTGAGGGCTCCCTCTAACACAGTCGCACCTAGAAAGCATAATATTGTCGCCATCGCATGCCCTGCCAGTGCCCCATCCTATCATGATCCACCTATCCCAAAATGCAGTCGAGCCTCTACTGCCTCTAACACCATCCTACCATCTTCCAGCATGTCATCGTGTCATGCTCCCCCTAGACCGACCCCACGAGCTGCATCTTTTCCTTCCTACCAGCCACCACACCAGCAGTCTACCTCACACCATCATAAGCCTCATACTCTCCCAAACCTTACCATGCACTCATCAAACATTTTCAATTCCAATGTGGGGTAAAACCTTCAATCTAGTACAATTTATCCATGGATAAGGGCGCAAAAGTCCTTTGTCCGTATAGGGGATTCAATGGATAAGAACATACGAAGAACACAACAGATTGAGGGGGAGAGATAACGGACATGAACACCCAATGAATGAATATTGGCCTTTTTTTGTTTCAGAATTGATCCATCCATGTTATAAGGATAAACAAAGAATAAATCGACACATATATCTAAATACCCATTTCAAATCCCACAAAAAGTTATCGATCCTGCAAGAATGGACAAACAAAAGATCAACATGTTTTTGTTTTGGTCCACACTCGTCATTTTATTATAATAGGTAAAGGAAATCACAAAGAGGTCATGCTTCTGAACTCATGGTTGGATTATATTTTCACGAAGAATGGATTTCTGTGTCGTTTTTGATCATCGATCTGCCGAAGATAGCCATCGTTTGTCGAAGAGGTTTCTTTATCCAAGCTCTCACTAGAGATTCTACATCATTACTAGTGTAATGTGTCTATCCCTAAGATTTCTCCTTAAGGATTATATTTAATAAAATTATCCTTTCATCAATAAAATAATTTATCTTTAAATTATTTAATGAATATTATGTTCTTTTCGAGTTTTTTTCCTAGAAGACTCATGAAGACTAAATTTTCTCATGCCAAGGGAAGGCACCACATAAGGAACTAAAGAGTGTTCTTGTATTTCCAATATGAGTGTTCATTCATGAGTTATTAGGATTTTAATATAAAAAAATATTTAATTGTTTAATTTATTGCTTCATCCAAAACAATTTTTCACAGCTAGCCCATGTTGACTTATGTTAGGCCTCGCCTAAGGTAAATCCTCTTATTTGAACACAATGGTACACTCAGATTTATTATCTAGATCTCTTTTAGGAATTATTTTACAATTTCAATAAAATTTTGTGCACTTTCTATGAAAAAAATAAATTTTTCCAACAAATGGTTCAGAAAACACTGGGCCTCAAAATCGCATGTTGTCTCAACGCCTAGTCTCCGAACATTCCAAATAATAATTTTCCAAAATAAATTTAGGAAAATATAATTAATTAACCAATGCATATATAAAAACATTAGAATCATCAATATACTTTTATATTGTTATGTTAATGGTTATGCCTACACCTACACACACTTCCATCAAACATGTAACGAAATCACAATTTGTATGTTTAGAGAACTATCTCCTCATGAAACGATGCCATAATATGTTACTTTACAGCCTATTATGGTCAGAATTATGAGGGAAATAATATTTTAATATGATATATTTTATATTTATAATATATTTATACTTTTTGATTTATTATATAACACATACCTTCATTTTTTTCGTTTTGTTGAAATACGATATCATCATTTTTGGACATATGGAATATCTCCTCCTTAAAGCGATGTGATACGTTCAACCACTACATGCAATGTATTGATGATGGTTTTCATAAAAATAAATTATATAGGAGACATATTTTTGATATTCATGAAATAATTATATATTTGGATATATGACATATCGTTTTCTTCTTTCCATTTCACACATTGAAAAAGCGATAACATCATTCGTGGATGTGTGGACTACAACCTCCTCAAAGCGATGTCATTATTTCTTTTTCATCACCACATAACAAGAATAATATATGTATGAGTGTATATAATTAAATAATATGGTTATTATGATATAATGGCCATTATTAATGATAAATGTTACTTACCTTCCTTACATAATGATCATTAAAAAATTGGAAGGTTACTCAAGCGTACGTACAGCCTACTGTCTCCATGATCATAATGTTGGTTCATTTTTAAAAAAAATATTTGATGTATGATATTAAATTTATAGTTGATATTAATTTTAATAATTATTTCATCATTTATAGATGATGGACTATTTGGAATTCCCATAATAAATCTTGTATGGAAGGTACCATGAGTTATTTCTTAGGCCAGCATGTTCTATCCTAGAGCTTCATGGTTAATCTGGATTATTTAATGAATGATTTGAAAAAATATATCTCCATGAGTTAGATAATGTATGGAATTGTATCAATTATTTATATCAATATATTGGATTATTCAGGAAAATGAATTATTTGGAATCCCTATGGTGGTTGTTTTAAACTCAATATTAGTAGTTCTTACAGTCTTGGCAGCATGAGAGGCATCATCATTTTTCTGAACACAAGAGGCTTTGTGTTGATTAAAATTAGTGTATTTTATGAAACTTTTATTGCCTTATTTAATTTTCTATGTATCTACTCTATGGACTAAAATTATATTACTCCTCTAACATTACTCCCAATGATATTGAAACTGATTCTTCAATCATTGAGAACTCTCTTCCTTCTAGAAAAGAACCCCCTGTCTATTACCGCTTTTGTTTTAAGATGTAGGAACTAAATTTTTAGATCTACCCAGAACCACACTTGTATAGAAGGGAATTTTTTTCATATTTAATTTCCTCAAAAGGTGAACAAGTAACCCCCTTATTATTTATATTAATCTGGGTTCTCATCCTCCTAAAAGTGTTGCTTTTTTTCAGGTAGATCCCTTGGTCTCCACTCTTTCAGGCCAACATGACTTTTTGGTTTTACTTGATTTATTTTTCTTAATAAAATTCCTTACTTTGATTGTATTTAAATAGTATCCTTAGTGACCATAGTCGACTTATCAAAGTATGCTTTGTCAAATAAGATTATTATGGGAAAAACATACGACTTAATCATTATTGATTAAGTAATTGTATATAACATGTTTCAAATATAAATAAAAGTAATAAAAAATTTGTAAAAGTTTTAGAGGAAAATATATAACTAATGTACTTTTATTATTTTGGAATATAGAGTACAATCAAAGAAAATAAGACTCAAGGTATGAGATTATTGTCTCACTTTTACTTCCGTGAGGCATATGCAATAATCAGAAATTATTTATTTACTATGATGTATCTACTAGATATTTTGATATATTATATATTGAATTAGTTTATATTCATGGTATTGAAATGTTTTATTTTATTATAAGTTCTTTTTGGGTTTCTGATTTAGATGTTACAACAGTTGAAATGGGATTTTTTGTTTTACTTTTACTTTTTCGAAACTTATTCCATATTCAACACTTATTTTTTATAGCGTAGATACTTCCCATGAATGTATTTTATTATCTTTATGCATAAATTTATGGGTTTTTAAATATACATTGTTAGGATCTCCCTTTTATGGGTTTATAGTATCAATGTTACCAAATTGGTAAGGTACTTTGTAATAATTTTCCTTTTTTGAGACATTTTTTATATTGGAAACCTATCTACTTATACGATGTGTAAAAAAATTATCCATTGACCTTATATAAAATGAATTTACTTAAACTCATGATATTATAATTTTAATTTAATGTTAATCTGTCTTGGGGGTTTTGTTTCTAATGTTTTAATGTTGTAAGGGACACTTTTTAATGTTTAAGCATTATTTTCCTCAAGAATGTTTTAATGATATTTTAATGGTGTTTCCATTCATCAATGTCAATAAAATTTTTGTTACGTATCCTCCAATAAGGATATTTTATATTGATACCATCCTCGTTCTATTCTGGAATGATTAAGATGTTTTCAAATATTTTTTTTTGGAACCAATTTTTTTAAGGGTTAATCATGATTTTAAGAGACTTGTATAAAACCCAGTTCTTTTCCACGGGTTAATCATTTTTTTATGATTTTTATGATGAATTTTTTTATCCATTGTAATTGATCATTATAAGAAACTATGGATCCCGATATATATTATACGAAGGGTTGATCCCCATTATAACTCATGGGTGAGCCCGATATAGATTATACGAAGAGTTGAGTCTCATTTATGTTCACAAAAAATGGGTGATCTCGATATAGTTTATATGAAGGGTGATCCCCATTATAGAGCTCTGATGTATTTCGAATTGATGTTGGTCATATGGATTTTCCATTTTTATGATTGACATGTATGGAAGTCATCAACATAGTAATTCTATTTGAAAGAGTGAATTTTGTTAAGATATCCCAACATACCTCTATGTGTTATTTTTTACTTGCTATTAATTTATAATGTTTCTAATGATTGGTATTGACATCACACAACTCATGACTATTTATTTTGATGACTCTTTTCCTTTAGATGTTTTCATATTTTATTTTCCAATAATTGATGGGTATGAGTTCGTATATTATTCTCTCATGCACTTGGATTATGTCACCACTCCCTTATGCACTGTTACGCTCATTGATTAAATTTAATTGGTAATATATATGATTAACCTTACCTAGCATATAAGATCAACCTTCTTATGGTTCCTTTTCCCCAGTTTTTAAATAATTATGTCGAACATTCTATGTTTATATTGTATTTTACAATGATGATGTTTATCAACCAATGTGATATAAGAAAATATAGGTATAGAAGGAGATGATTTTCATCCCTATGAACCTCTTGATTATGATTCCAAGTTGATTTGAATTTTTTATGTATGTGTTTTTCCTAAATCAATAAATATGTAAACCTAAAAGGCCCTCTAGAATGTATGTGATACAAGATTACATTTTTAATTTGTAATGTTTAGATGAATATTTGGGGTCACATTTATCAACATCGTAGTAGATATTGTAAAAGTTATGGATTTTGACACATGATTCAGGAGTGCGGGTCATGGGATGTTATAGTATTTATCAATGGTTTGCTTGGATAATGTTGGAGATAAGGGTGTTTTTATATGATTTTATCATAGTGGTTATGGAAATATACATAATACTATTATATTAAAGTTCATCTCATCTTAAAAGAAAAGAAAACTCATTTAATTATTTTAAGTAGTGAATATATTGAGGTTATTAATGACCTTTTTGGAGACTTTTTTTGGGATTTGGTAATTTTAACATTTAGGATCAAAATGAAGTGTTTTTAGGGCTTTATTATTTTTCTTATTAAAATAAAAAGGAGGAAAAAATATATTCTTTGTGAAAACATAGAGAATTTGGCTAGGTGGTGGGGATTGAACCCTTGACTGAAGGATGATAAGGGTTTCGTACACTACCACTAGAAAACATGATATCCTAGTAGCATTAAATTTATTAAAAGTAATAATTATATTCATTATATAAACATATAGAATTTAATTTTAGGAATAATTTTTGATTTATCTTAGAGGAATATATGATATAGTCCTTGTAATCAATGGGTTTCAAAACATAGTCATGAAATGTTTGATGAATATTTAGTGTAGATATTTATATAAAAAATTAGTATAAAATTAGGGTATTATATTTAGATATTAATGTATCACGTGAATGTTTACTCATTTTTTGTAATTATATTTTGATGTACTATCAATTTTGGTTTTGGTTAATGTATAAAGATTGGTGGAATATCTTGACAATCCATTTTCAAGTGATGTGGTATTTAAATATTTTATTTTAATGGTTTAGGAATTAAAAATTCATCTATATTACTCATTATTTAGATAAAAAGATGAGATTTATTTTGAAAATGAAAAAAGGATGAAATTATACTCATCAGGTAAGTATATTTACTTTTTTCCTCACATGCTCTATATGGTAAGAGAATACTTTCACTTTAGGAAAGGATCTTGAAATAAAATGTTATCCTATTACAATTTTTTCTTATGATATCAATGACCTTTTCCACACCTATTTGGCTTGTGGTTTTTTAATTATTTACTTACTCTTGATAATGTTCTATATCACTATGTATTAGTCTATGATAATTAGTTTTCCCTAAGAAATATATCTTTTTATTTCATTCCAATGTTCTCCCTTTCTGTAATCTTATTTTTGGGAAATATATGTTCTAATTTAGGTATCCCAATTTATGTTTTAAAGATGATATTTTATTTAACTTTTTTATGATGTTATATTCTATAAAATAATTCCCTAAATGTTAATCATTTGATAACCAAGATGAATATTGAGGGTGAAATTCATTTTAAGGGGGGTAGGATGTAATGTCAAAAGATTTTATAAAATATATTATTTTAAATTAATTGAAATTATTTAATATATTTTGCTACACTAGATACATAGTTTATCATTCCTGACATGAAACACCATGTTTATCATGTCTTTCATGAAACATCTAATTCATTTTATGGCTTATGTTACATGTAAGGTGGAGTCTTACTGGAAAACAATATACTACTAATATTATTTATTTAATATAATAGGTATCACGTAGATGTTGAAATGTAGGAAATAAGTACAAGTAATTATGTTTTGAAATAATATTTTACATATTTTTAAAAATAAATTCAATGTTAATGAATTAATTATAAATTAAAATAACGAAAAATTGAATATAAAGAATGTATTTTTATGAAAACTATATTTAAGACCAAAATGGCATATTATCTCAATAAATTGAATTAATCAATATTAGTAACAAATAATAATGAAATTGATATTATATAATTATAATCCAATTTCATAAATTAATCCAATAATTTTGATAGGTTTAAGGTAATAAAAAGTCATATTTTAAGCTAAAAATATGTGATTTTTTTAAAATGTAGTTTTACCACATTTTAATAGTGCACCTATTTTAAATCTATTTTTTAATAAAAATAATTAATAGGGATAAATTATATTTTTTATTTTAATTAACGTATAATTAGATAGAATTTATATAATTTAATACAATTTAATAAATTTTATTCATTTTAATTATGATTTCATATATAAAAACATAGAAAATATTTAAACATTTTGACAATAATAAATTGTTTTGTCGTCCTGTCTGCAGGATTAACATTAAATTAAATGATCCAACATTTGTGATTTTAATTTTCAAAAATGGATTAAATATTTATAATAAGTACAATTCATAATGTCTAATAATTTCAACATAGTTTTTTATCAAAATTATTTTAGAAATTAATTAAAATTAATTAAAGCCATTGATGTATAAATTTGTTTACTTAGCGGTTAAGCCTTAATATTAACAGGTAAATGAAGTAAAAACTTGTCCAAACCCCATTTTATGTAAAATATTATACCATATATCCTCTTTTATAGTATTTTTGTCATTATTTTAGGCACATGTTGTCAGGGAGACCTCTCAATATTGTTTACCTTTTTATATTTACAAGAATTCCACTCCCCCTCCACTATAAAAAGGAACTCTCCATCCCCACTTAATCACACCTACCAGACATTTGGATCGTCCCAACCTAGGAAAAATAATATCCCAAAATTCATCATATAATACTATAAGAATCAAATTATGATGAGATTTATCCCATTAAGTCCTTTTGCGCATTCAAAAGGAGTTACCCAAAAAGGAGTTACAATTTTTTGACGACCACTTTTTTTTATTTATTTCTCCACCACTAATATTTTTTTATTCCAATATTATATAATATAATTATTATCCTAAATATACTAATATGTTTTATGTTAATTTTTCCACCTACACATACACAAAAATCCATCAAATCGATAATGAAATCACTGTTCTTTTGTACGGTGAACTACCATCTTGCAAAATGACGTCGTTTGTTTTTCCTTTACCATCATTTATGGTTTGTAATTATGAGGTCAACTCTATTTGTATATTATATATGCGAAATTTATTATGTATATATAATTTTTTAATTAATATATAACAAATTCCTTCTTTCATTCCATTTTATAGGAATATTATATCATTGGTTGTAGACGTGGTGACAATTTCCTCCACAATGTTATGTGATATGTTCACCCTTTACATTGAATGTATTAAGGATGGATTAAGAACAACATATAATAAAAATAAATATTTATCAAATTCATGGAATAATTATATATGTTTACATATAACACATCATTTTCTTCTTTCCATTTCATACATTGAAAAGGTTATAACGTCGTTCATGGACGTATGGACAACCGCCTCCTTGAAGCAATGTTATTATTCCTTTTTTATCACCACATGAATATATATATATATATATAAGTATATATAAAAAATTAATATGGTGATAATGATATAATTTTCATTCTATAATGATAAATTCTACAAACATTCATTCCATAATAATCCCAGAAAAATGGGAATGTTACTCATGTGTACATATGACCTTCCTTCTCCATGATCGTAACATTAGTTCATTTTTCATAAAACTATTTCATCTATGATTATAAAAGTAATATTTATGTGACAATGTGATTATTATTTCATTTTTATTATTTTGGAAATATTTAAATAGTTTCCCCCTTGACCGTAGTTGACCTATCAATGTTAGTTTTGACACATAAGTATAATATGGTAAAAACTTCTGACATAAGCATTATGGATTAATTAATTGAATATAACTTATTTATAAGTGAAATTAATGATTTAATATACTGTAAAAAGTATATAATTAAATTATATAATTAAAAAATAATATTATTCCGGGATATAGGGTACAATCATGACAAATTAGACTCAATGTATCAGATTCTTTTCTCAGTTTTACTTTCATGAGGCATACATCATAACCACCAATTATTATTTTTTTGGTTTATATAAATACCATTTTGATATATTATATCATTAATGAAATAATCTTAATGGTATTTGAATATTTTATTTTATGGTTATTAATTTTTGGTTTTATGATTCTGATGTTACTACAGTTGTATGGGGATTTAAAGTCTCACTTTTATTTTTGTGAAACCTATCCCATATACAAAACATACATTTATTTTTTGGTGGATATACATCCAATTAATATATTATATTATTATGATCCTTAAATTTATATGGTTACAAAAATAAATTTTAAGATATATCATTTAGATCCCAAAGGGGCATAGATACCCTGAGGGGGGTGAATCGGGGAATGGATATTCTTTAAAATTGTCTTCCTAGCCCACTGGATCTTGACCTGTTTATTACAAGGGTCACTTCTAGTGCAGTTATAATTATAATTTTGATAATGTCCTTTAGGATTTCATCTAATGAAAATTCATTAGATGTAATGCAATAAATCAAGCATAGGGACATAGATATTTCTACTTGGTTCACCCTTACTAGGATACATCCAAGGAGTATACAACGACAATGTGCCGATTGTGCCAAATTCACTAAGGCGCACTACCAGTAATGATTTTTGGGATAGATCCCTTATTTGTTGAGGCTCAGATCCATTAAAAGATTTAGGGTTTTCTCACTATATTCATAGGGGTCACTCCCTATGTCTCTTCCTTGGTCTCACTAATGGTGGGAAGGATCATCTTCTTCCATTTTCGTTTTTCACTACTCTTTGAATGGATCCACTCACAGTTTTTGCATATGTAGGCCCCTTCATTTCCATGAAATTATGTATCCTCAACTAAAGGTATATGATTTTTTGAATTTAATATTTCACCCATAGATGAATTAAAAATTTCATCATATAGTTCGGTTAGAAGAAATTACTTTCATGAAATTTGTTTGAGCTTTGTGTAGTTTTCTTCACTCCCTTGAGAACCACCTAGCTTCCTCCGCATACAATTTTCCATCCATGATGTACTCTACAATAGGTATGTTTCGAGGATCACCTCTCCTCTTGGAACTAACTATTCTCTATGTATCATCCCTTATTTATATACTATATCTACTTCCATGAATCCTCTCTCGTTAACAAACTACCACTACTTCAACAGACCATATCTCATCTGAGTTTCGGGTCATCCTCTACTGCATACTATATCTTCCCCCTCCTCTTAACTAATATTCCTCCTCTGCATATCTCTTCAATTGTGGGCTATAGTTCCCCCACAAAAACTGTCTGCATAATTGCTTCCATGTGATCCACTTTGTAGAATTCTCCCTCACAAACCTCTTTCAAACTTCAAAGAATTCCAGAAGAAAAGTTGTTTTCCTATGACAGACTGAAACTTATTTTTTTTATTTCCAAAAAAATTTAGGGAAAGTGAGAAACCATGGATCACAACCGCACAAGGACACAACTGACACAACCAACAGTAAAGATCCCCAGAACAACCAACAAGAACAACTAGCACAACCACTAATAATCATAAAAACCATACTCATCACCACACCCAACACATGAGTCCTCCACCGCAGTGGTTGATTCACATTCAGAATCTGTTTTACAATTCCTCCAAAGATTATCTCCTTGGACCAAGCTCCTCATTTGATCCGGAGAGCACTGCTTCGGGATCACTTGTATGGATATGTTTTCTTTTTTCAAAGCCATAATCAATCCACAATCATGCTTGGAAGATGCTCTGGTAATCGCCGGTCGTGGAAGATAAGACTAATCCTTCCTTTTTCTTCTTGGTAAAGCCAACAATGTTCCAACATCTTCATTCATCTTCATTTTCCCACATTGAACTATATCACTAAAGGATCGAGTGCCAAATTCACTCAGATTTTCTTTATCGCCCCCGGATGTATACCCTCTCCTTCCAAAATGAATCATTAACACAGGTTCCTTACATCCCTTGTCCTTTCCCTTCCTCGTTCCAAGTGTGTTTCCTTCAATCACCGAAAGACACCTAACCTCATCTACATTGGCATTAGTAGAGTTATTCCCTTCACCCTCTGCCACTGTATTAATACCCTCTTCTTTGCCATTCAAGATTTCAAAGTCCCGGCTGGGATGTTCTTCCACCAGCATAGAGGACTCCTCTCCCCCCCCTCCATACAGTTGATTCTGCTGGTGACCCTCATCCACACCTACAGGTAATAATTACACAATATTAGAGACCAAACCAACTTCCGAGAGACTATCAAACATGTTTCTCACCAGTAGAGGAGGTCTCACAGGTAGATCAGGACCTCCGTCTTCTCGGATCATGACTGAACTGGGAAACTCCATAGCAGTCACAACCCCTTCGCGATCAGCCAATTGTTCAATATCCCCTATAGTTCCATTCTTTTGAGGTTCTTCATTCCTCTCCTCACGAGAATTAGTGGCCTCCTTCCGTGAACACTTCCTGGAAGACCCTTCCAAATCTTGTCGCAACCTTCTAAATAATTCGGACACCGTTGGGTTGAGACCCAATGCTTCCTTCATCACAGGACTAAGGTCACGAGCTACAGGCTCCTTTCAAACTCCCTCCAAAGAATCCTGCTTCAACAGAGGTAGCGACTGCATCCCACTGTAACTTTCTGAACCATGCTCCCTCTGAATTGAAAACGCCCCCCAAAAAACTGTAGTTTCATTATCTTTTGTACCTTCCACCCTCATTTTTGATACCTAGGTTGACGGTATCCTTCCTCAAACCTCCAGAGAATGACCCAGAAGGTTACAAGACGAACAAAAATCAACCCATTTTTCATAAACGACCATTTGCTTACATATGTATTCTTCTCTGATGGTAATCCAACCATAATCAAAAGGAGTCCGGGAGGTATCAACTTCAACACAGACCGTTGGATTAACTGGGTGACATAATGCCTCCGTTCAGCTATCCACACATAAAAACCTCCCAACGAGGTTACCCAACATTCTGATAATAGAAGGATTTTGAAAAGGTAATGCAAGATTGGGAAATCTTACCCAAACCGCCACCGAGGGAGGATCATGATCCATACGAAAGTCGAATGACCAGTGCAAGAGGAATAAAGGAATCCCATTGCAGCTGCGAGGGGCTACCGACTAGGATTTGATAAGATCCTCCTCCGATTCGAACCGAATCATGATGTGGTGACTATCCAATAAACCAATAACTGCCCTTTCTTGGAGATCCCAAGATGAAAAAATGAACCTATCGAAGGTGTCAACAGAAGGCCTCCTCTGTTTGAAGCGAGCAATCAATGTGAGATTCAGACGCGCCGAGGACTCCGTGAACTCCGAAGTCAAAATCTGAAGTTCGGGAATTCCATCAAGAAGAGTCGGGACTTTGGGGATTATGGACACATTTGGAAATGGTGGAAGGAAATTAGGGTTGGAGAAGGGCCGAAAATTCAACCTTGTTCTACTCAGTGAAGACGGAGCTGCCTCCCCTACAAAGGGTAGAGGAGCCGGAGCTTTGAGCTCTGCCATCACTTCCAGGGGAAAGGCATCGGTAGGGTTTCTCTTGGGAGGCCCCCAAATATAGTGTATGGAAATGAAAATTTCTCTTCTTAATGTTTGGATTATCACTCTTTATAAGGGAAAATAGATCTAAAAATCCTCTAATACAAGATTTTACAAATCTTAAATGTGGTACCACCTTCACCACATAATGTTCATCTTCTATGAGCTGCAATATTCTTGTGAACCATTTTCCCTATGCTGCCCACGTACTGCATATCTTCATACGAAGTGGCCCAAATCACCATCAGGTTTTAACCAACAATGCCTTTACTAGATCCTCAAATCACTACCTCATTCTCATGAATGAAAAGACACCCTACATACCACAATCCTTTCTCATACTGTATGCCTCCACTATGAACTATTTCCTTCCCATGAACCATTCCCATATGTCATCTTCATCTTGCGCTTTGAAGTTCCCTTCCATTGTCGATTTCCTTCGACATTCTGTGTACCACTTTTACATTTGGCAAACCATGATTCATGGTCCATGCACCATTGCCCGTACATGGTACGTGGTTCATATCTCGTGATACGCAGTTCCCTTCCCTTTAAGATTTTATTATCCATTCTGCATCGTGTTCACTTCTATGTATAAATACTTCCATTTCCAAAAAAACACTCGATTTTAAGGAAAAAAATGAAAACCACTGGAAAATAGAGCCATCTTAAAAACCAATATTAGGTAAACATTAACGATACACATTAGTGGTCGTATGGATTTGTCAACAAACACAATCACACTCAAAATGTACCAAGAGGACACCTTGAGGGATTTTTTCCCAATAATATCCCCCTTTGGGTTTTTTGAAAATTCTTCTCAATTTGATATCTCATTTATGATTCTTCTATATTCTTCCAATATTCACTTATTGTGATTAATATAGTGATCAAGGATTTACTAAACATATATTATAATCTAACAGAATCCATGTTCTATGTGGTAAACACGGGTATAATGAAAAGTTCATCAGTGAATCATTTCATTCCATTGTAACACCCCAAGATTTTATGAGAAGTATTCTTTTTAATTTTTTTGATGTCTTGTGTTGTATGATACACCTAGATTATCTTGCGCTATACGCAACACTGTATTATCTTGCATAATACGCAACACTATTCTTGGATCATGTTACACACAATTTCAAGTTTGTTTGATAGAAATTATTCTACTTAACATTGTGTGTATATATATATGTATATATTCAATGTATAAATGAAATTCGGCTGGATTATGTTATACGCAACAACAAAGGAATCCTGCACTACACACAACCCTGACTTGGCTTACATTACACATAATCGCGACATTCCTCGATAGTGTGTGTTGTATGCAATACCGAGCTTCACTAAACAACAATATGTTATTAAAATATTATATAAAGTAACCGTTATGAATATTAATACCCACTTTTTGAAATTTTATGAATTTTATCTTTTTAAATGGACTTCATTTTTGGATTCGGGATATCAAAATTATCCTAGGGTGAATTTTTTGAATTTTTCTAAAAACATTCAATTTTTGATGAAGAGTGAAAAACACTAAGTTATAGTTTAAAACCAAATTTTTTTTAAAATAATTATTTATTTTATATAAATTTATTTTAGGTCAAAATAGATACATAATACCTATATAAATTCAATTCAATTCATTTGTGTAATTTTATAATAATTATATATTTATATATATATTATTTAACTTTTTACCATCTTTTACACACCTCCTAGGAGGATTTTCAAATTTACATAAAACATAATTTTACCACTTCTATGAGTTTATTTTAGAAAATCCGAGAGACATGGTTAATATCAAGGGGTAAAATATGGTTCAATATGATAAAAATAATTTTGGGTGATTAGTAACATTTTACTTTTATTTACCACAGTTAAATGTAAATAGGGTAATTAAGGGTAAAAATGATATTATTCTGACCCTAACACATGTCCTATTTCTAATGGATAATTTTAATTAGACCAAAAACAACCTTAGGAATAAAATATGACCATTTAGGTCCACTTAGATTAGATTAGGACATTTATTATTATTTAATTCAAAGAAGAGTTAAAATAATTAAAATCAAAGATTAATAAGTAAAACATTTTTAATATAGGGTTATACATAATATAAATTAGACTATAAATGTTTATTATAAAGCTAAAAATATTTAATACATAATTGTATTTTATTTATAATTTTTAGACATTAAATAATTTAATTTATTTACGACAAAATGATGATGTAGTAATTACCTTATTAATGAAATATTAACATAATTGATATTATAAATACCCAAATAAATTTAATTTGAGAATTTTCATGAATTAAAAAAAAATTATAGGTTAATATAACATATTATGGTTGATTATATGAATTTATTTTTAAGTGATAATGCTGTTATAAATTTATAAAAAACAAAATACCAAATAGTGGAAAAATTGACATAAAAGAGTTTTTAAAAAAATATTAAATTATTAATTGATATTCTATTCCTAAAAATCGAAGGATCGTACAAAAGACTTATATAATAATATATATGACATTAATTAACCAATTGGGGTTAGATTATCAGTTTATAGTATGTTTATTAATCATATAGTGTAAGAATACAAGAAGACACGGTTAAAGATAAATTATTTAACATAGAGTTAAATCTAAATGATAAGGTTAAAATGGTAACCTAAACTTGTCTAAAAACTATTGGTTGAGATTATTTATACCCATCATCACTATAGCCTCTAAATAAGTAACATTGGAGCCATAATAAACCGAATATGAAATTATTATAAAATAATATTTTATGTTTTTCCTATGGTGGCCCTCACCCCTCTTATAAAAGGGTACTCACACTTATCTATAATTAACACATCAAAATGAATTTTTCTCATCCAAACCCTGACCAAATACCCTCTCAACTGTCCTCCCTTCATCCTAGAGGCCTTCCTTTAGTCATAAATCCATCCTACGGAGCCCTTTTGATCAAATCAGAAAAAAGAACCAGAGGAAGAGGTAAATATCTCACCACCTATTTCAAATTCCTTTCTTCATCCACTTCCTCCTTCTTTGTTGTTTCCATTATATAATAATAAATATAGTATATTATATATAATTTTATGTTATTATAAAAATTATACAACCAAATTTTTTATTTTATCGATCCTATAAATGAAAAAGTTACAACACGTGCGTACGTACGACTTACCATCTCCACATCGTGCTGTTGTTTGTTATTAAAACATTTAATCATTTGGATGGGTATAATAATGAGTATAAATGATATAAATTATAAATATAACATTATTTTGATTCTGTATATATTATATACCATCCAATTATACACAATTTTAATATCAAAAGATTGATATCATCGCTCGTGCATACGTACAGACTACCATCTCCACGAACGCGATGAGATTCATTTTCCATGATTAACCATTCAAGTATGACTATAAAGTATATATAATAAATAATCATGAAAGATATTACATAATAATGATACTGGATTTATGTACATATAATTTTCATTTACTTAATTCCATTCAATTCAATAAGGAAACCAAAACATCGTTCATGCGTACGTACGGTCTACCATATCTATTAACGGTGTATTTCATTCCGTTTATCGATCTATCATATATATTTATATGATGAATATATATTTTATATAAATCATGTTTTAAATTCTATAATTAATTAAATCATGATATAAGTAAGAACAACAACTTGAAACACGTACGATAAATGAAACGATTTTACCCAAAACGCTGCTTTAACATGGAACTTACAAAAGAACCAGTAATGTAAAGTAATAAGTGAACCATATATGATATCATAACAATGAAAATGATTATTTAATAAGTCAATGACATTATTTAAATCATTATATAGGAGGTTAGAATACGTAAGAAGCATATCAGATCTATGGTAAGGGATAATTATTCCTATCTCATTCCTATCAGAGATCGTTTATTAGTAAGTATTTAGTGAGGTTATATTTTTCATCCATGTCCATAAAAATGTTTTTCATAAATTGTTTAATATTATTCCATGTATTTTCAAAGTCATATTTACCCCTCCTTGACTTTTACTTTGTTTTATGGAAGGAATCTTTCTTTTCTTTACCATATGTGGTACTTTTTGACTTTTCCATTAAAAGTATGAGGAGAATGTTTTTTTAACTTATACGGCATGAATGGAATTTTACAATTTCTTAACACCTTATTTTCATGAAGATTACTATAATAGATTTCATGACGATTTTCAACAAAATATTTTTCTTTTAAAATTTCATGAAATTTTGTGAAAAGACAATGATTTTGAAGAAGAAATGATGTTTTCCTCAAGAATTCATTTCAAGTGTTTTATCAAAACCATTTTCCATCTAAGATGACATTATTTCATATCTGTATGTTTTAATTTTAAAATCTCTATGATTTACATGGTTTCACTTTTTCTTAAGATGTAATTATATCCTTTTGTTTTATATGTATTATGTTATTATGGGATGATGTTTATGAATCCCTTTTTATTATTTGGGTTATGATGAATGATTTATGTTTACGTAGTGGCACGCGTCAGAATGATTTCATTATGAGATGGGTGGGACCTATATCTCCCTCTAATGCATTGGGTAATGATTTATATCTCATGATACAAACATGGCTTTAACGGCAAGTAAATCTTGTATAGTAATACAGGGCTATAACGGCAGGTAAACCCAATTAAGTAATGGACTTTTTCCACTATGATGGTCTTGGCTGCAATGCCATGGGTACTATGGAAATCATATCATGTGCTTAATGGTTTCCACAATTACATGTTTTATTCCCATTCTATTTTATCATGATTGATGTTCTATTATGTTCTATGCCTTACGTACTACCATGTATAATTTCATTGCTCAATATTTTGATGTTTAATCTTTATGTTCATGTTTTTATGTTCAAATGTATATGGGTTGTTTTATTTTCTCCATGATTACCCTTAATGAGCATTTTAGCTCACCCTTTTTATGTTTTATTTTCTCCCAGGATTTAAAGGAAGGTTTTTTGTAGGAAAAAAGAAGATCTTTAGGGGATATGTTGAAGATCTTTCACCATGTTTTGAATATTATGTTCCTAGTTTCCAAAGATACTAAACTAAAACGGTCATTGGGCATTTGTTTTGTAATGTATTAAGTATTTATCAAATGTAATTTAATTTCCATGTACATAAAGCTTTGGCTCTCTATAGTTGGTAACAGAGAAACGGTTTAGTTATCCGTTGGAAACTAGGACGGGAGAACTTTAGAGAGATACCTATAGATATTTTAAAGGTATGTCTAGGGATGTATCTAAGGTTATGTACAAGTATAGGTTATAATACTAGAATTACGGTAACGATCATAGAATTAAACCTAGGATGTTAGAGATTGAAAGTACTCCCCCTTGATTATGTTGTTTTTTGATTATGAGTTTTTCCTCTCATACTATTATTTTTGGGTTTTAAGAAATGGTAGGAAACATGAGGATTCATGTTAATGGAGAATATGATGGAAAATGGAATAATATTCTTCATGAGAAACCAAGTCCAACAGGATTTGGATGTCCAAAAAACATTATTATGCCTAATCAGCAATCTCATAATATGATCAATAATATCAACTTTGGTTAGTTTCCTGACTCGGCTAATAAGATAAAGATAGAGTTTCATGATGATCATAGAGGAAAGAAAGTTCAATTTCCCTCATGTAAATCATGTGGGAAGAGGCATCAGGTAGAATGTTTCAAAGAAACTGGAAGCTGCTTTGGGTGTGGAAAAGAAGGACACAAAGCCAGTAATTTCAAAGGAAACGGTTTAGTTAACACCATGTACAAGGATAATGGTATTTATAAGACATCAAAAATGGTTAAATGTTTTAAATGTGGAATGTACAGGCATTATGCAAACCAATTCCCAAAGGGAAAGTCTCATGAAGAGAATCATCATGGTCGAATGGGTAGTATTTATATTGATGATGATGAAGAGACTACAAATGATATATGAGATGAAAGAATTTTCTATGCTCGGTCAATGGTTTAAGAAGATAGTGGAATGATTTATGTCTATCAAGAGTTATGTTGTATAGGTAATGGTACTATGAAACAAAGACTCATCTAAGGATTGTTACACTATTTTTTTTGCTACAGTATTTGAAAGTATATTTTTAATGTTACCGGTAACCATGAATGGTTATTCAGATATTTTTTAAAAGTAGATGATATGTCCATAATGAAGGGATAAGTAGATAATGAGATGTTTGATAGTATTAATGAGATCACGACTGATATGAGGAAAAAGTGTTATCATGGTTTGAGTATATAGAAATTTTGGGATTTTGGTATGTGGAAAGAGTTAACTTTTGACAGAAGTCATTTTTTCAATAAGGTTCTATGGTAATTCATGTTTCAAGATAATACATGAATAAGGTATTCATATGTTTGGAATGTGATGATCAAGAAATATCTTTTGATATACAGGGGATAAATTATGGAATTCACATGGTTGGTTGATGACATTTCTAGTAATCATTTTCTTTATACTATGAGCTTGAACTGAATTATTTTTGATAATCCTAAAGATTTAAATGAATTAATATAGAAATTATATAGTATTTTTTATTGCTAGAAATTTTCTCGATATTATTAAAGGAATTTTATAATAATGTAGTTTTATAAAAAGGGACAACCTGCAGGACGGGTGACAACCCCTCGCATCGGAAAAGGTTGTAGGAATCGAACCCACAACTGAAGTGTGACGTGCCTTTATTGCCTACCTATGGCCTACAGGAAGTCCCTGGTTAGTAGAAACTAGTTTTATTTTATTAAGTGGTATGATAGATGAAGTATATGTCCATTTTAAGAATCATATATGATTAACCTCACCATAGATGGACTTATGTATATTTAATAACTTTTTCTAACCTTTTGTTTGAGACAGATGGAATGACCTATCATTCTATCGCATGATCTGCTAACACTTCACGAATGACAAATTCAACTTCATTTCCTTAAGAGATGAAGTGTAAATTGCTCAATGCATGAACAATAGTGAGATTGTACAAAAATCAAGTAAGTATTTCTTTTAATTCATCAACATTTGGGAAATGATATTAAAAACCAAAAAAATTGTCCTAGTACCCTCATATCCAGTGAATCAGATGGTAACTTAGATCATCACAAATTTATGGATTTGTGATTCTTGGCTTCCTCATAGCCATGTTTTCTACCACTCTCTATCAGAACATGATGGTTAGATTTCTCTTCTATATCCATATTTTCACCTATATTCTCCTATGTAGAAACCCAATGATGAGTTACTTTGGGTATCCATTATGTTTCTAACGTTCGTTTTTAAAATGATGTTTTAGTATTACTTTTTATGATGTGGGTTTATATGAAAGAAACTTTCAAGTAGAAAACCATTTGTAACCCGGATGAATTTCGAGGGAGAAATTCATTTTAAGGGGGGAAGAATGTAACACCCTGAGATTTTATGAGAAGTATTCTTTTTAATTTATTTGATGTCTTGTTTTGTATGTTACACCATGATTATCTTGCGCTATACGCAGCACTGTATTAGCTTGTAGTATACGCAACACTATTCTTGGATGGTGTTACACACAATTTCAAGTTTGTTTGATAGAAGTTATTCTACGGAACATTGATTGTGTGTGTATATATATATGTATAAATTCAGTGTATAAATGAAATATGGTTGGTTTCTATTATATACAACAAAAACAACAGAATCTTGCACTAAACGCAACTCTGACTTGGCTTTCATTACACGCAATCGTGACATTCCTTGATAGCGTGTGTTGTATGCAATACCGAGTTTCACTAAACAACGATATGTTATTAAAATATTATATAATCTAGCCATTATGAATAGTAATACCAAATTTTTGAAATTTTATAAATTTTAACATGCAAAATAGACTTCATTTTAGGATTCAGAATATCAAAATTAGCCTACGGTGATTTTTTTGGTATTTTTCTGAAAACATTCAATTTTTGATGAATAGTGAAAAACACTGAGTTATAGTTTAAAACCGAATTTTTTTTAAATAATTATTTATTTTATTTAAATTTATTTTAGGTCAAAATAGATACATAATACCTATATAAGTTCAATTTAATTCATTGGAGTCATTTTATTATAATTTTAGATATATAAAAAATTTATTGACCTTTTTACCGTTTTTTACCCACCTCCTAGGAGAATTTGCAAATTTACATAAAACATAATTTTACCACTTCTTTGTGTTGATTTTAGAAAATCCGAGAGACATGGTTAATATCAAGGAGTAAAATTTGGTTCAATAAGATAAAAATAATTTTTGGTGAATATTACTTTTTACTTTTATTTACCACAGTTAAAAGTAAAAAAGGGTAATTAAGGGTAAAAATGATATTATTATTATCCTAACACATGTCCTAATTCTACTGAATAAGTGTAATTCGACCAAAAATATCCTTAGGAAGAAAATATGACCATTTAGGTCCACTTGGATTAGATTAGGACATTAATTATTATTTAATTCAAAGAAGAGTTAAAATAATTAAAATGAAAGATTAATAAGTAAAACATTTTTAATATAGGGTTATAAATAAGATAAATTAGACTATAAATATTAATTATAAATATACAAATATTTAATACATAATTTTATTTTATTTATAATTTTGACACATTAAGTAATTTAGTTTATCTATGACACAATTATTATGCAGTAATTACCTTATTAATTAAATATTAACATAATTGATATTATAAATACCTAAATAAATTTTATTTGAGACTTTTTATGAATTAAAATAATTTTATAGGTTAATATGACATATTAGGGTTGGTTATATGAATTTTTTTAGAAGTAATAATGCTGTTATAAATTTAGAAAAAACCAAATACAAAATAGTGTCAAAATTGACATAAAAGAGTTTTTAAAAAAAATATTAAATTATTAATTGATATTCTATTCCTAAAAATCTATGCATAGGCTAAAAGTTCTATATAATAATATATATGACATTAACTAACCAATTGGGGTTATATTAGTAGTTTATTGTATGTTAATTAATCATATAGTGTAAGAATACCAGAAGACACGGTAAAAGTTAAATTATTTAACTTAGAGTTAAATCTAAATGATAAGGTTAAAATGGTATCATAAACTTGTGTAAAATCTATTGGTTGAGAGTATTTCGACCCATATTCACCCTATCCTCTAAATAAGTCACTTTGGAGAAATTATAAACCAAATATGAATTTATTATAAAATATTATTTTACGTTTTTCCTAAGGTGACCATCACCACTTTTATAAAAGGGCATGCCACCTTATCTCTAATTAACACCTCCAAATCCATTTGGCTCGGCCAAACCCTGAAAAAATACCCTCTAAACTGTCCTCATTTCATCTTAGAGGCCTTACTTTAGTCATAAAGCCATCCTAAGTAGCCCTTTTGATCAAATCAAAAGGAAGAACCCAAGGAAGAGGTTAATATCTCACAACCTATTTCAAGTTCCTTTCTTCTTCCACTTCATCATTAATTGTTGTTTCCATTATAAAATAATAAATATAGTATATTATATATATTTCGATGTTATTATAAAAATTTTACAACCAAATTTCTTATTTTATCCATCCTATGAATGAAAAAGTCACCACATGCGCGTACGTACGGCTTACCGTCTCCACGTCGTGGTGTAGTTTGTTATTAAAACATTTCACCATTTGGATGGGTATAATAATGATTATAAATGATATAATTATAAATATGACATTATTTTAATTCTTTATATATGATATACCATTCAATTATACACAATTTTAGTATCAATAGAATGATATCATCGCTCGTGCGTACGTACGGACTCCCGTCTCCTCGAACGCGATGAGATTCATTTTCCATGATTAACCATTAAAGTATGATTATAAAGAATATATAATAAATAATCATGAAAGATATTACATAATAATGATACTGGATTTATGTACATATATTTTTCATTTACATAATTCCATTCAATTCAATAAGGAAACGGAAACATCGTTCAAGCGTACGTACGGTCTACCGTCTCCATTAACGGTGTATTTCATTCCATTAATCAATATATCATATATATTTATATGATGAAAATATATTCTATATAAATCAAGTTTTATATTCTGGAATTAAATAAATCAAGTTATAATTAAGTACAAAAAGTCAAAACACATTCAATAAATGAAACGATTTTTCCCAAAACATTGCTTTAACAATGAATCTACAAAAGAACAAGTAATATAAAGTCATAAGAGAAACATATATGATATCATAACAATGAATATGATTATTTAATAAGTCATTGACATTATTTAAATCATTATATAGGAGTTTCAGATATGTACAATGCATATCGAATCTACGGTAAGGGATAATTATTCCAATCTCATTCTTATCTGAGATTATTTATTCATAAGTATTTACTGGGGTTTTATTTTTCATCCATGTACATAAAACTGCTTTTCATAAAGTGTTTAATATTCTTCCAGGTATGTTTAAAGTCATACTTACCCCTCTTTGAATTTTACTTTGTGTTATAGAAGGAATCTTTCTCTTTTTACCATATGCGGTACTTTTTGACTTTTCCGTTAAAAGTATGAGGAGAATGTTTTTTTAACTTATACGGCATGAACAAATTTTTATGGTTTCATAACGCCTTATTTTCATGAAGCTTACTCTATAATATTTCAGGACTATTTTCAAAAAAATCCTTTTCTCTTTAAAATTTCATGGCATTTTGTGAAAAGAAAATGATTTTTAAGAAGAAAGGATATTTTCCTCAAGAATTCATTTCAAGTGTTTTATCAAAACCATTCTCCATCTAAGATGACATTATTTCATATGTGTATGTTCCAAGAATAATATCTCTATGATTTACATGGTTTCACTTTTCTTACGATGAAATGATATCCACTTGTTTTATATGTATTATGTTATGCTGGGATGATGTTTATGAATCCCATTTTATTATTTGGGTTATGATTAATGATTTATGTTTACATTGTGGGACACGTAAGAATGATTTCATTATGAGATGGGTGAGACCTATATCTCCCTCCAATGCATTGGGTAATGATTTATATCCCATGAGATTGACATGGATGTAATGGCAAGTAAATCTGGTACAGTAATACAGGGCTAGAACGGCAGGTAAACCCGATTCAGTAATGGACTTTGTCCACTATGATGGTCGTGGCTGCAATGCCTTGGGTACTATGGAAATCATATCATGTGCTTAATGGTTTCCACAATTACATGTTTTATTCCCATGATTTTTAATCACGATTGATGTTCTATTATGTTATATTCCTTACGTACTTCCATGTTTAATGTCATTTCTCAAGATTTTGATGTTTACACTTTATGTTCATGTTTTTATGTTCAAATGTATATGGTTTGATTTATTTTCTCCTTTCCTACCCTTAATGAGCATTTGAGCTCGCCATTTTTATGTTTTATTTTCTCCCAGGATATAAAGAAATTTTTTAGGTAGGAAAAAAAGAAGATCTTTATGGGATTTGTCGAAGATCTTTCACCATGTTTAGAAGATTATGTTCTGAGTTTCCAAAGACACTAAAATAATATGGTCATTGGGCGTTTGTTTTTCTATGTATTAAGTATTTCTCAAATGTAATTTAATTTTCATGTACGTCAATCTTTGGTTCTCTATAGTTGGTATCAGAGAAATGGTTTAGTTAACCTTTGGAAACTAGGATGATTGAACTTTAGAGAGATCCCTATAGATATTTATAATGTATGTCTAGGGATGTCTCTAAGGTTAAGTATAAGTATAGGTTATAATTCTAGAATTACGGTAACTATCATAGAATTAAACCTAAGATGTTTGATATTGAACGTACTCCCCCTTGATTATGTTATTTTTTTAGTACAATTTTTTCCTCTCATACTATTATTTTTGGGTTTTAAGAAATGGCAGGAAACAAGAGGATTCATGTTAATGGAGAATATAATGGACAATGGAATGATATTCTTCATGAGAAACAAAATCAAATGGGATTTGGATGTCCAAACGTCGTTATTATGCCTAATCAGAAATATCATAATATGATTGATAATATCAACTTTGTTTAGTTTCCTGACTCACCTAATAAGATAAAGATAGAGGTTCATGATGATCATAGAGGAAAGAAAGTTCAATTTCCCTCTTGTAAATCATGTGGGAAGAGGCATCAGGGACAATGATTCAAAGGAATTGGAAGCTGCATTGAGTGTGGAAAAGAAGGACACAAAGCAAGTAATTTCAAAGGAAAAGGTTTAGTTAACACCATGGACAAGGATAATGGTATTTCTAATACATCAACAACGGTTAAATGTTTTAAATTTGGAATGTACGGTCATTATGAGAACCAATTCCCAAAGGGAAAGTCTCATGAAGAGAATCATAATGGTCGTATGGGAAGTATTTATATTGATGATGATGAAGAGACTACAAATGATATGTGAGATAAAAGAATTTTTTATGCTCGATCAATGGTTTAAGAAGATAGTAGAATGATTTATGTCTATAAAGAGTTATGTTGTATAGGAAATGGTACTATGAAATAAAGACACATCTAAGGATTGTTACACTATTGTTTTTCCTAAAGTATTTGAAAGTACATGTTGAATGGTAAATGTAACAAAGAATGGTTATTCAGATATTTTTGGAAGGTATATGATATGCGCATAATGAAGGGATAAGTAGATAATGAGATTTTTTATAGTATTAATGAGCTCATGAATGATATAAGGACAAAGTGATATCATGGTTTGAGTATATAGAAATTATGGGATTTTAGTATGTGGAAATAGCTAACTTTTGACAGAATTCATGTTTTCACTATGGTTCTATGGTAATTCATGTTTCAAGAGAATACGTGAATAAGGTATTCACATGTTTGGAATGTGACCAACAAGATATATCTTATGATATATGGGGGACAAATAATGGTACTCACTTGCTTGGTTGATGACATTTTTAGTAATCGTTTTCTTTATACTATGATCTTGGACCGAAGTATTATGGATAATCCTAAATATTGAAATGAATTAATTTAGACATAATATAGTATTGTTTATGGCTATAAATTTTTTCGATGTTATTACAGGAATGTTATAATAATGTATTTTTAGAAAAAGGGACAACCATCAGGACGGGTGACAACCCATCGCGTCGGACAAGGTTGCAGAAATCGAACCCACAACCTAAGAGCAATAGGCCATTATCACCTACCTCTGGCCTAAAGTAAGTCCCTAGTTAGTAGAAACTAGTTTTATTTTATTAATTGGTATGATAGATGAAGTATATGTCCATTTTTTAAATAATATACGATTAACCTCACCATAGTTGGACATATGTGTATTTAATAACTTTTGCTAACCTTTTGTTTGAGACAGAAGTAATGACCTTTCATTCTATCGCATGATCTGCTAACACTTAACGAATGATGAATTCAACTTCATTTCCTTAAGAGATTAAGTGGAAATTTTTCAAGGCACGAACAACGGTGAGATTATACCAAAATCAAGTAAGTGTTTCTTTTAAATCATCAACCTTAGGGAAATGATATTGAAAACCAAAAACATTGTCCTAGTACCCTCATATCCAAAGAATCAGATGGTACCTTAAATAATCACAAATTTATGGCTTTGTGATTATTGGATTCTTCATAGCCATGTTTTCTACCACTCTCTATCAGAACATGATGGTTAGATTTCCCTTCCATATCCATATTTTCACCTATATTCTCCTTTGTGGAAACCCAGTGATGAGTTACTTTGCGTATCCGTTATATTTCTAACGTTCCTTTTTAAATTGATGTTTTTTTATTCCTTTTTACGATGTGGGTTTCTATGAAAGAAACTTTCAAGTAGAAAACCATTTATAACCCCGTTGAATTTCGAGGGTGAAAT